>CM035843.1:25723701-28123701 GCA_020510985.1 Pholidichthys leucotaenia
TTTACAATAACCACGAAGGGTCAGAATAACTAAACAATTACAAAAAATCAAAGACACTTACACTTTATACAGGAAGGGCGGAACCTGACGCTGAGACTGGAGCCGGACGTGGGGACTCCAGCCTGAAAGGGTGTGAGATCGCAGCGAAGAATGAATCTCCACTGCAATCCTAAATAGTGCATACACCAAACCACAAACAGGTGAGACAAATAATAAGGGATTAAGAGCCCGCAGGTGTGACAGTCCGCGAGCAGCCTGACAGGAGGAAGTACTGCCATGGCACTGTCAAAATAAAAGCCCAAAGTCAATCCCCTAACAAACAAAACTAAACGGACAGAAAAAAGGAAAAATAATAAATGACTCAAGCGCGGACAGACACGCACACAGGATCACCGCAGCTTCGGGATCATCTCAACAACAACGCAAGGAGTCACGTGAGCCATTTCTCTTCGTTTCCATCTGCTGAATGACCTGTCTAGAGTTTGGAAATAATTCAAAATCTGATCAGATACAGAATTATCTGATTCTTAGATTCATTCTTAGATTCATTAGATTATTGTAATTCTTTACTATCAGGATGTCCTAAAACTGTCATGGCGGCCACTGGGCCGTCATCCAGCTCATCAGCTCCAGCCGTGCACAGATTAACAGGTGTTAATCAGCGGCTCTTAAAAGCCAGCGTCATGGACAGCTCGGCACGGAGTCGTCTGTCTACCTCGTCAGAGTATGAGCCAGAGCTTCGTTCCACAGCCACGTCAAGAACGCCACGACCAGATCTACCACGTAAGAAGACTATCTGCTTCTCTACACCAAACCTTAACTCTTGTGCCCAGGTGGGCTTCCCAGGCGGCGGACCGGTACGCTCCCGGAGCTCCTCCTGGTCTACGGAGTCAGAGCCTCGTCTCATAGTCAAGCCAAGACCACCACGACAAGACCTACCACATAAGAAGGCTATTTGCCTGTCTACGCCTAATCTTTACCCCTGTGCACAGGTGGACCTCCCAAGCGGCGGACCGGTATCTCCAACGGACGGAGAATTACCCTTTCCCTTCCGGAGCTCCTCCTGGCCTTCACTGATCCAGGAACTTTCTCCACTGCAGCTGCAGGTAGTGTCACTCCCTCAGTCACAGGAATCATTGTCTCCACAGTTACGGACATTATCACTGTCACGGCTACGGTAACAGTCAACGTCACAGCTGTCAGTGCAGTCTTTGCTCTCACCACGAACTCCTCCACGGTTAGTGGAGTTATCACCGTCACAGCTTCAAGCACCAGAGTCACCACAGCAAGCGGACATCGGAGAACGGCTAGATACAGTCGGAGACAACCTAAAGGTTGCCAGGTCGTCCTCTGTATCGCTCAGCTCCGGTGACCAGGCCACGATATCAGCACTCACACTAGCACTACACTCACTTACACTTCACAATAAAGAATAACTATTTTGTATCTGCCCGTGTCTGTGTCTGTCTCTTGGGTCCTGAAACTTAACAAAAACATCTTTAAAAAGTCTTCAGTTGATCCAAAATGCTGCAGCAAGAGGTACTAGAAAGAGAGCTCATATCTCTCCGGTTCTGGCCTCCCTTCATTGGCTTCCCATAGAGTTTAGAATTAAGTTTAAAATCCTTCTTCTTACTTACAAAGCTCTAAACAATCGGGCTCCTTTTTATTTAAAAGATCTGATACTACCGTATTATCCTAACAGAGCACTACGCTCCCAAAATGCAGGATTACTTGTAATACCTAGAATCTCCAAAAGTACAATGGGAGGCAGAGCCTTCAGTTATCAAGCTCCTCTCCTGTGGAACCAGCTGCCAGTCTGGATTCGGGAGTCAGACTTGATCTCTGTTTTTAAGAATAGGGCTAAAACCTACCTTTTTGATATAGCCTACAATTAGGGAGGGATCATGTGTTTCTGAACCCTCCCTTAGTTATGCTGCTAATAGGTTTAGTCAGCCGGGGGACCTCCAATAATGCACTGAGCCTCACTCCTTTCTTCACTCTCAATGAAATATTTTTTTTGCAGGTCATTAACATTTGTTTGTTCTCTCCCATAGATTGAGTCCCCATCGTGCTGATTGCTCTCTACATGTCTGTTCTTTTCATCTTGTCTATCCCCTCACCCCCCAGCCAGTCGCAACAGATGACTGCCCCTCCCTGAGCCTGGTTCTGCTGGAGGTTTCTTCCTGTTAAAAGGGAGTTTTTCCTCTCCACCGTCGCCAAGTGCTTGCTCACAGGGGATCGCCTGATTGCTGGGGTCTTTCTGCAACTGTGGAGGTCCCCCCTACAGTTGAAAGTGCAATGAGATGACTGTTGTTGTGAAATGGCGCTATATAAATAACGTTGAATTGAATTGAATTCAAAAGCGAGTTAATAACTCTTTTTATTAAAATTCCATTTTTACTTTCTTAGAATAATTCAGAATTTGTCATATAATTAGTTATAATTTTCTGCATAAATTTGTCCAATTTATTAATATTTTCATCACAATGAATTCAGTTTACATTTCCACCATGGTTCTACAGATGTGTTCATATTGTTACTCTATCCTCAGTTACAAATTTAATGTGATTGCTCAATGTTGATCATTTCACCTGCTCACAAGTTATTTGAATGTAATGTCATTTAATCAGGGTTTCATTTAAATAAATCTGTAAAATGAGAGAAGTCGTTGGGAATTTATTCCTTATTCTGTGCCTGGTTTCTAAGTCCCCAGTATCAAACTCATGAATGTTTTGAGACTGATTGATTAAAAAGGTATAAAGTTTAATTAATTATTAGTTGTTCATGATGTTGAGCTGGTGCCCTTAAATGAGTGCACTACTCTCTATGTGTGAGTGTTTGCGGTGACGGATAAAACATCTGTCCCCACACATACATTTCTGAGTCTAAATTAAATAATCTTTATACCTGATCATAATTATAAATTAAATATTGCTACATATGTATGTAACTATGTATTCATCTTATTTTTCCTTCTAGCTTCAAAGTGACTGAAATTAAAATAAATAAATGGTACAAAAGCCCCCAACATTGTGGTGTTGTCCATTCTACATGACTGTGTATCTACAGTAGTACACTATTTTGTAGAGCCAGTTTAATTGAAACTAACCTATAATCTGGAAAGATAACAATATGCTGTGGCAGTAATATTACATAAAATGCCCTTCCACAGGACAATCACCAGACATTCATGATGTCAGTGACTGCAGTAATGTAGGCTGTGTATCATCACACCTCAGACAGTAATATAAATAACCGTCTTCATAAAAAGTGAAATGTTGGGCCTAACAGTAATAATGACTACAACAAGGATGATTATAAAAATGACTGGTACAATTAAAAGAACAGTGTGGATACTTAAATGACAATATGTCTGTATTATTTTAATGGAAATAAATATAAAGATTTTTTTCTAACCATCTCTGAGCTTCGTTCATTATAGGTTAATTAAAATGCTACAATATATTTACAGTAGACCATGGAATAACAGTGAAATGCATTGATTTCTCATAGGATTGGGCCCTGCACTGACAAATAAGTCACTAGTATTAATTTTGCCTGACTCTTTAGACTGCTCTGGACCAGGCTAGCTGCAGAGAATAAATCTAATCTACTAATTTATCCTACTTTGATGCAACCAAGTCCAGTATAGATTGAGCCAGGATTATTTGAAAATCCTTCCTTAATCCCGTTTCTTGGTTTTGTGCAATACCCCTCAGTTGGATTGTTTGAGATGGCTCCCATATCTGAGTGAACTGCTTCCCCACAGTCAACAGCTTTACTTTCTTTTACTGTTTGTGCTTGAATCGGCTGTGCTGCATTATTACAGTTGGAGTCAATATTTTATAGGAAGTGTCTATTGATACAGAAGCTGTATCTCTATATGGAATGTCTATTGGTATGGAACAGTTGACAATCTGACAAAGCCTTTTCAGATCAACTCCAAACCTGCTGCTGCTGTGGAATAGGTGAATAGTGTGGTCGACTACTGATCCGAGGATTGGTAGTTTGTGTCCTGCTCTTGCTGCTATGCCCACACCATTTTACTTGACATGAGATGGAATTTAGAATTATTACAGTTAGCTGTAGGATTTAATAGTGGCTAAGGTTAAAAAAGGTAGTAAATAGATATAAATTCAGCAACTGAAACAAATAAATCCCTCAGATTTCCATACCTGTAGGCTGCTATCTTTATGATACAGCATTAATAGAAGGTATGGCTAATCAGATTTGAGCCATATCTGTAGCACAAATTCTGTGGGTATTGTGCTGTACCCATAGTCACTGTGTATTTTATATGGGTTTTATATTGCCTTAACTATTACATAAACTTTGACTTCCAATGCATATCTGATTCTGAGATCCTTAAAACAGTTTGAATTTTTTTGTCTGGAACCAGCTGACACTACTTTTAATTTACACTGTTGTCTAGGTGGTTGGACCCCCTCTGGAGAGCTCATCTGTTGTACACCACCCCTCGGTCCGTTGTGGCTGTGATCTAGACTCCGCAACATATAGTTCCCATTCTCATCAATGTTATAATCCCCACCTGGCCCGGACCATTGTGGAGCTGGATTCGGATCGCTAATGAAACACAATGAGTTTATTTCTGGTGGATGCCGGATCCAATCCACAAGGAAATGCCATGGTATCTTGTGGTATTTAATAGTGGCTTGTTCATTAAAAATGATTCAAGAATCGTCCATTATTTTCTGAGGTCTAATCCTCCACCACTGTGTCAGAGAAGATAAAAACTTTGACACAACATACAAACACTTGATAGAATGAAAATTAATGGGCACATATTATTGGAGCACAAAAATCTAGGTGAAGAACTGGTTCCTGTTGGAAACCAGTTTCTAAATTTTTAGAGCACCGGAATTGTACGTCGCTGATGTTATCAATTCCTCTTTTCGATGCTGCAGGGTTAAACACTTCTGTGTTTTGTTTTTTAAACGGCAGGCATCATGACGTTACACACTGGCGTTACCAAGCAATGCCATGACAGCGTCGCTACCACGGGATAATGGCGGAAGCATATGGTACTAGCAGCATGGCATATGATAAACAAGATTTGAAACATCTCTTGATGCGACAGAATGGGATAAAATAAAATGAAAGACTGCAATGTGTTCAACAGTCTAGGAAGTGCACGCACCTGATTTCAAAACAGCAGCACCTCCGTTAGTGACAGTAACATTATCTTATTATTTTTAGTAATATATTAGCGCTAGCAGTCTTGCAGGCTAAGTTTTAATCTCTTTTTACCTCACAAAACCCAACTAAAAACGTCTAATGTTTAAATGTGATCTTATTCTTTTTAGACGATGACAGCAACAGGTAGCTCTGAGGTTTTATCAACCTGCTTGTCCACTCCTTGCTAGGATAAGATAAGATAAGATAAGATAAGCCTTTATTAGTCCCACAATGGGGAAATTCCAGGATTGCAACAACACAGGGATAGCAACACTCAGAGCAACAATCAGAAGGCAAGAAAAAACAACATCTAGTAAACATATGTCCATATGTTTAGCATATGGACATATGCTAATATATGACATATGGACATAGCATCCATGGGATAACCCATGGATGCTAGCTACACATGGAGCTGAAATGAAGTTTGTAGTGCAAGACTTGCATCCATTCATGACCATAGAGCAGCAGAAGTTTGTGTAGGTGGTTCATGTAATGTAGGTTAAGATAAGATAAGATAAGCCTTTATTAGTCCCACAACGGGGAAATTCCAGGATTGCAACAGCACAGGGATAGCAACACTCAGAGCAACAATCAGAAGGCAAGGAAAAAAAAAAAAAAAAAAAAAAAAAAAAGCAAGCAAGCAAGAGCAGCTAATATACATATGTACATATTACTATAAATATACTGTATATATATACACACAGACACACAGTGTAGAGCATTGTAGCTGGATGGGATAAATATATGAGTATATAAACACACAGTACGGAGCATTGCAGCTAGATGGAATAAATATGTAAATATATAAACACAGTGCGGAGCAATGTAGCTAGATGGAATAATATGTAGATATACTGTATAAACACACAGTACGGAGCATTGCAGCTAGGTGGAAAAAAGGTTACAGATTAATACTGAATTACTCTTTCCCAGAATGATTAATGTCTTGAGGTTTTACCAGTATGTGAATATACAATTATTTTATGAATTTGTGGGTGTATATAGACTCTGTATATACAGCGGGAAAATAAGCATTGAACACGTCAGCATTTCTCTCAATCATATTTCTGATGGAGCCACTGACCTGAGATTTTCCCCAGATATCAGTAACAACCCAAGTAATCCATACAGTACATGCAAAGAAATCAAGGCAACTGTGTTCACAAAACAGTTATATTTAATAAAGTGGAATAACACAGGGAATAAGTATTGAACACATGAAGAAAAAGCGGTGCAAAAGGCATAGAAAGCCAGGAAACTAGCTGATATCCATCAGAATTTAGGAAGCCATCCCATCCCCCATCAGTGCAAATTAATTTCAGCTGGTTAAGTCCTGACTGTTAGCCTTTAAAAAGGTATGTGAATATCAGTTTGTCACACCACAAAGAACTCATGATGGGTAGAAGTAAAGAGCTCTCTCTAGACTTTCATAACATTGTTGCAAAACAGAATGATGCCACTGGTTACAAACGCATTTCTAAACTGCTGAATGTTCCAGTGAGCACTGTTAGAGCCATTCGGAAGTGGAAAGAACATCATTTTATCATAAATCAGCCATGACCAGGAGCTCCTTGCAAGATTTCTGACAGAGGAGTCAAAATAATTATCAGAAGTTATTCAAGAGCCAAAGACCACTCGTGGAGAGTTAAAGAAAGACCTGGAGTTAGCAGGTACTGCCGTTTCAAAGAAAACAATAAGTAATGCACTCAGCCGACATGGGCTCTATGCTCCCTCCCCTCACAAGACACCATTGCTGAAGAAAAAGCATGTTGAAGCTTGTGTAAAGTTTGCTGCACAACATTTGGGCAAGCCAGTAAAATACTGAGAGAATATAGTCTGGTCAGATGAGACCAAAATTGAACTTTTTGGATGCCACAACACACAGTATGTTGGAGGAGAAATGGCACTCCACATCCCATCATGGTATATAGGTGTTTTTCAGCACATGGTACATGCAGACTGTGATATACTGATGCACCACCATGCACGTCATGGATGTGGTGATGCAGGCATGGATGACATCACTGGGCCGCCACTATATTAAGAGGCTAACGGTGGGAGTCCTGGTCTTTGGCGCTCCGCCTCTAGCCTGCACCTGCCTATACCTCACTCAGAATATTCCTACTCAGTACCTACTCAGAAGTAGACCACACTCTTACTCTACACCACAGCCACAGCTAACATGGGCTGATCTGAAAAAGTTTTGTCAGATTGGTCAACTCTTCTGTATCTGCAGACACTTCGTATAAGGATACAGCATCTCTACCAATAAACACTGATATTTTTAATGGTTTACAAATATGGGTAAACTGTCGGGTGGGTGACTAGCAAAACTAAATCAGAAATGAAAGGGTCAATATTAGTCAATTTGTTTTATTGAACAAACAAGACCGCATATGTACTATTATTACTGGTGTCATATAAACGATCTTTTGGATGGTTAGCTTTTGTCAGTATCATTAACAAATATCTTGTTTACTTTATATATTTTGCTCTCAATCAAAAATGAAATCAAAGATTCTCAGTGCCATCTTTTATTTCACTAATCATTGGGATTTCAAATTATCTGTAGGTATGAATGTGAGAATGAATGGCTGTCTGTTTGTGTTGGCCATGCCATGGACTAGCAAATTGTCTAGGGTGTACCTCACCACTCGCCCAAAGATGCTGGGATAGGCTTCAGCCCTCCTGCGACACGAAAAGGTTTGAGCATTTAAGAAAAAGTAACTTGTAACTGAAATTAAAACTGCACTTTTACATCAGGTGACTCAAATCAAACCCAGTCCTGCATTTCCAAGTCCTCCAGCCATAAAATTCACAGGAATGTCACACCCAGCCACATTTCCTAATTGTTAAGTCGGGCAGCGCTCACCATACTGGAGTTCACTCATCAAAAGGGCTGCAACCTGTGTAAAATACAGCACTTCTTTTTTTATGTCTCACTTTTTCTATTTTTGTGTTTTTCTACACAAATTACCACATACTACATTGTTTTCACTCATGCAAGCTGAATTAATGCCACAGTTTCCCTTTAAAATACTATCATCATGACCCTCAAGTTGAAGACTCAGACATACCTGGAACACAATATCACAAGAAATTCCCTCTCTCTCTCTCTCTCTCTCTCAAATTAACATTTTTAAATTGACTGTTTCAGTATGATTATTATATTAAGATCACTGGCTAATTTTTGCATTACTATTTTATTTTGTCTGTCTCAGTCAGGCACTGTGATCCTTGTTATGACAAGATCTGGCTAATTTACTTTTGTTCCACTGCAGATCCATAAAAAAAAAAATCAAAAAAAAAAAAATCAGTGACTCAGAATATGCTTTTGTGCACCAAGTATCATTGTCAGAGACACAGAGGGCAGTTTGCAAAGAAATTCACTACCAACACCACCACTCTCGGCTGAAGTGCTTTGATCTAGGACCCAATGGACTGATAGCTATTTCTAACTGTACTATGGGACGATGCAGAAAATGACATATGGACAAAAGCAACTGTGATTAAGCACTTCAGTTCCTGCTGCCGCACAAAACCGCTGCCATGGATTTGTAGCCTCATGCACTACCAGTTTATTCCAGTTTTGTGGCTTGTGAAGGCCCAGATTCAAAGAAAGCATAAGCAGGGTTCATATCCTGCTAACTGTAGCCAATGCAGTGACACACTACACACAGACAGCAACATAAATTCACTACACACTTACCCTATTTACTACATGTAGACAAATGTGCTTTTTACAGTTTTGTTTCCCACCTGCAGGCTGTTACAGAATCTGTGGAAGTATCGCATATACATTCACTAACACTCAGTTTTAACACTTGGGTAGTTTCCCAACCTTCTCCGGCTCATGGCCTATTTTGTTGTCCCCAACATTCCCTCTACCCCACTAATTAGAGAGTTTTCGAGCTGTTGTGCATATTCGAAATGTGACCAAAGTAGACCAGGGGCAGATTTTACTGATATATTTCCAGCATAGAAACTGCTTTGAAGCCAGGAGTGTTAAATATAGATGTCACATAGGATCTTGACTGTGAGATTGACAAGCACATGAATAAATGGGCTACACTGTAGCAGCATAGATGCTGTCCAGAGTTTATATACAGTGGATATAAAAAAGTCTACACACCCCTGTTCAAATGCCAGGTTTTTGTGATGTAAAAAAAACGACCAAGATGAATAATTTCAAAACTTTTTTCCACCAGTAATGTGACCTATAACCTGTACAACCCAACTGAAAAACAGACTGAAATCTTTTAAGGGGAAAAATAAAAAAAACTTACAATAACCCAGTTGCATAAATATGCACACCCATAAACTAATACTTTGTTTGCAGCACCTTTGGCTTTTATTACAGCACCAGTTTTCTTCTCATCTTTTCATCAGTTTTGGAGGGACATCCAGTTCTTGGTAATGTCACTATTGTGCCATATTTTCTCCACTTGATGATGACTGTCTTCACTGTGTTCCATAGTATATTTAATGCCCTAGAAATTCTTTTGTACCCATCTCCTGACTGAAACCTTTGAACAATGAGAGCCCTCTGATGCTTTGGAAGCTCTCTGCGGACCATGGCTTGTACGTAAAGATGTGACTACAAATATGTCAGGAAAAGCCTACTAGAACAGCTGAACTTTATTTGGGGTTAATCAGAGGCATTTTAAATGATGGCAGGTGTTTGTTGACTCCCATTTAACATGAGTTTGAATGTGATTAGTTAACCTCTTGCGCTCCGTTGTACCGCGGACGGGCAAGTCTCTGCGTCCTAGCGCGCACAAGAGCGCACAAGGGCGCTCTCGTTCGCTCTAGGACGCATGGTGTAGATGGTGATGCAGGTGGTGATAGTGATGTAATGGCGTCCAAGTGCGCACTGAAAATAAAAGATGCAGACACAGCCGCGAACAGATTAGTTCATCTGATTGACCTCTCATTCGACTAATAAGAGCCTTGAATTGGGTTTCTGAAACCTTGAAGAACCAATGACTGAAAACCTAGCCAGAAGGACCCGCCTGCTGTCAATGCAGTGAGCCAATTGAAGCAGAGAAGTGCGCGAGCTGGTTTTTTTAAGGCTGGGTGAAGACTGACTGCTGGAGCAGATCAAAAAAGGATTAGACATTATGAGACGATGTGGCGTAACATTATGTAGCTCACATATTCCTTGGCAGAGACCCAGACATGAAGGAACTTTGAGCTCACAGTGTGTATTGACATCACGCCCCAGATGGACATTGAGTCTGGACCCCCTGCGGACTAGAGGAGAAGTGAGAAGATCTGAGAGTGAACCTGAAGAGACTGCCTGACTCATAGGGTCAGACAGAGAAGCCGAGAGGACAATGGGAGGATTAGTTATGAATGGAATTCTGTGTTTGATGTGAATGTGATTTGTGTCTGTTGTAACAGTATTAAGGTATGTGGTTTATCCCAGCTCGCTCTCTTCATTCCCTGGCTGAGAGAGGAGCTGTAGGACTTGATATGGAATAAACCAATACTGAAAAATCATTCAGTCTCTTCATTTCGAGTTTCCTACAACGTTATGATTTCTTCCATGGTCATAGACCGACGGTGTCACGACGGCCCTCACGGACTGTCACAAGACGCCTCAGTCACCAGAGAGTTTGCAGTGGTAATTTATTGAGGATAAGGCAGAACACTCACAGAACACATACAGTGGCTGGGTGACGTCTGAACCGAGGGACACCCGATGCGCCAGACGGACAACAGTGAGAGTAAGTTCTCAAAGGAACATACCTGAGAATAACAGGAGCACGACGGAACGTGGCTGAACATACAGAAGAGCATAGCAGGTGATCATAACAGGATATAACAGAGACTGCCGCGTTGGAGGACATTTAGCACCCGCTTATATCTCTGGTGGCTAATGACCCCAACGCGGCACAGCTGCTGCTAATGACAGCAGAGCAGCAGCTGACTTTGACAGCAGGGAGCTCCCCCGGGCGCCTTCACAATAAGAGCCCGAGGAGCTGGAAGGAATCCTCAGCTGCCAAAGCCAGAGAACAAAAAGATATGAGACCCGAGTGTGGCCAGAACCGACACTCGGGTTATGACAGTACCTCCCCCTCAAGGCCGAGCTCTGAGCGGCCAGAGTAACACCCAAGCCCCCCACCCCCCCACCCCCCTAGGGTGGGTGGATGGGGCGCTGGCAGGAGGGAGAGAGACAAACGACCAACATGGCTACAAGGGTAGGGAGAAAAAAAAAAAAAAACACAATAAGTACAAAATAGGCAACACACCCTTTGGCAAACAGAGTGACACAAACAAAACAATCCCCCCCCCACACACACACACCCCAACAGTCCCACAGACGAGATCAGGAACCCGGAAAGGGCGCAGTCCAGGCCCGGAGGGATGGGGGCAAAAGGTTCGGGGGGGGGGGGGTCGTCCGGCAACAAGAGGCCACAGAACAGGGAGGGGAAAAGAGGACAGTTCGGGCGGCCTACCCCAGTCCCAAGCTCGGGGGAAGAGAGTTTCAGGCGGCCGGAGCAGGTCGCCACACAGGAAGATAAACAGGTCGGGGGGCCGACCCGGAGAACCAAACCAACGAGACAGCCCTTCAGGCGGCCGCCCCGCAACACCAGCCCACCAGAACCGTTGGGAGGAAGCAGCCGGTGATCCCGCAGAAAAGGGGGGAGATGAGGGGAAACCGGGCGGAGCGTTCGGGACCCCAACGGCCCCAGGTGGCGATGGGTAGTGCTCCTCAGGGAGGCGAGGAGGATGACTGTGGAGATGAGGGTGATGAAGAAAACGAGCCTGTCCAGCATCCGGTGGTTGGGGATCTGCAGCTCCCTCACCGAACCTAGGACCTGCTGGTGCAGCACCCACGGTGGACCCCGATTGGGCCTCCGGAACCAAACCCACGGTGGACCCCGATTGGGCCTCCGGAACGGCACTCCCGGTGAACCCCAACTGGACCGGAACGGCACTCCCAGTGGACCCGGTCGGCGTGGCACCAGACTCGACCTCCAACCCCAAAACCGGAACCTCTGGCGCAGCAGGCGAGAGCAGCCCCTCGCCGGCGACCCTGGGAGAAGACTCACACAAGAGAGAAAACCCGGGATCAGGATCACCGGCAGCGCCAGAACCCGGTGAGATAAGCTCGGACGCAGCAGGCAGCTGCACCCGGCTCATCTCTCCTTGAGACAGGCAAAAGTGCTCTAAAAGGTGAAGAAGAAAGATAAAACAGAGCACTTGCCTGAGCTCGGGTTCTGACGCCGTCCAGGACTGCGATGATCCGGGCTCAGAAGTCAGGAGGTCGTCCTCAGGCTCCCACTCAGCTGCGTCGGGCTCCGCAGCTGGCATGATGGTGCGTGCAGCTAGAGAGTCCTCCGGCACCGATGTCCACGCCGGTGGCCCGCACGACATGGTGGCAGGAGAATCTCTCCCTGCTGGACCGGACCGCTCCTCCGTGGAACCCCGGGGACGCTTCTTCATCGGCGATGGCTCCACGCTGCAGTCCGCTCTCCTCCTCCGCCCATGGCGTGGCTGCGGAACCGGAACCAGGCTCTCCAGAACCGCAGGCCTCCTCCTCATCCAGCGACGTTGGTCTGACGTCGAGGACCGCTCAGCGGGGGGAGACACAGAGGAAGCAGGGTTATTACTTTCATCCACAGCGGGTGGAGGGAGCTCGGGGGGCTGCATCCCCCGAACTCCACCCCTAGGAGTCAGACAAGGCAAGACAATGTCAAAAGAAGAGAAATTATCATGCATTCGCCTTTCTCCTAAGGGTAAGATGATCTCCGCTGTGGGGGACGTCATTCCTTCCTTTCCCTGCTGGATGGCGACAGAGGGCCCTCTGGGAAGACGAGATGAGGGCACCCGAGGCGGATCCGGGATGAAGTTCGCCGATACGGAGCTCTCGTGACACACAGCAGCCAGGATAGGCGACGAGGAGGAGGGGGCGACAGCCGGGGTCAGTCGGGCGTGGAGCGCTGGCGGGACAGCGGGCGAAGGCCCGGGAGAAGACGAGGCTGTGGGGATTCCCCTCTGACGAGGGGCAGGAATGACAGCTGTGTGGGGGGTTGAGCCCTTGCGGCGACCCGGAACAGCATCCAGACGGGGCTCTAGCCAAGGTTGGAAGCCGGAGTGACGATGGTTCCTTGTAGGGGGTGAGGCGAAGGTGAGGTCCGGAAATCGCCGTTCCTGAGCAGAAACGGCGGCAAGCAAGTCAGCAAACTCAGGGAACTCACGCAGCGCTGGATTCCTCTCCACGAGTCTAACCGCCGCCACCACATGCTTCATACACGCTGGAGGATTTTTAGCGGAGCAAGCAGCAGCCACGCGGTCCCAGATCTCGTCTGCTGTCATCTGCAGCTTCTCTGGGGGAATCCCGAGTGACGACATGCCCGATGGGAAAAACCCTCCGGGTGGTGCGAACTCCCGGGCCGGAACGGAGGCAGGAGCGGGATCCCGAAGTGAGGGGCGACGTCTCCTCCGCTTCGGCTCCCTGCCAGGATTTCCCTCCAGCCCTCGGAGTCTCTCACGCTGGGTGGCGATGTCAACTCTCCTCACGCTTACCTCTGGATGATCGGTGAAGCGGAGAAGAGAATCCAGAATCTCCTCGGCTAGGTCCAGGTGTCTACGAGCGTCGCTGGGAGCGTCCAACAGCGTAGCGGTGAAGATGGTGTAGTCGACCTCCTTCAGGAGCTCTGCTTGCTGCCTGCCAAGGCGCCGACAATGGCCCCTGGATGACGGCATACTCCCCGCTGCAGACACTCAGACAGGTAGGAATTAACAGTCCACTACTGCAAACTACACGGTGAATGGCGTCTCGAAACAACGCCTCCTCTCCGGGCGTTAGGCGGCAGTCTACTGTCACGACGGCCCTCACGGACCGTCACAAGACGCCTCAGTCACCAGAGAGTTTGCAGTGGTAATTTATTGAGGATAAGGCAGAACACTCACAGAACACATACAGTGGCTGGGTGACGTCTGAACCGGGGGACACCCGATGCGCCAGACGGACAACAGTGAGAGTAAGGTCTCAAAGGAACATACCTGAGAATAACAGGAGCACGACGGAACGTGGCTGAACATACAGAAGAGCATAGCAGGTGATCATAACAGGATATAACAGAGACTGCCGCGTTGGAGGACATTTAGCACCCGCTTATATCTCTGGTGGCTAATGACCCCAACGCGGCACAGCTGCTGCTAATGACAGCAGAGCAGCAGCTGACTTTGACAGCAGGGAGCTCCCCCGGGCGCCTTCACAATAAGAGCCCGAGGAGCTGGAAGGAATTCTCAGCTGCCAAAGCCAGAGAACAAAAAGATATGAGACCCGAGTGTGGCCAGAACCGACACTCGGGTTATGACAGACGGAGGCTGACGACGAAGGCTGAGTGACACACACGCCTTCGCCAGTCTTTTTTTAATTACTACTGTTATTTGTTTTGAAAAATCGTTCGGCAAAAACCGCAATCATGGAAGCACAAAACCGCAATAATGGAATTATGTTTTGACCGGGTCGCGAGACCAGAACCACGAGCGGACCAGCGTCGCGTTTGTCTGACAATGAGGAAGAGAAGTTCGCCAGGACAATGTGGCTGTGAAGAGGTAAGGTGTTATAAGCCAAATTATTTTTTATCCCTGAAAATTGTAATCAAAAATGACTTTTAACCGATCGGTAAATTACAACTGTGCGGCGCACGATGTCCGAAGTGCGTGCGCCGCGTTACACGGTTCTTCACCGCCTCTGGACCGTGAACGCCCCCCCCCCCGCCACTACGATTCTGTAGCGGCGGGGGGGGGGGGAGCCACGGTGACAGCGTTGCTGTGGAAACATTGCCACATCCGAGTGTAATCCGTCATGTAGCGATGGCCGATCTCCGTCCGCTGTAGCGAGGGAAGGGGGGCCACCACCCCCCACACACACACAGTAGCGGGGGGGGGGGGGAAGCCGCGGTGACAGCGCTGCTGTGGAAACATGCCACATCCAAGTGTAATCCGTCATGTAGCGAGGGCGGATCTCCGTCCTCTGTAGCGGGGGGGGGGGGGTTGGACAACCCCCCCACACACACAGACACAGCCCTGAATGTGACCTTTCATTAGAGCCCAAAATGAAGCTTCTACATTGAATCATTCAAAAGTTACAGACGTTTTTCCAAACTGTGCCATTTGGCACAATTTGGCACAGTTCAAAAATGCCTGGGAACAACCTGAGGAAAAAGCTGTGTAAAATATTCATTTTTTGTGGTATTGTTACAAAATTTTGACCTCAGCTGGATAACACTTGGTTCTACATTTCTGTTGCATTTTCCAGCCCGGATCTGAAGCTGTGTGTTATTGCAAGCATTTGTATCCAAAAAAACACCCAGGCCAAATTTATTTTCTTCAAGTTCACTATGTTTAGATGACTGTAACTCAGTGGCCGGAGCACTTAGAAAGATCATGTTTTTTTTGCCAAAAAATTCAAAATGTTTTCGTTTAAATGAGACCAACCCCATGAAGATGCTGCAAAGGGTTGAAGAACAGCTTTCGATTTACTTTGGGCACATTATTTTTTGGCGTTTTTAGGAAAATTGACCGGAGTGCAAGGGGTTAATACTGAACATAGCCACATCCCCAGTTATAAGAGGGTGTGCATATTTATGCAACCAGGTTATTGTAAGTTTTTAATTTTTCCCCTTAAAAGATTTCAGTTTGTTTTTCAATTGGGTTGTACAGGTTTTAGGTCACATTAATAGTGGAAAAAGTTGTGAAATGATTTATCTTGGTAATTTTTTTACATCACAAAAACCTGGCGTTTGAACAGGGATGTGTAGACTTTTTATATCCACTGTACATAATACAACTAGATTTAGCTGGCCTAAATACCAAAGTCTTCATGATATCCATATATTCTTTGCATTTCACACGGATAGACACATGTCGATTGTTCCACAGTCTCTCCCTCAAGTTTCTAAACACAGCGCTCGCTCTTCCCATTCTGCGAGATAGTTCATCCTCCAACCTAGCATTCTCTGAAACAGTACTCCCTAGATACTTGAAAGTCTTGCACTTGACTAGTGGCTCTGTACCAGTGCTGATCTCTTCTGATAGTGATGTTGATAACTGGAACTTTGGTGGTTGATAAAGGCACTCTGTCTTCTTGATGTTGATTTGGAGGCTGAATTGGCTAGCTGCTCTTGCAAATTTCTCCACTAAAGATTGCATTTCTTCTGCACTGTGTGCAACTAGAACACTGTCGTTAGCAAAGAGCATTTCTCTTACTACCTTTATCGATGTCTTACTCTTGGCTTTAAACTGTGCCACATTGAACAAATCTGCTTCTTTCCTTGTTTGAATGTATACTCCTTCTGAACTGTCTTTGAAGGCCACCTCAAGCATGGCTGCCAGATATAGCAAGAAGAGTGTAGGTGCCAGCACACACCTTTGTTTCACCCCGTTGCTTACTGAAAAGTCTTTAGATACTGAACCACTCATTGCCATGTTTGCTTGCATACCTGTATGGAGTGACTCGATCAGGTTGACAAACCTCTCTGTACAGCCATATTTCTCGAGTACCTGCCAAAGTCCTTGTCGTGAAACAGTATCAAAGGCTTTACTGAAGTCTATGAAGACTACATAAAGCGGCATGTTCTGTTCGATAAACTTTTCTTGAACCTGTTTCAAGCAGAAAATCATGTCCATTGTGCTTCTTCCACTTTTAAAGCCGCACTGGGTTTCTGGTAGTACATTCTACGAGATGTGTTCATTGAGTCTGTTCAGTAGTACACGTGAGAGAATCTTACCAACAGTGGCTAGCAGTGATATACCTCGGTAATTTCCACAATCTTTCCTGTCACCCTTCTTGAACAAAGGCACAATACTTGCATCCTTCCAGTCTTGAGGTACTTTCTGGGGATCCCATATCTCTTGGATGAGCTTGTGCAGGCAGTTGGTCAGCTGAACATCATCAAATTTCCACACTTCTGCTGCAATTCCATCCCTTCCTGGAGCTTTACCATCCTGTGTTGTCCTGATAGCTGCCATTAGTTCATCAAGATTTCGTG
Organism: Pholidichthys leucotaenia; assembly: GCA_020510985.1. Classification (NCBI taxonomy): domain Eukaryota; kingdom Metazoa; phylum Chordata; class Actinopteri; order Cichliformes; family Pholidichthyidae; genus Pholidichthys; species Pholidichthys leucotaenia. Next base: position 25,740,912 of record CM035843.1, read on the forward strand.
GTTCATCCAGACTTGATGCAGCTGGTCGCTGCACTAGAGCTTCTTTAGCCTCTTCAGTGAGATCTCCAGGGTTGTTTAGTAGTTGGTCAAAGTGGTCTGCAAATCTGTCCAGGATCTTGTCTTTCTCCCACCAAACCGTTTCACCATCCATAGCCTTTAGTTGGATCAATCCTTTTGGTTTAGGGCCGTAGATTTCTCTCAGACCTGTGAAGAATGTTTTCATGTCCTTCCTGTCTGCTGCAGTTTGAAGGTCCTCCGCTTTTTCATCCCACCAGTTGGACTTCATCTCTCTGGTGTACTTCTGTAGCTCACTCTGAGCCTTTGAGTATTTCTTCTTCTTCAAACTTGTGTTACACTGTAGGTTATCCTGCCTAGCTGTATTCCTCGCTTCAAGTAGTTTCTTCAGATGTTCATCATGCTCATCAAACCAATCTTGATGTTTCCTCTCAGGGTGGCCTAATACATCACTCACAGACTGATACACCGTATCCTTCAGTGTTGCCCCTTTCCCCTAATAAAGAAAGGGGTGTTGCCCCTTTCTCTTCTATGTTATTCTTTGAGTTGCTGCTGTCCTAGTCTTTCAAGTTTTCATCCATTTCCTGTGAAAGTTCTTCCCGCTTCTTTTGGCCTTTCAGTGCACTAGTGTTTACCTGCAGTGCTGTTTTCATCTGCAAATCCTTAATCTAGATCTCAGCATAACATGATCAGTACCACAGTCCACGCCTCTCATTGCTCTGGTGTCCAATACATCCCTTATGTCTCTCTGCCTTACTATGATGTAGTCTAACAAGTGCCAGTGCTTGGATCTTGGGTGCATCCATGTCTTCTTGTGTGTGTTCTTGTGCTTAAATAGAGTGTTGGTTATCACAAGGTTGTACTCTGAACATAGTGGTTCTCCATTAGCATTGCACTTGCCTACTCCATGACTGCCTAGCACTCCTTTCCATTTCTCAGTGTCCGGACCAACTCTGGCATTAAAATCTCCAACGAGTATCAGCCTGTGATCAGTCGGTACATGCCTGATAGTCTCACGTCAATCACTGTAGAACTCTTCCTTCGCCTCCTTTGTGTTGGTCATTGTTGGGCATATATTGAGTTCCGGTGCCACACGAGTTGGCTGCCTTTTGCAACAGCGGCTCAATTCTGAGTCTTTTTATCTAACTTATTCTTTCTGATCTGGTGATAACTTTCTGATCCGGCACACCTTTCACTCTATATATATCACGGACACACAGATCGCCCCAAAGGTCTCCCGAGTCAGTGGACGGAGCCTCTGTTTACATCAGGAGATGATACAGCAGGGAAGAGCTAGCTAGCACTCAACCGCCACCCGGTGCTAACGGAGAAACTTGACATACCGGGAGAACTGAAGCGAAAACGACGCAGGTGCCGGGCTGGAGTTTAGGCGGCGTGCAAGAAATATAAGACAGAATAATAAAGAGCGATGGCAAGAACCAAGCAGACTGCCTGTAAATCTACTGGAAGAAAAGCCCCCAGGAAGCAGCTGGCCACCAAGGCTGCTCGGAAAAGCGCTCCGACCACCGGCGGAGTGAAGAAGCCTCACCGTTACAGGCCCAGTACCATGGCTCTGAGAGAGATCCATCACTACCAGAAATCCACGGAGCTGCTCATCCGTAAGCTGCCCTTCCAGCGCCTGGTGAGGGAGATCGCTCAGGATTTCAAGACCGACCTGCGCTTCCAGAGCTCCACCGTCATGGCTCTGCAGGAGGCCAGCGAGGCCTACCTGGTGGGTCTCTTCGAGGACACCAACCTGTGCGCCATCCACGCCAAGAGGGTCACCATCATGCCCAAAGACATCCAGCTGGCCCGCCCCATCCGCAGAGAATGAGCTTAGACTTTCTGCTGCACATCCACCAACCACAATGCTCCGCACTGTGTATCTATATCTATATCTATATTTATATTAATATGTACATATGTATACTAGCTGCTCTTGTTTTTTCTTGCCTTCTGATTGTTGCTCTGAGTGTTGCTATCCCTGTGCTGTTGCAATCCTGGAATTTCCCCATTGTGGGACTAATAAAGGCTTATCTTATCTTATCTTATATACACTGATGAGTGTGGCATACATCTTCCGCTGTAGTGGGAGTCTCCTAATCATTATCCTGTCGTTGATTGGCACTGGTTCCTCATCAAGCATTGCTGCTATCTCCTTTCTAACTGCAAAGCCCACTCCTGCTTCTCTCCTTTCTTGAGTTGATTTCCCACTCCAAAAGAAGATGTTCCTATGGTCTTCCAAGCTGTCATATCCAGTCAATCTTGTTTCACTAAGTGCAGCTATGTCTACACTGTACCTGTTCATTTCCAGGGCCACAAGTGCGGTTTGTCTTTCTGGGCGCTGTGATGTTGTTCTGTCCAACAGAGTGCATACATTCCATTCTGCTACATACAAGGTTGCTGTTTTCCTCTTCTTTTGTCTTCCTGCTCCTAGCTTACTTTTCGCTGCCTGTTGGAGTGTTGCGTCTAAAATGCCTTTACCCCCAGTTCTTTTATACGAAGGCCAAATAATCAGACTGAGAGATGAAATATAGTTTCACTTATTTTACTGAAAGTGAGATATGGATACAAGCAGCGCTGGAACACAACTCTTAGGAATTTACCCCGAGAGAGTGCTGCCCAAAAAGTGGGTCCACTAGTTTTTATAAAATTCTTCCACTCCCTCATGCAAGAAGGAGTGGTCTCCTCGCGTGCATCAGTACTTTTCCTTATGTGACAGCACAGCGGCGGGCTGAGCCGATTCTATCTGGTTTCAACAAAGGAGTCATGAGGTGTGTGTGTGGGTGTAGTGACCTTGACAAACAATGTTGCATGCAAAGCAAGCAGTGGAGGAAGTGTGAGAGCCCTCCTGCACAATAACTGACATTCTTAAGAAAATCTACTGAACTATAAGTTTTTACCAGCAATACCCCCTGTTGAGGTGTCCCAACAGGGCACCTCACTAATTCATTACGTTAATGCATGAATTTTTGCATCTCCCCCTGTTGAGATGGGTCTAAACCCATCTCATAACCCTATTCTAATCCCTGTGTGTAATGAATCTAAGATTCTATATGTGAGTGATGTTCCCTTTCTGGCAATCATATTGACCTGCCTCCCCCTCAGGTTGCCATATCTCCAGAGGACATCAGGTGTAATGCAGACATCATGGACAAACATAACAAAAAGCCTATGTGTGTACAGTGTATAAAACTATATTACAAATGACCAGTGCACACATGTAGACACAGAATAAAAGGCACACATATGCAAGTATACATACATGCACATATGGATGTGTTCACATGTGCACACTTTCACTATATTAGCACATGTATATGTACTAAATCATTTGTCACAACAGAAATCTGTGGGGCTATAGCACAGCACAGCAAAATCTAACACCATGTAAATGTATATTGTAGACCCTATTGTGGATTCTAAACTATTTCTTCCGCATCCTCCGGGTTCCCGTCAGAATCCAGCCTTGGCACGACCTCGTCGTCATCCTGGTAGTGAGAGAGCAGGCGGACAGCTTCCTGGACACCTTGGTATGGAGGTGGGTCTTTAGAGGAGAAAGCTGCAACAATAGATCTTTCAACAAGTCATTTAATCATAGGAATACAACAGCACCCACAGAAAGCAATAATCAGTAAAGTAATACTGATACTAAGGCCCCCTGTATAATCTTCCTCCATTTACCAAACATGTTGTCAAACCAACTACCTACTGTATTATCAATGTCAGATTAAGCTTTATTGAGCCTTTAGCTCTTATAAAGATTTTCATTTTTCTAAAATTTAAGCTATACTTTATAATTTTATTAAAAATATGCAACTTATGGATTTTATAACTATTTTAGTAAGTTGATTGATTATACAAAAGGTTTTTTCTTTTTCTTTTTTCTAAACATTAATGTTTAGACACGGTGGTGACACGGTGGTGGCATCAGCCATCACTTTTGGAGTGGTCTGCTGGGGCAGTGGCATTACGGCAGCCGATAGGAAGAGACTGAACAAACTGATCAAGAAAGCTAGCTCTGTCCTGGGGCAGCGCCTTGACCCAGTGGAGGAGATAGGAGAGAGAAGGACGGTGGCTAAACTGTCATCTCTGCTGGAGTCCAAGTTCCACCCTATGCAGGACATACTGAATGCACTGAGGAGCTCATTTAGCAGCAGACTACATCATCCTAGGTGCACAACCGAGAGGTTTCGCAGGTCCTTCCTACCAACGGCTGTCAGACTGTACAACCTAAGCAGGGCTGCTCGCAGAGATAGCAAAAAGACGTGACAACCTAATAGTTTTGAATGCAAAAGACGCAATAGACTTATACAATGGTCCCCTCCGGCATACAACTAGGAAAATACTGGTCACTATGAAGGGTGAGAATATGTATGGGTACATAATCATACCATGTAGGATAACTAAGTAGATGGTTGTGCTGTTTCATCCCACCTAGCAACAATGCTCTGCACTGTGTGTGTTTATATATTTACATATTTATTCCATCTAGCTACAATGCTCCGCACTGGGTGTGTTTATATATCTACATATTTATTCCATCTAGCTACAATGCTCCGCACTGTGTATTTATATATTTACATATTTATTCCATCTAGCTACAATGCTCCGTACTGTGTATGTTTATATATCTACATATTTATTCCATCTAGCTACAATGCTCCGCACTGTGTTTATATACTCATATATTTATTCCATCCAGCTACAATGCTCCGCACTGTGTCTATATATATATATATATATATATATATATATATATATATATATATATATATATATTTATATGTACATATGTATACTTGCTGCTCTTGTTTCTTTTTTTTTCTCTTGCCTTCTGATTGTTGCTCTGAGTGTTGCTATCCCTGTGCTGTTGCAATCCTGGAATTTCCCCGTTGTGGGACTAATAAAGGCTTATCTTATCTTATCTTATCTTAATTGTGCTATATAATAATCAACCAGATCCCGCAATTTCAATAATTTTAAATGTGTAAACAATAAATTAGTATGTTTAAGATACCCGACTTTGTGTATAACACGGACTGCCCTTTTTGTAATATTAGCAATGAATTAAGTGTACTTTTACAATTGTTACCCCAGACCTCTATACAATAGATCAAATATGGAAGTGTCAATGAGTAATACAAGATATAAAGTGATTTGTCTTAATTTTATTTATGATTGCAATATTTTTGCAACTTTGTTTTGTATTTATCTGACGTGTGATTTCCAACTACTTTTATCATCTAGTATTACATGGTAATAGAAATTCAGTAATTATGCATTTATCTGTTGAGATCACATGTTTTATAAGTGTGTGTGTGTGTGTGTGTGTGTCTGTGTGTGTGTGTGTGTGTGTGTGTGTGTGTGTGTGTGTGTCTGTGTGTGTGTCTGTGCATTCTCACCGTTGGGCACCTTACTTCCTGAGTTTTCACTGCTCTTTGTCTGGACTGCTTGGACTCCCACAGGCACCTGTTTAAAAGGGGATTCACTAAAGTATTGTTGTGTTAATGCCAGTTTATTCTGAATGATTATTTTTGCTGTGCGTTTTTTGCTCTTCTGAAAAGGACCTGCCTCATCCTCCTCTCTCTTTGCCTGTTCCTGCTGTCGGTGTAATCGCTCCACATACTCAGTTTTGCCTGATTTGTTTGGTAGGGGACCCCCCTTATTGCCAAATAGATCGTCTCTTTGTAACCACTTCACCCAAGTTTTAAGCTGTTTTCGTTCCTCATTCAATTTCTCCCGTTGCACAGTTGCTCTTAACACTTCCTCCATTTCTTTCAATGTGTGCCCTAAACTTCCCAATGGATATTCAGAGCTGTTTTTTTTTTATCATCATCCATTTTATCATTATCCTTAGTACAGTCCGGTTTCATAGCCATTTTAGTCCAATCTGTATTACTTAACTTCACAAGATAGATTTTTTATAATCGTTCCTGTTGTCAATTCACACAAATAATAATGAAGTAACAATATATATAAGAAAAGATTTTTTTTATGCAGTAAGACCAACTTATGATTTTAAGGACATGCCTGTTGCAGTCCCAGGGAGTTACAACCTCTTGGTCTGAGCTAAATGCACTAGGGGTGCCAACAACTCTTTTTGAAATCAAGCAATGAGTTCAAGGTGTTAAAACCTTTTGGCGAAGCTATGCACTCGCTGAGTAACACTTCTTTTTTGCCAACCCTACAACAGTCACCTCGGGGTTAAAACCTTTTACTCAGATATGCAATGCTGTTCGGGGTAACTTTACTTTTTCAGTGGAAGCTTCCTAAATAATGTCCACTGCGTAGTTAAACTGTTTACCTAAGCTATCCCCAACTCAGCTTTTAGGGCAAGTTTTAACGCGTACAACTTAACCCACGGGATCAAAACCGTTTGGAGATTTCCTCATCAAATTCAGTAAATATGTTTCTCAAACCAACACATTATTCATTCAAATCAAGACCATATCTCAGTTTCATTCCACAAATAAAATCACACGTGCATGAACATTTAATCTCTACAGAAAGGACTGTCCCTGAAGGGACAGGCAGAAATTTGTTGAAAAAAAAAATTCTGCTCACCTCTTATAATGTTGCGGCCGCCAGTCTGTAGAGAAAAAATCCTTAAACCGTTTACAAAACTAAAACTAAAATTTAGCCTCGTAACCGGGCGGAAACACCAAATTGTTGCATCTAAAATGCCTTTACCCCCAGTTCTTTTATACAAAGGCCAAATAATCAGATTGAGAGATGAAATATAGTTTCACTTATTTTACTGAAAGTGAGATATGGATACAAGCAGCACTGGAACACAACTCTTAGGAATTTACCCTGAGAGAGTGTTGCCCAAAAAGTGGGTCCACTAGTTTTTATAAAACTCTGCCACTCCCTCATGCAGGAAGGAGTGGTCTCCTCACGTGCATCAATACTTTTCCTTATGTGACAGCACAGCAGCGGGCTGAGCCGATTCTATCTGGTTTCAACAAAGGAGTCATGAGGTATGTGTGTGTGGGTGTAGTGACCTTGACAAGCAATGTTGCATGCAAAGCAAGCAGTGGAGGAAGTGTGAGAGCCCTCCTGCACAATAACTGACATTTGTAAGAAAATCTACTGAACTATAAGTTTTTACCAACAGGAGTGTGAACAGATCAGCGCGGACCTTGTTTGCCCGGGTGACGTCCGAGCCGGTATGAGTTGCTTTCTGACTGACCATTTCATGAAACTGCTTGCAAAGTATTTGAGTACCACTAGCTTTTGCTGGACTAGCAGCACATTCTTGGCATATAAAGGTATTGTCAGTGGCAAGGACAAGCCAAGACAAACTGACTCCAGTATCTGTTGCAGTGACTGACCAGATGATAGGTTTGTTTATCTCTGCTCTTTGTGTAGTGCATGTCACAATGCACCAACTGGCAAAAGTCCACCACAGACCTTGTGGCATGCTGAGTTAATCACGTTAATCGTGTGTACCTTAAGTAGGTAAATTTCAAGTTTGTCATACTGTTTTGAACATGGAAGTGGACAAATATGCTTGCTGTCTTGACCTGCAGATTTATTAAAGCTCTCAACATCCAAAATGACAACAATTATCCAGAATATTCTCCTGAAAATTCTCAAAAGTATTACTGCATGTGCAAACAACAGAATGCCTGAGCTCAATAATGTCACTGAACAACAACCAACCAGCAGTCACAAAAGGAGCTTGCTCTTTTCCCCATAGCAAATCAATCAATCAACTTTATTTATAAAGCCCTTTAAAAAGCAACACTCACTGCACAAAGTGCTGTACAGCAAGGACACACATAAAAACATAAAAGCAAGGAGCAGGACACTAGCACAAAAACAATATAAAACCAACAAGACAATATAAAACTCAGCACAAGTAGAAACCACAGTCAATAAAGTAGTTAAAATAAAAGGTAAGAGAAGCAAACATCCACCACTTTTAAGCAGATCAACACAAAACCTCATGTGTCACATCCATCCATCCATCCATCTTCTTCCACTTAATCCTTTTTGGGTCGTGGGGGGGCTGGAGCCTATCCAACCTTTTAGCAGAAAAATTGCAGACATAAACCACTATCTCGCCTGTGATTACACCCCACTGTGCTGCAAAAATGGTGGGGGAGTGAAGGGACACTATGAGCACAGCTTGAGGATTTTTTTAGACTGGTACTCACCAACAGTTGGACCCAAAGCTATGGGGATGAAAACAGGCAAATTTCTGTCTGTGTCAGCCGCTGGAGGTCAGGTTTTGAGTAGTTTGCATTGAAAATGTTAAGAAATCTGTAGTTGACAGGGGGCTGAAGCTAAAGCTTCGACCTGGGCAAACACCCTGGGCATTCAGAATGGTGGTAGTGGTTGGGGTTCAACCCCCCCTTCACAAATTCCTGGCTACGCCACTGCTACAACGCACAGTGAAAGCAGCCAGCAAGATCATCGGTGCTCCCCCCCCCCCCCCGGACATCTACCTCACCCGCCTCACCCACAGAGCCATCAACATTGCAGGCAACACCTCCCACCCCTCACAATCCCTCTTCAGTCTCCTGCCCTCAGGGAAAAGGTACCGGAGCTTCCGGGTCCATTCCACAAGACTGCTAAACAGCTTTGTTCACCAGGCCATCAGGACCCTGAACTCTGTCCACTTCCCCTTCATCCCTGGACCGTAACACACTCACCCACACAATAACTACCTCAGCTGTTGGCACAGAAATACTTGGAACACCAACAGTAATACATCTGCTGCTGTATGTCTCTGCACCTTCCTGCAACCATTTGCACAAATGCCATATCTGCTGCTGTCTGTTATTGCAATATTGATCATGTGCAGTCCAATCTGTCACTGTCTGCACCTACACTACAGCATCGAACTTGCAATTACAGGTATTACAGCTCCACTTTTTCTGTATAGAGGATTGCTGGGTTTTATCTTTTATCTTTATTTGCACTATGGGAAGCATTACTGTACATAGACTGTTGTTTTTGTTTTTTATCCTTATTCCTTCTTTTCTTATATATTGCACACACCACTAAGAGAGAGAGAAACAGAATTTCAATTCTCCTGTATGTCCTGTACGTATAGAAGTATTGACGAATAAAAATCTTTGAATCATTGAATCTTTGAATAAGCAAGTGTTTTCTCCATAAATACAAATGTAGTTTCTAGATCATAATTTTGTTAATTTTTATTTACAGTAAATGTTTTGGGTTTTTTTTTTTTTTTTGGTCTTAAACTTCTTGTAAATGTGCAAGTACTTTTCTCAGAAATTTTTCACTGTGTGTTAACATTTCTTTGTTAAAAACAGTCATTGGTTTATGTTGTGTGTTGGGTTCACTGAATAACTTGTTTGAGTGGAGTACAAGTAACGTTTATAAGCTAGTAGTACTTTTCATGTTTACCGTGTGCTGGATGTGGACAAAAGACCAAAACTGTAGCCAGGGACCCACAGACTAATACCTTGACTAACACAGCTGTTGTGAATCCCTGCCTATTTAAGGCAGGAAGAATTAAACCCATGGGCAGGAGAGAGTTGAGTGTGTTTATTACAACAAATGTGGAAAAACAATACAAACAAACAATAAATGGTTGCACCGGACAAACAGGGAAAAACTTCCAGGACACTCAACAGAATACAAGTGAATACCATAACAGGGGAAAAACTGCCCCAAGGCGCTACAGGCGGAACTGCAGTGGGGGGAGTGAAAGAGAGCCGGGGAAAAAAACCTCCACACAGGACTGGAAGGCAGGGGTGAGGCAAATAGTATTCACAGGCTGGAATAGTCCGAGTAAGTCCGTGAATGATCTGCGGTGCAGAGGAGAAAAACAAAACTCAGAAGGCTATTGCAGAGTGATGCGGTACCACAAACAGCAGGCAGGGCATCTAGTCATGTATAACATCCAAATGAACAGGACAAGTGACAATAATCTGGCAATGCACAACAGCGAGCCCAGTAATGTAGCTACTAATGGTCTGAGTGCATGCCGGTGTGAGGAGAGGTGAGTACAAGGGTGTGTGAGTGATGGCAGGTGTGTGTGTGGATGTCTGAGCATGTGAGTGAGAATTTGTTGGTGACAGCACATATGAATGGATGTGTGTGTGGACTGAGTGAGTGCAAAAGTGCTGAATGAATGCAGGTGTGGACAATTGCATGTGTGTGTATATGTTTAAAGAGTGCAACCGGTGATGACAAACAGCTGGTAGGTGTTGGCAGGGAGAGGGAGGCATGGCTGTCAGCTAGAAGGAGCCAAGGACCCAAGGCTCCTAAAGAGCTACCAGCTGGAAATTAAGGAAACAACCATTCAGGGAGAAAATACAGCCATGAGCCATGGAACAGTTAATGACAGAGCCCCCCCACCCCACCCCCGCAAGGAGTTGGTACCAGACACCCACCGTACCATCAAAAAGAGAACACAAAAACAAAAAAGAAAACCCACCCCCCACCCCCCACCCCTGGAGAATTATCACAACATACCAGGGTGGGAAGTGGGGGAAACAGGTCAGGAGGGAACTAACAAGAATAACACAATACAATGCAAGAAAACACAGCAAACCTCCCAACCCCAAAACGTGGAACAATACCCACCAAGACCCAAGAGTTCAGGGGGCCGACCAAGGTCCTAGGCCCAAGGTAAATGGTAAAATGGTAAATGGCATTCACTTATATAGTGCTTTTCTTGTCATCTAGGATGACCAAAGTGCTTTACAGATCCTGCAATCCACCCATTCACACACAGATTCACACACTGATGGCAGCAGAGCTGCCCAAGGGGTGGCAAAAGGAGGCCGGTCAAGTGGTCTGTCCAAGTTCAAGACCAGATGGACCCCCCGGGCAAGGGGGTCAGGTGGCCGGCCAGGGAAACTGGGCCACCCAACCTCATGGCACAATTCACCAGGCGGATGGCCTGGGTCCTTGAGCCACCAGCTCAAGAGAGGCGGCTCGGGAGGCGGCCTCCCCATGGGAAGACCCAACACAGGAAGGGGAAACCAAGAAAGGGGAGCCCCGGTGTCATTGAACAGTGACGAAGGAGGAGTCATCCCGCCCCCGAGCTGGGGGACAGCTGCACCCGCGGTGGTCCCGGTCCGGGGCATAGTTGCACCCGTGGTGGCTCCAGGCTGGAACTTAGTTGCACCCACGAGGGTCCTGGCCTGGGACATAGCAGCACCCACGGTGGTCCCGGTCTGGGACATAGCTGCACCCGCAGTGGCTCCAGGCTGGAGCTTAGTAGCATCTGCGGTGGACCCGGGCTGGGCCATCGTAGCACTCGCAGCGGGCCTGAGCTGGGCCATCATGGCACCTGCAGCGGGCCTGAGCTGGGCCATCATGGCACCCATGGTGGGCCCGAGCTGGGGCATCATTACACCTGAGGTGGTCCCAACCTGGGACCTCATTGCATCCACGGTGGGCCCCAGCTGGGCCTGAGACTCAGCAGCGTTCATAGTGACCTCCACAGTGAGTTCACAGGCGAGCGCTCAACCTGCGTCTCTCTTCCAGGTGACAGACAAGGTTTATCATTTTCAGAAGAAAAAGGATGAAAAAAACGCTTGCCTGGCAACCCAGGTCTGGGTGTTTGCTGCAGGTGGTGGGCGGTCGCCTTCCTCCATGTGTCGTGGAGGAGAGGACTCAGGCTCGGGAGGAGGGTGATGAGCCTCCAGCTTCCAGGAACGCTTCTTCTTCATATGGAGCAGCTCCCGTGTTGGAGCAACTTCTTCCTGACCCTTGCTCTCACATGAATAGGAGAAAATGGAGGCTAAGATGTTGGTGGGCCCCGCATAGCTCCACAGACAAGGGTGCATCTCCATTAATCGTGCTGCGCTGTCCCACCCCGTACAGACTGATTCAGGAGTGCCAGTGGTCTGGATCTGTGACAGGAGACCATCCAGCACACACAAGCCTCGCAGCTCCGCTTCATCAAGCCAGGACATAATTCTCCAATTCAGGTGGGTGAAAAAGCACACAAATGGATGTGTTATGACTCGCCGCTCATCAGCGGCGCCAACCGCGCGCACACCTGTTCCTCATCAGCGGCGAGGTATTTAATCCACTCTGCCCTGGGCTTCGGCCTGAAGCCGTCTCTCTACTTCGGCCCCTTTGCTACTACGGACCTCAATCTGACTAGTGAAGATATCTTGGGTAAGCTCCCCTTACCTCTCTCCTCTAGCCTTCCCCTGTGCACAGGTGGACATTCCCGGCGGCGGACTTCATCACCTCGCCGTTGGCTCTACGCTGCTGCCACAGGTACCGCAGGTCGCTGTCTCCCGGGCTTCGCCCTTGCCGACGCCAGCCACCTGTCATAACCAAGTAAGTCAGCTACCATCATTATTGCCTGTATTGGTGTGGTGCCCGTTACCCTTCTCCCTCTGCTCTCTCCCACAGGGTTGTCCGGCTGTACGGCCTCCTGCTCCCGTGCCTGACGCAGACGCCACCACCAATACATTCTTATTCCACAGACACGCAGCCATACACTTCCTTGTTGCTAATAAAGCTGTTAAATCTATCCTGAGCCTGCGTGTGTGTCTCCTGGGCCGTGCATTATGTCAGTACGGCTTCAGCAGAGTGGCTCGGCAGACAGCGGGCTCACACGCCGTCTTTCCACCCTCGAGGCTTGGGTGGATTTAATAGCTCATCAGCAACAGGTGATATTAAATCAATTAATGATCATTACTAACCGATTAGACCACTTGGACCCCCAGCAGCCGTTCCCCTCGGCTCGTCCGGGTGGTGTGGCTCCTGCGGCTCCGGTGGCCATCCAGCCCGCTCCGGGTGCGCCAACACGGCTCACACCAATCCCCACTCCTGCTCGCTTCAGCGGTAAGCTGGGTGGAGCTCGGGGTTTTATTATGCAGTGTGAGTCCGTGTTTCTTCGCGTTCCCGGAGATTTTCCCTCAGACCATAGCAGAATTGGCTACATAGGTAATCTCCTTGAGGGTCGTGCGCTTACCTGGGCTTACGCCATTATGGTGAAGCCCACCTACGCCACCCTCACCTATGGCCAGTTCGTGCGACAATTTCTGGAAGTGTTCGATCATTCGCGTTTGGACAGTGTCCAGGTCGACCGCCTTCTCGGACTCCAACAGGGGAGCCGATCGGCGGCCGACTACGCGATCGACTTCCGGGTTACCACAGAGGAAGTTGGCTGGGAAGAGCGCGCGCTCTGCGGCATCTTCCTCAGCAGCCTAAATTCCGGTCTGAGGGATGAGCTGGCTGGACGGGATACCCCGGAGACGCTGGCGGAGCTGATTTCTCTCACCATCAGTTTGGATAACAGGCTGCGCGAGTGCGCCTCCGAGCGGAAGCAGTCTTCTCGCTCGCGGGGCGCCTCTGCATGTCTGCCCCAAGCTCGCCACCTGGCGTTGCCGCCGCCGGAGGTCTCCGAGGAGTCGGAACCAATGGTGACGGGCCGGACAAAGCTCCCCCTGGCGGAGAAACAGCGCCGTCGTGACGTGGGCCTCTGCATGTATTGTGGAGGTAGCCAGCACACGGTGGAGCATTGTCCGGAGAAGCCAAACGAGGTGGTCCGCGAGTCACTGTAGGGGGCCTCGCGGACGCTAATCGGTTAAATCCCCTCACACATTTGACGCTGCCCATCCGCTTCTGTCACAACCTCACTGGGCACCTCACACATGCACTGGTGGATTCAGGCGCAGAGGGTAGCTTTATTTCACAAAGCCTGGCAACCCGACTGGGCATCCATTGTCACTCCCTCGACACTCCTCTCGCCCTGGTTAATCTCTCCCGAGTTTCCCTGGGAAAAGTAACTCGCCAAACATCCCCCGTTCCCGTGATCATCTCTGGAAACCATCGGAAGGATATCTCCTTTTACGTCCTGCCCACCTCAGTAACTCCTGTCATCCTCGGTTATCCCTGGCTCCGCCTCCACAACCCCGCCTTGGACTGGAAGGCTGGGAAGGTGTCAGCGTGGAGCACTTTCTGCATGGGTACCTGCCTCCAATCCGCGGCCTGCGCCCTGTCCTCGCCTCCCACAGCTCAGGACACCGCGCCCCCGGATCTCACCCTTGTGCCCTCAGAGTTCCACGACCTGGGTGCCGTTTTCAGTAAGTCCAAGGCATTGTCTCTGCCTCCTCACCGGCCCTACGACTGCGCCATTAACATCTGCCAGGGGGCGCCCTTACCCTCAGGACGCCTCTATAGTCTGTCAGCGCCGGAGAAGGAGGCAATGAACAGCTATCTGAAGGAGTCGCTCAGTGCTGGGATTATCCGACCGTCCTCCTCTCCAGTAGGTGCAGGGTTCTTCTTCGTGGGAAAGAAGGACAGATCTCTTCGTCCTTGTATAGACTATCGAGCTCTCAACGATATCACGGAGAAGGACCGGTACACCCTGCCCCTTATGGACACTGCCTTCCACTCCCTCCAGGGGGCGACCTGGTTTACTAAGCTGGATCTTCGCAGCGCTTACCACCTCGTCCGGATCCGGGAGGGAGATGAGTGCAAAACCGCCTTCCGTACCCCAACCTGGCATTTTGAATATCTCGTGATGCCGTTTGGGTTGACCAACGCTCCAGCCGTCTTTCAGTGCCTCATCAATGACGTCCTCCGGGACTTCATCGGCCTGTTTGTATTCATCTACCTGGACGACATTCTCATCTTCTCCAGGTCCAGGGATGAACACCGGGTCCACGTGAGGCGGGTCCTGCAGAGACTGCTGGAGAACCGTCTGTACGTCAAGGCAGAAAAATGCGAATTCTATGCCAAAACGACTTCCTTCCTGGGGTTCGTCATCTCCCATGACCGGGTGCTTCTGGACCCAGCGAAGATCAAAGCAGTGGTGGATTGGCCCACACCAACCTCTCGGAAACAGGTTCAGCAATTCATCGGGTTCGCCAATTTCTACCACCGCTTTGTCGCGAACTTTGGAGCCATCGTCGGGCCCCTGACCCGCCTCACCTCTCCTAAGACCCCGTTCCGGTGGACTGAAGAGGGCGCTTCGGCCTTCCAGGCACTGAAGACGGAGTTCTCCTCCTCCCGGGTCCTCAGCCAGGTCGATCCCGCGCTGCAGTGCATTGTGGAGGTGGACGCTTCGGACACGGGGGTGGGGGCGGTGTTGTCCCAGCGGTCCCCAGCCAATGGAGTCAAGCGACCCTGCGCCTTCTTCTCTCGGCGCCTGTCCCCGGCGGAACGAAACTATGACGTCGGGGACAGAGAGCTTCTTGCCATCAAGCTTGCCCTTCAAGAATGGCGTCACTGACTGGAGGGGGCAGCCTTGCCTTTTGTGGTCCTCACCGACCACAATAACCTGGAGTGCCTGAGATCTGCCAAGCGTCTGAACGCCCGCCAGGAGTGTTAGTCCCTGTTCTTTGCAAGGTTTAAGTTCAGCATCACATATAGGCCTGGCTCCAAGAACGGCCTGCCCGACGCCCTCTCCAGGCAATTTGCCCCGGAGGCCACTGAAGACGTTGCTCACACCATCTTGCCTAGGCCGTGCGTCGTGGGGGCTGTTACATGGGACATAGAAGACAAGATCCGGAGGGCGCAGGAGTCGGAACCGGACCCTGGCGGCGGACCGGAGGGGAGGCTCTTCGTGCCATCTGCCGTCCGGGGGGACGTTATACACTGGCTCCATACCTCCAAGCTCACCTGCCATCCTGGAGCTTCGCGGATGATTGACCTTCTCCAGCGATCCTTTTGGTGGCCAGGCCTGCGGAAGGACGCCGCCCGTTACGCCCGGGACTGCCCCGTCCGTGCTACCAATAAGTCAGGTAACGCTCCCCCTGCGGGTCTGCTCCAGCCCCTGCCCGTCCCTGGCAGGCCCTGGTCACACATCGCTCTGGACTTCGTCACCGGGCTCCCTGTCTCCAACAACATGGACACAGTTCTGACCATTGTTGACTGTTTTTCCAAGGCCGCCCACTTCGTGCCCCTACGTGGACTTCCCTCAGCCTTGGAGACGGCGGACCTCCTCATCCAGCACGTGGTCAGACTGCATGGAATCACGGTCGACGTGGTCTCCGACCGCGGCCCCCAGTTTTCTTCGGATGTCTGGAGGTCATTTTGCAACGCCCTGGGAGCCAAGGTAAGTCTCTCCTCTCTGGGGCCATCACCCCCAGTCTAACGGGCAGTGTGAGCGGACTAACCAGGAGCTGGAGGCTACGCTCCGCTGTGTTACTTCATCCAAACCCACGTCCTGGAGTTCTCACCTCGCCTGGGTGGAGTACGCCCACAACACCTCTCGCTCTACGGCCATCGGGATGTCGCCCTTTAAAGCATCCTTGGGCTATGATCCACCCCTGTTCCCCGCGCAGGAGGGCGAGTTGGCTGTCCCCTCTGTCCAGGCACATCTGAGGTGGTGCCGCTCCCTTTGGTCCACGGCGCGTAATGCGCTTTTACGCACGGCGGAGCGCAATAAGTCTCCAGCAGACCGACATAGGAGACCTGCACCTGCCTACCAGGGGGGACAGCAAGTTTGGGTATCCACACAGGACGTTAACCTAAAGGGTGAGAGGAGAAAGCTGGCCCAACGGTTCATCGGCCCTTATCCCATAACCAGAATCATCAACCCGGTGGCTGTGCGTGTGGCTATTCCCTCCTCCCTCCGCATCCATCCCACCTTCCACGTCTCCAAAATCAAACCGGTGGTCTCTGACCCCCTCTGCCCTCCACCTGCGGCGCACCCCGCTCCCCGGATGATTGGTGGCCATCCGGCCTGGACCGTCGCTGACATCTTGGACGCCCGACGCCGGGGTCGTGGATTGCAGTACCTGGTGGATTGGGAGGGCTATGGACCCGAGTGGAGACAGTGGGTGCCTTCCTCGCTGATGTTGGACCGGTCACTCATTTCTGAGTTTCATTGAGCGCACCCGGAAAAACCATCGCCAGGAGGCGCTGCTAGAAGGGGGAGTACTGTTATGACTCGCCGCTCATCAGCGGCGCCAGCCGCGCGCACACCTGCTCTTCGTCAGCGGCGAGGTATTTAATCCACTCTGCCCTGGGCTTCGGCCTGAAGCCGTCTCTCTACTTCGGCCCCTTTGCTACTACGGACCTCAATCCAACTAGTGAAGATATCTTGGGTAAGCTCCTCTTACCTCTCTCCTCTAGCCTTCCCCTGTGCACAGGTGGACATTCCCGGCGGCGGACTTCATCACCTCGCCGTTGGCTCTACGCTGCTGCCACAGGTACCGCAGGTCGCTGTCTCCCGGGCTTCACCCTTGCCGACGCCAGCCACCTGTCATAACCAAGTAAGCCAGCTACCATCATTATTCCCTGTATTGGTGTGGTGCCCGTTACCCTTCTCCCTCTGCTCTCTCCCACAGGGTTGTCCAGCTGTACGGCCTCCTGCTCCCGTGCCTGACGCAGACGCCACCACCAATACATTCTTATTCCACAGACACGCAGCCATACACTTCCTTGTTGCTAATAAAGCTGTTAAATCTATCCTGAGCCTGCGTGTGTGTCTCCTGGGCCGTGCATTATGTCAGGATGAGGAGAAAAAAGAAAAAAACGCACACTCAACTCCTCCGCTGGGTTTTTAACTGGCCAGATTATCCTGTTGTGAATTCCTGCCTATTTAAGGCAGGAAGAATTAAACCCACGAGCAGGAAAGAGTTGAGTGTGTTTATTACAGCAAACGTGGAAAAACAATACAAACAAACAATAAATGTTGCACCGGACAAACAGGGAAAACCTTGGAGGACACTCAACAGAATACAAATGAGTACCATAACAGGGGAAAAACTGTCCCAAGGCGCTACAGGCGGAACTGCAGCGGGGGGAGCGAAAGAGAGCCCAGGAAAAAACCTCCAGACGGTACTGGAAGGCAGCAGCAAGGCAAATAGTACTCACAAGCTGGAACAATCCGAGTAAGTCCGTGAATGATCCACGGTGCAGAGGAAGAAAACAAAACACAGAAGGCTAATACAGAGTGATACTAAGCTAGCTCTATCCTGGGGCAACACCTTGACCCAGTGGAGGAGATAGGAGAGAGAAGGATGGTGGCTAAACTGTCATCTCTGCTGGAGTCCGAGTCCCACCCTATGCAGGACATATTGAACGCACTGAGGAGCTCATTTAGCAGTAGACTACATCATCCTAGGTTCGCAACCGAGAGGTTTCGCAGGTCCTTCCTACCTACGGCTGTCAGACTGTATAACCTAAGCAGGGCTGCTCGCAGAGATAGCAAAAAAACGTGACGACCTAGTAGTATTGAATGCAAAAGATGCAACAGACTTACACAAATGGTCCCCTCCAGTATACAACTAGGACAATATCAGTCGCTACAGAGGGTGACAATATGTATGGGTACATATTCATACTATGTAGGATAACTAAGTAGACGGTTATGCTGTTTATTCCATCTTGCTACAATGCTCCGCACTTTGTATATATATTTATTTGTACATATGTATATCCACTGCTCTTATTTATATTTCTTGTATCTTCTTAATTATTGCTCTGAGTGTTGCTATCCCTGTGCTGTTGCAATCCTGGAATTTCCCCATTGTGGGACTAATAAAGGCTTATCTTATCTTATCTTATACAGTACCACAAACAGCAGGCAGGGCATCTAGTCATGCGTAACATCCAAATGAACAGGACAAGCGACAATAATCCAGTAATGCACAGCAGTGAGCCCAGATCTTAAGTAATGCAGCTACTAATGGTCTGAGTGCATGCTGGTGTGAGGACAGAGTGAGTGCAAGGGTGTGTGAGTGATGACAGGTGCGTGTGTGGATGTCTGAGCATGTGAGTGAGAATGAGTCAGTGAAAGCACATATGAATGGATGTGAGTGTGTGTGTGTGTGTGTGGGGCCTGAGTGAGTGCTAAGTGCTGAATGAATGCAGGTGTGGACAATTGCATATGTGTGTATGTGTGGAGAGAGTTCAACCAGTGATGACAAACAGCTGGTAGGTGTTGGCAGGGAGAGGGAGGTGTGGTCGTCAGCTGGCAGGAGCCAAGGACCCAAGGCTCTTAAAGAGCTGCCAGCTGGAAATCAAGGAAACAACCATTCAGGGAGAAAATATAGCCATGAGCCATGGAACAGAGTTGGAGGCATCCAACCCAGTTCATGACAACAACATTCAGCTATACCTACCATTTTACCGCTCATTCACACTGTCTTGCTTCTACTGACCTTCATTCCTTTACTCGACACAGCATACCTCCACCTCTCCAGGTTCTTTCCCACCTGCTCCCTACTCTCACTACAGATCACAGTGTCATCTGCAAACATCATGGTCCACGGAGACTCCTGCCTGACCTGTCCATCACCATGACAAACAAGAAGGGGCTCCGGACCAGTACCTGTTGTAATCCCATCCCAACCTTGAATCCATCTGTCACTCCTACAGCACACTTCACCACCGTCTCACTGTCCACATACATGTTCTGCACCACCCTCATATACAGGTGCATTTCAATAAATTAGAATGTCATAGAAAAGTTGATTTATTTCAGTAATTCAGTTTAAAAAAATTAAACTTGTATATTATGCAGGTTCATTACACACAAAGTGATATATTTCAAGTGTTTATTACTTTTAATTTTGATGATTATGGCTTATAGCTCATGAAAAATCCCAAATTCAGTTTCTCAAAAAATTTGAATATTACATAAAATTAATTTTAAAAAAATATTATTTTTAATGAAGCTGATGATCTCTTTTCACATGAAAGTAAATTTTGAATTTCATTTGAAAATCAAGGTCCCAGAGTCTGGAGGAAGAGTGGAGAGGCACAGAATCCAAGTTGCTTGAGGTCCAGTGTGAAGTTTCCACAGTCAGTAATGATTTAGGGAGCCATGTCATCTTCTGGTATTGATCCACTGTATTTCATCAAGTCTAAAGTAGTGATGTTTAAACTGAGGTCTCATGAAACAATGAGCAACTTTGAGACAATTGCTTCATGAGTGACACAGTGTTTTATAAAACATCTAATAAAGACTGCCATCTGGTGACTTACTGTCAGAACTGCATCTGAGTAGAAAAACCTGAAAAAAAGTCTCAATACTTGAAGTTTGTTTGCAAAAACTGATAAACACCATTTACATGAAAATTTCCCTCTTTACATCAAACAACTGTTAACATTACCTACTTATTGAAGTTCAAATTGTTTTTTCACAAAATCCAATATGCCCTATGTTATAGACACTACAAATTCATGTTTTGCTTTTGTTTTTTTTTCAGAAGCTGATAAACGGCGGGAGTGTTTTTTTGTTTTGTTTTGTTTTTACAAAAGAAGATGGCTCCATACGGAAAATCAGCGCTTGGTATTTGGGTCACGTGACTCATCTTGGCTGCCTTCCCAGTCTGCTCGCTCTGACCGATTTCCCTGCTTGCTGTGAATGATTTCCCACCCAGTTTTTTTTACAGTTTTGTTGCATTTTATGTCAAATTTGGATAGTTTCGATGTAGCAGATGAACCAGTGATGTGTTCACCAGTAGGGCGCAAACGAGGTTGAAACAGCAAACAATGTTGAAACAGCAAACAATATTCAGAATTCTTGCTACTGTTATCTTCTATTATCAGAATTCTTGCTACTTTGAATTCAATTCAATTCAATTCAATTCAGTTCAACTTTATTTATATAGAGCCATTTCACAACAACAGTCATCTCATAGCACTTTCAACTGTAGGGGAAACCCTCACAGTTGCAGAAAAACCCCAGCAATCAGGCGATCCCCTGTGAGCAAGCGCTTGGCGACAGTGGAGAGGAAAAACTCCCTTTGAACAGGAAGAAACCTCCAGCAGAACCAGGCTCAGGGAGGGGCAGTCATCTGCTGCGACTGGCTGGGGGGTGAGGGGATAGAGAAGATGAAAAGAACAGACATGTAGAGACATGGGGACTCAATCTATGGGAGAGAACAAACAGATGTTAATGACCAGCAAAAAAAAAAAAAAAATATTTCATTGAGTGAAGAAAGGAGTGAAGCCCAGTGCATTACTGGAGGTCCCCCGGCTGCCTAAACCTATTAGCAGCATAACTAAGGGAGGGTTCAGAGACACATGATCCCTCCCTAATTGTAGGCTATATCAAAAAGGAAGGTTTTAACCCTATTCTTAAAAACAGAGATCGAGTCTGACTCCTGAATCCAGATTGGCAGCTGGTTCCACAGGAGAGGAACTTGATACCTGAAGGCTCTGCCTCCCATTGTACTTTTGGAGATTCTAGGTATTACAAGTAATCCAGCATTTTGGGAGCATAGTGCTCTGTTAGGATAATACGGTAGTATCAGATCTTTTAAATAAAAAGGGGCCTGATTGTTTAGAGCTTTGTAAGTAAGAAGAAGGATTTTAAACTTAATTCTAAACTCTATGGGAAGCCAATGAAGGGAGGCCAGAGCCGGAGAGATATGATCTCTCTTTCTAGTACCTGTTAAAACTCTTGCTGCAGCATTTTGGATCAACTGAAGACTTTTTAAAGATGTTTTAGGACCACGTGATAATAAAGAGTTACAATAATCTAATCTAGAGCTAACAAAAGCATGGATCAGTTTCTCAGCATCATTCTGAGACAAGATGCTCCTAATCTTGGCAATATTACACAAATGATAGAAGGCAGTTTGCTTTCGGCTTTGGGACTGTGACTAGGATTCTTCTTTGACTTGGCACTGAGGCGTCGTCTCTTCGAATTTAGTCTGCTGGTAGGATCATTAGCTTCCCTGGGCAAGCCCGGGTACTGGCGGAGGGCGCGACGAGAACGCTGATCCATTGCCCAACCAGACACCAGAAGAGCAGTTACAACTGAGCTAAAAAAAACACCAAAAAATCCCCGTAGAGGAAACGAACCCTGAACCCTTCGAGGCTGCTGAACTGGAGAAAGTCCTACAGGGCCTGAAATGTGGAAAGGCAGCAGGATACGACAACATCTTCCCAGAATTCATGAAAAATCTTGGCCCCCGAGCCCTAACCTGGTTGACACAACTCTACACAAGGATCATACAAACAAACTCGATCCCAAAGAAATGGCGGACAGCAAAGGTCATTGCCATACCAAAACCTGGCAAAGACCACAAACTACCAGCAAGCTACCGCCCAGTCTCCCTACTCAGCGTTCCTTATAAAATCATGGAGCGCCTAATACTGCAACGTATTTCCCCAGGAATAGAGGAAATTCTAAGTGTGGATCAAGCAGGTTTCCGCAAGGACCGCAGCACAGGAGAACAAGTACTGGCCCTAACTACCTTCATCGAAAATGGCTTTGAGAGCAGACTGAAGACAGGGGCTATGTTTCTCGATCTTACAGCCGCCTATGATACGGTCTGGCACAAAGGCCTCCTCCTGAAACTTACAAAGGCGATCCCTGCCTGGGCAACAGCAATTATAAAAACCCTGCTGACCAACCGAAGGTTCAGAGTCCACCTCGGTCAGAACACAAGCGCATGGAGAACGCAGAAAAACAGACTCCCACAAGGCTCAGTTCTAGCTCCAACCCTGTTCAACCTCTACATAAATGACCTGCCCACTACAAAATCCCGCAAATTCATCTATGCAGACGACATCTGTTTGGCACTCCAAGCACCAGACTTTGAGTCACTGGAACGGGTGCTCACGGAAGATCTTGCCAAACTGGACCAGTTCTGCAAAACCTGGCACCTAAAACCAAGCCCAGCAAAAACCGTCTCCAGTGTATTCCATCTCCACAATGTAAAAGCTGCCAGAGAACTAAACATCCACCTGAGCGGACTCAAGCTTAAGCATGCCTCGAATCCAACCTACCTTGGAGTGACCCTTGACAGGACCCTATCCTTCAAGGAACATTTAAAGGGGACGGCTGCTAAAGTGAAGGCACAAAACAACCTGCTCTGCAAGCTCGCTGGTGCAAAGTGGGGGCGGCAGTCTCCACCCTGCGCACCTCAGCACTGGCCCTTTCATACTCTGTAGCAGAATATTGTGCCCCTGTCTGGTCCAGGTCATCCTACACACACCACGTAGACACCCAGCTCAACACAACCATGAGAACCATAATTGGGATAGTCCGCTCAACACCACTCCCCTGGCTCCCTGTACTGTCAAACATAGCCCCCCCACACATCCGGCGAGCAGCACTAACTCAAAGGATGCTTCAAAAAGCCAAAGACTCTCCTCACTTACCAATCCATGCAGATATCTACACCCCACCCACTGCCCGACTTCCATCCAGACGGCCAATTTGGAAAAACCCTCCCCCAGCTGATTTCACCATCCAGACAGCTTGGCACGAGGAATGGGAGACCAAGGAGGTCCCAAACAAACACCTGGTGACAAACCCCAACCAACAGGTCCCGGGCACCAACCTCCCAAGGAGACAGTGGTCTAAACTGAATCGCTTCAGGACTGGACATGGCCCCTGCTTGGCCAGCCTTCACAGATGGGGCAGTAGCCCTAGCCCACTGTGCACATGTGGAGAGGAGCAAACAATGGAACACATCATAGAGGCTTGCCCGCTCCAAAGACTGGAAGGAGGATTACACACCCTCCATACAGCAAACCAGGAGGCAACTGCTTGGCTTGAGGACTTTGCATTCGCTAAATAAATAAATAAATAGAAGGCAGTCTTAGAAACAAATTTAATATGTGAATTGAAAGACGGATCTTGATCAAAA
Source organism: Pholidichthys leucotaenia (assembly GCA_020510985.1). NCBI lineage: Eukaryota > Metazoa > Chordata > Actinopteri > Cichliformes > Pholidichthyidae > Pholidichthys > Pholidichthys leucotaenia. The sequence continues at coordinate 25,764,446 of CM035843.1, forward strand.
ATAACTCCAAGGTTCCTCACAGAGCTATTCAGAGAAAGAGTAACTGCATCCAAACTAAACGTTTGATTTGGAAAGGTATTTCTAAGGTTTTTTGGGCCAACAAGAATGACTTCAGTCTTATCTGAATTTAATAGCAGGAAATTACAAGTCATCCAAGCTTTGATTTCCTTAAGACAGGATTCTAACTTGGCTAGTTGATTACTATCATCTGGCTTCATTGACAGGTATAATTGTGTGTCATCTGCATAACAATGAAAATGTATACAGTGCTTTCTAATAATGTTGCCAAACAGAAGCATATATAAACTAAAAAGAGTAGGGCCTAGCACAGATACCTGTGGAACTCCATGACTGAGTTTTGAGTTGGAAGAAAACTCATTATTGATAGGAACAAACTGGAACCTATCAGATAAATAAGATCTAAACCACTGCAACGAAGTTCCATTAAGTCCAACATAGTGTTCTAATCTATCAAGTAGAATATTATGATTGATAGTATCAAAAGCTGCACTAAGGTCTAAAAGGACAAGTACAGAAACAAGTCCATTATCAGATGCGATAAGGAGGTCATTAGTGACCTTCACTAAGGCTATTTCAGTACTATGATGGATTCTAAACCCAGATTGAAACTCTTCAAGTAAACCATTTCCCTGCAAGTGGTCAAATAATTGCGTAGCAACAAGTCTTTCTAAGATTTTTGAAATGAAAGGGAGAGTAGAGATTGGTCTATAGTTAGCTAAAACTCCTGGATCCAGTGTTGGATTTTTGAGTAAGGGTTTAATTACAGCAGTTTCAAAAGCCTGCGGTACATGGCCTAAAGTTAATGAAGAACTGATTATTTGAAGAATAAAGCTACCAATAGATGGAAAGACTTCTTTAAATAACCTGGTAGGAATAGGGTCTAAAAGACAAGTTGAAGGCTTGGATGAGGAAATTATTTTGTCTAACTCTAAAAGGTCAATTGGAGTAAAGTCATCCAAACAGATATCAATTGAAGGAGTTGTAGTAGTTACTGTATTTAAGTGAACGGTGGGAAGAATCTGATTGATTTTATCTCTGATAGATGAAATTTTATTATTGAAAAAGTTCATAAAGTCCTGACTAGTAAGCTCTAAGGGAATGCAAGGATTTACAGAGTCCTGACTCTTTGTCAGCCTGGCTACAGTGCTGAAAAGAAACCTGGGATTATTCTTGTTCTCTTCTATTAATGCAGAATAATAACTCGTTCTAGCTTTTCTAAGAGATTTTTTATAAATTAAAAGATGATTTCTCCAAGCTAAATAGATTTCATCTAAATTAGTGGAGCGCCATTTTCTTTCTAATTGACGAGTCTTCTGTTTTAAGCTACGAGTTTCTGTGTTGAACCAAGGAGTTAGAAATCTCTGGTTAGACTTTTTTTATTTTTTAAAGGGGCCACCATGTCTAGAGACTGATGCAGAGAAGCTGTAACACTATCTGCCATGCTATCAATTACAGAAGGAGCAAGCTGTCTATAGCTTATTTCCGTTGTGTTGACACATGGCATAGAAGAAACAATCTGCATAAATTTGTTAACATCATCTGAGAGGCATCTACTGTAGTAATATTTTTCTTTAGGAGCCAAATAGTCCAGAAATAGTAAAATCAAAGGTTCACTGACAATGGTCTGACAGTACAGGGTTATGAGGAGACACTACCAGATTTTCTATTTCTATGCCATATGTCAGAACAAGGTCCAACGTATGGTGGAGATAATAGGTAGAATTTCCTACTTTCTGAGAAAACCCCATCAAGTCTAATATTGAATTAAATGCAATATTAAGGCAATCACTATTTACATCTACATGTACTGTATATTAAAGTTCCCTACTATAATTATTCTATCTGATTTCAGCACTAAATCAGCTAAGAATTTGGCAAATTCGGATAAAAACTCTGAGTAGGTTGACGGAGGACGATAAACTATGGCAAATAAAATTGGGTTTAGCCTAAAATTGTTAAAATGCCCAATACTGAGGACCAGGCCCTCAAAGGAATTATAATGTGTTTTTTGCTTTACATTAACTCGTAATTTGGAATGGTAAATTGTTGCTACTCCTCCTCCATGACCAGAACGTCTGGGATTTTGACAGTTTAAATAACCAGAGGGAGTTGATTCATTTAAACCAACATAATCCTCTCGCCCTAACCAAGTCTCTGTAAGGGATATTAAATCAATCTGATGATCAATTAACAGATCATGGACTAGCAGAGACTTGGGAGTTAGAGACTTAATATTTAACAAACCGCATTTAATTTTTAAATTATGAGGAGGAACAGAGGCCAAGTCATTCAATTTAGAGGCTTCATGTTTAATTTGAGTTTTACCAGCTTTTTGTTTAATCACTTTGGGATGCCAATACATTATATTTTTATTTACTTTGGAGGGAGCAGACAATGATTCTCTGATGGGGAAGACAGGGGCTAAGTTGAGGGGTGGCGGATGAAGAGGAGCTGCAGAGAGGCGTGTAAGACTGCGACTCTGCTTCCTGGTCCCAACTCTGAGTTGTCAAGATTTTGGAAATTTGGACAAAAATGATGCCAGATTGTTAGATAAATGAGATGCACCATCCAAAGTGGGATAGACACTGTCTCATCTAATAAGACCAGGTTTTCCCCAAAATGAGCTCCAATTGTCTATGTAGCCCACGTTGTTTGCAGGACACCACACAGACAGCCAGCGGTTGAAGGATGACATGAGGCTAAACATGTCATCACTGGTCAGATTGGGGAGGGGCCCAGAGAATACTACAGAGGCAGACATCATTTTTGCAAAGTCACACACCGATTCCACATTAAGTTTTGTGACTTCCGACTGCCGGAGTTGGACGTCATTAATGTTGGCATGGATAACAATTGCGGCGTATTTACAGTTACTTTTTAGCCAGCATTTTGAAATTTGACTCGATGTCGCCTGCTCTGGCTCCAGGAATGTATTTGACTATGGCCACTGGAGTCTCTAGGTTCACGTTTCTGACTACAGAGTCGCCAATGATCAGAGTTTTTTCCTCAGTGGGTGTGTCACTGAGCGGGCAAAAACGATTAGAAACATGAACAGGTTGGTGGTGAACCAGGGCTTTGCGGCTAGGCTTCCTTCTCACCATCACCCTCCCAGTCTCCTCGCTGCTGAGGAGGACCGGAGGACTGCTAGCAGGCTGCCCTATGCTAGGGAGCTCCGCTGCAGCTAAGGGGCATCCGTCGTGATTAACTGGTGCAGATGGTGTTTCAATGCAGCGGAGCCGGGATTCCAAATCAGACAACCTCACCTCGAGCGCCTCAAAAAAACAACATTTATTACATTTGCCATTATTACTAAAAGAGGCGGAGGTGTAGCTAAGCATCTGACAGAGACAGCACACCAGAGGAGGAGAGGAAGGAGAGCTAGTAGCCATAGCTAGTGGCTAACCCGAAGCTACACAGATGAAAGGTGAACAGAAGGCTAAAGAGGGTGATTAGATGACACTGAGTGCGCACACAGGCGCAGGAGGATTGATAAACAGAAGTGAGAGCTAACGGTAGAAGGAAAAAAGTGATTAAGATACAATTAAAGGCAAAATCCTCAGGAGAATGAGGAGAGCTAACCACAGAGTAAGCCACAGTGACAGCCAGCAACACAGGAAGTGACGATACGTTAACACAGGAAGGCAAACACGCAGTCAGAAAACAGCATCACCAGCTTCCAGGCTTTGCTGCTGTATGTGTCTGCACATTAACATTAACCGCAACCATTTGCACAAATGCCGTATCTGCTGCTGTCTGTCTGTCACTGCAATACTGATCACGTGCAATCCTATCTGTTACAATCTGCACCTACACTACCATATTGAACTCCAACTACAGGTATTACATCCCTAGTTGTCTGTATATATGATTGCTGGGTTTTATCATCGTTATCGTTATCATCGCCATTTCAATTCTCTTGTATGTCCTGTACGTATAGTAGTATTGACAATAAAATCTTTGAATCTTGAATTATAGCTTTATTATAGCTATATTATACCATTTTACTGCATGGATATGCCTAAATCAGTGTGTCAGTCATACTACATTGATGCTTATAGACATTCAAGTATGTTCCAGATAAACTAGCATGGTTTTTGGGACATGTCTGTTTTTGCAAAAGAATGGTTTGTGGACTTACCTGTTTTTGCAACAAAAAAAAAAAGTACTAATAAATTGCCAAAAAGTATCGATGAGTTGATGTTCAATTTTTTTGCTTTATTATGTCTGAGACACTCATGTTTCAAGTGACCTGACATGGTTTATGACCCAGTGACAAGACACAGACTCCAAATAGATACAATTAGGTTTATTCAGCGTAAATGTGGATGTGGGTGTGTGCAAATGTAGGCAGGAACTACAGGGAACAGAGCTGGACAATGTACAACCTGGAAACCCTAGGAACACACAGAGAGAGAGAGTTAGAGAGGGGCCAATGCTGGAGGTGGACATATACACTGAGGCTTACTGTGGGAGTAGATGGTGCAGGTTCCAGGTTCAGCGCAACGGCTACGGCCAGGAAGACAGTGTCTTCTGTGGGAAGTGCAGCTCCTGCTGGTGAGTGTCCGGGGAGTGGAGATGTCGTGGAGGAGAGGTAGGAATCCGCCGCCCGGGGGGAGAGAGGAGAATCCGCTGCCACAGAACTCCGACTGTGCACAGGGGACTGGAAGTCAAGGTGAGTGGATTGAATGGGCTTACGTGAGCAGCCGGAGTGATTCCCAGACGATGGGGAAGGCAGGCTTGGGTCAAAGACGACGACAGGCTGTGGTAGAGTGTAGAGAATGGCAGATGAAGCTCTTCTGGAGCGCAGTGAGACATCTCCGCACTGCAGGCTTGGGCAGCATGGTAGAAATAGGCCAGGGCGTAATGGAGACCAGGTGTGCGCACAGCTGGAGATAATGAGCAGAGCAGACCGTGACAGTACTCCCTCCCCCTAACGAATGCCTCCTGGTGGTCGTTCCAGCCTACCTGGGTGCACCCAATGGAACTCCCTGATGAGGTCCTTATCCAACATGAAGGCAGGACGCACCCAGGATCTGGACTCCGGACCGTAGCCCTCCCAGTCCGCCAGGTATTGCAGGCCGTGACCCCAGCGCCAGACGTCCAGGATGGCAGTCACTCCCCACGCTGGGCTGCCGTCGATCATCCTCGGAGGAGGTGGAGACCTGGGAGGGGGACACAGAGGGCTGGAACACACAGGTTTCACTTGGGAGACGTGGAAGGTGGGATATATGCGGAGGGGGGGAGATCCAGCCGCACAGACACTGGGTTAATAATACGGGAGATAGGAACAGGACCAATAAAACGCTGCGCCATCTTCCTGCGCTCAGCCTTCAGATTGATGTTTTTAGTAGACAACCAAACCTGCTGACCCACCTGATACGAAGGGGCTGGAGTCCTGCGGCAGTTGGCCACCAAGGAATTGCGTTCCGCCATGCGGCGCAGCGCAGCCCAGGTTGCCCTCCACAGTTGGCGACAGCGTCTCAGGTGCGCCCGAACTGATGGCACGGTGATGTCGCTGTCTTCTTCAGGAAATAAGGGAGGGGAATACCCGAGTGAAGCCTGGAAAGGAGACACATCTATGGCCGAAGAAACCGTGGAGTTGTGGGCATACTCGATCCATGGCAGATGCGAGCTCCAAGACTCTGAATTGTTTGAGGCCACACACCGCAGCGCCGCTTCCAACTCCTGATTGGTCCGCTCGCACTGGCCATTAGACTGAGGATGGTAGTCCGATGACAGGCTCACCGTGGCCCCAAGGGCCCCAAGAGCACCACAGTGTGGTTGTTGGAAGGAGGGAGGCCGGTGACAAAATCCAATGCCACATGGGACCAGGGCCTGCCGTGGACCGGAAGAGGGTGGAGCAGCCCACCTGGAGAAGACGATGGGGACTTGCCGACAGCACACTGGGGACAAGCACGGATGTACTCCCTGACATCCTTTTGGAGAGAGGGCCACCAGAACGTCCGTTGCAGGAGCTCCTCTGTGCGTTGTCTTCCTGGGTGACAGGCAAAGTTAGAGGAATGGGCTCAGTGAATGACGTCACCCTGAACTGCCGATGGGACAAACAGCTTACCCACTGGTCCCCCGCCCGGGTCCATCTCAGTTTCTTGTGCCCTCCGGACCTTCTCCTTGATCCCCCACGAGAGGGCGCCCATGACACAGGAGGAAGGAAGGATAGGATCCACTTCGGGGTCTGTGACATCAGTGGCGAATTGCCTGGAGAGGGCGTCTGGCTTGGTGTTTTTCGACCCGGGGTGGTACGTGATGGTAAAGTCAAAACGCCCAAAAAACAAGGACCAGTGGGCCTGCGAGCATTCAGGTGCTTGGCCATCCGGAAGTACTCCAGGTTCCTGTGGTCTGTCCAGACCACGAATGGCTTAGAGGACCCCTCCAGCCAATGGCGCCACTCCTCCAGTGCAAGCTTGACTGCCAGAAGCTCCCTGTCACCGATGCTGTAGTTGCGTTCTGCCGGAGACAGCTGTCGGGAGAAGAAGGCACACGGTTGGACCTTGCCATCCACCGGGAAGCGCTGGGACAGGACGGCACCTTCTCCAGAATCCGAGGCATCCACCTCCACCAGACACTAAAGAGCAGGATCCACCTACACCAGGATGGGGGACTCAGATAACTGCTTCTTGAGGTCCGCGAAGGCTGTAGCCGCCTCCTCAGTCCACTGAAAGGGTACCTTGGTTGAAGTGAGGCGCGTCAGAGGAAGGGCCAGGCCGCTGTAGTTCTTGATGAAACGGCGGTAGAAATTAGCAAACCCCAGGAACTGCTGGAACTGTTTCCTGGAGGAAGGGGTCGGCCACTCCACCACCACCTTAATCTTGCCAGGGTCCGGGAGAATCTCCTGATGAGAAATGATAAACCCCAAAAAGGACGTCATGGAGGCATGGAATTTGCATTTCTCGGCCTTGACGTAGAGTTGATTCTCCAACAGCCGCTGCAGCACTCGCCTCACATGCACCTGGTGTTCTTCTAGGGAACGGGAGAAGATTAATATGTCATCTAGGTAGACAAATACAAATACACCTAGGAAGTCCCTCAACACATCTTTAATAAGCCGCTGAAACACAGCAGGCACATTGGTTAAATCGAAGGGCATCACCAGATATTCAAAGTGACCGCTGGGAGTCTGAAACCCTGTCTTCCACTCATCTCCTTCGCGGATCCGCACCAGATGCTAGGCATTGCGTAGATCCAGCTTGGTGAACCAAGACGTCCCCTGGAGAGAGTCAAACATTGTGTTGAGCAAAGGGAGGGTGTATTTGTCTTTAACAGTGATGTTGTTTAGTTCCCTGAAATCGATACATGGTCTTAATGAGCCGTCCTTCTTGCCAACAAAAAAGAATCCCGCCCCCACTGCCGAAAAGGACGGACGGATTATGCCAGAACTCAATGATTCCTTAATATATGTCTCCATAGCTGCCCGCACAAGGGGAGAGAGGCTGTACAGCCGGCTAGACGGAAGCGGAGCTCCAGGCTGGAGATTAATGGCACAATCATACGGTCGGTGGGGGGGAAGGGACAGGGCCTGGGTCTTACTAAAGACGGCTCCAAGGTCATGATACTCCAGGGGGACTCTAGATAGGTCGGGAGATGGGGCGGTGGGAGCCCCCAAGGGCATGGACGGTGAGCAAGCGGCTGATTGGAGACAGGGACTGAGACAAAACGAACTCCAAGACTTAATACTACTTGTGCGCCAGTCAAGTGAGGGGTTATGGAGGCGCAACCAGGGAAAACCAAGGATGACTGAGGATGACGAAATCGGCAGAACGAAGAACTGTAATTCCTCCCAATGATTTCCTGAGATAATAACGGACACTGGGGCAGTCTGCTGGGATACAACGGCCATGGGAGCTTTTGACAGTGCAATCAGCCGTAGCAGAGACTTAAGAGGGGAACAGTGAAGCCCCAACCGGGTTGCCAGGTCCCTAGAAATAAAATTTTGCTCTGCCCGAGTCCCCTGTGTGGGAATTTCTTTATGTTTGTGTAGGAACCGAATGGGGAGAAGAAGTCTAGACAGGGGATTTGGCTGGGGTGAGTCCATGAGTCCCCCCCTTTTGGCCGAAAGTGACAAGATGCTACCTCATGCTCCTCACTCCCGCAATAGAGGCACAACCCTAACTCATGGCGGCGCTGTTTCTCTGCTGGAGACAACCTAGACTGTCCCACTACCATAGGTTCCGGGGTCTCAGAGGAGTCAGAAGGTGGAAGGGCCAATAGGGAAGCTTGCGGGGTACGGCGGTACTGGGCACCTGAGCGACCATATGACTTGCGTTCCACTGCCCGTTCCCTAAGTCTATTGTCTAAACTGATGGCTAAGGAAATTAGCTCTGACAGCCTAGTCGGCTTCTTTAAGGGCACTAGCTCATCCCGAAGGCTAGGGCTGAGGCTTCTGATGAAGATGCTACAGAGGGAAGCGTCCTCCCACCCCACCTCAGTAGCCGCTACCCGGAAATCCACAGCGTAATCGTTCATGGCCTTGGTACCCTGTCTCAAATTTAATAACCAAGAGGTAAGCACACTATCCCAGTCCAAATGGTCAAACACCTCGTTGAACTCCCCAATGAACTGGCCGTAAGTTAAGCTGGCATAGTTAGCCCTAGCCATTACCGCATAGGACCAAGCTAGTGCTCGCCCCTCCAACAAGTTAACCATGTAGCCGATCTTACTATTGTCTGTCGTGAAATCCTCAGGTACCCACTGGAAAACAACCTCGCATTGCATGACAAAGCCCCTAGCTTCTCCTATTTTGCTGCTAAAGCGGATGGGGGTAGGAACGGGAGTTAGCCGAGCAGGGGCTCCCTGTCTAAGTTGGTTAGCAGATATGCTAGCAGGAGCTGAGGAGCTACTGGGGATCGGTAAAGCCTGGGGAAAAGCCTGGGAGTTAGTTAGCCGGTCTTACCGGTCAGTGACACGAGCTAATTGAGTTAAAATGGTTTGTTGCTGGTAAGCCAATTGATCTATTCGGATATCCATGTAATTTAACTAACGCACCAAAGCGCTGTCAGCTGGTTCATTCTAGCGGAGATGTACTGACATGGTTTATGACCCAGTGACAAGACACAGACTGCAAATAGATATAATTAGGTTTATTCAGCGTAAATATGGATGAGGGTGTGTGTAAATGTAGGCAGGAACTGCAGGGAACAGAGCTGGAAACCGTACAACCTGGCAACCCTAGGAACACACAGAGAGGGAGAGTTAGAGAGGGCCAATGCTGGAGGTAGACAGTTACACTGAGGCTTACTGTGGGAGAAGATGGTGCGGGTTCCAGGTTCAGCACGACGGCTACGGCCAGTCTTCTGCGGGAAGTGCAGCTCCTGCTGGTGAGTGTCCGGGGAGTGGAGATGTCGTGGAGGAGAGGTAGGAATCCGCCGCTCGGGGGGAGAGAGGAGAATCCGCCGCCACGGAACTCCGCCTGTGCACAGTTGACTGGAAGACAAGGTGAGTGGATTGAATGGGCTTACATGAGCAGCCAGAGTGATTCCCAGACAACGGGGAAGGCAGGCTTGGGTCAAAAACGATGACAGGCTGTGGTAGAGCGTAGAGGATGGCAGATGAAGATCTTCTGGAGCGCAGTGAGACATCTCCACACTGCAGGCTTGGGCAGCATGGTAGAAATAGGCCAGGGTGTAACGGAGAGCAGGTGTGCGCGCAGCTGGAGATAATGAGCAGAGCAGACCATGACATGACCATGTTATAGAAGCTGAATGGGAAATACTAACACCTATAAACCAACAGATGAAAATGTTGTTCTCTCAATATTAAACCAATTGGACTTAACTGTTTTTGCAAAAGAACTCTTCACTTTTTTGGGGGGGGGGGCATTTGGCCATTTTTTTTTAAATTTATTTATTTCGGATAGATTAAAAGTAAAGATTAAAAGGAAACAGAATAATATAACAAAGGGAAAAAAATCCAACAAGGTCAAATTAAACAATAACTTCTCTGATTCAGTTCAACATAAGTTATCCGAAATGGGTGATGGCTGAAGCCGCAGCTTATACTGCCCACCCATATTCCATCCAAGAATTCAAAAGAAAAACAAAACAAGAGCGATTACAATTCGGAACAAAGCTAAGACAAAATGTGACAAAAAAAAACAAACTAAGCAGCAACACAACACAGACTGGATATGACAATCCTTATGTGATTTTACATGTCATCCTGTATATATGTTTGGAGTATTTCTTCCTTTAGTTTTTGTTTAAATTGTCCAAGCGTTGTACATGATTTTAATTCAGGTCCAAAATCGTTCCTTAATCTGACTCCTTGCACTGAGACACAGTGTTGCTTGGTGGTAGTTCTCACTGAAGGTTTTTGAAATATACATGTTCCTCTGAAATGATATTGTTTCTCCCTTATTTGGAACAACTTTTGGATATTTGCGGGCAGTGGTAGATTCTTCACTTTAAACATTATTACTGCAGTTTTAAAGTCAACCAGATCTTTCAACTTGAGAGCTTTTAATTTAAGAAAAAGTGGGTTTGTTGGTTCCCTGTAAGCTGCTTTGTTTATTATTCTAATAGCTCTCTTCTGAAGCATAAAGACTGGATATATGTTTGTTTTATTTGTATTTCCCCATACTTCAGTACAATATGTCATGTATGGGAGTATTAACGAATGATACAAAGTATATAATGTGGGTTGATTCAGCAAATATTTTGCTCTGTGTAGTATTGCGATTGATTTAGATATTTTACCTTTAATATAATTTATATGTGACTTCCAACACAGTTTATTATCAATTATTACTCCAAGAAATTTAGTTTCAGATACCCTTTCAATCTCTACACCATTTACACTGAGTTTAGATACTAAGTTGTTGTGATGGTTGTTAAAAACTATAAAATTTTGTCTTACTTAAATTGAGCGTTAATTTGTTTGAATCAAACCACAGTTTAAGCTTTCCTAATTCCTTTCCGAGTGTATCCAAAAGTTGTTCCAAATTGCTTCCAGTGCATAATAGATTAGTGTCATCGGCAAACAATATTAGAGGTCTATTCAAAACTGGATGGCAGGAACAAATGATACAAAGCCAACAAAAAAACCTAATTCCCTCTCAAACTTCCCTCGAGCCCTCAAGTCACGTATTGTGACCGACATAACGAGGCCCCGCTTGCTACGGTCACGTGACTGTGGGCATGTTGACACAGTGCTCAACACTCTGCTCACAACACTTCCACGTTATATTGCTCGAGTCAGAGTTGAGTGGGCGGTGTCAAGCATAACATCCCTAGTCTAAAGTCAGTGCAGCCATCTACCATGAAATTTTAGAGCACTTCATGCTTCCCTCTGCTGACAAGCTTTGTGGAGGTGCTGGTTTCATTTTCCAGCAGGACTTGGCACCTGCCCACACTGCCAAAAGTACCAAAACCTAGTTTAATGACCATGGTATCACTGTGATTTATTGGCCAGCAAACTCTCCTGACCTAAAACCCATAGAGAATCTATGGAGTATTGTCAAAAGGAAGATGAGAGACACCAGACCCAACAATGCAGACGAGCTGAAGGTCGCTATCAAAGCAATCTGGGCTTCCATAACACCTCAGCAGTACCACAGGCTGATCACGTTTATGTTATGCTGAACTGATGTAATAATTCTGTCGTGGTTTGGCTGCACTCTGCTTTTTCTCTCACTAATTAACCTCATTTCTGTCAGCTGTACTCAATCTGCAGGCAATCACCAGACTCTTTAAATAGACCCAACATCCTCCACTAATCAGGAGATCATTGTGGACTTCAGCCTTGCCATCAGACACGTGGACAGCCAATTCCTCCAACGCATCTAAGCAAATTGAACGTATATTACTCTGCTGTTGCCTCCTTTTCTCCCCTCTTCAGTATTTCATCAGGCGGATTGGACCCCAACCCTGGTGGATCGGATCCCCCGCTCTGGGGAAGCTTCCCTGGACCCTCTCAACCTGTTCACCCATAAGTGCAGTTACCAGTGTTCCCTAACCTGTCTCCCTTCCCCGCCCCCCAAGCTCTTCATTCTCCCCCATCTACACTCATCTGTTCTGCTGTGACGCAGAAGGTGTCAGCCGTTCCTTTACTGCCCTGCTTCCCCACAACATCTGTAAGCAAACAAACAATCATTAGCATTGTGAATTATTCCCATTGCTGTTATACTTACTGTTGGTTCTCCTTCTCTTTTCACAAGATTGTCAGACCTCTTGCCGCAGCTCACCTCTTTGCACAATTTTCAATAAAATCATTGTTAACTCGTCATCTGTTTCCTCTGTTGTCTGCTTTTGGGTCAGCACTATTGAATCGTGACAAATTCATACAAAAGGAGACCTGACCAAGTATTGAGTGTGTATATGGACATACTTTTCAGTAGGCCAACATTTCTATAAAAATCCATTTTTTTTAATTAATTTATATGATATTCTAATTTTTTGAGAAAATGAATTTGGAGTTTTCATGAGCTGTAAGTCTTAACCGTCAAAATGAAAGCACCAAGTTGCAGCTGCCTCGGTGTGACCTCTACTGGCCCAGCCTAGTTATTACAATACCTTTCTTTGCAGCTCCATTGAGGGTGTAATGGTGAGTTAAATTTGTGTTTATTTTGAAAAAAAAAAAAAATCTCTGTTGTTTGCAGATGATGTTGTCCTGTTGGGTTCATCTAGCAATGACCTAAAGGTCTTACTGGGATAGTTTGCCACTGAGTGTGAAGCAGCTGGGATGAGAATCAATACCTCCAAGTCCGAGTCCATGGTCCTCAGCCAGAAAAAGGTGGATTGTTCTCTCCAGGTTGGGGACAAACTCCTACCCCAAGTGGAGGAGTTTAAGTATCTCGGGGTCTTATCCACGAGTGAGGGGAAAATGGAGCGAGAGATTGACAGACGGATCGGAGCAGCATCTGCAGTGATGCAGACATTGTACTGGTCTGTTGTGGTGAAGAGGGAGCTAAACTCTAAGGCAAAGCTGTCGATTTACCAGTCAATCTATGTTCCTACCCTCACCTATGGTCATGAGCTTTGCATAATGACCGAAAGAATGAGATCACGGATACAAGCGGCTGAAATGAACTTTCTTCATAGGCTTGCTGGACTCACCCTTAGAGATAGAGTGAGGAGCTCAGTCATCCGGGAGAGGCTCACAGTAGAGACGTCGCACCTCCACATTGAAAGGAGCTAGTTGAGGTGGTATGGGCATCTGATCAGGATGCCTCCTGGACGCCTTCCACTTGAGGTGTTTCGGGCATGTCCCATTGGGAGGAGACCCCGAGGCAGACCCCGGACTCGCTGGAGAAACTATGTCTCCCAACTGGCCTGGGAACATCTTGGTATCCTCTCTGAAGAGCTGGAGAAGGTGGCTGGGGAGAGGGAAGTCTGGGCTTCTCTGCTTGAACTGCTGCTTCTGCGACCCAGACCTCCGGAACAGCGGTAGAAGGTAGATGGATGGATGGATGGATGGATGGATGGATGGATGGATGGATTTTGAAAACAAAGGCTTATCTCAAAATTCTGGCAAATTAAAAGTAAAAAAAAATATGTTGATGTACTGATTCAAGCCTTTAGTTCTAATTGATTTTGACTGGGTGCTCTGAAAAGCTGGTAACAGGCAGACACACACACACACAACCACACACACAAACCACACACAGACACACTGAGTGAATACTGTATGCCTCCGTTGCACTGAGCCAGATGGTAGTGGTGCATTCACACGCAGTGGCTAGACGCTCCGGACTACTGTGCTCGTTTTTGTGCTTTTTCTGCCTTTTCTGCGCTCCTTCTGTGATGGACTAATTACCTACAGTCACCAGGAACTTCTAGGCATTGGTCGCCAACTTACTTCCAACATCTCCAGCGCTTATTCCAGTAATCATCACCACATCCCTGAGGAGATTTCCAGACCTCCAGGCGCTCCGTGGTTCATTATCGGGCCTCACAAATGGCATAGACAACAGGAGAGGAAGCAGAAACGAGGCTGCAGGGCTGGCCTCCATGCCCAGCTGCACAAAGTAAACGCCAAACCACCGTTACCTTCAGTTTTTCTCACCAACACCAGATCCCTTGCCAACAACATGGATGAGCTGCAATCGGAGATCGTCTACAATTGCTATGTCCTGGACTGTTGTATTCTGATTGTGACCGAATCATGGCTGAACCCATGCATTTCTGTCACCACTGTGGAATTACCAGGCCAAACTACTCACCGCTTCAACTGCAACGTTGATTCTGGTAAGGGAAGGGGTGGAGGGCTCTGTGTTTATGTGCTTCAGACTTGGTATAATAACAGCAGAACAATTCAAAGCCGCTGTTCACCAGACTGAGAGGCCATGTCCTTCCTGTGTAGGCCTTTTTACCTTCCCCGCGAGCTAATGGCAGTAATTGTAACATCTGTTTACATTCCTCCAGATGCTAACGTTAGCTTAGCTCTCAATCACCTCCAGCACATCGTCAGCAGGCAGCAAAGAGATCACCCCGACGCAGTCCACATTATTGCTGGGGATTTTAACAAAGCATGCTTAAAGACTGTACTCCCCAAATTCCACCAACACATTAAGTGTCCCACAAGAGGGGAAAGAACACTGGACCATGTTTACAGCAACATTAAGCAGGCCTACAGAGCCACCCCCCTCCCCCACCTTGAACAATCAGACCATCTCTCTCTGCATCTAATACCTGCCTACACCCCCCCTCAGGAAGAGTTCCCCCCCAACCAAACAAACAATTAAAACCTAGCCTGACAATGCTCTCCTCCAGCTATAAGACTGCTTTGCCTGCACAGACTGGAGCAGCTTTGAACAGCAGGACCTCGACTCCTACACCAAGTCTGTCCTTTTCTACATTAAATGCTGTGTAGAAAATGTGACAGTCACCAAACACATCTGGGTCTTTCCAAACCGCAAATCCTGGATGACCAGTGAAGTCAAGGCTCTCATCAGAGCCCGCAACTCAGCCTTCAGACAGAGGGACAGCTCTATGTACAGCACTGCAAGAGCCAACCTGAGGACAAGCATAAAATTCACTAAGAACACAAGTGGAGGGCTTCCTCACAAACAACAACCCCCGACAGATGTGGAGAGGCATCCAGGCCCTCTCCAATTACAGGGGCCAGGGCCCTCCAACATCAGGCAGCAGCTTCACTCTGGCAGAGGAGCTTAACAGCTTCGTTGCCCGGTTTGAGCACACCTCTCCCCCAAACTCATCCCCCCCTCCTCCTCTCCCCCTCCCCCCTCTCTTTACAGGTGGACAATGTGAGGAGGCAACTGAGACCAGTGAACCCCCACAGAGCTGCTGGTCCAGACGGCATCCCAGGAGCAGTGGTCAAAGCATGTGCAGACCAGCTGGCAGGGATCCTCACCAAGCTGTTCAACCTCTCCCTGATGCACGCCACTATCTCCTGCTGCCTCAAGGCCTCTACCATCATCCCCATCCCCAAAAAGTCCACAATTGACAGCCTGAATGACTAGAGACCCATAGCACTCACGTCTGTAATCATGAAGTGTTTTGAGCGACTGGTGTCTCAGCATATCAGGGACTGTCTTCCCCCCTCCTTTGACCGCCACCAGTTCGCCTACAGGGAGAACTGGTCTACAGAAGACACCATCGCCACCACTCTCCACAGAACGCTGAACCACCTGGAGAGCCCAAGGAGCTACGTGAGGATGCTCTTTGTGGACTACAGCTCAGCTTTCAACACCATCACCCCGGATATCCTGATTACCAAGCTGCTCCTCCTCCAGACCCCCCCCCCTCCACCTGCTCCTGGATAAAAAAAAACTTTCTCACCAACCACCCACAAACAGTCAGACTTGGCCACAAACAGTCAAACTTGGCTACCACTACTCCTCCACACTGTCTCTTAGCACTGGCTCCCCCAGGGCTGCGTGCTAAGCCCTTTACAGTACTCCCTGTACACCTTTGACTGTATTCCAACCCACCCAACCACCGTCATCGTGAAGTATGTGGACAACACCACCTTGGTTGGTCTCATCACCGATGATGATGAGAAGGCATACAGGGTGGAGGTAGAGAATCTACTGCCGTGGTGCCAAGCAAACAACCTGAAACTGAATGTCCAAAAAACCAAAGAACTCATACTGGACTTCAGGAAGAACAGACAGGACCACCCCCTCCTCATTAATGGTGACCGCGTGGAAAACGTCCCCGCCTTCAAGTTCCTGGGCACTTCCTGGATCCTTCCTGGTCTCCTCTGACCTCTCCTGGACTGTCAACACCAACGCCCTGATGAAGAAAGCCCAGCAGCGGCTGTACTTCCTTCATGTCCTGAGGAAGAACAACCTGGACCAGAAGCAGCTGCTGGCCTTCTGTGGCTGCTCAATGGAAAGCGTGCTCACTTTCTGTCTGGGTGTGTGGTACGCCGGCTCCACGGCTGAGAACAGGAAGACTTTGCAGTGGGTCATCAACACCGCACAAAAAATTGCAGGCGGCCCTCTGCCCTCCCTGGAAGGCATCACCCTTCACATCCCACCCACCACCTGTTTGACCTGCTTCCCCCTGGACGACAGTTCAGATCGACCAGGTCCCACACCTCCAAGCTGACAGCTTCTTCCCCTGGGCCATCCGAACTACAAACAGTCAAAGGCCCCACCCCCCTCCCTCCAAACGCTCACATGCACAGAACTGAGGACCTTTTAATTATCACAGTAACACACCTGTCTTTGCATTCTGCACTTTCATGTATACTGACCCATCCGTGAAACTACTACTATATTTTTCATAATCCCTGGGCCATTTTACTCAATTGTGTGTCTGCACTCTGCACTCTTATGTACATAGTTCCACCCGCGTAGCCACTACCAAACCTGTTTGTATTTCCATAATCCTGGGCCATTTTTATATTTTTACTTTTTTCAGTCATGTGATTAATCGTGTGTTCTGTAACTGTGTTTTATCTAATCCTTCTCTCTTACTTTATTGCACAGCAGCCTGGTGGAGCACCCACAATTTGTTGTACTGTACAACTGTACAATGACAATAAAGCCTATTCTATTCTATTCTATTCTATTCTATAATTAAAAAAAATAAAATAAACACGAATTATATCACTCTGTGGGTAATGAATCTATATAATATAGGAGTTTAATTTTTTGAATTGAATTACTGAAATAAATCAACTTTTTATTTTATTGAGATGCACACATACTTCTCTGCCTCCCCTGACTTCCTCATACAGCACCACACTTCCTCTCTTGGCACCTATCATATGTTTTCTCTAGATTCACAGGCACAGTGCAACTCCTTCTGACCTTCTCTATACTACTCCATAAACACTCTTAAAGTGTTTTCTAAATTGAAACAGTTAATTAAACTAAGAGTTTTCTAAATTAATATAATTTAACGAGGTACCTGTGTGATATACACCAAACTGTGTGGTTTCTACACCAAATGGGACAGACACATTTTTGAAAAAAAAAAAAAAAAAGTTAAACACGAGGACGCAAGCAGGAGGTGGAAGCTTTCAATCATATGATATAATGAGAAAAGGCTGCATGGAGAGACCCCACAAGGAGGAGGCACTGCAGCATTTTAAATGTGTCAGTCATGGTAAAGGAGACCATAGACTTTCTGGAGTGTTTCTTATCCTCATTTTCACCTTGTGTTTCTGTCAATGCAATAACCACCAGAGTAACTCTGTGTGTGTGTGTGTGTGTGTGTGTGTGTGTGTGTGTGTGTGTGTGTGTGTGTGTGTGTGTGTGTGTGTGTGTGTGTGTGACCCAGCTGAGCCAGGAATAGAGGCGAGTCGTGGTGTACTGTATCTGCGCCACTTGAGCTCAGAACCAACTGACTTCATTTCTAACACTGACTGAGATGATTTTCTGTGACAAATGGCAAGAGGTCAAATCACCAAGCAAAGAGGCTTTATTTTCCTCTCGTTTTTATCCCCCCTGTTGTGTGAGAGTTTGGTCTTATATTTTTGTGTGGTGCGGGTGGCGGCTCCACCTCCCGGTTTCACCACCACCCACAGCTGTGCGTGTGCTGCGTGGTGCATCTTTAATAAACGCGTGTTCAGTTCGACACCTGGCCTCGTCCTTGACTCCATACAGACATAACATTTGGCAACGAGAATAAAAGTGGATTAAAACAAGGTATGGAAGTGTGTGGGTTTGAAATTTGGCCGGGTTTGGAGCCCCCCCGGCGAGCCATCAGTTCCCTGGCCGAGGTGGTGCACCACTTTCCGGACGCATATGGTGGCACTGAACCTTGGGAAGCTGGAGAAGTTGAGGGCACATGAGTTGTTGGTGCACAATTTTGTAGTGGAGGAACAGCGTGTTCTGAGCACACTGGGTGACTGTGATAGTTTTGTCGAAGTGGTTGAGCTAATGGCGCTCTATTTTCGTGCCCTGGAAAATGTCATGATTCCCAGGATTCGGTTTTGAAAGCGCGGCCAACGGGTGGGCGAGTCTATTCAGTGGTTCGTGGCAGACTTGGGAGCTGTTGGTCAGCGGGTGCCAGCTCGGACTGTTGGAAGAGGAGATGATTCGCGATCAGCTGGAGGAGTATATCAACGGCGCTGCGACTAGGTCGAAGCTGCTTACGTTTTCGTCACGGGAGCTGAGTGAGAGCTTGTCACAACAACATCTGGGATCACTGCCGACTGCGCATGTAGTGGACCCAGTCAGTGTTAGAAGCGTGGAGGACAACGCTAATGCTGGGAATGTGAGGTCCACCCTGGGAAAACCCAAGTGTGTGGGTTGTTGGTCCACAAAACACCATTTCAAGGCCAGAGGTTGTTCGGTGGGAGCGAAGCGCTGTGGCAAGTGTGGCCATTTGCTTCATGTCACCAGGGTATGCCACAGATCCAAGTGAGGAAGTCTGTGGCACAAAGAGGACTCTCGCACCCCCACGGTTGTCCATGCTGTGTCCCCGAGCACTAACAGACAGACGTACCATATGGTGGAGTTGGACGGGGTGGAAGGGCTTTTATGGATCAACAAAGGAGCGGTGGGCTCCGTGCTGGATTGGACAACTGTGAAATGTTTTTCCCCTCACGTCAGGATTGAGAGTGACCCTGCGCCACTTTGTGGTTGTGGAGGAGGACGGCTGGCCACGGTGGGAATGTGGGAACTGACGGCTCGGTGCGAATTGGCCAAGATGTGGGACCATCCGATCCTGGGAGTGGTAGATGGTGCAGTGTGGGATGAGGAACTGCCTGGCACCCTGGACAGTGAGCAAGACCAATATTGCTCAGGGTCATCACAGGAGGGTTTCTGTGCCAGAGCTCAAGTCGCCCTGGATGAGAGTACTGGGTGGCACAGCAGGACGCCTGTGATAACGGGCAACGTCAAGAGGCTGGTTTCACCTGTTCCCGGATCTCGGCTGAAGTGGGCCGGTGAACAGGGGGCCACAACGGCGATGGTGGCGGTGGAGTTAAAAGAGGTTGAGGCCCGACCGTTAGGCACGGTAGAACGATGTGCCAAGCAAAGACCCTGCAGGCCGAACAGGACCCGTCTTGGGGTCAAGGACTAGATTCGGGAGGAGAGGCGACCACGGCAGGTACGGGCCAGTCTACGGTCGGAGGAGCACCAGGGACGGTCATGCGTCGTGGCCAGATGGGAGGACGCTCATCTCCAGCTGCTAGACGGTTCGTGGGGGCACCCGAATGAGCTGCAGCATGCCCAGGAGGGAACTATGGGACGTGGGCCTGGACGAGCGGAGCGGCCGGCGGTGATGAAGA
The DNA here is from genome assembly GCA_020510985.1 of Pholidichthys leucotaenia. Taxonomy (NCBI): domain Eukaryota; kingdom Metazoa; phylum Chordata; class Actinopteri; order Cichliformes; family Pholidichthyidae; genus Pholidichthys; species Pholidichthys leucotaenia. Next base: position 25,784,129 of record CM035843.1, read on the forward strand.
GGAGGCGCACCGGTGCTGAGGTGCACCGGTGCTGAGGCAACCTGCTGTGGCCCAGGAGGCTGGCTGCCTCCAGGGGCGGATTGATGACAGGGCAGTCCAGGGGGCCCACGGACTTATGTTCTCCAGCCGTTTGTTTATAGGTTAACTGTTGTATGTGTGTTTAAATCAGTTGTGTGTGTCATAAGCTGATTGTTGGTATCTGGTTTAGATGTTATACATGTGTATATTTTGATGTTCATGGGGATTAATTTGATGCTACATTTACAGTAGGACATGCCGGTATTTTGTGTTAAGTGTACTTATTTGAAGTACAAGCGGCAGAATAACCCGCTTTGTGGTGCAGGGTGAGGTGGCAGTCTACCCATCTCCCCCTAGTTTTATTTTGGAATGACTGCATTAGGCCATTTGTATTGAGTTATATCATTACTTTTAGTGCGTGATTTGGGTTTCAAATTAGGGTGGGTCCGAACTGTGTGTGTGTTTTTGGCTTTTGTGAAGGGGGGGAGAATGTTGTGTTAGAGTTTGGTCTTTTATTTGTGTGGCACGGGTGGCGGCTCCCCCTTCTGGCTCCGCCACCACCCGCGGCTATAAGAGGGCAGCGGGCAGGAGGGGCGGTCTCTTTGCCACCTCTTCTGCCTGACGGCTGCGCGTGTGCTGTGTAGTGCCTCCTTAATAAACGTGTGTTTAGTTCGACATCTGGCCTCGTCCTTGGCTCCATATACAGACATTACTCCCCTGACCACTGCAGTTGTGAGCACCCTGTAGAGCTTTTGACAACTCTTAGTGGTAACGTAGATTTCTCATATTGTTTCCCTCAACTGTGCTGATGGGCAAAATGGTACTGGAGATGAACACTGCAAAATGGATGATATACTGTAGCAACAAAGTGTGGTTTCAAAGTTTTAGCTATTTTTTTTTCATCAGTTCTATTGAGGTTTTATGCAGAATTAACAAAGAAGACAAAAACTGTACGCTTCCCAGTGCCGTGGAAGAGGCGAAACCAGCGGGACAGGAGCTGACACGCAGGAGACGACTTCTACATGCGGACGCCGGCCTCGCAACGCATGCCGAGGAAACAGGTGGAGGCAGAGGTGGCAGCGGAGGGAGTGACAGAGCAATCACCCGGGGATGAAGGCGCAGGTAAGGTCTCTGCTCCACCACGTTGGTAATTTTTTTTTTTTTTTTTTTTTTTTTTTTCTCGGCGCCACACGAGTCGGCTGCCTTTTGCAACAGCGGCTCGATTCCGAGTCTTTTTCCCTTCCTCTCTCTTTTGATCCGTCTTTTTTTTTCACCCCACTTATATCACGGACACACAGATCGTCCTAAATGTCTCCTGAGCCGGTGGACGGAGCCACTGTCTATAGCAGGATACGATACAGCAGAGAACAGCTGCTAGCATTCAACCGCCACCCGGTCCCATTGGAAATACTCGACATACCGAGAGAACTGAGGCGAAAACGCCGCGGCTGCCGGGCTGGAGTAAGGCGGAGGACAAAAAATATAAGGTACAGACCCTCCCTTCCATCTGTTGTCATGGGAAATGTACGGTCGATACTGGGAAAGTTAGATGAGCTAGCGGCTATCTCCCGTTATGATAGCACATACCGGGAGTGCTCTCTCCTTTTGTTTACTGAGACGTGGCTAACTGAACTAGCAGCAGATGCTAACATTGAGCTGGAGGGTTTTCACATGATACGAGCTGACCGAACACCAGACAGTGGCAAGGCTAGGGGCGGTGGAGTGATCATGTATGTTAACAACAACTGGTGCAGACCGGGACATATCACTGTTAAACAACGACACTGCAGCAAAGACATTGAGTTGCTAGCTGTTAGCATGAGGCCTACATATCTCCCGAGAGAACACTCACACGTGATCTGCATTGTTGTTTATGCAAATCCGACGGCGAACGCTGGGACAGCACGTGACGTCATCCATTCAGTAACCAGCAGGCTGCAGACAGAACACCCAGATGCTCTTCTCCTCATCTCAGGCGATTTCAACCATGTTTCACTGTCTCCCATTCTACCCACGTTCACCCAGTATGTCACATGCCACACTAGAGACAATAAAACACTGGATTTATTCTACGCAAACACTAAGGAGGCGTACACCTCATCACAACTACCCCCACTCGGGAGATCGGATCACAACTTGGTTCATCTCCGGCCGGTGTACAAACCCCTAGTGCACAGACAACCTCCGGCCATGCACACTGTGGAGTTATGGTCTGAGGAGACAATGGACACCCTAAAGGGCTGTTTTGAAGCCACCGCCTGGAAGCAGCTCTGCGATCCACATGGTGAGGACATCGATGGCCTCATTCACACCTTCACGGGCTACCTCAGCTTCTGTGTGGACAAATCCGTTCCCACCAAGACCATACGGCGTCACTCAAACAACAAACCCTGGATCAACCCTGAGATTAAAACACTTCTGAGAGAGAAGAAGAGGATCTTCAGGTCAGGGAACAGGGAGATGCTGAAGTCCGTACAGAGGGAGCTGAGGAGAAAGATCAGAGAAGGCAAGGACAGCTTCAGGAAGAAGATGGAGGACAAGCTGCAACAGAGCGACATCAGCGGGGTCTGGAGAAACCTCAAAACCATCTCGGGGCTCCAGAATACCTCCCCCCAGGCCACAGGGGGCAGGGAGTGGGCGACCAACCTGAATCTGTTTTTCAATAGATTTGACCAACCGCCCTCCCCCCTGACTGCACAACAACCACTGCTGCCTCTAAAGAAATCAAGTCCTGCTGCCCACTCCCCACTCTACCAACACCCCCCCACTCCCAACACACAGCCCCCCATCCTGACCCTGACCAGGACCCAGGTGAGGACGGAGCTGAGGAAGATCAAGGCGAGGAAGGCGCCGGGACCGGACGGCATCAGCGCAAAGCTCCTCAAGTCCTGTGCAGACCAGCTGTGTGGGATTGTGACGTATATCTTCAACATGAGCCTGAAACTGGGGAGGGTACCACAGCTGTGGAAAACATCTTGTGTGGTACCTGTACCAAAAACTTCCCACCCCAAAGACCTGAACAGCTACAGACCGGTGGCCTTGACGTCCCACTTGATGAAGACCCTGGAGAGACTGCTCCTTGCTCACCTCCGCCCCCTGGTGGAACCAGCGATGGATCCACTCCAGTTCGCCTACCAGCATGGCATTGGGGTGGAGGATGCGGTGATCTTCCTCCTTCACCGTTCTCTGTCCCACCTGGAGAAGCCCGGGAATATGGTGAGGATCATGTTCTTTGACTTCTCCAGTGCTTTCAACACCATCCAACCGATGATCCTGAAGGACAAGCTGCTGCGCGCAGGGGTGGACCAGCACCTGTCATCATGGATCCTGGACTACCTCACGAACCGGCCTCAGTTTGTGAGAACCCGGGACTGTGTGTCCGACACGATCATCAGTAGCACGGGGGCCCCCCAGGGAACGGTGCTGGCTCCCTTCCTGTTCACTCTTTATACTGCGGACTTCTCACACAACACAACACACTGCCATCTACAGAAGTTCTCTGATGACTCTGCGATCGTTGGCCTCATCTCCAATGGAGATGAAGCTGAGTACAGAGGGCTTATCCAGGACTTCGTGGACTGGTGCCATCGGAACTGCCTCCAGATCAACGCGAGGAAAACTAAGGAGCTGGTGGTGGACTGCCGCAGGCATGGGCAGCCCCTCACAGTACCAGTAAATATACAGGGAACAGACATCGAGATGGTGACATCCTATAAGTACCTGGGTATTCATCTGAACAATAAACTAGACTGGTCACACAATACTGATGCACTCTACAAGAAGGGACAGCGCAGGCTGTTCCTGCTGAGGAGACTCAGGTCTTTTGGTGTACAAGGGGCGCTGCTGAAGTCATTCTATGACACGGTGGTGGCATCAGCCATCACTTTTGGAGTGGTCTGCTGGGGCAGTGGCATTACTGCAGCCGATAGGAAGAGACTGAACAAACTGATTAAGAAAGCTAGCTCTGTCCTGGGGCAGCGCCTTGATCCGATGGAGGAGATAGGAGAGAGAAGGACGGTGGCTAAACTGTCATCTCTGCTGGAGTCCGAGTTCCACCCTATGCAGGACATACTGAATGCACTGAGGAGCTCATTTAGCAGCAGACTACATCATCCCAGGTGCACAACCGAGAGGTTTCGTAGGTCCTTCCTACCAACGGCTGTCAGACTGTACAACCTAAGCAGGGCTGCTCGCAGAGATAGCAAAAAAGACGTAACAAACTAATAGTTTTTTGAATGCAGAAGATGCAATAGACTTACACAGTGGTCCTCTCCGGCATACAACTAGGAGCATGCCGGTCGCTATGGAGGGTGAGAGTGTGTATGGGCACATAATCATACCATGCAGGATAGCTGGGTAGACGGTTATGCTGTTTCATTCCATCTAGCGGCAATGCTCTGCACTGTGTGTGTTTATATATTTGCATATTTGTTCCGTCTAGCTGCAATGCTCCGTACTGTGGGTGTTTATATATTTATATATCTACATGTTATTCCATCTAGCTACATTGCTCCGCACTGTGTGTGTTTATATACTTGCATATTTATTCCACCTAGCTGCAATGCTCCGTACTGTGGGTGTTTATATATTTACATATTTATTCCATCTAGCTACAATGCTCTGCACTGTGTGTTCATATATTCATATATTTATTCCATCCAGCTACAATGCTCTGCACTGTGTGTCTGTGTGTGTGTGTATATATATATATATTTTATAGTAATACGTACATATGTTTATTAGCTGCTCTTGCTTGCTTGTTTTTTTTTCTTGCCTTCTGATTGTTGCTCTGAGTGTTGCTATCCCTGTGCTGTTGCAATCCTGGAATTTCCCCGTTGTGGGACTAATAAAGGCTTATCTTATCTTATCTTATCTTAATTCCACCCCAGCAGTCCACCCCATGCCTCTGGGAGGTACAGCTGTGTGCGCTGGCTGCCAAACCCTCAATCACCATGATGGCTTGGCGGTCCTCCCAGCTCCACTGTCTGATCCACACTGCTTCACCAGCTTGAGGTATAATGGATCCCCAGAGCAGGTGAGGTGGAAAAAGCAGACAAAAATGAAAAAGAAAAGAAAACTGCATTCACAAATCTCCGCTGGGTTTTTTTCTTTTCGGGCCGGATCATTCTGCTACGTTCCCGTGTGCAAAATCCACATGAGGAGATTATTTGAGTGCAATTTATTGAACAGAAAATAAGTTCAGTCCAGCAACAGTTATTTATTTATTTTTTTTTTTGTTACTTATTTGTACCCATAGGTAGACTTGGTTTGCAGTCTGGTGACAAGCCACCGGCTGCTGGTCGCTGCGTGCGCGAGCGCCCTAAACCTACATGTTTTTGGTATGCGGGAGGAAACCGGAGAAATCTCGGAGTAAACCCACGCAACACGGGGAGAACATGCAAACTCCACACAGCTCACTGTTGGTCGGGGGCTGGGATCGAACCCACGATCTCATGATCCCCGCGATCCCCCGGCCGAGGGTAAAACTGTGCTGCCACAGTGCTAAACCACTGTGCCACCGTGCAGCCCCCCAATGATGAATAAACAGACATGGAGGGCTCCAGAAGAACAAGGACACCTCCAGGACGCTCAACAGGCCGAAGAAGAGAATGCCTAGTGCCACTGAACGGCACGGGGAGAAAGGTAAAGGAACTTACGGGCTGGAGTGGTCCGAGACGGTCCGTGTTGTCCCAAATGGAGGTACAGGAACAGCCACTATCATAGCCAACGAGCAGACGTCAGATATGGTAGAGAAGATTAAGTAGCCAGGCTGAATGAATAATGCAGGGAGTGAAAAAATAAAGACGCACGCCACCCAGTGCGAAGCGGTACCGAAAAACACTTGGCAGGGCTTCTAGACGTGGGTGGTGGCAGAACACAGAAAGGAGCAGCAACTGTGTTGATTCGCACAATGATCCGGCAATCTCTTTCCCCAAATCCAGAGTTTATATAATGACAATACTAATGAGGAAAGAGATCACCGGTGTGTACAATGAGGAGTAACCAGAGGGAGTGCGTGGGCTCGACTGAATGGAAACACGTGTGCAAGAGTGAGTGTCTGGGCAAGTGAGTGAAGATGAATGGAGGCGTGTGTGTCTATGTGTGCATGTGAGTGAGAATGAGAGTAAGTGCGTATATGTGTGTGTGCCTGCGTAAAGGAAAACCAATAATAAGAAACAGCTGGTGCCACTGACAGGAGGAGGAGGCGTGGCCGAGCTGTCAGGAAGCGAAGGACCCAAAGGGGTCCCTGAAGCGCCTGATGGAAAATAAGCATACAATACACAAAATGGTCAAAATAGCCACAGTGTCAGAACTGGGTTTGAGACCCTAAAACCCAAGTTCATGACATTCATCCAAATTCTATGGCGATACCAAGCAGCATAATTTAGAAAAATAAACAAAATAGGCTGCACGGTGGCGCAGTGGTTAGCACTGCGGCAGCACAGTTTACCCTCGGCCGGGGGATCGCGGGGATCATGAGATCGTGGGTTTGATCCCTGCCCCCGGCCAACAGTGATCTGTGTGGAGTTTGCATGTTCTCCCCGTGTAAGCGTGGGTTTACCCCGGGATTTCTCCGGTTTAATCCCACATGCCAAAAACATGCAGGTTAGGTTAATTGGAGACTCTAAAGTGGCCCTTGGTGTGAATGTGTGTGAATGGTTAAAAAGGGATGGCGCCGTATTGTGGCTGCTTCATGCATCCAGGTGGTGGATGACCCTTAATTTCTGTAAAGCGTCTTTGAGTGTCTATGATAAAGCGCTATATAAATCTGATGTATTGATTGATTGACTGAAAATAAGCACTATTAAAGTTTGTAAAAATAATAGTGTTAAAATAAATAAATAAATAAAATAAAATAAAAATTTAAAAAACAATTGCATTGTGAAAAAATTACACATACATGTATATGCTGCTTGGTATTACCATAGAATTTGGATGAATGGTGAAACATTTCAGAAGTAAAAAATGCTTGAATCCAGTTAACTTGACTGAGATTGCCATGAATTGCCTCTCAGGGCAGAGAGGAGAGATCCACATGCTGGACTGCAGTTTGTGGTATTTATTAACCAGAACACAAATCCCAAACAGTGCAAAACAGAAAATCAAAAGAGAAATGCAAAGCAGACTTACAGTGTACCAGAATAGGGCCAGGATTCTGGTGGAGACGATAACTGAGACTCTAGCAACAAGAAATGAAAATAACGGCCTTTAAATAAGGCTAGAAACAATCAAACACAAATAGTACCCGGTGTGAATGACATGAGCAGGCTGGGGAGAAAATGACAATCAGCTGTGAGTCATGAGGAGAGGAAGCGGAGCTGACAGTTTGACAGGAGCATCGTCCACAACCAGGGAGTGCCCCTGACAACTGTAGCTCCTGAGAGAGAAAGACAGAGAAGACACTGGCAAAATAAAAGTGGAAACAAATAAAGAAAACTAAACCCAAATATGTAAACAAAAGTACACTGTGACATATTTATCGGCCCAGGAAACACGCACGCAGGCTCAGGTAAGATTTAATAGCTTTATTCAACAGCAAAGGGGTGTTTGGGTGCGTGTATGAGATATGTATGTGGATTGTGGGTGGACGATGAGAGTCGGGAACAGAGCAGCACGCCGTGCAGCCAGGCAACCCTATGGGAAGAGCAGAGACAGGGAAATTAGCTGGGCTTAACCAAACGGAGAAGTAATACTGAGTAATGCATACTTGCAGAAGGGAAGGTGGCTGGCGTTGGCTAGGATCTTCGGCCTGGGAGACAGCGCCCTGCTGCACACACGACGAGACGTGGAGATGCGGGAGGAGGAGATGGCGAAGATGGGAGAATCCGCCGCCAGGGAATCCACCTGTGCACAGGGGAAGACTGATAGACAGGTAAGTGGCAAACAGCTTACGTGTTGCAGCGAAGAGTGGCAGGACGGGAAGAGACGATCCTGCTGAGGGTTTGAGCGCGTAGTAGAACAGACGGCTCCAGACCGATGCTCAGGGCCGAGTGGACTAAATAGCCCATCACTGACGAGGCACAGGTGTGCGCGCAGCTGAGGTGGATGCCTGAGATCGGCGAGTTGTGACAGTACTCCCCCCCAGCAGCACCTCCTGGCGCTGGTTTATCCGGGTGCGCCCGGTGGAACTCCGTGATGAGATCCTTATCCAGCACAAAAGAAGAGCACACCCAGGATCTCCACTCCGGGCCATATCCTTCCCAATCCACCAGGTACTGCAGCCCACGACCTCGACGCCAGGAGTCCAGGATGGAAGCGACTCCCCATGCCGGGTGGCCGCTGATCATCACGGGAGCGGGCAGTGCCCTAGGAGGAGGACAGAGTGGGTCAGAGATCACGGGCTTGATCTTTGACACGTGAAAAGTGGGGCACACATGGAGGGAGGGGGGGAGGGCCAAACGCACAGCCACCGGGTTGATAATTTTGGCGATGGTGAAGGGACCGATGAAACGTGGAGCCAGCTTCCTCTTCTCGGCCTTAAGATTAATGTCCTGAGATGACAACCAGACCTGTTGGCCCACCTGGTAACTGGGAGCCAGCCTTCTGTGGCAATTAGCTGCGGTGCTGTTGCGCGCCGCCGTGCGTAAAAGCGCCTCGCGCGCCCTGGTCCACAAGCTTCGGCAGCGTCTCAAATACGCCTGGATGGATGGGACGGCCAACTCACTCTCCTGCTCGGGAAACAAGGGGGGGTCGTAGCCCAACGACGCCCTGAAGGGAGACATCCCGGTAGCCGATGACCGTGTCATATTGTGGGCATACTCCACCCAGGCCAAGTAAGAGCTCCAGGAGGATGGGATGGAGGAGGTGACGCAGCGCAGGGCAGCCTCCAGCTCCTGATTGGCGCACTCACACTGCCCGTTGGATTGAGGGTGGTGACCGGAGGAAAGGCTCACCGTGGCCCCCAGGGCGTTGCAAAAGTACCTCCACAGTTGGGACACGAACTGAGGCCGCCGATCGGATACAACATCCACTGGGATCCCGTGCAGCCTGACCACGTGTTGGATGAGGAGATCGGCCGTCTCTCGTGCCGAAGGGAGACCCCGGAGCAGCACAAAGTGGGCGGCCTTGGAGAACCGATCCACGATCGTCAGAACAGTGTCGTAGGTGTTGGAGACAGGGAGACCAGTAACGAAGTCGAGGGCGATGTGTGACCAGGGCCTGCACGGGACCGGCAGGGGTTGGAGTAGACCCGCGGGGGGGGGAAATTTGGGGTCTTGCCAGTAGCACACTGGGGGTAATTGGCGACGTCCTTCTGGAGACCGGGCCACCAAAAAGAGCGTTGAAGGAGGTCCACCAGTCGGGAGACACCAGGGTGACAGGCGAGCTTGGACGTGTGGGCCCAGTGAATAACCTCCCCCCGAACCGCCGATGGAACAAAGAGCCTCCCATCCGGGCCGCCGCCAGGGTCTGGTTCGGTCTCCTGCGCCCTGCGGATCTTGTCCCTGATGGACCAGGAAACCGCCCCCACAGCACATGAGCTGGGCAGGATGGTGTGATCCAGCTCCTCCGGAGCCTCAGGGGCGAACTGTCTAGACAGGGCGTCGGGCAACCCATTCTTGGAGCCTGGACGGTAGGTGATCGTGAACTGGAACCGAGCAAAAAACAGAGACCAGCGCGCATGGCGGGCATTCAGATGCCTGGCTGACCTCAAATACTCTAGATTCTTGTGGTCCGTCCAGACCACAAAAGGCTGAGCTGCCCCCTCCAGCCAGTGACGCCACTCCTGCAGCGCGAGCTTGACAGCCAGAAGCTCCCTGTCGCCGACGTCATAGTTACACTCAGCCGCCGACAGCCGCCGGGAGAAGAAGGCGCAGGGCCGCTTGACTCCATCCACCGGTGATCGCTGGGAAAGCACCGCCCCCACCCCCGTGTCAGAAGCGTCCACCTCAACCAGACACTGCAGCGCGGGATCAACCTGGGTTAGGACCCGGGAGGAAGAGAACTCCGTCTTCAGGGTCTCGAACGCGGTCGCTGCTTCCTCGGTCCACTGGAAGGGCACCTTGGGAGAAGTGAGGCGGGTCAGGGGAGTAACGATGGTGCCAAAGTTGGGAACAAAGCGACGGTAGAAATTGGCAAAGCCGATGAATTGCTGCACCTGTTTCCTGGAGGTAGGCGTGGGCCACTCGACCACCGCTTTAACTTTGGCGGGGTCGGGGAGAATCTGGTTATGGGAAATAACGAAACCCAGGAAAGAGGTGGTCTTGGCATAAAACTCACATTTCTCCACCTTGATGTAAAGCCTGTTCTCCAACAGCCACTGCAGAACCCGCCTCACGTGAGCCTGGTGCTTGTCCCGAGACCTGGAGAAGATGAGAATGTCATCCAAGTATACGAAGACGAAGACCCCCAGGAAATCTCGCAGGACATCGTTGATGAGCCGCTGGAAGACGGCGGGAGTGTTGGTGAGCCCGAACGGCATTATTAAGTACTTAAAGTGGCCACTGGGCGTCCGAAAGGCCGTCTTCCACTCATCGCCCTCCCGGATCCGGACGAGATGGTAGGCGCTGTGGAGGTCTAACTTGGTGAACCAGGTCACCCCCTGGAGGGAGTGGAAGGCGGTGTCCATAAGAGGCAGGGTGTACCAGTCCTTCACTGTGATGTCATTGAGGGCTCTGAAGTCGATACACGGACGAAGGGACCCATCCTTCTTAGAGACGAAGAAGAAACCGGCACCAAGCGGGGACGAGGAGGGGCGGATGATCCCGGTGCTGAGCGACTCCCTGATGTACGTGTCCATTGCCTCACGTTCAGGAGCAGAAAGGCTGTATAGGCGGCCGGATGGTAATAGCGCCCCCGGGCGGAGGTTTATGGCACAATCATATGGGCGGTGAGGAGGAAGGGACATCGCCTTGGACTTGCTGAACACGATTCCCAAGTCGTGGAACTCCTGGGGCACCAGGGTGAGGTCCGGAGGAGAGGAGATCAGAGCGGGCGGAGGAGAGGATGGGGCGCATGCCGCAGACTGGAGACAAGTGCTCATGCAGAAGGAGCTCCATGAGAGGACACTGCCAGATTGCCAATCGAGGACAGGGTTGTGCAGGTGCAGCCACGGGTAACCCAGGATGACGGGAGCCGCAAAGGAGGACAGGACATACAGGCAGAGGTCCTCACGATGGTTGCCAGAAACTATAATTGGCACCGGCCTGGTGCGGTGTGTCACTACTCCCAGGGGCGAGCGAGAAAGGGTGACAAGGTTGAGTGGAGCTGACAACGGTTGACAGGGTATACCCAAACGGGTTGCCAGGCTCTTGGAAATAAAGCTTTGCTCTGCCCCCGAGTCCACCAGTGCGTGAGTGAGGTGCCCGGTGGAGTTGTGGCAAAATCTAATGGGCAGAGAGCAGTTGGAGAGGGGATTTGGCCGGTTAGAGTCCGCGAGGCCCCCTACAGTGACTCGCAGATGCCCCTGTTTGGCTTGACCGGGCATTGCTCCACGGTATGCTGGTCGCCTCCGCAATACATGCAGAGGCCCAGCTCCCAGCGGCGTTGTCTCTCCGCTAGAGGGAGCCTGGTTCGCCCGACCAACATAGCCTCTGGCTCATCAGCGGACTCCGGAGCGGGTAACGCCAGGGGGCAAGACTGAGGAATGCAGGCGGAGAATCCGTGCGGGCGGCTGACAGACTTCTGCTCGGCGGCCCACTCCCGCAGCCTGTTATCCAAGCTAATGGTTAGAGAGATTAGCTCGGACAGCCGCTCTGCAAGGTCCCGGCTGGCCAACTCGTCCCGCAGACCAGAACTGAGGCTACGGAGGAAGATGCTACAGAGAGATGCCTCACCCCAGCCAACCTCCTCCGCTGCCACCCGGAAGTCAACAGCGTAATCCGCCGCCGACCGGCTACCCTGTTGAAGGCTAAGGAGCCGGTCGGCAAGGACGCTGTCACGACGCGAGTGGTCAAACACCTCGAGAAAGTCCCGCACGAACTGGTCATAGGTGAGGCTCGCGTAGCTGGGCTTCGACATGACGGCGTAAAACCAAGCTAACGCTCGCCCCTCCAAGAGATTAGCCATGTAGCCAATCCGGCTGTGGTCTGAGGGGAAATCCCCGGGAACGCGCAGGAACACCGACTCACATTGTAAGATGAACCCCCATGCCTCACCGAGCTTCCCGTTGAAGCAAGCGGGGGTTGGGATCGGAGTGAGCCGGGTCGGCGCTCCCGAGCTAGGCTGGCCAGCCGCGGAGGCAGCCGAAGCCGGTCCGCCCTGATGAGTCGGGGGGAACGCCTGCTGGGGGTCAAGACGGTCCAACTGGTGAGTTATCGTGGTCAATTGATTGAGTATCACCTGCTGTTGATGAGCTATCAAATCCACCCGATCCTCGAGGGTGGAAAGACGGCGTGCGAGCCCGCTGTCCGCTGGGCCGCTTTGCTGGAGCCGTACTGACATATTTATCGGCCCAGGAAACACGCACGTAGGCTCAGGTAAGATTTAATAGCTTTATTCAACAGCAAAGGGGTGTTTGGGTGCGTGTATGAGATATGTATGTGGATTGTGGGTGGACGATGAGAGTCGGGAACAGAGCAGCATGCCGTGCAGCCAGGCAACCCTATGGGAAGAGCAGAGACAGGGAAATTAGTTGGGCTTAACCAAACGGGGAAGTAATACTGAGTAATGCTTACTTGCAGAAGGGAAGGTGGCTGGCGTTGGCTAGGATCTTCGGCCTGGGAGACAGCGCCCTGCTGCGCACACGACAAGACGTGGAGATGCGGGAGGAGGAGATGGCGAAGATGGGAGAATCCGCCGCCAGGGAATCCACCTGTGCACAGGGGAAGACTGATAGACAGGTAAGTGGCAAACAGCTTACGTGTTGCAGCGAAGAGTGGCAGGACGGGAAGAGACGATCCTGCTGAGGGTTTGAGCGCGTAGTAGAACAGACAGCTCCACACCGATGCTCAGGGCCGAGTGGACTAAATAGCCCATCACTGACGAGGTGCAGGTGTGCGCGCAGCTGAGGTGGATGCCTGAGAGTGGCGAGTTGTGACACACTGAATGTAAACAGGAAAATAAATCATACAAAGAAACAATTGTGAAAACAAACTAGAAGAAACATCACAGGCAAATAACTCCAAAAACACAATATTTTACAAATAAGGCAAAACAAAAAGGCAAAGAGATAAAGCACAGTGGAATCCCCCCCCCCATGCTCATATCGTGACAGTGCCCCCCCCCCACAAGGGGTGGATACCAGACACACTGGGCAGCATAAAAAGGAGAACAAGAACCCACGCACACTAAGAACCCCCCCCCCCCCCCCAAAAGACAAGAAAACAACCCCACCCCGGGTTGGAGGAGAGGGACCCAGGCATGGAGGGACCGAAACAAACCAGAGAAAATAAGAACTCCCATGACTCACATCCCGGCAGAACCCAGGCTAGGAGAAGACAAAAAACAAAAAAACATACTCAGGATCCACCCCAGGCAGAACCAGGGACCTAGGCCCCCTGGACCAAAGAGCTAGACAGTTCGGGTGGCCGGCTGAAGTCCCAGGCCTGGCAGATGGTGAGGTTGTAAGAGTCGGGTGGCCTGCCGGAGAATATGAACCACCCAACCCAATGGCACAGTCTATCAGGCAGCCGGCCAGAGTTCTTTAACCACCAAAACAGGAAAGGAGGCCCAAGGAGCGGCCGCCCAACTGGGGCGACCAGAGACAAGGAGGATGGAGGAATGGGGGAACCCTGACAATGTCAGGCAGAGGAGGGGGAACCACGATAGCATCTGGCACAGAAGGGGGGACCATGACAGCGTCTGGCACAGGAGAGGGGATCACGACGGCGTCTGGCAGAGGGAGGGGGACCACGATGGTGTCTGGCGAAGGAGAGGGAACCACGACGCCATCAGACTGGCCAGCAGCCCCCTTGGTGGTCCCAGACTGGGAGATAGTTGCACCCGTGGAGGCTCTGGACTGGAGCAAAGCAGCACCCGCAATGGCTCCAGGCTGGAGCACAGCTGCACCCGTGATGGCTCCGGGCTGGAGCAAAGCTGCACCCTCGGTGGGCCCGGACTGGACCAAGGCTGCACCCTCGGTGGACCCAGACTGGGCCAAAGCTGCACCCATGGAGGAGCCGGACTGGGCTAAAGCTGCACCCATGGAGGCCCTGGGGTGGAACAGAGCACCCGCGATGACCTCCTCAGAAAAGGAAGCAGCACCCTCGGAGATCTCAGCTGGAGGGGGAGCAGAACCCATGGAGGTCCTGGGCTGGGACGGAGCGCCCACAACAACCTCAGTGGGAGGAGCTGGACCCACAATGATCTTGGGTGGTGGCCCTGGACCCATGGAGACATCTGGCAGATCTGGAATATCCTCAGCTACCCTGCGGAAAAGCTCAGGCAAGAGATGTAAAGATATAGGGTCAGGGTCACCGGCGGCAGTGGAGCCCGGTCACTGCCGCCTGGCAGTGGAGCCTGGGCTCAAGCTCCACCGCCGTCCAGGACTCTGTCAATCCAGATGATGACTCCTTGGACACAGGGGGTCAGCTTCCTGCTGGCACTGGATCCTGTTCTGCTGGAGCCAGGGGACACTCCATCATCAGCACAGGCTTCAGCTCGGTTGCAACGCTCTCCCTCCATCCAGACTGTGACTGCAGGGCTGGGACCATGCCCTCCAGGAACGCAGGCTCATCAATAGTCCGATGGCTTAATCCCAGGGCCGGCAGACACTCAGGAGAGAGAGGAGGAAACACGGAGATAACAGGTGAACAATTAATGTCTGCAGCAGGTGGTGAGGACTGCACCGGCTGAGCCCCACCACCGGGAATCAGGCAAGATAATTCATTTTTTAAATAACTGGAAATGAAAAGACATTTGCCTGAATTCCCAGGGAAAGATGGTTTCTGCTGCAGCAGGCCCAACGTCTTCCCTCTCAGTGGCTGCAGCAGTAATGGGCCCCTCAGAAGAGCATGGAGGAGCTGCCTCTGCGGACTCAATGGTGGGCGGAGATGGGGATGAGACGGCCGAACTGTCAGCAGGAGGGGAAAATGCCATGGAGACGAGGGAAGCAGCATCAGTGGAGGAAGAGGGAGTTGACAGGACAGCCGGCGCAGAGGAGCTCGGATGAGAAGAGGAGGCTGCTGGGGAAATTTCTTGACACGGCAGAGGAGGAACTGCAGGCATTCTTCCAGCGAGATCTCCTGGGGCGACAGTGGGGAGCAGGAGGCGGAGACGTCGGCTCATGGCGAGGGGTAAGAAGATCCGGTGAACCCTCCTCCAGCTCCTGGGTGAGGTCCAGGAGGAGCCATGGTTTATATTCGAATAGGAGCTCTGTCTCCGCTAGTTGGACCCGCCTGCGCTCCTCCAACTCCTTGACTGATGGTGTGGGCCACTGTTCAGGAGGAGAAGGTGGGGCTGCTGTGTTTGGGCTAGACGGTGTCCATTCGGGACCTCCGGGGACCATCTGATGACTGGGTGAGGGTTCAGGTTCCGGACGGTATGAGCTTCTTCTGCCTCCGGGTGCGCTTCTTCTTGAGCCCCGGTGGCACCGAAGGGGAGGTCCCTGCATGGACACAGAGTTTGAGGGGTGTGTCGACCACTGAGGCGAGGAAAACTGTGAGACCCGGGTAGCTCCAGAGACTGGGATGATCCTCCATCACCCAGGCCGCGCTGTCCACAAACCTCCAAACCTCTTCGGGAGAGCGGGAGCTCCAGCCCCCGAGGCAAAACTGGCGATGAGTGTAGCCACCATACACTCCTCCTCCCTCAGCCCCAGAACTGAAAAATTCAGGGCAGCAGACATAACCAACCCAAGGTGAAAAGCAAAAACTGGCGGGGGGGGGGGGGGAGAGAAGGAAAAGCACTTCCTTCACCACCGCTGATGAATTCAGTTGGCTGGGTAGTTTCTGGCCACTTCAACTACCAGAAATCGCCAACCCACAGACGAGAGAAGCCAAAAAAAAAAAAAAAAACAACCCACAAACTGCAGCAGCTGGATCTCTGACTGGCAAGAGTCTACTGTCATGAATCGCCTCTCAGGGCAGAGAGGAGAGATCCACATACTGGACTGCAGTTTGTGGTATTTATTAACCAGAACACAAATCCCAAACAGTGCAAAACAGAAAATCAAATGAGAAATACAAAGCAGACATACAGCGTACCAGAATAGGGCCAGGATTCTGGTGGAGACGATAACTGAGACTCTCGCAACGAGAAATGAAAATAACGGCCCTTAAATAAGGCAGGAAACAATCAAACACAAATAGTACCCGGTGTGAATGACATGAGCGGGCTGGGGAGAAAATGACAATCAGCTGTGAGTCATTGTCACAACTCGCCGCTCATCAGCGGCATCAGCTGCGCGCACACTTGCGCCTCGTCAGCAGCGGGCTATTTAGCCCACTCGGCCCAGTGCTGCGGTCTGGAGCCATCTATTCGCATCGGCACTTCATAGCTCGTGAATCTACCTCTGATCACCAGCAAGACTTCAACCACGCGTAAGCATTCCTTACCTTTCTCCAAGTTCTTCACCCCTGTGCACTGGTGGATTACTCGGCGGCGGATTTCCCTGTCATCGCCAACCAATCCCCACCATCAGTGCAGACTCTGCAGGACGCTGTCTTCCGGGATTCTCCCTTGCCAACGCCAGCCACCTGTATCCACAAGTAAGCATCATACAACTCATTATCCCTGTCCAGGTGTGGTGCCCTTTACCCCCTTGTTCTGTGCTCTCTCTCCATAGGGTTGTCCGGCTGTACGGCGCGCTGCTCTGCTTCCTGCGCGTCGGCGTTCACCCACAACACATACACATACTGCACACATCCATTCAGATACACCTGCTTGTTGAATAAAGCTGTTAAATCTATCCTGAGTCTGCGTGCGTGTCTACTGGGCCAGACATTATGTCAGTATGGCTCCAGCAGAGCAGCTCAGCAGACGGCGGGCTCGCACGCCGTCTTTCCACCCTCGAGGCTCGGGTAGATTTAATAGCCCATCAACAGCAGGTGATCCTGAACCAATTGGTTAATATTACTCACCGGTTAGACCGCCTGGACCCCCAGCAGGCGTTCCCCCCGGCTCGCCAGGGGGGGTTGGCTCCTGCTGCTCCGGTGCCCGTCCAGTCTGCCATGGGGACGCCCACTCGACTCACACCAATTCCAACCCCCGCCCGCTTTAGCGGGAAGCTCGGTGGTGCGCAGGGGTTCATTATGCAGTGTGAGTTGGTGTTCCTGCGCGTCCCCGGGGATTTTCCCTCGGACCATAGCCGAATTGGCAACATCGGTAATCTTCTGGAGGGGCGAGTGCTAACTTGGGCTTACGCCGTTATGGCAAAGCCCAGTTACGCGAACCTCTCCTATAGCCAGTTCGTGCAGAGCTTTCTCGAGGTCTTTGATCATTCCCGGCGCGATAGCGATCTCACTGACCGGCTCTTTGGTCTCCAACAGGGAGGCCGGTCAGCGGTGGATTATGCTATCGACTTCCGGGTCGCAGCGGAGGAGGTTGGCTGGGATGAGGCTGCACTCTGTGGCATCTTCCTCCGCAGCCTCAGCTCAGGTCTGAGGGATGAGCTGGCCGGTCGTGACCTTCCGGAGACACTTGCGGAGCTGATCTCCACAACCATTAGTTTAGACAACAGGCTGCGTGAACGGTCCACCGAGCGGAAGTTTAGCAGCCGCTCACGTGGAGGCTCCGTCCGCACACCTCAAGACCGCCCCCTGGCGTTACCTCCACCGGAGTCTCCCGAGGAATCGGAGGCGATGGTGGTTGGTCGGTCAAAGCTCCCCCTAGCGGAGAAACATCGCTGCCGGAAGTTGGGCCTCTGCATGTATTGCGGAGGAGACCAACACACCGTGGAGCATTGCCCGGAGAAGCCAAACGGGGAGGTCCGCGAGTCACTGTAGGGGGCCTCGCGGGCTCTAACCAGTCAAATCCCCTCACAAGCTTATCCTTGCCCATCCGATTCTGTCACAATGCCACGGGGCATCTCACACACGCACTGGTGGACTCAGGAGCAGAGCTTCATTTCAAAGAGCCTGGCAACACAATTGGGCATTCCCTGCCACCCTCTGGCCGCTCCTCTCAGCCTGATCACCCTTTCCCATGCGACCCTCTGACAAGTGACTCATCGTACACAACCAATCCCTGTCATTATCTCTGGTAACCACCGGGAGGATCTCACCCTGTACGTCCTGTCCTCTGTGACGCCAGTCATCCTTGGGTACCCCTGGTTGCGTCTGCACAACCCCGTGCTGGATTGGCAGACGGGAAGAGTCGCTTCCTGGAGTTCCTTCTGCATGGGCACTTGTTTACAAAGTGTTTACAAAATGTGGCTTATAAACACCTACAGCTGCCAACACTAAAAGATAAGTCTGCTGTGATGTTTGATGTTGTGTTTAAATGTACAGTTTGTTATGTATATGTTATTTGTTACATTAGTGCCCTCTTAAATGTCTAACCATGTTTTTTTCTTGTAGATGCATTTTACTGCTTTTTTACATCTTGGCTAGGGGACGACAGATGAAAACTAGCCTTTTGGCTAATTCTGGCTTTTTTAACCATGTGTAATCATGTGTTTTATGAAATTGTATTGTCCCTTTTCAAATAAACTAAACTACAGTCCGCAGCCTGCGCCCCGTCTTCTCCTCCCCCGGTTAAAGACGCCGCACCTCCAGATCTCACTCTGGTGCCCTCGGAGTTCCATGACCTGGGGCTCATATTCAGCAAGTCCAGGGCGATGTCTCTTCCTCCTCACCGGCCCTATGACTGCGCCATAAACCTCCGCCCGGGGGCGCCCCTGCCATCTGGACGTCTCTACAGCTTGTCAGCGCCGGAGCGGGAAGCGATGGATAGTTATATTAAGGAGTCACTCAATGCAGGAATTATCCGCCCCTCTTCGTCTCCGCTCGGCGCAGGGTTCTTCTTCGTGTCAAAGAAGGATGGGTCTCTCCGCCCATGTATCGACTTCCGGGCCTTGAATGACATCACGGAGAAGGACCGTTACACCCTGCCACTGATGGACACTGCCTTCCACTCCCTGCAGGGGGCGACCTGGTTCACCAAATTGGATCTTCGCAGTGCATACCATCTCGTCCGGATCAGGGAGGGGGATGAGTGGAAGACAGCCTTTAGAACGCCTAGTGGGCATTTTGAGTACCTGGTGATGCCCTTTGGTCTGACCAACGCCCCTGCAGTATTTCAATGCCTAATCAATGACATCCTGCGTGATTTCCTCGGCCTCTTCGTGTTCGTGTACCTGGATGACATCCTCATCTTCCCCAGGTCACGGGAGGAACATCAGGTGCATGTGAGGCGGGTCTTGCAGCGGCTGCTGGAAAATAGGCTGTATGTCAAAGCCGAGAAGTGTGAGTTTTACACCAAGACCACCTCCTTCTTAGGGTTTGTTATCTCACACAACCAGGTCCTACCTGACCCCGCGAAGGTTAAAGCGGTGGTTGAATGGCCCACGCCGACCTCCAGAAAGCAGGTTCAGCAATTTATTGGATTTGCCAATTTCTACCGCCATTTTGTGCCAAACTTCGGTGCCATCGTTGCCCCGCTGACCCGTCTCACTTCCCCCAAGAACACCTTCCGCTGGACCGAAGAGGTCGCTGCGGCATTCCAGGCGTTGAAGACGGAGTTCTCCTCCTCCCGGGTCCTGACCCAGGTCGACCCCGCTCTGCAGTGCCTGGTGGAAGTCGACACGTCTGATACGGGGGTGGGGGCGGTGCTATCCCAGCGATCACCCACCGATGGGGTCAAGCGACCCTGCGCCTTCTTCTCACGGCGTTTGTCCCCGGCCGAGCGGAATTACGACGTCGGGGACAGGGAGCTTCTCGCCATCAAGCTCGCCTTGCAGGAGTGGCGCCACTGGCTGGAGGGGGCTGCATTACCATTCGTGGTGCTGACGGATCATAAGAACTTGGAGTATCTTCGATCTGCTAGATGTCTGAATGCCCGCCAGGCGCGCTGGTCCCTGTTCTTCGCCCGGTTCCGCTTCACCATTACCTATCGCCCTGGCTCTAAGAACGGCCTACCCGATGCCCTCTCCAGGCAGTTCGCCCATGAGACGTCAGAGGAGCCGGGCCATACCATCCTGCCCAGCTCGTGTGTGGTAGGGGCAATTTCCTGGTCCATCAGGGACAAGATCCGGAGGGCGCAGGAGACCGAACCGGACCCTGGCGGCGGACCGGAGGGAAGGCTGTTCGTTCCATCTTCTGTCCGGGGGGAGGTCATCTATTGGGTTCACACCTCCAAACTCGCCTGCCATCCTGGCGTATCCCAGCTAGTGGATTTCCTCCAGCGTTCCTTCTGGTGGCCAGGTCTGCAGAAGGATGCCGCCAACTACGTCCGGGCGTGCCCTGTGTGTGCCACCGCCAAGTCAGAAAATTCTCCCCCTGCGGGTCTGCTCCAGCCCCTGCCAACCCCTGGCAGGCCCTGGTCCCACATAGCCCTCGACTTCGTCACCGGTCTCCCAACCTCTAACTCTTATGACGCCGTTTTGACCATCGTGGATCGATTCTCCAAGGCCGCCCACTTCGTGCCACTTCGGGGCCTTCCAACGGCGCGGGAGACAGCGGACCTTCTGGTTCAGCACGTGGTCAAGCTGCACAGGATACCGGTGGATGTCGTCTCCGATCGGGGGCCCCAGTTTGTCTCAGAGGTGTGGAAGTGTTTCTGCAATGCCCTGGGGGCCACAGTTAGCCTCTCCTCCGGTCACCACCCGCAATCCAACGGGCAGTGCGAACGGGCCAACCAGAAGCTGGAAGCTGCCCTACGCTGCGTCACTTCCTCCAACACGTCCTCCTGGAGCACGCACCTGTCTTGGGTAGAGTACGCCCACAACACGGCTCGGTCTTCTGCCACAGGGATGTCCCCCTTCAAGGCGTCCTTGGGTTATGATCCACCTTTGTTCCCGGAGCAGGAGGCGGAGCTGGCGGTTCCTTCCATCCAGGCGCACCTGAGACGGTGTCGGGCTCTGTGGACCAAGACACGCGACGCGCTCTTACGCACGGCGGCGCGCAACAGCACCATGGCGAATCACCACAGGAGACCGGCCCCTGCCTACCAGGTGGGTCAACAGGTCTGGTTGGCCGCTCAAGATATCCACCTGAAGGCTGTAAAGAGGAAGTTGGCCCCACACTTCATTGGCCCCTACACCATTTCTAAAATTGTTAACCCAGTGGCTGTGCGTCTGGCCCTCCCCCCTCCCTCCGCATTTGTCCCACCTTCCACGTGTCCAAAATTAAACCCTATGTCTCCGACCCTCTCTGCCCCCCACCCGCAGCGCCGCCCGCGTCTATGATGATCGACGGCCACCCGGCCTGGAGAGTCACCTCCATCTTGGACTCCTGGCGCCAAGGTCGCGGGCTGCAGTACTTGGTGGACTGGGAGGGATTCGGTCCTGAGTGGAGGTCCTGGGTGCGCTCTTCTTTGGTGTTGGACAGGAGTCTCATCACGGAGTTCCACCGGGCGCATCCGGACAAACCAGCGCCAGGAGGCGCTGCTGGGGGGGGGGGGGGGGGAGTACTGTCACAACTCACCGCTCATCAGCGGCATCAGCTGCGCGCACACCTGCGCCTCATCAGCAGCGGGCTATTTAGCCCACTCGGCCCAGTGCTGCGGTCTGGAGCCGTCAGTTCACATCGGCACTTCGTAGCTTGTGAATCTACCTCTGATCACCAGCAAGACTTCAACCACGCGTAAGCATTCCTTACCTTTCTCCAAGTTCTTCACCCCTGTGCACAGGTGGATTCCTCGGCGGCGGATTTCCCTGTCATCGCCAACCAATCTCCACCATCAGCGCAGACTCTGCAGGACGCTGTCTTCCGGGCTTCTCCCTTGCCAACGCCAGCCACCTGTATCCACAAGTAAGCATCATACAACTCATTATCCCTGTCCAGGTGTGGTGCCCTTTACCCCCTTGTCCTGTGCTCTCTCTCCATAGGGTTGTCCGGCTGTACGGCGCGCTGCTCTGCTTCCTGCACATCGGCGTTCACCCACAACACATACACATACCGCACACATCCATTCAGACACACCTGCTTGTTGAATAAAGCTGTTAAATCTATCCTGAGTCTGCGTGCGTGTCTCCTGGGCCAGACATTATGTCAGTCATGAGGAGAGGAAGCGAAACTGACAGTTTGACAGGCCCGCCACCAAATTAAGAAATTGAATTAATTTTACCTTCATTTTAAGTTTTTAAGTCAGCACCATTTGGACTAATTTCTCTGATTTTTCAAAATGTCTGTAAAAATCAGTGCAAACGCTATAGTTTGAGCCCATCTTTAAAACCTTTAAATCCTTTCATTCATTACCATTAATTAACTGCAACATAACTTACCGTGTCTCTCTTCTCTCTCTGCAGGGGGTGCCAGATCTTTGTGCACACACAGACAATAAACTTGTTTTTCATTTTGGCAGCTTGTCTCTCCTCAGTGTCTGCGTTTGGGTCTGTTCTGTAGAAACATGTCACACTAGGATCAATCAAATGTAACTGAGCATGACCAGACAAAAATATTGTATAATTTTACGCCACAAATAAAAAGCATCCTACAACTAAGTTCTTCAGCAGAGTTTGACAAATTTACTTGAGTGCCAATATGTGATGGAAATGCAGATAAATAACAAGCCACTTTTAAGGTGATTTCACATGTTATGTCAGTGGATTACAAGCATTTCATCTGCAATTTCATGCAATAACTACCCTTTTAATCAAGTCTCACTGTTCGGCAGCAGTAAAAAAGCTCATACATTAGACGGGCTGTTTGTCAGCAACCCATCAGTCTTTGCTCTCTGTGTTAAAATAATCATGTGAAACACGCCAAAAACAACTTCTTCTTCTTCTTTTGGTCTATTTTGTGAGTGAAAAGGAAACACACTGGCATGCACACACTCTAAAACACAACTGTCAAACATTATTTGGTGTGGTAATTAACCGTTTCAACAATAATTTGCTATGAATGCAGAAGCAGAGGAAAAATTGTACAAAAGAAGCACAAAGTTTAACAGGAAATGCCAGTGCTCAAAAGCATCAGCAGTTAATTTCAAAGGGCTCTTAAATGTCATCTGTCTTTCAGCACTCAGGCAGGACCGTCATCAGCTGAGAGAAAACTAACCCCCCAAAATCAATAGGAGGCAGGAGGCATTATGTAAAGAATTCCCAAAGTACAGTAAATGACTGCAATTAACTTGATTCCAGAGCTAAATGTTTCAGCAGTGATGGGTGCTAAGACAACTGGAAAAATCTTGATTCCGCCATGGTTTTATATAAATTTTTCATTGTAATCTGTAACTGCTTTTTAGTGTGTTTGGCCATTTGCTCATTTATGCAAGTCAGTAAAAAAAAAAAAAATCATTGAGTCTCACAAATCCAGATTCCTCCTGTGACTGCAGCCATAGTCTCTGAAAATATTATGTGTTAGCACGGATCTTTTTAAAATGTACAAAATCATACCAAATATAAACTGTCTCTCTGATTGTCAGAGAGGAGTACAGCGCTCAGTATTTTCACCGGATATGATAATAAAAGAACACCTTTTATTTAGCATGTGTTTGTTTCTAACCCGAGGCATTTTACTGTGGTGGCAGTTAAAGGTAAGTGTTGATTCATCTTGATTTATGTCAGTTCACCCCCATGCATCCTCCTTTCACTTCTCATTCATCATTGTTCCAGTAAAACATCAGGAAATATAGCAGTTGCCATTGTCATTACTGTGGAGGCTGCTAGCGTGAATACTCAGACACATGGCAATTATGGAGCATAGATCGATAGATAGATATTCACAAAAATTATAAATTCACAAAAATTACTAAAGATGCCATCATTTATGTTAAGAACATGTTTGGACCAAAGGACCAAACAGTGGCTTCCGCAGATAGTTCGGTTCGTTTGGTGCCGTCTGAAAGCGCATTTGAACTCTGGTGCGCACCAAACAAGCGAAGTCTGGTTCCCCTGAAAATGGGGGTCTCGGTTCTCTTGCAAACAAAGTCTGGTGCACTCCGCTTGCAGTGTGAATCCAAAACGAAATATCTAGCGGACCAAAGGGCGGGAGTGCCCCTTGGGGTTTGTGTAACCATAGTAACACATAATCTGAGAAGAGGAAATGACATTTGCCAAAGTACATTTTGGGTAGAAAATAACAATAAAGACAACCACACGAATCCGTGAAATCCTTTTACTGGTGAAAGCCAAGGAGAAAAGTTAAAAAAATGTCTCGTTTGAGGCAGACAAACAACCTGGCTGAAAGGAACGGATTTCCGTTTTCGGTCCTGGCCAATCGATGAGCCAGATTTTTCTTCTTTGCCGAGATTTTTTCTTCCTGGTCAGTGGTGGTTTTGGCTACAGCGCCCCAAATGAGCAGTTGTTGTCACTGTGTGACGTTGTCCAGGCAGTTTGGTCCACTGCAGTGTGAATGCAAAGCAAACCAAATAAAGGTGTGAAAATTCTCGGCATTCCCCGCCCAATCGAACCGAGACCCCCGGACTATCCTGGTGTGAATGCAGCCTAAAAGAAAAACTGTAAAACTACTCAGGATATTGTGTGAAAAAAGTTGCAGTACTTGAGTAAATGTAACTGGTTTCAACACTGCAAAGCTTAAAATATCCTCACCAGTTTTTTACTTTCATCAGATGAACTCATTGGAGACAAAACAACCTATTAATAAACCAAAATAGATTATATATTGCATTACAAACAATGTCATCTAATTTTATTAACCTCATGTTGTCACAAGATTAAGGTGTAAGCATCAGTAAGATTTGATTTAAAATCTGTCCAACTATGACAGCAGCATGAAAAAAAATCCAGAATAAATCAAGAATAAATGTGAAAACCCACATAAATTCTGTATATTCATATTGTACAATCTGGACACAAACTGCAAAAAAACAGTTTCGAAAGACTAAAATCTCAGGACAAACTCTGCATCGCTCGCAAGCATAAAAGTTGTTTCTGGCTGATGGATGCACGGACACAGATGTAAGTTCCAAAAGTCAAGTTAGCAGGAGATAAAAGCACGTCTGACCTTCTTCACATCACTGAGGGACAGGAGAGGTTTTATTTTAGACATGGATCTTAGACATATATATCAGACTCACGACAAAGTCTGCATCTACTCTTCAAAGTAAGTTTGGAGACAGATTTGAAGCTCACTGTAAAAACTGTCAGCATGAACTGTAAAGTACCAAGACTGGATCAGGTTTGTGTTTGCTGCTTTTAAATAAAACATTGAATCTGCAAATTAAGCATTCATGCAGCCAGCATTTCTAGTATTTTTTTAGTGAACTAAGCAGAGGTTCACTGAGGTTTTCGGTAGCCCAAAGCTGTCAGCATAAATACAATTTACTTTGGAAAAAACAAGGTTTTCACCCACACCAACTAAGCTGGGAGGGGTATGGTGATCGGATCGACCTGTTTGGAAGCGTACATGTGTGTATCTGCCCATATGCCACTGTAACTTGAGGTCCCCTTGATCTGACCTACTGTTCAGGAAGGTCAAGCTCACAGGGCCTCTGAGTATATTTTTTAACACGTGTTTTTTTTTGTTGTTGTTGTTGGCATTAGTGGATCACCACACTTAAATCAGTTGTTGATCTGGAAGGTCAAAGAGGGAAAAAGTCAAAGGTCAAAGTCACAAGGTCATGCACACTAAAACTGTACAACAAAAGCACCTGGGGTCAGTAAACCCCATACAGAAGTTGACCTTGGGACTCTCACCTATGATTGTGGCTTTGGGATCTGTCTGTACTTACTTCTGCATCCTCATTCCAGACTTATTTCCAGTTTTGTTATTATTTCCTTTAGGCAATAAATACACATTTTAGGGGTAAATGAGACAGAAGTGGTTAGGTTTAAGGTTAGGAAAAGGTGAGATCTACTTTATAGACATTGCAACTGTAACCTTCCACCATGTTTCTTCATGTTGTTATTTTCACAGCCATTAGAGGCTGCTTTATAGGCCATTTTCTGTTGAAGGACTATCCTGAGGATATATATACGTATATATACAGTATGTGTGTAAGTGTGTGTGTGTATGTGTCTGTCTGTCCCTCCAGGATGTTGCGAGATGTTTTCATGATTGTTGGGGGCCAGAAAGCCTGAATTTGCGGGAGCTTTTTTAAAAAAGTTGAGATAAAAGTTGCAGTATTTTTTAGAGTGTTTTTTGCACTAAAAGTTGAGGAAAGAATTCAAAATTTTAGCAATATCTCGGACTCTGTTATTCAGTTAGCAGAGCTAACATGCTATTGTGCTGATCGGGTGTTCACAGAGGGAGGGAGAATCTGAGGTAGAGGCGTGTGTGTTTACATCAGTGATGCTTGGTGACGAGATGCGACTGTTGTGCATAAACACTGTTCTCTGTTGGTGGAGTTTATGATCATCACGTGCCGACTGCTTACCGAGAGAAATTACATCTATCCTGCTAGTCGCCGTATATGTCCCGCCAACTGCTGAGTAAAGCACAAAATGAACTCTATCAGACCATCACTGAGACACAAACAGCGCATCCAGACGGATTCCTCATCACAGCAGGAGACTTCAACCATGCAGATTTAAAGGCCCTCCTACTAAAATTACACCAACATGCCAAGTTAAAGGTACAGAAACAACAATTCTAATAGGTGTCATGACCTATTAGAATTGTTGTTTCTGTACCTTTAACTTGGCATTCATTCGGAGAGCAAAGTAAGAATTTCATTGCTCTGGAAATGTAGCATTTCTTAACTGTGCACATGATAATAAAGCCTTTGAATCTTGAACATGAGGACTTTCTAACAAGAGGAGACAACTTCCTGGACCTGGTGTACACAACTCACAAGAGAACATACAGAGCCTCCCCACTTCCCCACCTGGGTCTCTCTGATCACATTACCATCTTACTAACCCTGTATACAGACCCAGAATGAAAGCCATCAGACCAACAAAAAAGTCGGTACATGTGTGGCCAGAGGGGGCCTCGGATGCTCTGAAAGACTGCTTCAGCACTACAGACTGGGACACTTTGTGCAGGTGTGTCTAGTCAATACAGAATTGCCCTACACCTTGTGAATGATACAGTGACAAGCCGATAATACCTAAATAGCATCATTAACCCAGTCATTGTGCCCCTGCATGAACCACACAGGCCTAATTTGGAACCTGGTGGAACACCCACAATTTCATTGTGCTGTTCAACTGTACAATGACAAAAAAGCCTATTCTATTCTGTTCTATTCAATTCTAATTTCATCTTCATGGATGACAGTGCTGCAGCTCATTGAGGTTGCATCATTAGGGAACGGCTGCTGGAGGCTGGGGTACCTCAAATGGAGTGGCCTGCACTTTATCCAGACCTGAATTGCATAGAAAACCTATGAGATCAGCTGAGTTGCCACGTAGAGGCTCGTAACCCTGCACCCCACAACCTCAATGACCTTCAAGATGAGTGGAATGCCATGCCTCAGCAGACAAAAAGTCTACTTGTGAACAGCATAAGACATCGTTGTCAAGTTTAATTGATGCTTAAGGGCACATGACAAGTTATTGAGTCACTGACATTTTTTGTTGTGATATACCCACCACTGTTGTTGGCTTTTGTTTCAGTAAATTGCTTGAGCTGAGGAAATCACCATTGCATGCTTCTACTTAAATGCCCTACTTTCATGATACAAGATCACTGTAGCATGAACTTTTTACATTTTCCATAAATTTCACCCAAAAGCCAAATATCCTTAACTTTTCGGGTCCAACCTCACGTAGAGCTGCATGTCATCAGTATAACAGTGGTATGAAATACCATACCTGCTGATGATGTGGCCCAGGGGGAGCCTATAGATGTTGAAAAGAGTCGGGCCAAGAACTGACCCTTGTGGGACCCCACAGATGCAGTGTGGGGCCGTGATTTAGCATCCCCCAGAGCCACATACTCAGCCCTATATTTGAGGCAGGACCCAAACCACTCCAGAGCAGTGCCAGAAAAATCAATTATATATTGAAGGCTGTGGAGGAAAATATTATGATCAGCTGTGTCAAAAGCAGCAGTGAGATCCAAGAGAGTAAGGAAAGATGGAGAGTTCTGGTCAACAGCTATTAGGTCATTGGTGATCCTGATCAGAGCTGATTCTGTACTGTGAGAAGGCCAGAAACCAGATTAGTGCAAGTGTGGGATTGAGGTTTTAGCAGATGGTTGATTATGCCAAAAAGTTTAGAATTTCTGGGATTTTTATTGATTACGCCTGAATAATATTGTGATTTGGTGGTGGCAAGTGCTCTGGAATAGTTCTTTTGCTATTCTCTAAAGGTTAGTTTGTGGACAGTTACACCAGTTGCAACATAACGCCGCCCAAGGGCCCATCCAGCAGCTTTCATTTGCCAGAACTCACTTGTAAACCATGGGACAGACTTTGAAAATGTGACCATCTGTGACTTAACAGGAGCAAGGGCCTCAAGGATATTCAGGAGGCAACTGTTGTAGTAGTTGGCTGACTCAACAAGAAAGGAAAAACAGAGCATTTCATACATTTTTGATGGCAGAGATTAAATCAATTGGATTAATGTTTTCCAGATTTCTGAAGTGCATACAACGTTGTAATTTGGAGTAAGGTGAGTGTGAGGGGAGATCCACTGAAATGATTTTATTGTCGGAGACACCCAGGTCATGTACTTGGAAATTAGAGACAGGGACAGTAATGACCAGGTTGAGGATGTGGCCCTTGTTGTGCGTAGGGACCTCAACAAGCTGCCTCAGGTTTAAGCTGTCGAAGAGCTCCAACAACTCAACAACAGGCTGACTAGAGGGTGAGTCCACGTGGATGTTCAGGTATCCAAGTATTAGTACAATACAAAATGTTGTACAGAAGGATGAGAGAAGCCTGAATATATTGCATGAACGTCCAAATATTTTGAATGAAACTGGGAATATATTGAATGAACTTCTGAATATGTTGAACGATGACAGCTTCAAGCTTGTATACATCAAAACACAAAAACCACAGACAGTATTCAGTCACAGCATTACACAGAATGCCTTTCTGTGTTACAGAGAAGGTCTTCCTATCATTCCACCTTGTATTAATTGATCAAAAAATGAATAAATAAAAAGGCTCAGAACAGGTGGGGCGGTAATCAGGCCTAGGTGTGGCTAGAGAAATTAAACTCAGCTTTCCAAAGATGTGACAAACCACGATTAATTTATGTTTTAATGGGGGAGGAGGGCAATCATTTTTTCCACACAGGGCCATGTAGGTTTGGATTTTTTTTTTTACCCTTCATAATAAACACCTTCATTTAAAAAAAACTGCATTTTGTGTTTACCTGTGTTATCTTTGTCTAATATTTAAATTTGTTTGATGATCTGAAACATTTAAGTGTGACAAACATACAAAATAATGAGAAATTAGGAAGGGGGCAAACACTTTTTCACACCACTGTGTGATACATATATATATGCAACAGTTACTTCTGACTGAGCAATTTGATTGGACAACAGGGATTCCAGGAGTTACTATATTCCACGATAACTGCACTCCAACGTTTCACTGGATATGTATCACTCCACTTCAAAGGTGTTCAAGTAATCGTTAATTACTAACAGTAATTTACTGTCAAGTCTGCAGACGTGAGAACTGAAAAGCAACTAGACAGTCTCAATTCAGTCCTCTCTGATCCTGAAGTCCTGTCCTTTTAAACATTCAGCGACATATTTTACATCTGTTTAAATAAAACAGACAGGCTAGAGTCGAATTTATTGGCTCGATTAACAAACCACAATACCTTTGTGTTGATGGACTCTTTGTTTCATCTGAAAATCCCACAAAAAAGTGAGCAAAGTGTGCCGAAGCCAAATTGCAAGCATGCTAATGAGCCACCAGCATTAGACGTACAGTATCACACCTGCAGTTACTATATTCATTGATACCATAATCCCTCTCGTGCAATATTGCTTAAATGTGTGTGTGTGTGTGTGTAGCTCTACGCAATATTTAAAA
Source organism: Pholidichthys leucotaenia (assembly GCA_020510985.1). Taxonomy (NCBI): domain Eukaryota; kingdom Metazoa; phylum Chordata; class Actinopteri; order Cichliformes; family Pholidichthyidae; genus Pholidichthys; species Pholidichthys leucotaenia. The sequence goes on from CM035843.1 coordinate 25,814,030, forward strand.
TGTGATGTTAATTTTTCGGTCACATTTATCCCATTTTTAGCTTCATTTACAGCAATATGTAATTTTCAGCCCATTCTCACAAAAAAAAGTAGTGTAAATAAGATGCTTTTGCAGGTTTCGGATCATGCATACACAGTGACAACTGGTTTTGGAGTGAAGGCTTTTGTAGGATAAATGGTACAGGGTTTTTATTTGTTTTGTTTTTTAGTATAAATGGTAACTTTTTAATCAGATGGAAAGCATACTGTGACAGAGCCCAGAGGAAACCCTTTGATGTAGTTGTCCTGTCAGACCACTTGCATTACATTATTATATATCGTTATAAGGTGATACTTGATTTATTTTCAAATTTAACCATTATTCTTCCTACTGCAGCTTTAAATACTTGGCCAAGTTTAGTTCAACATACACCTCCACAGTACCACAGTATAGTAAACCCACGTGTTGGTAAATGATGAGTTGAAACTGATCTCGCTGCCATAACACAGTGCAAAGTGCACCAAATCCAAAGGGCAACTTTTCTGTACACGAGACTCACCACCAGCTTAGACAACAGAACTTTTTTTTGACACTCTGGCAATGAAAACTGGCTGGTTTCAGAGGAAGCTTCAACGCAATTTATTTTGTGACATAAAATATTGTGAGATATCAGAAAGTTTTTCTTTTCCTTCATCCAGAAAGTATCAGCATAATTTGAAGTGTCACTGTGACATTATTTCTTACACATTCACTGTACTCATTATTCTCTCTTTTTTTGCCAGCTCACTTGTTCTCGGCATTACATCAGTGCTACATCTCCTCATTTCTTTCCCATTTATTTAACTTCAAAATATTGCTCCTTTTCCTCTCGTCATTTACACTTCAAAGCCTTCTGCAATCTTTGCTATTTTCATTTTGTAATTCAAGTACTCTGAAGTTTTCCTGCTCTTCTCTGCAGAAATCCTGAAACAATAATGCATGGATCTGTGTTAGCTCACATAAATGGACTGGCTATTCAAACAGACTTTTTCTTTGCATCACATTAAATATATACACCATAGAATCCTTTTAATGTGAATGACAGCAGTACTTTGTTATTCTCAAATGGGATTCCATTGGCACTATCTGTCAGTGAGCTGTAAACTCAGTAATCAGTACTCAGTATTCAAATGTGCTGCCTGTGATCTTGGTGTAAACAGAAAACAAAAGACAGGATTGATAGCTCCTTGAAATGGTTTTATCAAATGTGTGCAAGTTATTGTAATACCACATTCCACTGAACATCAAAATTATTTGAAGAAAACACAACTACACTCTCTTACTCTTTGATTGTTAACTCTCAGTTAAGTTTTCCTTAAAGCAGGAGTTTCACCTTAAAATAATTTTATTATTAAAATTATTTTGAGGGAGATAAATTATCTTTAGGTATGAATGTGAAAAGAGAGAGGGCAGGTCAGTGGCGCAGTGGTTTGCACTGTGGCAGCATAGCAAGAAGGTCATGGGTTCCATCCCACAATTGGCCACTGGTGACCTCCCTGGGTGGAGTATGCATGTTCTCCATGTGTCTATGTGGGTTTTTGCCGGATACTCTGGTTTCCTCCCACAGTCCAAAGACATGCATGTTAGGTTATTTGGTATCAGCTGGTGATGCATGGTGGCGCAGTGGTTAGCATAGTGGCAGCACAGTAAGAAGGTCATGGGATCGATTCCACCCTTGACCATCGTGGTTTCAGTCCCACCCCCAGACCATCGGTGACCCTTCTGTGTGGAGTTTGCATGTTCTCCCTGTGTCTGTGTGGGTTTACTCCGGGATTTCTCCAGTTTCCTCCCACATCCCAAAAACATGCAGGTGAGGGTTAACTGGCATCAACTGGGGATTCTAAATTGTCCTTAGGTATGAATGTGAGAGTGAATGGTTGTCTGTCTCTCTGTGTTGGCCCTGCGATGGACCGGCGATCTGTTCAGGGTGGACCCTGCCTCTCGCCCAAAGATGCTGGGATAGGCTCCAGCCCCCCTGCGACCCGAAAAGGATTATGCGGAAGAAGATGGATGGATGGATGGATGGATGGTGACGCATTGTCCTTAGGTATGGACGTGGGAGTAAATGGTTGTCTGTCCCTCTCTGTGCCCTACGATGCATTGCCGATTTGTCCCGGGTTTTCGTTGCTTTTCACCAAAAGACGCTGGGATAAGCTCCGGCACCACCCGTGAAAAGGATTAAGTGGTTAAAAATGAATGAATGACAAGCTTTCAATCAGCCATCTTTTTTCCACATAAAACTGAAACTCAGTAAATTCCAAAGACTTTAATACCACTCCTTTTACCACTCCTTAAGTTACTTCGATTTGTTTCTTACCCTCTTTTAAAGCTCTTTATGGGATTCAGTGGTTCTACTGTGGGACTAGCTCAACAAGAAACTACTTTTGCTTTGGAGGAATGGTTTAAATATCCTTATTCATATTACGGAGCTTTTCCCCCCCTCTTGTAGATTATTCCAAGTAAAGTTGATCCCATCTGACACTGTGTGAGAAGGCTCGGTGCATCCCAGACAGGACACCAATCAACCAAGAGAGCAAACCCTAAGAGAGACAAAATCCATTAACCTCACAATCACACCTACTTGGAATCACACCACTTCAGAGTCTTACACCACTGCCATCAATTAACTTGCATGTTCACGGACTGTGTGAGCTCAGAGCATCAGAAGCCACAGAGGCACAGAAGACCAAGAAACCTCACGAAGGCAGATGAGAGAGGTAAACACAGCAGGATGGCCTCTTGTACATTAATGTTATTTTTAAGGTAAATATGACTAGTGTGAAGTATAGCACCTGAGTTTAAAAAATAAACATGACAGAGTTCAAGTCTAAGATCTTTTCCCTACCACAAAACTAAGAAAAGATATGACTGCATTTTCTCACTCAGTATGCTACTTACTCTACTTGGACTCTTACCCCCATGACCCAGACCCCTGGATCAGTGGTAGAAGATGGATGGATGGATGGATAGATGGGTTTAGCACAAAAAGCATCATTTTGGGAGTACCTCTTGTATGGAATCAAGTTTGGGCCACAGGTGTCAGTATCAAGGCCTGGGGCCAGATAAGAGCCTACATTATATTTTGTCAGGCCCACTAATAAATTTGCATAATTTTTCTCTTGTAAATTTGTGACTGGTTTTTAACACGTCATCATTTTACCCCCTCTTTTACATTTGAAACAGTTATGTCAGTCTTGTTAATTTGCAACTTTTTTTGGCCCCTTCGAATTTTGCAACTTCCCCCCTCATAAATTTGCCTTTTTGCTGCCCTTGTAATTTGCCCCCCACCCCCCGTAAATAAGAGAATTTTTTGCATGCATGCATACTAGATATTTTTAAACAGCAATACTTTGTCAAATTAAAAAAGAGAGACACTAAAAATGAATGTTTGGCTCCTGATTTTATTCTTTTGTTGGTCCCCTGATTTTGACACCCTTGGTTTAGGCATTAAAAGAATGTGGTTGGGATACAGTGCTGAGAGCTTGAGAAAAGAGTCTCTTAAAGAAGTGGTAGGTGCATTTTAAAAGAAAAAAACTTCCTCCATTTGCATAAAACCTCTTTCTTTCCAAGGTTACCAATCCTTACTCATTGCTGTACTGCCTTCCTCAAAAGTGACAGTGTGTCCATTTCCAAACACTTGATGCTAAAGGGGAAAATAGAGAAGACAGGGAAAAGATGGAGAACACGAATGAATTTTAATGTGATGCCCTACAGGTCCTCACTAGGCATCACTGTGATGACAACTTTATACTGTAGTTCTGGTTCAGTGGCAGTAGAGTATAGAGGCCTTGTACATATTCTTCTGCTGTGACACTGAAAAGGTGATGAATATTCTCCACCATAATCGATTCCCTCATTAACTTTTTTAGTAAAGATGGTCTGCAGCTTTCCCTTAAATCAATAAGTGCTTCACTCCATAATGGCTTGATTGACAGGCGAACTGCTGCAAGCATGCCTACAGCTGTTGCCATGGTGACTCGGTAACTTTACTCTATCAGTTCAGCATTTTAGGGTGTTTCTTTTTTTTCCTCAAGGCCAGCGAGCCTTATTTCACCCCGGTGAAGCTTTTTTATTGAGTCAGGGTGGTAAGCACCATGGGACGTCAGGGAAGAGCTTTCACGGCAGTGGGAGCTGCAGTTCATAGCCAGCCAGCCAAACGTACGCTATTATGGGGCTATGCGCTGTAGCTACACTCAGTACAGTGTTGCACACATACGCACATGCACTGTTGCATGACGGATACACTTGTAACGGCTGTTTAGACCTTTATACATGGTACATACAATAAAGCTGAGTCTTCATTAAAATGTTTAAAATAACTTTTCTCCTGACTAGTAACCTTTTATGCCAACACCTTTTATAACAGAGGTCTGAGTGAAAAACAGTTGGAAATGTGACTGTGGCATGTGACACCGCTCGCCTTTTCTCCTCCTACGCACATTTTATCACAAGTTTCTTTTTAACATGAAACCACGGCCTATCACCCATCCCACCCGAGAGGATTTCAGTTGAATAAAAACTACCATCTAATGTTATAAGGACTGCGGGGGATGAACAAAAAGATGTATGCAACATTATCACCTTTTGAAAATGATGTTATGTGCTAGAAAATACATTTTCACCTACAGCCTACATAAGGCAGGATTATTTGCGCTATACGGAGATTAGACAGTTATGAGGTGGTTAAAACTCAGATATGCAGAATCTTTCAGGTTTGCCAATACGGCCAACATATTTCAAAATAAATTTTTAAGGATCATTACTGATTTTCCTATGTGGCATTTTCTAAAATATGCTTTTTTCAGAGACAAAAAGGTCCCATAAGACAATTTTGTTTGAAAAACTGAAACTGTAAAATGAAGACACAAAAGAAAATACAGCTTCTCACACTGGTTCATCTGCATTCCAGTGAATAATTTTCAGTAGAATGCAGCACACAAAAGTGTGTAGGAGGAGCTGTTCTTGGTGTTGGTTGTTGTCAAAAAGTTGATGCAGATTTTTAAAAGTCTTTCATTTCTTATTCGTACTGAACAGTCCAAGAATAGTAGAAGATAATTGTCACTTTGATTTCCCATATGTCCACCTCACTGTACAAAAAAGTTACTGCAGAAGAAAATACAAACATGAGGGAATTATCCTGGATGCAACAATACAATTGTCATTGCTTTTCCTACCTGCTGCTGCCAGACTACAATCTGCACTGCTCAGAGACTGCACATGATAACCCCAATTCTGGTGAAGTTTCAGCGTTGTGTAAAATGTAAACAAAGACAAAATACAATCATTTACAAATCTTTTTTCAAACTAATTTCAATTGAATACACTGTGGAGGTAAAAGAACAGGCGAGATGCGACGAGCTGGAAGGGTACAAGGTTTTATTTCCTCCAACATAATGAGACACACTTTGTAGCTCAGTGAGCTACTGTGCTGCTGAGACATGTGTCACAAGCTCTTTTATCCAGTGATACAGACAGAGAGAATGCATGGCACATTAGCATAGCTATTGTCATCTAATACACATCGGTCAATACACATGATTAGCATGACATTGGTTGGCTTGAGGACGCATGCATACAGTCCCGTCTGACTGCCTCCTGTGGCTCCCTGTCCATCTGTGAATTGTCCTCTGTATGTAAATTGTCCTCTGCTTCCTCCAGACCCGCTGAGTGTGAGAAGTGTCCGTGCACAGTGTGGTGGGTCACCACAGGGCTCCCCCCCGAACACTCAGAAAGGGGCCGTGACCCCCAGGTCGTTTGAGCTCCGCCCATGGGGGGGCGGGGGAGGGGTGGAAAAGACAGCTTGCTCCGCTCCGAGCTCCAGCACGTTAAACAGCCGTGGGAGTGAGGTGCGGGAAGAGCGGTGTGGAGGAGGGGGGGGGAGTGAGTGCCGGCCCGGGACGTCAAAAGTGTCTGGGCCGCGCAAAAATTGCGTGTGGATCCGCCATGGCGAGGGACTTTGCCGGTAAACCAGGGGCGCTGATCCGCAGCGGCTGTGAAAAAAAATTAAGTCTCTGACTCCTCTCGCGGCTTGGTCCTGCGAGGATGTGGGGAAGGCAAACGGCCAAATTCCCTGAGGATGTGTAGCGGCTGTGAAACAACTGCAGCTGTGTGAGGGACTTGGCGGTTTGGCTTTAGGTGCGGACGCAGCCCTAAAGCCATCGGGGACAGCAATCGGCTAAATTCCCGTTGTGCGCCACGGCCGAGAAACCCATACAAAGTCCTGTGTGCAGGCTGTGTGTCTGCTTCAGGTGCGTGAGCAGCCCTGAAGGTTCCGAGGATGGCGAGCGGCCATGTTTCTCGGGCATGTGCGGCGGAAGATGATGTATCAGTCTGTGGAGCCGGTTTGTCCCTTGTGCGTGGCGTGCGCCTGGCGCAGTGACCACATAGCTGGAAGTTGCGCTGTCCTCGTAATCCTGCGGTGTGCGTGCGGGGCTTCTATGCGTGGGAGGTCCGCTGTCGGGAGTGAGTCAGGATCGGGGAGCTTGGTGGAAATCAATGCAGACGGCGCCGATGATCTTCCCCATTCAGGCTGCTTCCTTTGGTTCGCTTGTGTCGCCGTTCATGGTGCGTCTCGGTCCCAGCGCTGTCCGCTCCTGAGAGCGTGCTCCGGTGTGGATGAAGGGGATGCAGGCGTTCTCTGGTCCTCTGGAATCCACAGCACGGTGAGAGGGAGTAGACGGTCATTCTCTCTCGTCAGGTCACCAGTGTGGAGAAAATGGCATAGTTGAGCAATGCACCATGCACGTCCAGGGTCACCAATGTGGAGGTAATAGAACAGGCGAGCTGCGACAAGCTGGAAGGGTACAAGGTTTTATTTCCTCCAACATAATGAGACACACTTTGTAGCTCAGTGAGCTACTGTGCTGCTGAGACATGTGTCACAAGCTCTTCTATCCAGTGATACAGAGAGAATGCATGGCACATTAGCATAGCTATTGTCATCTAATACACATCGGTCAATACACATGATTAGCATGACATTGGTTGGCTCGAGGACACATGCATACAGTCCCGTTTGACTGCCTCCTGTGGCTCCCTGTCCATCTGTGAATTGTCCTCTGTATGTAAATTGTCCTCTGCTTCCTCCAGACCTGCTGAGTGTGAGAAGTGTCCGTGCAGAGTGTGGTGGGTCACCACAACACTACAAAAACCAAGATATTTAATGTTCAAACTGATAAACTTTACTGTTTTGTTGCAAATACCCATTTTGAATTTAATACCTGCAACACATTCCAAAAAAGCTGGGAAAGGGTCATGTTTACCACTGTGTTACATCACCTTTCCTTTTAATAACACTCAATAAGTGTTTAGCAACTGAGGAGACTAAATATTGAAGTTTTGTAGGTGGAATTCTTTCCCGTTCTTGCTTGATATACTACTTCAGTTGCTCAGCAATCCAGGGTCTCAACTGTCACATTTTGCACTATGGCTTTTAACAAGTATCGCAATACATTTAGGGTTTTATCGCGATACACAATATATATCATGATATTTTGAGATCTCCTCCAAACCACTGTATAAATGTAAAACCTTTGCATAAAATGACACCGGCATGATAATAGAAACAGACCCATGTATTGCATTGTTTTAAATTGCATACAAAAAGGGGGAGGGGGAGAGGGGATAAAATCAAGTTAAATTTAGCAAACTTTATTGAGCCAGTCAGACAACCCCACTCATAAATTTGCAACAAATCAGAATAAATAATGGTAGGCCTTCCTATTATGGCCTGTAATAAAACCATTGCAAACAAAACAAAAACAAAGGACTCAACACAATAAAAAGTGTATTAAGCAAGAATTCTTGAGAAAGAGATTTTAAAATCATATAAAATCCACTTTTTCTTTTTGGTCATGTTTTTAATAAGGGTCATGTCTTTGGCAGTCTAATTTGTGACTGCAGTTGTGATCTCTTTCTATTTTGCACTTTTGTTGTATGGGATAAATTTTCTAAATGAAGAAGCCATATACAGTGGTGTGAAAAAGTGTTTGCCCCCTTCCTAATTTCTCATTATTTTGTATGTCACACTTAAATGTTTCAGATCAAAGAAATTTAAATATTAGACAAAGATAGCACAAGTAAACACAAAATGCAGTTTTTAAATGAAGGTGCTTATTATTAAGGGGAAAAAAAAAACAAACCTACATGGCCCTGTGTGAAAAAGTGATTGCCCCCTAAACCTAATAACTGGTTGGCCCACCCTTAGCAGCAACAACTGCAATCAAGCCTTTGTGAAAACTGGCAATGAGTCATGGGCATGAGTCATGGGTCTGAGCCAGAGCTCAGACTATGTATTTTTGTGTATTTTCTGTCTGTTGTTATTTTCTTGTCAGTTTATTTTGGTTTTATGACTGGAGCCTCCTGCCTTCTCTCCCAGGCACACTCACCATTCACTTGCAGTCTGCCCCAGTACTCAGCTGTGAGTGATTAATTAGGTCACCCTGGCTGCTCAGCCACACCTGCTGCTCATTTGTCTGCCCAGCATTTAAGCACTGCAAATTCATTGTTTCACTGTGGCAGCATTACATGGACAGCTTTGTCTATTGCTATTTTGGATTACGCCTCTCTTCCCCTCCAGAGCACGCTCTGCTCTGGATCGCCAATTCTATAAGTTGTTTTGTTTGTACTCTTATGTTAGTGCACTGTTTGAAATTTTTGGTTAATAAATGTCAATGTACAATTCAGCATTTGGGTCTGCCTTTCAGCCTGGGAGGGGCCAGTTCATGACACAACTAGAAAAGCACTCGGAGGACTTCCGGTTATGGCGGCCAAGTAGGAAGACGTGTTTCACTCTGCTCTGCTCCTAATAATAAAAAATAGGCTAAAACTCTCTCAATTGGAGCAAAAACCTATCCTAGCGTTTAGGCGCGGATATGGTAAAAACCAAGGCTGTGAAATCAGGCAGAGGAAAAACTGATTCGTCGAGACAATCCAAATTAACAGACTTCCACGCTCGTGACGAAGCAGGAAAATCTCCAGAGACCATGGCTGAGGAGGGAGCTACCGGCGGAGCGGTGACTGCGGTCCTTGCTGCTATCAGCGCTATGAGAGCAGATTTTTCGTCTAAGTTTGATGGGATTATAGCAGCAATAGAAGCCATGAGAAAAGAAATAAGCGACTGTATGGAACGAGTTTTGCAGGTGGAGCGCCGAATCTCCAACGCTGAAGATGACGTCACCAGCCTACAACTAAAGGTCCAAACATTGGAATTAAAAAATAAACGTCTGGAAGATAATGTCCTGGACTTAGAATCCCGGTTGAGACGGAATAATTTAAGGCTGGTGGGCCTCCCGGAGAGTACGGAGGGACAGGATGCATGTTCCTTTTTGGAAAAGTGGATTCCAGAAGCGCTGAACAACGCAGATCTACAGTCATCGGTCGTCTTGGAGAGCGCACACCGAATCGGCCCACCGAGAGATAAGAAGACACCACCGAGGACGCTGATTATGAAGTTCCTCAGCTACAGAGACAAGATGACGGTCTCCAACGCAGCGCGTACTAAAGGAGAAATCAAATACCAGGATCATCAGGTGCGGTTCTACCCAGATTTGGCCACAGGAATCCAACAATTAAGGAAACAGTTTGACCCCGCCCGTAAAGAGCTGCGCAGCGTCAGGATTCGTCACGGAGTGATTCATCCAGCAACTGGTCACATATAAAGGGAGAACCCATGTCTTCAAGACCCCTGAGGAGGCGCAGGAGCTCATTAAACAGATCCAAGGAGAGACTGGCGGGAGCTAAGCATGAAGCAAGAACAAGATATAAAGGTAGAATATTTAAGCATGTGTACAAGTATCTGATTGATCTGAAACATATAGCATGCCTACAAAATATAGATTGTATTATATAAAAAAAAGTTATGATGTACAAAGTTGCTATGAAATTTTGGAGTTAAGTTGGAAAAACTACAGAAGAGAGTTACTGTCATGTCATTAAAAGTAGTAGAGTCAGGGTGATTGAGAGGAGAAAGTGAGAGTGGTTTAGACTGAACCTCGCGGTTGAGGAGCAGTCACTGACTATAACGGGAGACGGAATTTTTTTTTTGATTTTGGGGGGATTACCACGAATGTGGGGAGGGGGAATTTGTTTTTGTGTAGTTTGTGGGATGAATGTTCAACCATCCATGTTTTTGCTTCTCTGTATGAGCATGCTTATTTTGCAAGGTAATCTCAAACTCTTTATTGATCATAGACCAAAGCGTTAATCTTAATTTAACATCATGGAATTGCAGAGGTCTACAAAATCTAAAAAAACTTAAACAAGTTTTGAATAAAATAAAAGCTATAGGTTCAAAAATTGTGTTTTTACAAGAAACTCATCTAATAGAGGAGGATGTAAAAAGAATAAGGAGAAGGTGGCAGGGAAGTGTGTTCACCTCATCATTTTCATCCCGAGCCAGGGGAGTTATGACTCTCAAACATAAAACAGTTCCATTTCAAGTGAAAAATGTAATTGGAGATAAATTGGGAAGATATCTAATCATCCAAGGATCTTTGTTATTAGAAAATATAAATCTGGTGAACTTATATGATCCCAATATGGATGATCAAAACTTCTTCGTTAATTTATTTCTTACTTTAGCATCACTCACAGGGCAACATATAATAGCAGGGGATTTTAATTGTACATTGAATCCCAGTATAGATAGATCAACAGGACAGGACTGTACGCACAATGGATGTAGGATGACCATTAATCATTTTATGAAAGAATTGAGATTGCTAGATATATGGAGAGAAATGAAACCACAAGTCAAAGCCTATTCTTGCTATTCTAATACCTACAAGACATTTTCACGTATTGACTATTTTTTGATCTCCAAAGAATTAAGGTCCAAGATTCAAAATTGTTTCTATGATAACATCGTGATATCTGATCACGCACCCTGCTGTCTAATATATGTAGATAAGAAATTGACAAAGGTTCCAGGTAGGTGGCAATTTCAGCATAAATGGCTTCAGGATGAGGAATTTGTTAAGTACATAGAAAAACAGATAGATGAGTTCTTTGATATCAATACCACACAAACATCAGCATATATAAAGTGGCAGGCTTTCAAAGCTTTTATTAGGGGGCATATTATTAGTTATACAGGTTCAAAATCTAGGAAGACTCGAGAGGAGAGAGTCCAATTGGAACGTAAAATAAAAATTCTTCAAGAAAAAGTGTATGCAGGAAGTAATCCAAAATTAGAGAACGAACTACTGATTCTGAGAGCTGAATATGACAAAAAATCAGCGAACAGAGCTGCCTCGAGTCTTCTAAGATTGAAGCAAACCTTTTATGAACAAGGTGAAAAATCAGGAAAATTATTGGCATGGCAGATTAAACAATTAGAATTTAAAACACCAATTACCAGTATTATGAGTAACGGACAGGCAGTTGTAGATCCTTTAGAAATTAATAGTGCCTTTAGAGATTATTATGAAAAATTATATGATACAAAAAATGAAACTGACTTAACAAAACTAAATGGGTTTTTGGACGGATTATCTATACCATGTATTCCAAATGAAAATGGGGAGATACTGGAGTCAAAAATTAGTCAAGAAGAAGTTGGGCTAGCCATTGATAATATGAAATCAGGAAAAAGTGCAGGACCGGATGGTCTTCCAGTTGACCTCTATAAAAAATTTAAGAGTAAATTAATAAAACCATTTTTGGAAATGGTTTTAGAAGCATTTCAAAATAGTAATTTACCACCATACATGAATAATGCCTTAATTATACTGTTGCCAAAACCAGGTAAACCCTCTAATAACTGAAAACATGAGACCAATAAGCCTATTAAATGCTGACCTTAAGATAATCTGTAAAATTTTAGCAAGACGACTAAAAGAAATATTACCAAATATTATTAACCGAGATCAGAATGGCTTTATAATGGGAAGACAAGGCTTCCATAATGTAAGAAGACTATTTAATATTATTTATTCTAATAAAGAAGCACCGGATACAGCTCTCCTATCACTGGACGCTGAAAAGGCCTTTGATAGGGTCGAATGGCCCTTTCTTTTTGAAGTCCTACAAAGGTTTGGACTTGGAAATAATTTCATAAAATGGGTTCAGATAATATACAATAATGCTACAGCAGAAATCCTAACAAATAGCAATATCTCAAAATCAATAAAAATCAATAGAGGATGTCGACAAGGTTGTCCATTTTCACCTTTACTGTTCACTATGGCAATTGAACCTTTAGCGATGGCAGTACGTTTACATCCACAAATATATGGAATTAAAGTAGGACCAACAGAACATAAAATCTCCCCGTATGCTGATGACATAATTTTGTTCATGTTGAATCTTAAAAAAATCAATTCCAACCTTGTTAAATTTAATAAAGAACTTTGGGGAAATATCAGGATATAAAATAAATAAAACTAAATCTTCAATATTAATGCTAAATGAGACCCAGAGAAATCACCCAGCCCCTGAGGTAAATCAATTCAATGTTGTAAATCAGTTTAAATATTTAGGAATTCAAATTGAGCCTAAGCTAGAATCAGTCGCCAGTGCCAACTATGAAGCCTTAATGACAGATATTAATGAGTTGCTTCAGAGATGGATGTCACTACCAATGTCGTTGATCGGGAGAATTAATATACTTAAAAGTAATATTTTACCCAAAATACTATATTTATTTCAATACATTCCTTTACCACCACCTTCAGATCTATTCTCAAGAATTAAAAAAAAAGTTAGTGGAATTTATATGGAACAATAGGAAGGCTAGATTACGTCTGTCCTTACTATATTTACCATTTGATCGTGGAGGTCTGAAATGTCCAAACTTTATGTTGTATTACTGGTCAGCACAACTGAGGTCTATGACATATTATTTTTCATCAAATGATCTCCCTCACTGGATTGAAATGGAATCGTACAATTTACCTTTACCTCTTCCCTTATTCATATACTCAGACTCCGCTAAAAAATTACAGAAACAAGTTAAAAATCCTATTGTAAAGCATATGATCAAAATATGGTGTGAAATCAAAAAATATTTAAAAGAACCACACTTATTGTCACAATTTAGCCCAATATGGGGTAATCAATATTTTATACCAGGGAGAGCGGATGCTGTATTTAAATTATGGAATTTAAAAGGGATTCAAAATATTCAAGAATTATATTTGTCACGTTCAGATAACATAATGTCTTTTGAAGAACTGAGGGTCAAATTTAATCTTAATAGAATACATTTTTTTAAATATCTTCAGCTTAGGAATTTTATTCGATCAAATCAAAATAATGTTCTCACCCGACCTACTTATTCATCCTTGGAAAAAATTTTGACAAAAGATAGTAAGAGAAAGGGTATTATTTCAGAGTTTTATAACTCATTGACACTATCCTCAAGTGAAAACTCACAGAAAAGAATGAATTATTGGAAAGAAGACCTGCAAATTGAAATTTCAGAGGAACAATGGGAATTGGCTTGCACAGAAGCTCAAACCAAATCAATAAATGTAAGTCTTAAATTGAAACATTTTAAATGGTTATTGCGGCTGTATGTTACACCGGTGGAGTTAAATAGATATAACAAAAACATACCAGATACGTGCACAAAATGTATGGAAAGTAAAGGAACCCTATTTCATTGTATATGGGAATGTAGAAAAATTAGAATGTTTTGGGAAGAGGTGAGGGTAACAATTGAAAAAATAATTTCAAAACAATTCATATTGAACTCTAAACTGTTTTTGTTGGGTCTGTATCCAGAAAAGCATAATTTTAATAAGAGTGAAAGAGCATTCATAGACCTCAGTTTGCTTAATGCCAAAAAATGTATTGCACTATTGTGGAAAAAGACTCATAGACCAGATGTGGCTCAGTGGCTAAGACAGATGTTAACAAACCTTCCACTAGAAAGAATAACATACATACTGAAATCAAAGGAAAATGTGTTTGAGAATATATGGAGACCATTCATTGATTATGTAAAGAAATTAAACATAACTTCTGAAGAAGAAGGTGAATGATGTGTGTGGACCTTGTAAATTCCAAATTGGTGAATGTATAATATGTATACCTATGTAATGGATTACCTAGACCAGGGGTCAGCAACCTTTACCACTCAAAGAGCCATTTGGACCCGTTTCCCACAGAAAAGAAAACACTGGGAGCCACAAAAACCCTTTTGACACTTAAAATGAAATAACACTGCATATAACTTTTTTTTCCCTTTATGCTATGTATATACGGCGTCACTCAAACAACAAACCCTGGATCAACCCTGAGATAAAAACACTTCTGAGAGAGAAGAAGAGGATCTTCAGGTCGGGGAACAGGGAGATGCTGAAGTCCGTACAGAGGGAGCTGAGGAGAAAGATCAGAGAAGGCAAGGACAGCTTCAGGAAGAAGATGGAGGACAAGCTGCAACAGAGCGACATCAGCGGGGTCTGGAGAAACCTCAAAACCATCTCGGGGCTCCAGAATACCTCCCCCCAGGCCACGGGGGGCAGGGAGTGGGCGAACAACCTGAATCTGTTTTTCAATAGATTTGACCAATCGCCCTCCCCCCTGTCTGCACAACAACCACTGCTGCCTCTAAGAAATCAAGTCCTGCTACCCACTCCCCACTCCACCGACACCCCCCCCACTCCCAACACACAGCCCCCCATCCTGACCCTGACCAAGACCCAGGTGAGGACGGAGCTGAGGAAGATCAAGGCGAGGAAGGCGTCGGGACCGGACGGCATCAGCGCAAAGCTCCTCAAGTCCTGTGCAGACCAGCTGTGTGGGATTGTGACGTATATCTTCAACATGAGCCTGAAACTGGGGAGGGTACCACAGCTGTGGAAAACATCTTGTGTGGTACCTGTACCAAAAACTTCCCACCCCAAAGACCTGAACAGCTTCAGACCGGTGGCCTTGACGTCCCACTTGATGAAGACCCTGGAGAGACTGCTCCTTGCTCATCTCCGCCCCCTGGTGGAACCAGCGATGGATCCACTCCAGTTCGCCTACCAGCATGGCATTGGGGTGGAGGATGCGGTGATCTTCATCCTTCACCGTTCTCTGTCCCACCTGGAGAAGCCCGGGAATATGGTGAGGATCATGTTCTTTGACTTCTCCAGTGCTTTCAACACCATCCAACCGATGATCCTGAAGGACAAGCTGCTGCGCGCAGGGGTGGACCAGCACCTGTCATCATGGATCCTGGACTACCTCACGAACCGGCCTCAGTTTGTGAGAACCCGGGACTGTGTTTCCGACACGATCATCAGTAGCACGGGGGCCCCCCAGGGAACGGTGCTGGCTCCCTTCTTGTTCACTCTTTATACTGCGGACTTCTCACACAACACAACACATTGCCATCTACAGAAGTTCTCTGATGACTCTGCGATCGTTGGTCTCATCTCCAGCGGAGATGAAGCTGAGTACAGAGGGCTTATCCAGGACTTTGTGGACTGGTGCCATCGGAACTGCCTCCAGATCAACGCGAGGAAAACTAAGGAGCTGGTGGTGGACTGCCGCAGGCATGGGCAGCCCCTCACAGCACCAGTAAATATATAGGGAACAGACATCGAGATGGTGACATCCTACAAGTACCTGGGTATTCATCTGAACAATAAACTAGACTGGTCACACAATACTGACGCACTCTACAAGAAGGGACAGCGCAGGCTGTTCCTGCTGAGGAGACTCAGGTCTTTTGGTGTACAAGGGGCGCTGCTGAAGTCATTCTATGACACGGTGGTGGCATCAGCCATCACTTTTGGAGTGGTCTGCTGGGGCAGTGGCATTACTGCAGCCGATAGGAAGAGACTGAACAAACTGATTAAGAAAGCTAGCTCTGTCCTGGGGCAACGCCTTGATCCGATGGAGGAGATAGGAGAGAGAAGGACGGTGGCTAAACTGTCATCTCTGCTGGAGTCCGAGTTCCACCCTATGCAGGACATACTGGATGCACTGAGGAGCTCATTTAGCAGCAGACTACATCATCCCAGGTGCACAACCGAGAGGTTTCGTAGGTCCTTCCTACCAACGGCTGTCAGACTGTACAACCTAAGCAGGGCTGCTCGCAGAGATAGCAAAAAGACGTAACAAACTAATAGTTTTTTGAATGCAAAAGATGCAATAGACTTACACAATGGTCCTCTCCGGCATACAACTAGGAACATACCGGTCGCTATGGAGGGTGAGAATATGTATGGGCACATAATCATACCATGTAGGATAACTAAATAGACGGTTATGCTGTTTCATCCCACCTAGCAACAATGCTCTGCACTGTGTGTGTTTATATATTTACATATTTATTCCATCTAGCTACAATGCTCTGCACTGGGTGTGTTTATATTTATATATCTATATATTTATTCCATCTAGCTACAATGCTCCGCACTGTGTTTTTATATATCTACATATTATTCCATCTAGCTACATTGCTCCGCACTGTGTTTTTATATATCTACATATTATTCCATCTAGCTACATTGCTCCGCACTGTGTGTGTTTATATACTTGCATATTTATTCCACCTAGCTGCAATGCTCCATACTGTGGGTGTTTATATATTTACATATTTATTCCATCTAGCTACAATGCTCTGCACTGTGTGTTCATATATTCATATATTTATTCCATCCAGCTACAATGCTCTGCACTGTGTGTCTGTGTGTGTGTGTGTGTGTATATATATATTTTATAGTAATATGTACATATGTATATTAGCTGCTCTTGCTCGCTTGTTTTTTTTTGTTTTTTTTTTCTTGCCTTCTGATTGTTGCTCTGAGTGTTGCTATCCCTGTGCTGTTGCAATCCTGGAATTTCCCCGTTGTGGGACTAATAAAGGCTTATCTTAAACAAACTATAATGTGTTGTATTTATGAAATCAGGGAACTCCTGCAGAGAAAACAAAATTACATTTCTGCATGCAACAAAAACATTTTCAACTCCGAAAAAAAAAGACATTGGTTTGAAGGTTGACATTGGGTTGAAAGGAGAGTGCTATTTCTAGCACTGATGACTCCTGATCCTTCGATAAAAATCTTATAATTCCACTGAAAACAATACCGAAAGCTCAGAATTCCAACACGAACCAGCGATGTGATTTGGGGTTGGGGAAATTATCTGAAAATTCAGCAGGGGGTCCGGGGGACATAGTCCCCCAGCGGGGTCCGGGGCAGAGCCCCGGTGGGGTGGGGGGTGGGGGGCAAGGGGGGCAAAGCCCCCCGAAGCTCCTGGGTTTTTATGATTTTTAAGTACCAGAACTGTGCTTAACTGACATAAAACAAACAGCTGAATGCCACTTATTACTGTATAATATTGACTTATGTTCCAAGAAGATAGCATTCCTAAAATATTCCAACAAGCATTATCCATCACATGCTTTAACACTTGATCAAATCAAAATCAGTTAATTTTATCTGTTCCATAATAGAAATAAAATTCCAACATACCATTACTTTTTATAATTTCAGCATTCATTTCAGATCACCAGTTTCAAAGTGACTTTTTGACTCTCGTGCACTATGTACAACAGCTCAACCAGACTCACGTCATTCATCACTGTTTTCTGTTGCATTATCGACTGCACTATGTGGTACTTCACATTATCTGCTACTTGCTAATTTTTTAAAACTGCCTTGACTAGTACTACTCATTATTACTAGTATTGTTATTATTATTATTATCATTATTACTTATTATTACTTATTTTTCTACACTTATTGCACGTTTTCAGTCCTTTAGTTTTTTAGTTTATCTCTTTTTCTCATCATGTTTTTAATGTTGCAGCATGGCATCGAGACAAATTCCTAGTTTGTGTACTACATGAACAATGGCAATAAATCTGATTCTGATTCTGATTCAATCTCCATTGAGACTTGAGCAGTTCATTTTGCACAATCACTGATGTAGCCAAGTCTTAGAAATATTCAAAAGTTATGAGTCAATGTCCACTGTGCACTGTCAATTTCAAACTGTTTGGAATCATAAAAGGGGATGGTTAACTTTTATTACCGTTTCCTCCCTCGCGCCAGCCCAGCTTATATACAGCCGTTGTACGCCGCCAGTAACAGAGAGTTAATGACTCTCCACTTGGCCATACCGATTACCGGAAGTGGCCATACGCCACTTCCAGTCCTGCCTGAAAGGGCGCAGCTTCACTGCGTTCGTGGACCACAAGCCGCTAACGTACTTAACGTACTTTATCTTCCTGGAAGATAAAATAAAGCGGAATTCAGCGAATTAGCAGAAAATCACATCCCTGAGAACACGCCGCCATGAATCTTTGAAAAAGCATACAACGAGCCATTTGATTGGTCCAATCGTTTGCCACTATCCAATTGCAGGGCTGTCAAGCTACTGCAATACAGCAGTAGCTTGAACACAACACATCCGGGTTATCGCGGGAGATGACTTCCGGGGAAGCGCCGAGCACTTATGTAATCGTGTTGATTTTCGCTGACAGTGATTAAACTTTAACACGTTTTTTTTTTAGATTTTACAAGAACACCATAATCTTCAAATTTAGAATTACATTTTAAAAACTAATGAACTAAAATAAAATACATTTTAATTAAATACTCATTTATTTTCCAAAGCCACAGGGAGCCGCAGCAGAGGGATGAAAGAGCCACATGCGGCTCCGGAACCGCGGGTTGCAGACCCCTGACCTACACTAAACAGAGGAGCATTGTTTGACTTGCTTTTGTTAATGGTTGTTGGTGTTTTTAGTATATATTTTTTTCTCTTTTATTTTTAAATTACTTTAGTGTTAGTGTTTGATTGTTCGTGTCATGTTTGTTAAAAAAGGTTCAATAAAAATATTGTGGAAAAAAAAGAAAAGCACTCGGA
Source organism: Pholidichthys leucotaenia (assembly GCA_020510985.1). Taxonomy (NCBI): domain Eukaryota; kingdom Metazoa; phylum Chordata; class Actinopteri; order Cichliformes; family Pholidichthyidae; genus Pholidichthys; species Pholidichthys leucotaenia. The sequence continues at coordinate 25,832,858 of CM035843.1, forward strand.
GAGCGCAGACCTCCGCCAAGTGCCACAGTTCCCCCCATACAGTGTTTTACATCATAAATATTAATCCTACATTTATTGTGTGTACGTTTTCAGATTCCTTGACCATGAAAACATATGAGTAGCAATTGGATTCACATGGATAGGATTAGTGGTTCAGTAGTTATTCAGGAAAATCGCATTTCGCATAATGGCGGTTTTCCGGATCACCACCAAAATGTAATCATCTGTAGGATACCCCATTTCTGACAATCTGTGAAAATTTCATGAAAATCCGTCCATAACTTTTTGAGTTATCTTGCTAACAAACAGACAGACAGACAGACAAACCAACGCCGATGAAAACATAACCTCCTTGGCGGAGGTAATGAATCTTTTACAGCCCTGTGGAGGAATTTTGGCCCACTTATCTTTGCAGAATTGTTGTAATTCAGCCACATTGGAGGGTTTTCCAGCATGAACTGCCTTTTTAAGGTCATGCCACAGCATCTCAATTGGATTCAGGTCAGGACTTTGACTAGGCCACTCCAAAGTCTTCATTTTGTTTTTGTTTTTTTAAACCATTCAGAGGTGGACTTGTTGGTGTGTTTTGGATCATTGTCCTGCTGCAGAACCCATGTGCGCTTCAGCTTGAGGTCACGAATAGATGGCCGGACATTCTCCTTCAGGATTTTTTGGTAGACGGCAGAATTCATGGTTCCATTTACCACAGCAAGTCTTCCAGGTCCCGAAGCAGCAAAACAGCCCCAGACCATCACACTACCACCACCACCATATTTTACTGTTGGTATGATGATCATTTTCTGAAATGCTGTTACTTTTACGCCAGATGTAATGGGACACACACACACACACACACACACACACACACACACACACACACACACACACCTGCACCTGCCAAGAAGTTCAACTTTTGTCTCATCAGTCCACAGAGTATTTTCTCAAAAGTCTTGGATCATCAAGATGTTTTCTAGCAAAGCTGAGACGAGCCTTTAGGTTCTTTTTGCTCAGCAGTGGTTTTCGTCTTGGAACTCTGCCATGCAGGCCATTTTTGCTCAGTTTCCTTCTTATGATAGAGTCATGAACACTGACCTTGACTGAGGCAAGTGAGGCATGCAGGGATCACTTTTTCACACAGCCATGTAGGTTTGCATTTGTTTCCCCTCAATAATAAACACCTTCATTTTAAAACTGCATTTTGTGTTTACTTGTGTTATCTTTGTCTAATATTTAAATTTGCTTGACCAGAAACATTTAAGTGTGACAAACATCCAAAAAAATAAGAAATCAGGAAGGGGGCAAACACTTTATCACACCACTGTAGTCATTTTCTTAGGGCTGGTTCGTTTGTTTTTTTTTTAATTTATTTTTTGCAGGGGCCACCTGGGATGTCGAGAGTGATTCTTAATGCATTCTTCATATTATAGTGGATGACCTCAAGTCATGAAATAAATTAGTGGTAGTGCAACATAATTTCCACAAAACTGTATTTTGGTCAGGTTTTTACCTTCGTTGCTGGTCCTTTCTAATCCTTTCATTCAAATCGACTGCAGCTGGTATGTGTGTCATTTATTTTTTCCCCACACTCTGCTAGTGTTGCCAGATTGTGCATTTAAAAAAACATGCTCCATGAAAACAGGCTCAGAACAAGCAATTTCTAAAGGAAAAAAAATTACAGGGAAAAATGGACCTGGCAACAACACTGAACTGAAACGGTGCAGGGAGACTGAAGCACCATGAATGCAGCAGTATGACAGAGGAGAGGAGAATGCTAGAGCTTCACAATAAAAGCATTTTTTAGACCGCGCATAGTAGACTGTATCGCTATAATGAATATCTGTTCACACTCCGACAAGCAGCGAAAAGTAAGCTAGAAGCAGGAAGACAAAAGAGGAAAACAGCAGCCTTGTGTGTAGCAGAATGGAATGTACGCACTCTGTTGGACAGAACAACATCACAGCGCCCAGAAAGACAGACCGAGCTTGTGCCCCTGGAAATGAACAGGTACAATGTAGACATAGCTGCACTTAGTGAAACAAGATTGCCTGGATATGACAGCTTGGAAGACCATGGGTACATTTTCTTTTGGAGTGGGAGATCAATGCAAGAAAGGAGAGAAGCAGGAGTGGGCTTTGCAGTTAGAAAGGAGATAGCAGCAATGCTTGATGAGGAACCGGTGCCAATTGACAGGATAATGACTATGAGACTCCCACTACAGTGGAAGATGTATGCCACACTCATCAGTGTATATGCCCCAACAGTGACCAACACAGGAGGTGAAGGAAGAGTTCTACAGGGATTTATGTGAGACTATCAGGCATGTACCGACTGATGACAGGCTGATACTTGTTGGAGATTTTAATGCCAGAGTTGGTTCGGACACTGAGAAATGGAAAGGAGTGCTAGGCAGTCATGGAGTAGGCAAGTGCAATGCTAATGGAGAACTTCTACTTGCACTATGTTCAGAGTACAACCTTGTGATAACCAACACTCTATTTAAGCACAAGGACACACACAAGAAGACATAGATGCACCCAAGATCCAAGCACTGGCACTTATTAGACTACATCATAGTCAGGCAGAGAGACATAAGGGATGTATTGGACACCAGAGCAATGAGAGGCGTGGACTGTGGTACTGATCATGTTATGCTGAGATCTAGATTAAGGATTTGCAGATGAAAACGGCACTGCAGGATGGGTGTGAAGCCACCACGGAAGCTAAACACTAGTGCACTGAAAGGCCAAAAGAAGCAGGAAGAACTTACACAGGAAATGGATGAAAACTTGAAAGACTGGGACAGCAACAACTCAGAGAATGACATAGAAGAGAAATGGGCAACACTGAAGGATACGGTGTATCAGACTGCGAGTGATGTATTAGGCCACCCTGAGAGGAAACATCAAGATTGGTTTGATGAGCATGATGAACACCTGAAGAAATTACTAGAAGTGAGGAGTACAGCTAGGCAGGAAAACCTACAGTGTAACACAAGGTCGAAGAAGAAGAAATACTCAAAGGCTCAGAGTGAGCTACAGAAGTACACCAGAGAGATGAAGTCCAACTGGTGGGATGAAAAAGCGGAGGAACTTCAAACTGCAGCAGACAGGAAGGACATGAAAACATTCTTCACAGGTTTGAGAGAAATCTACAGCCCTAAACTAAGAGGATTGATCCAACTAAAGGCTATGGATGGTGAAACAGTTTTGCAGGAGAAAGACAAGATCCTGGACAGATTTGCAGACCTCTTTGACCAACTACTAAATGACCCTGGAGATCTCACTGAAGAGGCTAAAGAAGCTCTAGTGCAGCGACCAGCATGCATCAAGTCTGGATGAACCACCAAATCTTGATGAACTAATGGCAGCTATCAGGACAACACAGGATGGTAAAGTTCCAGGAAGGGATGGAATTCCAGCAGAAGTGTGGAAATTTGGTGGTGTTCAGCTGACCAACTGCCTGCACAAGCTCATCCAAGAGATATGGGATCCCCAGAAAGTACCTCAAGACTGGAAGGATGCAAGTATTGTGCCTTTGTTCAAGAAAGGTGACAGGAAGGATTGTGGAAATTACCGAGGTATATCACTGCTAGCCACTATTGGTAAGATTCTCTCGCGTGTACTACTGAACAGACTCAATGAACACATCTCGCAGAATGTACTACCGGAAACCCAGTGCGGCTTTAGAAGTGGAAGAAGCACAATGGACATGATTTTCTGCTTGAAACAGGTACAAGAAAAGTGTATCGAACAGAACATGCTGCTCTATGTAGTCTTCATAGACTTCAGTAAAGCCTTCAATACTGTTTCGCGACAAGGACTTTGGCAGGTACTCAAGAAATATGGCTGTACAGAGAAGTCTGTCAGCCTGATCGAGGCACTCCATACAGGTATGCAAGCAAACATGACAATGAGTGGCTCAGTATCTAAAGAATTTTCAGTAAGCAACGGGGTGAAACAAGAGTGTGTGGGCTGGCGCCTACACTCTTTTTGCTATATCTGGCAGCCATGCTTGAGGTGGCCTTCAAAGATACTTCAGAAGGAGTATACATTCAAACAAGGAAAGAAGCAGACATCGATAAAGGTAGTAAGAGAAATGCTCTTTGCCGACGACAGTGCTCTAGTTGCACACAATGTGGAAGAAATGCAATCTTTAGTGGAGAAATTTGCAAGAGCAGCTAGCCAATTCAGCCTCAAAATCAACATCAAGAAGACAGAGTGCCTTTATCAACCACCAAAGTTCCAATTATCAACATCACTACCAGAAGAGATCAGCATTGGTACAGAGCCACTAGTCAAGTGCAAGACTTTCAAGTATCTAGGGAGTACTGTTTCAGAGAATGCTAGGCTGGAGGATGAAATATCTCTCAGAATGGGAAGAGCGAGTGCTGTGTTTGGAAACTTGAGGGAGAGACTGTAGAACAATCGACATGTGTCTATCCGTGTGAAATGCAAAGTGTACAGAGCAACAGTACTGGCTACGCTATTGTACGGTGCTGAAACTTGGACTGTCTACAGAGTGCAGGTAAAGAAACTCCACGCATACATGATGAGACACCTTCAAGCCATAATGAACATTTCATGGAAAGACAAGATAACCAACATAGAAGTGTTGAAATGAGCTGGTCTACCATCAATGGAGGACATGCTAATACAGATGAACCTGCGATGGCTCGGACATGTTGAGAGGATGGACCACCAGCATCTCCCTCGGCAGTTACTCTACTCACAGTTATGGGAGGGCAAACGCTATCAGGGTAGACCAAGGCTCAGATTTAAAGACACTGTAAAAAGAAACTTGAAGAAGTTGGATATAGACAGGAGTTCCTGGCAGTGGAAGGCTAAGGACAGAGCTGTGTGGAGGAATCTGATCAGACCTAAATGAAGCAGTCATTGTTGCCCACGACAGACTGCTATGATGATGATGAAGGAATATATCTGTTGCATTGCCCAGCCCTATGCCACACATCTTCAATGGGAAACAGGTCTGAACTGCAGGCAGGTCAGTCTAGTACCCACACTCTTTTACTACAAAGCCACGCTGTTGTAACACATGCAGAATGTGGCTTGGTATTGTCGTGCTGAAATAAGCAGGGACATCCCTGAAAAACATTGCTTGGATAGCAGTATATGTTGCTCCAAAACCTGCATGTACCGTTCAACATTAATGGTGCCTTCACAGATATGCAAGTTATCCATGCCAAAGGCACTAACAATTTCAATTCAATTTCAACTTTATTTGTATCATGCCTAAGTCACAACAAAAGTCATCTCAACAAGCTAGATACATAAGCACAAATCATAAATAATTCAGAGAAAAGCCCCAGTGATCAAATTATCCCCTATGAGCAGCACTAGGCAACAGTGGGAAGGAAAAACTCCCTTACAGGAAGAAATCTCTGGCAAAACAAGGCTCAGGGAGGGGCAGTCTTTTCCCATGACTGGTTGGGGGGGGGGGGGGGGGAGAAGAGACATACTATTCATAACAACTGCAGGTAGACAGATATGTGCAAATTCTATCAAAGCTAATTTGACCCAAGATGACAGCATTTTTATAGGCTTTTTTCAGGCTTATTAAGCTAACTAAAGAATCTCATAGAAAACACTGTGAGCATCCATAGCTGAATCTAGTGGTGTAATGTCCAAACACTATGCACAGTGAGCATAAATAGCAGTTTTTTAAAGTAAGTGAACAGAATAGATACTAATAAAAAATTTCAAAACTATGACATGCAAAATCCAATCTACACTCATGAATGACATCCGGTTAAAACATGTCACGATCTAGCTAGCCAGCTGTCACATAGCTGATACACACAAACACAATCAAACGCACGCGCAGCGGGCCCCATTGATGCGGACTACAACACTATGCACTCATCAAGCAAGTGGAACACAATGCATAGTACCGTTACATTACTAGTTACAAACATATAAGATTAGCCTTTATTAGTCCCACAATGGGGAAATTCCAGGATTACAGCAGCAAAGGGATAGCAGCACTCAGACCAATAGTAAATAAGAACAGGTTAGCCAAAGCAGTAGATGAATGAACATATGTACACAGTTTTATACACAGTGCAGGAGCATTGCAGCTAGATGGTATAAAGAGCATTACGCTTTATTAAATTACCCTGCAGAATATGAATATGTACCCAGACAGTATATTTCGCATTTGAATCAACAGTGTTGTTGTCACCCTCAATAATAATTGTGACTTTCCTTGTTGTGTGTTGGAGGTGACGTTCTCTATTGTGCAAAGTTCCATCCATCCATCTTCTTCCACTTACTCCTTTTCGGGTCATGGGGGTGCTGGAGCCTATCCCAGTATCTTTGGGCGAGAGGCAGGGTACACCCTGGACAGATCGCCAATCCATTGCAGGGTCAACATAGAAAGACAGACAGCCATTCACTCTCACAGTCACACCTAAGGACAATTTAGAATCCCCAGTTTGATGCCAGTTAACCTAACTTGCATGTTTTTGGCATGTGGGAGGGAACCGGAGAAATCCCGGAGTAAACCCACGCAGACACGGGGAGAACATGCAAACTCCACACAGATCACTGTTGGCCGGGGGCTGGGATCAAACCCAGGATCCTCCGGCCAAGGGTGGGTTGCTGTGCTGCCGCAGTGCAAAGTTCTTATGTTCAATACATTTAATACGACCTCTACAAGCAGCCCTGGTTAGGTTATAAAGTCTGACAGCCGTAGGAAGGACTTTCGTAACCTCTCCGTCGTGCACCTAGGATGGCACAGCCTACCACTAAATGAGCTCCTCAGTGTGTTCAGCATATCCCGCATGGGATGGGACTCGGACTCCAGCAGAGATAACAGCTTAGCCACCATCATCGTCTCTCCTATCTCCTCCACTGAGTCGAGGCATTGTCCCAGAACAGAGCTAGCTTTTTTGATCAGCCTGTTCAGTCTCCTCTTGTCGGCTGCCGTGATGCTGCTGCCCCAGCAGACCACTCCAAATGTGATGGCTGATGCCACCACCGAATCGCAGAAGGTCTTCAGAAGTGCCCCTTGCACTCTAAAAGACCCGAGTCTCCTTAGGAGGCCTGTGCTGCCCCTTCTTGTAGAGTGCGTTGGTGTTGTGTGATCAGTCCAGTTTATTGTTCAGGTGAACACCCAGGTACTTGTAAGATGTCACAATCTCAATATGTGTTCCCTGGATGTTTACCAGTGCCGAGGGGGGTTGTCCTCGCCTGCGGCAGTCCACCACCAGTTCCTTAGTTTTCCTCGCATTGATCTGGAGGCAGTTCTACAGGCACCAGTCCACGAAGTCCTGGATAAGTCCTCTATACTCTGCATCATCCCTATCAGAGATAAGGCAAACAATTGCACAGTCGTCAGAGAACTTCTGTAGATGGCAGTGTGGTGTGTGGTGTGAAAAGTCAGCAGTTTAGAGGTGAACAGGAAGGTAGCCAGAACTGTTCACTGGGGGGCCCCCGTACTGCAGATGATGGTGTCAGACACACAGTCCTGGGTTCTCTCAAACTGTGGTCAGTTTGTGAGGTAGTCCAGGATGCATGATGTCAGGTGCTGGTTCACCCCTGCACACAGCAGCTTGTCCCTCATGATCACTGGTTGGATGGTGTTGAAAGCACTGGAGAAATCACAGAACATGATACTCACAGTTCTCCCAGGCTTCTCCATGTGGGACAGGGAACGATGTGGGAGGAAGATCACTGCATCCTCCACCCTGATGCCATGCTGGTCCATGGACCACTGGTCTGTAGCTGTTCAGGTCCTTGGTGTGCGGAGTCTTCGGTACGGGTACCACACAAGATGTTTTTCACAGCTGTGGTACCCTCCCCAGCTTCAGGCTCAGACTGAAGATGTGCTCCACGATCCTACACAGCTGCTCTGAGGAGCTGGTCAAGACAGCAAGTCTTGACGAGCCTTGAGCTGATGCCGTCCTGACCTGCAGCTTCCCACACCTTGATCTTCTTCAGCTCAGCCCTCACCTGGGTCAAATAAGAGTCAGGTTGGGGCAGGGGGGCTGTGTGCTGGGAGGGGGCGGATGTTGGGTCTGTGAGGGGAAAAACAGTGGGGGATGTATGGGTGGGGTGGGGGGAGAACTGTGGACAGCGGGACAAGATGAAGGTGGAGGCAGCAGTGGTTGGTGGGCAGGTGGAGAAGAGGGTGGTTGGTCAAACTTGTTAAAACAGGTTCAGGTTGTTCACCCACTCCCTACCCCTCGTGGCCTGGGAGGAGGTATTCTGTTGCCCAGAGATGGTTTTGAGGCTTCTCTAGACACTGCTGACATCACTCTGCTGCAGCTTGTTCTCCATTTTCTTCCTGTAGCTGTCCTTCCCCTCTCTGATCTTCCTCTTTAGCTCCCTCTGTATGGACTTCAGCTCCTCCTTGTGTCCCGACCTGAAGATCCTTTTTTTCTGCTTCAGCAGTGACTTTATGTCAGGGTTGATCCAGGGTTTGTTGCTTGAGAAACACAATATGGTCTTGGTGGGTATGGTGTTCTCTACACAGAAGTCGATGTAGTCTGTGATGGTGTGTGTGTGAGGCCGTCAATGTCCTCACCATGTGGATCACAGAGCTGCTCCCACGCAGTGGATTCAAAACAGTCCTTCAGAGCATCTTCCGCCTCCTCAGACCTCATCTTCACTGTGTGGGTGACAGGAGGTTGTCTGAGCACCAGGGGGTTGTACACAGGCAGAAGGTGAACCAGGTTGTGGTCAGATCTTCCGGGGAAGGGGGGGGTGATGAAGTGTAAGCCTCCTTGGTGTTTGCATAAAATAAATCCAGTGTTTTATTGTCTCTGGTGTGGCACCTGACATACTGGGTGAAAGCGGGCAGAATGGAAAACAGGGAAGTATGGTTAAAATCACCAGAGATGAGCTGGATAGCATTTGGGTACTGCGTCTGCTGCCTGCTGGTGACTGAGTGGATGACGTCACACACTGCCTTAGCACTCGCAGGGGGGGGGACATAAATAACAATCACAATGATGTGAGAAGTCTCTGGGAAGATATGCTGGTTGCATGCTAACAGCTAGCAACTCAATATCCTTACAGTGTTGTTCTTTAATCGTGATGTGTCCAGGATTACACCATCTGTTGTTCACAAACATTATCAGCCCCCGCCTCTGTCATAAGTGTGTGTGAAGGAAGCTGACCCAAATGCTGAACTCAGGTTTGCGAGATTTAATTTTAAACTCAAAATATAACTTCACAGGAAGCAGGAACACAAAGCTCACTGGGAAAGGACAGGCAGGATACACTGACGGGCTGAAGCATGTGGTCCACGCCAGCATGACAAAGAAGGACGTCATCCCTATATGGCACGTCGTTCCCTTAAATAGGACAAGACATAATTACTAACATAATAAACAGCTGTGGAAAATCAAAACCCAAGAGCAGGGATAATTAACCAAAACAACAGACAGCTGTAGACAACTGTAAAACTAAGCTAGGAGAAAACGGAAGTAAACAAAGGACACTGTCAAAATAAAAGCACAAACCAACATGCATCCATACATCCATCCATCTTCTTTCACTTAATCCTTTTTGGGTCGGGGGGGGGGGGGGAGGCTGGAGCCTATCCCAGCATCTTTGGGCGAGAGGCAGGGTACACCCTGGACAGATCGCCAGTCCATCGCAGGGCAGCACAAACCAACATGATGATCCAAATGAATTACAAGACAGGATACAGATAAAATAATACAAAGGATGACAAAAGCACACTAAGGCAGGAACAGGAATAACAAAACCAAAGACATGATAATAACACTGAAAAATCAATACACAAACTCAAAAGTAGAACTAAGGGCGAGGGCGTGCGTTGACTCAAAACCAAAAACAGAAAAATATAATTTAAAACACTGAAGGCTCAACTCACACCCTGACAGTATCCCCCTCTCAAGGGGCGGCTTCCAGACGTCCCAAAAGTCACACCAAAGCATAAAAAAAAAACAGAAACCCTCTCAGGGTGGGTGATGGGGACACAAGGCCAGACGGGCCAAAACAGACTCCTACCCCCCCCCCCCACAGTGTCCGAAACAAAATGAGATTCATGGGTCAAACTAAATGGAACACCTGAGCAAGCAAAGAGTATAATGATCAGAGATGTTACTGACTTAGATAAATACAGATGAACACTGATTAAGAAAATTAAGAGACAATGATAATCCATATTCACACACACGGTAAGAATTGTTCTTTTGACATACCATGTCAATGTACTTTAAAAAAAAAAAATAAGCAAAACAAACAAAAGCTTATGACTGACTTGAGTAGACATCAATTATCCCCAGTTGGAAGAAGTCATCTAACACAGAGTAAGGATACTCAAACTCTGAAAATATGCCATTATGCTGAACATAAACTACAAGAGATGGAGAACGATATTGATCCTGATAACCACTTTTTCTATAATATTCATAACCATTGTGAATATTACACTGAAAAGCAATTCAAAAGTCAAGTGCAACTAGATGGTAAACTATCAATAATACACTTCAACAGCAGAAGTCTTAACAAAAACTTTCCACAGATTCAGGACTATTTAAAACAGCTAGACAGAAAATTTACAGCTATCGCAGTCTCTGAAACCTGGCTTAATGAAGAGCAGGCTCCCCTGATGGCAATAGAAGGGTATCAGATGTTTCATATTAACAGATCTCAAAAAAAGGGTGGTGGTGTTGCACTGTATATTGATGACCTGTATAGGTGTAAGCTTGTAAATGAAATGTCCTTTGCACTACCAGGGATTTTGGAATGTGTTACTGTTGAGATTGACCAAGATAAAACAAAAAAATCTGATTATAAGTTGTATATATAGAACGCCAGGAACTTGCATTGAGACATTCAGAGATAAATTAGTCGAGCTGTACAATAATATTGCTAGTAAGAAAATGGTAGTAATTTGTGGAGATTTCAATATTGATTTACTAAATCCACACCAACAAAATGTAGTTACAGAGTTCATGAACTCTATGTACAGCATGAGTCTATATCCCACAATAACACATCCCAGTAGAATCACAGTTCACACTGCTGCACTTATTGACAACCTGTTTGTTAATATTATTGATAAGAAAATAGAAAGTGGATTATTGATAAATGATATAAGTGACCACTTGCCAACCTTTGCACTTATCCATGGCCACACGGGGGCTAAAACAGAAAAATTTTTAAAATTGTTCAGATACAAATCACCAAATGCAATCAGTTCTTTTAAAGAGGCCTTTCTGAAGCAAGACTGGACAGAAGTCTATGTATCAGATGTAAATGAAGCCTATGACACATTTATAAACATTGTAACCACTCTTTATGAAAAAAATAGTCCATTAGTAAAAAAAAGCTTAAACATAAATTTGCCGATAAGCCACGGTTAACCAAAGGATTACAAAAGGCGTGTAAAAAGAAAAATTTATTATATAAAGCTTTCCTAAAGAAAAGGACAAAAGAAGCAGAGCATCGGTATAAAGCATACAAAAATAAGTTAACACATATAATAAGATGTAGTAAGAGAGACTATTACAGTAAAGAACTGGAGAAAAACAGTGACAATATTAAAAATACATGAACAATACTTAACAGTATTCTTGGAAATAAAAGCAGAAATACAAGCTACCCAACCGATTTTTCAAAAAATAATAAAACGACTCAGAGTGTGAATGCAGCTTCACCTGCAGATGAATTTAATAACTTTTTTGTTAACATTGGTCCTAATTTGGCTCGAGAAATACCCATTACGGCGCCTACAGGTGATACAATAAGCAATAACACTGCTGTAAAAGACACCATTTTCATAAAGAACACAGACGAAAGAGAGGTCATTGAAATTATTAAATCGTTTAAAAGTAAAACATCTACGGACTGCGATGGTATTGACATGCTCTTAGTCAAAACTATTATTGAATGCTTAGTGAAACCACTGACGTATATCTGTAACCTGTCTCTCCAAACAGGTATATTTCCCAATGCAATGAAAATAGCTAAAGTAATTCTGATATACAAGACGGGTGACAGAGGGGAATTCTCAAACTATAGACCAATTTCACTATTGCCGCAATTTTCCAAGATACTTGAAAAAATATTCTATGAGAGAATTGACAACTTCATACTGAAGAATAATTTATTGTGTGAGCAGCAATATGGGTTCAGACACAAGAGGACAACTGCATTTGCTCTAATGGAATTTATAGAAAAAATATCAACTGCCATTGAAAATAAAGAGTATTCAGTTGGGGTATTCCTGGATCTTAAAAAAGCATTTGATACATCCATCCATCCATCCATCTTCTACCGCTTTTCCGGAGGTCCGGGTCGCGGAGGCAGCAGTTCAAGCAGAGAAGCCCAGACTTCCCTCTCCCCAGCCACCTGCTGCAGCTCTTCAGAGGGGATACCAAGGCGTTCCCAGACCAGCTGGGAGACATAGTCTCTCCACCAAGTCCTGGGTCTGCCCCGGGGTCTCCTCCCAGTGGGACGTACCTGAAACACCTCAAGTGGGAGGCGTCCAGGAGGCATCCTAATCAGATGCCCATACCACCTCAACTGACTCCTTTCAATGTGGAGGAGCAGCGGTTCTACTCTGAGCCTCTCCCGGATGACTGAGCTCCTCACCCTATCTCTGAGGGTGAGTCCAGCAATCCTACGGAGAAAGCTCATTTCAGCCGCTTGTATCCGCGATCTCGTTCTTTCGGTCATTACCCAAAGCTCGTGACCATAGGTGAGAGTAGGAACGTAGATTGACTGGTAAATCGACAGCTTTGCCTTAGAACTAAGCTCCCTCTTCACCACAACAGACCGGTACAACGTCCGCATCACTGCAGATGCTGCTCCAATCCGTCTGTCGATCTCTCGCTCCATTTTCCCCTCACTCGTGAACAAGACCCCAAGATACTTAAACTCCTCCACTTGGGGCAGGAGCCTGTCCCCAACCCGGAGAGGACAATCCACCTTTTTCCGGCTGAGGACCATGGACTCGGACTTGGAGGTGCTGATTCTCATCCCAGCCGCTTCACACTCAGCGGCAAACCGTCCCAGCAAGAGCTGTAGGTCATTGCTGGATGAAGCCAACAGGACAACATCATCTGCAAACAACAGAGATGAGATCCTGTGGTCACCAAGCATGACACCCTCCATTCCCTGGCTGCGCCTAGAAATCCTGTCCATAAAAATTATGAACAGGATCGGTGACAAAGGGCAGCCCTGGCAGAGTCCAACTCTCACTGGGAATGACTCCGACCGAGTGTTGGCAATACGAACCAAACTCTCACAACGGTCGTACAGAGACCGAATAGCTCGTAACAACAAGCCCGATACCCCATACTCCCGAAGCACCCCCCACAAAAATCCACGAGGGACGCGGTCAAATGCCTTCTCCAAGTCCACAAAACACATGTAAACTGGTTGGGCAAACTCCCACGAACCCTCAAGAATTCTCGAGAGGGTAAAGAGCTGGTCCGATGTGCCACGGCCAGGACAAAAACCACATTGCTCCTCCTGAATCCGAGGTTCGACCAACGGCTGAACTCTCCTCTCCAGTACCTTGGCATAGACCTTCCCAGGGAGGCTGAGGAGTGTGATCCCTCTAAAGTTGGAGCACACCCTCCGGTCCCCTTTTTTGAAGAGAGGAACCACCACCCCAGTTTGCCATGCCAAAGGCACTGCCCCCGACCTCCACGCAATGTTGCAGAGGCGTGTCAACCATGACAACCCAACAACATCCAGGGCCTTGAGGTACTCAGGGCGAATCTCGTCCACCCCCGGGGCCCGGCCACCAAGGAGATTTTTAACCACCTTGGCAACCTCAGCCCCTGTGATAGGCGAGTCATCCCCCTCGTCCCCAAACCCTGCTTCCTCTGTGGAAGGCGTATCAGTGGGATTGAGGAGATCCTCGAAGTATTCCTTCCACCGCCCGACGATATCCCCAGTTGAAGTCAAGTGTCCCATCCGCACCATACACAGTGTGGACGGGGAGCTGCTTTCCCCTCCTGAGCCACCGAACAGTTTGCCAGAATCTCTTTGAAGCCAGTCCCATGGGTGGAAACCCGGCCACCAGACGCTAGCCTTCAAGCCCCTCCCCCAGGCCTGGCTCCAGGGTGGGGCCCCGGTAACCCCATACCGGGCGGGGTACACTGAATCCTTGATATACAATTTATCATGAGAGTGTGTTGGATCGTTCTTAGTCTGGCCCTTCACCCAGGACCAGTTTGTCTTGGGTGACCCTATCAGAGGCAAATTGCCCCCGGACAACATAGCTCCTGGGATCACTGGGGCACGCAAACCCCCCCACCACGATAAGGTGACGATCCATGAGGAGGGCATTTGATACAGTGGATCATAATTTATTATTAAAGAAACTACAAAATTGTGGTATTAGAGGGGTAGCACTGTCCTGGTTAAGTAGTTACTTAAAGAATAGATATCAGTATGTATGTGTTGGTAACAAAAACTCACAGTTACTGAAGGTTACTTGTGGAGTCCCACAGGGTTCAGTTTTGGGGCCATTGTTATTCAATATGTATTTAAATGATATATGTAAAGTTTCAGAAAAAATGGACTTAATATTGTTTGCCGATGACACTAATGTATTATGCAGTGGAAGCAATTTGGAGCAACTTCTGGATACACTCGGAAAGGAATTAGGAAAGCTTAAACTGTGGTTTGATTCAAACAAATTAATGCTCAATTTCAGTAAGACAAAATTTATAGTCTTTAACAACCATCACAACAACTGTCCCTGTCAAATAAACTAATCTACTACTACTCAGTATCTAAACTCAGTGTAAATGGTGTAGAGATTGAAAGAGTATCTGAAACTAAATTTCTTGGAGTAATAATTGATAATAAACTGTGTTGGAAGTCACATATTAATTATATTAAAGGTAAAATATCCAAATCAATTGCAATACTACACAGAGTGAAATATTTGCTGAATCAACCCACACTATATACCTTGTATCATTCATTAATACTCCCATACATGACATATTGTACTGAAGTATGGGGAAATACATATATAACAAACATATAAGATAAGATAAGATAAGATAAGATAAGCCTTTATTAGTCCCACAACGGGGAAATTCCAGGATTGCAACAGCACAGGGATAGCAACACTCAGAGCAACAATCAGAAGGCAAGAAAAAAAAAAAAAAAACAAAAAAAAAAAAACAAGCAAGCAAGAGCAGCTAATATACATATGTACGTATTACTATAAAATATATATATATACACACACACACAGACACACAGTGCAGAGCATTGTAGCTGGATGGAATAAATATATGAATATATGAACACACAGTGCAGAGCATTGTAGCTAGATGGAATAAATATGTAAATATATAAACACCCACAGTACGGAGCATTGCAGCTAGGTGGAATAAATATGCAAGTATATAAACACACACAGTGCGGAGCAATGTAGCTAGATGGAATAATATGTAGATATATAAATATATAAACACACCCAGTGCTGAGCATTGTAGCTAGATGGAATAAATATGTAAATATATAAACACACACAGTGCTGAGCATTGTAGCTAGATGGAATAAATATGCAAATATATAAACACACACAGTGCAGAGCATTGTTGCTAGATGGAATGAAACAGCATAACCGTCTACTTAGTTATCCTACATGGTATGATTATGTGCCCATACATATTCTCACCCTCCATAGCGACCGGTAAGTTCCTAGTTGTATGCCGGAGGGGACCATTGTGTAAGTCTATTGCATCTTTTGCATTCAAAAAACTATTAGTTTGTTACGTCTTTTTGCTATCTCTGCGAGCAGCCCTGCTTAGGTTGTACAGTCTGACAGCCGTTGGTAGGAAGGACCTACGAAACCTCTCGGTTGTGCACCTGGGATGATGTAGTCTGCTGCTAAATGAGCTCCTCAGTGCATTCAGTATGTCCTGCATAGGGTGGAACTCGGACTCCAGCAGAGATGACAGTTTAGCCACCGTCCTTCTCTCTCCTATCTCCTCCATCGGATCAAGGCGCTGCCCCAGGACAGAGCTAGCTTTCTTAATCAGTTTGTTCAGTCTCTTCCTATCGGCTGCAGTAATGCCACTGCCCCAGCAGACCACTCCAAAAGTGATGGCTGATGCCACCACCGTGTCATAGAATGACTTCAGCAGCGCCCCTTGTACACCAAAAGACCTGAGTCTCCTCAGCAGGAACAGCCTGCGCTGTCCCTTCTTGTAGAGTGCATCAGTATTGTGTGACCAGTCTTATATATCTTATATATCTTATCCAGTCTTTATGCTTCAGAAGAGAGCTATTAGAATAATAAACAAAGCAGCTTACAGGGAACCAACAAACCCACTTTTTCTTAAATTAAAAGCTCTCAAGTTGAAAGATCTGGTTGACTTTAAAACTGCAATAATAATGTTTAAAGTGAAGAATCTATCACTGCCCGCAAATATCCAAAATATATTAGCTGCTCTTGCTTGCTTGTTTTTTTTTTTTCTTGCCTTCTGATTGTTGCTCTGAGTGTTGCTATCCCTGTGCTGTTGCAATCCTGGAATTTCCCCGTTGTGGGACTAATAAAGGCTTATCTTATCTTATCTTATCTTAAATAAGGGAGAAACAATATCATTTCAGAGGAACATGTATATTTCAAAAACCTTCAGTGAGAACTACCACCAAGCAACACTGTGTTTCAGTGCAAGGAGTCAAATTATGGAACGATTTTGGACCTGAACTAAAATCATGTACAACGCTTGGACAATTTAAACAAAAACTAAAGGAAGAAATACTCCAAACATATATACAAGATGGCATGTAAAATCACATAAGGATTGTCATATCCAGCCTGTGTTGTGTTGTAGCTTAGTTTTTTTGTCACATTTTGTCTTAGCTTCGTTCTGAATTGTAATCGCTCTTGTTTTGTTTTTTTTCTTTTGTATTCTTGGATGGAACATGGGTGGGCAATATAAGCTGCGGCATCAGCCATCACCCATTTTGGATAACTTATGCTGAACTGTATAATCAGAGGAGTTATTGTCTAATTTGACCTTGTTGGATTTTCTTTCCCCCTTTGTTATATTATTCAGTTTCTTTTAACCTGTACTATCCGAAATAAAGATTCATTCATTCATTCATTCATTCATTCAAACAATGTCCAAGGCTCTTAAACAAAACTGGTCAGGTGGCCTGCCAAAGTCCCAAGGCCACCAAACCCCTCCCCCCCCAAAAAAAAAACACAACAGGGCTCGTCGGGCGGCCGACCAGAATCCCACAGCCTAAACCAAAACAAAAACAGGTTGGGTGGCCTACCAACCTCCCAGGGCCACCAGACCAGGAAGCACAGCAGGTCAGGGGCCCTACCCGAATCCCTAAGCCACCTGAGGGGTAAACATGACTCGTCGGGTGGCCTACCAAAGTCCTTGGGCCACCCAACGGGAAAGAACATCTGAGCCCTCAACTCAAAAAGCAACAAAGTCTTCACGTACATGGGAAAGCCAAGATTTCAAAACATGACTCTCTTGTTCAAAAGAAAACACATGATTCTTGGGATTACAAGATACCAAAGAAACCTTTAACTCAAGGGAAGATAACCAGGAACTCAAAAACTCAGGAAATGGCAACCCAGACGTTTTACCCTATGGGGATGACAACATGGACATTTCACCCTCTGAGGGTGATGACACGGGCATTCTACCCTCTAGGGGTGAGAACACAGCAACCTCAGTCTCCAGAGGTGCACACATGGCATCTTTTACCTCTGGAGGAGAACCCACAAAAGCCGAAATTACAGAATTTTCTGGTTCCAGACACATTATGGCAGAATCTCCAGATTCAGGACACAAAATGGCAGAATTTCCAGACTCGGGACACAAAATGGCAGAATTTCCAGATTCAGGACACTTCACTAGAGAATTTTCTGACTCAAAACACATCAATGCAGAGATCTCTGGTTCAGAACAAATTACTGCAGAAATTTCCGACTCAGGACAAATTGCTACAGAAATCTCAGACTCTGGACAAACCAATGCAGAGAAGTCTGGTGCAGAATATATTACTGCAGAAATTCCAGGTGTAGGCCACTCAACATCAGAGATTTCTGATGCATAACATTTAATAGTAGAAATCTCTGACATTGGGCACAAAATAGCAGAAATCTCTGACACTGGGCACATTATAACAGGAATCTCTGACTCTGGACACATTATGAATTTCTGGACTGAGCACATTATTGCAGGAATTTCTGACTCTGAGCACATTATTGCAGGCATTTCTGATTCTGGACTCATTACTACAGAATTTTCAAACTCTGCACTCATTACTGCAGAATTTTCAAATTCTGGGCACTCTACTGCAGAAATTCCTGTATCATGACACACAAATTCAGGAATTTCTGGTCCACTAGACCAGAGATTCTCAAAGTGGCACTCGCGACCCCCCAGGGGGTCCCAAGATGCTGAGGGAGGGTCATGAGATGATTTTCAGAATCCTTAGCTGATTACTCAGGTGACACGTCACTTTTTAACTGTGCCACAGTAAGCGTCACAGGTCACACACAGGTCAGTGTGCACCAGTAGATTTCATCTGAACTGCTCAAATCAACACACTGTGGTGACACAAAGGAGATGATACTGCACCCATTACTTGGGGCTGTTGGGGGTGCTAGCCAGGGGCACCAGAGCACCGGGGGTATGTAGTAAATAAAGATGTGCCTTTCGCCCCCGGTGTGCCAGGCTCACACCTGAGGACACAGGTGTTAACACAATGTGTTAATCTGTGTATGTTGATGTGTGTTCACACTTGGTAACAGGTATGTATTTAACCTAAGTGCCAGAGGCAGGGAGGAAATGTATAAAGCAGATTGCTTTGGTACTCAGAGTTAGTCTGTTCTGTGTTGGAGGAGAAATAAACCTCTGTGTCGTCAGCTCATGTCTCGTCTGCTTTCATCCTCCACAACACTACGCTTTAAGCCCAGGATATTATTTTTAAAAATGAAACATTTGTTAATACTGACCAAAGACAACACAGCGAGGCCAGCAGAGATGGCAGAAGAGGAGAGCGGAGATATGCCACCAGAAAGGCTGACGTCTGGTGCGGGGGGAGGGGGAGGAGGAAGAGGAGGAGAGCACCCTAAGCGTAAAGGGCTCCAGCAGTCAGACCAGCCTTCCTCCAAGTATTGCAAGTATCGAGAGGAATGGATTCAGGATGGATTCACATGCATCGTTTTCAATGAAGTACAACATCCCCAATGTGTAGTGTGCACCGAGGAGCTTGCACGTGAGAGTTTAAAGCCTGTAAAAATGCTCAGACACTTGGAAACTGAGCACCCATCACTTGCTACTAACCCATCAGATTTTTCCACCGAAAGGAGAGAGAATTGCAAGGCCAAAAGAAAGTCATACCTAAACAAACAAGATCCACAACCAAAGCTCAAAAGGCATCATATGAGGTGGCATATTTAATTGCTCAGGCAAAAAAGCCACACACAATCAGAGAAACCCTAATAAAACCTGCTGCTATTGCTATGAGTTGGACAATCCATGGGGATAAACAGGAATGGGAGCTGGAAGCTGTGCCGCTGTCTGAAGGGACCATATCCCGGCACATCACGGACATGGCCCAGGACATAAGGTGTCAGCTGATTGACAGAGTGAAGAAAGGAAAATATGCTTTGCAGTTAGATGAATCCACAGATATATCAAACTCATCAGCCTTGTTTTCGCCAGATACAGTTTTGATGGAAAACTTAATGAGGACATGCCGTTTTGCACCCTGCTGGATGTAAAGTGCACAGGTGAGGACATTTTCACAAAACTTGACAACAAACTAAAAGAAGAGGGACTGTCTTGGGATGAGTGCATCGGTGTGTGTACAGACGGTGCTGCAGCAATGCTGGGAAAAAAGAAAGGATTAAAAGCAAGAGTCTTACAAGTGGCACCCCACGTAAACTTTAAGTACTGTATTTTTCACAGAGAAGCTCTTGCAAGGAAAATGCTCGACCCAGATCTTAAGAGTGTTCTTGAGACTGTCATAAAAATTGTCAACTACATAAAATCACACCCACTCAACACCAGGTTGTTTGCTACTCTCTGCAATGAACTGGGATTGGAGCAACGGGGCCTGTTTTTCCACACATAGGTCAGGTGGCTGTCGCGAGGAAATGTCCTCCGCCGCCTGTATGAACTGTGGGATGAGGTGCACTTATTTCTGATAGAGAACGGGTCCCAGCTCGCTGACCACCTGACTGACCCTGACTGTTTAATAAGGCTAGCGTATTTGTCCTGCATATTTGACAGACTGAACGGACTTAACATGTCATTGCAAGGTGAAAACACAAGCATCATGTCGCTGAATGATAAAATCAACGCATTCAAAAGGAAAATGGATCGCTGGACTGTGAGAGTTGAGATGGGCAGGATTGATATGTTTCCTGAGCTGAAGGAGTTCATAGAGGAAAATAATCTGAGTGTTAACACTGTGAAGAAGTCCATCACTACCCACCTTCAAGCAATCCTGGAACACTTTAACAAGTTTTTCCCCGAGGAAACAACTCCAGAAAAATATGACTGGATAAGATCACCATTCACTGTAACAGCCGCAAGTCATCTGCCATCCGACATGAAGGACGCACTGATTGAGCTGTCAAGTGACTGCACCTTCAAGACAGCTTTTCATTCAAAAGTGCTTACTAAGTTCTGGATTTCAGTCGAGAGAGAATATCCACAGCTATCCAGGGCCGCGATGGACGTACTGATGCCATTTGGCTCTACATACCTGTGCGAAAAGACTTTCTCGGCACTGACATCCATCCATCCATCCATCTTCTTCCACTTAATCCTTTTCGGGTCATGGGGGGGCTGGAGCCTATCCCAGCATGTTTGGGTGAGAGGCAGGGTCCACCCTGGACAGATCGCCAGTCCATCGCAGAGCCAACACAGAGAAACAGACAACCATTCACTCTCACAGTCATACCTAAGGACAATTTAGAATCCCCAGTTTGATGCCAATTTAACCTAACTTGCATGTTTTTGGCATGTGGGAGGAAACCGGAGAAATCCCGGAGTAAGCCCATGCAGACACGGTGAGAACATGCAAACTCCACACAGATCACTGTTGGTTGGGGGCCGGGATCAAACCCAGGATCCCCCGGCCAAGGGTGAGACTCTATTAAAGCAAGAAATCGCTCTGTGTGTGTCACGTTTATGGGACATCATAGGACGGCCTATGATCTTTGCCTGATCATCATAGGACATCCTATGAACTCAGGCATCATAGGACTCGCGAAGCCGTAATAAAGACATGATGTCTATATGACGGCACATAGACAAATGTGTCTTTATGATGTCATATAGACCATCACTCACGATGCCTAGGCTAATGTGTCTTTATGATGTCATATGGCTCAAAACTGGCAAGGTGAATAAGTCACAGGGCCAGTCTTTACAGTGCGTTTGTGTTTTCTGCACAACAGATTTCTGCAGTCATGGCCAATTCTACGTTGCTGTAGAGTTGCCAGATCAAGCAGTCTTCGTATTGTTGCTCAAGATGAAGAAACTAAGCAAAAGCATCACTTTCTCAGCAATGTCGTTTTTAAAGAGGTGCTGACACAGTAAAAATGTGTAACCTTGAAGAATGCCAGTCTACACTACAAATGTGTAAAATGCCAAGCAAAGCGCTGATTTTCTCCGGGTACTCTGGTTTCTTGGTTTCTACGGGCATGCACAGGCCTTCCTGAACAGGGTCAAAAGCTACTTTTTGCTCAGATCTATTTTCATGATCCTGCCCATGAACTGGAATTACAATGCACCTATCCCTCAACCAGTGGTCTGAATGAAGAAAAACACCCACCAGATGGACAGCAATAGAATGAGGAGAACTGCTGCACGTCAGAAAAGATGCTGTGAACATGAAACACCTCAGGTTCCAGTAGTACGCCGCAGGCATGACTGTGAACAACATAGCTGTCTGAGACAGGAGGAGATCCTTCAGCAACGGGCATGCAGAAATACTTGCTTATACTTGGTTTCTACGGGCATGGACGGGTATGCACAGGTATGCACAGGTATGTACTAGTTTAAAATAAATACAGATCGCATCTGAACGTGGAGGATGATCTCCGAATGGCCATCTCCAAAATTAAACCCAGAATTGACTAGTTGTGCTCCCCGCATATCGCCCATCCATTTCATTAGGTGAGATTAATGCTGAAACATAGTTTGCCAAAATATACATTTGCACCGTAACAATGTTCACATGTTTACGCAGTGCTACAGTTTATGGCTATTACTTTGACTGATTGTTCTGCTAACATGGAAATGAAAGCATTGTGTCAAAATTAAGTTTGCACGACAGCAACAATGTTCACTCCTAAATTACCTGGAAATTACTTTAATGTATTCTGCCTTAATCGTTTAGTAAATTGTTATATGTAAAATCACATCATGGTTATCAGGCTGCTCTGTTCTTTTGTGTTGTTATGCCCATGTTTGTTTATGCTTATTAGTGCGTGAGTCCTGTGTGTACGTTTTTTTTAATGTTTCAGTCACCTCCGGGGATAATGGGGGTCGCCAGTCTCTGTCACCGTTATTTTGGGGGTCATGGGCTGAAAAGTTTGGGAACCCCTTCACTAGACACACATGCAGCTATTTCTCGTTCAACACTCACAAATGCAGAATTTTCTGACACTGGGGGCACAGAAGCAGACATCTCAGGCACACAAGACTTAGGTGCTGAAATTTCTAATTCATGAGGCATAAATACTGATAACGCTGGTTCAAAACACTCACATACAGAATTTTCTGACACAGGAAACATTGAGGCAGAAACCACTGCCACCGAACACACTGATGCAGAGTTTTCAGGTTCATGACACACACATGCAGAATTTTCAAGTTCATGACTCACGGATGAAGAATTTTCAAGTTCATGACACACGGACACAGACGGCGTAGCTGGTGAAGATCCCATGACCTCCGACATGGCTGGCGAAGAGTGATCCTCCTGTGACTCCTTCCCAGACACGGCCACCTCGGACAGGGGAGATGAGCAGGGAGTGAGAGAAGTCACCACAATTACCAGAAGCTAGGCAAGTCTTTACTAATATAGATATTAAAAAGGTAACAGTATGTGCCTGAGCTCCCGGTCCACTGCTGCTGGGGTGACTGCCTCTGGAACAGCAGCAGGATCATGCACCTTGGGCTGATCTGGAGCAGGTACGTGCACTTCGGGGAGAGCAGGCGATTCTGGTGCAATACACATAAATGCAGAATTTTCTGGTTCAGAAGATCCACACACAGGAGTCTTCAGTTCACAAACAGGTGGTGGTGCACTGACCTCTGGCACCATGACTGGTCTCGATGAAGCTAGCTAATCTGTGGCAACTTCCGATGAAAAACGTAGATCAGTGACCCCAAGCGGCAGCGGCTGCAAACTCTTCAGCCCAGATGCTCGGGGGTCCACCACCGGCGCAGCCACCTCAGCGTGGGTGAACGAATCTTCGACTGTGCCACTACCAGCCTCAGAAGTGGAAACCGGACACACAAGCAGTGGAGCCTCATCGTCCTCAGGAACAGAAGATGGATGCGCCTCGGCACCAGACTCCTCCTCAAGTGTGAGGGCGAACTCGTCAGACCGCAGAAACTCCTCGAGGAAGGCTGGAATCTTCTCCCTCAGATGGGGCTTAGCTGCAGCTAACCGATGAGCCTACCTCCATGCCTCATGCCTGCACACTGCATTCTCTCCTCCCTCCATATTCAGGCAGAAGGTGAAACATTCACCGATAACTCGGATGAGATCCTACAGCTCCAAGCGGCGGGTGACCTCCTCAGGCATGGGGCTCAGGGAAGAAGACAAAGGAGAAACAGGTGAGGGAAAAGATGTTGAAGCGGCAGCAGAGCAATCAGCAGAGACAGGTGAAGAGAATTTAGCTGCCCCCCCTCCATCGGGAACAAAGCAAGGCCTCTCATTAATATCAGGGAATAAATAAGAATATGGAACTTGCCTTGACTCCTACTCTGCTGCCGGTGATGCTCCAGATGACTCCCTCCGGGTGACTGTGGTTCTTGTCTGGCTGTGAGCTATGGGGGGTGGTGCTGGAGCAGAGATGGTGTGTCGAGAGGAGTGGCGCCGATGCTCACTTCGCCATTCCTTCTTCATTCTCGGTGGAGAGGCGGGTGGCTGAGGGCAGAAAACGGGTAGGTCCTGTATCCACGGGAACACTCCCAGCTGCAGGGTGCCCTCCAGCTCCCGGGCTGCTGCATCCCACAGCAGACACTCATTTGCCGGATCACTGCAGCTGCATGCCGCGGAAACCAGATCCTGCAGCCGCTTCATGGCTTCAAACTCGTCCTGGGTAAGCAGCACACACCCGAACACAGCTAGGCAAAAACACTGAGTCCACTGGATCTTAACTGGCAACGTCCTTCTGTCATAAATGTGTGTGAAGGAAGCTGACCCAAACGCCAAACTCAGGTTTGCAAGATTTAATTTTAAACTCAAAATATAACTTCACAGGAAGCAGGAACACAAAGCTCACCAACTCTCACAGAGGACAGGCAAGATACACAGACGGTCTGAAGCGTGTGGTCCACGCCAGCATGACAAAGGAGGACGTTGTGCCTAACTATGGTGCGTCGTTCCTTTAAATAGGACAAGACAATAAATACTAACATAATAAACAGCTGTGGAAAATTAAATCCCAAGAGCAAGGATAATTAACCAAAACAACAGACAGCTGTGGATAACCACGAAACTAAGCTAGGAGAAAACGGATGTAAACAAAGGACACTGTCAAAATAAAGGCACAAACCAACATGATGATCCAAACGAATTACAAGACGGGATACAGATGAAACTAGAAAAGCACTCATAGAACGCATACCTCTGCCAAGGCTCCTTCCATTTGCCATGGATCACCTCCAAAATGTAATGGGTTTGTGTGTAGGCAATAGCCACTTGTGGTGAAAATTGCATCAAAGTCTGTCTATCAGTTTTGGAGTATTGTTGCTAACACACTGTGAGAAGATAAGAGCCTTGGCTGAGGTATGCATTCTCAGATCATCACCAAAATATAATGGGTTCCTCTCTAGCCCAAGAACCACCTCTGGTGAAAATTTCATCCAAATCCATCCAGCAGTTTTTGTGTAATCTTGCTGCACAAATACAAACAAAGCCCTTGGTGGAGGTATGCACTCTCAGATCATCACCAAAATCTAATCATCTGTTCCCCGTGCCATTACACACCTTTCCTGAAAATTTCATCAAAATCCGTTCATAACTTTTTGAGTTATGTTGGTAACAGAGACAGACAAACAGACAAACCCCGGTAAAAACATTACCTCCTTGGCGGAGGTAATAATACAAAGGATGACAAAAACACACTAAGGCAGGAACAGGAAAAACAAAACCAAAGACATGATAATAACACTGAAAATAAATGCAAAATCTCAAAAGGAGAACTAAGGGTGAGGGCGTGAGTTGACTCAAAACCAAAAACAGGAAAATATAATTAAAAATACAGAAGGCTCAACTCACACCCTGACAGTGTCTGCTCTTCCCGCTATCTGGTGTCCGATCTGTCCGTATTAAGTGGAAACCCTCCAGTCCAATGTTAGCATCTGTTGCTAGCTCTGTTAGTCACAATTCAGTAAACAGCATGATGCTAATCTCTCTGAAGACGCTCTCATACCGGGACACAGCCAGCAGTTTGTCTGTCTTATTAAGCAGCGATCTCACATTTCACATAATAACGGATGGTAGGACAGGTTTGTACCTTGATTTCCTGGCACGTAGCTTCACTCCAGTTCGACATCCCCATTGTTTTCGCCTGATTTCTGGTGCGATATCTAGTCTCTCAGTTAGCACCGTGAAGTAGCCCAATGCTAACAACTGACTCATACTGTAAACAATGGCCCCTCCACTCACCGGGTCAGTAGTCATTGGTGATATGAGTAGAAAGATGGCTAATATCAATGCCAGTGCGGTGATATTTATGTCCTTGCCGTCCATAATGGATACGGGGTAACAGGATCAGAAAAGTTGTGGCAAAAAAAAAAAAAAAAATGGCTAGTAAATAAAAACGAGAAAGAAACTCAGAATTGAGCCACTGCTGCAAAAGGCTGCTGACTCGTGTGATGTCGGAAGAATGAAAAACATGTTGGAAGTCTATTCAAAAGCTTTGTTAAATAGGAAAGTTTTCAGTTTTACCTTAAAAGCATAGAGGGTGTCAGCCTCACAGACCCAGTGGTCCATGAGGCCACGCCTCCTACTTGTGTTTCGGGCACGTTCCACTGGGAGGAGACCTCAGGCCAGACCCAGGACTCACTGGAGAAACTACTACATCTCCCAGTTGGTCTGGGAACACCTTGGTGTCCACTCTGAAGAGTTGCAGCAGGTGGCTGGGGAGAGAGGAGTCTGGGCTTCTCTGCTTGAACTGCTGCCGCCGTGACCCGGACCTCCTGAAAAGCAGTAGAAGATGGATGGATGGATGGACCATCCAGTTTTGTATCTTGATTATTATCTGTCTTTTAGACATGAGCCTACCCTATACCTTTGCCTTTAGCTCTCTTTTTGTAATATGGTATTTAGTAGTATTCCAGTATTTACATCTCTTGTTTTTTGTATTTATCTTGTCCTCACCTTGGTGGTTATTTTTCCCTTTTTGGATTCTCCGGTCTCCTTCTCATTTTGTAATCATTTCATATTTTACAACATTCTTAGGTGCTTTTATTCTGACAGCGTGCCTTGTTTACTTCCTCTTTTGGCTCAAGTTCGCAGGCTGTCACAGCTGTCATGAATTCAGGTCATTATCCTAGCTCATCACCCACACCTGTTTATCATTTGGTTTAAGTCCTCTTCGCCTTATTTAAGGGCCGCTGCACCGGTGTTTGGCACAGCGTCCTTCTCAGTGTACAGACGTTAGTTCTACATCTTTTTATCACTTTGTATGAGATGTGTATCCCCTGTCTAGTCTCTCTTTAATCCTGCGTGTGTCCCATGCTTTGTTTTCATGGATTGGCCAGCAATTCCACTTGCCTTAGCCATTTGCTATTTTTGGCTTTTCGTATATCCTCCTGCCTTTTCAAGTCTTGTAAGTTTTTGTTCTTCTGTTCAATTCAATTCAATTCACCTTTATTTATATAGCGCCATTTCACAACAACAGTCATCTCATAGCACTATCAACTGTAGGGGGGACCCCCACAGTTGCAGAAAGACCCCAGCAATCAGGCGATCCCCTGTGAGCAAGCACTTGGCGACGGTGGAGAGGAAAAACTCCCTTTTGTTATATTGTTATATTTTGTGTTTTTATTAAACCCTGCAAACTTACAGTTCAACGTTTGGGTCTTTGTTCCTGCCCTGCCTGGGCAGTTTATGACAGAAGGATGCTGCCAGTTTTGATCAAGCTGCTATGAGTTTGCTTTTTTTTTTTTTTTTTTTTACACCTACCTGTTTTTTGTTTGGTTTTTTTATTTAAGTTTTTGTAAAGGGTATACAGGTCATTACAGCATTGCACTGTTTACATTTTCATCACATGTTCCCTTATTTTTGCCAATTTGACAACATTGGTAGGATAGTTATTACAACACCCCCTTTTTTTTAAAGTGAAAAAAAGTGAAATTAAGGAGAATTAAATAAAAAAAAACCAAATAAACAAACAAACAGAACAGCAAAAAACAAACAAACTGAAGCGGCATGAAAAAATAAGCAGTGATGCTGTGGTTTTAAGCAGATTTTATTAATCATACCGCCGTCACGGGAACTCGGCTCCAGCCATAGCGTGAGCAGGCTGAAGCCGAATTCCTCAGGCTCTCAGTGAAGAGGGGACACAAAATCTGTGTCCTGCAGCAGGGTTGAAGTCAGATTGAGAGAGAGTAAGAGAGATTGCATTACAGAGTTGCACCTTAAATACTTGATCATAACAATACATCAAAGAGACGTACCCCACAGTTTAGAATGATCAAAGGGACAACAGAACAGGCAGGAGGTATTTGCATTTGTAAGACATACATCACAATGGGCAGATTAGCTAGACCTCGCTCCAAGTGTCAGACAAAGAGGCTAACCAGCACATCTACATATTGATCTGAGTCTCTAGGTCACAGTAAGGGCAAAATGCATGAACACTTTAACTTCAAGGCTGTAAACTCAGCGTGCAGCGGAACAAACCCCAGGAGTGCGAGCCGACTGTCTCTGTGTTCTGTTTGTGTGTTGTGGGGGGTTTAATCAAACCGCTACACAAACAGAAAATTAAGTAATTAAAAGTAAAAGAGCAACTGAGTAGCATTGGAACAAAGAGCGGGACCATTATTGAAATGGTATTTGTCAAAGATTAGATCTAATGGAAGACACATATGCGATCCAGGATTGCCAAAAGTTCATGAACCCATCCATGTCCTGTCTCAGAGCGAATGTCAGCTTTTCCATTGAGTAAATGTCTTGAATCACGTTAATCCAATCTTCAGGTGTGGGACAGTCCTTCAGCATCCATTTTTTAGTTAGGGCTTTTTTACTTGCCAATATTAAAACATTGAATAAGTATTTATCTCCTCGTCTTTCCAGTGAGTCCGGTAGTAAACCCAAATACAAAGTTACAAAAGAAAAGGGAACTGTTATTTTGAATATTTTCCCCAATATTGTCTGTACGTTGGTCCAATATTGGTGGATAACTGGGCATGACCAAAACACATGAAAATGATTTGCAGTCTTTTCACCACACAAGCGCCAACAGTTCAACCCCTTATGGGTAAATTTGTTTTGTGCAGGTGTTCTGAAAAATCTTACCAAGTTTTTCCATCCAAATTCTCTCCACTGCAGGGATGAGGTATTTTTCCATTG
This sequence comes from Pholidichthys leucotaenia, assembly GCA_020510985.1. NCBI lineage: Eukaryota > Metazoa > Chordata > Actinopteri > Cichliformes > Pholidichthyidae > Pholidichthys > Pholidichthys leucotaenia. Next base: position 25,861,636 of record CM035843.1, read on the forward strand.
CTGTCTATTTAGCTTTTCCCATATTTCCAATTGTAAAGTGAAATTCCCCTCTTTTTCCCATCTCTCTTTTATATATGATGTGTTGTCTCCTTTTAAGTCTTGAAGACCTTGGTATATTTTAGAGATGTATCTGATCCCTGGGATCCCTTTATATGCCATTAAGAAGACCTTCAGAACACCTGACTGGGCCCTTTCCAAATCCTCCTTTTTAAGTATATTGTTTATGTGGTGTCTAAGCTGAAAGAACCTGTAAAGATCTTGATTTATTAGACCTTGTTTTTTCAAATCTTCAAAACTTCTTAAAGTTTGCCCCTTAAAAAAATCGTAATATTTTATCAGCCCTTTCTCTTTCCACTCTTTAAATCTAGTGTCTGTTTTATTGGGGGTAAAGTCTTGATCATAGGCAATCCATTGCAGAAATCGATAGGGCTCTTTGGCTTGATTCTCTCCGACTATCTTAAACCAAATTTTTAGCGGGGTCTCTATCCACGGGTTAGTGTTATTCAAGAGTTTAGTTAAGGCATTGTTCCCTATTATCGCCTGTAGGGGGATGTCACTTGTTATTTGGCATTCCATCTCCTTCCATTGTGCAGTGTAGACTGGGTTACATATCTCTACTAAAGTTTTAATTTGTGCAGCTATAAAATAGTCCCCGATATTTGGCAGCGCGAGCCCACCTTTGTCTTTGTTTAGCTGTAGGGTTCTATATCTGATTCTAGGTCTCTTACCCTGCCATATGAATCTTGAAATCCTTCTGTCCAGCTCCTGCCATGTTTTTTTGGGAGGTTCTACCGGTATTGTTTGGAAAAGGTATTGAAGACGTGGAAGTATTTTCATTTTGACTGCTTCAATTCTTTGTGCAGTACCTAAGAATGGTATCATATTCCATCTTGCTAGGTCAGATTTTATTTTTGTCACCAGTGGATCATAGTTTAGTGTTATAATTTTGTCGAGTTGTTTTGGGATATTGACCCCCAGATATTTCATAGATTCCAACTCCCAGTTAGTTTTGAGTTCACTTAGTGAAAAATGATTTGGGTCATAGTTGAATGTTAAAACTTGGGTTTTATGCATGTTTAATTTGTACCCCGATAAATCTCCATAGTCTGAAAAAACTGAGATTAGTTCTGGTAGAGAAGTGTCTGGCTGCCCTAGGTATATTAAAATGTCATCAGCAAAGAGTGCTATTTTATGTTCCTTCTGACCAAGTGTAATACCTTGAATTTCTTGATTTTGTCTTATCCATTGGCTCAGAGTTTCTATGAAGATTGCAAAGAGCAGTGGAGACAGGGGGCAGCCTTGACGACATCCTCTTTCCAGCTCAAAAGATGATGATAAATTACCGTTAATCCTTATTTTAGCTGTTGGTTTTTTATATAATGCCTGTATAGTATGTTGTATGTGACATCCTATAAGTACCTGGGTATTCATCTGAACAATAAACTAGACTGGTCACACAATACTGATGCACTCTACAAGAAGGGACAGCGCAGGCTGTTCCTGCTGAGGAGACTCAGGTCTTTTGGTGTACAAGGGGCGCTGCTGAAGTCATTCTATGACACGGTGGTGGCATCAGCCATCACTTTTGGAGTGGTCTGCTGGGGCAGTGGCATTACTGCAGCCGATAGGAAGAGACTGAACAAACTGATTAAGAAAGCTAGCTCTGTCCTGGGGCAGCGCCTTGATCCGATGGAGGAGATAGGAGAGAGAAGGACGGTGGCTAAACTGTCATCTCTGCTGGAGTCCGAGTTCCACCCTATGCAGGACATACTGAATGCACTGAGGAGCTCATTTAGCAGCAGACTACATCATCCCAGGTGCACAACCGAGAGGTTTCGTAGGTCCTTCCTACCAACGGCTGTCAGACTGTACAACCTAAGCAGGGCTGCTCGCAGAGATAGCAAAAAGACGTAACAAACTAATAGTTTTTTGAATGCAAAAGATGCAATAGACTTACACAATGGTCCCCTCCGGCATACAACTAGGAACATACCGGTCGCTATGGAGGGTGAGAATATGTATGGGCACATAATCATACCATGTAGGATAACTAAGTAGACGGTTATGCTGTTTCATTCCATCTAGCAACAATGCTCTGCACTGTGTGTGTTTATATATTTGCATATTTATTCCATCTAGCTACAATGCTCAGCACTGGGTGTGTTTATATATTTATATATATTATTCCATCTAGCTACATTGCTCCGCACTGTGTGTGTTTATATACTTGCATATTTATTCCACCTAGCTGCAATGCTCCGTACTGTGGGTGTTTATATATTTACATATTTATTCCATCTAGCTACAATGCTCTGCACTGTGTGTTCATATATTCATATATTTATTCCATCCAGCTACAATGCTCTGCACTGTGTGTCTGTGTGTATATATATATATTTTATAGTAATACGTACATATGTTTATTAGCTGCTCTTGCTTGCTTGTTTTTTTTCTTGCCTTCTGATTGTTGCTCTGAGTGTTGCTATCCCTGTGCTGTTGCAATCCTGGAATTTCCCCGTTGTGGGACTAATAAAGGCTTATCTTATCTTATCTTATCTTATAGTTCTAATGAAGTTGTTATGAAAATTGAAACTGGATAAGATTCTACATAGGAAAGACCAGTCAACCGAATCGAATGCTTTTTCAGCATCTAATCCCAATATGACTGCATTTAAGTTATATTTTTTTATATGATGAATTATGTGTAAAGTGCGTCGAATGTTGTCTTGTGTCTGTCTTTGTCTTATAAAACCTGTTTGGTCTAAGTGAATTAAGTCTGTCAGTATGTTTTCTAACCTTTTGGCAAGGATAGTGGTAAAAAGCTTATAGTCCTGATTTAATTCACTGATTGGTCTGTAGTTGGAGCATTCTAGTTTATCCTTTTCAGGTTTGGGTATAACTGCAATGACCCCTTCTCTCCAGGAGGGGGGGATTTCACTTGTGTGGAGGACGTAGTTAAATGTTTTCAGGAGGAGAGGAGATAGTTGCTGTTTAAAGGTTTTGTACCATACTGCTGTATAGCCGTCTGCTCCTGGGGATTTGTTAACTTTAAGTTTCATAATTGCTTTTTCCAATTCTTTAGGTTGTATTTCTGACAGTAGGGTTTTATTTTGTGATTCCGTAAGTTGGGGAAGGTTTAATGTGTTTAGGAATGTCTCGGATGCGTTTTTATGTTTTTTTGTAGGAGTATAAGTTCTTGTAGTAATTCTCGAAGCTTTTAAGAATATCCTGAATTCTGAATTTTATTTCCTTTGATACTGGGTCTCTGATTTTGTAGATTGTTCTTTCTGTTTGTTGTTTCCTCAATTTATAGGCTAGTAATTTTGCCGATTTACTGCCTGCTCCATAGTGTTTTTGTTTCAGAAATGTAAGTTTCTTCTGGATTTCTATTGTCCATCCATCCATCCATCTTCTACCGCTTTTCCGGAGGTCCGGGTCGCGGAGGCAGCAGTTCAAGCAGAGAAGCCCAGACTTCCCTCTCCCCAGCCACCTGCTCCAGCTCTTCAGAGGGGATACCAAGGCGTTCCCAGACCAGCTGGGAGACATAGTCTCTCCACCGAGACCTGGGTCTGCCCTGGGGTCTCCTCCCAGTGGGACGTGCCTGAAACACCTCAAGTGGGAGGCGTCCAGGAGGCATCCTAATCAGATGCCCATACCACCTCAACTGACTCCTTTCAATGTGGAGGAGCAGCGGTTCTACTCTGAGCCTCTCCCGGATGACTGAGCTCCTCACCCTATCTCTGAGGGTGAGTCCAGCAATCCTACGGAGAAAGCTCATTTCAGCCGCTTGTATCCGCGATCTCGTTCTTTCGGTCATTACCCAAAGCTCGTGACCATAGGTGAGAGTAGGAACGTAGATTGACTGGTAAATCGACAGCTTTGCCTTAGAACTAAGCTCCCTCTTCACCACAACAGACCGGTACAACATCCGCATCACTGCAGATGCTGCTCCAATCCGTCTGTCGATCTCTCGCTCCATTTTCCCCTCACTCGTGAACAAGACCCCAAGATACTTAAACTCCTCCACTTGGGGCAGGAGCCTGTCCCCAACCCGGAGAGGACAATCCACCTTTTTCCGGCTGAGGACCATGGACTCGGACTTGGAGGTGCTGATTCTCATCCCAGCCGCTTCACACTCAGCGGCAAACCGTCCCAGCAAGAGCTGTAGGTCATTGCTGGATGAAGCCAACAGGACAACATCATCTGCAAACAACAGAGATGAGATCCTGTGGTCACCAAGCATGACACCCTCCATTCCCTGGCTGCGCCTAGAAATCCTGTCCATAAAAATTATGAACAGGATCGGTGACAAAGGGCAGCCCTGGCGGAGTCCAACTCTCACTGGGAATGAGTCCGACCGAGTGTTGGCAATACGAACCAAACTCTCACAACGGTCGTACAGAGACCGAATAGCTCGTAACAACAAGCCTGATACCCCATACTCCCGAAGCACCCCCCACATGGATCGTCACCTTATCGTGGTGGGGGGGGTTTGCGTGCCCCAGTGATCCCAGGAGCTATGTTGTCCGGGGCAATTTGCCTCTGATAGGGTCTCCCAAGACAAACTGGTCCTGGGTGAAGGGCCAGACTAAGAACGATCCAACAGACTCTCATGATAAATTGTATATCAAGGATTCAGTGTACCCCGCCCGGTATGGGGTTACCGAGGCCCCACCCTGGAGCCAGGCCTGGGGGAGGGGCTCGAAGGCTAGCGTCTGGTGGCCGGGTTTCCACCCATGGGACCCAGCCGGGCTCAGCCCGAAGGAGTTACATGGGTCCGCCCTCCAGTGGGTTCACCACCTGCAGGAGGGATCATGGGGGTCCGGTGCTATGTGGATTAGGTGGCGGTCAAAGGCGGAGACCTTGGCGGACTGATCCCAAGATTTCTATTGTGTAGATCTCATTTATTTGATTTTTAATTTCTTTAATCTTGAGCGAGCCATTAGAATGAGTGTTGTCTTTGTGTTCTTTTTCTAGGTTCTTGAGTTCTGACTCTAGTGTGATTAGTTTTTTTGTCTCAGTTTCTTTTGGGTTGCCAGTTTTGCAATAATTTTTCCCCTTATTACAGCTTTGCACGCATCCCACAGAATTAAAGGGGATACTTCTCCATTATCGTTTTCTTCCAAATATCTGAGAATATCTGATTCCAATTCATCTTTCAGTGGTCCTTTCAGGACATTTGAATTCAACCTCCAGGAAAATGTATTATTTGTGTATTTTTGGATGTTTAAGTCCATATAGATCGGACTGTGGTCAGAGAGATCCATCAGTCCTATTTTACATGTTTTTACTCTTCCAATGTCTCTATTAAACATAAAAAAGTAATCAATCCTTGAGTAAGATGAATGTGGCGTTGAATAAAAAGTATAATCTTTTACATTGGGGTTGAATTCCCTCCATACGTCACAGATTCCCATTTCTTTTAGTAGCATCCGAGTATTCCTATTTTGGGTGTTATTTTGATGTGAAGAATTACCTGTTGCATCCCAGTATGGATTCAGTCTTAGATTGAAGTCTCCACCACATATCACTAAACCTTGGGCTTTAGTTATCATTAGGTCGAATACATTTTTATAAAATTTCCATTTAGCCCCTGGTGGTGCATATACATTCAGCAGGGTGATATCTTCTCCCTCTAGCCGCCCAGTTACCAAACTGTACCTCCCTTCTTTATCTTTGTGTTCTGATTTTTTTTCAAATGTAATTTTGGTTGATATCAATGTCGCTACTCCCCTCCTCCTCCCTGATTTATATGAAGATGAAGAGATCATTTTAAACCCTTGTCTATTGAGTTTAGTGTGTTCCACGTCTGTTAGGTGGGTTTCTTGTAAAAATATTATTTCTGCTTTGTCTTTTTTCATTTTGCGTAGAATCTTGGATCTTTTAACTGGATTCAGGATCCCTTTTACATTATATGAGGCTATTTTGGTTACACCCTGTTTCTCCATTGTATTTTCTTATTTAGTATAACAGTGTGGTGGCCCTCTTTTTTGCTACTCAGAAACTGAAAGAACATTAAGAACATAAAAAACATTAAGAACATAGTGTACAAAACTTTAAAACAAAAAACTGTCAAAAAAACTTCCTGAGCTGGGGTCTCTTTAAAGACCCTGTAAGAGCCCTGATGGAGTGTAGGCTCTGAGGGAAATTCCTCAAACTTTGTTACGTGTTGAGGGCCCTCTCTTACCCCTGTAAGTTGTCCCATGTTTTTAACGTGAATTTCAGATCCCAATCCGAATTTGTAATGATTTTTTTTTTTTTTTTTTTTTTATGCCTATACCCTATGAGATTGTGTGCACCCTCCCACCCCCATCACAGCAAACATTCACTCTAATACAGTATTTGTTAGTGTGGAGAGAACATGTGGGTCATTGTTACATTTCTATTTTAACAAGATTTTTTTTTTCCCCTTTAAATTAAGAAGACATTTGTTTCTAATGCTAAAACTGCTCCATGAAAGGTTTTACCACATGCTGATTCTGCATCTCCTTTAATGTTTGTTACCTTGTAGGGGGGGGGGGGTGGAAGTGCAGAGTGACTGAAAAGAAAAAAAAAAAGACAAAAAGGTCGCTATTCCTTCCTGGAACTGGAAAGCTTATCTTTGTAGCTCTGGGGCTGGGTTTCCCGCTGCTGGCTCGTGGATTTTGAAGGTCTCTGAGTGGATCACGTTTGAGCTCTGATTTTCTCGCTCAGATTCGCTGCGGGTTTAAACACCGTTACCGGGAGTCCTCTTCTTGCCACGTTAGTTGTTGCTTCTTCCGCTGAATTGTAGAGACATGACTCTTCACCGTAAAAGACCCTTAACTTCGCCGGAAATGGCGTCTGAAAGCGTAGATTCTGTTCCCGTAGAACCTTTTTGGCGTCGTTATATTCCCGTCGCTTTTTAAGAACCTCAGGGGCGTAATCGTGCTCCACGAAGACTTTTCTCTCATGATGCATAAATCCTTTTTTCTGCCAAGCCCGTCTTACAACCTCTTGTTTTATTTTGAAATTGGCGAATCTCACCACCACAGAACGTGGGGGCGCTTCCGGCGCTGGCTTAGCGGCTAATGTACGATGGGCCTTTTCTATCTTCAAATCGGTGGTTTGTGGAATATCCAACTTCTCTCTCAATAAGGATTCCACGCATTCCGCCACTGTGTTGAAACTATCTTCAGCTCCTTCTTTCAGACCGTGAATTCTGATGTTATCTCGTCTCTGTCTTCTTTCTTGGTCGGTTAGCTTAGCCTCCAGCCTTGACTGTTTTCTGTGTAAATCCAGCACAGAATCTTCAAGCACTTTTACTCTTTCTTCAGCTTCCAAGATTCGGTTTTCGGCCTGGTCCATTCTGCTGTTCGTCCTTTTTAGATCCTCTCTGAATTCAAGAAATTCGGCCCGAAATCGTCGTAATTCGTCAAATAGCGATTTCAAGCTAATCCTTTTGTTAGCTAGGCCCAGGTCCTCATCTTCTGAACGGAGGTCCTCCGGTTCAGATTCTGCGGTCGCTGTGCGTCTTTTCCTTGGATTGGGTCTGGGAGTTTCAGCGTTAGGTTGCTATCACCATGGCGTCCAGACCGGAAGTCCTCACACCTACCTGTTTTTTTGTTTGTTTTTTTTTTCCGGAGGGAGAGCTGACAGCCTATCACCAGCACGTAGGGGCTCCAACAACAGAGGGAGGTTGGTAGCCGGAGGCCCCATCATGGATGAACTTTGGGCGGCTTAGTTCATCCAGGACTTCGTCACGGAAGCTCTCGCCTCCCACACTTCACGGGAGGTCCTGGAGAATGTGGAGGCAGCAGCCGGGATAGTGGAGGCGCATCCCGAGCTGAGTTCGCAGAGCTCTTGACAACCGTTTCCACTCTCCAGCTGACATTCCACGGGCAGGTGAGAGGCTCACTCCTTGCTGTACCTGTGCCGACGAGGAAGCGTTCCCTGGTACAGATACCCTCAGCCTCTCACCACTCGCCAGTTTCAGGATGTCGTCTTCCAATCTTCACCTGAGGGCACCGAGGGTCATCCGTTTTCGCCTGTGGTCACTGAGGGTCCTCTGTCTTCGCCTGAGGTCGTGGAGGGTCTTCTGTCTTCGCCTGAGGTCACGGAGGGTCATCTGTCTTCATCTGAGGTCGCCAAAGGTAATCCGTCTTTGCTTGAGGTCACGAAGGTCATCCATCTTTGCCTGAGGTCGTCACTGGTCATCTGTCGTTGCCTGTGGTTGCCATTGGTCAGCGGTCTTCGTCTGAGGTCGCTGTTGGTCAGCAGCCTTCACCTGAGTTCGCCAATGATCATCAGTCCTCCTCATCTGGTTTCCCCGCTGATCAGTCATCTTTGCCACCTAGTTTCCTCACTGATTTTCTTCTTCTGGTTTCCCCACTGATCAGTCGTCTTCATCGTCTGGTTTCCTCGCTGGTCAGCCGTTCTCTTCATCTGGTCTCCCAGCTGATCAGTCATCTTCTTCGTCTGGCTTCCTCACTGGTCAGTCATCTTCGTCATCTGGTTTCCACGACTCAGCCCCTGTGGTCCGTGAAAGGCAGGGGTTCCAGCTGCCGCCTGTCTGGTGGGGGGGTCGGGGGGTCGTGCCCTGCGGCCCGTTGGCTCAGGGATACTGGGAGACTACCCAACGGACTACACCATCTGCTTGGGTGGTTCAGGAACTCTGGGAGGCCACCTGACTTATTCCACTGCTTGATCTGGTGGTCCATGGACTCCAGTCAGCCACCTGAACTGCCCTACTTTTTCACCCGGTGGTCTTAGGGTATGTAAGCCACCTGTTTTGCTCTGTTTGTGGGTCATGTGCGAGTTTTTTGTTTGGTCCCTCCTAGCCTTGGTCCCCCCCCCCTTCCCAGGTTGGGTTATTGTTCTATTCCTGTTGGGATTTTGTGTGTGTGTGTGTGTGTGTGTGTGTGTGTGTGTGTGTGTGTGTGTGTGTGTGCGCCTCGTGCCTCGATGGGATCACTACCTTATCGTGGTGGGGCACTTTGAGCGTCTCCATGACCCCTAGAGCTATGTCGGCCGGAGTCTCGTACTCCTGGCAGGGTCACCCAAGCCGAACAGGTCGAAGGGTAGAGGTCAGACTAAGAGTGATCCCAAAGATGAAGACCTCAACGGTAGAGCAGGCAGAAGCTGGTAGTAACAATAAACACCACAATGGCTGTAATAGCGGACGAAGGCTAAGGGAGCACACCCTGACAAAAAGCAAGCTGGTGGTGGCACGCTTTGAGGCGGTTTCCCAAAAATCTGGATTCCGGCAGCCTCCTGCAGTTGTGAGAAGATGCCTGTCGTCTAGGGTCTCCCTTGCCACTGGAACCATCTTCTCTACAATCAAGGTAGTGGCATCGGGAAAAGCGCACCCCCCATGCCACTCTAAAAACCATCACTGCGCAGGTATCTTCTTTACCTGAGTTTCCGACCTCTAAAGTCTGGCGGCGATGGAGCATCCAGCAGCGGGGCAGGTTTGAATGAGCTGGAAGCTTCTAGCTGGAACTCTGCATGTCAGCGGCACAGGACAACGGTCGTTAGCAGTTGGGATTGAGTGGCAGCTGCTTCCGGCAGACTCCTGTGCGTCTGAGCAGCCCTATTTAGGGACCGCACTGCTCACCCCAACTGGGGAAAGGCCTAGAAAAAGTGGCCTAAACATTGCCCACTCAGCACAGCACCCGGATAGGAAACCGCACCTGTCAGGACATTCCACTATGCGGTCGAAAAATAAAAACAATACCATCTAGAATTGCAGCATGGAACATAAGGACACTCCTGGATGCCAGTCCGGACAGACCACAGCGCAGAACAGCACTCGTTGCCAGCGAGCTAAAGCGTTACAATGTGGATGTGACAGCACTCAGTGAGACACGACTCCTCGAGGAAGGCTCACTCAATGAAGTAGGAGAGGGTTATACATTCTTTTGGAAAGGATACCCCATTGGCGGTCAACTCCTTCATGGAGTTGGTTTTGCAATCAAGAACAGCCTCCTGCACAAGCTCACAGAATCACCAGTGGGTGTCAGTGAAAGGCTCATGACTCTTCGTATCCCCCTTGCAAAATGCAGGTATGTCACTTTGGTAAGTGCCTATGCACCAACTCTGTCATCGAACGCTGAAGAGAAGGACCGCTTCTACCAGGCACTCGATGACATCCTCAGTCACATCCCGTGACAAAATCATGCTGCTTGGTGATTTCAACGCAAGAGTCGGAAAGAACTTGCAAAACTGGAATGGTGTGATCGGTGCCCATGGCATTGGAAAAGTCAACCCCAATGGCATGAGACTTCTTAGTCTCTGTGCAGAACATGATCTTACCATCACTAACACAATCTTCCAACAAAAGAACAAATATAAGGCATCCTGGATGCATCCCAGGTCCAAACATTGGCACCTGATCGACTATGTGATTGTGAGGAGGACTGACCTCAAGGACGTGCTCATCACAAGAGCTATGCGAGGGGCAGACTGCTGGACCGACCACCGCATGGTTCTGTCAAAGGTCAGAATGCATGTTAGGCCCCTAGCTCGCCACGGTGGCCCAAAGAGGAAAACACTCCACTGTGCCAGACTCTCCAGCAGCGACATCTGTGACAACTTCCGTCGCTCCCTAGCTGAGAGGCTGGCAGGTATTGAACAACTGATCATCTCAGAGCCTGGGATGGATGAGAAGTGGACCGCTCTATCTACCATTCTCTTTGACACTGCAGCCCAAGCCATCAGTTTCAAAACCAAGAAACATCAGGACTGGTTTGACCAGAATGCTGGAGAGATCTCCACCCTCCTGGACAGAATGCACAGGGCACACAGAGCCACCTTGAACAACCCACAATCCCAATTCCATAAGAAGCAATGGCAAGCCCTTTGTTCTGAGGTCCAAACAACTCTCAGGAAACTGCAAGATGAGTGGTGGATCTCAAAGGCCAACGAAATCCAGACTCATGCTGATAGAAACGATATGCACAGTTTCTATGATGCAGTCAAAACCATCTATGGCCCCAGAAACTGCTCCCTGGCACCTGTGAGATCTGTTGATGGCTCTTCTTTAATCAAGGATCAGGCCATGATAGTGGAGCGGTGGGCTGAGCTTTTTAACACCGTGCTTAACCAGCCCACCTCAGTGGACCCAACTGTCATTGCAGAGCTCCCTGAACATCCTACCATGCCAGATCTCGACCTCCCCCCAACCTTCAAAGAAATCCTGCAAGCAGTAAAAACCCTGAAAAACAATAAATCCCCTGGACCTGATGGCATCCCAGCTGAACTTCTCAAGGAAGGAGGCTACCTCTGTACTCGGACATTGTATCTCTATATCTCAGAGGTGTGGAGACGAGAGTGTGTCCCACAACAGTGGAAAGACAGCAACATTGTGACCATCTACAAGAACAAAGGAGACAAAGTCATCTGCTCCAATAGTAGGGGTATCTCTCTGTTGGCTACTGCTGGAAAGGTCCTTGCCAAGGTCATGCTCCACAGACTCATCTCTGCAATATCAGAGCGGGTCACCCCAGAGTCACAGTGTGGTTTTTGGAAGGACAGGGGAACAGTTGACATGATCTTTGTGACGCGTCAGCTCCAAGAGAAATGTCGGGAGCAGCATAAGGACCTGTTCATTGCCTTTGTCGACCTGTCAAAGGCATTTGACACAGTGAACAGGGAACTACTGTGGCAAGTCCTAAAGAGATTTGGGTGTCCACCCAACTTTCTCACAATCCTTGCGCAGTTCCATTTTGGGATGATGGCCCGAGTGGTAGTGGGAAGGCACAGCTCAGAACCTTTTGGAGTGCAAACCGGAGTGAGGCAAGGCTGTGTGCTGGCCCCAGTTCTCTTCAACATCTTCCTTGTCTGTGTAACAACTCTGCTACGTAGGAGGGTGGAGAAACAAGCTGGAGTTACCATTGACTTCAGGCTTGATGGTAACCTGTTTAACATCAGGAGGCTACAGGCAACTTCCAAACTGACATCAGAGACCATCATTGAGCTACAGTACGCCGATGACTGTGCCCTGGTTGCTCATACACCAGACGCTCTACAAAACATCCTCTCGGCAGCTGTAACTGCATACACCAGAAAGGGACTGACAATCAACACCCAGAAGACAGAGGTACTCTGTCAGTCCAGTACCGACCCCCCACAAAACCCAATAACCCTCAGAGCAGCAGGGCAACAGCTGCTCACAGTGCCCACACTCAAATACCTGGGGAGCATAATGTCTGACACCTGTTCAATGGATGACGAGATCCAGAACCGCCTCAAGCAAGCATCAGCATCTTTTGGTCGTCTAAGGAGAAGGGTTCTTCAGAACAGCAATCTCAAACTCCACACCAAAGTGCTGGTCTACAGAGCTGTATGTATCACCACCTTACTATATGGATGTGAGGCATGGACGATTTACAGCCGCCATCTGAGAAGCTTGGAGACCTTCCATATAAGATGTCTCCAGAAGATCCTTGGCATCACTCGGAAGGACAGAGTGCCGCACACAGAAGTGCTGGAGAGAGCTGGCAGCTGTAGCGTGGAGTCCATCATGGCCCAGCATCAACTCAGGTGGTTGGGGCATGTCATCCGGATGCCCAGCCACAGACTCCCACGCAGAATCCTGTATGGTCAGTTACACCGTGGCCAACGCAGCGCTGGTGGGCAGAAGAAGCGCTTCAAAGATCAAATGAAGTCCATCCTGAAGAGATGTCAGATCAACCCCTCTTCACTGGAGGAACTCGCTTCCTGCCGAGACATCTGGCGCTTCCACTCCTCACAGGGAGTGGATTATATGGAGGAACAGCGCACACAACACCGGACAGCAAAGCGTGCAAAGAGGCATGCTCGCCAAGTCCCCCCTGCTCCCCTCAGCACCTCCTTCACATGCCCAGTCTGTAACCGAATCTGCAGATCCAGGATCGAACTATTCAAACACCAGCAGACTCACAAATAAAGAAGATGGTCATCATCGAATCGATGGACTACCAGAGAGAGACAGTGTGTGTGTGTGTGTGTGTGTGTGTGTGTGTGTGTGTGTGTGTGTGTGTGTGTGTGTGTGTGTGTGTGTGTGTTTTCCTTTTCTTTTTGATGTTACCTTGGGGTATCTGAAATCCACCCCTTGGACAGGGGACTCTGTCATGATTCGGAGCCCAGTTAGGGAACCGTGTTCAAGCCTTTTGTTATTCCGATTACTTTCTGTCATTTCCCCACTTTAGTTTAGTATTTATTCCGGTTGGTTGGATGTATTATGCTATTTGAGTTTGCCATTCGTTTCTGTTTTTGAAAGTCTCTGTTCCTAGCTTGGTTACTATTATTCTGTCTTTGATATTATGCATCCGTGACCATCCAGTTTTGTATCTTGATTATTATCTGTCTTTTTAATCATGAGCCTACCCTTTACCTTTGCCCTTAGCTCTCTTTTTGAAATATGGTACTTAGTAGTATTCCAGTATTTACATCTCTTGTTTTTTGTGTTTACCTTGTCCTCGCCTTGGTGGTTATTTTTCCCTTTTTGGATTCTCTGGTCTGCTTCTCATTTTGTAATCCTTTCATATTTTAGTTAGTTACCTTTTGTTATATTCTTAGGTGTTTTTATTTTGTCAGCGTGCCTTGTTTACTTCCTCTTTCAGCTCAAGTTTGCGGGCTGTCACAGCTGTCATGAATTAAGGTCATTTTCCTCGCTCATCACCCACACCTGTTTATCATTTGGTTTAAGTCCTCTTCACCTTATTTAAGGGCCGCTGCACCGGTATTTGGCACAGCGTCCTTCTCAGTTTACAGATATTAGTTCTACGTGTTATTATCACTTTGTATCAGACATGTATCCTGTTATGTCCATAACTCGTATGATGAATAACCATGCTGGAGGTGCAGTGAACATAACTTTATTATATAGAACAGCAAACTACAAGGTGCTCCGTACAGGCGTCGACCCCCTTGGCCTCCGGACAGGCCAAGGGGTCGACAACAAAAGAGACAGAGCCCTTCTGCTCTAGTCCTTTATATGCCTGGTGATGGCAGAACCGGAACGGAGGGGCCGTCACCCCCACTACACCCAGGGTGTAGTCAACGCCATATTGGTACCCCCCCCCCCCCCGTAGAAAAACGCTAAACACACCAAATAGGCCCTCCCAAATTTAAACCCGACTCACTCGCTAATAGTAATAAAACCTATGTACAAAAATAAATATATACAGGCCTATCCATTCACACAACATAAACTAGAGGGGGCCAGGTAGACTTCCGACCCACCTCAAGATGGCTAGACGGGTTATTCTGCCGTCTTTGAAATACCAGAGTCCATAAAACAAAATGGCTGTGTTCCTAAAAAACAAAAACAATCCCCAAAACATATATATACACAATCAGAACTTCTATAACAAAATGCAAACAGTCAATATGTACACTCATAACATGTTGCCAGCCCCCACCTCAACACACCCACCCCGTAACTTGGGCAATTTACACAACAAAACATATATCAAACGTAATACAAACAGTGTTGAGGATTTCTCTCTCTCTTTTTTTTTTTATTTTTAGAACACAGGGCAAAAATGCAACCTGTACATATTAACTATGTGACTTTAGGGTAAAAATGGCCTATCAGCAACACCACCACACCATGCCAACAGCCCCCCCCCCCCCACAGTTACCTTACAGTCCCAGTAGGAGACCCACCCCATGGAGTTCTGTCTGGCGGATCCCTCCCACAGCACCTTTGCCTCTTCTTCTCTGAGGACGAGCCACGTCAGCGTTTCCTCTCATCCACTAGCCGCAGCTCGTTGAGGTGTCTCCATGACTCATTGGACAGTCCCAAGTAGCCGTCCTCCCGGGCAGCCATCACACGCAGCCGCCCCTGGTCATCTCGCCTTTCTCTTTTCTTATGGACGCCCCTCAGTCGAGCTTCTACACTAGGCCGGACCTCGTCACCGATGCGCAGGGGAGTTCGATTTGGCTTTAGACGATCACCATCTCGTGACCGAGCTTTCTCCTTGGGTCAAAACTTGTCACTGACCCATTCCAGAGTCCTCCTCAATCTCCAGTGTTGTTGTTTGCCACGTCGTACAATCACGCCTACTGGTCCTGCCTCGCTCTCTTTCATCTTAAACGCCAGCACAGCCCCTGCAGCTCCTCGCTTCATGGTATCACCCGGACAAACTCCGGAAGTTGAGGGAGCTGGCATCTTATCTCCATCAGCCGTCCCGGGCATTCTGCTGTGCTGTCCAGTTCCCACATCCAGGGTAACTTGGACATTGGCATCGGAACCCTCCTGAGATGGTGTTCCTCGGTGCCGGTCCTGCACACCTCCCATAGTACCAGGACAGTCACTTTCCCAAATTGCATCATCCTCCATGTGCAGAGCAGGTAGGTCCCACAAACCGCAGCCTGACCACTCTTCTCCGGCACCGCAGGTGATAGTGAATCCCAAGCTGTAGAACATATTGCATCCCATGATGTTAAATCCGGTGGCGGTCACCACGAATTAGACGCTTGCCATCATAGCCGACTTGTACCTCACCATCAGTTCCAGCAAACCCACGACTGCCAGCTTGATTCCTCCATAACCAAAGTAAGGCGTCTACAGGTCACTCACGCGGTAATGCGGGAACAGACTCCCCACAGTGGACCAGTTTAATACCGAAGCTACTGCCCCTGTATCCACCACCAACAGCACTTCCACACTGTCCAGCGAAACGTTGCAGTAAATTCATCCATCTGTGCTCAGAGAGACGGTATGAACAACTGTAGGAGTCGCTGTGGGGGAATCTGCCCTTTGCCTTCGGTCCCCTTGCTCAAAATTCTTGCAGGCCCTGACGAAATGGTGCAGAAGACCACACTTGTCACAGAGTTTGCCCTTCGCAGGACACTCTCTTGCTTTGTACCGGTGCCTGGTGGACCCGCAGCCATAACATCTTGGCGTACCCAGAGCGGACTGAATCTTCACAGCGGCAGCATACTCTTCTTCGTTCATGCTGTCTTCGCTGTCCAAGTCCACAGCCAGTGCCTTCAAACGTAATTTGCTTTTCCCCGACGTGCTTCTCTCATCGAGGTCTTTTGACAGTTTTTCTGCTGCCTCAAACTGCTGCACTATCTCAATAGCCGTCACTAACGTCAGTTCACCTGGGTAGGTCAGGAGCCTCGATAGTGTGGCAGAACGAAGAGTGTGCTCGGCAAGTTGATCGTGGATCATCTCTTCCTCTAGAGCTCCGAATTGGCACTCCCCCGCCAGCTGATATAGGTCTTCAACATAACACTGCTCTGACTCTCCAGTCTGCTGGCGGTGCTGTCGAAACTGATTTCTCCAAACTATGACATTTTCCGGGGCGCAAAAGTAGTGCCCCATTAGCCCAACCACGTCTTCAAAAGTATCGGCCCCTCCTAATGTGCCGAGGATTCTTTGACCCTTCATGCCAAGATTATGGACCAGAATCGCTCTTGCATGCAGTTTCTCGAGCTCACCAAGGTCAAGGGCCACCAGATAGTTCTGGAAAGCCACATACCACCTAGCCCAGGGGACCGGCGGCTCGCCCGGAACCTCCAAAAATGGCCGAAAAGAAGAAACAGCTCGCTCCATACCTTTTTTCTCATCACCAAATGTCATGTCCATAATTCATATGATAAATAACCAGGCTGGAGGTGCAGTGAACGTATCTTTATTATATAGAACAGCAAACTACAAGGTGCTCCGTACAGGCCAAGGGGTTGACGACGAAAGAAACAGAGCCCTTCCGCCCATGCCCTTTATACCCCTGGTGATGGCGGAACTGGAAAGGCCTGGCCGTCACCCCCACTAAACCCAGGGTGTAGTCGACCCCATATTGGTACACCACATATCCCACTTCTAGTCTTGCTTTAATCCTGCTTGTGTCCCAGGCTTTGTCTTCATGGATTAGCTGGTGATTCCATTTGCCTTAGCCATTCACTATTTTTTGCTTCTCCTATATCCTCCTGCCTTTTCAAGTCTTGTAAGTTTTTGTTCTTCTGTTACATTTTGTGTTTTTATTAAAACCTGCAAACTCACAGTTCAGCATTTGTGTCTTCGTTCCTGCTCCGCCTGGGCAGTTTATGACAACCAGGCTGGTAATTGGTTCCATAGAAGATGGGCCTGATAACTGAGAGCCCTACCCCCCATGGTACTTTTAGAGACCTTAGGGATTACTAGGACTCCTACATGCTGAGAGCAGAATAATCTTTTAGGATAATCGGGTACAATCAATTCTTTAAAATAAATGGGGGACAGATTATGTATGGTTTTATATGTAAAGAGAAGAACTTTAAATTTGATTCTGGATTCAACAGGGAGCCAGTGAAGGGAGGTTAATATGGGAGAAATATGATCCCTATTTTTAGTGCCCGCTAATACCCTAGCTGTAGCATTTTGAATTAATTGCAGAATTTTTAGAGAGTTTGTAGGACAACCTGGCAATAGTGAATTACAATAATGAATGAATGAATTTATTTATTTCGGATAGTACATTACAGGTTAAAAGAAACTGTATAATATAACAACAAGGTCAAATTAGACAAAGACTCCTTCTACTATACAATTCCACGTGAGTTATCCGAAATGGGTGATGGCTGAAGCCGCAGCTTATATTGCCCACCCATAATGGGTATATTGGGCACCCATATTGCCTACCCATAATGTAATCTAGAAGTGACAAAGGCATAGACTAGTTTCTCTGCATCAGTTTGGGACAGGATGTTCCTGATTTTAGCAATATTCCATAAGTGGAAGTAAGCAGTTTTAGAGATTTGTTTGATGTATGAATTAAAGGACAAATCCTGATCAAAAATGACTCCAAGATTCCTGACAGTGGTGCTAGGGGCAAGGGTAAAATCATCTAAACTACATATCTGATCAGAAACAGAGTTTCTGATGTTTTTGGGGCCAATTACAATAACTTCAGTTCTGTCTGAGTTAAGTAGTAAAAAGTTGCTGTTCAACCAGGTTCTAATGTTTTAAAGACATGTAACCTTGTCAATTGGTTTCTGTCTTCTGGTTTCATTGACATGTATAACTGTGTATCATCTGCATAACAGTGGTAATTTATGGCATGTTTCTGATAATATCATCTAAGGAGAGCATATATGTAATGAAGAGTATTGGTCAGTCCCTCCAGGATTTTGCAGGATGTTTTTATGATTGTTGCGGCCCAAAAAGCCTGAATTCAAGGAAGCTTTTTTAAAAAGTTGCAATGTTTTGAGTGGTTTTTGCACTAAAAGTTGTGAGAAGAATTACAAATTTTAAAGCAGATTTTTTTTCCAGTTTACTGCAGTGATATTTTATATAACAATACAAGAAAAGCACAGGATTGTCAAAAAATTCCTATTACACTGATTTGCAAATTAAGCAGAAACTTCTGCTATACAGAAAAACTCTTTTGTGCGACAGTAAATACAGACTTTAACGCAATATCCATTACAGCAGCTAAATTGCATTGAATGCATGTTAAAGAGTATAGATTTGGAAATTATTGACAGCACCTTCATTTGAAAACTCCCTATGGTTCCCAACCACTCTGTACTGAGTGGACAGGAAAAAATAAATTATTTATTCTGTTAGTCTGTATTGTCTGTTGGAGTCTGTGTTTTTCTGGAAAAAAAAAATTACAGACAGTATTCTCACTCTTTCCATGCCCAACTCCTACCTGTCTATCTGCTGCAGCTGCATGTCAGTCTTGACACACACACTTGTCTTTTCAGACACACATCTTTCATTTATGGCGGGATGGCGGGCAGCCGGTCGTGGGGGGGGGGGGGGGGTTCTCCATCAAGACTGGAGATTCACAGCTTTAAAACTCATTGACAAGATGTAGTAATGACAACCTGTACAGATGTATAAAATGTTCAAACACTGGCTGTAGTATTAGATTTACTGGTTTTATTTGTGGTTTTATGGCATTTGGTTCCACGCGCTGTCCCACAACAGGGTTCTTTTGGGGCAAGCGGACATTTTTCAACACAAACCCAGCGCTTCATACACGTGGTCAAGACAGAGATGTGGCAAGACGTCTACCGGCAGGCTGAGGGAGATGGATGAATGGACGGTGTTGGAAACCTCGCGGGTGAGTGATTTTTTTTTTAAATCACACACCCTGTTTGCTGATGTGTACCATTAATATTCACTGTAAACACAGAAGTGAATGTGGTGCAGCGATGCATTAGGTTGGTTAGACTGAGCATTTGAGCGCCAGTCAGACAAATTTGATTGGTAAAATTGGCGGAACTTGACGAGGATTGGCCAAAATTGCGGGAAAGTTGCGCTGATTGGACAAGGTTGCAAGGTCACACAATAGTTGCACTGATTGGCTGATTTTGAGTGAATTGACGTGATTGCAACATCGCAAAATCCTGGAAGGACTGATTGGTCCTAACACAGAGCCCTGAGGGAATCCTTGACTGAGTTCTGTGAGTAGAGATGGCTCATCATGAACATGAACAAACTGAAGTCTATCTGACAAATATTATTTAAACCACTGCAAAGGTGATCCTTTAAGCCCTGCAGAATGCTCCAGTCTATAAAATAGAATGCTATGGTCAATAGTGTCAAAAGCTGCATTGAGATCTAAGAACACAAGTATGGAAACAAGTCCATTATCAGATGCTATCAGCACATCATTACTGATTTTCACTAGAGCAGTTTCAGTGCTATGATGAGCTCTAAAACCCGATTGGAGCTCTTCAAATAAATTATTACTACATAAATAATCACACAGCTGATTAGCAACAACTTTTTCTAGGATTTTTGAGAAAAAAGGGAGATTAGAGATTGGCCTACAGTTAGCTAAAACAAGAGTATCCACTGGGTTTTTTTTTAAGTATAGGCTTAATTACAGCAATCCTGAAGACTTGGGGCACATAGCTTGTGGTTAGAGATGAGTTAATAATCTGAAGAAGTGGATTACTAATGAATGGTAAGATTTGTTTGAGCGATAACAGAGGAGTCTTTAATTCTGGAGCAATTAATGAAAGAGCTCTTAGTTCCGTATCAGGTGGCTGCAGTGCACTGCTCTCAGAACCAGCTGACAGGTCGCTCTGGACTCAGGAACCAACAATCGTAGTGCGCTGAGTACAGGAACAAACAGCAGATGCGCACCAGCCTCAGGAACAAATGGCGGATGTGCACCGGCCTCAGGAACAAACGGCGGATGCGCGTCGGCCTCTGGAAGAAACGGTGGATGCGCAGCGGCCTCTGGAACAAATGGTGGATGCACACCAGCCTTTAGGACAGGTGGAGGTCCCCTGACCTCTGGACTGAGGGGTGGAGGCACAACGGCCTCTGAAGCTGATGACAGATGGACCTTAGCTCCTGGCCTTCTGCTGTTGGGATGACCACCTCGGGGAGAGATGGAGCCGGGATGTGCACCTCAGGGGCAGCTGGAGCAGGCTCGTGCACCTTGGAGACAGCTGGAGCTGTGGCGTGCACCTTGGAGAGAACTGTAGCTGTGGTGTGCACCTTGGAGAGAACTGTAGCTGTGGTGTGCACCTCGGAGAGAACTGTAGCTGTGGTGTGGACCTTGGAGACAACTGTAGCTGTGATGTGCACCTCAGAGACAACTGTAGCTGTGTTATGCACCTCGGATACAGCTGGAGTTCTGGTGTGCGCCTCGAAGACAGCTGGAGCTGTGGCGTGCACCTTGGAGATGGCTGGAGCTGTGGCGTGCACCTCGGTGATAGCTGGATCTGAAGCGTGCACGTTGGAGACAGCTGGAGCTGTGGCTTGCACTTCGGAAACAGCTGGAGCTGTGGTGTGCACCTCGGAGACAGCTGGAGCTAGGATGTACACCTCTGGGACCGCCAGAGCTGTTGCGTGCACCTTGGAAAGGACACACGGGGTGACAGCAGAAACAGGAGGTGGTGGCTCAGAAGCAAAAGGGGACTGCTGCTGAGACCCCTCACCCAAAACAAGGCAAGCCATCTCTATGGTGGTAATGAGAAACGAGTATGCACTTGCCTGTTCCGCTGCTCTGCTGTCGCTGACGGAGATGGACCAGGAGTAGGGGCCGTGGCTGCTGGTGGAGCAGCAGATGAAGCAGTCTAAGGAATTGTAGCGGGTGCGGCCATCAGTGTGGAAAATGTGGGAGCCAGCACTGCAGCTGCCGTGGGAGCCGGTGTAGCTGAGCTCTGCAAGGCTGAACTGGAGCATGGCGGTGTGCTCTCCTCCAGCCCGCGAAGTGGCTGTGGACCTGAGAAGAGGCATGGTGCGAGAGACACCGAAGTCAGAGGATGTTTCCTCGTTGGCACAGGCTGCAGCGCAGGCGGTGAACTCTCCTCCGGCCCATGTGGTGGCTGCAGGGCTGGTGAGCGTTCTGGGCTGGAGGGTGCTGGGCCAGCTCAGAAAACGTCTGGCGGATGTGGCATCAGGCAGAGGCGAGCAGGTCCCTCACCTCGGGGCAGTCCTGCAGGCTAGGGAACCTCTCCACAACCTTCATAGCAATCTCCAGGTGAGTAAGAGCCTCCTCAGATGTGTGGGAGATGCAAGCATTGGAGACTAGGGACTGGAATCAGAATCAGATTTATTGCCATTGTTCATGTAGTACACAAACTAGGAATTTGTCTCGGTGCCATGCTGCAACATTAAAAACATGATGAGATAAAGAGATAAACTAAAAAACTAAAGGACTAAAAACGTGCAATAAATGTAGAAAAATAAGTAATAATAATAATAATAATAATAATAATAATAATAATAGTAATAATGAGTAATACTAGTCAAGGCAGTTTTAAAAAAAATTAGCAGGTAGCAGATAATATGGGGTACCACAGTGCAGTTGATAATGCAACAGAAAAAACAGTGATGAATGACATGAGTCTGGTTGAGCTGCTGTACATAGTGCACGAGAGTCAATAAGTCACTTAATGTTCAGCAGTCTGATGGCAGAGGGGAAAAAGCTGTTCATGTGCCGGGAGGTTTTAGTCCGAATGGACCGAAGTCTTCTACCTGAGGGGAGTGGGGCAAACAGTACGTGACCAGGGTGTGAAGGATCGGCTATGATCCGGCCAGCACGCCTCCGGGTCCTGGAGATGTACAGGTCCTGGAGAGATGGGAGCTTGCAGCCGATCACCTCTCTGGAACGTCCAAACTGCCCACCGCTTGCTCACGTCGGGACCACCGGCCTGCCTGCTGAGTCCTTGTTTGCTGGCCTCGTACTGTCATAATCTGCCCTCTGGGCAGATTAGGGTTTAGAGACAAGACTCATGGTGCAGCCAGGAGTAGTTGTACAATAATGATTTTTAAACAACAAACTTAAAAGAGCAAATAAATGGCAGCACGGGGGCTGAAAACAATGCAAGAGATCAAATAAACTCGCAGGGAATCACGAGAGAACAGTAGGAGCAGAGATAGTAAAGGGAATCAATGAAGACGAGGCCAGGCAGAACACAAGCACAAACTGACATAAATAGGGGAACCGATAATTGGAAACGTGAGACAGCTGGGCGAACAATCAGGGCAGCAGGGAAGAGGCTACAGGTGAGGAGAACAGGACGGACAGGGCTACACAGACAATCATAGACAGAGGATACACAAGAAACATGACTATGGACATACAGGACAACAATACAGGAGTAATACAAAGAAGGTCATGGCTAGGGATACGGAAAACATGAGGAGCTGGAACAAAAGGTAAACAGGTACACACAGCACCTCAGGACCAGGCAGGGGATGACACAGAAGACAATGACAGGGAACTCAGAGGGAACACAGATGGCCAATAATGCAAATAATCATCATAATCACAATAATAAACACAGAGAGGCAAAAATGAACACAAAATGTAGGCATGATCCTAAAATCATGCCTCAGACCATGGTAAGTGAATTACACATGGCTCTAGACTTAGACTTTTTTTTTTTTTTTTTTTTAGACTTAGACTTAGACTTAACTTTATTAATCCCTTTGGGATGACTCCCTCTGGGAAATTTAAAATTTCCAGCAGCACATAAACGGAGCATACAGATCAGAAAAGCAAAAAAGAAAAAAATAAACACTTAATAAACACTTAACATAATATACACAGTATAAATATAAGGCTAAATATGGCTTGTACAAGTATGGTTAAGTTAAGGTTATTTCACTATGAATGCCCTACTGTCCTCTGTACTCTATGCCCCCCCCCCCCCCAAGTGAGGAGTTATAGAGTGTGATGGCATGGTGGACAAAAGAGTTCTTGAGCCTGTTGGTCCGACAATTGGGAAGGAGCAGTCTTTCACTGAACAGGCTCCTCTGGTCACTGATGACGGTGTGCAGAGAGTGGCTGTCGTTGTCCATTATATCCAACAGTTTATCCAGAGTCCTCATCTCTGCCACCGTCACCAGGGTGTCCAGCTTCGCGCCGACCACAGAGCCGGCCCGCATGATCAGTTTATCCAGTCTGGATATACTGCCCCCCCCCCCCCCCCAGCACACCACAGAGTAAAAGAGGACGCTGGCAACCACCGACTAGTAAAACATCCGCAGAAGTTTGCTGCAGATGTTGAAGGACCACAATCTCCTTAGGAAGTACATCCTACTTTGTGTCTTCCCATACAAGTGGCTAATGTATGTTGTCCAATCCAATTTATTATCCAACCACAACCCGAGATATTTGTATGAGTCCACAACCTCCACCTCAGCTCCCTCTAACAGGACTGGTTGAGGTCTTGGTCTAGACCTCCCAAAATCAATAACCAGCTCCTTCGTCTTAGAGGTGTTGAGCTGTAGGTGGTTAGTGTGGCACAATGCAGCAAAGTCCCCTACTAGTCTCCGATACTCCTCCTCTCTGTCATCCCTGATACACCCAACAATGGCTGTGTCGTCGGCATACTTCTAAATATGACACAGCTCCGAGTTGTAGCAGAAGTCCGAGGTGTACAGGGTGAAGAGAAGAGGGGCCAATACTGTGCCCTGGGGGGCTCCAGTGCTGCAGACAACGGTGTCAGACGTAATATCCTTCAGCCCGACATATTGTGGTCTGCCAGTGAGGTAGTCAGAGATCCAGTCCACCAGGTGGGAGTCCACTCCCATCTTGCTTAATTTATTCCGAAGCAAGGGGGGCCGAATGGTATTGAAGGCACTGGAGAAATCCAAAAAGAGGATCCTCACTGTGCCACTTCCCTTATCCAGATGGGAGTGGGCTCAATGAAGCAGGTAGAGGATGGCATCCTCCACACCGACACCTGGTTGGTACACAAACTGCAGGCGGTCCTGGGCGTGTTGCACCTGGGGTCTGAGGAGGCTGAGGAA
The DNA here is from genome assembly GCA_020510985.1 of Pholidichthys leucotaenia. Lineage (NCBI taxonomy): Eukaryota > Metazoa > Chordata > Actinopteri > Cichliformes > Pholidichthyidae > Pholidichthys > Pholidichthys leucotaenia. The sequence goes on from CM035843.1 coordinate 25,885,796, forward strand.
GAGCCGCTCCAGCGTCTTCATCAGATGTGAGGTGAGTGACACTGGTCGGTAGTCATTCAGCTCGCTGGGCCGGTTCTTTTTCGGAACTGGAACGATGCGGGATGTCTTCCAAAGAGTGGGCACTCTCCCAATCTGCAGGCTGAGGTTGAAGATCCGTTGTAGTGGTTCCCCCAGTTCTGCAGCGCAGGTCTTCAATACTCTTGGACACACTTTGTCCGGGCCTGCAGCTTTCCTGAGTCGGAGCTTCCTCAGCTGCCCTCTGACCTGTTCTGTGGTAATAAATGGATCTACTACTGCACTGTACATATTGCACATCTTTCAGCACATACAGATACTGTATGTGCGTGTTAATGATATTGCACCAGGTTTGCATACATCAGTCCCTCCAGGATTTTGTGATGTTGCGATCGCGTCAATTCACGCAAAATCAGCCAATCAGCGCAACTATTGCGTGACCTTGCAACTTTGTCCAATCACTGCAATTTTCCCGCAACTTTGGCCAATCTTTGTTAACTTCCACCAGTTTGACCAATCAGATTTGTCTCTGACTGGTGATAAAACGCTCAGTCTAACCAATCAAATGTATCGCTGCACCGAGTTCATTTCCATGTTTACAGTGAATAGCAACGGAACACATCAGCAAAAACAGAGTGTGTGGTTTAAAAAAAAAAAAAAAACACTCACCCACGAGGTTTCCAACACTGTCCCTTCCTCCATCTCCCCCAGCCTGCCAGTGGACGTCTCGCCACGTCTCCGTCCTGACCGTGGGTACGAAGAACTGAGTATGTGTTGAAAAACGTCTGCCTGCCCTAAAAGTACCCCATCACGGGAGCGTGCGTGAGGACAAATGCCATAAAACCACAAACAAACAAACAAATCTAACACTACAGCCAGTGTTTGAACATTTTATACATCTTTGGAGGTAAAATCATTACTACATCTTGTCAATGAGCTTTAAAACTGATCTCCGGTCTGGATATGCACCTACATACCCACCACCACCATAAATGAAAGATGTGTGTCTGTGTGTGTCAAGATGTGCGGCAGTCAGATAGACAGGTCGGAGTTATACACGGGAAGAGAGAATATTGTCTAACTTTTTTCAGAATAACAGACTCCAACAGACAATACATACTAACAGAATAAATTATTTATTTTTTCCTCTCCGCTCGGTACTGAATGGTTGGGGACTGTAGGGAGCTTTCAAATGAAGGTGCTGTCATTAATTTCCAAGTCTATACTCTTTAACATGCATTCACTACAATTTAACTGTTGTATTGGATATTGTGTTAAAGTCTGTATATGCTGTCACAGAAAAGAGTTTTTCCTGTATAGCAAAAGTTTCTGCTTAATTTACAAACCACTGTAATAGGAAATTTTTGATAATCCTGTGCTTTTCTTGTATTGATATATAGAATATCACTGCAGTAAACTGGAAAAAGCATCTGCTTTAAAATTTGTAATTCTTCCCAAGGCAAGGAAAGGCAAGTTTATTGTATAGCACATTTCGTATACAAGACAATTCAAGGTGCTTCACATAAAAACATTAAAGCATAACAGCAGGTTGCAAAAGGAATACATAAGAATTTAAAAGCAAACTAAAAAGTAAAAGAGAAACAAAAACAAGCTAAAATAGAATACGGCAAAAATAAGATTTACAGTGCATTGTAGGAGATTAACAATTGTTCTACTGAAAGGCTGCTGCAAATAGGAGAGTTTTTAACCTGGATTTAAAGCAGCTGAGAGTTTCAGCAGCCCTGATGCTTTCTGGGAGTTTGTTGCATATGTGAGGACAAAAAAACTAACGCTGTCTCACCATGTTTGGTTCTAACTCTGGGCACAGATAGTAGGCCTGACCCCGATGACCTGAGGGCTCTGCGTGGTTCATAATGGACCAGCAGATCTGAAATGTATTTTGGCCCTAAACCATTCAGGGTTTTATAAACCAACAGCAGTATTTTGAAATCTATTTTTTGACAGACAGGAAGCCAATGTAAAGATCTGAGAACTGGAGTTATATGAGCCACTTTCTTGGTCTTAGTGAGGACTCGAGCTGCAGCGTTCTGAACCAACTGCAGCTGTCTGATGGACTTTTTAGGGAGACTGTGACAACGGAGTGTCACCACTGTTATGATTTATTGTATGTGTGATTGTGTTATATGTGTAGTATTGTAAATGTCAATTTGATTGTTTGTTGAAGTGCACACATTATTTCTAGGATCTGTCTTTGACTAATTGAAATGCCTTTTGTGAGATAATTGTTTGGTTAATTATTTGGGTAAACAATTGGTGATTATTTAATACACATACCTTTGCCAACATGCTTCCTGAGGGTGTCCGGGCAAAAGACTCTGTTAGGGGTTGAATGCCTTTTTAAAGGACACCAGCAGGAAGGAAGCATGTGATGGTGAGTTAGAGGGATGATTTAAATTTGTAAATAGGGGTTAAATTATTTATTGAATTATTTATGATGTCTTATTTATTCTGTGTCACTTATATGTATTTTGTAAATAGGTGGGGAATTATTTATGGACTTTTTAGATGTTAGTGTGTATGTGTGGAAAATGAAAATGTTATTGTTTTACCTGAGACATGGTATGTCCTAATTGATGTTAATTATCTCAGTCAGTATATAACAGGTGTGGTTATTGATAATGATGTTGATTGTTGATGAAGAGTCATGTCAGTGTGAAGATGTCGGATATTATTTTGGGTTATTACCTGTAAGTTTTGAAATAAAATGGAAGATTGCTGATTGTAAGTCGCCTCGATTGATGATTGACAGCCGCCTCGTCACAGTTTGTTAGAGACCTATGAGGACAGCATTACAGTAGTCCAGTTTACTGAAGATAAATGCATGGACAAGTTTTTTTCTAGATCCTGCTGAGACAGCAGACCTTTAATCCTTGCTATGTTCTTTAAGTTATAATAAGCTGATTTCACTACTGTCTTGATGTGGCTGTTAAAATTCAGGTCTGGGTCCAGAACCACACCCAGACTTCTGGCTTTGCTGTTGGTTTTTAGCATCATTGATTGAAGCTGAGTCCTAACTTTGAGTCTTTCTTCTTTGGCTTCAAAAACTATAATTTTGGTTTTGTCTTCGTTTAACTGAAGAAAATTCTGGCACATCCACTCTTTAATTTGACCAATGCATTTGATCAGGGTTTTAGTTGGACCATAGTCTCCTGGTGAGACGGTTATGTAGATCTGTGGTATCATCTGCATAATTATGGTAATATATTTTGTTGGGGTTTTTTTTATTTGAGCTAGTGGAAGCATATAGATGTTGAAAAGCATCATCATCATCATCATAGCAGTCTGTCGTGGGCAACAATGATTGTTTCATTTAGGTCTGATCAGATTCCTCCACACAGATCTGTCCTTAGCCTTCCGCTGCCAGGAACTCCCGTCTATGTCCAACTTCTTCAAGTTTCTTTTTATAGTGTCTTTAAATCTGAGCCTTGGTCTGCCCTGATTGCGTTTGCCCTCGCATAACTGTGAGTAGAGTAATTGCCAAGGGAGACGCTGGTGGTCCTTCCTCTCAACATGTTCGAGCCATCTCAGGTTCATCTGTATTAGCATGTCCTCCATTGATGGTAGACCAGCTCGTTTCGACACTTCTATGTTGGTTATCTTGTCTTTTCATGAGATGTTCATTATGGCTCGAAGGTGTCTCATCATGTACGCGTGGAGTTTCTTTACCTGCACTCTGTAGACAATCCAAGTTTCAGCACTGTACACTAGAGTAGCCAGTACTGTTGCTCTGTACACTTTGCATTTCACACGGATAGACGCATGTCGATTGTTCCACAGTCTCTCCCTTAAGTTTCCAAACACAGTGCTTGCTCTTCCCATTCTGAGAAATAGTTCATCCTCCAGCCTAGCATTCTCTGAAACAGTACTCCCTAGATACTTGAAAGTCTTGCACTTGACTAGTGGCTCTGTACCAATGCTGATCTCTTCTGGTAGTGATGTTGATAATTGGAACTTTGGTGGTTGATAAAAGCACTCTGTCTTCTTGAAGCAAAGGTCCCAAAATGGAATCTTGGGTAGCTCCACAGGTTATTTTTGTTTGCTCGGATTTGTAGTTACCTATAGACACAAAATAGTCCCTTTCTTTTAAATAGGACTCAAACCAGCTAAGCACTGTACCAGAATGTCCCACCCAGTTTTTCAACTGGTCTAGTAAAATGTTATTTTCGACTGTGTCGAATGCAGCACTGAGGTCCAGTAGAACCAAGACTGAAATGTTGCCATTATCTGTATTGGAGTGGATGTCATTAAGGACCTTAACTTGAGCTGTCTCAGTGCTGTGGTGTGGTCGAAAACCTGACTGGAAGACATCAAAACAGTTATTTAATGTCAGGAAGTTGTACAATTGTTGAAAAACAGCTTTTTCTACTATTTTACTAAGAAAGGGGAGATTTGATATGGGCCCATAGCTGTTCATGAAGGTTGCTTTTTTTAGAAGTGGCTTGATAACAGCTGTTTTTAAGCACTGAGGGAAGACACCTGAATGCAGAGACATATTTATGATCTATAGTAGATCTGAGGCCATCCTGCATGTCGGCGGCGGCGGCGGCCTCCGTCGGTCTATGATGACCATGGAAGAGAATCCTAAACGTCTACTCTGCTGGAACAGCACCGCCTGTGGCTGAACAGGCCGATGCGTGAATGGCAGTCCCTGTCACACAGGTCACACTTGTGGGTGATCTCTGTGCTGCTGGGTCTGTGGCGGTTCTTCCTGCGGGTCCTTTTTTCATCTGCTGCAGCAGTCAGTCTCTCTTCACCTGCCTTGAGCTGTCTGGTCAGGGTGCCTCTCCATTTGGAGCGGTCCGTTGCAAGGTCCTCCCAGCGCTCTGTGTTGATCTCCAGGGCCTTCATGTCTGTCTTGCAGACGTCTCTAAAGCGCAGCTGTGGGCGGCCAACGTCTCTCTTGCCAGTTGACAGTTCTCCGTAGAGGACGTCTTTGGGGATTCTGCCATCCTCCATACGGTGAACGTGGCCTAGCCAGCGGAGCCTGCGCTGCCTGAGTAGAGTGAACATGGAGGGAAGGCCGGCGCTGGACAGAACTTCTGTGTTGGGCACTTTGTCCTGCCAGGATATGTCCAGGATGTGGCGAATGCAGCGCAAGTGGAAGGAGTTCAGTCTCTTTTCCTGCCGGGCGTATGTTGTCCACGTCTCACTCCCATAGAGCAGTGTGCTGATGACGCAGGCGTTGTACACTGCCATCTCTTGACAGAGAGTTTGGGATTCTCCCACACTCTTGTGGTGAGGCGAGCGAGTGTGAAGGCTGATTTTCCAATCCTCTTGTCGATCTCTGTATCAAGGGAGAGGTTGTTGCTGATCGTGGACCCCAGGTACGTGAACTGATTCACGACCTCCAGCTCGTAGTCGTCGATGGTGATGGTTGGTGGTGCTTCCGTGCCTTGTGCCAAGACGTTAGTCTTCTTCAGGCTGATGGTAAGCCCGAAGTCCTTGCATGCCTGGGAGAAGCAGTCCATCAGGGTCTGAAGCTCCTGCTGTGTGTGGGTTGTGACTGCAGCGTCGTCTGCAAACAGCATGTCTCTGATTAGAGCCTCGCGTACTTTGGTTCTGGCTTTCAGGCGGGCGAGGTTGAAAAGCCTGCCATCAGATCTTGTGTGCAGGTAGATTCCCTCTGTTGCTGTGCTGAAGGCATGCCTCAGGAGCATAGCAAAGAAAATCCCAAAGAGGGTTGGCGCAAGAACACAGCCCTGTTTCACTCCGCTGCGTATGTTGAATGGCTCTGAGACGTTGCCGTCGTGCTGCACTATCCCCTGCATGTTGGTGTGAAACGATTCGATGAGGCTTTGCAACTTTGGTGGGCATCCTATCTTTGGCAGGATCTTGAAAAGGCCCTCTCTGCTGACCAGATCAAACGCTTTGGTGAGGTCGATGAAGGCGACGTACAGGGGCATGTTCTGTTCTCTGCATTTCTCCTGGAGCTGGCGGATGGAGAATATCATATCGACCGTCGCTCACTCAGCGCGGAAGCCACACTGAGACTCGGGTAGACACGTTCGGCAAGCTTCTGTAGACCAACGAGAACAACTCGTGCGTAGACTTTGCCAACAACGCTGAGGAGGGAGATGCCCCTGTAGTTGTTGCAGTCGCTTCTCTCCCCTTTGTTTTTGTAGAGGGTGATGATCTTGGCGTCCCTCATGTCCTGTGGTACGGCACCTTCCTTCCAGCACTGGCAGAGGACGTCATGCAATGGCAGCAGTAGGGCGGTCTTGCAGTGCTTGATCAGGTCGGGGGGTATGCCGTCGTTGCCGGGTGCCTTGCCAGCGGCCAAGCTATCAATGGCCTTGCTGAGTTCGTCGATGGTTGGCTCGGCGTCAAATTCGTCCATGGATGGCAGGCAGTCGATGGCATCAAGGGCTGACGGTATCACGGTGTTCTGTCTGGAGTAGAGGTCGGAGTAGTGTTCCACCCATCTCTCCATCTGCTTGTTCTTTTCTGCGATCACCTCCCCAGTGGAGGATTTGAGGGGGGCCGTCTTGCTCTGAGAGGGACCAAGTGCTTTCTTGATGCCATCGTACATACCACAGATGTTCCCTGTTATGGCAGCGGTTTGAATGTCTTGGCTGAGCTGAGTCCAGTACTCGTTGGCACAGCACCGAGCAGTCTGCTGAACTTTGCTTCTCGCAGCCCTGAGAATCTGGAGATTCTTCTCGTTTGGGTACTTCTTGTACTCAGCAAGTGCTGAGCGCTTGGCTTCAATGACGGGGGTCATCTCGGTCAACTTGGCATCAAACCAGTCCTGTGACTTCGAGGTCTTCCTCCCAAAGGTAGCCAAGGCTGTGCGGTGGATGGTGTTTCGCAGCTCTTCACACTTCTGCTTTGCAGATTCTCCTTCTTGTGGTACACCAAGTTCCTTCTCAAAGGTGGAGGCAAACTGCAAAACAAGTTCTGGTTGGGCCATCTTGCTGGTGTCAATCCGTGCCTTTCCAGGCTGTCTAGCACAATGGAATTTCTTCAGCTGCAGCTTGACCTTGCAACACACCAATGAATGGCCTGTGACGCAATCCGCACTCTGGAACGAGCGGGTGATTAGCACGTTCTTCAGTGAGGTGCGCCTGGTCAGGATCAAGTCCAGCTGGTGCCAGTGCTTTGAACGCGGATGTCGCCAGGAAACCTTGTGTTGGGGCTTGGTCTTGAAGAACGAGTTTGTGATGCACAGATCGTGATATTTGCAGAACTCGAGCAGCCGCTGTCCGTTGTCGTTCATTCTGCCCACGCCAAATGGTCCAAGACAGGAGGGCCAGGAGTCGTGGTCAGCACCCACTCTGGCATTGAGGTTTCCAAGGAGAATGAGTTGTTCAGAGTTGGGGATGATCCTGACAGTTGTTGCGAGATTCTCGTAGAACTCGTCTTTTGCCTCTGGTGTGGCTGTCAGTGTTGGGGCATACACACTGATGAGGGTGACTGGGCCTTGAGTGGTGTTGAGGCGGAGGGTGAGGAGTCATGCAGAGCCATTGCTGCCCGGTTCCACCATCTTCAGCAAGGTGTTCTTCACTGCGAAGCCCACTCCATGTTCCCTGTGTTCGTCACTGCCCTTTCCCTGCCAGTAGAATGTGTAGTCCTTCTCTCTCAGTGTGCCTGCATCAGCCAACCGTGTTTCCTGGAGAGTGGCGATATCCACTCCCAGTCTCTTCAGCTCATTATTGATGATGGCAGTCTTCCTGGTGTCGTTGATGTCCTTGAGGTTAGCAGCGAGTCCTGTCATCATAGTGCGGACGTTCCAAGTTCCCAGTTTTAGAGTTGGTCTCTTTTGTTGTTTTGTCTTGCCTGGTGCGAAGGTTCTCAGCCTGCTGTTCAGACTTCTCCTCATCCCCATGCACCCAATGAGGAAAGCAAGCTGTGGCGGGACAACACCTTATTGGCTGGGGGCTGCCCAGCTTGAGGCGGGCGGTAGCTGTCCAGTGAGATCCGATGATCCCTCCCACCGTCGGGAACAACCCCTGGCGCCACGCTCTACGCCAATTGAGTGGTGGCTTATAACCGGTAACTGTCATTCCCCGTGTTTTGTCTACGCCAAAGGCGAAGCTGGAGTGTCCTCTCCAGTGATCCGGTGTTCTACCTTCCAGCGTTGGGCGTTGGTAGGATTCAAGCCTGGGCAGGAAGATATGGAGGACAAGATGTTGCCCATGCAGCATGTCCCCCCTCTCCACGTCACTGATGAATCCAAAGGAACAGCAGGGCTGCTACAGTTTGGCACCAGCGCCGTCGCAGGAGCTACCAGAACAATGTTGAGCACAACAGAGAACTGCCTTAGGGTATCCGACTCCGGATTTTTCCTCAGGGTTGACTCCCGAAGCCTTTCCCGTGACTGGGTGTGCCGCAAGGCAGCGGAGGTTTGAAATGTAATTGTATATGATGCCATCCAAGATTTTGTGATTGATTGGAAAAAAAATTTACCATGGTGTTTATGTCTTCTCTATGTGGACACGGAGGAAGCACTTGTCCATCACCTGGCATAGGAGCACTGACTGACTGTCTAATTTTCTGAATTTTGTCAGTAAAGAAAAAAGGCAAAGTCATTGCAGGCACAGTTGGATAGATGTTCAGGAGCTACTGACACGGGGGGGGGGGGGGGGTGTTAGCCTGTCAACAGTTGTGAACAAGGTGCATGCATTATTGTTGTTTTTAGATAGATAGATACTTTATTTCGAACAAAAAAGTAAAACAAAACAAATGACAAATGCAATAAAGTAACAGTATACAGTGTTCGAAAGGGAGAAGGAAGAAGTGAACACTTATTAATTCCATCTCCTCTTTTCCATAAATACAACCCATGTGAATTATATACAAATTACCACATTTAAGACCCCAAGTAAACAATTAACTATATTTTGTACATATCAACATTAACACCCCTCCATCCCAACATACATACAGTCCATACATCAAAACCAGCCCTAAACAACACAAATATACACAGTGCTGTCCCACCCACCATTCCATAGTGTCCTAGAGTGAGCATAGTGAATCATACATATAAATACTACCCTTCTAACATATATTCTTTCAGCAAATAATGTTTATACCTCTTTTTGAATTGATTTCTGTTTGTACATAGTTTCAGCTCTGGCTCCAGACTGTTCCACAAATCCACTCCACAGACAGATATGCACAGACTTTTCTTAGTTGTTCGTATCTTGGGTTTTGTAAAGTTTAAGTCTCCTCTCAAATTATAATCATTGTCTCTTTTTTTTAAATATTTTTCGAATATTAGTTGGGAGTTGATTATTAATTGCCCTGTATATTACTTGTGCTGCCTTAAATTTAACTAATTCGATGAACTTTATGACATGTGACTTTAAAAACAACAAATTGGTATGGTCTCTATATCCTACATTATTTATTATCCTTATAGCTTTTTTTTGTAATGTGCATATTGACTGTAGGTTGGTCTTGTAGGTGTTTCCCCAAACTTCTACACAGTAGTTAAGATAAGGTAGAAACAGTGAATTGTACAGTAAGACCAATGATTTATAGCCCAAGATGTGTCTTGTTTTCCCCAGTATCCCTATACATTTTGCCAACTTGGCCCGGATGTGACTGATGTGAGGTTTCCAGCAGATTTTATTGTCTAGCGTCACCCCCAGAAACTTATTTTCCTGTACTGTTTCTATTCTGGTATCATCTATCGTTACCATTATTTTGTGGAGTGTGTCAAATAAGAGGCGGATCCATGGACAGGCGGTTTATTACACACTTCACATCTCACACGCACAGAACAGAATGAATGAACTCAACCAGCTCTCCTCTCTTCCCTCAAATCACTCTTCACACGTTTCATGGCGTTTTACTCTCACACAGCATGACATTTACATTACACAGCATTCAACCCCCTATGCCTCTGACTCCTTCCTGCTATATCTCCAGGAACTCTCTGGGCATTGTTCTCCCATGTTTATTCCTTGTCTCTGTCTAAGATGCTGCATAAACTCCTCCCATCCCCCCCCCCAGCATCTAAGATAGAACATTAGTCCACATGCTCTCTTGGTTTCAGTCTCCTCCCATATCTGCTGTAACTGGGGTTTACCGCCTCCATGGCGGTGGGGGGCTGCTGGGAGTGTGTCTGACTGCGGGTGGGCCGTGGCGAGGTGGGGGGGGGGGACTTCGCCCTGTCCGTGTGGCTGCTCTGTTGCATCGCTTCCCTGGGGAGCTCTCCGTGGGGGTCTTCCACGCCGAGGGGCCCTAGCCAACAGCACCTGCTACAAAGGCGGGTTTAAGTCTGTCTATGCCAATTTTCTCCCGTCTACCCCCCAAGTCCAGCACAAAATGCTTATCCCCTGTTTCCAACACTCTGAACGGTCCATCATAGGTTGGGCGCAATGGATGGCGGTGGGCGTCATGTCTGACGAACACGAACTCCGCGTTCTTCAAAGTTTAAGGCACGAAAACACGCGGAAAACAGTGGTGGGCCGGGCCCGGCAGTGTGCCTGTGTTTGCACTAGGGATGGGCATAATTTACCGATTAACCGATAATTGATCATTAAGAATTTCACCGAGGAAGTTCATTTTCGTCGACAAACCGTTTTTTTTTTTAAACAATCCGAGGCCTAGTGCACGGCCGTCCTCAAACAATGCAATGGCAAAATTTGGGCACCAGGGGGCAACATTACACCATCGCCGTACCCTGGCGTGCCTCAGTTGATACATGCGGGCTTGCATAGGGCAATCGCCAAATCATGAAGCGGTTACGGCGAAGTGTTGCGTGGGACCATTTCAATTTAAAAAATAACCAGGTGTACTGCAATCACTGCAATGCAGCATACAAATATACCTCATTGACAGGGTCCATGGAACACCCTTATTACGCGAAGAAACCGCCAACAGTGGTTGCGCGCTGAGTAATGGCGGTCGTGAAGATTCTTTTTTTTTTTCAGAAACTTTATTGAGAAGGTCATGAAGATTCGGTGTACACACGTCGAGGGAAGCTGCAGGAGGCGGCGTAGTAGCTCGACGGGAAGACTATTTCGCACAAAATGGCACAAGAGAACAGCAAAAAGTTCTGCGCAGCTAGACTAAGTAACACGAGCGATAGAGCAATGAATTTTTTTTTTTTTTTTTTTTTTTTTTTTTTGTTACTTATTTGTACCCGTAGGTAGATTTGGTTTGCAGTCTGGTGACAAGCCACCGGCTGCTGGTCGCTGCGTGCGCGAGCGCCCTAAACCTACATGTTTTTTTTACGAATGCGGTCTTCGTTTGTTGGGTGGCCGCTCGGCAGGGAGAGAAGCTGGGTAAAACGTCTCGGCCAATCAGCTTGCGAGATTGCCGAGCCAACACGAGAACAGAGAGAGGGCTCTCCGTGCTGATTCCTGATGTTCTAATGTAGTCTACCTGCCTTGTTACGTACCTAAAAATGTTAATGATGAACCGATTATTAATCATTAATTCTCCCGACGATCGGTGAAGAAAATTTCACCGAATGCCCATCCCTAGTTTGCACTACGCTGCAAAAGCTGAGACGGGCAGCTGCCCGGCGCGGGATTATCTGGTAGAAATTCCCCAGGCAGCCATAGGGGCTGCGCAAAAACCAGCTCTGCCGGGGAAGCTTCCAGATCCTCTTTTGGCGCGGAGCGCAACCCCAATAAAACCCACGGCAACCTGTCCACCCAATTTGCATCCGTCAGTGAAGCCCTGAGTGCTGCTTTCAGTGATCTATGAAAACGCTCACATAACCCATTTGCCTGTGGGTTGTACACGGTTGTGCGATGAATTGTAACACCCAGACTGCGGGCCATTGCGGACCAAAGTTCGGAAACAAATTGCGGGCCCCTGTCGGACGTAATGTCCAACGGTACTCCAAAATGCGCCACCCATGCTGTTAAAAAAGCGCGTCCTACGTCTGCGGATGTGGTTGCCGCCAGCGGGACTGCTTCAGGCCAGCGCGTGGTGTGGTCCACCACTGTCAGGAGGTGCGTGCACCCCTGTGATGGTGGGAGGGGGCCCACGAGGTCCACGTGAACGTGGTCGAACCTCTTAGCCGGTACCCGAAACGGCTCCAAGGGAGCCTTCGTGTGTCTGTGTACCTTGGCTCGTTGGCACGCCACGCAGGCTGCAGCCCACTCTTTTACTTGTTTGCGTAAGCTCGGCCACACAAACTTCTCTCCCACCATTTTGACCGACGCCCGCACTCCTGGGTGCGCCAGAGTGTGAACCGACTCAAACACGCGGCGGCGCCACGCAACCTGGACCACCAGACGCAGGCATCCCGTGGAGACATCGCAGATTGGGGGGGCATGCCATCTTGCAGCACCCTGCTCTCCAGCCTTAACCCTGTTGGTCCAGACTGGAGCGCGCTCACGTCTGAATCGCTAATCTGCTCTGCGGCCATGGCTGCGTAATCTATCCCCACGTAGACCGGGGCCACCATGGCGCGCGAGAGGCAGTCCGCCACCACATTCAGTTTACCTGACACATGCTGAATATCAGTAGTAAACTCTGAGATTACGGCCAGCTGTCTCTGCTGCCTGCCCAACCACGGTTCTGAAACCTTGGCCATAGCGAACGCTAGTGACTTGTGGTCCACGAACGTGGTGAAGCTGCGCCCTTCCAGCCAGAACTGAAAGTGGCGTATGGCCAGGTGGAGAGCCAGTAACTCCCTGTCGAACGCGCTGTATTTACGTTCGCTGTCGCATGAAGTTCTGCTGAAAAAAGCAAGCGGTTGCCAAGCCCCGGCGACGCACTGCTCTACGACAGCCCCTATGGCCACATCTGAAGCGTCGGTGGTGAGCGCTATCCGGGCCGCCAGGTCCGGATGCGCCAGCAGTGCGGCGTTTGCCAGGGCTGCTTTAACCTCCGAGAACACCCGCTCTCGCTCCGGGGTCCATTTGACCCCATCCGCGGGTTTCTGTCTCTTGAGTTTCTGTCTCTTGCGTACAATGGTTGCATGAGCTGCGCCGCACGGGGAAGGAAACGGTTTTAAAAGTTCACCATCCCCAAAAATTCCTGCAGCGCCCTGACCGTCTGAGGCCGGGGAAAATCCGCCACGGAGCACATTTTGTCGGGCAGCGGGATCGCTCCTTCCGGAGAGACGCGGTGCCCCAAAAAATCAATCTCCGTCACACCGAACTGGCATTTCACCGGGTTGATTATTAACCCGTGCTCCTCCAACCTCCGGAAAACCGTCCTGAGGTGGGTTTCGTGTTCGTCTTCAGACGCACTGGCTACCAGGATATCATCCTGGTAGACGAACACGAACGGGAGATCGCGCAGCACTGCATCCATCATGCGCTGGAATGTCTGTGCCGCGCCTTTTAACCCAAATGTCATGCGCAGGAACTTGAATAGACCGGATGGAGTTATTACCGCTGTTTTGGGTATGTCCTCCGCGCACACTGGGACTGGGTGGTAACCACGGACCAGGTCTATTTTGGAAAAAATGCGTGCTCCGGCGAGGTGAACGGAAAAATCCTGTATGTGGGGAATCGGATAGCGGTCGTGCGCTGTGGCGTTGTTCAACCTGCGGAAATCACCGCACGGTCGCCATGATCCCTCAGCCTTAGGGACCATGTGTAGCGGGAATGCCCATAGGCTGTTTGAACGCCTGATGATGCCCAACCTTTCCAGGTTGGCGAACTCCTCGCACGCTATGGCCAGTTTAGCTGCGTCCAAGCGCCGAGGTCTTGCAAAAACAGGCGGCCCGGTGGTGGTGATAAAGTGCTCCACCCCGTGTTTAGCGATGGCCGCCGAAAACGTGGGGACCGTGAGTGCTGGGAACTGACTGAGCAGTGTGTGGAACTTACCGCCTGGAGCTGTGACGTTGGCTTGTGCTGTTTGCTGGGTCGCTCGAGCTATACAGGGGATAGAGTCAAAGGACAGTGCATTAACCAGGCGCCTGTTAGCAACATCAACCAGTAAACCATGTGCACACAGAAAATCAGCCCCCAGGATATGGTAATTCAGTGCTGCTACGACAAAAGTCCACTCGTATGTACGGCCGTGTAGAGAGATAAGATCAGTGTCCTCTCACCAAAGGTCTTAATTTCCGAGCTGTTTGCTGCCAACATCTCGGGGCCGCTAGGTGCTGCCAGCCGGTTGGCGTAGGTCGGCAGGATGAAGCTCTTCTGGGCTCCAGTGTCCACGAGGAAACGCCTCCCCGAGCATGCGTCCGTCATGTAGAGCAGCTTGTTCTCTTCACCGAGGGTCGCTGCTGCTACCGACCGTCGGCCTCGGCGTTTTCCTGAGCGCTTGAATTGGCATGGTGGCGCACATCTGCATGCGTTCTCTCCGAAGCGGCGGTGGTAGAAACAGAGCGTGTCTCTCTGGCGCTCCTTGGCCCCTGCTGCTGCTACCGTCGGTGGCTCCTCGCCTCTTCTGGTCGTCTCCCTGGGCTCCACCGCTGCCGCGTTGACTGTGATCACCCTGGTGGTGAGGATGATCTGGTCTGCCTCCTGGGCTAGCGCACGGTAGTCACGCACGGCCAGCAACGGCGAATTGGCCAGAACCGCTCTCGCCACTGTTGGAAAGTTCCGGAGGAAAAGGTGGGCAAACAGAAATTGCCCGTCATCCGTGCCCATTAACGCCAGCATCTTCTCCATCAGGTTGACGGCCGACCCATCTCCTAACTCGGTCCGCGCCAGGAGCCTCTCCGCTCTCTCACATTCCGAGAGCGTGTAGCACCGGGTGAGCGCAGCCTTGAGCGCCTCATATTTGTTGCGGGCTGGCGGCTGATCGAGCAGGCTCGCTACCTGCTGAGCTGTGCAGGCGTCCAGCGCTGCGACCACATGGTAGAATCTGGTGTCGTCTGCCGTTACTCCCCGGAGGGCGAACTGGGCCTCGGTGTGGTGGAACCAAGAGCACGGGTTGTGCTGCCAGAAATCCGGTAGCTTGACTGAAACCGCACACACGTGGCTGGGGGCTCCAGTCCGGGCTGTCTGTGGGATGGCTGCTGCGTCGCTGGGGCTTCCCGAGCAGGCCGGCTCCGGGGTTCTTGCCTCGTGTTCCATAATACGTCTTGGGTCACCAGTGTGGAGTGTGTCAAATAAGAGGCAGATCCATGGACAGACGGTTTATTACACACTTCACATCTCACAAGCACAGAACAGAATGAATGAACTCAACCAGCTCTCCTCTCTTCCCTCAAATCACTCTTCACACGTTTCATGGCGTTTTACTCTCACACAGCATTACATTTACATTACACAGCATTCAACCCCCAATGCCTCCTGCTATATCTCCAGGAACTCTCTGGGCATTGTTCTCCCATGTTTATTCCTTGTGTCTGTCTAAGATGCTGCATAACCTCCTCCCATAATTTCATGATTTATTTTTATGATTTCCAAACAACATAATCTTTGTTTTTTTCAGATTTAGAGATAATTTATATTTGTTGAACCACTGCGTTAACCTTTTCATTTCAGTTGTGACCACCTCTAAAACCTGCTGCAAATTCTCACCAGTGCAAAGGATATTTGTGTCATCTGCAAACAAAATAAATTTCAGAATTTTTGATACTTGGCATATGTCATTTATATACAAGATAAAGAGTTTGGGTCCCAAAACTGACCCCTGGGGCACACCACAAGTGATGTCCATAAAGGGTGATTTGTGCTCACCAATTTGTACAAATTGTTGTCTGTTACTTAAATAGTGACTTGCACAGTGAAGTTATGGTCTGAGGAGGCAATGGACGCTCTAAAGGGCTGTTTTGAAACCACCGCCTGGGAGCAGCTCTGCAATCCACATGGTGAGGACATCGATGGCCTCACTCACACCATCATGGACTACATCAGCTTCTGTGTGGACAACACTGTTCCCACCAAGACCATACGGTGTTGCTCAAACAACAAACCCTGGATCAACCCCGAGATAAAAACACTTCTGAGAGAGAAGAAGAGGATCTTCAGGTCGGGGAACAGGGAGATGCTGAAGTCCGTACAGAGGGAGCTGAGGAGAAAGATCAGAGAAGGCAAGGACAGCTTCAGGAAGAAGATGGAGGACAAGCTGCAACAGAGCGACATCAGCGGGGTCTGGAGAAACCTCAAAACCATCTCTGGGCTCCAGAATACCTCCCCCCAGGCCACGGGGGGCAGGGAGTGGGCGAACAATCTGAATCTGTTTTTCAATAGGTTTGACCAACCGCCCTCCCCCCTGACTGCACAACAACGACTGCTGCCTCTGAAGACATCAAGTCCATGCTGCCAACTCCCCACTCCACCAACACCCTCCACTCCCAACACACAGCCCCCCCAACCTGACCCTCACTAAGACCCAGGTGAGGACGGAGCTGAGGAAGATCAAGGCGAGGAAGGCGTCGAGACCAGATGGCATCAGCGCAAAGCTCCTCAAGTCCTGTGCAGACCAGCTGTGTGGGATTGTGGAGTACATCTTCAATCTGAGCCTGAAGCTGGGGAGGGTACCACAGCTGTGGAAAACATCTTGTGTGGTACCTGTACCAAAGACGTCCCACCCCAAAGATCTGAACAGCTACAGACCAGTGGCCCTGACGTCCCACATGATGAAGACCCTGGAGAGACTGCTCCTTGCTCACCTCCGCCCCCTGGTGGGACCAGCGATGGATCCACTCCAGTTCGCCTACCAGCATGGCATTGGGGTGGAGGATGCGGTGGTCTTCCTCCTTCACCGTTCTCTGTCCCACCTGAAGAAGTCCGGGAATGCTGTGAGGATCATGTTCTTTGACTTCTCCAGTCCTTTCAACACCATCCAACCGATGATCCTAAAGGACATCGGTTGCTGTGTGCAGGGGTGGACCAGCACCTGTCATCATGGATCCTGGACTACCTCACAAACCGGCCTCAGTTTGTGAGAACCCGGGACTGTGTGTCCGACACGATCATCGGTAGCACGGGGGCCCCCCAGGGAACAGTTTTGGCTCCCTTCCTGTTCACCCTTTATACTGCGGACTTCTCACACAACACAACACACTGCCATCTACACAAGTTCTCTGACGACTCTGCGATCATTGGCCTCATCTCCAACGGAGATGAAGCTGAGTACTGAGGGCTTATCCAGGACTTTGTGGGCTGGTGCCATCGGAACTGCCTCCAGATCAACACGAGGAAAACTAAAGAGCTGGTGGTGGACTGCCGGAGGCAAGGACAACCCCTCACAGCACCAGTAAATATACAGGGAACAGACATCGAGATGGTGACATCCTACAAGTACCTGGGTGTTCATCTGAACAATAAACTAGACTGGTCACACAATACCGACACACTCTACAAGAAGGGACAGCGCAGGCTGTTCCTACTGAGGAGACTCAGGTCTTTTGGTGTACAAGGGGCGCTGCTGAAGTCATTCTATGACACGGTGGTGGCATCAGCCATCACTTTTGGAGTGGTCTGCTGGGGCAGTGGCATTACAGCAGCCGATAGGAAGAGACTGAACAAACTGATCAAGAAAGCTAGCTCTGTCCTGGGGCAGCGCCTTGACCCAGTGGAGGAGATGGGACAGAGAAGGATGGTGGCTAAACTGTCATCTCTGCTGGAGTCCGAGTTCCACCCTATGCAGGACACACTGAATGCTCTGAGGAGCTCATTTAGCAGCAGACTACATCATCCTAGGTGCACAACCAAGAAGTTTTGCATGTCCTTCCGACCTACGGCTGTCAGACTGTACAACCTAAGCAGGGCTGCTCGCAGAGATAGCAAGAAAGACGTGACAACCTAATAGTATTGAATGCAAAAGACGCAACAGACTTACTCAGTGGTCCCCTCTGGTATACAACTAGGAAAATACCGGTCGCTATGGAAGGTGAGAATATGTATGGGTACATAATCATACCATGTAGGATAACTAAGTAGACGGTTGTGCTGTTTCATTCCATCTAGCTACAATGCTCCGCACTGTGTGTGTTTATATATTTATATATTTATTCCATCTAGCAACAATGCTCTGCACTGTGTGTGTTTATATATTTACCTCCGCCAGGCCGAAAAGGCCAGGAGGAGGTTATGTTTTTGCCAGGGTTTGTTTGTCTGTCTGTCTGTCTGTTTGTCTGTTGGTTAGCAAGATAACTCAAAAACTTTTGGACGGATTTCCATGAAACTTTCAGGCGTTGTTGGAAATGGTACAAGGAAGAACTGATTAAATTTTCGGGATGATCTGCATCACCGTCTGGATACAGGAATTTTTTAAAGCATTTTTTAAACACTGTGACATACGGGCATTTTCAACATGTGCGCAGGCGCAATGGAGGGCGCTGGTCGTCGTGTCTGACCAACACAAACTCCGCGTTCTTCAACGTTTTAGGCACAAAAGCACACAGAAAACACTGGTGGCCTGGGCCCGCCAGCGTGCCTGTGTTTGCGCGCAGCTGCAAAACCTGACACGGGCAGCTGTCCGCCGCCAGATTATTTGGCAGAAATTCCCCGGCCAGCCATAGGCGCCGCACAAAAACGACCTCTCTGCCGGGGAAGCTTCTAAATTCTGTTTTGCCGTGGAGCGCAACCCCAATAATATAATATAAAACCCACGGCAACCTGTCTACCCAATCAGCATCCGTCAGTGGAGGACATGGACACAACAGCAACACTTCAGTTTATTACCTCCGCTAAGGAGGCAATGCATATACTACTGAACCACGAATCCTATCACTATCAGACTGATCGTCATTGATTAATTCTCTATGTTTATTGCACTGTCCCTGTCAAATAAACAAATAATCATTGTGAATCCAATTGCTAGTCATATGTTTTCATGCTCAAGGACTCTGAAAACGTACACACAAACACTGTATGGGGGGAACTGTGGCACTTGGCGGAGGTCTGCGCTCTCTGAGTGCTTTTCTAGTTATATATTTATTCCATCTAGCAACAATACCAAGTCTACCTACGGGTACAAATAAGTAACAAAAAAAAAAAAAAAAAATGCTCTGCACTGTGTGTTTATATATTTATATATTTATTCCATCTAGCTACAATGCTCCGCACTGTGTGTCTATATATATTTATATTTATATTTATATGTACATATGTATACTCGCTGCTCTTGTTTTTTTCTTGCCTTCTGATTGTTGCTCTGAGTGTTGCTATCCCTGTGCTGTTGCAATCCTGGAATTTCCCCATTGTGGGACTAATAAAGGCTTATCTTATCTTGTCTTATCTTATGTTATCTTAAATAATTTTCCACCCAACTCAGTCCGACTCCTCTTATCCCATACCTTTCCAGTTTCCTTAGTAGAATTCTGTGGTCAATGGTGTCAAAGGCTTTCTTTAAATCTATAAATACTCCTACAGCAAACTTTTTTTTATCTATACAACTAGTAATTTCTTCAATAAGTTTGATCAGTGCCAAAGATGTAGACTTATCTGCTCTAAAACCATACTGGCTATCTGTAAGGAGGTTGTGTTTTTCAATGAAATCATCCAGTCTCTTAGTGAAGATTTTTTCAAGTATTTTGGAGAATTGTGAGAGTAAAGAGACCAGCCTGTAATCTGTGAAATAATGACTGTCTCCTGTTTTGTATAGAGGTATTACTTTTGCTATTTTCATTTTGTTTGGAAATTTACCAGTTTGAAATGACAGGTTACGGTGATGGGTGGGTGAGTGGGTGGGTGAGTGGGTGTGGTGATGATGTGGGTGAGTGGCTTAACAATTCCTTCAATTACTTTTTTCACTATTATCATGTCAATTTCATTCCAGTCCGTTGATTTTTTTGTTCATAAATTTACTCACAGTCTCGATAATTTCCTTTTCAGTAACTGCACCCAAAAAGATTGTGTTTGGATTTCTATCTTCTATTTCGTTTACAGAACCACTGTTGTTTGTTTCTGGTGTCACTATTGATTTTGCTAATTCAGGACCAACGTTTACAAAAAATTTATTGAAACCACTGACCACATCCTCCATATTATTTATCAAATTGCCATTTTCAATAAAATATTCTGGATAATTAGCATTCTTAGGTCGATTACTAATAATCCCATTGAGTACTTGCCATATTCCTCTTAAGTTATTTTTATTATCCTCTAATATTCTGTTGTAGTATTCTTTCTTACAAGTCCTCATTATATTAGTAAACTTATTTTTATATCTTTTATATTTGATCTCAGCCTCCACCATTCTGCACTTAATGAATTGTTTATATAATGTATTCTTCTTTTTACATGCATTTAGTAACCCCTTGGTGACCCAAGGGGTTCCAAGGTTGTCATAGCCAGGAGCGGCACTGGGGTTAAGCTCCCAGTGCTCATAAAATGCTCCTTGTGGCGTGCGTCTCGAAAAGCCTCTGACAACTAAGTCCAACTCCTAGCCTGCCCGTGTGGTTTAGTCTCTAAGCCCGGTGGAACTGCTTTTACTAATAGGAGAAGGGGCAAGGGCGGATCTCTGGCGCCTTAAAAACAGATGCTTCAGGTAGATGGTGGCTCGTCAACCTGGGAAGGTAGCCCATCTAGGGGAAGGTAAACCCTGATTTCAAACCTCCGCTGCCTTGCGGCACACCCGGTCACGGGAAAGGCTTCGGGAGTCAACCCTGAGGAAAAATCTGGAGTCAGAGCACCTAAGGCAGTTCTCTGTTGTGCTCAACATCGTTCTGGTAGCTCCTGCGACGGTGCTGGTGCCAAACTGTAGCAGCCCTGCTGTTCCTTTGGATTCATCAGTGACGTGGAGAAGGGGGGACATGCTGCATGGGCAACATCTTGTCCTCCATATCTTCCTGCCCAGGCTTGAATCCTACCAAAGCCCAACGCTGGAAGGTAGAACACCGGATCACTGGAGAGGACACTTCAGCTTCGCCTTTGGTGTAGACAAAACACGGGGAATGACAGTTACCAGTTTTAAGCCACCGCTCAATTGGCATAGAGCGCGGCGCCAGGGGTTGTTCCCGACGGTGGGAGGGATCATCGGATCTCACTGGACAGCTACCGCCCACCTCAAGCTGGGCAGCCCCCAGCCAATAAGGTGTTGTCCCGCCACAGCTTGCTTTCCTCATTGGGTGCATGGGGATGAGGAGAAGTCCGAATGGCAGGCTGAGAACCTTCGCACCAGGCAAGACAAAAAAACAAAAGAGACCAATTCTAAAACTGGGAACTTGGAACGTCTGCACTATGATGACAGGACTCGCTGCTAACCTCAAGGACATCAACGACACCAGGAAGACTGCCATCATCAATAATGAGCTGAAGAGACTGGGAGTGGATATCGCCACTCTCCAGGAAACACGGTTGGCTGATGCAGGCACACTGAGAGAGAAGGACTACACGTTCTACTGGCAGGGAAAGGGCAGTGACGAACACAGGGAACACGGAGTGGGCTTCGCAGTGAAGAACACCTTGCTGAAGATGGTGGAACCGGGCAGCAATGGCTCTGCATGACTCCTCACCCTCCGCCTCAACACCACTCAAGGCCCAGTCACCCTCGTCAGTGTGTATGCCCCAACACTGACAGCCACACCAGAGGCAAAAGACGAGTTCTACGAGAATCTCGCTACAACTGTCAGGATCATCCCCAACTCTGAACAACTCATTCTCCTTGGAGACTTCAATGCCAGAGTGGGTGCTGACCACGACTCCTGGCCCTCCTGTCTTGGACCATTTGGCATGGGCAGAATGAACGACAACGGACAGCGGCTGCTCGAGTTCTGCACATATCACGATCTGTGCATCACAAACTCGTTCTTCAAGACCAAGCCCAAGCACAAGGTTTCCTGGCGACATTCGCGTTCAAAGCACTGGCACCAGCTGGACTTGATCCTGACCAGGCGCACCTCACTGAAGAACGTGCTAATCACCCATTCGTTCCAGAGTGCAGATTGCGACACAGACCATTCATTGGTGTGTTGCAAGATCAAGCTGCAGCTGAAGAAATTCCATCATGCTAGACGGCCAGGAAAGGCACGGATTGACACCAGCAAGATGGCCCAACCAGAACTTGTTGAGCAGTTTGCTTCCACCTTTGAGAAGGAACTTGGTGTACCACAAGAAGGAGAATCTGCAAAGCAGAAGTGTGAAGAGCTGCGAAACACCATCCACCGCACAGCCTTGGCTACCTTTGGGAGGAAGACCTCGAAGTCACAGGACTGGTTTGATGCCAAGTTGACCGAGATGACCCCGTCATTGAAGCCAAGCGCCCAGCACTTGCTGAGTACAAGAAGTACCCAAACGAGAAGAATCTCCAGATTCTCAGGGCTGCGAGAAGCAAAGTTCAGCAGATTGCTCGGCGCTGTGCCAACGAGTACTGGACTCAGCTCAGCCAAGACATTCAAACTGCTGCCATAACAGGGAACATCCGTGGTATGCACGATGGCATCAAGAAAGCACTTGGTCCGGCTCAGAGCAAGACGGCCCCCCTCAAATCCTCCACTGGGGAGGTGATCACAGAAAAGAACAAGCAGATGGAGAGATGGGTGGAACACTACTCCGACCTCTACTCCAGACAGAACACTGTGACACCGTCAGCCCTTGATGCCATCGACTGCCTGCCATCCAAGGACGAACTTGACGCCGAGCCAACCATCGACGAACTCAGCAAGGCCATTGATAGCTTAGCCGCTGGCAAGGCACCCTGCAACGACGGCATACCCCCCGACCTGATCAAGCACTGCAAGACCGCCCTACTGCTGCCATTGCATGACGTCCTCTGCCAGTGCTGGAAGGAAGGTGCCGTACCACAGGACATGAGGGACGCCAAGATCATCACCCTCTACAAAAACAAAGGGGAGAGAAGCGACTGCAACAACTACAGGGGCATCTCCCTCCTCAGTGTTGTTGGCAAAGTCTACGCACGAGTTGTTCTCGTTCGTCTACAGAAGCTTGCCGAACATGTCTACCCCGAGTCTCAGTGTGGCTTCCGCGCTGAGTGATCAACGGTCGATATGATATTCTCCATCCGCCAGCTCCAGGAGAAATGCAGAGAACAGAACATGCCCCTGTATGTCGCCTTCATTGACCTCACCAAAGCGTTCAATCTGGTCAGCAGAGAGGGCCTTTTCAAGATCCTGCCAAAGATAGGATGCCCACCAAAGTTGCAAAGCCTCATCGAATTGTTTCACACCAACATACAGGGGATAGTGCAGCACGACGGCAATGTCTCAGAGCCATTCAACATATGCAGCAGAGTGAAACAGGGCTGTGTACTTGCGCCAACCCTCTTCGGGATTTTCTTTGCTATGCTCCTGAGGCATGCCTTCAGCACAGCAACAGAGGGAATCTACCTGCACACAAGATCTGACGGCAGGCTTTTCAACCTCGCCCGCCTGAAAGCCAGAACCAAAGTACGCGAGGCTCTAATCAGAGACATGCTGTTTGCAGACGACGCTGCAGTCACAACCCACACACAGAAGGAGCTTCAGACCCTGATGGACCGCTTCTCCCAGGCATGCAAGGACTTCGGGCTTACCATCAGCCTGAAGAAGACTAACGTCTTGGCGCAAGGCACGGAAGCACCACCAACCATCACCATCGACGACTACGAGCTGGAGGTCGTGAATCAGTTCACGTACCTGGGGTCCACGATCAGCAACAACCTCTCCCTTGATACAGAGATCGACAAGAGGATTGGAAAATCAGCCTTCACACTCGCTCGCCTCACCACAAGAGTGTGGGAGAATCCCAAACTCTCTGTCAAGACAAAGATGGCAGTGTACAATGCCTGCATCATCAGCACACTGCTCTATGGGAGTGAGACGTGGACAACATACGCCCGGCAGGAAAAGAGACTGAACTCCTTCCACTTGCGCTGCATTCGCCACATCCTGGACATATCCTGGCAGGACAAAGTGCCCAACACAGAAGTTCTGTCCCGCGCCGGCCTTCCCTCCATGTTCACTCTACTCAGGCAGCGCAGGCTCCGCTGGCTAGGCCACGTTCACTGTATGGAGGATGGCAGAATCCCCAAAGACGTCCTCTACGGAGAACTGTCAACTGGCAGGAGAGACGTTGGCCGCCCACAGCTGCGCTTTAGAGACGTCTGCAAGAGAGACATTAAGGCCCTGGAGATCAACACAGAGCGCTGGGAGGACCTTGCAATGGACCGCTCCAAATGGAGAGGCACCCTGACCAGACAGCTCAAGGCAGGTGAAGAGAGACTGACTGCTGCAGCAGATGAAAAAAGGACCCGCAGGAAGAACCGCCACAGACCCAGCAGCACGGAGATCACCCACAAGTGCGACCTGTGTGACAGGGACTGCCATTTGCGCATCGGCCTGTTCAGCCACAGGCGGTGCTGTTCCAGCAGAGTAGACGTTTAGGATTTCTCTTCCATGGTCATCATAGACCGACGGAGGCCGACAACAGTGACCCAAGGAATATTTTTGTTTTGTTGTCTGTCACTGTATTGTTTTATAGGACAGTTTTTATTGTACAATGAAAATTTGTAAAAATTTATCATGTGCTTTATTTATATCATTTTCATCATAAACTATCTTCCAGTCTTGTATTAATAATTCCTTTGCCAGTAAATACATAGATTCTTCAGTTCTTATTCTTTTATATTTAATATTTTTGGTATACTTTTTCTTCCTATAATCACATTGATAAACAACAAAAATTGGCAGGTGGTCACTGATGTCATTCAATAAAAGCCCACTCATGATATTATTTTCCATAACATTTGTGAATATGTTATCTATTAGTGTGGCACTGTGTGACGTGATTCTGCTAGGTCCGGTAGTTGTTGGATGTAAGCCCATACTGTACATTGTGTTGATAAATTCTTCTGTCAAACTATGTTGTTTTGAATTCATAAGGTCTATATTGAAATCCCCACAGATGAACATAACTTTATGAGTTAGTTTTGCATACATTTTTTCCATCCAGTCCTTAAATAAGTCAATGTTTGATCCAGGTGTTCTATATACACAGCTCACTACTATATTCTTCACATTGTCCAGACAGATTTCTATTGTAATACATTCAAATAATTCATCCACAGTTACTGACAGATTTTCAACAACCTTGTATTTCAAGCTCTTGTCAACATAAATTGCAACTCCTCCTCCTTTTTTCACTTTTCTATTTATATAATTTAATTCATAGCCATCCATGGTAAAATCCACTCCTTTCTCTTCACTGAGCCACGTCTCTGATATTGCCACAATATTGAATGGCTCTTTAAACTGATGTAAATAATCTTTAATGTTATTAAAGTTGGCATAGAGACTTCTGCTGTTGAAGTGGATCATAGAAATATTGAAATCAGATGTGACCATTGTGTTAAACTGTTCATCCATGTAGTAACTACAGTCATTATTGATGGAGCTAAATAAATTATTGTCAGGGTCTATGTTATATTCTACGTCCTTTGGGTTGTGATCCGTATATTCAAAAACGTTCCTGATGTTCCTGTTTGTTGATCTTTTGTTTCATATTGTTAAATGTCCTGTTGCAGATGAGTATAATCCTTCAGTGTCCTACAGTTGTCTCTTGTTGCTGTCGACTCCAGTACATAATATTCTTTGATATTTGTCCAGTTCCATAATATTTCGGATGTTAATGACCTTGGCTTCTTCAGGTGATCCATTTAATTTTATGTATATTTTACAGTTTGATGTCCAGGTGTTTTGAATCTTTTTCTGCTTTCTCAGGTACAGTGGGGTAAAAAAGTATTTAGTCAGCCACCAATTGTGCAAGTTCTCCCACTTAAAAGATGAGGGTGGTCTCCAATTTTCATCATAGGTATACCTCAACTATGAGAGACAAAATAAGAAAAAAAAAATCCAGAAAATCACATTGAAGGATTTTTAATGAATTAATTGGTAAATTCCTCGGTAAAATAAGTATTTGGTCAATAACAAAAGTTCATCTCAATACTTTGTTAGATACCCTTTGTTGGCAATGACAGAGGTCAAACGTTTTCTGTAAGTCTTCACAAGGTTTCACACACTGTTGCTGCTATTTTGGCCCATTCCTCCATGCAGATCTCCTCTAGAGCAGTGATGTTTTGGGGCTGTCGCTGGGCAACACAGACTTTCAACTCCCTCCAAAGATTTTCTATGGGGTTGAGATCTGGGGACTGGCTAGGCCACTCCAGGACCTTGAAATGCTTCTTACGAAGCCACTCCTTCGTTGCTCGGGCTGTGTGTTTGGGATCATTGTCATGCTGAAAGACCCAGCCACGTTTCATCTTCAATGCCCTTGCTGGTGGAAGGAGGTTTTCACTCAAAATCTCACGATACATGGCCCTATTCATTCTTTTCTTTACACGGATCAGTCGTCCTGGTCCCTTTGCAGAAAAACAGCCCCAAAGTATGATGTTTCCACCCCCATGCTTCACAGTAGGTATGATGTTCTTTCTCCTCCAAACACGACAAGTTGAGTTTTTACCAAAAAGTTCTATTTTGGTTTCATCTGACCATATGACATTCTCCCAGTCCTCTTCTGGATCATCCAAATGCTCTCTAGCAAACTTCAGACAGGCCTGGACATGTACTGGCTTAAGCAGGGGGACACGTCTGGCACTGCAGGATTTGAGTCCCTGGCGGCGTAGTGTGTTTCTGATGTAGCCTTTGTTACTTTGGTCCCAGCTCTCTGCAGGTCATTCACTAGGTGCCCCCATGTGGTTCTGGGATTTTTGCTCACCGTTCTCATGATAATTTTGACCCCACGGGGTGAGATCCTGCGTGGAGCCCCAGATCGAGGGAGATTATCAGTGGTCTTGTATGTCTTCCATTTTCTAATAATTGCTCCCACAGTTGATTTCTTCACACCAAGCTGCTTTCCTATTGCAGATTCAGTCTTGTTAGCCTGGTGCAGGTCTACAATTTTGTTTCTGGTGTCCTTTGACAGCTCTTTGGTCTTGGCCATGGTGGAGTTTGGAGTCTGACTGTTTGAGGTTGTGGACAGATGTCTTTTATACTGATAACAAGTTCAAACAGGTGCCATTAATACAGGTAACGAGTGGAGGACAGAGGAGTCTCTTAAAGAAGTTACAGGTCTGTGAGAGCCAGAAATCTTGCTTGTTTGTAGGTGACCAAATACTTATTTTACTGAGGAATTTACCTATTAATTCATTAAAAATCCTTCAATGTGATTTTCTGGATTTTTTTTTTCTCATTTTGTCTCTCATAGTTGAGGTATACCTATGATGAAAATTGGAGACCTCTCTCATCTTTTAAGTGGGAGAACTTGCACAATTGGTGGCTGATTAAATACTTTTTTGCCCCACTGTATCTTGCTTTTCTAGCTATTTCTGCGTTTTCTTTTGTGAGGTGCTAGTTTATATAGATGTTTGTTCGCTTTCAGTTTTCTACCTTGTTTTAGCAGCGCAGTCTTGTGTTTTCTATTCACAAACCTCATGATTACAGCCGGTTTGTCGCTGTTTTTCCTGGGCAGAGGGTGGCAGGCCTCAATGGTGTTACAGTCCAGCTGGATTCCTTTGGACTGCAAGAAGGCCGCCACTTGTTGCTCCGTGGATTCATCTTCCAGCGCGTTGAGCCTCCCTCCGCTGTCCGTGGCCACCACCCAAGCATATGATCGAGGTTTAATGTGGAGCCCAGTGATGATCACGTCATTCACCCGGGTGTACTGCTCCAGGTCCGACACTGTGCTCTCCAGATACGCCAGCCTCTTGTCCTTCTCGGCGTTCTGGATCCGCAGCACTTTCACCTCCTCGAGCAGGCCCAGGATGTTTTTTTGCTGCAGCTTAACAGCAGAAATCTCTTCAGCCAAGAAGTCGAGAGATCTTTTAATGTCGTCCACCTCCTCAGTCTACTGAGCTTTCTTGGGACCCATTATCCTGGCCGATGTACGTTGACTAAACAGCTAATAAACAGCTGTTTAGCTAGCTGGATGGTGGGCCTCTCTGCTCCGCTCTCGTTTTCCAGTCCAAAGATGCCAGTATTGTCGTCTTAAATCAGACAGGGGTCGAAACTAAAATGTCCAGTCCGTAATCCAAATTCAGTTCTCAAAAGCCAAAAAAGTAGTCAAAAACCGAGCACCAAAACACAGAAATCCACCAACTGACAGGATCTGACAGCAGGTTGACAGCAATGATGTCAGAAAAAATATGCTTGCCTTGCATTTCTCAGCTTCAAATTATAGATGCTCAATCTGTCATTATAGATTTCATCATGAACCTGTAATTTAGTTTTTCACCACCTGCGTTCAGCTTTTCGACACGCTCTTTTTTTTTTTTAGCTCTAACTAGTTTGGCATTTCTCAGTGGAGGTTTCTTTTTAATAGTGACCACCTTCACCTTGGGAGCAATGGCATTGATAATATTTGTAATTTTTCCATTGAAATTTTCCACAAGCTCATTTACTGAAGGTGGTGGGGGGGTGAGGAAGAGAAAGCTTGGATTAATGTTTCACTGGTATTATCACCGATGTACCATTTTTTGATGACCTCTGTCTGGATATTTCTGTTGACACTGATAGCACTCTTAAAGAAAACACAAGAATGGTCAGACAGAGCAACGTTCATCACCGTAACCTTGAAGATGTTCAGACCTTTGGAGAGGACCAAGTCCAGACTGTGTCCTCTGTTGCGTGTTTTTTTTTCCATTACATGCTGAGTCAGTCCAAAGTTACAAGAACACAACACAATTCTTTGGTCCCTCTGTTCTGGGCTGTGACTGGTGAGAAATGGACACTAGATTTGATAACTTTACAGGATGTGTAGGATGGATTTTGTTTCTCTGTAAATTTACCAACCTTTTTCTGCTACCTATTAAAACAGGAATTAAGGAAACTACTTCCATACCCTGCCCTGGCTTGTCTTGGAAAGAGTGATGAGTACCAGCGGTATCAGAGCCTGGACCCAGTACATCAAACCCAGCTTGTGTTGTTATCAGGCTGTGGATTTCGGTTCAGCTGTGAGAGTGGGGGTGGTGGTGGGTGGCGGGGCTTCAGCTGTGGTGGTGGTGGTGAGTGCCGGGGCTTTGGGAGTTGTATCAGAGCTCTCTGGGGAATTGCTGGAGGGGGGAAATGGGGGTGGGGGTGAAGTGGGAGGTTTTGGGGTGAGAAAATTGGATTGGGGCATGGGGTCAGTTTTGTGGCCACAGTGACCAGTTCCTTCATCTGGTCAGTGAAACTGAGGAGTGGGAAGGATGGGGAAGAGGAAGCTGAAGAGGAGGGGGTATGCAGTGGTAGAAGGGGTGGGTCCTCACTGGTGACTTTTGGTGAAGGAGGGGTCTGCAAAGATGGGGGCTGAGGCAGCTTTATCTCACAATTTCTGCTGGGCTGTATCTTATCCTGTTGTTTTGGTTCCTCTAGACTCTCCTTGTGCTGGGGAACAGAATGGCAACACAGAAAATAGAACAGATTGGATCCATCCATTTAAATTGAACAGTCTGCTAAATTTCTCAACTCCTCCTCTGACCGGTGGTAGTGGGCTACTAACAAACACTTCAGCATTCAGACAGCTTACTAGATCTAGGAGTTCCTTAAAGTCCTGTTTCAGCCCCTCAGACTACTGTTTCAGAACATTATTTGAGCCTATATGTAATATGAGAGTTTTCGCCGAGGGGTGATCAGCCATGATTTGCAAGATTTTGTTTCTCACATCAGACACCATATCCCTGGGAAACCACATTATTTCTGTGTGTTTACCACATATGTTTCTCACATCTTTCACAGCAGAGTCACCAACAATCAGTTTCAGGCCCAGCTGTTAGTTTTCTCTGTAGCCTTTTACCATCTGAGTTGTGATTTACCTTGCTGCGCGTGGGGGAGATTTTATCCAGGTCATCAGATGGAGAGCAAGGGTCCTGCAGTAGCGGCACAAATCTGCTCTGAAGTGACATGTTTGGCTGTTGCAGAGGTTTGTTTTTAGGCTTTCATTTGACAGCTATCCATGGCTGTGTCTTGCTGACAGGCGAGGCTGAAGATGGTCTTGGTCTGCCCAATAATGCAGACCAGCTGTTTATATCACAAATTTCACCAAGTTGAGCTGTTACTTGTCCTCCCCTCACCCTATGTGATGATTTATTCTTTGGATTTGTACCAAGGGCATTCCAAGGAGGACTATCACTTGAGGATTTATTTCTCTGTACATAATCTTCCCATTTCCTCTCAGCCATGTTAGCACTGGATAGTTGTGAGTTAGCGGTGCCTTGTTCACTGTATTTAATCACTGGCAGTGTTGTATCATTTTCACAGAGTTCATTTACTTCCAGATTAACTTCTAGCCGCTGGATGCTAGTTTCCAGCATGGTAATCTTCTGTAGGAGTTTGTGGTAGTCATCTGTAGAAAGGTGAGGCATCTTGTTGATACTTTTCTTTAGCTTGTCAGTCACTGTAGTTCAGGCTCCAGCTGCTTGTAAGCCACGCTCACGTAGCGCTGATAAGATCCAAAAAAGTGTTAGTTCATGGTAATAGTGAGCTATATCTTCAGCGAAATATATAGTGATCCCTCGCTACTTCGCGTTTCACCTTTCGCGCCCTCAGTGCATCGCAGATTTTTCAAAAATATTCATCAAAAATTCAAAATTGAGAAAAAATGGCACGAAAGTTGCCTGGGCGCTAGCAGAAGGCAGGGAGACTACATTAGAACATCAGGTATCAACACGGAGAGCCCGCACAACTCAAAATCCACCTCTCTGATCACCGCTCCACTCCTCTCCACCCACCTCTTCACCGCTCGGGAATCTCGCAAGCTGATTGGCCGAGACGTTTTACCTCGCAAGCTGATTGGCCGAGACGTTTTACCCAGCTTCTCTCCCTGCCGAGCGCCCATACCCAGCAAAGGAAGACCGCATTCATTGTTCTTTATCGCTCGTGTTGCTTAGTGGCACTTTCCGCTGTTCTCTTGTGCCTTTTTGTGCAAAATAGTGCTTGTGACGCCCTTGGGGGGGGGGTGACGCTACTTCGCAGTTTTTCACTTTTCGCGGTCGGTTCTGGTCCCCATTAAACGCGATAAGTGAGGGATCACTGTAGTCCCAGTGTACCCTGCCTCTTGCCCAAAGATGCTGGGATAGGCTGCAGCAACCCCTGCGACCCGAAAAGGATTAAGCGGAAGAAGATGGATGGATGGATGATTTATGAGTACCCGGAAGGCACTGCCCATAAATTTCTTGTAGGGGAAGTAAAAATATTGCCAGAAAAATGTAAGCAGAGGGAAGAGTGAAGCAGTGGCACCAGTAAGGTAAAAGACCACAATTTTTAGTTCAAAAAAGTCTAAAAACATCACAACTTTTATTGCAACTTTTTTAAAAAGCTCCTGCAAATTCAGGCTTTTTGGGCCGCAACAATCATAAAACCATCCCGCGAAATCCTGGAGGGACTGATACATGGCTAAACCCATGTACACAGGGTAATTGAAGTTATGCAAATTAGCATGCAACCATAAGAACTCCGTATACAAAGATATAGAGTGATGATAATCAAGTCAGTGATGGTAATGCACCTGTAAGCTGGTTTTGCCAACTGCCAATCAAATCTAAAAGAAGAAGAAACATGCAAGCATACGTATACACAAACAATCACAGACACACAAACATGCCTAGGTCATATGACAGTCACTAATCTGGTCTGTTTTCAATAAATTGAAAACACATAATTACTACACGAGTCACTGGTGTTGAACATATATGCAGGTTTGGGATGATATGAGCCACTCCTTCACTTTACTCTTAAAGGTGGCAAAGCTGGAGCTTTCCCTGACAGGAAGTGGAATGGTTTTCCATAGAGTACTATGGTTTGAGGATTGCCACTCCCGCCAATGACCAGCTGGTAATACAATAGCTCAGATGTGAAAAGATCATTGAGTGTAAAAACGTCATGGTGACTCTGTCTGTAAGGGACCTCGTAATTTGTCTGAAGTTGTGAATTTTAATGTTTTGGTGATCATTTTGATATGGCTCTTGAACAAGAGTCCAAAGTCACACCCAGGTATTTAAATTCCTTGACAACATTTAGTTCTTCTCCTCCTACATAAATGTTAGAATGTGTACTAGTAGTAGGGCGTTTTGAAAAAAAAACAAAACACATACAGTTTTATTTACATTCAGAGAGAGACAGGACTTGGTGAGCCAGGGTTGAACATGCGTCAGAGCTGATGAGAGTGTAACCGCAGCTTCTTCAGAATTTTTTGCTAGAGCAAAAATAACGACATCATCCACATACAGCTGAGCATTAACACCTTTACAGACATCTGGGAGATTCATTCATTTTCATTCATTCATTTTCTTCCGCTTAATCCTTTTCGGGTTGCGGGGGGGCTGGAGCCTATCCCAGCATCTTTTTGGGCGAGAGGCAGGGTACACCCTGGACAGATCGCCAGTCCATCGCAAGGCCAACACAGAGAGACAGACAACCATTCACTCTCACAGTCATACCGAAGGACAATTTAGAATCCCCAATTTTGATGCCAATTAACCTAACTTGCATGTTTTTGGCATGTGGGAGGAAACCAGAGAAATCCCGGAGTAAACCTACGCAGACACGGGGAGAACATGCAAACTCCACACAGATCACTGTTGGTCGGGGGCTGGGATCAAACCCAGGACCCCCCGGCCAAGGATGAGTTGCTGTGCTGCCACAGTGCTAACCACTCCGCCACCGTGCTGCCCACATCTGGGAGATCATTTATATAAAGTCAGAATAAGACAGGTCCCGGTATGGATCCCTGAGGGACCCCCACTGGGCAATCTAAATAAGGGGATCTGATACCGTCAACCACCGTACATTGTTTTCTATTGCATAGGTATGATTTGATCCACATTATAGCCTGGTGAGAAAAATTAAAACTAAGTTATTTGGAGAGCAATACTTTGTGCTTTATTGTATGAAAAGCTCTTTTTAAATCTAAAAATACAGCTCCAATACAGCTCCAACACAACTATTGTTATCTAACGAATGCTTAACTTTTTCTACAAACAGGGCCAATGCTGTCTCAGTTGAATGGTGCTCATGGAAGCCGAATTCATGGGATGTAAAGGTGTTGAGCTATTATTGAGATGATCAATTAATTGTTGAGCCACCCATTTGTCTAAATTTTTTGGAGATAATCGGTAACATGCTGATTGGTCTATAATTACTCATAGTGGCTCTAATGCCTGACTTGAAAACTGGGGTAGCTGTCACCAGCTTCCAAGTCACAAGGATATTACAGTGTTTTATTGATAAGTTAATTAAATGCATGATTGGATGAATCAAGGTGTCCTTGTGGGTTTTAAAAAACTGGCATCCAAGCCATTAATATCCTTAGCTCTGGAGTGGTTCAAGGAGCTGATGATGCTGTCTACCTCGGTTTCAGATATTTGGTCTATATTGAAAGCTGGCTAACTATAATTTACTGGGTTGGATATGCAGTCAGGAGAAGCAACATGTTTGCATATATCCATCCATCCATCCATCCATCCATTTTCTACGGCTTTTCTGGATGTCCGAGTCGCGGAAGCAGCAGCTCAAGCAGAGAAGCCCAGACTTACCTCTCCCCAGCCACCTGCTCCAGCTCTTCAGAGAGGATACCAAGAGGTTCCCAGGCCAGCTAGGAGACATAGTTTCTCCAGCATTTCCTGGGTCTGCCCTGGGGTCTCCTCCCAGTGGGCCAGCCCAAAACACCTCAAGTGGGAGGCGTCCAGGAGACATCCTGATCAGATGCCCAAACCACCTCATCTGGCTTCTTTCGATGTGGAGGAGCAGTGGTTCTACTCTGAGCCTCCCCTGGATAACTGAGCTCCTCACTCTATCTCTAAGGGTGAGTCCAGCAATCTGGAGAAAGCTCATTTCAGCCGCTTGTATCCACAATCTCATCCTTTCGGTCATTACCCAAAGCTCATGACCATAGGCTACCAGTTAATTTAATATTTTGACAGATCTTTTTCCCATTCCCGTTTGCTCTCTTAATGATGTTGAATGAATGAATGAATGAATTTATTTCGGATAGTACATTACAGGTTAAAAGAAACTGTATAATATAACAACAAGGTCAAATTAGACAAAGACTCCTTCTACTATACAATTCCACGTGAGTTATCCGAAATGGGTGATGGCTGAAGCCGCAGCTTATATTGCCCACCCATATTCCATCCAAGAATTCAAAGGAGAAAAAAGAGAAAACAAGACAAGAGCGATTACAATTTAAAACAAGGCTAAGACAAAATATGACTGAGAGAAAAAGAAAACTGAGCTAGTCTAAGTTAAGCGGTTACTATTCAAAAACAAATCTAAGACATAGTGTCACAGAGAAAAAAGAAAAACTAAGCTATAACACAACACAGGCTGGAAATGTCAATCCTTATGTGAGTTTACATGTCGTCTTGTAAATATGTTTGGAGTATTTCTTCCTTTAGTTTTTGTTTAAATTGTCCAAGCTTTGTACATGATTTTAATTCAGGTCCAAAATCGTTCCATAATCTGACACCTTGCACTGAAATACAGTGTTGCTTGGTAGTTGTTCTCACTGTAGGCTTTTGAAATATACATGTTCCTCTGAAGTGATATCGTTTCTCCCTTGTTTGGAACAACTTTTGGATATTTGCGGGCAGTGATAGATTCTTCACTTTGAACATTATTATTGCGGTTTTAAAGTCGATCAGATCTTTCAACTTGAGAGTTTTTTGTTTAAGAAAAAGTGGGTTTGTTGGTTCCCTGTAAGCTGCTTTGTTGATTATTCTAATAGCTCTCTTTTGAAGCATAAAGAGTGGATATATGTTTGTTTTATATGTATTTCCCCATACTTCATTACAATATGTCATGTATGGGAGTATTAATGAATGATACAAGGTGTATAGTGTGGGTTGATTCAGCAAATTTTTCACTCTGTGTAATATTGCAATTGATTTGGATACTTTACCTTTTATATAATTAATATGTGGCTTCCAACACAGTTTGTTATCAATTATTACTCCAAGGAATTTAGTTTCGGATACCCTTTCAATCTCTACACCATTTACACTGAGTTTGGGTACTGGGTAGTTGTGATGGTTGTTAAAGACTATAAATTTTGTCTTGCTTAAATTGAGCGTTAATTTGTTTGAATCAAACCACAGTTTCAGCTTTCCTAATTCCTTTCCGAGTGTATCCAGAAGTTGTTCCAAGTTGTTTCCACTGCATAGCAGGTTAGTGTCATCAGCAAACAATATTAAGTCCATTTTTTCTGAAACTTTACATATATCATTTATATACATATTGAATAATAATGGTCCCAAAACTGAACCCTGTGGGACTCCACAGGTGACCTTCAGTAGCTCTGAGTTTTTGTTGTTAACACATACAAACTGATATCTATTCTTTAAGTAACTTCTTAACCAGGACAGTGCTACCCCTCTGATACCACAATTTTGTAGTTTCTTTAATAATAGATTGTGATCTACTGTATCAAATGCTTTTTTAAGATCCAGGAATACTCCAACTGAATACTCTTTATTTTCAATGGCTGCTGATATTTTTTCTGTAAATTCCATTAAGGCATATGCTGTTGTCCTTTTGTGTCTGAACCCATATTGCTGCTCACACAATAAATCATTCTTCAGTATGAAGTTGTCAATTCTCTCATAGAATATTTTTTCAAGTATCTTGGAAAATTGCGGTAATAGTGAAATTGGTCTGTAGTTGGAGAGTTCCCCTCTGTCTTCATGTTAATGAAAAAGTTAGCTTTGACCCTATGCAGCTCTGAAGTAACTTTGTTTCTTGCTGATGTGAAGTTTTGCCTGTCTATAATTAACACAGATTTCCTAAATTTTTTAAGTAGTTGGTCCTTCCTTTTCATTAATTTAAGACAATCAGAGGTGAGCCATGGAAGAGAAATAACTTTTCTTTTTCTAAGGCTCCCTTTCTTGGAGAAGGAAAGAATCACCTCTTTAATATTACTGATTAGCATCTTACTGCAGAGATCAGTATCCTCATAGGAGAGTACAATATCCCAGTTTCTTTCTTTTTTTTTTAAGTTTTTGTAAAGGGTATACATGTCATTACAGCATTGCATTGTTTACTTTTTCATCCCGTTCCCTTTTTTTTGTTTTTTGACAACATTGGAAAAATAATTCTTACAACATCCTTTTTTTAAGTGAAAGAAAAAGAGAAATTAAAAAAAGAACAAAAAAACCAAACAAAAAAAAACAAGAAAAAAAAACAAGAGCAAAAAAAAAATAAGAGTATCTGAATAGCATTGGAACAAAGAGAGATGCCATTATTGAAATGGTATTTGTCAAAGATTAGATCTGATGGAAGACACATATGCGTTCCAGGGTTGCCAAAAGTTCAAGAACCCATCCATGTCCTGTCTCAGTGCGAATGTCAACTTTTCCATCGAATAAATGTCCTGAATCACGTTAATCCAATCTTCAGGTGTAGGACAGTCCTTCAACATCCATTTTTTTGTTAGAGCTTTTATACTTGCCAATATTATCTCCCTTCCGGCGCCACACGAGTCGGCCGCCCTTTGCAACAGCGGCTCGATTCCGAGTCTTTTTTCCCTTCCATTTATATCACGGACACACAGATCGTCCCAAATGTCTCCTGAGCCGGTGGACGGAGCCACTGTTTATAGCAGGAGACGATACAGCAGGAAAGAGCTGCTAGCATTCAACCGCCACCCGGTGCTATTGGAAAAACTCGACATACCGAGAGAACTGAGGCAAAAACGCCGCGGCTGCCAGGCTGGAGTAAGGCGGAGGACAAAAAATATAAGGTACAGACTCTCGCTTCCATCTATTGTCATGGGAAATGTACGGTCGTTACTGGGAAAGGTAGATGAGCTAGCGGCTATCTGCCGCTACGATAGCACATACCAGGAGTGCTCTCTCCTTTTGTTTTCTGAGACGTGGCTAACTGAACTAGCAGCAGATGCTAACATTGAACTGGAGGGTTTCCACATGATACGGGCAGACCGAACACCAGACTATCACATGTGGCTCTAGGGAGCCACACACAATGAGAGCCAAGGGCGAGCCAGTCAGTTGTGATGTTTATTAGTGACAGGGGTAAGGGATGAGGAAAGCACAAATGCTCATACATAGTAACATACGCGAGCAGTACAGCACCGGAGTTAACAATTGGCACCGGGCGAAGGGGTAACAGCATGAAAACTCACAGCGGGTACACTCACGGGTTTAGCAGCCAGAGAGCTGGCACTGGCATAGGGCTCCAGTAATCAGATACTCATATAAGGTGATACACCCAAGTGATACAATAAGTAGCAGCGGGCTAGCACCGGACAAGGGGGTACAGAGGCACAACAGCTCCCTACAAGGTAACACTTACAGGTAATGCTGCAGATGAGTCAAGGGCTGGAATCGGACGAAGGGACTCCAGCCTAGCAGTGCTTATGTCACAGCCCCGAATGATCGAAGCTGCTCCTCTTTATACTCATTAGCAGCGCCCTAGCTGATGAGGATTAATTGGCCCCAGCCGTCCCGTGACACTGACAGCTGGGAACCAGCTGAGGCGTTGCCCAATGAGAGGCAGGGATAAAAGGAGCATGGGCTGAGCGCCGAGCCGGCGTCTCACCCCAGGGTGACAGAGCCTCCCCCTCACGGTCGGGCTCCCGAACGACCAGGAACATCCCAGCCCCCCCCCCCCCCCCCGGGTGGGCGGAAGGGAGGCAGGACCGGAGGGGAAGATGCAAAGGGAAGGACAAAAAAAAACAATAGACCAATGTAGGGCAGCAGGGCAGAGAAAAAAAAAACCCCAAATACAATACCCTACATCACAATGAAAAAGATTAACCCAGAGCACAGTTGGGGAGAAAACTGAGTTAGGACACAGGTAGGAAAAATACTAAATATGACTACAGACAACACACAAATAACGTGTAGATCGGGGCAAAGAAAGAAAACCAAAAACCCACCAAAAAGTGGCAGGAATGAATAAAGCAATCAGAGTATGGTTAAGGGGAACAAAACACACTACTCCATAATGCACCAACAAGACAAAGGTCAGGACAAAAAATGATGAAAAACGCTGTGCATGGATAATAAAGAAAACAAAATACACAGCACTGAATATATAAAAGATCACCTAAAGAAACAGAGGTGACAAGGATAAATGGGTAATAATGAAGTACGGTTAAGTGGGAACGAAACACATTACTTCAAACAATAACACACACAGTCAATGTTAAAGTCGGGGCTAGGGAAGGCCCCCCACGGGGATAATAAGACAGAATGGGGTGATCATAGAGTATGGTTGAACAGGAAACCACACATACTCCATGATGCACCGACGAGGCCAAGGCTAAGGTAAGGATGAATGAAAACGCTGAGTAAAGATAAGAAAATGCAATACACAGCGCAATACATAAGGTGAGTCACCAAGAGGAAAAAAAGGTGACAGGGTAACAGGATAACAATAAGATAAAAATGCTGAGTATGGTTAATAAAAACACAACACACAGCACAAAAACATACAGTATATATTCCCCTAATGGACAAAGAAACTACACCCGAGTGACCTCAATAATAATAAAAGAAGTAAAGGACACCCGAGGAGACGGCAGGCAGAGTCCAAAACGGCCGG
The DNA here is from genome assembly GCA_020510985.1 of Pholidichthys leucotaenia. Taxonomy (NCBI): domain Eukaryota; kingdom Metazoa; phylum Chordata; class Actinopteri; order Cichliformes; family Pholidichthyidae; genus Pholidichthys; species Pholidichthys leucotaenia. The sequence continues at coordinate 25,924,128 of CM035843.1, forward strand.
AATTGTTCTGGTAATCTCCCCGCCCATTGTCCAGTTGGCAACCCGGGGAAGAGACAATGTTCTGGCGGCCAAGTCCAAACCCAAGTTCCAAGAAACTAGGCCACCGGTAGCCGTGCCAGGCCACCCAGCAACAATACAGTTCGTCAGGAGGTTGGACCAGCTCGCCGAACCAGAAGACTTGCAGGTCGAGCCATCGACCCGCATCACTCAACCACTAGGGCCGTTGAGACGGGCAAAGGGTCAGAGCGGACCCCGGAGGAAGAGGCTTAGGGAAGAGCCGATGATGAGGTAGACGAGCGTCAGGCTGCAGGGGAACAGCCACCTCCCCACCGGACCTGGACAACACTGGGGTGGCACCCGCGTCGGACCCCGATTGGGTCTTAGGCAAACCCACGCTGAATGCCGCTGGAGCAGCACCCGCGTCGGACCCCGATTGGGTCTCGGGCGAATCCATGTCGAGCACCGCTGGAGCAGCACCCACGACGGACCCCGACTGGGTCAGCACCGCACCAGAACCGACCTCCAACACTGAACCTGGACCCCACAGCACCACGAGGAACGACAACTCCTCGCCGGCGACCCTGGAAGAAGGCTCAGAGGAGAAAACAGAACCGGGGTCAGGATCACCGGCAGCGCCAGAACCCGGCGGAACGAGCTCGGATGCAGCAGGCGGCTGCACCCGGCTCATCCCCCCTAGAGACAGGCTAAAGTGCTCAGAGAAATAGAAGGAGAAAAGAGAGAGGAGCACTCGCCTGATCTCGGGTTCCAACGCCGTCCAGGACTGCGAAGATCCAGGATCTGTTGTCTGGAGGTCGTTGTCAGGCTCCCATTCGGCTGCGTCGGGCCCCGCAGCCGGCACGATGGTCAGCGCAGCTTGAGGTTCCTCCAGCACTGGTAACCCCGCTGACAGTCCACGCGGCGTGATGACAGGAGAACCTCGTCCCGCTGGACCGAACCGCACCTCCGTGGAGACCCGGGGACGCTTGGTCGTCGGCGTAGACTCCACGTAGCAGTCAGTCCTCCTCCTCCATCCACAACGTAGCTGCGGTGCCGCAGGCCCTCTCCTCGTCCCACGACAAGGACCCAAAGCCGGGGACCGCTCGGCGGAGAGAGACACAGAGGGTGCAGGATTTAAGACATGGGTTACAGCAGGTGGTGGGAGTTCAGGGCGCTGCGGACCCTGAACTCCACCTCCAGGAGTGTAACAGAGCAAATCACAAAATTGATGTAAATAAGCTAGGACTTGCCTGCCTCCTGGAGGTTGGGTGGTGCCTGCTGTCGTGGACATCGCTTCTTCCTCTCCCCGCCGAGCGATAACGGAGGACCCCCTGAGAGGTCGTCTGGGGATCACTCGTGTCATCTCCAGAAGAGGGCTCGCCAGGTCAGGATTCCAGGCACACACAGCAGTCAGGAAGCACGTCGAGGAGGAGGGGATAACAGCCGGGATGAGCCAGCCCGAATGCCTTGGGATGACAGCGGGGGAAAGAGGCTCAGAGAACGAGGCTGTGAAGTCTCCACGCTGATGAGACAAAGAGATGACAGCTGCGTGGGGGAAAAGGTCCTGGCGACAACCCGGAACTGGATCCGGACGGGGGTCGTGCTGAGGCGTCTGGGTGTTGTGATGACGGCTCTTCCCAGGGGACGAAGCGAGGGGGGAACCCAGGAATCGCCGCTCCTGATCAGAGATCGAGGCGAGGAAGGCATAGAAAATGGGAAAGCTTCGTAGGCTCTGGAGTCCTCTCCACCAATCTCACTGCCACCGCCACATGCCTGAAGATGGTGAATGGATGCACAGCGGAGCTCGCGACAGCCACTCGGCCCCGGACGTAACTGCTGTCAGCTGCAGCTCCTTCAGGGGAATCCCGAGTGACGTGGTGCAGAATGGGGGAAGCCCTCTGGGTGGCGCGAACTCCCTGGCTGGAATAAAAGCAGGAACGGGGTCCCGAAGCCGGGGGCAACGTCATCCACTTCGGCTTCCTGCCAGGATTTCCTTCCAACCCGCGGAGCTCCTCTCGCAGTGCGGCCATAGCGTCTCTCCTGGTACAGGTCTCAAGATGGTAAAAATGATGAGGCAGAGTGTCCAGGAGGCTCTCAGCATGGTCTGGATGTCTCGCGTTGGAGGCGTCGTGCAGGGTGAAGAGCGTCCTGTCGACAGCCTCCGGGATGGACCTCAGCTCGTCGCCCTGGCGTCGGACATGACTCCTGGGAGACGGCATGCTAACGGCGCTGACACCCGGACAGGAGGGTACGAGTCCACACAAACCCACGGCCGCCGGCAACTCGTCTGGCTGCGACATACTGTCACATGTGGCTCTAGGGAGCCACACACAATGAGAGCCAAGGGCAAGCCAGTCAGTTGTGATGTTTGTTAGTGACAGGGGTAAGGGATGAGGAAAGCACAAATGCTCATACATAGTAACATACGCGAGCAGTACAGCACCAGAGTTAACAATTGGCACCGGGCGAAGGGGTAACAGCATGAAAACTCACAGCGGGTACACTCACGGGTTTAGCAGCCAGAGAGCTGACACTGGCATAGGGCTCCAGTAATCAGATACTCATATAAGGTGATACACCCAAGTGATACAATAAGTAGCAGTGGGCTAGCACCGGACAAGGTGGTACAGAGGCACAACAGCTCCTTACAGGGTAACACTTACAGGTAATGCTGCAGATGAGTCAAGGGCTGGAACCGGACGAAGGGACTCCAGCCTAGCAGTGCTTAAGTCGCAGCCCTGAATGATCAAAGCTGCTCCTCTTTATACTCATTAGCAGCGCCCCAGCTGATGAGGATTAATTGGCCCCAGCCGTCCCGTGACACTGACAGCTGGGAACCAGCTGAGGCGCTGCCCAATGAGAGGCAGGGATAAAAGGAGCATGGGCTGAGCGCCGAGCCGGCGTCTCACCCCATGGTGACACAGACAGTGGCAAAGCAAGGGGCGGTGGAGTGATCAGAATCAGAATCAGAATCAGCTTTATTGGCCAAGTATGCACAACACATACAAGGAATTTGACTTTGGCTAAAAACTTGCTCTCACTGTTCAGGTGGAGGATTTAAATAAGGATTCAATGACAACAGAGTATGTACAGTAAATTACAGTCTGTCCACGTTTCTATAAAAGGATGCAGATATATACAGGAATATATGCAGTTATTTACTCAGACTAACCACACTTTGCAGAAATATATGAAAAAATATACAGTCACAAAGTATTTCAATGTGAACTCAGATTCAGTGATATAATGTGAATGAAGTAAAAAGCAGTGTGAGAGTTATGTGCAATGTAATAATGGATGAAAAGTCATGAGTACAGCAACAGGTAGGACTAGGTGAATGTTAGGAGTTCATCAGAGTGATGGCTTGAGGAAAGAAACTGTTCCTGTGACGGGTGGTTTTGACCTTCAGTGATCTGTAACGACGACCAGAAGATAGAAGTTCAAACAGTTTGTGGCCGGGGTGTGATGGGTCAGCACAGATGTTTCCCGCCCGTTTCTTGGTTATGGACCGATATAAGTTGTCAATGTAGGGTAGGTCGGTACCAATGATCCTCTCCGCAGACTTAATGATCCGCTGCAGTCTGGTCTTGTCCTGTTTAGTGGCAGATCCAAACCAGACAGTGATGGAAAAGCAGAGGACAGATTGGATGATGGCGGTGTAGAAGACAACCAGCAGCTCCTGAGGCAAATCAAACTTCTTGAGCTGACGCAGTAAAAACAACCTCTGCTGGGCCTTTTTCCTGACAGTGTCTATATGGGAGGACCACTTCAGGTTCCGGGAGATTGTGGTACCCAGAAACTTGAAGGAGTCCACAGTGGACACTGTGCTGTTGAGGATGGTGAGTGGGGGGAATGAAGGGGGGTGTCGCCTGAAATCCACAGTCATCTCCACCGTTTTGGCTGGGTTAAGTTCAAGATGGTTCTGGCTGCACCAGAGGATCAGCTGCTCCACCTCCCGCCTGTATGCAGACTCATCATCATCCCGGATCAAACCGATGACTGTGGTGTCGTCCGCAAACTTCAGGAGCTTCACCGAAGGGTCCTCTGAGGTGCAGTCGTTGGAGTAGAGGGAGAAGAGCAGTGGGGAAAGGACACATCCTTGGGGGGCGCCAGTACTAATTTTTCGGGAGCTGGATGTAAATCTCCCTAGCTTCACCTGTTGCCATCTGTCAGTCAGAAAGCTGGAGATCCACTGGCAGGTGGAGGGGGGCACCTTGAGCTGGAGGAGTTTCTGATGAAATGATAATGTATGTTAACAACAACTGGTGCAGACCGGGACATATCACTGTTAAACAGCGTCACTGCAGCAAAGACATTGAGTTGCTAGCTGTTAGCATGTGGCCTACATATCTCCCAAGAGAACACTCACACGTGATCTGCATTGTTGATTATGCAAATCCGACGGCGAACTCTGGAACAGCACGTGATGTCATCCATTCAGTAACCAGCAGGCTGCAGACAGAACACCCAGAAGCTCTTCTCCTCTTCTCAGGCGATTTCAGCCATGTTTCACTATCTCCCATTCAACCCACGTTTACCCAGTATGTCACATGCCACACTAGAGACAATAAAACACTGGACTTATTCTACACAAACACTAAGGAGGCGTACACCTCATCACAACTCCCCCCACTCGGGAGATCGGATCACAACTTGGTTCATCTCCGGCCGGTGTACAAACCCCTAGTGCACAGACAACCTCTGGCCATGCGCACAGTGAAGTTATGGTCTGAGGAGGCAATGGACACTCTAAAGGGCTGTTTTGAAGCCACCGCCTGGAAGCAGCTCTGCGATCCACATGGTGAGGACATCGATGGCCTCACTCACACCTTCACGGGCTACCTCAGCTTCTGTGTGGACAAATCCGTTCCCACCAAGACCATATGGTGTTGCTCAAACAACAAACCCTGGATCAACCCTGAGATAAAAACACTTCTGAGAGAGAAGAAGAGGATCTTCAGGTCGGGTAATAGGGAGACGCTGAAGTCCGTACAGAGGGAGCTGAGGAGAAAGATCAGAGAAGGCAAGGACAGCTTCAGGAAGAAGATGAAGGACAAGCTGCAACAGAGCGACATCAGCGGGGTCTGGAGAAACCTCAAAACCATCTCTGGGCTCCAGAATACCTCCCCCCAGGCCACTGGGGGCAGGGAGTGGGCGAACAATCTGAATCTGTTTTTCAATAGGTTTGACCAACCGCCCTCCCCCCTGACTGCACAACAACCACTGCTGCCTCTAAAGACATCAAGTCCTGCTGCCCACTCCCCACTCCACCAACACCCCCCCACTTCCAACACACAGCCCCCCATCCTGACCCTGACCAGGGCCAAGGTGAGGACGGAGCTGAGGAAGATCAAGGCGAGGAAGGCGACGGGACCAGATGGCATCAGCGCAAAGCTCCTCAAGTCCTGTGCAGACCAGCTGTGTGGGATTGTGGCGTACATCTTCAACCTGAGCCTGAAGCTGGGGAGGGTACCACAGCTGTGGAAAACATCTTGTGTGGTACCTGTACCAAAAACTTCCCACCCCAAAGACCTGAACAGCTACAGACCGGTGGCCTTGACGTCCCACTTGATGAAGACCCTGGAGAGACTGCTCCTTGCTCACCTCTGCCCCCTGGTGGAACCAGCAATGGATCCACTCCAGTTCGCCTACCAGCATGGCATTGGGGTGGAGGATGCGGTGATCTTCCTCCTTCACCGTTCTCTGTCCCACCTGGAGAAGCCCGGGAATGTGGTGAGGATCATGTTCTTTGACTTCTCCAGTGCTTTCAACACCATCCAACCAATGATCCTGAAGGACAAGCTGCTGCGCGCAGGGGTGGACCAGCACCTGTCATCATGGATCCTGGACGACCTCACAAACCGGCCTCAGTTTGTGAGAACCTGGGACTGTCTGTCCGACACGATCATTGGTAGCACGGGGGCCCCCCAGGGAATGGTGTTGGCTCCCTTCCTGTTCACTCTTTATACTGCGGACTTATCACACAACACAACACACTGCCATCTACAGAAGTTCTCTGATGACTCTGCAATCGTTGGCCTCATCTCCAATGGAGATGAAGCTGAGTACAGAGGGCTTATCAAGGACTTCGGGGACTGGTGCCATCGGAGCTGCCTCCAGATCAACGCGAGGAAAACTAAGGAGCTGGTGGTGGACTGCCGCAGGCATGGACAACCCCTCACAGCACCAGTAAATATACAGGGAACAGACATCGAGATGGTGACATCCTACAAGTACCTGGGTGTTCATCTGAACAATAAACTAGACTGGTCACACAATACTGACGCACTCTACAAGAAGGGACAGCGCAGGCTGTTCCTATTGAGGAGACTCAGGTCTTTTGGTGTACAAGGGGCGCTGCTGAAGACATTCTATGAAACGGTGGTGGCATCAGCCATCACTTTTGGAGTGGTCTGCTGGGGCAGTGGCATTACTGCAGCCGATAGGAAGAGACTGAACAAACTGATCAAGAAAGCTAGCTCTGTCCTGGGGCAGCGCCTTGACCCGGTGGAGGAGATAGGAGAGAGAAGGACGGTGGCTAAACTGTCATCTCTGCTGGAGTCCGAGTTCCACCCTATGCAGGACATACTGAATGCACTGAGGAGCTCATTTAGCAGCCGACTACATCATCCCAGGTGCACAACCAAGAGGTTTCGCAGGTCCTTCCTACCAACGGCTGTCAGACTGTACAACCTAAGCAGGGCTGCTCGCAGAGATAGCAAAAAAGACGTAACAACCTAATAGTTTTTTGAATGCAAAAGATGCAATAGACTTACACAATGGTCCCCTCCGGCATTTGTCGGCCTCCGTCGGTCTATGATGACCATGGAAGAGAATCCTAAACGTCTACTCTGCTGGAACAGCACCGCCGGTGGCTGAACAGGCCGATGCGCACCGGTGTTCTACCTTCCAGCATTGGGCGTTGGTAGGATTCAAGCCTGGGCAGGAAGATATGGAGGACAAGATGTTACCCATGCAGCATGTCCCCCCTCTCCACGTCACTGATGAATCCAAAGGAACAGCAGGGCTGCTATAGTTTGGCACCAGTGCCGTCGCAGGAGCTTCCAGAACGATGTTGAGCACAACAGAGAACTGCCTTTGGGGCTCCGACTCCGGATTTTTCCTCAAGGTTGACTCCCGAAGCCTTTCCCGTGACCGGGTGTGCCGCAAGGCAGCGAAGGTTTGAAATCAGGGTTTACCTTCCCCTAGATGGGCTACCTTCCCAGGATGACGAGCCACCATCTACCCGAAGCATCTGGTTTTAAGGCGCCAGAGATCCGCCCTCGCCCCTTCTCCTATTAGTAAAAGCAGTTCCGCCGGGCTTAGAGACTAAACCACATGGGCAGGCTAGGAGTTGGACTTAGTTGTCAGAGGCTTTTCGAGACGCACGCCATAAGGAGCATTTTATGAGCACTGGGAGCTTAACCCCAGTGCCGCTCCTGGCTATGACAACCTTGGAACCTCCGGCATCCAACTAGGAAAATACCGGTCGCTATGGAGGGTGAGAATATGTATGGGCACATAATCATACCATGTAGGATAACTAAGTAGATGGTTGTGCTGTTTCATCCCATCTAGCGAATTGTTCCAGTTATAGTTCTCATGGTTGAGTTGAGCTGGGTGTCTACATGGTGTGTGTAAGATGACCTGGACCAGACAGGGGCACAATATTCTGCTACAGAGTATGAAAGGGCCAGTGCTGAGGTGCGCAGGGTGGAGACTGCCGCCCCCCATTTTGCACCAGCGAGCTTGCAGAGCAGGTTGTTTCGTACCTTCACCTTAGCAGCCGTCCCCTTTAGATGTTCCTTGAAGGATAAGGTCCTATCAAGGGTCACTCCAAGATAAGTTGGATTTGGGGCATGCTTAAGCTTGAGTCCGCTCAACAATCCGCTCAACACCACTCCCCTGGCTCTCTGTACTGTCAAACATAGCCCCTCCACACATCCGGCGAGCAGCATTAACTCAAAGGATGCTCCAAAAAGTTAAAGATTCTCCTCACTTACCAATCCATGCAGATATCTACACCCCACCCACTGCCTGACTTTCATCCAGACGGCCGATTTGGAAAAACCCTCCCCCAGCTGACTTTACCATCCAGACAGCTTGGCAAGAGGAATGGGAGACCAAGGAGGTCCCAAGCAAACAGCTGGTGATAAACCCCAACCAACAGGTCCCGGGCACCAACCTCCCAAGGAGTCAGTGGTCTACACTCAATCGCTTCAGGACTGGACATGGCCCCTGCTTGGCCAGCCTTCACAGATGGGGCAGTAGCCCTAGCCCACTGTGCGCATGTGGAGAGGAGCAAACAATGGAACACATCATAGAGGCTTGCCCGCTCCAAAGACTGGAAGGAGGATTACACACCCTCCATACAGCAAACCAGGAGGCAACTGCTTGGCTTAAGAACTTTGCATTCGCTAAATAAATAAAATCCCATCTAGCAACAATGCTCTGCACTGTGTGTGTTTATATATTTACATATTTATTCCATCTAGCTACAATGCTCCGCACTGGGTGTATTTATATTTATATATCTATATATTTATTCCATCTAGCTACAATGCTCCGCACTGTGTGTTTATATATCTACATATTATTCCATCTAGCTACAATGCTCCGCACTGTGTGTTTATATATCTACATATTATTCCATCTAGCTACAATGCTCCGCACTGTGTGTTTATATATCTACATATTATTCCATCTAGCTACATTGCTCCGCACTGTGTGTGTTTATATATTTACATATTTATTCCACCTAGCTGCAATGCTCCGTACTGTGGGTGTTTATATATCTACATATTTATTCCATCTAGCTACAATGCTCCGCACTGTGTGTTTATATACTCATATATTTATTCCATCCAGCTACAATGCTCTGCACTGTGTGTCTGTGTGTATATATACAGTATATATTTATAGTAATATGTACATATGTATATTAGCTGCTCTTGCTTTTTTTTTCTTGCCTTCTGATTGTTGCTCTGAGTGTTGCTATCCCTGTGCTGTTGCAATCCTGGAATTTCCCCGTTGTGGGACTAATAAAGGCTTATCTTATCTTATCTTATCTTATCTTACCTTATTAAAACAGTGAATAAATATTTTTCTCCTCGTCTTTCCAGTGATTCCGGTAGTAAACCCAAATACAAAGTTACAAAAGAAAAGGGAACTGTTATTTTGAATATTTTCTCCAATATTGTCTGTACATTGGTTCAATATTGGTGGATAACTGGGCATGACCAAAACACATGAAAATGATTTGCAGTCTCTTCACAACACAAGCGCCAACAGTTCAACTCCTTACGAGTAAATTTGTTTTGTGCAGGTGTTCTGAAAAATCTCACCAAATTTTTCCATCCAAATTCTCTCCACTGCAGGGATGGGGTACTTTTCCATTGTTGTTTATTTAGCTTTTCCCATATTTCCAGTTGTAAAGTGAAATTCCCCTCTTTTTCCCATCTTTCTTTTATATACGATGTGTTGTCTCCTTTTAAGTCTTGAAGACCAAGGTATATTTTAGAAATGTATCTGATCCCTGGGATCCCTTTATATGCCATTAAGAAGACCTTCAGAACACCTGACTGGGCCCTTTCCAAATCCTCCTTTTTAAGTATTTTGTTTATGTGGTGTCTAAGCTGAAAGAACCTGTAAAGGTCTTGATTTATTAGACCTTGTTTTTTCAAATCTTCAAAACTTCTTTAAGTTTGCCCTTTAAAAAAATCGTATTATTTTATCAGTCCGTTCTCTTTCCACTTTTTAAATCTAGTGTCTGTTTTATTAGGAGTAAAGTCTTGATCATAGGAAATCCATTGCAATAATCGATAGGGTTCTTTTGTTTGATTCTCTCTGACTATCTTAAACCAGATTTTTAGCGGGGTCTCTATCCACGGGTTAGTGTTATTCAAAAGTTTAGGTAAGGCATTGTTCCCTATTATCGCCTGTAGGGGAATGTCACTTATTTGGCATTCCATCTCCTTCCATTGTGCAGTGTAGACTGGGTTACATATCTCTACTAAAGTTTTAATTTGTGCGGCTTTAAAATAGTCCCTGATATTTGGCAGCGCGAGCCCACCTTTGTCTTTGTTTAGCTGTAGGGTTCTATATCTGATTCTAGGTCTCTTGCCCTGCCATATGAATCTTGAGATCCTTCTGTCCAGCTCCTGCCATGTTTTTTTGGGAGGTTCTACCGGTATTGTTTGGAAAAGGTATAGAAGACGTGAAAGTATATTCATTTTGACTGCTTCAATTCTTTGTGCAGTACCCAAGAATGGTATCATATTCCATCTTGCTAGATCAGATTTTATTTTTGCCATCAGTGGATCATAGTTTAGTGTTATAATTTTGTTGGGTTGTTTGGGGATATTGACCCCCAGATATTTCATAGATTCCATCTCCCAGTTAGTTTTGAGTTTGCTTAGTAAATATTGATTTGGGTCATAGTTGAATGTTAAAATTTGGGTTTTATGCATGTTTAATTCGTACCCCGATTAATCTCCATACTCTGAAAAAACTGAGATTAGTTCTGGAAAAGAGGTGTCCGGCTGCCCCAGGTATATTAAAATGTCATCAACAAAGAGTGCTATTTTATGTTCCTTCTGACCAAGTGTAATACCTTGAATTTTTTGATTCTGTCTTATCCATTGGCTCAGAGGTTCTATGAAGATTGCAAAGAGCAGTGGAGACAAGGGGCAGCCCTGACGACATCCTCTTTCCAGTTCAAAAGATAATGATAATTTACCGTTAATCCTTATTTTAGCTGTTGGTTTTTTATATAATGCCTGGATGGTTCTAATGAAGTTGTTATGAAAATTGAAACTGGATAAGATTCTATATAGGAAAGACCAGTCAACCGAATCAAATGCTTTTTCAGCATCTAATCCCAATATGGCTGCATTTAAATTATCCATCCATCCATCCATCCATCTTCTACCGCTTTTCCGGAGGTCCGGGTCGCGGAGGCAGCAGTTCAAGCAGAGAAGCCCAGACTTCCCTCTCCCCAGCCACCTGCTCCAGCTCTTCAGAGGGGATACCAAGGCGTTCCCAGACCAGCTGGGAGACATAGTCTCTCCACCGAGTCCTGGGTCTGCCCCGGGGTCTCCTCCCAGTGGGACGTGCCTGAAACACCTCAAGTGGGAGGCGTCCAACAGACTCTCATGATAAATTGTATATCAAGGATTCAGTGTACCCCGCCCGGTATGGGGTTACCGGGGCCCCACCCTGGAGCCAGGCCTGGGGGAGGGGCTCGAAGACTAGTGTCTGGTGGCCGGGTTTCCACCCATGGGACCCGGCCAGGCTCAGCCCGAAGGAGTTACATGAGTCCGCCCTCCAGTGGGTTCACCACCTGCAGGAGGGATCATGGGGGCCCGGTGCTATGTGGATTAGGTGGCGGTCAAAGGCGGAGGCCTTGGCGGACCGATCCCAAGCATTTAAATTATATTTTTTTATATGATGAATTATGTGTAAAGTGCGTCTAATGTTATCTTGTCTGTCTTTGTCTTATAAAACCTGTTTGGTCTAAAAGAGTTAAGTCTGTCAGTATATTTTCTAACCTTTCGGCAAGGATAGTGGTAAAAAGCTTATAGTCCTGATTTAACACACTGATTGGTCTGTAGTTGGAGCAGTCTAGTTTATCCTTTTCAGGTTTAGGTATGACTGCAATGACCCCTTCTCTCCAGGAGGGGGGGGATTTCCCCTTTGTGGAGGACCCAGTTAAATGTTTTCAGGAGGAGAAGAGATAGTTGCTGTTTAAAGGTTTTGTACCACTCTGCTGTATAGCCATCTGCTCCTGGGGATTTGTTAGCTTTAAGTTTCATAATTGCTTTTTCTAATTCTTTAGGTTGTATTTCTGACAATAGTGTTTTATTTTGTGACTCAGTAAGTTGGGGAAGGTTTAATGTATTTAGGAAGGCTTCGGATGCGTTTTTGTGTTTTTTGAGGGAGTACAAGTTCTTGTAGTTCTCGAAGCTTTTAAGAATTTCCTGAATTCTAAATTTTATTTCCTTTGATACTGGGTCTCTGATTTTGTAGACTGCTCTCTCCATTTGTTGTTTCCTCAATTTATAGGCTAGTAATTTTGCCGATTTGCTACCTGTTTCATAGTATTTTTGTTTCAGAAATGTAAGTTTCTTCTGGATTTCTATTGTATAGATCTCATTTATTTGTTTTTTAATTTCCTTAATTTTGAGCGAGTCATTAGAATGAGTGTTGTCTTTGTGCTCTTTTTCTAGTTTCTTAAGTTCTGATTCTAATGTGATTAGTTTTTCTTGTCTCAGTTTCTTTTGGATTGCCAGTTTTGCGATAATCTTTCCCCTTATTACAGCTTTGAATGTGTCCCACAGTATTAAAGGGGATACTTCTCCATTATCATTTTCTTACAAATATCTGAGAATATCTGATTCCAAGTCATCTTTCAGTGGTCCTTTCAGCACATTTGAATTTAACCTCCAAGAAAATGTATTATTTGTGTATTTTTGGATACTTAAGTCCATATAGATCGGACTGTGGTCAGAGAGATCCATCAGTCCTATTTTACATGTTTTTACTCTTCCAATGTCTCTATTAAACATAAAAAAAATAGTCAATCCTTGAGTATGATGAATGTGGTGCTGAGTAAAATGTATAATCTTTTACACTGGGGTTGAATTCCCTCCACACGTCACAGATTCCCATTTCTTTTAGTAGCATCTGAGTTTTTCTACTTTGAGTGTTATTCTGATGTGAAGAATTACCTGATGCATCCCAGTATGGATTCAGTCTTAGATTGAAGTCTCCACCACATATCACTAAACCTTGGGCTTTAGTTATCATTAGGTCAAATACATTTTTATAAAATTTCCAGTTAGCCCCTGGAGGTGCATATTGTGACGTCTGCAAGGTTCACACAAAGAAAATGGAGCAGATGGCTGTGATCAACCAGATTTATTTTACACACACCCCAACCCCAACTTGCCACTTAGTACACAGAGCAGGGGAGGTCATTCTCACAGACCCCTGTTTGAATCATGGTTACACACACAGATACATCTTGCCCTAATCCTGCTAAACACTGCTGGGTCATTATAATGCAGTTATAATGACCCAGCAGTATAACTCAGAAATAACACATTTAACACACACAGTAACGTTTCAAACTGGCAAAGCATGCTGGGAAATTCACTTAACATGGCCCCAACGTTACACTGCCCCCCCCCCCGGACTGGTTTCTGTCCCCAGAAAAATTAAAGTCCAATTTAAAAGTCCAATACAAACTCATCCAGGTGTCGGGGCGGTCTTCGGCGCCGGTGGCCAACACGTACAGGCCCCCTAGTGTCCATCTGGGTCTCGGTCGGGGTATCGGGCCGGGATGGAAGCTCCGGTTCGTCCACCAGCGGTGCAGATGGCCGATACGGGGCGAGACGGTCACGATGAAGAACCACAACCCGGTCCCTTTTTCTAAGCCTCACCCTGTACACCACATCTGACAGTCTCTCCAGGACCACGCATGGCCCCGACCAATGGCTCGCCAGCTTCGGTGATCGTCCTCTCTTCCTCTCAGGGCAGAAAACCCAGACTCGATCTCCCGGTGCAAAGTCCCTCCCCTGGCAGCGGGAGTCATACGCTCGCTTCTGCCGACCCCCTGCCGCTGCCAGGGCCTCTCGAGCCAGCTCGTGCACCGTGTGGAGACGTTCTTTCAAACAAAAAAAATAATCCAATCCAGGTTTTCCTTCCACCTCCGGCTCAGGGGGACAACCGAATACCAAATCCACTGGTGTGCGCAGCTCGCGTCCAAACATGAGCGCCGCAGGGGTGCACCGGGTAGATTCCTGAGCTGCCGTCCGGTACGCCCACAAAACAAAAGGCAGATGCAGGTCCCAGTCTCGCTGTCGCTGGTCCACTAGGATAGCGAGCTGGGTGGTGAGGGTCCGGTTGAATCGTTCGACCAGGCCGTCGCTCTGTGGATGCAGTGGGGTGGTCCGGGTCTTCCGGATGCCCAGCCGTTTGCAGACCTCTCTGAAGACCTCCGCCTCGAAGTTCCGACCCTGATCGCTGTGCAGCTCCTCCGGTGCGCCAAACCGACAGAACATTTCATCCACCAGCTTTGATGCCGTCGTAGCGGCGCTCTGATCCGGGACCGCGTACGCCTCTGGCCACTTAGTGAAATAATCCATCGCGACCAGCACGTAGCGGTTCCCCCGGTCCGTGGTCGGGAAAGGGCCCAGGATGTCCACTCCCACTCGCTCCATCGGTGCCCCCACCCGGTACTGCTGCAGGGGAGCGTGGGATCGCTGAGTTGGTCCCTTCTGAGCTGTCCATGTGTCGCAGCGATGAACGTGGAGCTCCACGTCCTGATGACAGCCGGGCCAGTAGAACCGGGCCCGAAGGCGCTGCAGCGTCTTTGTCACCCCGAAGTGGCCCGCTCCTACCGCCCCATGAACCAGCTGGAGTACTTTGGGCCGGAGTCGACGAGGAACCAGCAGCTGCCAAATGTGCCGCTGCCCAGCTGGAGCCTGCGATGTGGTCCAGCGCGTCATCGATGCGGGGCAGGGGGTAGGAATCTTTCCTGGTGGCATCATTCAGGCGTCGGTAATCCACACAGAACCGCCACGACCCGTCCTTCTTCTTGACCAGCACCACAGGCGCTGCCCAGGGGCTGCTGGAGGGCTCAATAACATCTGCCTCCAGCATTTCTCGCACTTTTTGTTCCGCCGCTGCCCGCCTTGAAAAGGGCAGCCGGCGTGGGTGGAGTCGAATCGGCCTGGTCTCACCGGTGTCGATCTTGTGCTGCACCAACCCGGTCTGGCCGCATTCCTCATCCTTCGCAGTGAAAACACCCACGTAATAATCCAATAGCTCCCGCAGCTGGCGTCTCTGTTCCAGGTCCAGCCCGCTGCAGCTCCGCTGAAATAATTCCTCCACCGCCTGCTGCGTCTCTGCTGACACGTTGGCCCCTCCCCTTGCTGTCCCTGTGTGTGCTCGTGCTCCCTCTGTCCGCGCTGGTGACGTCATCGTGTCCAGTCCTCGCGGTGGCCTGCCTGGTCCGGTCTGTCTTGGCGATCCCTCGATTGCGCGGGCCCCCGCGTCCCTTCTCTGGGTTCTGCTGTGGAGCGTGATGGTCCAGTTTCCCAGCTGGAGGGAAGGTCCAGCGGTGTCGATCTTGGCACGCCAGGCTGTGAGCAGGTCTAATCCAATAATACAGGGGTCTTGGATGTCAGCCAGCCAGAACGGGTGTCTTATGTTCTGACCGGCCACCCCCACCACCAGCACTCTCCGCCCCTTCAGTCGGGCGCGCTCACCGGTAGCTGTGGTGACGCAGCGCTCGGTGGGTTCCCAACCCCGCGGAGCCGTCTTGCTCGTGCCCGGCAGTACGCCCGGTCGAACCAAGGAGATTGTAGAGCCGGTGTCAATCAGGGCCCGGATCGACGTCTTCCCCAAGCTGCATTGTAGATAGATCCCTGGAGAGTGTCCAACTCGGCCCACGCGCGGTGCCGGCTCCTCGGGGGAAACATCTGCTGGAGGTGGCCTGTCCCCGTTCACGCCACCTCGCTCTAGTTTAACGCCGGCGAGGGGCCGGTTTGTCGTGGGGTGGGTGCGGGGCAGTATCGCGCGATGTGTCCCATCTCTCCGCAGCGGAAGCACCCTTCCTCGCGCCGCCGAGGCCATCTTCTCCGTGGACGCTCCGCCGTGGTCTGCCGTAATTCCTCCTCCTCCCCCTCGCTCTCCATCGTAGCCTGGTAGGTTCTTCGGCTGTGCGTTGCTGCTTCAGCGGTGCGATTTATTAGTGGCTCTGCCCGCTCTGCTTCTGCCACTGCAGTCTTCCAGTCGCTCGCGGCGTGGAGCCGTACGTGGCTCTGGAGCTGGGCCGGGCGGAGACCTTGGATGAAGCTCCGGAGGGCGAGCTTCTCTACTGCCTCCGGCGCGAAATCTGGGTAGCTGCGCCAGGTTAACAGCCATATGTCTGCAGCATAGGCTCCTAGTTTCTCCTGGTGGTTCCGGCGGCGGCGGGTCAGTTGTTCTTGGGCGTGCTCAGCGTCCGCTATTCTCCCAAATCGTCTCTGGAGCGCCCCTTGTAGTGCTGGCCAGCTGTGGTGCTCCTCGGGCCGGAGATCAGAGAGCGTGCAGAGGGCTTTCCCTTCCAAGGCCAGCGCGACCTGTACGGCGGTTTCCTCTGGTGACCAGCCGTTCAGCGCCGCAGTCAGCTCGACCTGTGTCAGGTAGTCATCTAATGTGGCTTCGCCGTTGAAACGGGGAATCTTGGCCCACTGTCGAACAGGTGGGGTGGTCGTTTCCTGATCGATCGCCACCCTTGATCGCCATGGGGTCGCCAGCCCGTGCTGTCCTGAGAAGGGTGGAACGTTTGCTCTGTTCTGCCCGCTCTGTCTTGAAAAAGACAGGAGGCGGGGTGCGCTGGCCCCGTCAGGTCCGCCGCTTCGTTCGTCCCGGCTCCAGGCTCCCGGTGGTGGTGTCTCATCATCCATCATCAGCTGAGCAATGACCTGTTCCAGCTGCCGGATCTCCATTCTGATCGCTTCCATTTGCTCCATGCCCACTCCTGACACCAGTGTGACGTCTGCAAGGTTCACACAAAGAAAATGGAGCAGATGGCTGTGATCAACCAAATTTATTTTACACACACCCCAACCCCAACTTGCCACTTAGTACACAGAGCAGGGGAGGTCATTCTCACAGACCCCTGTTTGAATCATGGTTACACACACAGATACATCTTGCCCTAATCCTGCTAAACACTGCTGGGTCATTATAATGCAGTTATAATGACCCAGCAGTATAACTCAGAAATAACACATTTAATACACACAGTAACGTTTCAAACTGGCAAAGCATGCTGGGAAATTCACTTAACATGGCCCCAACGTTACAATATACATTCAGCAGGGTGATATCTTCTCCCTTCAGCCGACCAAGTACCATGCTGAATCTCCCTTCTTTATCTTTGTGTTCTGATTTTTTTTTTTCAAATATAATTTTGGTTGAGATCAATGTCGCTACCCCCCTCCGCCTCCCTGACTTGTATGAAGATGAAGAGATCATTTTAAACCCTTGTCTATTAACTTTAGTGTGCTCCACGTCTGTTAGGTGAGTTTCCTGTAAAAATATTATTCCTGCTTTGTCTTTTTTCATTTTGCCTAGAATCTTGGATCTTTTAACTGGATTCAGGATCCCTTTTACATTATATGAGATTATTTTGGTTACACCCTGTTTCTCCATTGTGTTGTCTTATTTAGTATAACAGTGTGGTGGCCCTCTTTTATGCTACTCAGAAAATGAAAGAACATTAAGAACATAAAAAACATTAAGAACATAGAATATAAAACTTTAAAACAAAAAACTGACAAAAGATCTTCCTGAGCTGAGGTCTTTTTAGCGACCTTAGAAGAGACTTGCTGGTGTGTTGGCTCTGAGGGAAATTCCTCAAACTCCGTTACGTGCTGAGGGCCCTCTCTTACCCCTGTAAGTTGTCCCATGTTTTTAACGTGAATTTCAGATCCCAATCCGAACTTGTAATGATTTTTTTTTTTTATGCCTATACCCTATGAAATTGTGCGCAACCTCCCACCACCGTCACAGCAAACAATCATGTTAATACAGTATTTGTTAGTGTGGAGAGTTCATGTGGTTCATTGTCACATTTGTATTTTAACAAGTTTGTTTTTTTTAAAGACTTATTTGTTTCTAATATTATGACTGTTCCATGAAATGTTTTACCACTTCATATTTGCTGATTCTGCATCTCCTTTAATGTCTGTTACCTTGTAGGAGGAGGGTTGGATGCGCAGATTGATTAAAAATATTGTTATTCTCTCCTGAAAGCGTTCAGTTTTTCCTTATAGCCCTGGCGCTGGGTTTCCCGCTGCTGGCCCGTGGATTTTGAGGGTCTCTGTGTGGACCACGTTTGAGTCTTGATTCTTTCAATCGGGTCTGCTGTGGGTTTATACACTGTTACCGGGAGCCCTCTTCTCCCCATATCCGTGGTTGCTTCTTCCGCCGAGTTGTAGAGACACGTCTCATCCCCGTAAAAAACCTGCAGCTTCGCTGGAAATGGAGTTTGAAAACGCAGTTTCTTCTCTCGTAGTACCTTTTTAGCGTTGTTGTATTCCCGACAATTTTTAAGGACCTCCGGGGCGTAGTCGTGCTCCACAAAAACTTTTCTTTCTTGGTGCATAAATCCTTTTTTCTGCCAAGCCAGTCTCACAACCTCCTCCTTTGTTTTGAAGTTGGAGAACTTAATCACCACCGAACGCGGGGGCGCTTCCGCCGACGGCCTTGGGGCTAATGAACGGTGCGCCCTTTCTATTTTCAAATCAGTGAATTGGGGAATTTCCATCTTCTCTCTCAATATGGATTCCACGCATGCAGCCATTGTGGTGAAACCGTCCTCGACTCCTTCTTTCAGACCATGAATTCTTATGTTGTCTCTTCTTAGTCTTCCTTCCTGGTCGGTTAGCTTAGCCTCCAGTCTTGACTGTCGTTTGAGTAGTTCCAGCACGGTTTCTTCCAGCCCTTTTATTCTTTCCTCTGCTTCCATGATTCGGTCCTCAGCCTGGTCCACTCTGCTGTTTGTCCTTTTTATTTTGTCTTTAATTTCACAAAATTCGGCCCAACACTCTCGGCGAAATTGTCTTAATTCTTGAAGTACCATTTTTAAGGTAACCGTGTTGCTAGCCTCATTCAGCTCCTCTGCTTCCGAGTGGTCATTGTCCTCCAGGTCAGATTCTCCTGCCGATGCGCGTCTTGGCCTGGTAAATGTCGATCTCTTCTGTTTTCCTTTAGGCATAATGACTTTGTCTTTTGATTTTCACTCTTCCAAAAATCCGTTAAATCTGATTTTCAAGGTATTTTCACAGATCGGGTCTGGGAGCTTCAGCGTAAAGCTGCTATCACCATGGTGTCCAGACCAGAAGTCCAGTTTATTTCTTTTAGCACTCTTTCAAAGTTTTGTTGTTGGTTTTTGGGAATAAGGTTTATATTTGATTGTTTACCGGAGGAGATGGTAGGTGAGTTAATAAAGCATTGTTTTGTGAGTTTTCTTGAAAAGAGAATTGCATTATGGTCAGAGATTCCGGTTAATAGATTGTGGGTTTTAGTGATTCTGTTAGTTTTATTTGTGAAACACAGATCAATTAAACATTTTGAGTGATGTGATTCTAGTGGGTTGTTTGATTAGTTGGGTAAAGTTGTCATGATTAGTAATATACTTGATGTTTTTTTCTGTCCTTCTTGTCAATCCAGTTTATATTGAAGTCTCCAAGTAAAATTATTTCTTTTTGTTATCTGTTGTAGTACATCAGCAACTTTAGCACCGAGAAGAGAGTGACTCACAGATGATTTCATTTTAACATGTCGGACATGTTTCAGTAAGTGCAAATAAATCAATTTGATTATCTATTATTAAGTCAAGTACTAGTAATGATGAAGAGGCAAGGGATCTAATGTTTAATAAACCACTTTTTTTAGATTGTTAAGCTCTGAGAGGCGATTGTGGCATTTTTTAATTTCAAGTTATTTTGCTTCAGTCTTTTGGTGACATGAATTTTATTTATTTATTTATTTCGCAGTGTATTTAAATTATTTAAACTAAGGAGCCATGAGACAGACACTTTGGTTACAAGACTGTTTGGTGGCAGTCAGCATGAATGATAATTGGTACAGGATTGTAATGTAAGATTAATATTGGTAGACAGAATACAGTAAATCGCATTCACTTATATAGGGCTTTTTCTCATCTCTAGATGAGCAAAGAGCTTAACAGATCCTGCTATCCACCAGTTCACACTCTGATGGCAGCAGAGCTGCCATGCACTGGCCTGAGCCACCAGGAGCAACTGGGGGTTCAGTGTCTTGCTCAAGAACACTTCAACATGCAGACTGCAGACAGAGTGGGAATTGAACCCCTGACCCTTCGATCAGTAGTCAGCCACACTACACCTGCACCACAGCTTCCCCACTGTAAATGAACCATTGTGATTGGGGTGTAAACAATCTGGCTTAAAAAGGGAAAGACGGTTATGAAAAGATGAGAAATTATCTACATAGGGAATTCTTCTGACCCAGCACAGTCCCATCAGCCAGGTGTACAGCTGGCACAGCTGGCTGAACTTAACGTCTCCGAAATGGAGTGATGGCAGAGAACCGGAGATAATCAGTCTTTTATTGGTGTCCAGAATTAGGTCAATGAGTGTGGTGAAGTCCTGTTTTAACAGTTCAGATTGCTTTTTGTGGATATCATTAGTGCCACAGTGAATGACGACATTCTGAATATGAGGGTGTTGTGTGAGGAGATCCGGAATCTGTTGTAGTACATCAGTGACTTTAGCACCAGAAAGACAGCGAGTCACAGATGATTTCGTTTCAACATGTCGGACAATTGAGTCATCAACAATGAAGGAAAAGATGATGTTTTTGGTCCCAGTTTGGGCAGGGGAGCAGCATGGTGAAGCAAGGACAGCTGTCATGTCAGCAGCCCCAACTGGCTCCTGGGTTGGAGGCCGCACAGACCGCTGACAGATGGCCTCTTTCAGGATCTTGCGTCTGGTAGATGAAGTCATGGATCTGAGAGGACGATGCTGAGGCTCAGATGCGGGATGGTCACTTACCTTGTGGCCACCTACCAAGGCCGCAGCTGTCGGCGGGGGAATAATTGCAGGGGCAGAATCTGTCGCGAGTACCGGGGTTTCTGTATCAAGCGGAGAGAAGTGGTTAGAAAAAGTCAGCTCGACGGTGGAGGGAGGTTCAACAGGTAGAGTCCTTCAGCCACGGACCACCACCTGGGCCCACATTGACTCATGGTTCAGCGTGGAGCAGCAGGGATGCCGGGGACAGTGTCAGCAGTGTCGGAGACCGGTTTCTTTGCTTTTTGTGCTGCTAAAATGCTCATCAGGAGGGGAAGGCATGTAGCAAAGCTGTACAAGAGTGCGTTTTTATCCTCAAGTTCACAGTGGAGAAGAGGGATATCTTCCTTAAGGTCAACAATTACTTTATATGCTTCCTCCCCTTCTCTTCTCCCTAACCCAAACACACTGGTGTGCAGTAATCTGAACTCTCAAGGACAGCGTCATGTGACTAGCATGGAATTTACCATCGGACATGCACTGAGAGATGAACTCTTGTGGACATGCTATCTATGTTTTAGGACACTAAAGACATAACATCTAAACGTTGCTCAGGAGAGGATTTTTGCTGTTCACCAGTAACTGATACACACACTGCATACAACATTACATGACTGATACACATACACTGACACACATGCACACACACTGTCTCTCTCAACTTGCTTTGTTAACGTATGTATTGTAACTTGTCTGCTAAGTGTGCATTGAGGGTTTTTTTTCTATGTGATCATAATTTTGCTCATTCGAGCACTATTCTGATAACTATGGTTTTTTTCTCTCTGCCCAATGTGTCATCCCCTCCCCCTCCCCCTTCCCCTCTTTACCCCCCACTGTATGATGAGGCGCCTTGCATGGCTGCCGTGTCATTAGGAAGCGCTTACCGAGCGCTCCTAATGTCAAGTCAAATTCCTCGTATGTGTAAACATGCTTGGCAATAAAGTTCATTCTGATTCTGATTCCTGTAGTTCCTGTAGTTTGTTGTTGTCTGTCGAAGTTGCTGGGGTCATCCTGAAGTTAATTAATATATTCCGTATATCAACGGTTGTAAATGAGACTATAAAGTGTAGGTCTACTGTACAATACTACACTACAAAGAATCAGTTGAAAAATCAACCAAAAATAGCCAAAAGAGTGTAAAATATCAAAACAGCGTCTCAGAGCCCCAAAACAAGTCAAACAGATGCCAACGTATGCTCAGTTCGGAGTTCCAACACCCTCCACCCCATACCATCACAGATGCTGGTTTTTGAACATGACAACAATCTGGATGGTTGGTCTCCTCTTTAGCTCGAAGGGCACAACGTACATGAATTCCAGAATTTGAAATGTGGACTCACCAGACCACAGCACACTTTTCCACTTTACGTCAGTCCATCTCAGATTAGCTGAGGGCCCAAAGCAACCGTCGGCAGCTTGGATGGTTGCTGAAGCAAAAACTGGGGTGTGGGAGGAGTTTGTTGAGGCCATGGAACAAGACTTTCGGTCGGCTTTGAAGAGATTCTGGCAAACTGTCCAGCCATTCAGGAGGGGGAAGCAGCTCCCTGTCCACACTGTGTATGGTGCGGATGGGGCGCTGCTGATTTTGACTGGGGATATCATCAGGCGATGGAAGGAATACTTTGAGGATCTCCTCAATCCCACTGACACACCTTCCACAGAGGAAGCAGAGCCTGAGGACGAGTGGGTTGACTCGCCCATCACAGGGGCTGAGGTCACCGAAGTGGTTAAAAAACTCTTCTGTGGCCGCGCCCCAGGGATGAACGAGATTCAGCCTGAGTACCTCAAGGCTCTGGATGTTATAGGGCTGTCATGGCTGAAACGCCTCTGCAACATTGCGTGGAAGTCGGTGAGAGTACCTTTGGCATGGCAAACCGTGGTGGTGGTTCCTCTCTTTAAGAAGGGGGACCGGAGGGTGTGCTCCAACTTTAAAGGGATCACACTTCTCAGCCTCTCTGGGAAAGTCTATGCCAGAGTACTGGAGAGGAGAATCCTGCCATTGGTCGAACCTTGGATTCAGGAGGAGCAATGTGGTTTTTGTCAGGGCCATGGCACATCAGACCAACTCTTTACCCTCTCAAGAATCCTTGAGGGTTTGTGGGAGTTTGCCTAACCAGTCTACATGTGTTTTGTGAACTTGGAGAAGACATTAGACCACGTCCCTTGTGGTTTTTGGTGTGGGGTGCTTCGGGAGTATGGGGTATCATCGTCCATTGTATCATATGAAGATGGTATCGATTTCATCACACGTCATTGTTGCTGCATCTTCCTGCTCACATGTGCGACGCCTTTCCTGCATTCAAAATAAAATCACGTCCACATCTTCCGCATGTTATTCCCAATCGTAATGTTCTGTGACATGATTGTTGTTGAGTTCTCTGCCTCATGCTTGCCTTCAACTTTTTGTACAGACTGCTCGACAATACCGCTCCATTTGTCTCGATATCTCGCTGTATCTTCCCAGGTCTCTATGTTGCAGTCTATTTGCTTTAGATGGCGCTTGATAGTGTCTTTGTATCTTAGTTTCTGTTCTCCGACTGTACGTTCACCTTCGCTGAGCTCCCCATAAAGGAGAATTTTTGGCAACCTGTTATCTTTCATTCTGACCACATGGCCAGCTCATCTCAACTGTGCCTTTGTGATAAGTGCTTCTACACTCAGCGTTCCAGCTCGTCTAAGGACTCCTACATTCAAGATTTTTTCTGCCCATTCTATTTTAAGAAGTTGTTGAAGATGTCGTAGTTGAAAAGTGGTTAGTGTCTTGATATGCCTGTGATAAAGAGTCATTCAACAGAGTATAAAAGTGCAGTCAGAGTGGCTGCCTTAAATACTTTTTAGCTTTGTGCCAAGAGAAATGTCATGATTGTTCCATAGCCATTTTTTTTTACTTTCTGAATGACACCGATGCAACTTGAATGCCATACAAAATTTCATCATCTATCGTGTTTTCATTTGAAATGAGACTTTCAAGGTATTTGAACTTGTGCACCACTTTTAGAGGCTGTCCATCTATTGTCAGAATCGGATTGTGTATAACTCTTCTACTTCTGTCATGGGCTTGACGCAGAGCTTCTGTTTTGTGAATGCTGATTTGTAGTCCAAAAGCTTTTATTAACTCCACAAATCTACTCGTAATCCACTGGATGCCTTCAAGGGACCGTGAGACCATTGCCGAATCGTCTGCATATAAAAGGTCTCAAACAAGTTGTGTCCTAACTTTAATTTTTGCTTTGAGCCTAGACAAGTTTTACAGTTTTCCATCACTTCTTGTTCTTATGTGTACTCCTTTATCTATTTCATCATCTAATATTTTCAAGATGGCTGTTAAAAACAGTGTGAAATATGTGGGCACTGTGGGATCACTTTGTTTCATGCCTTTTCTTACTTCAAAGCTTTCCCTGATGTTTCCCGATACCAAAACATTTGCTTCCATGCTGTCATGCAAATCCTTCACAACGTTTATAATTTTTTGTGGGCATTCCACAATCTGGAGCACCTTCCAGATCATCTTCCTGTCGACCACATCAAATGCATTTTTGAAATCAATAAATGCTATGTATAAGTCCTTTCCTTGCTCCCTTGCTTTCTCTTGAATTTGTCTGAGACTGAAGATCATGTCGTTCGTCGAGCTGTCGCTTCTGAAACTATTTTGACTCTCAGGTAGAATTTTCTTTGACAGTTTTTTTCAGTTGATTCAGTATAATTTTTAAATAGATTTTTCCAACCACAGAAAGCAAATAAATTCCCCTATAACTTGCACAGAGTTTTTTATCACCTTTGTTGGAAATTGTGATGACCAGTGCGTCCTTGAATTTTTTCTGAGACATTTCTTGTTCCCAACAGCTTCTAAAGCCTTTAAAGGACCTATATCATGCTATCTTAAGCCTTTCAGAGTAAACTATATGCATGTATGTGATAGTATGTATCACATACATGCATATAGTTTATAGTTTATAGTTTGCATATAGTAGTATTTGGCCAGCATGATGGTGCAGTGGTTAGCACTGTTGCCTTACAGCTAGAAAGTTCCTGGTTCAAATCCCCAGGCTGGCAGGGGTTGGAACCTTTCTGTATGGAGTTTGCATGTTCTCCCTGTGCTGCGTGGGTTTACTCTGGGGGCTCCGGTTTCCTCCCACAATCCAAAGACATGCATGTTAAGTTAATTGGTTGTTCTAAATTGTCCCTAGATATCTGTTTCCTATAGGCCCTTAGAATAGAGGGTTAGTACTAGTGAAAGCGCTTTGAGTGGTCTTTGTGACTAGAAAAGCGCTATATAAGTGCAGGTTAGTAGTATTACCTTTGGTACACTGGAGAATGAATTTCTTATGAAATATGAGTTATTTTCGCGAGCTACTTTTCCAACCCGGAAGTAAGATGCCTCGATCTCTGAGGCTTCGCCTCTCCTTCTTGTGGCTGCCGCCCATTTCATGACGATAATAAACTCCAACCATTTCTGACGAGTAGGCTCTTCTTTAGGAAGGCTGAACAAACTCCTAAATCTCTCACAGCCAAAGACACATTTACGCCACTTAGAAGACATTGTCTTACGTAAAAAAGCAAACAGTTATTGTCACTGAGCAGATTAGGTGCAAGAGGAACTATTTCTTCACACCATCAATGCTAAAGTGAAAGAGTTTTGCCGATCACCACTCCGTTATCTGCACTGAGAAAGTGGGTGTGTGCATTAGCCTGGGGGCGGTGCTGGCAGCACAGGCACTTCCTGGAGTGGGCGGCTCACCCACGTTCATACGTATGAACGTGGGGACCCAATCAATCAATCAATCCCTGTCTGATTCCCGTTTATTCTGCTCAATACTCAGCCTCGCCTGACTATTTGTAAGTTACCCTTTGTGGTTCTCATTTGTTGACTTTTCTATAAGTTACCCCTCGTGGTTTTTTTCTGTTCATTATCATTAAACGTGCAAACTCACAGCAGGTGACTGGGGTCTTGATTTCTGCCCTCAAAGGGCCAATTATGACAGTAGGTCACAGCCAGTAGACGCCAGCGGCTGTGGGTTTCCTCTTTTTTTCTTTTTCCACCATCGTTCTATTTTTCCCCTTTTCTGGCTGTCCGCTTTTGCTGGGATGGCAGCGAGCGGGAGAGGGTACCCTATGAGCCTGGGGTGGGAGCTCTGTCAGGCTTTAATGGACGTTGATGATCTTCAAGCCATAGCTCATACATATTCCACCCTGAAGAACACCCTGTGGTACCTGAACCTCACGGAGGCGGCCGTGCTGCATCATCCTTGCCTCTCGGAGCATGCTGAAGGAAGGGAGAAGATTTCCCTGGTGAAGGCTCTGCAGCAGGAGAACCGTGAGTTGGTGAAGAGTTCCACCAGGAAGCGTAGGTCTGCGCTGACGGGGAGGCGTTCCCAGGCCTCAGTCCAATCGGCTCCTTGCCAAGCTCCATCTCTGGCTCCAGCTCCCATAACACCAGCTCCAAGATGCTGCCTTCCGGCGCAGACCTCCTCTCCTCTCCGGGACACAGCCGTACCAGATCTGATGGGGGAGAGTCACCGGGTGCAGACACCGCAAATCTCCCTCCATAATCCAGCTACAGGCCATCGGAGGAACTCCTCCACCTCTCAGCCAGCAGCTTCCTCATCACCATGTCAAAAAGGTACCACAGCAGCTTCCTCCTCTAGGTTTTCCTCACCAGCTGTCTCATCAGCTCCCTCTCCCTGGGTCATCGCTGTTGTCCCCCTCTTCTCCACGGCACCGCCTCTCGCTGCTGAGAGCCCGGCAATCTCTTCCCCAGTTTCGCCCGTCATCGAGGCTGCATGGGCGGCTCCTCCATGTTCTCCAGGGGGGCCCACTACCACTGCAGCCACGGAGAGGGATGACACTGGGCCTGCTGCAGCAGAAACCACCGTGTCCCAGGAACACAGGCAAGTGCTTATTCATTCTTTATCACCAACATATGAATTACCTTGCCTGATTCCCGGTGGTGAGGCTCAGTCATTGCAGTCCACTGAGTCCTCACCGCCTGCTGCAGATAATTTTCCTTCACCTCCTACCTCCGTGTCTCATCCAATTTTCCCTGAGTGTCTGCCGGTCCCAGGATCGAGCAGCCAGACAATAGAGGAGTCTGCAGTTCTGAAGGACCTGGCCCCAGCCCAGCAGCCACAGCCCGGACGGGGGGAGAGCGCTGCCTGTGACCTGAAGCCTGCTCCAATGACTGAGCGTCCCCTGGCTTCAGCTATGCGGGATGCCGCGCCAGCAGTGAGACGACCGCCAGCTGCCATGCCGGACGAGCCACCTGCATCAGTCACTTTGCCTGGAAGTTCTGGGACTGCACTAACCACCATGCCTGCTGTTGAGGCCGTAGCAGCAGAGTCGAAGTTGGACCTCAAGAGGACCTGGCACAAGACGTTCCCACCTGGATCAACAGAGTCCTGGATGGTGGTAGAGCTTGAGCTCAGGCAAGTGCTCTTCTTTGTTTTCACTTTTTATGTTTTAGAGAGATCTTGCCTGGCTCTTCAGCTGCACCTGAGCTCACCTAGCCAGGCTCCACTGCCGCCGGTGATCCTGATTCTGTTTCTCTGTCCATCTTGTCGGAGCCTTTCCTCAGGGTCACTGAGGGTCATCCGACATCACCAGAGGTCTCCATGGGGCCAGCCTTGTTGCCCAAGGTCTCTGTGGGTGCTGTCCCTTCGGCTGAGGTCTTCACAGGTGCTGCTGCATCCCAGTTCAGGTCCTCCGTGGGTGCAGCTATACTTCAGTCCGGGGCCACCGAGGGTGCTGCTACGCCTCAGTCCGGGGCCACCAAGGGTGCTGCTACGCCTCAGTCCAGGGCCACCGAGGGTGCTGCTATGCCTCAACCCGGGGCCACCAGGAGTGCTGCTTTGCCCCAGCCCGGGGCCACTGGTGGTGCTGCTTCACCCCAGCCCGGGGCCACCGGGGGTGCTGCACCTATGCCCAAGGTTGCTGCGGGTCCTGAGTCTACATCTGGTTCCGTCGTGGTTCGTTCGCCGCCTGAGTTCATTGGTGACATCCGTCTCCTTCATCTGGGTCCTTTGTTAGTCTGCCATCCCCTTCGTCAGGTGCCCATCTCCTTGCTTCTGTGGTCTGCGGTAAGCATGGGTTCCAACTGCCGCCTCAAGGGGGAGGTGCATGGTGCTCCATGGCCCGGTGGCCCAGAGATGTGGGGAGACCACCCAACAAACTCTTGTTTGCTTGGGTGCCTTCAGATTTTAGGAAGGCCACCCGATGAACTCCCTCCTCCATTTTGATGGCTCGGGAGACCTAGTAGGCCACCCAACCTTTTCCAGCTGATGGTCAGGCGGAGCTGGGACTTTGGCGGACCACCTGAGCTGTTCCCTCATTTACCCAGTTTTGCCAAGGTTTCATAGCACTTTATTTGGTCAGTGTGGTGGGTAATGTGTTTTTTGTTTTGTTTTGTTTTTTTGCTTTTGTGTCTATCCCTCCAGGCCTGGATCCCCCCACCACCCTCCTGGGGTCTGTTTCTCCTTCCAGAGTTGTTCCTGTTGGGGGGAGGGGGGTCTTTTCGTCCCTTTTTGATGTTTTGTTAGGATGTCTTGGATCCACCCCTTAAGTGAGGGGCACTGTTATGATTCTGAGCGTGGGTCAGAATCCTTACAAAGGCAGTGAAGTTGGCAGTCTCTGAGGCCTCATGTGCATGCATGGGACAGGCAGAGTGGCTAGCTGTACCAACTTCAATTTCAGAGCTTTTCTCTAAAAATACTTCCAAGAGGCTGTGGTTGACTGGTGCAAAAAGAGTCTCCTTCCCATTTTCAGTGGTGTTGTCCCAAAGAAAACAAATACTTTTGATTTCATTGTTCAGGCAAGGCTCATTTTCAAACTCTTGCTGGTGAAAGAAAAGAGAGGGAAAATCACATTCTCATCTGTCACATGACATAATTAGCCAATAAATGCATGTCACATTTGTTGCCTTCAGATTGGCTCTAGGAGGGTGTCTCTTCCCTGTGCCAAATCAGGTGCCAAGTCCTGTCAATTGGAAATCAAGGTCCCAGATTCTGGAGGAAGAGTGGAGAGGCACAGAATCCAACTTGCTTGAGGTCTAGTGTGAAGTTTCCACAGTCAGTGGTGATTTAATCCAGCTACAGCAGCACGGTGGTGCAGTGGTTAGCACTGTTGCCTTACAGCTAGAAGGTTCCTGGTTTGAATCCCCAGGCTGGCAGGGGTTGGAACCTTTCTGTGTGGAGTTTGCATGTTCTCCCTGTGCTGCGTGGGTTTACTCCGGGGGCTCCGGTTTCCTCCCACAATCCAAAGACATGCATGTTAGGTTAATTGGCTGTTCTAAATTGTCCCTAGATATCTGTTTCCTATAGGCCCTTAGAATAGAGGGTCGGTATTAGTGAAAGCGCTTTGAGTGGTCTTTGTGACTAGAAAAGCGCTATATAAGTGCAGGTTAGTTAGTTAGTTAGCTAGTTAGTAATTTAGGGAGGCATGTCATTTGCTGGTGTTGATCCACATTTTATCAAGTCCAAAGTCAGTGCAGCCTGTTGTACAGTTCAATGATGTTCAAAGGTGCTCTCATTTGTGAAGTGCAGTGTAGTGGCCCCCACTTCTGTTTCTGCCATTACACCACTCCTATAAATATCAGCAGGCAGGAAAGTCCGGCCTCTTTGCCAGCGCCCCTGCCTGGCGGTTGTATTGTGGAGCTTGCAGCATCAATAAAGCTAAGTTTAATTGTGCTCCTGGCCTCATTCTTAAAGGAGTATTTTCAGATATAACATTTTGGTGATGAGGATAAAGCATGGAAGTGTGTATTTCTCCAATTTGGCCCTTTCTGGAGCTCCCGGGCGAGCCACCTGTCCCCTGGCTGAGATGGTATGCAGCCTTCAAGAAATAAATCATGGTGCTCAATCTGGGTGAGACGGACAAGTTAAGGGCAAGCGTACTCCTGGTGCACAATTTGGGAATTGAAGGCCGCCAGATCCTAAGCACACTCAGTGAAATTCTCCCTATTTACAGACCGGAACAGGAGGTGTACTGCTTTTGTGCTTCCCCCTGTGGTTGGGTAACAAACTTTCCTTTTTATTTCTTCCTATTTATGCTGAACACCAAGCTAGAAAGTGGCATTGAGGCTGATGCTCTATCACTAGGCCACCACTTCGGTATTTACCACTTATTTACTTATTTACCACTTAGAACACAAAACTTCAAATAATGAAATTCTTATTTCAAACTAGTTGCTGCATTCAGAGCAGTGGTAGCTGTGGAACTTGTTCCTGTTTCCCACATCTGCAGCAGGTTGTCCTTGTTTTGCAGTCCTTCTTTGCAGGACAGAAGTTGCATCTCCTTCTGTTCTGTCCCCTTGTGTTGGCTTCTTGTGTGACTTTTTGATCAGGGCCAGGCTCAGATTGCTACACTGTCCTTGCCAATGCTGCTAAAACTGTTGTGTGGGGAAGGTCATGTCGCTTTTGCATGCAAGGAGTCACAAGGACCTTCCCAGGAGCTTGTATTTGCAGGTGCAAATCATGTGTCTGTGTCAAGACACCCTTTGAGTTCTGGATGACTTCTGTTCTTTATGTTGACCATAGATGATCGCTCCCATGCTGTTTTACTGTCTCAAGAATCCCCCATACCCCCTCAAAGACCAGCAGGTGGCTATCTCTGCAGGACCCTGGGCAAATGTTGCGGGAACACAGACAGCTGCTGTGACAGTGTCAAAGTCTCCCTTGAACTCTGTCACCACTGTCCCATAAAAAATGCACACAAACATGGCCTGTTTGACAGTTTCATCCATTCATCCAGCCATCCATCCATCCATCATCTACCACTTTTCCGGAGGTCCAGGTCGCAGAAGCAGCAGAGAGAAGCAGAGAAGCCCAGCCTTCCCTCTCCCCAGCCACCTGCTCCAGCTATTCAGAGAGGATAGCAAGGCATTCCCAGACCAGCTGGGAGATGTAGTCTCTCCAGCGAGTCCTGGGTCTGCCCTGGGGTCTCCTCCCAGTGGGACGTGCCTGAAACACCTCAAGTGGGAGGCGTCTAGGAGGCATCCTGATGCCCATACCACCTCAACTGGCTCCTTTCAATGTGGAGGAGCAGCACTTCTACTCTGAGCCTCTCCCAGATGACTGTTGACAGTTTCAAGATTCCTTAAAACTGACATTTTTCTTGATTTGACCCACACTCATCGACCAAAAATCCATCTCAATAGTGACGAGTCAAATTTGACCTGAAACAGCTCAGTGTACAAAATGTGTAGCACCTGTAAAAAAGTATAACTTTTAGAATATTTTAATTTTTGTGTTTTTTGGATCACTTTAGGAAAAGTCATCAAATTTCAAGCTAAAAGAATGATATTATTTAATTTCCACAGTCACACAGTCCATAGTCATCAAACAGTTTGCTGTCAACAGCTTGAGTACATTCCAGTCATACCATAGTAGAGACTGCATTACTTTCAAAGGCTGTTGTGCAGAGGCGGGCATCAAGATGGCAACAGCAACAGAAAGAAAGTTAACAGGAATATGTATGTCTGTGACTAATCTGAAAATGTCTTCAAAGGCAAATCTGATCAGGCATGAGATGATATTCACTGTACAGGCCCTCCCCTCGTGCATTGAGATGATCCGACTACAATTACAATATGACCAATGATCTTGAGTTTGTCCTGCCACTCTTTGAAGCCCTTTATTTGCAGTCCGGATCATCAGGGCAAATTAGCCGTCATTTGTTGCTCCTCTCTGATCTCCATGCGTCGATCCTTTATCTCCCTCGCTGCCAGCCCTCAGAGACCTGCTCTTTTCATCACCATGAACGTTTGATCTGAGCCTCTTTGCTCTGGTCTTTACTACACATAAAGACATTGAAACAAAGCGGTAGTGAAGACTCATTGTTTTCAGATTTACCATGCAACCCACTTATTCACTGATATTTCTGTTATCATTGGTGTAATTATCACACCTTTTAATTTACTTGTGCTGCTTTAATCATATCAGCTCTTTGAACTGGGAAGGAGAAAAGCCACAGCCGTGGAAATATAATATTAAACGGGACCTGTAAACCCATGCCTGTCCTACTACACCAACTTGTCTGGTGCTTATCAGTGTACCGGTGACACAGCCTGTGCCTGTCAGTGTCATCCTTTCATTTTTAATCTGCTCCCATTGCACAATCAAAGACAGTCAGTACTATGAATGGCCCATAGGCCCTGTGGTATAATTAATGTTCCTCTACATCCTTTTACTGATGCTGTCACTTTTAAAAAGTTCAATCTTGGAGAGATTGGTTTTCCTGAATTTAAGGTTACTGCAGTCAGTATGGGTTCTTTTTAAATTTCTGAAGAAAATTGATATGAAAAGATTAGAAGTGATTTTTTTTTTAGGTTTAAGGTTGTTTTTTTTTTTGTAAACTAATAACCACTATGAAAAAGGTATTCTATAAATAGTTGTAAACTTAATGAGAAATCAAATCAAATCAACTCAAAAATCAGCATTAATGCTACCCGTTCCTAAAATTATATATATATCATGAACGCTGCCCTGCAATTCATGGGAATAACACCGCCGGATCGCTAGTCGACATCGTTTATGGTCAAAACTACGATGGTATCTGATCATCTTCGAACCTTCGACTTTCATTCTTGATTAATGAAAACATTGTTGGCAAATGCTTTCGCTTTCATCCGTCTTGCGCCGGTCCAAGAATTTCACCTCTAGCAGCACAATATATATATATACATATTTGGAAGTCCTTATTGTACTCAGAGCTGTCATCTAGCAAAATAAACAGAATTTTCTATTTAAATAATTATATTTGGTGTATTCACAGCGTTTGAATTACAGCTACCTCCAGCTATTTAATTAATAAAATTATGATATATGATACAAACCAAATTATTTAATAATAATTTCTGATTATTAGTCAATAATAATTTCATGTTAATATTTTTTCTAATGAAAAAAATACAAATGTGAAAAAAAAAATTGTTCAGAAAACACACAGGATTCACCTGGATTGGGGATTAATTTTTGTCACACAGAGGAAAAACAATTCCCACAGGAGAGAAGAAATTTCCTTTGGATAAAGGTTTTATCTGTTTATTCTAGCACTTTTGACCAGATTCATCCTGGTTTGTGCTGGGTCAGAGCAGCTGTAGAAGGCTGAGTGCACACAGCAGCAGCAGTTTCTGGAATTTTTGGGTGCAGTGGACAAGCCTCCCTGCTTTCATATCCCCGACTTGGAAGGTAAACAGGCATTATTTAGGATACTAGCAGGGGTAAAGATTTTTGTTTTTCGTGGCCAAGCTGAATCTAAGTCAGCAGACAGATGAAGTTTAAAATTACAAGCAATTAAAGTTAGGAGTTAAATCACGATTCATCAAAATTTTTTGTCACTACTGAAAATTATCCACCAATGAAGGACAATTCTCAGTTAATGCAACCACTGATATACAGTATATACAGTATATGTATTTCCCACTATTACTCTCATACTGTAGTGTCATGTTAGATTCCAGCAAGATGGTGTTTTAAGTTGCGAAAAAAAATATACTGAATGATACTGAACTTAGCAACAAACTGACCAAATAGGCAAATAGTTGCACTGTGGGACACATATGTGGGTTTCATATGCTTCACATGTATATTACTGTATGCTTATTGTATGCTTCACGTTTCAGAGGAACAAAAGGACTGAGCCTCCTAGGATATAACAGGAGGATGTGAAATGTGGCCTTTTGTATGCAAAGAGATGACCTTGAGGGATTTCCTGACCACCAGTGACTTTAGGTGGAGGTGAGAAGACCTGGAAGAAGATGCATTGTGACTTGGGATTAAAAGACAATGTGACTGTGTGCTTTGATGTCCTGGGGTATAAAAGGGACAGATGTTGGGGGATTCTTTCTCTTTTCTGTTTCTGATGATGTTGGAGAATGGAATAAACCTGACTCATGAGATAAACTCAGCCTCGTCATTTCTACATTCTCCACAGCACTAGTTAGTATAAGTTAAAGAGACAGATGTTTTTCTCAGGTAATTCTTAAAGCGATCTGCTGTATTTCTGACTGTGCCTCTGATAGAAAAATTCCATATTATACACATTATTATTGTTATTAATAATGTATTATTATTATTGAGAAGTATCTTTTTTTTTTTTGTTACTTATTTGTACCCGTAGGTAGATTCGGTTTGCAGTCTGGTGACAAGCCATCGGCTGCTGGTCGCTGCGTGCGCGAGCGCCCTAAACCTACATGTTTTTGGTATGCGAGAGGAAACCGGAGAAATCCCGGAGTAAACCCGCGCAACACGGGGAGAACATGCAAACTCCACACAGCTCACTGTTGGTCGGGGGCTGGAATCGAACCCACGATCCCCCGGCCAAGGGTAAAACTGTGCTGCCACAGTGCTAAACCACTGCGCCACCATGCAGCCCATGCCTTTCCTATGCCATGTTTATATTGTGGAGAGTGCAAATAACGGAGGCAGACTCGTGCAGCAGACGACTTTATTCACTCTCACATCAGTCATAACAGAAAAAGTCTCTCCTCAATACACCAGGGTCGCTCCTTTTATATCATCTGCCCATCTCACATCCGCATGACATCTCGCATCACAATACATTCAACCATTCTCCCCCCACTGTCCCCAAACTACTTCTTCCTGCTACCTCACCATAATCTCTCTCATCTCAATACCTATTGTCCTTCTCTGTTTACCCTCTGCATCCAGTTTGAGATGATTAACCCCTCGTCTACACCCCCCCCCCCCCGAATCTCAGACCGAGTTTCAGTCCTCACGTCCTTTTGGATTCAGTCTCCTTCAGTATCTGCTGTAATGGGGGTTTTCCGCCTCTGCGGCGCTGCTGTGCTGGTGGGGGGATCCTGGGGGTGTGTCTGTCTGCGGGTGGGCAATGGCGAGGGGGGGGGGGACCTTCGACTTGCCCATGTGGCTGCTCTGATGAATCGTTTACCTGGGGAGTTCTCCGTGGGGGGTCTTCCACGCCGAGGGGCCTGAGCCAACATCACTTGCTCGTCCGCCACCACAGAGGCGGGCTTAAGTCTGTCTATTCATATTTTCTCCCTACGACCCCCCAAGTCTTACAAAAAATGTTTGTCCCGTTTCCAGCACTCTGAACGGGCCATCGTAGGGTGGGCGCAATGGGGGGCGGTGGGCATTGTGCCTGACAAACACGAATGCCGCGTTCTTCAAAGTGTTTGACGCAAAAGCGCGTGGAAAACAGTGGTGGGCCGGGCCCGGCAGCGTGCCTGTATCTGCGCTATGCTGCAAACGCTGAGACGGACAGTCGTCCGACGCAGGATTATCTGGTAAAAATTCCCCGGGGAGCCGCAGTGGCTGAGAAAAAACAAGCTTCGCCGGGGAAGCCTCCAAATCCTCTTTTGGTGCGGAACGCAACCCCAATAAAACCCACGGCAACCGGTCTACTCAATTTGCATCCATCAGCGAAGCCCTGAGCGTTGCTTTCAGTGACGTATGGAAACGCTTGCATAACCCATTGGCCTGCAGGTTGTACGCGGCTGTGCGATGAATTGCAACACCCAGGCTACGGGCCATCGCAGACCAGAGGTCGGAAACAAACTGTGGGCCCCTATCAGATGTTATGTCCGACGGGATGCCAAAACGTGTCACCCATGTCGTCAAAAAGGCGCGCGCCACGTCCGCGGACGTGGTTGCTGCCAGCAGCACTGCTTCTGGCCAGCGTGTGGTGTGGTCCACCACTGTCAGAAGGAGCGTGAACCCCTGCGATGGCGGGAGGGGGCCCACGAGGTCCATATGAATATGGTCGAACCTCTTAGCCGGTATACGAAACGGCTCCAAAGGAGCCTTTGTGTGTCTGTATACTTTGGCTCGTTGGCACGCTACGCAGGCTGCAGCCCACTCTTTCACTTGTTTGCACAGGCCTGGCCAAATGAACTTCGAACCCACCATTTTGACTGACGCGCGCACTCCTGGGTGCGACAGAGCGTGAACTGACTCAAACACTCGGCAGCACCAAGCAACTGGGACCACCGGGCGTGGGCGTCCCGTGGAGACGTCGCAGATTGGGGGGGGGGGGCTGCCATCTTGCTGTACTCTGCTCTCCAGCCTTAACCCTGTTGGTCCAGACTGGAGCGCACACACGTCCACATCGCCACTCTGCTCTGCGGCCATGGCTGTATAATCTATCCCCACGCAGACCGGGGCCACTGCTACGCTCGAGAGGCAGTCTGCCACCACATTCAGTTTACCTGACACATGCTGAATGTCAGTTGTAAACTCCGAGATTGCAGCCAGCTGTCTCTGCTGCCGCCCCGACCATGGTTCCGAAACCTTGGCCATCGCGAACGTTAGCGGCTTGTGGTCGACGAACGCGGTGAAGCTGCGCCCTTCTAGCCAGAACTGGAAGTGGCGTATGGCCAGGTGGAGAGCCAGCAACTCCCTGTCGAACGCGCTGTATTTACGCACACTGTCGCGCAAAGCCCTGCTGAAAAAAGCGAGCGGCTGCCAAGAACCAGCGACATGTTGCTCCACGACGGCCCCTATGGCCACGTCCGAGGAGTCAGTAGTGAGCGCTATCCGGGCCGCCAGGTCCGGGTGCGCCAACAGTGCGGCGTTTGCCAGGGTTGTTTTAACCTCAGAGAATGCCTGCTCTCGCTCCGGAGTCCAGTCGACTCTGTCCGCCGGTTTCCGTTTCTTGAGCGTGGCGTACAATGACTGCATGAGCTGAGCTGCACGGGGGAGGAACCAGTTATAAAAGTTAGCCATCCCCAAAAACTCTTGCAGTGCCCTGACCGTCTGAGGCCGCGGAAAATCCGCCACGGCGCCCACCTTGTCGGGCAAGGGTATCGCACCCTCCGGTGAGACGCGGTGTCCCAAAAAGTCAATCCCCATCACGCCGAACTGGCATTTCGCCGGGTTGATTATTAACCCGTGCTCCTCCAACCTCCGGAAAACCGTCCTGAGGTGGGTTACGTGTTCGTCCTCGGACACGCTGGCCACCAGGATATCATCCAGGTAGACAAACGCAAACAGCAGATCATGCAACACCAGATCCATCATGCATTGGAATGTCTGTGCCGCGCCTTTTAATCCGAAGAGCATGCGTAAATACTCAAACAAGCCAAATGGAGTTATTACCGCTGTTTTGGGTATGTCCTCCACTCGCACTGGGACCTGGTGGTAACCACGGACCAGGTCTATTTTAGAAAAAATGTGTGCCCCGGCGAGGTGAATGGAAAAATCCTGAATATGGGGAATCGGGTAGCGGTCGTGCGCTGTGGCATTATTCAACCTGCGGAAATCTCCACACGGTCGCCATGATCCCTCCCCCTTAGGGACCATGTGTAGCGGGGATGCCCATGGGCTGTTTGAGCGCCTGATGATGCCCAACCTTTCCAAGTTGGCAAACTCCTCGCGTGCTATGGCCAGTTTAGCTGCGTCCAGGCACCGAGGTCGTGCGAAAACGGGCAGCCCAGTGGTGGTAATAAAGTGTTCCACCCTGTGTTTAGTGCTGGCCGCCGAAAACGTTGGGACCGTGAGTGCTGGGAACTGAGTGAGCAGTATTTGGAACTTACCGCCTGGAGCTATGACGTTGGCTTGTGTTATTGGCCCGGCCCCTCGAGCTGTACAGGGGAGAGAATCAAAACACATTGCATTAATCAGGCGCCTGTTAGCAACATTGACTAGCAACCCGTGTGCACACAGAAAATCAGCTCCCAGGATTGGGAAACTCAATGCCGCTATGACAAAAGTCCACTCGTTCATACGGCCGTGTAGGGATAAAGTCAGTGTTCTCTCACCAAAAGTCTTAATGTCCAAGCCGTTTACAGCTACCAGCTGGGGGCCGCTAGCTCCCGCTAGCCGGTCGGTGTAGGATGGCAGGATGAGGCTCTTTTGGGAGCCGGTGTCTACAAGGAACCGTCTCCCCGAACGCGAGTCCGTCACGTAGAGCAGCTTGTTCTCTTCACCGGCGGTCGCAGCTGCTACTGACTGCCGGCCTTGGCATTTCCTGAACACTTGAATTGGCATGGTGGCACACATCTGCATGCGTTCTCTCCAAAGTTGCGGTGGTAGAAGCAGAGCATGTCTCTCTGGTGCTTCCTGGCCCCCACTGCCGCTACCATCGCCGGCTCCTCACCTCCACTGGAAGGAGGATTACACACCCTCCATACAGCAAACCAGGAGGCAACTGCTTGGCTTAAGGACTTTGCATTCGCTAAATAAATAAATAAAACCTCCACTGGTCGTCTCGCTGGGTTCCGACGCCGCCGCATTCACTGTGAGGGCTCTGGTGGTGAGGATGATCCGATCTGCCTCCTGGGCTAGCGCCCGGTAGTCACGCGCGGCCAGCAACAGCGAATTGGCAAGGACCGCTCTTGCCTCTGTTGGGAGGTTCCGGAGGAAAAGGTGGGCAAACAGAAAATGCCCGTCATCCATGCCCATCAAGG
Source organism: Pholidichthys leucotaenia (assembly GCA_020510985.1). Lineage (NCBI taxonomy): Eukaryota > Metazoa > Chordata > Actinopteri > Cichliformes > Pholidichthyidae > Pholidichthys > Pholidichthys leucotaenia. Next base: position 25,962,108 of record CM035843.1, read on the forward strand.
CCAACATGTTCTCCATCAGTTCGACCGCCGACCCGTCTCCTAACTTGGAGCGCCTCAGGAGCCTCTCTGCTCTCTCACAGTCCGAGAGCGTGTAGCACCGGGTCAGCACAGCCTTGAGAGCCCCGTATTTGTCGTGGGCTGGAGGCTGTTGGAGAAGGCTCGCTACTTGCTGAGGCGTGCGAGCGTCCAGCACTGCAACCACATAGTAATATCTGGTGTCGTCTGCCGTTATTCCCCGGAGGGCAAACTGAGCCTCGGTGTGGTGGAACCAAGACCGTGGGTCATGCACCCAAAAGTCCGGTAGTTTGACCGAAACAGCGCACGCGTTGCTGGGGGTTCCTGTCCGGGCCGTCTCTGGGATGCTTGCCACGTTGCTGGGGCTTCCCATCCGGGCCGACTCCGGGGTTCTTGCCTCGTGTTCCATAATTCATCAAGGGGTCACCAGTGTGGAGAGTGCAAATAACGGAGGCAGACTTGTGCAGCAGACTACTTTATTCACTCTCACATCAGTCATAACAGAAAAAGCCTCTCCTCAATACACCAGGGTCTCTCCTTTTATATCATCTGCCCATCTCACATCTGCATGACATCTCACATCACAATACATTCAACCATTCCCCCCCACTGTCCCCAAACTACTTCTTCCTGCTACCTCACCATAATCTCTCTCATCTCAATACCTATTGTCTGACATAATGCACGGCCCAGGAGACACACACGCAGGCTCAGGATAGATTTAACAGCTTTATTAGCAACAAGGAAGTGTATGGCTGCGTGTCTGTGGAGTAAGAATGTATTGGTGGTGGCGTCTGCGTCAGACACGGGGGCAGGAGGCCGTACAGCCGGACAACCTTGGTTATGACAGGTGGCTGGCGTCGACAAGGGCGAGGCCCGGGAGACAGCGACCTGCGGTACCTGTGGCAGCAGCGTAGAGCCAACGGCGAGGTGAGGAAGTCCGCCGCCGGGAATGTCCACCTGTGCACAGGGGAAGGCTAGAGGAGAGAGGTAAGGGGAGCTTACCCAAGAATTCTTCACTAGTCGGTTGAGATCCGTAGTAGCAAAGGGGCCGAAGTTGAGAGACGGCTTCAGCCCGAAGCCCAGGGCAGAGTGGATTAAATACCTCACCACTGACGAGGAGCAGGTGTGCGCGCGGCTGGCGCCGCTGATGAGCGGCGAGTCATAACATTGTCCTTCTCTGTTTACCCTCTGCATCCAGTCTGAGATGATTAACCCCACGTCTACAATATGTGCATTCCATGTAGGATAAGTTCATATATTCTTGGTATGTTTCTGTGAGCAATTATTGGCCTTCAGAGAATTCAGACTGAGGGTCCGTACATGCATAAAGGATGATCTAAGTTACATTGATAATCTCTTTGACATGCCCTGCTTTACTTTGGGTCACAGGAATGCACAGGAAGTCCTAGCTTGTGTAGATTAGGTTTATGGACACCCTGTCTCCAAAATGTCTGTGATGTTTCTTCATTTGCTCATCACCCAGGATAAGCTCTATGTCATACTGACCTGCTTATCAGGACTGTCTTTCTCTCTCCCTTCCTCCTCTTACCCCTCTCCTCCCCCTCCTTTCTGTTACCCATAAATACCAAACCTAAAGAGTGTACCTTCAGAAAGTCTATGTGTGTGCGGAAGGCCATGCTTTGTCATCTTTCCCTCAAAAATGGCCATTTGAGGTTTAATTTGAACTGTAACTTTTCTTTTATTTCTTTTTATAATAAATATACCTAAATCCAATATTCTGCCTGATCTTTGACTTTGAATAATTTAAGCTCAGAATTATTCTAACAGCCTTTTTAGCTTTAGTGGCTATATTGCCTTTCATTGTCATCGGGAATCATAGTAGTGAAAATAACCACCTTAATGTCATACTTTGGTCCTATCTTGAGGTCTAAAACTAAGCTTTTTGACCATATCCATCTTGGTATTCCAAAAAGTTCTCAGATTGATATGTGAAAATAGATCAGAAGCTCTTTATCTCAAAATGCAAGCATATGTACCATCTCAAAGATGAGATGTCACCTTTTTACGCTGTTTTCAAATTTCATACAGACTCAAACTGAAGTACGCTGTTGGGTGGAGTTGCCACTAAAATGCCTTGGTTAAGATTAGAATCAGGATAAGGGAGAGTGAGGGTTTATTTTTAACAGATTGCTCCCCTCACCATCTGCCATCTCCCTGTATGTCATTATTTTCACAGAGATTTTTTTTTTTTTTTTAAAACATGCAGGTGTTCTAAGAGTGGATAAAGTACATGCTTGCAACAGAGAAGGAACATAGTGCAAACAGCACCTTCTATTGGCTTGCAAAAATACCTACAGTCAAGGAAAGTAGTGCAAACACTGGAAAGTAGTGGAACCATACCTTCTAGTGGTAAAGTTTAAGTGGTTTAATTTTAAAAATGCTTGAAGAAGAGCCCCTCAACCTACCAATATCCTAACCACTGCAGTAATGAGAATGCCTCACCTTGGGCAAACACTTTGATAGCTTCCCACCATCCCCCTCCCGCCTCCACATTTGAAGCTGTACAGTCGCAGTGCCACTAATGTGAAGTAAAGTGAAGGCAGGATACACTGCATATAATGACTATTATTTGGAGGGAGAAAAGAGAGTTATGGTCCTGTATTTGACCAACTTGTCTGTTACACACACATGGCCTTGATACAAGATTGAACTACAAAACCTAATTCATGCTGGGGGAAATGCATTAAATGGTCGTTTTCTTTTAAAGGACTGTCTCTAGTATTTTTAAACCAGGTGTGAAAGGTTGTGTGTGAGATTTCTAGAAACTTGGCCCTCTGTTCACGAGGATAAGGCGTATCATCACTTCCTGCCACTGCTGTCCCATTGTGTGGTGTGCTACACTAGCTCTCTTAGTTTTTCTACTGTGAATTATTGCTTCTTGTAGAAGAGCTTGGAATAACGAGGCGATGTGACTTATAAACCAAACTTTATTATCAGCTTCGCTCCTCTAACAAGTCTCATCTAGTGCAGCAGCAGAAGAAGTAAGAGAGCGAACACATTCGGCTCTGTGTACTTATACTCACACACAACAAAAGACATGCATATCAAAGCTGACATCCCCCATTAACTTAATTCCCCTCCTTTGTCTCCGTACCCCTCCACCTGGCCCTGGGAGGTCAGGGCTACCTATCTGGTCTCCACCGCAGTGTCTCGGATGCTCTTTGATCTTCACTGGCGGTTGAGACCCTTTGTCCTGTTCTGAGGTGTGAAGTCGCTTTACATATGTAGTCACCAAACATTCTCACATGCTTATACATATGTAGGTTATGGGATATATGATTAATATAGACCACACTTCTCATTGTTTTTTAATTAGTTTTCACTTCTACTTCTGTCTCACATGGATGTCTGGCAGATGTACAATTGAAGTACATCCACCAATTTCTTAAATTTAAAGCTCTCAAGTTGAAAGATCTGGTTGACTTTAAAACTGCAGTAATAATGTTTAAAGTGAAGGATCTATCACTGCCCGCAAATTTCCAAAAGTTGTTCCAAATAAGGGAGAAACAATACCATTTCAGAGGAACATGTATATTTCAAAAACCTTCAGTGAGAACTACCTCCAAGCAACACTGTGTTTCAGTGCAAGGAGTAAGATTATGGAACGATTTTGGACCTGAATTAAAATCATGTACAATGCTTGGACAATTTAAACAAAAACTAAAGGAAGAAATACTCCAAACATACTGTATATACAAGATGACATGTAAAATCACATAAGGATTGTCATATCCAGTCTGTGTTGTTGCTTAGTTTTTTTTTTGTCACATTTTGTCTTAGCTTTGTTCTGAATTGTAATCGCTCGTTTTGTTTTTCTTTTGAATTCTTGGATGGAATGTGGGTGGGCAATATAAGCTGCGGCTTCAGCCATCACCCATTTCGGATAACTTATGTTGAACTGTATAATCAGAGGAGTTATTGTTTAATTTGACCTTGTTGGATTTTTTTCCCTTTTGTTATATTATTCTGTTTCTTTTTAATCTTTACTTTTAATCTATCCGAAATAAAGATTCATTCATTCAAGTACACATTCACTGACACTGAGTCACATGCTCTAGCTCTCACTTTTTCCAGAGTTTGTACTGGATTTGTTTTAGCTTTGGCCCTGCGATGGACTGGCGATCTGTCCAGGGTGTACCCTACCTCTCGCCCAAAAGATGCTGGGATAGGCTCCAGCCCCCCCGCGACCCAAAAAGGATTAAGCGGAATAAGATGAATGAATGAATGAATGTTTTAGCTATTCGCCATAGCTGCTAGCTCTAATCTTTCTCCTCTGGTCTGATTGGTGTGTCAGCTGCTTAGTTATACCTCTTCTTCATTTAGCAGCAAGTTTAATAATATTTTGAGGCACTTGAGGCAAGGTGCACTGAATTGAAATCTCGGCTTTGCTCCATGAAAAACCATCAGTTCATTTTAACAATGACTCGGCTATCCATAGTTTTAAGATGACATCACACGGCTGCCAGTCACTATATGGGCGACCATATTGGGAGGGAAGCTGCAGGGGGTGATTCTATTTCAATAAAGATGAAAATTATGTAAATATAATGCACTACTGTGGAATAATTGGTTGTACAAACACTGGTGGGAAGGAGAAAGTGTTTTTTTTATCTATTGCCTGCAATTATTTTGAACCGAGGCAAGTCAACTCGGGAACTATCAGAGAAACGGAGGAGAATTTGGCTTTCTCCTATTAGTATTAGTAGAGCTGACGTGGCGCCTTCCCTGTATTCCAACTTGCGGGTGCTCTGACCATTTTGTAATAGATTTATAGAAATAATTGACTAATAATATTGTTGAAGAGGCTGTGATGCTCTGTGGACATTTTCACAGATTCATAAGCTCCCAGTTCTGATCAGCTCAGCTGCTGCTAGTGCCAGCAAACAAACGGGACCTATCGTGGATCTGTCTGAGCCAACTTAAGTGTCACACTTTCAAGCTACAGGATATTATGAAGAGCCAAATCACTATTTAACCCTCCTTGCCAAGTTCTTACCTTTGACTGCAGGCTGTACCATCAGCTGTGTCCACACAGGTGAGACAGAAAATGTATCCTTATGCTCAGCTACACAGATGCTTCTAATCATTTCGGCTGATTAGACCTCCGTATGGACCCGAGGGCAAAGCATGTTCACCACACCTGGATCCTGCTCACCCCCTGCTTCCTTTCCAATGAAAGAAGGTTCCAAAAAGGAGAAAAACAGCACAACTTGAGGCTGCTGGCAGGAAACCAGCAAAGCCAGGACACTCCATGCTGGAACAAGCAAGCTGCTAAAGCTAACCTAAGCTGAAGTTAAGGCTTTTCGAGGATGACGCTGCGATCCACACGTCACCAACATTCAAGAGTGTCACTTACTTGGGAAGTTTTATCCTCGACATCTTCCAGTCTGCCCCATTCAACATCTGCGGAGCTCATCCCCATCCCCAACTCTTCCCTCACACACACACACGCACTGACCCAGTCACAAATCTGCACATTCAGAAAAAGGGTTTTAGAGGTAGACTGATCTGACCAAACAGGCCTAATACAAATTCCATACCTGCCAACTTTTCAAACCTGAAAAGCCTAGTAGCTAGCCGGGGTCCAGGGGCCGATGCTAATGCTAATAATGCTAATGCTAATAATAATAATAATGCTAATATTTGCCATATAAATATTAGCATTAAATCAAGTTAGAATGTAGCTAACAACGTCATATTTCTTCAACTTTCAAACCTGAAAAGCCTAGTAGGTAGCCGGGGTCCAGGGGCCGCAGTGTCAAACAAATATTAGCATTTCAGAATCAGAATCAGAATCAGAATCAGAATCAGCTTTATTGGCCAAGTATGCACAACACATACAAGGAATTTGACTTTGGCTAAAAACTTGCTCTCGTTGTTCAGGTGGAGGATTTAAATAAGGATTCAATGACAACAGAGTATGTACAGTAAATTACAGTCTGTCCACGTTTCTATAAAAGGATGCAAATATATACAGGAATATATGCAGTTATTTACTCAGACTAACCACACTTTGCAGAAATATATGAAAAAATATACAGTCACACAGTATTTCAATGTGAACTCAGATTCAGTGATATAATGTGAATGAAGTAAAAAGCAGTGTGAGAGTTATGTGCAATGTAATAATGGATGAAAAGTCATGAGTACAGCAACAGGTGGGACTAGGTGAATGTTAGGAGTTCATCAGAGTGATGGCTTGAGGAAAGAAACTGTTCCTGTGACGGGTGGTTTTGACCTTCAGTAATCTGTAACGACGACCAGAAGATAGAAGTTCAAACAGTTTGTGGCCGGGGTGTGATGGGTCAGCACAGATGTTTCCCGCCCGTTTCCTGGTTATGGACCGATATAAGTTCTCAATGGAGGGTAGGTCAGTGCCAATGATCCTCTCCGCAGACTTAATGATCCGCTGCAGTCTGGTCTTGTCCTGTTTAGTTGCAGATCCAAACCAGACAGTGATGGAAAAGCAGAGGACAGACTGGATGATGGCGGTGTAGAAGACAACCAGCAGCTCCTGAGGCAAATCAAACTTCTTGAGCTGACGCAGAAAAAACAACCTCTGCTGGGCCTTTTTCCGGACAGTGTCTATATGGGAGGACCACTTCAGGTTCCGGGAGATTGTGGTACCCAGAAACTTGAAGGAGTCCACAGTGGACACTGTGCTGTTGAGGATGGTGAGTGGGGGGAATGAAGGGGGGTGTCGCCTGAAATCCACAGTCATCTCCACCGTTTTGGCTGGGTTAAGTTCAAGATGGTTCTGGCTGCACCAGAGGATCAGCTGCTCCACCTCCCGCCTGTATGCAGACTCATCATCATCCCGGATCAAACTGATGACTGTGGTGTCGTCCGCAAACTTCAGGAGCTTCACCGAAGGGTCCTCTGAGGTGCAGTCATTGGAGTAGAGGGAGAAGAGCAGTGGGGAAAGGACACATCCTTGGGGGGCGCCAGTACTAATTTTTCGGGAGCTGGATGTAAATCTCCCTAGCTTCACCTGTTGCCACCTGTCAGTCAGAAAGCTGGAGATCCACTGGCAGGTGGAGGGGGGCATAGATTTGACAAGACAATTTGACATAGAAGTCACATATTAATTAAGACAAATTTTCAATTTTTTTCAAAAATTTTTTCACAAATTTTTTTTTTTCAATTTGACATAGAAGTCACATATTAATTATATTAAAGGTAAAATATCTAAATCAATTGCAATACTACACAGAGCGAAATATTTGCTGCATCAACAACCCACATTATATACTTTGTATCATTCATTAATACTCACATACAGTACATGACATATTGTACTGAAGTATGGCGAAATACATATAAAACAAACATATATCCAGTCTTTATGCTTCAGAAGAGAGCTATTAGAATAATAAAGCTGCTTACAGGGAACCAACAAACCCACTTTTTCTTAAATTAAAAGCTCTCAAGTTGAAAGATCTGGTTGACTTTAAAACTGCAGTAATAACGTTTAAAGCTAAGAATCTGTCACTGCCCGCAAATATCCAAAAGTTGTTCCAAATAAGGGAGAAACAATATCATTTCAGAGGAACATGTATATTTCAAAAGCCTACAGTGAGAACTACCACCAAGCAACACTGTGTTTCAGTGCAAGGAGTCAGATTATGGAACGATTTTGGACCTGAATTAAAATCATGTACAACGCTTGGACAATTTAAACAAAAACTAAAGGAAGAAATACTCCAAACATATATACAAGATGACATGTAAAATCACATAAGGATTGTCATATCCAGTCTGTGTTGTGTTGTTACTTAGTTTTTTTTTTGTCACGTTTTGTCTTAGCTTTGTTCTGAATTGTAATCGCTCTTGTTTTGTTTTTCTTTTGAATTCTTGGATGGAATATGGGTGGGCAATATAAGCTGCGGCTTCAGCCATCACCCATTTCAGATAATTTATGTTGAACTGTATAATCAGAGGAGTTATTGTTAAATTTGACCTTGTTGGATTTTTTCGCCTTTGTTATATTATTCTGTTTCTTTTTAATCTTTACTTTTAATCTATCTGAAATAAAGATTCATTCATTCATTAAATTTGCATTCAAAAGACTATCTTAACACTGCATAGAACTTCGAATAGGCCAGATGTGATGTATTATGAATACTAGAAAAGCACTCGGAGAGCGCAGACCTCCGCCAAGCGCCACAGTTCCCCCCCATACAGTGTTTAACATCATAAATAAAATATTGAAAATAGCCCTATCTCACAATGTTAAATTAAAAAAAAAAAGAATCCTTTAAAAAATTCCTGGATCCAGACGGTGATCCGGATCACCACCAAAATCTAATCATCTGTAGGATACCCCATTTCTGACAATCTGTGAAAATTTCATGAAAATCCGTCCATAACTTTTTGAGTTATCTTGCTAACAAAGAAACAGACAAACAGACAAACCAACGCTGATGATCACATAACCTCCTTGGCGGAGGTAACTAGAAGACTAGCGATATCAGCAGGGTGTACTAGCACTGACACAGACACGTGGGTAAATGACGGCAAAATCGCTCTGATATTTTATGTGTTTACATGATACACCAAGCATGACAAGGCTTGCAATTACACAGCACATGTTCTTCAAGTTTGCCGCTAGCGTCACTGGCCTTGTGTTTTTTCGTTTTTACGTGGTCTTTCACATCGCTGATTCCGCCATGTCCAATCAAAAAGTCTTGTCTACACAAAGTGCAATTTGTGTAATTTTCACCCCTTCTTGAGCGAATAATAACTCCTGGAAATGCTTTGCTGTATTCCTCACGAAAAGACTGTAATTTCCGTTTGTGTTTCACGCTCGTTAGTGATTTTTCTCCGGCAGACTCCATGATGAAAACGTATAATTCTTAGCTGATTGCCTCGCGATTGCACATGGAAAATTGGCTCAGACCTCTCGCACATGCGCAATACACCTACATGAAGCAGTGCCGATTGCCTTTGTTCTAAATTTAGAAACGATTCCGAGCGACAGCGTGTTTGGAATTGCTTTCGTGTTTTCCGTGTTTTTTTTACGATTTAAAATTTTTGACTGAATTTTTTAGTGAAAAACCGTAATTTTGAATAATAAAACCGGAACCCGGAACGGGGTCTTAAAAACCGGAACCATTACGGCAAAACCGGAGTAGTTGGCAGGTATGAAATTCCACTTCTTAAACACATATTTTGCATTTCTGAGTGACTGTAGGATGTTTGCTGAGTCACTAGGAGAAAAGGAGCAAATCTGTATGGTTCAAAGACTTCAAACTTAACAGCCACATTAAAATAGTTACCCAATTTGCCAATCTTTTATCAACCTATAGCTACAAAGTTAGCAGTGACCAAAAGAATAAAATTCTGGCTGATTAGACACCTTTAGGGATAGGGTGAGGATAAGGTAGCAGTGACCAAAAGAATAATATTCTGGCAGATTAGACATCTTTTAGGGGGATAGGGTGAAGATGGAAAGTCAGTTTTTCTGCAAACTTTTTTTTCTCTGCCAGCAACTCAAATGTCACGAGATTTGCTTTCAAAGACTTCTCGTTCTTTCAGAGAAATCTGAGGTCAGAACATTGGTGTTTTATTCCTTCCTGCTTTTTGGGAGAAATTGCTCACACACACACACACACACACACACACACACACACACACACACACACACACACAAGCAAACACACATCAGTCACAGTGGCCATTCACATTACAAAGCCCCCCCCCCCCACACACACACACACACTGTCCCTCAAAACAGCTGTGTCAGAGGTGAAATGTATTGAGGTTAAAGAGAAACATGCCAAAATCATGGGAGGAAAAAATAAGCCTTTGAATCATTAAATATAGTTTTGATGGCTATCCCAGAGATTTCCTTCAGTGGGGGAAATAATTATTTGATCCCCTGCTGAATGTGTAAGTTTACCCCCTTACAAAAAATGAACAGTCCACAGCTCCCTCAGCAGCAGCATAACAGTGTCTCCTGGAGTCAGAAGGCTGCTTGCATTTTTCAGCGTCAGTCATTCAAACAGTTTCGTGCTATTTAAAAGGTTTTTTTTTTTCCCCGATGATCCAAATAATATTTTTTTCTCTGACAACGCCACATTTCACAAAGGACTAAGCTTCGCAATGTAGATTTCTTTTTGATTTTGTACAAAAGCAAAACTTGCAACTTTTGTCTATCACAGCACGGAGTTCAATTAAGTTGTCCGCACAGACAGCACAAATTTTTTGGTCAACCACCAAGCTCCAGAGTAGTTTCTGGTTAATATTTTGAAACAACCTCCATTCTCACAAAAAAAAAAAAAAACCCACCCAAACAATTTTTGATACAAAACAACAACCTCACAGTATTTTACTGACGGGCATATGCAGTCAAAACCTCAAGCGTACAGAAAAAAATGCATCTGCATGAACCTTAAGTACTTTGTTTTTTTTTAAAGAAAACCACAAGATGCGGTAAATTTAGCTTTTAGATTGGGCATCGTGTTTATAGTTTGTTGGTTTTTTCCTCTTCAGAAATAAATATTGCATGACCAACTTTGTCTCTACCTCGGGTTCATCAATTTCTCAGACTGGGGACCTAAGGCCCATTCCAATGTTAAGGGTTTTTTCTTATGGCCTAAGTCTCATCCTAATGTTTGTCGTCCTGCAGGGGGGAAAGTATTGTTTGTATCAGTGTTACACGTAAAAGAAAAATATCAAAAGAAAATAAAGGCCAATTTTTCACCAAATGCTACTACTGTAGCTATTATCATCATGTACTTGAAATGATGCTGAAGACTAAAGGTACTGTGTGGAAGATTTGGAAACTTTGGCTTTTAGTGACAGCTTGTTTTTCACTCAGGGAGCTGTAACCCCATTCATTCTACTCATATAGTGCATTCCTTTTGTTGAGGCAAATCTGATTTAGGACTGTATTTCTAGTACTCCCACCCATGAAGTTGGCATTTTCAGCTCCTGAAGTTGCAAACTTTTTTCTCTGCCAGCAACTCAAATGTCACGAGATTTGCTTTCAAAGACTTCTCGTTCATTCAGAGAAATCTGAGGTCAGAACATTAGTGTTTATTCCTTCCTGCTTTTTGGGAGAAAAGTTTAGTGGGCCATGTCTACCAGATCCTAAGGATCAACACAGCTCTACAGTTAAAAAACAACGATAAAGAACTAAAGCTAACATGCAGCCTCATGGCTCAGTTCCTATGGACTTTTGAAAATTTTATCATTGAAAGGCAGTAGTAACTCCACCAGTTGTATACTTGTTTCTTTACACAACACCATTTTAGAGACCTCTTTTTTTAAATCACACAAGTACATGTGTGAAGTACATTTACATGTCTGCCCAGAATCTTACTCAATGACTAACTTTTGATTTAGTTTATTGTTTTTCCACACAACTTTTTTGATGTAGTAACACTAAAATATTTCACTAACCCGTTTTTGGATAACAGATTTGTTGTAGACGAGTGATTTTTCTTTTCGGTGGACTTGACAGACAAATATTCACGATTCTCGGTTTGGTTTCGTAATACATAAAAATATAAGAAAGGGCATCCATAAGGTAATACATCGTACACGATATTTACCAACGGGTAAATTATTTTTTTTCAATTTATTTCAAAAACTTTATCATATACAAATGTATTTACCACGGCAAATTCTAATTAAAAAAAAAAAACATTATCTTTAAAAAACAAGGCCATGGCTTTTACCTTCTTTTCCGAGTTTCTAAGTCGGACTTTTAAAAAACTTTTAATAAAGCATTCGACGCGTTAGATCGTGCTATTTTATCATCTATATTAGAAAAATATGGTATAAGAACCCACCCATCTACTCAACAAATGCGGGGTCGTTCTATCCAATGAACGGAGAGGGAAAGTCTTCCCCCTATAACGGTTTACAGGCAGGCCCCTACCGTCGACCAATGAAACTACAAGGGTGGAGCAAGTGAAAGTCATATAAATAAGTAGCCTGAAATCAGAAAAATGAAACAAACTTCGGGAAAAAGACAGGAAAAAATCTCCACCATGACTAAGAGGCCGAACGATCTTCATCTGATCAGCAAGACACCCGTCTCCACCTTGCTACAGAGTGCTCCAGGATTAGCGCCGAAAAAGAGAATGTTGTATCTTTGGCATATCCAGACCCCCGCGACCAGGGGTCTTCAGGAGGAATGGCAGTTAGAAGCCAGAGGTAGATGGGGTTATCTGTTCAACTACGCAAGTAGTGAACTGTGTTTTTACCAGTTGGATGAAGGAGAAACTTTTGACCCGCTCTCCAGAAAAGCCACACTTTCGGCCATGGACTGGAGCATATTACAAAACATGATTTACCGCGATCTGAAAATAAGCAACGTACATCGCCAACAGACGGGAGTGGAAGACGAACCTGCTACAAAAGACCAACAGACATAGACATCTGTGCGTGTGAAACAAGGGCAATCAACGGTATTTGTTACCGGAAGAGCATTGGCTAATAGTGTTTGGGAAATGAAGGCGTCCCCGTCTGGCAGGTGGTACTTCCAAGCCACGCATCAGGTATAGTTAGGTCCAAAAATATTTGGACAGTGACACAAATTTTGTTATTTTAGCTGTTTACAAAAACATATTCAGAATACAATTATATAATCACTGTGGGCTTAACCTGTTGCACTTCGGTGTACCATGGGCGGGCACGTCTCTGCGTCCTAGAGCGCACGAGGGCGCCCTAGGACGCACACTGTGTGTCCTAGGGCGCACTGAAGAAAAAAAAAGCTGCATTTCCGTTCTTCCACTACAGACACAGCCGCGAACAGAAAGCCAAAGGAGTGCTTTGATTGGTTTAGATGTGATTGACCTCTCATTCGACTAATAAGAGCCTTGAATTGGGTTTCTGAAACCTTGAAGAACCAATGACTGAAAACCTAGCAAGAAGGACCCGCCTACCAACGGCTGCGAATGCAGCGAGCCAATTGAAGCACAGAAGTTCGAAAGCGTCCCTTGCAAAATCTGTTTTGTGTAAGGCTGGGTGAAGAGAGACTGACTGCTGCAGCAGATGAAAAAAGGACCCACAGGAAGAACCGCCACAGACCCAGCAGCACGGAGACCACCCACAAGTGCGACCTGTGTGACAGGGACTGCCATTCGCGCATCGGCCTGTTCAGCCGCAGGTGGTGCTGTCCCAGCAGAGTAGACGTTTAGGATTCTCTTCCATGGTCATCATAGACCGTCCACATGCTGTTGTAGACAGGTAAGTGTTATAAGCTAAATTATTCTTTATCCCTGAAAATTGTAATCAAAAATGACTTTTGACCGATCGGTAAATTACAACTGTGCGTAGTAGGCCGCGGCGCACGAAGTCCGAAGTCTGTGTGCCGCGGTACACGGTTCGTGCGCCGCATCCGGATGGTGAACGCCCCCCCCCACTACTCTTCTGTAGCGAGGGGGGGGCACGGGGACCGCGGGGACTGTGCGCCGTGGTACACGGTTCTTGTGCCGCGTCTGGACCGTGAACGTCCCCCCCCCCGCTACTCTTCTGTAGCGGGGGGGGGGGGGGCCGCGGGAACCGTGGGGACTGTGCGCCACGGTCGCCACATGACTTCCGTCATGTAGCGATGGCAAATGTCCGTCCTCTGTAGCGGGGGTGGGGGGGTGGGAGTTGTTATCTTCTACATTACAAATATTTTAGAATATTTTTTAGATTAGATTAGATTAGATTCAACTTTATTGTCATTACACATGTATGAATACAAGGTAACAAAACACAGTTTAGCATCCAATCAGAAGTGCAAAGGACAGCAGTGCAGTATATACTGTAATTAACAGTATGTGCAATTTAAGCAAATATATGCAAATATATGCAGCAGTGCAGAAAGTTAAGAGTACTGTTATGTGCAAATAATGTGCAATAAGTTAGATGTAGTTATGTAGTTATGCAGTTATGTACAGGTGAGGATGGTAAAAGATGATGGTAAGAGAGTCAGCGGGGAACTAAGTTCAATAACGTGACGGCTGTTGGAAAGAAACTGTTCCTAAACCTGCTGGTTCTAGTCTGAAGGCTTCTGAAACGTCTTCTGGAGGGGAGAAGCTGGAACAGTCCATGAGCAGGATGGTTGGAGTCCCTAAGAATGCTGCGTGCCCGGCGCAGACATCTTTTCCTGTAGACGTCCTCTATAGCTGGAAGTGGAGTCCCTGTGATGCGTTGGGCGGTTTTCACCACCCGCTGCAGCGCCTTGCGGTCAGCTACAGAGCAGCTCCCATACCAGACTGTGATACAGTTGGTCAGGGTGCTCTCTATCACGCAGCGGTAGAAGTTGCCCAGGATGTCAGTTGACAGATGGTTCTTCTTCAATGTCCTCAAGAAGAAGAGGCGCTGATGGGCCTTCTTGATCAGGCTGGTGGTGTTAACTGACCAGGACAGGTCCTCCGAGATGTGGGTCCTCAGGAATTTGAAGCTGGGGACACGTTCAACAGCTATGCCATTGATATGGATGGGGTCATGTGTCTCTTCCCTCTCCTTCCTGTAGTCCACTATGAGCTCCTTGGTTTTGCTGGTGTTAAGGAGCAGGTTATTGTCAGCGCACCAAGTAGCCAAGTGCTCAACCTCTGCCCTGTAATCTGACTCGTCGTTGTCCCTGATGAGTCCAATCACCGTGGTGTCATCTGCGAACTTTATGATGGAATTGGATCCATACATAGGCCTGCAGTCATGGGTGTAGAGGGAGTAGAGGAATGGGCTGAGCACACAGCCCTGTGGTACACCAGTGTTGAGTGTAATGACGGAAGAACGGTTGGGGCCTGACCTAACATGCTGGGGTCTGTTGGTCAGAAAATCCATGATCCAGTTGCAGGTGGAGGTACTGATTCCCAGGTCCCAGGTCATTCATTCATTCATGAATGAATGAATAAACAACCCCACACACACACACACACACACACAGCCCTGAGTGTCACCTTTCATTAGAGCCCAAGATCAAGCTTCTATATTGAATCATTCAAAAGTTACAGACGTTTTTCCAAACTGTGCCATTTGGCATAATTTGGCACAGTTCAAAAACGCCTGGGAACAACCTAAGAAAAAAAGCTGTGTAATATATTCATTTTTTGTGGTATTGTTACAAAATTTTGACCTCAGTTGGATAACACTTGGTTCTACATTTCTGTTGCATTTTCCAGCCCTATCTGAAGCTGTGTGTTATTTGCAAGCATTTGTATCCAAAAAAACACCCAGGCGAAATTTATTTTCTTCAAGTTCAGTATGTTTAGATGACTGTTACTCAGTGGCAGGAGCACTTAGAGAGATTATGACTGTTTTGCCAAAAAATTCAAAGTGTTTTCTTTTAAATGAGACCAACCCCATGAAGATGCTGCAAAGGGTTGAAGAACAGCTTTTGATTTACTTTGGGTACGTTATTTTTTGGCGTTTTTAGGGAAATTGACCAGAGTGCAAGGGGTTAAAGTGTAGACTCTCAGCAGTAATTTGAGAGTATTCACATCCAAATTGGAGCAAGGGTTTAGGAATTACAGCTCTTTAATATGTAGCCGCCTCTTTTTCAAGGGACCAAAAGTAATTGGACAACTGACTCAGAAGGCTGCAAAAAAAATAAAAAATAACAAGGCTGCATGGGCTCTTCCCTCGTTAACCTGTCATCAATTAAGCAGTTAAAGGGTCTGGAGTTGATTCCAGGTGTGGTGTTTGCACTTGGAAGCTGTTGCTGTGAACACACAACATGCGGTCAAAGGAGCTCTCAATGGAGGTGAAACAGACCATCCTGAGGCTGAAAAAAAAAGAAGAAATCCATCAGAGAGATAGCAGAAATGTTAGGAGTGGCCAAATCAACAGTTTGGTACATTCTGAGAAAAAAGAGTGCACTGGTGAGCTTGGGAACTCAAAAAGGCCTGGACGTCCACGGAAGACAACAGTGGTGGATGATCACAGAATCCTTTCCATGGTGAAGAACAACTCCTTCACAACATCCACTCAAGTGAAGAACACTCTCCAGGAAGTAGGTGTATCAGTATCTAAGTCTACCATAAAGAGAAGACTTCATGAGAGTAAATACAAAGGATTCACCACAAGGTGCAAACCATGAATCAGCTTCAAAAATAGAAAGGCCAGAATTGACTTTGCCAAAAAACACCTAAAGAAGCCAGCCCAGTTCTGGAACAGCATTCTTTGGACAGATGAGACTAAGATCAACCTGTACCAGAATGATGGGAAGAAGAAAGTTTGGAGAAGAATTGGAACAGCTCATGATCCAAAGCACTACATCTTCTGTAAAACATGGTGGAGGCAGTGTGATGGCATGGGCATGCATGGCTTCCAATGGCACTGGGTCACTTGTGTTTATTGATGATGTGACAAAAGACAGAAGCAGCCGGATGAATTCTGAAGTGTATAGGGATATATTTTCTGCTCAGATTCAGCCAAATGCAGCAAAGTTGATTGGACGGCGCTTCACCAATGATCCAAAACATACTGCAGAAGCAACCCAGGAGTTTTTTGAAGCAACAAAGTGGAATATTCTGCAATGGCCGAGTCAATCACCAGATCTCAACCCAATCGAGCATGCATTTCACTTGCTCAAGACAAAACTTAAGGCAGAAAGACTCACAAACAAGCAACAATTGAAGACAGCTGCAGTAAAGGCCTGGCAAAGCATCACAAAGGAGGAAACCCAGCGTTTGGTGATGTCCATGGGTTCCAGACTTCAGGCAGTCATTGCCTGCAAAGGATTCTCAACAAAATATTGAAAAGTAACATTTTACTTAGGGTTATGTTTATTTGTCCAATTACTTTTGAGCCCCTGGAATGAGGAGCGTTTGTATAAAAATAGCTACAATTCCTACATGTTTAATCATATATTTTTGTTCAACCCCTTGAATTAAACCTTGAAGTCTGCACTTCAATTCTGTTGTAGTTGTTTCATTTCAAATCCAATGTGGTGGCATGCAGACCCCAAATCATGAAGATTGTGTCACTGTCCAAATATTTCTGGGCCTAACTGTATCAATGGGTAACGCCCCATCTGAGGATGAATTCATCTTGCAGTATTTCAATTCCGAATGCAGTGTGTTCCAGACAGTGTTACGCTTACCTACAATGGAGTGGGTCAAAATGGTTGACAAGAAAGGCGAAAAGCTCAAGGCCCTTTTCATTTCCAGCCGTACCACTAGAGATATGGTCATGGTGAAAAAAACCCTAGCTTTTCCAGATGACGCCATTCCCACGACCTCCCACACCTAACCCCGCCCTTCCTAACAATTTTAAAAGAAGACCGCCAACCACCCATTTAACCCCAAACCAAAACGGAGGTAAACCCAAGTGTGACTCTCCAAGGGTGTTTTGAACAAAGCCCTTGGGAAGAATTATCGTCTTTGAAAATATCGAGCGAGGATGACCACCTGCCTTCACAAACATGCTCCCCGGATACTGAGGGTCCTCCTCAACCGTCTTCACCCACCCTCCCTTCTGCAACGGAGTGGATCGGTTCTATGGATGCTGAAGAATACGCTGACTGCTGACCCTCCACACGGTTCTTCCTCTACAGGCCTCAACATGGTTTTTGAGAAAGGTGACCCAATACACACGGCGGATCATCTACCTCCCGTGTTTCTGGATATAGTAAAATTTGGGTTGATGAAATTTCTGGATCTTTTTGTCACTGTTAACTTTGTGGCTATAGGTTGATAAAAGATTAGCAAATTGGGTAACTATTTTAATGTGGCTGTTAAGTTTGAAGTCTTTGAACCATACAAATTTGCTCCTTTTCTCTTAGTGACTCAGCAAACGTCCTACAGTCACTCAGAAATGCAAAATATGTGTTTAAGAAGTGGAATTTGTATTAGGCCTGTTTGGTCAGGTCAGTCTGCCTCTAAAACCCTTTTTCTGAATGTGCAGAAAATGATGTTGCAGATTTGTGACTGGGTCAGTGCGTGTGTGTGTGAGGGAAGAGTTGGGGATGGGGATGAGCTCCACAGATGTCGAATGGGGCAGACTGGAAGATGTTGTGTTAATCCTTAACTCATCTGTTTTGACTGAGAGAATGACTGTGTCTGTGATTTTCTGACTAATGTGGGTACATGCTTTCGTGTCAAGATCAAAGAGCCCAGCTGTTTTGGCTGAGACAGTGGTGTTGTTTTAAATCCTTTTACAGACCAGACTCTGATATCTGTTTTTTTTTTTTTTTTTTGTAAATTGAAAGACTACAAAGATGTCACTTCTCACATGACTTCTTGTCATCATTAACCCCATCCTAACCTGATGACCACATATATGGACAATAGATTAAAATCACAATCTGTCAAGACTTCTTGTCATCATTAACCGCATCCCATATATGGACAATAGATTAAAAACACAGCTGTCAGTTTGACAAAGAGTTCAAAGCACTTTTGATTGACAACCTAATTACGCGAGGTTCAACATTAACCCTGAAACATACAGTATATAGACAATAGATTAAAAACACAGCTGTCAGTTTGACGAAAAGTTCAAAGCACTTTTGATTGACAACCTAATTACGAGAGGTCAAAGGTCATGTTTCAAAGCACTTTTGATTGACAACCTCCTTAAGCGAGGTCACAGGGGGCGGGGTCAGGGTCAGGTCAGGTCAAAGGGGGCATGGCACCTGTCAAAATGAGATTAGGGGTGTGTTAAAGTACAACCCTCCCTCTGTAACACTAATTAATTAGCTGTGTCTTTGAGGATTATTACAAGTAGCTGGGAGTCTACAAATCAACTGCTTATTGTTATCAATAAGGGATGACAATTAGACACCAAGACAACGATGTCTAACTTCATCTGAAAGCACCTGGACAGGTGAGTGTGCTGAATGAAGCCAACCTTTAGCTAGTGCTAAATCAAATTAGATCTCATATAAAAAAAAAACTGAGAGCAAAGACAGAGAAAAACAAACAGGAGAAATAAAGTTGAGGGCTTTGTGAATAATTTATGGGCTGATGTGGCTAAACATGCATGATAAGTGTTATGAAGCTCAAGAAATATATTTAGCTTTGTACATGTCTGGACAGGTGATGTTAGCCCACTTCTCCCTGTCTTTTGGCCAGTTTTGCTTTGGAATGAGATAGAGGGCCTGCTTCTCAATTAAAGCTAATTTGTCGTCATACTGCTGTCTGTCATTATCAAGAGTTTCACAATAAATTTTGAACTTTTTCACTTTTTTTGTTCCATTTTACAACGTGATTATCCCCCCCCCCCCCCCGCCATAGTGGCCAATGAGCCCACCGGAAGTCACGTGATCGAAAACTATGGATAGCTGTTAGCTCCCATTAGCTGTCCCTAGCCCCACTTCCCAAGTAGCCAGGAGGATCTGAGTGAGTGATGGGTGAAAAGGAAGCGGCCATAAACTCCCGGTTCACCACAACTTGTTCACATTTCTAATTGAATTTACCCCACTCAGAGACACACCAGGACAGGGAAAAAACTCTGATCACTGGCAACTCTGTAGTCAGAAACGTGAACCTAGAGTCTCCAGTGGCCATAGTCAGATGAATTCGTGGGGCCAGAGCAGGCAACACCAAATCATATTTGAAAATTCTGGCTAAAGGTGATCACAAATTCCCCAAAATTGTTATCTACATGGCACTAAT
The DNA here is from genome assembly GCA_020510985.1 of Pholidichthys leucotaenia. Lineage (NCBI taxonomy): Eukaryota > Metazoa > Chordata > Actinopteri > Cichliformes > Pholidichthyidae > Pholidichthys > Pholidichthys leucotaenia. The sequence goes on from CM035843.1 coordinate 25,981,709, forward strand.
GACTTCCAAATCAGAAATCATTGAAATTAAAGTCTAACTCCCACATCTCTACTAGTCTCTATTATGATTTATTAATTTATCATCAGTTTGATTTATATGCCCTTGAGACTTGGTAAAGGCAAGAGGTTTATGTTGGTTTAGAATAATTCATTCCCTCAGGTTATGTAAATTGTCATAGTCCTAGCTGACCAAATTATTTATTAATGTAAAACAAAAAAGATGCTATAATTCATTGAAAGCCTGGTTATCAGTATCATGCATCTGAGTACGAGTAGATCAAAACCAATTTTATTTGCTGTAGTTTATTGTCCTCCCACATCTTATGTAAAGAGATGGAAGAGCTACTCCTCCATCTTCAGGTTTTATGGAGTTTAGGAATGAGGCAGAGGCACAGTCATGGAGCAAGACATTCAAGGTCACTTCAGTTAAAATATACAGATACCCAAAGAAGTGAAATGCTAAAAATTAGAGCCTAAAATATAAAACTGAGTTAAAATACTTGTTTAAAGAACTAAGCTAAAAAAAAGGGGCTGAAAACAAAAACTGTTTGTAACAACTGAGGACAGGATGTAGCAACAAATTTCGAATTAAAAGTACATAAAACTTGACTTGATGTAATACTCAGACCAAAGAGCAGACACGGAGGACATTTTAAGGTAAGTGTTGTTAGAGTTTGGACATGGCTGTGCTTATGTCTTCACTTTATTTGTTCTTCTGTGATCTTCAAGACAAGAGTTCAGCCATGGCCTTGCCCTCAGTTTATTATGTTCATCTGTGCTTTATTTTCATCCCTGCCGTTGTCTCAGGTTGTTTCTGTGTTGTTGTTTTTTTAATTTTTCATTATTATCCTGATCCTGGTGTGCGCAGTCTGTCTCTCAGCCCCGCCCGTCCTGTGCTTATTTCTCTCCCTGTGTGTTTTTGGTTCACCTTGATTGTGCCCACCTGTCCCGTGTTCCGTAGATTATCCCAGTGTCTATTTATTTTCGGGTGAACCTTTGTTCAGTGTTGCGTCCTTCTCAGTGTAGTGTGTTTTCACACCCCCATCCTGTCTCAGTGTTTTGCCAAACTTCTTTGTATCGGTGGCTGTGTTTGGTGTGCTTAAGCAGCCCACAAGCTGAGTATTTCTTTAAATCACTCGATCATCACTTTATAAAAGCAAGAAATCTCTGTGTGGGTGTCTGTGTGTGTGTGTGTGTGTGTGTGTGTGTGTGTGTATGTCATGTTCATAGGACATTATAGGACAGCCTATGATCTCTGCCTGAACATCATAGGACGTCCTATGAACTCAGGCATCATAGGACACATCGACAAATGTGTCTTTATGACATCATATAGACCATGAACTCAGACATCATAGAACGACTCACGATGCCTATATGACAGCGCATAGACAAATGTGTCTTTATGATGTCATATACATCAACCCACGGCACATAGACAAATGTGTCTTTATGATGTCATATACAGTGACAGACATCAGGCAACATGTCTTTATGATGTCAGATACATCAAGGCTGCCTTCATGTCTTTATGATGTCATATACAGTGATTCCATGCCGGAAAGCCTCTTTTTGCTCAGATCTATTTTCATGATCCTGTCCATGAACTAGAATTATGACGCACATATCCCTCAACCGGTGGTCTCAATGAAGAAGAAGAAGAAGGCCCACCAGATGGAGAGCAATAGAATGACGACAACTGCTGCACGTCAGAAAAGATGCCACGAAGATGAAACACCTGAGGTTCCAGCAGTACATCACACCCGTCTGAGACAGAAGGATACCCTTCACCAGCATAAGGTACGACAGAATTTAAAGCACGTTTCTAGGACATCATAGGACGGCCTATGATCTCTGCCTCATCATCATAGCACGTCATATGAACTCAGGCATCATAGGCCGACTCACCATGCCTACATGACGGCAAATGTGTAACCTTGACAAATGCCAGTCTACTACAAATGTGTAAAAGCAAAGCACTGATTTTCTCCGGGTGCTCTGATTCCTTGGTTTCTACGGGCATGCACGAGCCGTCCTGAACAGGGTCGAAAGACACTTTTTCAGGATCGTGCCCGTAAACTGGAATTACGACGCACCTGTCCCTCAACCAGTGGTCTGAACAAAGAAGAAGAAGACCCACCAGATGGAGAGTAATAGCATGAGGAGGACTGCTGCACGTCAGAAAGGATGCTGTGACCATGAAACACCTCAGGTTCCACCAGTACGCCGCAGGCATGACTGTGAACAACACAGCCATCTGAGACAGGAAGGAGACCCTTCAGTGGTCTGAACAAAGAAGAAAACCCACCAGATGATGTCTATATGACGGCACATAGACAGAGCACATGACTCCCTACAAGACATACAGTATATATAGACACAGGTAAGCAACATAACACAGAACAGTGACAGGCAGGAGAAGAAGGAACAAGCAGGGGCAAACATCACCAGATGGCAGGGCATATTTTGTGTGATTTTTATGTTTTGCTGCACACAAAAGCTATCACATGTGATTGCCACTTAGTGCTGTGTTGCTATACCAACTGTCCTGTAACTGGCAAGAATTCTGTTCCAATGCATCCCCTCTATGGACATACACGGGTTTCTATGGGCATGCATGGGTATGCACTAGTCCAATAAGTCTGCAAACTGCGTTTGGGTTCTGCATTCTGCTCTGGAGGGGCTCTCACTATGACAAGTGTAACAATGATCTTTATTGATAGGGCTGTGTGATATGGCAAAAAATTCACATCATGATATGTCATCTTATATCACGATAACGATATACGTATATATCACGATATACATTTTCTGTAAAATCTACAGTTTAGATAATCATATAAAAAGGACCATCTCTTTTTTTACATGTACCATTGTCCCTCATAATTTTGCACTGTTATAAAATAGTTTTGTAATGTGCATTTGAGACTTGATTCTCATAAATTTCAGGTTTTTCTTCTAAATCATATATGAATAAAAAGTAAACATCAACAAGTTAAATACTGTATTTCCTGAGCCAAAGGAGAATAGCAAAAATAAAAAAAAAAAAACATAACATAACATATAAATATCTGAAAATGAGAAAATTATCCAAGGCTGCCAGGTACAGATATAAATTAGCTGTTAGTTTAAATCAGTGAAAATTTAAGTGCAGACCTGCAGCCTGCCATTCTGGCCTGATTTAACCTGTTTGCTTCTCAGTAAAATATTTCAGATTGGTCATGATCTGAAAATCAAAGACACAAAAGGTAATGTATGCAATGACTTTGACTTTATTCATTATCATCACTTGACTAATTAAAATGATTAGAAATTAAATAAAGTACAATAAGAGCCAACTTGCTCCTTCGACCCATTTTAATTTATTTATTATTTTGTGTGTATGCACCACCATCATACACTTTTGCAGCTTTAATAAAATTTTTTCAGACAAAACTAAGAAAATCAGCAGTAATTTAAACCCAAAAAAAAAACAAAAAAAAAAAACGATGGTCTGCTACGGTTTCCAGTTAGCACAACTTAGAATTGTCATTTAGCATTTTATAATTAGACATGGTGTTAACGTTACTTACCGCCTATTAAAATGAGGTTAGCAAACTATCCTCTCTGAGGCAGCATGATAAAAAAAAAAACGGTCCTACATCCCTGGCAAACAGGAGTAGTGACATAACGCACGGCTCAGGAGACGCACACACACAGGCTCAGAGTAGTTCAAATAGTTTATTAACAACAGGAGTGTATGAATGTGTGTCTGCGAGATGTAGATGTGTTGGTGGCGGTGTCTGCTTCGGGCGCAGAGGCAGGAGGCCGTACAGCCGGACAACCCTATGGGAAAAGCACAAGGAGAAGGGTGACGGGCACACACCAACACAGGAGATATATGAGCGAGAGAGGAGCTTACTTGGATAGGACAGATGACTGGCACAGCAAGGGACGAGGTCCGGTAGACAGCCACCTGGAGAGCCGGGTGCAGCAGTGAGGAACAGGCGATGGAGAGGCGTTGTCCGCCGCCGGGAAATCCACCTGTACACAGGGGAGCAGACTTGGAAGGAAAAGGAGGTAAGGTCTTCTTACCAGAATGATCAGCTGAGGATGAAAGGAACTCACAGCGATGCGTAGGGAAGTCTGACGGCTTCAGGCCGAAGCTCAGGGCGAGGCAGCTTAAATCCCTTGCCGCTGATGATGTGCAGGTGTGCGAGCAGGTGGCGCCGCTGATGAGCGGCGCGGCGTGACAGTACTCCCCCCTCTAGCAGCGCCTCCTGGCGATGGCTTCTCTGGGTGCGCTCAGTGGAAATCAGCGATGAGCGATGGGTCCAACACAAACGACGAGGGTACCCACTGCCGATGTTCAGGCCCATAGCCCTCCCAGTCCACCAAGTACTGCAACCCACGACCCCGGCGCCGGGAGTCCAGGATGGAGGAGACGGGCCAGGCCGGATGGCCATCAATCATCCGGGGCGCGGGTTGCGCAGCAGGAGGAGGGCAAAGGGGGTTGGAGACTGCCAGCTTCACCTTGGACACGTGGAAGGTGGGATGGATGCGGAGGGAGGGGGGAATAGCTACACGCACAGCCACCGGGTTGATGATCCTGGTGATGGGGTATGGGCTCATGAAGCGCTGTGCCAGCTTCCTCCTCTCGCCCTTTAAAATTACATCCTGGGTCGACACGTAGACTTGCTGACCAACTCTGTACGCCGGGGCAGGTCTTCTGTGCCGGTCCGCCACGGCTCTGTTGCGCTCCGCTGTGCGTAAAAGCGCATTGCGCGCTGACGCCCAGATGGAGCAGAAGTGCCTGAGATGCGCCCGTACTGAGGGGACAGTTACCTCACTCTCCTGCGCTGGGAACAGCGGGGGGTCGTAACCCAGGGACGCCTTAAAGGGGGACATCCCTGTCGCAGAAGAGCGAGCGGTGTTGTGGGCGTATTCAACCCAGGCGAGATGGTTACTCCAGGACGTTGGTTTGGACGCCGTTACACAGCGGAGCACAGCCTCCATCTCCTGGTTGGTCTGCTCACACTGCCCGTTGGATTGGGGGTGATGGCCGGAGGAGAGGCTCACCTTGGCTCCTAAGGCGTTGCAGAACGACCTCCAAACTTCTGAAGAAAATTGGGGCCCTCGGTCCGAGACCACGTCCACCGGAATCCCGTGCAGCCTGACCACGTGTTGGATGAGAAGGTCCGCCGTCTCCAGGGCAGTTGGGAGACCTCGTAGGGGGACGAAGTGTGCCGCCTTGGAGAAGCGGTCCACGATGGTCAGGACGGTGTCGTAGGTGTTCTAGACTGGGAGTCTGGTGACGAAATCCAGGGCGATATGTGACCAGGGCCTGCCAGGGACGGGCAGAGGCTGGAGCAAACCCGCTGGAGGGGCATTACCCGATTTGCTGGTGGCACACACTGGACAGGCCCGGGCGTAGTGGGCAGCGTCCCTCCGCAGGCCCGGCCACCAGAAGGACCGCTGGAGGAGGTCAATCATCCGGGAGGAGCCAGGGTGATAGGTGAGCTTGGATGTGTGCAACCAGTGGATGACCTCCCCCCGAACCGTGGATGGCACGAACAGCCTCCCCTTCGGTCCACCGCCAGGGTCAGGTTCCACTTCCTGCGCCTTCCGGATCTTGCTCTCGATGTCCCAGGTGACGGCTCCCACGACACACGACCTGGGTAGGATGGTGTGGACCGTGTCCTCCGACTCCTCAGGGGCGAATTGCCTAGAGAGGGCGTCGGGCAGGCCGTTCTTGGAGCCAGGCCTGAAGGTGATGGTAAATTGGAACCTGGCAAAGAACAAGGACCAGCGCGCCTGGCGGGCGTTCAGGCGCTTGGCAGATCTAAGGTATTCCAAGTTCTTGTGGTCCGTCAGGACCACGAACGGCAGGTCTGCCCCCTCTAGCCAGCGACGCCACTCCTGTAGCGCGAGCTTGATGGCGAGGAGCTCTCTGTCACCCACGTCGTAATTCCTCTCCGCCGGGGACAAACGCCGGGAGAAGAAAGCGCAGGGCTGTTTGATACCGTCATCTGGCGACCGCTGGGATAGCACCGCCCCCACTCCTGTGTCCGAAGCGTCCACTTCCACGATGCACTGCAGCGCGGGGTTGACTTGGCTAAGGACCCGGGAGGAGGAGAACTCCGCCTTCAGCGCCTGGAAGGCAGCCGCGGCCTCTTCGGTCCACCAGAACGGGACCTTAGGGGACGTGAGGCGGGTCAGCAGGCCAACGATGGTGCCAAAATTTGGGATGAAGCGGCGGTAGAAGTTCGCGAACCCAACGAACTGCTGCACCTGCTTTCTTGACGCAGGTGTGGGCCATTCCACCACCGCCTTCACCTTCTCTGGGCCCGGAAGCACCTGGTCGTGGGAGATGATGAACCCGAGGAAGGATGTTGTCTTCGCGTAAAACTCGCATTTCTCGGCCTTCACGTACAACCGGTTCTCCAGCAGCCTTTGAAGGACCCGCCTCATGTGGACCTGGTGCTCGTCCCTGGACTTGGAGAAGATGAGAATGTCGTCCAGGTAGACGAACACAAAAAGGCCGATGAAATCCTAGAGGACGTCATTGATGAGGCGCTGAAAGACGGCTGGAGCGTTGGTCAACCCGAACGGCATCACCGGGTATTCGAAGTGGCCGTTCGGGGTACGGAAGGCTGTCTTCCACTCATCTCCCTCCCGGATCCGGACGAGGTGGTAAGCGCTGCGTAGATCCAGCTTGGTGAACCAAGTCGCCCCCTGGAGGGAGTGGAAAGCGGTGTCCATGAGGGGCAGGGTGTAGCGATCCTTCTCTGTTATGTCGTTAAGGGCACGATAGTCAATGCAAGGACGGAGGGATCCGTCCTTCTTACCGATGAAGAAGAACCCTGCCCCCACAGGTGATGACGACGGGCGGATTATCCCAGCACTCAGCGACTCCTTAAGGTATGAGTTCATAGTCTCCTTCTCCGGCGCCGATAGACTGTAGAGTCGTCCAGAAGGTAAGGGTGCCCCCTGGCGGACGTTGATGGCACAGTCATAGGGCCTATGAGGAGGGAGAGACATCGCCTTGGATTTGCTGAATACCATACCCAGGTCGTGAAATTCCAATGGCACCAAGGACAGGTCCGGGGGCGCAGCGTCCGTAGGTGAGGGAGAAGCGGACGGAGAGCAGGCAGCGGACTGTAGACAGGTGCTCATGCAGAACGTGCTCCATGCCGACACCCCGGCGGACTTCCAATCCAAAACGGGGTTATGGAGGCGTAGCCAGGGATACCCCAGGATGACGGGCGACACAGAGTTGGGCAGGACGTAAAAGGTTATCTCCTCCCGGTGGTTTCCATAGATAATAACTGGGACTGGGATGGTTTGGTGTGTAACTCTCCCGAGGGAGGCACGAGAGAGGTTGACCAGGGAGATAGGGTTCCTTAGTGCCTGACAGCGGATGCCCAATCAGGTTGCCAGGCTTTGAGAAATAAAGCTGCCTTCCGCGCCCGAATCCACCAGTGCGTGGGTGAGATGCCCGGTGGAATTGTGGCAGAAACGGATGGGCAGTTTCAATTGTGTGAGGGGACTTAACCGATTGACGTCCGCGAGGCCCCCTACAGTGACTCGCGGACCCCGCCGTTTGGCTTCTGTGGACAAAGCTCTACCGTGTGTTGACTATCTCCGCAATACATACAGAGATTTAACTCACGGCGGCGTTGTCTCTCCGCCGGGGAGAGCTTTGTCCAGCCCGTCACCATCGGCTCCGACTCCTCGGGGCGCGATGGTGGCGGCGTCGCCAGGGGGCGAGCTTGGGGCAGGCGCGACGAGGCTCCATGAGGGTGAGAAGAAGACGACTTCCGTCCTGAGGAGTGCTCGCGCAGCCTGTTGTCCAAACTGATGGCTAGAGATGTTAGCTCCGCTAGCATCTCAGGGATATCCAGCCCAGCCAGTTCATCCCTCAGATCATCATTGAGACTGCGGAGGAAAAGGCCGCAGAGGGAGCGTTCCTCCCAGCCTAATTCCTCCGCCGCTACCCGGAAGTCGACCGCGTAGTCCGCTGCCAACCGGCTTCCCTGCTGGAGGGCGAGAAGCCGATCGACCTGGACCGTCTCGGTACGAGAATGGTCAAAGACTTCCAGGAAGCGTCTCACGAATTGGTCATATGTGAGGGTGGCATAACTGGGCCTCGCCATTACGGCGTAGGTCCAAGTTAATGCTTGCCCCTCCAGGAGATTCCCGATATAACCAATTCGGCTATGATCCGAGGGAAAGTCTCCGGGCACACGATGGAACATGGACTCACATTGCATTATGAACCCCCGCGCTCCGCCGAGCTTTCCGCTAAAGCGGGCATGGGTCGGAATGGGCGTGAGCCGAGTCGGTGCCGCCGGAGCCTGCTGGACGGCCACTGGAGCAGCAGGAGCTGCGCCACCCTGACGAGCCGGGGGGAACGGCTGCTGGGGGTCCAAGCGGTCCAATCAGTTAGTTATATTTATTAACTGATTGAGGATCACCTGTTGCTGATAAGCTATCTGATCCACTCGAGCCTCGAGAGTGGTAAGCCGGTGTGCGAGCCCGCCGTCTGCCGAGCCGCTCTGCTGAAGCCGTACTGACATAACGCACGGCTCAGGAGACGCACACACACAGGCTCAGAGTAGTTCAAATAGTTTATTAACAACAGGAGTGTATGAATGTGTGTCTGCGAGATGTAGATGTGTTGGTGGCGGCGTCTGCTTCGGGCACAGAGGCAGGAGGCCGTACAGCCGGACAACCCTATGGGAAAAGCACAAGGAGAAGGGTGATGGGCACACACCAACACAGGAGATATATGAGCGAGAGAGGAGCTTACTTGGATAGGACAGATGACTGGCACAGCAAGGGACGAGGTCCAGTAGACAGCCACCTGGAGAGCCCGGCGCAGCAGCGAGGAACAGGCGATGGAGAGGCGTTGTCCGCCACCGGGAAATCCACCTGTGCACAGGGGAGCAGACTTGGAAGGAAAAGGAGGTAAGGTCTTCTTACCAGAATGATCAGCTGAGGATGAAAGGAACTCACAGCGATGCGTAGGGAAGTCTGACGGCTTCAGGCCGAAGCTCAGGGCGAGGCGGCTTAAATCCCTCGCCGCTGATGATGTGCAGGTGTGTGAGCAGGTGGCGCCGCTGATGAGCGGCGCGGCGTGACAAGTAGCAGCTATCTGAACTGGTAGTTTGGAGTTAGCAACCACCGGACTGAAGCTTGTCACCCACCACACCTGTTCCGCTGCACGCAGTCGCGCACTGCAGGGAAGAGACGGGGTGCCGACAAGTAGTGGTGAGGTAGGAGCTTTACTGAATAAACGGGGCATGTGCATTTTAAATATGATATTGTAGAGGGAATGATGCAGGCGAGGAAACGAGCTGATCAGCACAGACTTTATTCTCCCTCTAACAGAACAGGATCACAAAAAGAGCTCCCAGGCCACTGTGCATCTCTCTTTTATACCTTTAATTACATACATGGTGGCCCGAGGCTCCGACCTCACATCAAGTTTAGAACAAAACCTGAGTGGCGCATTAACATGGTATTACACAGGTGCCGCACTCCACTCCTCTCCTGGTGACCCGGCATCTGCTCCTCTTCCCTGGGGGTGCCTAGCCTTTACTGTTCCATCTGGACCCCCCGGCAACATCACCTCTCTTGGTCCATTGATCTCTGGGTGGAGAAGTCCAACACCTTGCTCCCCACACTGCCCCCCCCGAAAACCCAGAATGGGCCTTAACCCTCCCATCCTCTGGGCTTGAGCTGGCATCCATAGCGGCTGTAGCGGAGGGTCGCCAATCCAGTTGATCTGCCCTGTGACATAACGCACGGCTCAGGAGACGCACACACACAGGCTTAGAGTAGTTCAAAGAGTTTATTAACAGCAGGAGTGAATGAGTGTGTGTCTGCGGGATGTAAATGTGTTGGTGATGGTGTCTGCTCCAGGCACAGAGGCAGGTGACCGTACAGCCGAGCAACCCTATGGAGAGAGCACAGGGAGAGGGTGACGGGCATACACCAACACAGGAGGGATTTATGGCGAGAGAAGGACTTACTTGGTGGGTCAGGACAGCTGGCACAACAAGGGGGCGAAGCCCGGAAGACAGCCACCTGGAGAGCTCTGTACAGCAGCGAGGATTGGGCGATGGAGTGGAGATGTCCGCCGCTGGGGAATCCACCTGTGCACAGGGGAGAAGACTGAAGAAAAGAGGTAAGCGATCTTCTTACCAAAATGGTGACGCTGAAGGGAAGTATGCTCACAACGGTGAGGGACGAAGTCTGACGGCTTCAGGCCGAGCCTCCGGGCGAGACGGCCTTTATCCCTCGCCGCTGATGATTGTCAGGTGCGTGAGCAGGTGGCGCCGCTGATGAATGGCGCGGCGTGACAGTACTCCCCCCTCTAGCAGCGCCTCCTGGCGATGGCTTATCCGGGTGCGCTCGGTGGAAGTCCGCGATGAGCGATGGGTCCAACACAAACGACGGGGGCACCCATTGTCGATGCTCGGGCCCATAGCCCTCCCAGTCCACCAGGTATTGCAACCCACGACCTCGGCGCCGGGAGTCCAGGATGGAGGAGACGGACCAGGCCGGATGGCCACCAATCATCCGGGGCGCGGGTTGCGCTGCAGGAGGAGGGCAAAGGGGGTCAGTGACTGCCAGTTTCACCTTCGACACATGAAAAGTGGAATGGATGCGGAGGGAGGGGGGAATAGCCACGCGCACAGCCACCGGGTTGATGATCCGGGTGATGGGAAAGGGACCCATGAATCGCTGTGCCAGCTTCCTCCTCTCGCCTTTTAATGTGACGTCCTGGGTAGACACATACACGAGTTGCCCAACTCTGTACGCCGGGGCAGGTCTTCTGTGCCGGTCCGCCACGGTCCTGTTGCGCTCCGCCGTGCGTAAAAGCGCATGACGCGCGGCAGCCCAGGTGGAGCGGAACTGCCTAAGGTGCGCCCTAACAGAGGGGACAGTCACCTCGTTCTCCTGCGCTGGAAACAGCGGGGGGTCGTAACCCAGGGACGCCTTGAAGGGGGACATCCCCGTTGCAGAAGAGCGGGCGGTGTTGTGGGCATACTCCACCCAGGCGAGATGGTTGCTCCAGGACGTCGGCTTGGATCTAGTAACACAGCGGAGCGCAGCCTCCAGCTCCTGATTGGTCCTCTCACACTGCCCGTTAGACTGGGGGTGATGGCCGGAGGAGAGGCTCACCTTGGCTCCGATGGCGTTACAAAAGGATCTCCAAACCTCGGATGAAAATTGGGGGCCCCGGTCCGAGACCACGTCCACCGGAATCCCGTGCAGCCTGACCACGTGTTGGACGAGGAGGCCCGCCGTCTCCAGGGCAGTAGGGAGACCTCGCAGGGGAACGAAGTGCGCCGCCTTGGAGAAACGGTCCACAATGGTCAGGACGGTGTCAAAGGAGTTGGAAACGGGGAGTCCGGTGACGAAGTCCAGTGCGATGTGCGACCAGGGCCTGCCGGGGACGGGCAGAGGCTGGAGCAGACCCGCTGGGGGGGCATTTCCCGACTTGCTGGTGGCACAGATTGGGCAAGCCCGGGCGTAGCGGGCTGCATCCCTCCGCAGGCCTGGCCACCAAAAGGACCGCTGGAGGAGGCTGAGCCGGGAGGTGTGGAGCCAGTGGATGACCTCTCCTCGGACCGCAGATGGGACGAACAGTCTTCCCTCCGGTCCGCCGCCAGGATCAGGTTCCACCTCCTGCGCCTTCCGGATCTTGTCTTCAATGTCCCAAGAGATGGCACCGAGGACGCACGACCTGGGCAGGATAGTGTGGGGCGTCTCCTCAGCCTCCACGGGGGTGAACTGCCTAGAGAGGGCGTCAGGCAGACCGTTTTTGGAGCCCGGCCTGAAGGTGATCGAGAAGCGGAACCTGGCGAAGAACAAAGACCAGCGCGCCTGGCGGGCATTCAGGCGCTTGGCAGATCGTAAATACTCTAAGTTCTTGTGGTCCGTCAGGACCACAAATGGCAGGTCCGCCCCCTCTAGCCAGTGGCGCCACTCCTGTAAGGCGAGTTTAATGGCCAGGAGCTCTCTGTCCCCCACATCGTAGTTCCTCTCCGCCGGGGACAGGCGCCGGGAGAAGAAGGCGCACGGCCGTTTGGCGCCATCGTCAGGTGACCGCTGGGATAACACTGCTCCCACTCCCGTGTCCGATGCGTCCACCTCCACAATGCACTGCAGCGCGGGGTCGACCTGGCGAAGGACCCGGGAGGAGGAGAACTCCGCCTTCAGCGCCCTAAAGGCAGCAGCGACCTCTTCAGTCCACCGGAACGGGACCTTCGGGGACGTGAGGCGGGTCAGCGGTCCGACGATCGAGCTGAAATTTGGGACAAAGCGGCGGTAAAAATTGGCGAAGCCAACAAACTGTTGCACCTGCTTCCGGGATGCGGGAGTAGGCCACTCCACCACCGCCTTCACCTTCTCTGGGTCTGGGAGCACCTGATCTTGAGCGATGATGAATCCCAGGAAGGATGTGGTCCTAGCGTAGAATTCGCATTTCTCAGCCTTCACGTACAGACGATTCTCCAGCAGTCTTTGGAGGACCCGCCTCACATGGACCTGGTGCTCGTCCCTGGACCTGGAGAAGATAAGGATGTCATCCAGGTAGACGAACACAAAAAGGCCGATGAAATCCCGGAGGACGTCATTAATGAGGCGCTGAAAGACGGCAGGAGCGTTGGTCAGCCCGAACGGCATGACGAGATACTCAAAGTGGCCGTTCGGGGTACGGAAGGCTGTCTTCCATTCATCTCCCTCCCGGATCCGGACGAGGTGGTAAGCGCTGCGTAAATCCAGCTTGGTAAACCAGGTCGCCCCCTGGAGGGAGTGAAAGGCAGTGTCCATGAGGGGCAGGGTGTAACGGTCCCTCTCAGTGATGTCATTCAGCGCTCGGTAGTCTATGCAGGGGCGGAGGGACCCGTCCTTTTTCCCGACAAAGAAAAACCCTGCCCCCACGGGTGACGACGATGGGCGAATAATCCCAGCGCTCAGAGATTCCTTCAGGTATGTATTCATGGTCTCCTTCTCCGGCGCCGACAGGCTGTAGAGCCGACCAGATGGCAGGGGAGCCCCCTGGCGGAGGTTGATGGCACAGTCATATGGTCGATGCGGGGGAAGAGACATAGCTTTCGATTTGCTAAATACCATACCCAGGTCGTGAAATTCTGGAGGCACCAGTGACAGGTCCGGAGGTGCTGTATCCGCCACAGGGGGAGCCGCGGATGGGGAGCAGGCAGCGGACTGAAGGCAGGTGCCCATACAGAAGGTACTCCATGCCGATACCCCAGCGGACCTCCAGTCCAGGACAGGGTTGTGGAGGCGTAGCCAGGGATACCCCAGGATGACGGGCGACACAGAGTTGGGCAGGACGTAAAATACCATCTCCTCCCGGTGGTTCCCTGAGATGATGACTGGGACAGGCATGGTTTGGTGAGAAACTCTCCCAAGGGAGGCACGGGAGAGATGGACCAGGGAGATGGGGTGTTTTAATGCCTGACAGCGGATGCCCAATCGGGTTGCCAGGCCTTGTGAAATGAAGCTGCCCTCTGCGCCCGAATCCACCAGTGCGTGGGTGAGGTGCCCAGTGGGATTGTGGCAAAAACGGATGGGCAGCTTTAATTTAACCGGTTTAACCGGTTGGGATCCGCGAGGCTCCCTACAGCGATTCGCGGACCCCGCCGACTGGCTTTCCGCGGGCAACGCTCCACAGTGTGTTGGTCACCTCCGCAATACATGCAGAGGCCCAACTCACGGCGGCGTTGTTTCTCCGCAGGGGAAAGCTTGGTCCAGCCCGTCACCATCGGCTCCGACTCCTCGGGGCACAATGCTGGCGGCGCCGCCAGGGGGCGAGCTTGGAACAGGTGCGGCGAGACTCCACGAGGGCGAGAAGAAGAAGACTTCCGCCCCGAGGAGCGCTCGCGCAGCCTGTTATCCAAACTTATCGCTAAGGATGTCAGCTCCGCTAGCGTCCCAGGGATATCCCGTCCAGCCAGTTCATCCCTCAGATCACTATTGAGGCTGCGGAGGAACAGGCCACAGAGGGAGCGTTCCTCCCAGCCCAATTCCTCCGCCGCTACCCGGAAGTCGACCGAGTAGTCCGCTGCCGACCGGCCTCCCTGCTGGAGAGCGAGGAGCCGATCGACCTGGACCGTCTCGGTTTGAGAATGGTCAAAGACCTCCAGAAAGCGCCTCACGAACTGGTCATAGGTGAGGGTGGCATAACTGGGCCTCGCCATTACGGCGTAGGTCCAAGTTAACGCACGCCCCTCCAGAAGATTCCCTATGTAACCAATCCGACTGTGATCCGAGGGAAAATCTCCGGGCACACGGTGGAACACGGACTCACACTGCATAATGAACCCCCGCGCTCCGCCGAGCTTACCGCTAAAGCGGGCGGGGGTCGGAATCGGTGTGAGCCGAACCGGTGCCACCGGAGCCGGCTGGACGGCCGCTGGAACAGCAGGAGCCGCGCCACCCTGACGAGCCGGGGGGAACGGCTGTTGAGGATCCAAGCGGCCCAACCGGTTAGTTAAATTCAATAATTGATTAAAGATCACCTGTTGTTGATAAGCTATTTGATCCACTCTAGCCTCGAGAGTGGAAAACCGGTGTGCGAGCCCGCCGTCCGCCGAGCCGCTCTGCTGAAGCCGTACTGACATAACGCACGGCTCAGGAGACGCACACACACAGGCTTAGAGTAGTTCAAAGAGTTTATTAACAGCAGGAGTGAATGAGTGTGTGTCTGCGGGATGTAAATGTGTTGGTGATGGTGTCTGCTCCAGGCACAGAGGCAGGTGACCGTACAGCCGAGCAACCCTATGGAGAGAGCACAGGGAGAGGGTGACGGGCATACACCAACACAGGAGGGATTTATGGCGAGAGAAGGACTTACTTGGTGGGTCAGGACAGCTGGCACAACAAGGGGGCGAAGCCCGGAAGACAGCCACCTGGAGAGCTCTGTACAGCAGCGAGGATTGGGCGATGGAGTGGAGATGTCCGCCGCTGGGGAATCCACCTGTGCACAGGGGAGAAGACTGAAGAAAAGAGGTAAGCGATCTTCTTACCAAAATGGTGACGCTGAAGGGAAGTATGCTCACAACGGTGAGGGACGAAGTCTGACGGCTTCAGGCCGAGCCTCCGGGCGAGACGGCCTTTATCCCTCGCCGCTGATGATTGTCAGGTGCGTGAGCAGGTGGCGCCGCTGATGAATGGCGCGGCGTGACACCCTGCTGGCGAGGCACACAGGAGGGCACGTCAGTCTGTGGGGGGGGAAAGGGAGGGGGAGAAAATACATCCTCTTCGTGAGTGCCGGTCCCTGCTGAGGAATCACCAACCTGCAGAGCCCCCAACAGCTAGGGAGCCTGGGCCAACATCACCTTCTCGTCTGCCAACACAAAAGCGGGCTTTAGCCTGTCAATGCAGACGTTCTGTCTACGTCCCCCAAAGTCTAACACGAAATGCTTCACCCCAGGTTCCAACACTCTGAACGGTCTGTCGTACAGTGGGCGCAGCGGGGTCCGGTGCACATCATGCCTGACAAAAACAAAACTGGCGTTCTGCAAGCTTTTTGGGACAAATGTGCCAGGAAAACAATGGTGGGCTGGGCCCGGTACATTCACAACCTCTGAATTGCATAGAAAATACGTGGGCAGCCCGGCCTCGGGTGCGTGGTTTTACAGTAAAAATTCTCCGGGGATCCGCAGCAGTTGGGGAAAAAATGAGTTCTGCTGGGGAGCCTGCCAAATCCTTCTTCGGTGCGGAACGCAACCCTAAAAGAACCCAAGGCAGGCGGTCAACCTAATTTGTGTCCGTGAACGAAGCTCTGAGCGCTGTTTTAAGTGACCTATGAAAACACTCACATAACCCTTTAGCCTGGGGGTTGTATGCAGTAGTGCGGTGAATTTTGACCCCCAGGCTCTGGGCCATTGTGGACCAGAGCTCCGAAACAAACTGTGGACCTCTGTCGGACGTGATGTCCGATGGAGATCTGAAACACGCCACCCAAGCTAACAAACAAGTGCACGCCACTTCCAGGGATGTGGTAGAAGCCAGTGGGACTGTTTCAGGCCAACGCATGGTGCGGTCCACGACCGTCAAAAGGTGCATGAAACCTTGCAACAGCGGGAGGGGTCCCACCAGGTCCACATGGACGTGGTCAAACCTCTTAGCCAGGATTTGGAATGAGTCGAGGGGAGCTCTGGTGTGCTTGTGCACTTTGGCCCGTTGGCACGCGACGCAAGCTGCAGCCCACTCTTTCACCTCTTTATGCAAATGTGGCCAGACAAATTTCACCCCCACTAGTTTCACTGAAGCGCACACTCCTGGATGCAAAAGGGAGTGGACCGACTCAAAAACGCAACGGCGCCAAGAGCTCGGAACAAGGTGGAGACGTTACAGAGTAGGGGAGGGCACCCTTCTTGCACCACCCTGCTCTCCAGTCTTAACCCTGTTGGCACAGACTGGAATGCGTAAATGTCCGGATCCCCAGCTTTCTCCGCGGCCATGGCGGGGAAATCTATTCCCACGTAGATAAGATAAGATAAGATAAGATAAGATAAGCCTTTATTAGTCCCACAATGGGGAAATTCCATAGACCGGGGCGACCAATAAGCGCGAGAGGCAATCAGCCACAACGCTGAGTTTACCGGCAATGTGTTGAATGTCGGTAGTAAATTCTGAGATTGCGGCCAGCTGCCGTTACTGCCGGGCTGACCATGGTTCAGAGACCTTGGTCATGGCGTACGTCAGTGGCTTATGGTCTACAAACGTTGTGAACTTGCACCCCTCCAGCCAGAACTGGAAATGGCATGTCGCCAGGTGGAGAGCCAGCAACTCTCTATCGAATGTGCTGTATTTGCACTTGTTGTCGCACGAAGTTCTCCTGAAAAATGCAAGCGGCTGCCACTAACCTGAGACGCACTGCTTCACTACTGTCCCTATGGCCACATCAGACGCATCTGTAGTGAGCGGTCTCCGTGCAGACGGATCTGGGTGGGCTAGCAACGCGGCCTTTGCCAGCACTGTTTTGGCATTTGAAAAAGCCTGGCCCCGCTCGGGAGTCCAGTCAACGCTTTCCACAGGCTTCTTTTTTAAGCGCGGCATACAACAGTCGCCGGCGCCATAATTTCTCTCAGCATTAGACAAGCACTGAGAGAAATACGCACAAGAGTGCAACTTGTCATCAGTGGCCGAGTGCTGCGAAAGGACAGCCCTTACTCCAATGTCAGAGGCATCCATCTCCACAACAAACTGGCGAGCCGGATCAGGGTAAAGTAAGATGGGGGATTCGGTGAAGCGTGACTTCAACTGGATGAATGCCTCATTAGCCTCTGGCGTCTATTGAAAAGGGATCTTAGTGGATGTGAGGGAGGTGAGTGGGTGGGCAATGAAGCTGTAGTTCCTTCCAAAGCGCCAATAGAAGTGCGCAAATCCAAGGAACTGCTGGAGGTGCTTCCGGAGGTGCAGATTGAACCCAGTCTGCAACAGCCTTGATCTTCTTTGGGTCAGGTTCAATCTGGTCCTTGGAGATAATGAAGCCCAAAAAAGTGGTCGAGGGGGTGTGGAGCTCACACTTCTCCACTTTCACATAGAGCTGATTCTCAAGCAGATGCTGGAGAACCATCCAGACATGGACCTTGTGTTCTGCAGGGGACTTGAAGAAAATCAGGATATCATCCAG
This sequence comes from Pholidichthys leucotaenia, assembly GCA_020510985.1. Taxonomy (NCBI): domain Eukaryota; kingdom Metazoa; phylum Chordata; class Actinopteri; order Cichliformes; family Pholidichthyidae; genus Pholidichthys; species Pholidichthys leucotaenia. Next base: position 25,999,367 of record CM035843.1, read on the forward strand.
GTAGGCAAACACAAAGGAAGCCCAGAAAGTCCCATAACACATCATTAATGAGATGTTGGGGGGTTGGTGAGGCCAAAGGACATGACACAATATTCAAAATGTCCGTTGGGGGTACAGAACCCCATCTTCCATTTGTCGCCCTCCTGAATACGGACCAGGTGGTAGGCATTGTGAAGGTCCAGCTTGGTATAAATTACAGAGCCCTGGAGTTGATCAAACACAGGGTTTATTAAGGGAAGAGTGTACTTGTCCTTAATAGTGATGTTATTTAACTCGCGATAATCAATACAGGGACGTAGAAAGCTGTCCTTCTTCCCCACGAAGAAAAACCCCGCGCCCACAGCCAATGACTGTCATAGCCCGAGTGTCGGTTCCGTCCACACTCGGGTCTCATTTCATATTTCCCTGGCTGTGACAGCAGTGGATTCCTTCTAGCTCCTCGGGCTCTTATTGTGAAGGCACCCAGGGGAGCTCCCTGCTGTCAGAGTCAGCAGCTGCGCTCCTGTCAACGCAACAGCTGTGCTGCATCGGGGTCATTAGTTACCAGAGTTAAAAGCAGGAGCTCAATGTTCCCCGATGCGGCGGTCTTTGTTTCCCTCCGTTGTTCACTGTTAACCGACTTGGGAATCTCCTGTACCCGTCTGTTAATAGTCCCGTTTGTAAGGTACGTTCTGTATGACTTCACCTTTGTTATTATTCGTCTGGCGCATCGGGTGCTCCCCGGCTCAGACATACTCATCCCTTTGTGTGTACATCCTATGCCTGCCTAACCTGCACTGTAAATAAACATCACTGCAAACTCACTGGTGACTGAGGCGTCTTGTGATGGTCCGTGAGGGCCATCGTGACAGTAGACTGCCACCAAACGCCTGGAGAGGAGGCGTTGTATTGAGACGCCATTCACTGTGCAGTTTACAGTTTTGGACTGTTTGTTCCTACCTGTCTGGGTGCCGTGTTGAAGCATGCCATCGTGGAGGTCTCGCTCTCGGAGGCAGGACGCTGTCCTCGCAGACGCCCTTGAGCGCGTGGACGAAGTCCTTGTCGCCGCCTCCCTCCTTGACTTCAACAGCGAAGTGCCCTGGTATCTGGATCTAGCCGAGGAAATTCTGAATTATCTTCCCCGCTTCGCAAATCATCCCGAGGTAAGCGTGAGGAAAGATGACATCGCTGCACAGCGCGAGATACTCCGTGGGCTGGAGGGAAATCCCGGCAGGAAGCCGAAGAGGAGGAGACGTCGCCCCTCACTTCGAGATCCCGCTCCTGCCTCCGTTCCGGCCCGGGAGTTCGCACCATCCGGAGGTCTTTCCCCACCAGGCATGTCGTCACTCGGGATTCCCCCAGAGAAGCTGCAGCTGACAGCAGTCAAGATCTGGGACCGGGTGACTGCTGCTCGCTCCGCTGTGCATCCAGCAGCAATTATGAAGCATGTGGAGGCGGCGGTTAGACTGGTGGAGAGGAGTCCAGAGTTGTGTGAGTTTCCGGAGTTTGCCGACCTGCTCGCCTCTGTTTCTGCTCAGGAACGGCGATTTCCGAATCTCACCTTCGCCTCACCCCCTACAAGGAACCGTCGTCACACCGGCTCCCAACCTCGGCTAGAACCCCGTCTGGATCCAGTTTCGGGTCGCCGCAAGGGCTCAACCCCCCACACAGCTGCCACTTCTGCGCTTCGTCAGAGGGGAATCCCCGCAGCCTCATCTTTCCCCAGGCCTTTGCCTGCTGTCTCGTCAGCGCTCCATGCCCGGCTACCCTCGGCTGTCGCCCCCTCCTCCTCGTCGCCTATCCCGGCTGCTTTGTGTCTCGGGGGCTCCGTTTCGGCGAGTCCCAGCCCGGAACCATCTCGAGTGGCCTCACCTCGTCTTCCCAGAGGGCCCTCTGTCGCCATCCAGCGGGGAAAGGGAGGAACGACGTCCCCCACAGCAGGAACCATCTCAACCTCAGGAGAAAGGCAAGTGCATGATAATTTCTCTCATCTCGATATTGTTTTGCCTTGTCTGACTCCTGGGGGTGGAGTTCGGGGCATGCAGCCCCCCGAGCTCCCTCCACCTGCTGTGGATGAAAGAATTGACCCTGATTCCTCTGTGTCTCCCTCCGCTGAGCGGTTCTCGACGCTAGGCCAACGTCGCTGGATGAGGAGGGGGCCTGCGGTTCTGGAGAGCCTGGTTCCGGTTCCGCAGCTACGCCGTGGGCGGAGGAGGAGAGCGGACTGCAGCGTGGAGCCTGCGCCGATGAGGAAGCGTCCCCGGGGTTCCACGGAGGAGCGGTCCAGTCCAGCGGGCCGAGGTTCTCCTGCCACCACGCCGTGCGGGCCATCGGCGTGGACATTGGTGCCGGAGGACTCTCAAGCTGCGCACACCATCACGCCAGCTGCAGAGCCCGACGTGGCTGAGTGGGAGCCTGAGGACGACCTCCTGACATCTGAGCCCGGATCTTCGCAGTACTGGACAGCGTCAGAACCCGAGTTCAGGCAAGTGCTCTGCTTTGTCTTTCTTTTTCACCTCTTAGAGCATTTTTGCCTGTCTCAAGGGGAGATGAGCCGGGTGCAGCCGCCCGCTGCGTCTGAGCTTATCTCGCCGGGTTCTGGCGCTGCCGGTGATCCTGATCCTGGGTTTTCTCTCTCTCCTGAGCCTTCTCCCAGGGTCGCCAGCGAGGGGCTGCTCTCGCCTGCTGCGCCAGAGGTTCCGGTCTCGGGGTTGGAGGTCGAGTCTGGTGCGACGCCGACCCAGTCGGGGTCCGTCACGGGTGCACCGGAGGCCCAATCGGGATCCACCGTAGGTCCAGTTCCAGCCCAATCGGGGTCCGACGTGGGCGCACCGGAGGCCCAATCGGGGTCCACCGTGGGTTCGGTTCCGGCCCAATCGGGGTCCACCGTGGGTTCGGTTCCAGCCCAGTAGGGGCCCGACGTGGGTGCAGCGCCAACAGGTCCTGGATTCGGTGAGGGAGCTGCAGATCCCTGGCCGCCAGATGCGGGACAGGCTCATTCCCCTCTTCACCCTCATCACCATCGTCATCCTCCTCGTCTCCCTGAGGTGCGCTACCCATCTTCACCTGGGGCCGTTGGGGTTCCGTTCGCTTCACCTGGTCCTCCCTCGCCTCCCCCTTTTTCAGCAGGACCGCCGGCTACTTCGACCCAACGGTTCTGGTGGGCTAGCGATGCGGGTCGGCCGCCTGAGAGACTGTCTCGCCAATTTGGCTCTCTGGGTCGGCCTCCTGACGCATTGGACCCTCTGTGTGGCGACCTGGTCCGGCCGCCTGAAGCTTTCTACTTTCAAGCATGGGACCGGGGTAGGCCGCCCGAACTGTTCTTTATCCCCCTGCCTGTTTTGTGGCCTCTTGTTGCTGGACGGCCCCCCGAACTTTCTGCCTCCGCCCCTCTGGGTCAGAACTGCACTCTTTCCGGGGTTTCTGATTATGTCTGTGAGACTGTTGGGGTGTGCGGGGGGGGGGGGGGGGGTGATCTGTGATTTTTGTGGCTCACTCCTTTCTTGTTCCTATGTTTGGTTCTTTTCCCTCCACCTAATGTCAATTCGTTGCTTGCCAATAAATGCACTGCCTGTCTGGTTTTGTCTTGTTATCCACATTCAGGGGAGTATGGTTTTTCTTTTTTTCTGTCTCTACAGCCTTGTTGGTCCCCTGTTATTTGCTTGTCCTTTTTTGTTTCTCTCCCTCCTGCCAGCGCCCCATCCGCCCACCCTAGGGGAGTGGGTGGGGGGGCTTGGGTGTTACTTGGGCCGCTCAGAGCTCGGCCTAGAGGGGGAGGTACTGTCATAGCCCGAGTGTCGGTTCCGTCCACACTCGGGTCTCATATCATATTTCCCTGGCTGTGACAGCAGTGGATTCCTTCTAGCTCCTCGGGCTCTTATTGTGAAGGCGCCCAGGGGAGCTCCCTGCTGTCAGAGTCAGCAGCTGTGCTCCTGTCGACGCAACAGCTGTGCTGCATCGGGGTCATTAGTTACCAGAGTTAAAAGCAGGTGCTCAATGTTCCCCAATGCGGCAGTCTCTGTTTCCCTCCGTTGTTCACTGTTAACCGACTTGGGAATCTCCTGTACCCGTCTGTTAATGGTCCCGTTTGTAAGGTACGTTCTGTATGACTTCACCTTTGTTATTATTCGTCTGGCGCATCGGGTGCTCCCCGGCTCAGACATACTCATCCCTTTGTGTGTACATCCTATGCCTGCCTAACCTGCACTGTAAATAAACATCACTGCAAACTCACTGGTGACTGAGGCATCTTGTGATGGTCCGTGAGGGCCATCGTGACAATGACGAGGGGTGAATGATGCTGGCGTTGAGCAATTCCTTGATATATTTGTCCATAGCCTCATGTTCAGGGGCGGACAGACTGTACAGGCGGCTTGAGGGTATTTTGAGTGCCTGGTTGAAGCTCAATGGCCCAGTCATAGGGGCGATGGGGGGGGGGGGAATGAAGCCTTTGCTTTGTTTAATACAGGTCCTAAGTCATGGTATTCAGGGGGAACCAAAGACAGATCAGGTATTTCAGGGGTAATGGGCTGAATGGGAATAGATGGGGAGCAGGCGGTCGATCGGAGGTAAGCTGACAAACAAAAGGAACTCCATGAGCTAATGACCCCTTTCTCCCAGTCAATAACTGGATTATGTAGCTTCAAACATGGGAACCCCAGCACAGCAGGAAAAGTGGAAATAGGAAGAACTAGGCAGGACAACTGTTCATGGTGATTTCCTGAGGCTAAAAGAGCAAGAGGGACAGTCTACTTGGTAATACAGCAAAGGGGCTGGCCAGAGAGGGTAATGCATTTTACTGGCTGGGGAAGCTCAACAGCGGTGCCAGAGTCTACCAAGGCAGAGCCAAGGAACTCAGCGGAATCAAGAAGTAACCAAATGGGCAGAGAGAACTGATTATGAAAGGGAGTGAGCTTTTCACCCATCAGGCCCCCTACTGGCTTAATCTTTTAACTTTAAAGGACACTGAGCCCAAATGTGATCGGCTTTGCCACAGTACATGCACAGTCCCCCTCTTGGCATCATTGCTGTTCCGTGGGTGAAATTTTGGAATGATCCACTGCCATTGGCTCAGGCATATCAAGGGAGGTCATGGAGGGCAGAAGTGCGAGAAGCGATGACGTCACAGGTGTGGGCTGAGACGGAATACGGAAATCCGAATGGCACTCTCTCGAATGTTGGTGAATCCTGTTATCCAGTTTAATTACGAGAGAAATTAGCTCATCCAGGGAACCGGGCTTCTCCTGAATACGAGTGAGCTCATCGCGGAGTGTATTATTAAGGCTAAAGGTGAAAACGGGATATAAAGCTGCATCATCCCACCCTGCCTCTGCTGTAAGAACCCAGAACTGCACAGAGTGCACAGCCGTGGTCCTCATCCCCTGGTGAATGCACATTAGATGGGTGGCCACGCCCCCCTTCTGGTCAGAGTGATCGAAGACCCGTAAAAACTCACCTGTGAAGTGATCAACAGTATAGGAATGATAGTTTGACCCCAGCATTATCGTTTGAGCCCAGGAGAGTGCAAGCCCATCGAGAAGATCCGTGACAAAACTAATCCAGATCTTGTCTGTGGGATAATCACCAGGTGCACTGTTGAAAATGAGCTGACATTGTAACAGGAATCTCCTAGCACCCCCAATAACCCCACCATACTGAGGGGGTGTAGCAACCAACAGAGACCGCCCCGAGAAAGCAGCAGATAGTGTAGCCATCGGCGGTGAGGCAGTGGCAACTCCAGAGGTTTGAAACTTCCCTTCTAGTTTAGCTATGCGCTTGGTTAGCTTAGTCAGCTCATTAAGGATCACCTGATTCTGATGAGCAGTTTGATCAGCCCACTGTTTGAGTGTGTTCAATTCAGCAAGAATGATCTCCATCCTGGTTGCTGGGTCTAAACTGCTGGTCGTGTACTGTCAGGGATTGTCAGACTTAGACCCAAGAGCAACAAGGATGAAACCAGTAAGTGTGTGACAATAATCTTTATTACAATAATTGTGCAATTGAAGTGAAGAACATGTGAGTCAAGAATCTGGCAACCCTTTGAGAGGAGAGCAGAGATGAGAATAAATGACACTGGTTGGAAAACAGGGAGAATTTAATTCTGGTTATGCTTACAGGGTCATCCAGAGAATCTGTCGGAACAGAGGGAGGAGTCTCCAGGCTGAGAAGCTGGTTGCCACAGTGAGAGTGCTGAGATGCAGCAGGGAGGTGTTGTTGACAGGTTGACCAGGTCTGGGGGATGAAAGGACGATGCAGGAAGATGTGATATATACACAGTGTAAGTCAACTTACCTGTGGGGGGAAGTGATGATGTGCACAAATCCAGGAAAGTCCAAATTCAAGTCCAAGATCCAAATCCACAGTCCAAAGACAGGCGAGGGGTCAATACACAGCAGAAGGATAACTGTCGAGCAGAGGCACAGAGGCAGCAGGCTAGAGGCAGGGTCTAGGGCAAACAGAGGTCAGAACATGACAGACAAGACTGCATGCAGTAACATTTGGCAGAGCATGGATACAGACGGGTGTAGAGTCAAACGCAACCAGGCAGAGTGGTGGGAGAGTCTTCCTTATAAAGGACTTCTCTAATTAGCAACAGGTGAGAATCAGGGCTGCAAAGAGGATGCTAATCAGCAGGGAGAAAAACACCCACACAACACAGCAGATAGGAATCCTTACAGGCAGGTTGTAGATCAGTTGCAACAAGACTGTAATGGGAGAGCATCCTACTTATACTGCCCCACTAATTGGCTGCAGGTGGCAATTGCAGCTGCAGGGAGGGGAGCACAATCAGCGGGGAGAGAGAGGCAGGTAGCCAGATGAGACAGGAATCCTTACAGTACCCCCATCTCAAGGGACACCTCCTGGCGTCACTCGTGGCTTGTCAGGATGGTGGCCATAAAAGTCCCGTGTGAGAGTATCATTCATGATGAAGGGCTTGGGTATCCAAGACCTTTCCTCTGGACCATACCCCTGTCAATCCATGAGGAATTGAATGCCGCACCCCGTGTAGCGAGCATCCAGGATCTTATTGACCACATAGACCAGGCCTCCGTCGACCATCTTCAGGGGCAGTGGTGATTTGGACGGTGGACAGAGGGAACTGGAGAAGACTAGTTCAATGTGGGAGACACGGAATGTCGAGTCCACCCATAGAGAGGCAGGTAGGTCCAACCTTACTAGATGGGGTTAATGATCTCCACGATGGCGAATGTCCTCCCGAACTGGGCGGCAAGCTTCCTGGACTCGGCCTTCAGGGGAAAGTTCTGGGTGGAGAGCCAGACCTTCTGGCTGACCTGGTACTCAGGAGCAGGGTGCCACCTTTGGTTCACCCACCTGGAGTTCTCCCCTGCAACTTCAGAGCAAGGCTACTTTCATTCCCTCCAAAGCGTCTGCATTTGGTGATGTGGGCTGCAACTGATGGGACTGCTGCATCCTCTTCAGCAATGGGGAGAAGAGGCAGGGGGTAGCCCAATGACGCCTCAAAGGGGGAGACTCTGGTGGCATCAGATGTGGCCGAAATATGGGCGTATTCAACCCATTAGAGGTGGGAGCTGGAGGAGGATGGGTCGGACACTGTTACGCAGCGGCGCATCACTTCCATCTCCTGTCTCCTGATTCGCTCTCTCACACTGGCCATTGGTTTGGGGGTGATAGCCAGAGGAGAAGCTTACCGTGGCCCCGATAGCCTTGCAGAAAGCTCACCAGACCTTTGACATGAACTGGGGACCACAGTCGGAAAAAATGTCTGTGGGTTTGCCACGGAGCCTGACCACATGCACTGACAGGAGGTGTGCTGTCTCCAAGGCTGATGGTCGTCTCTTCAGGGAGATGAAATGTGCTGCCTTGGAGAGCCTGTCGATGATTGTCAGAATAATGGTATGCCCATTCGGGGGGGGGGGGCAATATTTGCCCAAGGGCAGCTGGGAATGGGGGGGGGGGGTGCTGGAGAAGTCATACGGGGGGGAAGTAGAGGTTTTCCCTGTGGAGCACTGGGGGCAGGCCTTAACATAATCCCGGACATTTCTTTCCATCGCAGGCCACCAGAAATAGTGCGGGAGAGAGGACAAGGTGTGCAGTGTCCCTGGATGGCAAGATAGCTTCGTGGTGTAAAGCCAATGGATAACATCGCCCTTGACTGTGGTAGGGATGAACAGACGGCCCGGTGGACCCTCCTTCCCAGGTCAGGTTCCGTGCGCTGCGCCTCCTGGATCCATTGTTCTATGTCCCATGTGAGAGCCCCCACCATGACCCCCTCCGGGATGGTGTTCTCTGCTGTCATAGTTGCTGGGCTGGCAGCGAACTGATGAGAGAGGGCATTGGGTTTAATATTCTTCAGCTCTTGTCTGTAGGTGAGGGAAAAATGAAAACGGGTGAAGAATAACGCCCATCTGGCTTGGTGTGGATTCAGCCGCTTGGCGGAACGGATATATTCAAGGTTCGTGTGGTCCATCCACACAAGAAAAGGCAAGGCCAACCCCTCTAGCCAATGGCGCCACTGCTCCAGTGCCAATTTAAGGGCTAGCAGCTCTCGATCCCCAATGTTGTAATTTCTCTTGGCTGGGGACAGTCACAGAGAGAAATACGCACACGGGTGGATCTTCCCATCAGCTTTCGGGCACTGCAATAACACTGCACCCACCCCGGTGCCTGAAGCATCTACCTCAACAATAAATTGGAACTCGGGGTCGGGCTGGAGCAGGATGGAGGCATCAGTGAAGTGGGTCTTTAAGAGAGCAAATGCAAATGCACAGATTCCTGTGCTTCCTGGGACCAACGGAAGGGAACCTTGGTGGATGTGAGGGCGGTGAGTGGTTGGGCTACTATTTTGTATGAAACGTCGGTAGAAATTGGTGAAACCAAGAAACTGTTGCAGCTGTTTTCTGGTGGATGGAGTGGGCCAATTGGTAACTGCTCAAACCTTGACCGGGTCGGGTTCAGTGCATCCAGGTGATATTATGTAGCCCAGAAAAGTGGTGGTGGTGGTGTGAAACTCGCACTTTTCTGCCTTGACATACAACTGATTCTCTAGGAGATGCTGGAGGACCGAACAGACATGGACTTGGTGTTCCTCCAGCGAGCGGGAGAAGATGAGTATATCATCGAGGTACACAAACACGAATATATTCAGGAAATCCCGAAGTATGCCACTTATTAACTGATGAAATAATGTGGGAGCATTGGTGAGCCCAAATGGCATGATGGGGTATTTGAATTGGCCCAGGTTTGTGGAAAAGCCATTTTCCATTCATCACCTTCTCTTATTCTGATGAGGTGGTAGGCATTCCTAAGGTCTAATTCTGAGAATATGGTCAATCCCTGGATTTGGTTGAAGGCTGAGTTAATGAGGGGTAATGGGTATTTATCCTTAATAGTGATATTATTAAGCTCCCGAAAGTCAACGTAGGAAGACACCTTTCTTTCCCACAAAGAAAAAACCCTTACCCAGGGCTGACGGTGAGTGGCGGATGAGGCCAGTGCGAAGCGACTCCTTAATGTATTTCTCCATGGCCTCTTTTTCAGGAGCCGACAGGCTATATAGACAGCTGGAGGGTAATTTGGCTCCCTGCTGGAGTTCTATGGCATAATCATAGGGCCGGTGAGGAGGAAGTGATGTACCTTTGACCTTACAGAACATGGGGGTTAGGTCATGGTAGACTTGGGGAACTTTAGAAAGGTCAGGAGGATCTCGGTTAGGGGCCTGGAGTGAAATGGAAGGGACGCAGGCCTCTGACTGGAGGCAGGCAGACATGCAAAAGGTGCTCCAAGAGCATATGACTGCCTGGCTCCAGTCAAGGATGGGATTGTGGGTATACAACCATCATCATCATCATCATCATAGCAGTCTGTTGTGGGCACTGCCAGGAACTCCTGTCTATGTCCAACTTCTTCAAGTTTCTTTTTACAGTGTCTTTAAATCTGAGCCTTGGCCTACCCTGATTGTGTTTGCCCTCGCATAACTGTGAGTAGAGTAACTGCCGAGGTATGCAACCAGGGGGTATCCAAAAAATACAGGGGAAGTGGAGGCTGGGAAAACAAAAAAGGATAGCTCCTCCCGGTTGTTACAAGAAGTTAGTACAGTTAGTGGGGCCGTGTATTTAATGACCTGACTTAGAGGTTGGCCAGAGAGTGCAACGGGGTTCTGGGGCTGAGGTAACTGGGTACAAGGGATTTCAAACTCGGTTGCCAAACTCTCAGAAATGAAATTTTGTTCAGCCCCTGAATGAATGAATGCTAAGCCAACAAACTCAGCGGTCTGGAGCATGATGCGCACGGGCAAGACAAGGCATTTTATAGGGAGATTATTGACTCCATCCATCAGCCCCCCCATTCTGACTGATGGGCTGAGCCGTTTAACTTCTCTAGGCACTGGATAGCAACATGATAAGGGCGACTGCAATAAAGACATAAACCCTCGTTGCGTCATTGCTGTTTCTCGGCTGAAGTTAATTTGGACCGGCCAATAGCTACAGGTTCCAAGGGCTTACGATTGGCGGAGAGGAGCTGCGGACACGGTGAAGTAACGCATGATGTGGCTGCACGTTGAAGCTCCGAGCGTTCATGTAATCTGTTGTCCAATTTTATGGCTAAAGAAATACAGCGTCTAGTGACTCCGGTTCATCCCAAAGGTGGGCGAGCTTGTTCCGAAGACAAGAGCTGAGACTGTGGATAAACACGCACCGTCACCCCACCTTGCTTCAGCCACTAAAACCCTGAAGCCGACCATGTGCTCCGCTGCTGAATGTTGCCCCTGGCAAGGGTTAAGTAATCGTGTGGAAGCCTTGCCCTCCCGGTCGGTATGATTAAAAACCTGAGTGAACTCAGTGGAGAATTGGGCATAGGTGTACTGATGGTAATCCGGCCCCTGAATGAGTGCTTGAGCCCAAGTGAGTGCATGCCCGTCGAGGAGCCCTGCCACAAAGCTAACGCGGCTCTGATCAGTGGGAAAATCCCCCAGTACCTGATCGAAAATTAGCTGGCACTGGAAGAGAAAACCGGCTGCCTCTCCCAGCATCCTTGAATAATGGGAGGGCAAAGATACAGGAATAGAGCAGCTCCGACTGGGTGACACAAAGTGGGGTGCAACGGAGGACAGTGCCACAAACTCCTGCAAGGTTTGTTCGACCTGAGTGATATGATCCAACATTTGTAACGTTTGGTGAAGCATGGCCTGGGTTTGTTCAGTGGCTTGATCTAGATGCTGATCCAGAAAACCAAGCCAGGCAATAGCTGTTTCAGCACATGCTGGTTTAGGTTTAGACAGCTGGGGGACCTCCCACTAGGCAATGGGGTTTAACTTCTTTTTCACCTTGAATACACTTTGTAAGATTTTTGCTATTCAACATTTGGTAGCCAAAAGTCCCTGGTGTGTCGTTTGTTCTCTACATGTCTTCTTTTTTCTTCTACTTCTCTCTCCCCTCACCCCCTCACCAGTCACAACAGATTACTGCCCCTCCCTGAGCCTGGTTCAGGAGATTTTCATCTGTGATTATAGGAGTCTTAACAATTTAAGGTGCTCCACTGTTGTTGTGTCTTGTTGCTGCAAAAATAAAGTTTAATTAGTTTGGAATAGTGACACCTAGTGGTCACTAATTGAAGTGTAATTCAATTTACTTTATTATTAATTTCTGAAACAGGGCAGTGTGTGTGTGTGTGTGCATGTGGGTGTTTTGTTCATGTGTGTGCTTTTTGTCTCCTTACAGAAGCTGTCATGACCTTTAAACTACATCCATCCATCCATCCATCCATCCATCTTCTACCGCTTTTCCGGAGGTCCGGGTCGCGGAGGCAGCAGTTCAAGCAGAGAAGCCCAGACTTCCCTCTCCCCAGCCACCTGCTCCAGCTCTTCAGAGGGGATACCAAGGCGTTCCCAGACTAGCTGGGAGACATAGTCTCTCCACCGAGTCCTGGGTCTGCCCCGGGGTCTCCTCCCAGTGGGACGTGCCTGAAACACCTCAAGTGGGAGGCGTCCAGGAGGCATCCTAATCAGATGCCCATACCACCTCAACTGACTCCTTTCAATGTGGAGGAGCAGCGGTTCTACTCTGAGCCTCTCCCGGATGACTGAGCTCCTCACCCTATCTCTGAGGGTGAGTCCAGCAATCCTACGGAGAAAGCTCATTTCAGCCGCTTGTATCCAAAATAACCAAGCATGAAGTCACATTTTGTTTAAACCTTCATTGCTGGCTTAAGGCCCGATCAGAGTCCCTCCAAGGGGAAAACATTTTCATTGTGTAGACTGCATTTGCATACACAGCAATATTAGAGTGGGTTTTTCAGCCACCGCATCTGCCACTCAGCAGCCGTGTTTCAAGCATGAACAGTGAAAATAATCTGCAGTTCACATGCACGTACTGTCACTGGCAGCCAAGAGCCACCAAACTGATTTGAACAGCTGTAATCCAAACACAGAAGAAGAGCACAGTGCAGACGTTTAAAATGGCAGAAGCAATGGATGTACGTGAATATGATGAGTCACCCGATGTCACCCTCTGCATAGGGTTTGCGCACGAATGTGTCCACTGCACTCGCTTATGTACCAATGTGTTTTTTGCCACTGTGATTTGGGATTTAGTAGTTGCTGTGTGAAGACTTTGGGGTAGGAGAAAAAAAAACAGCAGGAAATCGTGGTAAAAACAGGGTTAGGACTTAAGCATGGGTTGTCTTGCGTTTCATCTGACATAATTACCATATAAGTACAGGGGAAGTACTCTGTATTTTTTTCATATCCCCCCATACATTCTCCATGTTTATGTAGCAATTAAGTCAGATGAAATTCAAGGCATAATACAGCCTGTACCCCAGTATTTTCTCTGTACTTACTATGTTTTTACACCGCACCCCCCCCCCCCCCCGATATCCCACATTCTTTCCTTGTACTTACACTATTATTACAATGTAATTTGCAGGCTTTATTCTAAAGTGTGTAGCATACAGCCATATGCCACACTGCAGCTGATCTGTGACAGTGTGATGTCCATGCTGTAAAATGACACAACAGAGTTCTGTAAACAGGTGTAATAGGGCGCAATAAAATTCCTGTCAGCACACAAGTTGTCCACAAGTTACTGGACGTAGCATTGGCATTGAGGAAGGAGCTTCCTTTCTCAGCTTTGCCTTCATTCCTCACCCTGTCTGGTGAGCCAATGATCCTGTGGTACCACTGGCATGAGTCTCTGAAACGTTCATAGAGGATATTGATCTCACCAAAGCTAGCAATGCGAGGTTAAAGGCTATGCTAATCCACAACCTAGGCAGCAAGGGACAGCGCATCTTTCAAACTCTCAGACTTGGATAAACATTTGAGGACTGTGTTGCCTTGTTGGCCAGCCATTTTGCTGTTCAGCAGATTGTTGTAGTCCAGCAAATAGTCTTTGTCAATGCCGTCAGGGGATGTGAGTTGGTCCAGCAGTACGTCGCTGACCTCTGGTGCTTGGATAGCCTCTGTAAATTTGGTTGATTGGAAGATGAGATATTTGGAACCAGCTAGCAGAGCACACAATGGATCCTAAGCTGTGGGAGAAGTTGCTGATGGTGCCTGATGATCTGCCAATGTCAAAGGCAGTGGAAATGGCAATCTAGCTGGAGTCGGTTGTCCTGTTAGCATCACGGCTAATGGCTACCCTTATCAAACTGAGCTCTGCTGCTTGGCTCTCTGACCCCACCTCCCATCACGATGTCCATGAGGTGATTATTGTGGGATGGCAGGGTGCCACAGCATGCCAACCCTACGGAAACACTCTCCCTCCCGAGGGAGAGTGCAATCCTACCCAGGTTGCAGCATCCAGTGTTGTGGTGTACAGAGTGTACTACTCTGGCAATGCCCTTACATTCCCTTCATCTCATTCGCCTGGGCAGTCGAGCCTGAGTATTAAAGGTGGGACAAAAGATTGATTCAGTGATAGATCACGATACTTGACGCGAATGACAATCCACTGATCCCTAAATGCATGGATCGATCTTTTATTAATTATCAAGTAAACGTTGCATACTCTCTTGGGTATTCACCCAATTGTGTTTTCAGTCCACTAGATGGCGCAAAGCAAACACCGAGTCAGGTGAAGTCATAGTTTGTCTTGTGAGATTTGCAGCCAGATAGCACACAAGCCCCCATTGTCGGTGGAAGTCATATGCCTCCACAGTGAGGAGGCTTTTTCCCCTTCAAACAATTAGAGCTGTTTGGATATGGCACACTAAGACTGGCATGGTGGGCAGTGTTCTCAGTGTGCTATGGTTCCAGGATTCTCCCTGTATTCACCTTCCAAGTGACCTGTCATGGCGCCAGCCTCTGGGGTTCCACCATACTGATGGTGACTATGTGCTGGCAGCACTGCTGGCTGTCACTCTTCATGGGCCTGGGCTGCCTCACCGCCTTCAACCACCAGCCATTCATTGACTCAGTTGTGTCCTCTTTGTTGACTGCCCTTTGCCCTGCGTGACAATGTTATGGCTGAGCTGCAGAAGCTCCTAGATGTTGCCATCATCAAGCGGGTTGACGCATTTCCCTGGATCTCCAACCTGGTGATGGGGAAGAAAAAGTCAGGTGGCATGCAGCCCTGTGTTGACCTCAGGATGGCGAATAAAGCAGTGATCCCTGAGAAATACCCGCTACGGAGCTGATTGTCACATTCCACGGCTCCACAGTTTTCTCCAAACTCAACCTTTGCCAGGGCTACCTGCAGGTTCCCCTACATCCAGATAGCTGCAACCTCATAGCCATTATGACCCACATGGGGGTCTTTTGCTACACCTGTATGCCTTTTGGCCTCAGTTCTGCCCCCAGCTACTTACAAAAGATCATGGCAACTATCTTTGCTGGTATCCCAGGCAATGGATGACATTGTGGTGTATGAAGCCATGACCGCCCTACAGGACAACCGCCTTTCCAGGGTACTTGATGTACTCGCCAGCCACAGCCTCACGTTGAATGGGGAGAAGTGCATCTTTGCAGCACCTGCCATTGAGTGTGTGGGGTTTTGATTGACCGCCGATAGCCTGAGCCCACTCGACTCAAATGTTGATGCTGTGTTTCCCCTGGCTGAGCACTCATGCCCCATGCAGCTATCTTCTTTCCTGGGGATAACAGCCTACACTTCCTGCTCTACTCTTCTGAAACCAATGCACCATTTCACGTCCTCCTGAATCAGGACACAATCTGGTCTTTGGATCCCTGCTGCCACCATCTGCCAGCTCAAAACACAGCTCAACTCCCCACCAGTGCTTGGCCACTTCGACCTGCAGAGCCCCACCTGCATCACTTCCAGTGCTGCAGTTGGGGCTGTTGTGTCCCAACTTCACCATGGGACAGAGCAGCTGGTGGCATTCACTTTCAGGTCGCTCACTTCTACTGAAGAAAAGTACTCCATGGGGGAGAGGGGAGTGCTAGCCTGTGTCTGGGCCAGAGGTTGCACTACACTTTGTTTATCTATCATTGTGACAGGCAGGGCCGTAAAAATTCTGCCATAATCTATTGTTACCTGTCATGTTAAACTGATTTTAATTAATCACCCTCGGTGTAATCTGTCAAAATGAAAGACAGCTTTCAGATTTTTCTGTCACTGCTGAAAAAAATCTGTCAATGAAGGATAATTTTCAATTAACCTAAACTCTGGTCTGGGCATGTGAACAGTGGCACATGTACCTGTATGGGCAACATTTCACACTTTGGATGGACCCCCAGGCTCTCACAGCCCTGTAGGCAAGGACAGGATGAGGACACAAGCAGCTGCTCCTCTATCGATGGACTGAGAGGCTGTAGGTATACAACTTCACTACCCTGTTCACAACTGGCAGAGGGAGCATGGTGGCGGATTTGCTCTCCCGGGTAACCCCGAGCTCTGCGCTGGACACCAATCAGGACCCCTTGGAAGTGGAGCTGGTCCTCATACTGCACACACCTCTCCAGGCTGCTGTTTCTCTGTAGGAGCTTCAGATGGCATCTGCACGGGATCATACGTTGGCCCAAGTCTACATTTTTGTCCAGGAGTGCTGGCTTGCAAAGGTGCCAAAGGAGCTACCACCCTCCCACAGAGTAAAGGGTAGCCTGTCATGCTGGAACGATGTCTGTGTGGCTAGAGGGCTCTGCACAGTGGCCCCCAATGCCTTGAGGACCCGTGTTTTAGCCATGGTGCATGAGGGTCACCTGGGTGTTGTGAAGGTGAAACAGTGCTACAGAGGGCTGGGCTGGTGGCCGGACATGACAGATATGTGGAAGCTATGGTGAAAGACTGTATGGCCTGCCACACCAGTGGATAGACCGACACGTCCCCACCTCCACCTCTACAGCCCCTGCAGTGTCCACCCGCCCCTTGGACCCACATTCAGGTGGACATCTATGGTGAGCTCCACAGCATTCCTCAGCACCAGCACTTCCTCCTGGTGGCCTATGAAACTATGATGTCCATTCCAAGTGGCACGAGGTGCTACCTGCTGGGTCTGTCACTCCCTGGGTGGTCACCGACTTCCTCTCCTCCCTGTTTGCCTACTGGGGTGTGCCTGACACCATCATGACTGATAATGGACCATAGTTCATCTCAGCCAACTTTGTGGCTTTCGTGGAGGGGTAGGGGAATCAAACACAGTAGGATCACCTTACATCAGGATCAACTTATATCACCCTTAGGCCAATGGCAGCATAGTGAGGCTGAATCAAACCCTCAGGAATGGATTCAGAGTGCACCTGGCAGATGGCCTCTTCTTCTTCACCCTGTTGCATTACAGAGCAACACCACATGGCACAACAGACAGCTCTCCAGCCCTTCTCATGGGACATGAAGTGCACCTTCCTCTGGATTGTCAATGTCCTCCAACAGGAGACACTCCAGCAGCAGGGTGGCAAAGCAACAACACCATATGAAGCAGCAGTTCGATAAGACGTGTCGAGTGAAACACCCCTCTCCCAGTGTCAGAGTGGGTTCGGATTTGTCCACCCAGTCACTCACACAAGCTGCACTCATTCTGGTCGGAATCAATGCAGATAACCGCTCAGATAGGACCAGTCAACTCCTGTCTGACTAATGGGTCATGTTGGCACACCAGCTGCCTCACAAACGTGATGTCACTGCCTGCCAGATTGCAGCCAATATGGGCCACTTGAACTGGTGATGCACGGCCTGGAACCTCATCTGGGCGCCCACTGGAACCAGTCCAACCAGCTGAGCCTGCAACAACAGACTCCCCTTTATCTCAGGGACTATATTATTGACTTTTAAAATAACACCCTGGCAGTTAGTGCATAGCCTGTTAGGTGGCAGAATAATCCACAAGGCTATGCAGGTAAACCAGCAGTTTACCTGGTTTTGCTCATTTGGTGACCAAGGGAGAATAAATCACTTCCTTAAGTTCTGTTATCTCTAAAGTAAGCCAAGGAAGCAATATTTGACTTCTGTCTTCCACAGTATGTAGGAAACCATCAAGTTGTGGCACTGAACTATAACAATAAAGTCATGGTCACAATATTAAAAAGTTCTGAACTCTGTAGAGCTGATGGTATTACAGAGCACTTTTTTTCCCCACTATGCACATCCTTTGTCACAGGAAGCCTGCCATCAATAAAAAGAATAATGACACAAAATCAGTGGAGCCTAAAACACATCAAAACAAAAACATGTATTTCATGTTTTAAACTATTATTTAAATGAGTTGACAGCTCAGTTGGTACAGCAAGGGGGAAAAAACAACTTCCTCTTCTCTGTCTGAACAATAGAATTCACTCAAAAGGCAAAATGATCAAAAAAATCCATATAAAATCACACAAAGCCACACTACACTGATTTTCACACATTTACCCCTGTCTTTACAGCTCTGCTGAATGGTAACAGGTAAAACAGGTAATCAGGTTTTTTCAACATTGTCAGGCTCTATTGTGTGAGGCTGCCAAGGCTAGATAGGCACAGCGGGATGGTCGTTTTGAGGCTCATTCCACGCTTTAATGCTTGCATCTGTACACATCAGGTTGTGTTTTATTTTATATGAACACCTGCCTGGCAAGTTTCAAGCATGAGCGGATCCACATAAACAAATGACCCAGTACGATGTTAACTGTCCACCTGTCAGACCTTCAGGAGCCTCTCATCATTTACAACAAATAGCCAGATCTCATGTAACGACTTTTGCCTCTTCAGTCACTGTTTCTCTGTGTAATAAACTGTATACAGTGGGTTGTATAATGATGTTTCTGTTGAGTCATGAACAAATGGACCTAAGATAATGGGCATGAAACAGTCTCGAGCTACTCCTGTTGTGCTGAGCTTGGATGGGTGGAAGGCTTTTTGGTGATCAGGTAAAGACAGAAGAAACCAGCTATTTTAAAGTTGAATGCAGAGGCCGTGGGGTCTGGTTTTATAATTTGTTGTTAAAGGGGTCACTGACTGAACTTTTTCACATTTTAACAGCTCACACATGTCTTAATGAAGTGTTTGTGGCATAGTTTGTCCACATTTTCCTTATTTTTTTAATTATTGAAGCAAACTTGTTTAGTATTTTTCCTGGCTTTCTTGAAATGCTCTGATTTAAAGCCTATCACTTTAAGAAACATCCTTCACCTATTTAACTCCACCCTCCCTCTTATGTCAGTTAGCCATTAGCTGACTAGCTTCTAGCCTCCTTCTATAGCGCAAGTTATGCACCCAGGTTGACATAATGCAGCTGTGACGGCGTCGACGCAGCGTCGACGCAGCAGCAGCGTGTGTTCCTATTGTGTCACCCGACGTGCACCTCTCCAGAGTCGGGCAACGCATGCCGTAAGAGCTGTGATTGGTCTGCTTTGTCTCCTCTCTCACATTTCCTGGTTCTCGCCGCTGCTTCGCTCTGCCTGTTCACCGCTGCACCACTTCCAATGCAAGTCAGTTAAACAGTGGTCCAAAGTCAAAAGAATATTGAGCTAACAAGCACATACAGAACAGTTTGTGGCTCGTTATAACCCCAATAATTACAGCTTGTCAAATAACGGCAGCGGCGGTGGTTGCCTGCACCATTTTTGCCGACTTCTTCTATTTTTTTCTGTGCAGTGATTGTTTGAAAAGTTGCTTTTTTTAACATTTATTAGCTCCAACTCCATCACAATCTGTTCTTGTCCATTGCCATTTAATAAACAAAAACACACAATGAACACAAATGACTCTACATATTGGCTGAAACCTGTTTTAGCAACAGAACAATGCATTCCATCCAACACACAAGAAAAAACTGCTGATCACTGCATCGGCGACATACGTCAGTGATGGTATCGACCTGATGTGGGTGCATAAATCCAGCTTAACTCAGATGAGCGGCTCTGGCTCACTGATCCACAGTCAATGGTGTATCTCGCGTCACTCCGGCCTATCTCCCAATAATTTTGCCGTGATTCCACAACAAATCTCTAGCACTGCATGCCGGGCAGCTCCCCAATCGCTGCAACCGACCTTATCTGGGACCCGAGGCTGCTGGCTGAGCTGAGCTGCCGAGCCATGGGATCTCAAAGAGCAGTGTGTCACTCTGCAGGGCACCGCTCCGCTCCCACAGCCAGCTGGGGGAGGCCCCCTCATGAGGAGGCTTCCCTATGCTGCTCACGAGAGCTGAGCAGAGTCGCACGGAGCACTGGGTCCCTGTGTAGGTGGTTGCCGTGACCAGCATGCCACTGCTGGCAATTTGCTGTGGAATCACGGCAAAATTATTTGGAGATAGGCTGGAGTGTTGCAAGGTATACTGTGGAGTGTGGACTGGTGGTAACAGAGATGGCTAATAGGGTGACTAAGATCTGAGGAAGACAGCAATATAAGCTGCACTTGGTGCAGTGTAAGCGGCTCAAGGATGGCGGTGGGTTGACTTTGTCAAATCATGACATGTACGATTTAAGGCCTATACATACTCCACAGGAACAGAGAAATTTGTTCTCTCTCCCAGGGCTGCAAGAACAAAATGACATCATTTTGTTCTTGCAGCCCTGGTTTGGAAGTTCTTGCAGCTTGTTCCTGACATATCATCGTGGCAGAACTTTTTTCTTGTGTGGTGTCCAAGATTTATCTTGTGACTGGTCAGAAATTTGAATTTCCAAGGAGCTCTGCACTTGAGTTTCTTGTGAAGTATGAGATGTCCTGGCCAGAAAGAGCTTTGTTCAAGTTCTTTCCACCTCAAGACAAAGAAAAAATTTCTTTATTCTTGCGGAGTATGTGCAGGCATTTACCCGGAGGAGTCAGAAACATTTCTGGGAAAGAAAGACGAGATAAAGGCTGTGTGTGCTTTTTTAAGAGAACTGACTGTTATGATATTTTGGGGAAAATTACTTGAAGACTTGTACCGTTAAACCGTAATATAAAATGCTATAGAAGATATTTCTTAACCAGATTAATTCACTTAAAGTAACAGTGTAAGGCATTTCTTAACCAGATTAATTCACTTAAAGTAACAGTGTAAGGACCTTTAACATTTAGATGGAGGCCTTGTTGATTAGGTTCAAGATCTGTGGGGGTAGCACCCTTAAAGTCTGTAGAACCTTAAAACAATTCACCTCAATTTACACACCTGTAGACACTTTATGTACAGTAGCTGAGAAATTCACTCCACCTCTAAGCTTATTAAACATATTTTGTTAAAAAAATATAGACACAGCTCCCCAGCAGTGTTCATCAGTGGACACCTATAAGGCATGGTCCTTTTTCAGCAAATGAAGGGATAAATGAATACTCATAAAGCTTGCAGACTTACGGGGTAGATGAGCGGACTGCCCTGCCTCTGCTGCTGTTGCCTAGCTACCAGATATCCATCCTGCCTGATTCTGATTCTGTTTCTTTTCTTTTTCTCTCTTTTCCTCATCAGTGCAGATGCATTAATTAACTGAAGTAGTGTGCAAAGCAAGCAGGCGTGTGTGTGTGCACATCATATGTCATATATGTTATTGTTCTGACCCTTTCCTTTTCTTCTCGACTCATTTTAGTCTGAAAATTCTTTTAAATGTTTTATATTGGGTTAATGACATTATGCTGATTTGTGCCAGAAACATGAAACATGGGGATGCATACATTGTTGTGTTGTTGAATATTGTTACTGTTTTTTTAGGCCGTTTTTCCGTGATGGGGTTTTTGCTCCATGTTCTGTTAGCTGTATACATTGTACGGACTTTTGTTGCATTTAGTTGCAGCTGAGATTTTTAAACACTGGTAAATTTCCACTTCACCGGTCGATTGATTTCGTGATCTTATCTTATGTGACGTATGCCTCCATAGCTCACTCTGGGCTGGTGAAAAGCTGAATGATTCAAAAGAGTCAAAGATTTTTATTTGTCAATACTTCTTCTTTTAGATTTGATTGGCCGTTGGCAACCAGCTTACAGGTGCATTACCACCACCTACTCTTCTAAATATCACTCTATGTATAATTCATCAGCCAAACTGCCTGCAGACGTTTCCTTATCCACTGACAGGGCATACGGGAAATTTGAAATGCTGTTTCTCCCTCTCTTAGTGGTGTGTGCGATATATAAGCAACAAAGGAGTAAGGATGAAAAACAGCAACAGCAGTCTATGCACAGTAATGCTACCCGTAGTGCAAATAAAGATAAAAGATAAAAGCCAGCAAGCCTGTATACAGGATGAGATGTATTGTATCACATTTCAGAATTTTCCCAAATGTAGCTCATCCATACAGTGCAAGCTGTTAATTTTTACCTAAATGTTTATGCGATCAGAGACTAAATTTGGAGAGATTTTGTCCCAGGTAAACTTCAGTTACACCCTATGGTCTAAAGAATCATGCACAACTTTTTATGAGTTTCATATTTCAGCATCACCTTCCACATAGCCTTCCCTGTCAAAAGTGTTTCAGTTTATTATTACACTCTAACATGGTTTGCCACACTGTGGTCCTCCAGTCTTTACCCCTGTCAGTGCTTCTCTACAAAGTCATCTATCTGTTAGTCTTACGTATCCCTCTGCAGCATTCATTTGATTTGTCCTTCAAACTGTGAGCACGGCAAGAGCAGAGAAGAAAGAGGAGAACAGGCTCAGGGAGAGCAGCGCGCAGCAGTGCGCAGAGCAGTTGTGTTTACTATGTAAAGACTGACGGACGACAGTTGTATATGGATTGTTAAAATGAAAAGTCTCTTTAAACATTCAGTATCCTGTGCAATAAATATATTAAGCAAGCCCAATAATGTTTGTGTGGGGGTTTTTAAGAAGGAATACAGGGACGGTTGTGGACTCACAGCTCAGGCTTACGGGTTGAAATGCAGCTTTTGGGTTTAAAAGGGGAATGGATGGCTGGATTTTCACAGTAGGTTTATGCCTTTTATTTTATTTCTTCTTTTACTGCACTGCACCTGTAACTCATGCTTCAATGCGGATTTTTTGGCAAGGTATGTTATTAAGTGACATGTAGTTGTGTTTGGCTGTTTCAACTTTTGAATATATCAGTATCAGATAATTGTCTGGAGGAAGCTAAAATCCCTTGAAGGTTTGTTGCCCATTTATACTTCTTACTGTGTACCTTTACTTAAGGGTTAGACTAATGATAACATTGACTCAATACTCTTCACTTTTCTTCATTTAATTGAATTTTTGGAGCTACAACCAGATATCGTATTGATAAGAGAAAGGCAGCCATGAACGCAAAGGCATACAGAGAAATTGGATCTGAGAAAAGAAGCAAAGTGGTTCTTCCACAAACAGGGTGCAGTAAATAAAGGTGAGACACTGTCATTTGTCCCGCAAATATTTGAAGCTGACATTTACTTAATGAAGGGAGATTGTAATCTGCGAGAGACGGGGAGGGCACACTCGGAACACGCTCTCGTTTCCTCAAATGCACGGTTAACCTTTGCCGTTGGAATAGGGCTTTTTTTGAATATGCTGATGAAATTAGCCCTCTCGGATGCTTTTCGCCTGTGTTTGCGCACCAGCTTGCGAGTCAGGCGGCGGTGTGTCCAGATGGACATAAGCTTTTACTTGATATTCATTGGGAGAGTTGACCTCTGCCGTGATGCATTCAAGCACCCAGCAAACCTCACCTCGGTGTGCATAATGAATGGAGTCGGAAATTCAAAAACAAGACGAAAGCAATGTTTTCATCACCTCTGTCATGGTTTGGTCCTTCACATACAGTGATTCTCTGACAAAACACATTTCAAGTACTTATGATCGGCAAAAGAGACCCCTGATACTGAAGAATGTTGTTTAGGGTCAATCAGCAAAGTTCAGCATCTATTATCTAAAGAGAAAAAAATGCACACCCACACTGAACAATGAAGTGTTTTTCTTTGCAAGTACAAATATCAGAAAATAGACTGCAGCACAAAGTTAGGGGTGGAGCACCGTTTCCCCCCTGAACTGTCAGCCTTATTCACATTATGAAGATAAGGTAATTAAAATTACTTACAATAAACCAACATATTCTATACATGCAGGGTGTCTCTTGAGGTAGTTTAACTAGGTGACGAAACATATAGTACACTGTAACTGTGTCTTTTTGCAGACATAATTAGCTGCACAGAAGCACATATGCAAAGCCTTCACTTTAAAGGCTGCGCAGCAACTAACAGGTCGGCAATTAAGCTTTAAATAAAATGTGACTCCATGCTTTGTTATTCCGACTTTACTGTGGTTTAAAAGGTCACGGCATCTTCTTTAAGGAGACAAGAAGCGCACGCACCTACATGCGCACACACACACACACACACACGCACATCGGCATATGTGAATCTGTGCTCCGCCGACGTTGGTGCCGTACACGCGAACCAGCGAGCACACCTGGGACACTGCATGTACACGGATGTGATACCTGTGAGAATGTGTCACCTTGCATGGTTCCCACTGCGTCAGTGGATGGATCAGTGGTCCCTGTCCAGTCAGTGTGTGTGTGTGTGTGTGTGTGTGTGTGTGTGTGTGTGTGTGTGTGTTTCTCTGTTAAATGTGTGTGTTTCTGTTGCAAAACACATTTATTCTTGATACAAGGTTTTTTTTTTTTTTAATTGTTAATGAGTGAGTTAGGAGGAGCATGTAAATATCACTGTAAAATTATATTTTACGTGTGTTCTCGTGTGTGCACGTGTCTATGTATGTGTGTGTGTGCATGTGTGTGTGTGTGTGTGTGTGTGTGTGTGTGTGTGTGTGTGTGTGTGTGTGTATCTACGACAGGTGCTTTAAGAGAACCCTTTTTACTCAGGGTCTTTTCCCTAATTAAAGCTTTTTTATGTGTGTGTGTGTGTGTGTGTGTGCGTGTGCGCGCGCGCGCGCACGTGTGCATGTATGCTTTCCAATCCATGTGAAACCTTTGCCTTTTTTACTCCCTCAGCTCTTGATTATTTTTTTCCTAACTGGTCCAGTTTGTACAGGTTTCATACAGAAAACTGGTTCAGTCAACATTTCTGTCTATTCTGGATTACAGTGATGTAATCCATCTGCACTCCTCTGCTACTACTCTTAAACCTCTCGATGCAGTGTAATCATTCTGCCATTAGGTTTACTACCAGAAATGACTTCAGAGCACTTCATTGTATTCTACATGATAATAATGGCTGGCAGTCATTAGCAGTGAGAACAGCATTGCATTGTCTGGATTTATATTTATATATTGCCTGGGTAATTTAATTTAACTGTAATGTTGTAAATACCATTTAACTGCAATGCTCTTGCACTGTGTGTATATATATTGTGTATATATGTATGTTTACAGTGGTGTGAAAAAGTGTGTGCCCCTTCCTGATTTCTCATTTTTTTGTATGTTTGTCAAGCTTAAATGTTTTAGATCATCAAACAAGTTTAAATATTAGACAAAGATAACACAAGTAAACACTAAATGCAGTTTTTAAATGAAGGTGCTTATTATTACAGGGTAAAAATCCAAACCTACATGGCCCTGTGTGAAAAAGTGATTGCCCCATAAACCTAATAACTGGTTGGGCCACCCTTAGCAGCAACAACTGCAATCAAGCATTTGCGATAACTGGCAATGAGTCTTTTACAGCACTGTGGAGGAAGTTTGGCCCAGTCATCTTTGCAGAATTGTTGTAATTCAGTCACATTGGAGGGTTTTCAAGCATGAACTGCCTTTTTAAGGTCATGCCACAGCATCTCAATCGGATTCAGGTCAGGACTTTGACTAGGCCACTCCAAAGTCTTCATTTTGTTTTTCTTAAGCTATTCAGAGGTGGACTCTATTCTTTTCTTATTCTTCTCTGTCCCCTCACCCCCCAGCCAGTCGCAGCAGTTGACTGCCCCTCCCTGAGCCGGGCTCTGCTGGAGGTTTCTTCCTGCTAAAAGGGAGTTTTTCCTCTCCACCATCGCCAAGTGCTTGCTCACAGGGGATCGCTTGATTGCTGGGGTCTTTCTGCAATTGTCGGGGTTTCCCCTACAGTTGAAAGTGCTATGAGATGACTGTTGTTGTGAAATGGCCCTATTGTGGTGACACTAGACAAAGCGGGTGGACAGTCTCTCACACCCAGAAGCAGGAAGAGGGACAGAACAATGGACTGAAGGGTAATTAGACCAGACTATGAGAGCCTTTTCCCCCTGCTGCTCCATGCTGTAGAATGTAGAGCAGGGAGGCGAATGTGTGTGATGAAGGTAACATGTGTTATGATAATCTCGCCACACATTGCCTTTGTACGTAACATGTGTTATGATAATTGAGCCACACATTGCCTTTATCAAACCCCATGCAATATGCGCCAGCCCCAGTCTCTAGGCGAGGTAATAAAGCTATATTAGGAGAACACAGAGAGACTGGGGAGGCTCTCCTAGGCTTCCAGGCTTCTAGGCTGCTACAGACACACGGCCCCAGTGTCTACGCTGGGGTCCATAGGCTGTACATATGATAGAGGGTGAATAATGAATCTGTGTCAACGTACTCGCGTGCCTCGCCTCCACATCCTTCCCTTTTACCCTGTACACTATATAAATAAAGCTGAATTGAACTGAATTGAATTGGACTTGCTGGTGTGTTTTGGATCATTGTCCTGCTGCAGAACCCAAGTGCACTTCAGCTTGAGATCACGAACAGATGGCCGGACATTCTTCTTCAGGATTTTTTTGTAGACAGCAGAATTCATGGTTCAATTTACCACAGCAAGTCGTCCAGGTCCTGAAGCAGCAAAACAGCCCCAGACCATTACACTACCACGACCATATTTTACTGTTGGTATGATGTTCCTTTTCTGAAATGCTGTGTTACCTTTACGCCGGATGTAATGGGACACACACCTTCCAAAAAGTTCAACTTTTATCTCATCAGTCCACAGAGTATTTTCCCAAAAGTCTTGGGGATCATCAAGATGTTTTCTGGTAAAACTGAGATGAGCCTTGATGCTGTTTTTGCTCAGCAGTGGCTTTTGTCTTGGTACTCTGCCATGGAGGCCATTTTTGCCAAGTCTCTTGCTAATGGTGGAGTCATGAACACTGACCTTAACTGAGGCAAGTGAGGCCTGCAGTTTGTGGTATATGGAAAAGGGGCACTTTATTGTGAAGTGCAGTGTGGTGAAGTGCACATCCCGTCACATCACCACACTGCCCTATATAAGGCAGGGGCGCCATCTTACGGTCTCTTATGCCGGATGCCTACGCTGGTGCATACCATATACTGCTTGTACATAGTTCAGCAATAAAGCTATGTTTGCCAAGTCCATCTTGCCTCATCCTTCACCCAGGTATTTCCATACATAACATTTGAAGACCTTCTACGATTTGGTGGTGGCATCAGCCATCACTTTTGGAGTGGTCTGCAGGGGCAGTGGCATCACAGCGGCCGATATGAAGAGACTGAACAAACTGATCAAGAAAGCTAGCTCTGTTCTGGGGCAGCGCCTTGACCCAGTGGAGGAGATAGGAGAGAGAAGGATGGTGGCTAAGCTGTCATCTCTGCTTGAGTCCGAGTCCCACCCTATGCAGGACATACTGAACGCACCGAGGAGCTCATTTAGCAGTAGGCTACATCATCCTAGGTGCGCGACCAAGAGGTTTTGCAGGTCCTTCCTACGTACGGCTGTCAGACTTTATAACCTAAGCAGGGCTGCTTGCAGAGATAGCAAAAAAATGTGATGATCTAATAGTATTGAATGCAAAAGACGCAACATACTTACACAAAATGGTCCCCTCCAGCATACAACTAGGACAATATCAATCGCTATGGAGGGTGACAATATGTATGGGTACATATTCATGCTATATGGGGTAACTAAATAGATGGTTATGCTGTTTATTCCATCTAGCTACAATGCTCCACACTGTATATACTGTATATTTATGTGTACATATGTATATTCACTGCTCTTAAGTTCTTATCTTCCAAATTATTGCTCTGAGTGTTGCTATCCCTGTGCTGGTGCAATCCTGGAATTTCCCCATTGTGGGACTAATAAAGGCTTATTTTATCTTATCTTATCTTATCTTATCTGACGATGTCAGATTAACTCATGGAGGCGTGCATTACACCACTTCGTCCCTTCCTCAAGCTCCCGGGCGAACCACCGGTTTCATGGCCGCATTGGTGGGAGGCCTATCAAAAGTATGTCACAGCACTGAACCTCGGGAAGCTCCATAAGGTGACATGTGAGTGCTTCACTTCGCAACCTGGGTATTGAGGGCCGGAGGGTCCTACAGACACTCTGCACAGCGGACTCATGTGAGGACATCGTGGAGCTACTAGTTAAATGTTTCTCCACCCCAGATAGCGTGACTGTTCTGAGAATTTGTTTTCGCTGGAGACGCCAGCGGGTAGGTGAGACTATCCACCAGTATGTCATTGACTTGAAGCAGCTAGCTAGCGTGTCATTTTGGACCTCTTGAAGATGAGATGGTATGCAACCAACTAACAGAGCACACATGCAACGCTGAGCTGCATGCTAGGCTACTTGTGGCGCCTAATGACTTGACACTAGCTGAAGCAATTGAGCTAGCTTTCCGGTTGGAAGCCATTGATAAGCTAGCTGTGGAGCTAAATTGGTACCAGCCACAGAAGCCGGCAGAGCCGCCCACCTCAGCAAATCCTGCAAACCCTGAAAGCGAGGATAGCTCGGGTGAAGATTATTGGGAAATCAATGCTGCCAGCCAATGGTCTGCCCCGGAAAACTCCCATTGCAGGGGTTGTGGGTCCACAACACACTACCATAAAGTGAAGAATTGCCCAGTGAGAGAAAAACATTGTAGTAGATGTGGACGCTTGAATCACTATGCCAGGCTGTGCCGTTTGTCTTATCTGGGGAACTCAAGTGAGAAATCATCCTGCCCACCCCCGATGGACACTGGGAGCGAATGGTACGAAAAGCTAACAGACACCCTCGCTCTCAAGTCGACCAGTTTTCGCCCAGTGTCGGTACCCATGCTGATGAGCGACATCATATTCCGCAGATGCCCCCTGTACTTGGTCACAGTTGGTTGGGGGTCTTCAGCTACGACTGTGTACACTACAATGTTTATAGAAGAGGATGAAGCCAGACCGAGGAGCATGGAGTTACCGCATGCTCAGCAGCAGCACATTGGGTCAAGTAAAGTTCCACTCTGGGTTATGGACTTGGCTCGGGTTCAGGGTGAAGAACGTCCACGGCAAAGATAGGCCAAACGGCAGCCAGCAAAACATCAAGCACGTCTGTGGATAGTGGGGAAGTTGGGAGCGGCGTGTTTCCGGTTGTCCGACAGCTCGACAACCAGCTGGGGCATGCCAACCAACTGCGGCATGTCCAGGAGGACACTCCAGGTGGTGAGGCTGGACGGGAGTTGGTGATGGTGGTGTGGGGTCCAGCCTCCGTCATAAAGAAGATCAGCCATTGCTCCGGGGGCCTGCGGCCTCCAGGGGCATGCCTGCTGAGGGGCTGCCCTGGACCCCCCAAGCAAGTTCCAACTATTCCACCCAAGCGATTGTGTGGTAGCACTTTATTTATAGTTCTGAGTGATATGCATGTTATGTTATGGGGTTATTTGTATATTGTTGTTTTAGTTTAGTAGCACGGCTGTGAATTTTAGTTTAATAAAGGACTTTTTCTTTACGTATGGGTGGCAGAAAAATCCACCCCACCGTGCGGACTGTACAGTAGTCCACCCGCCAGCCCCATTTTAGGTTGTTTTGAGTGAGTGTGTTAGGCCAATTTAGTACATTATTTTTCGTTATTTTAGAGTGTGATTCAGATTCCAATTTGGGGTGGGTTTGATTGTGTGTGTGGTTTTGGACTTTAAAAGGGGGAGGAAATGTGGTATATGGAAAAGGGGCACTGTATTGTGAAGTGCAGTGTGGTGACGTGCACGTCCCGTCACCGCACTGCCCTATATAAGGCCGGGGCACCATCTTACGCTCTGTTTATGCCGAATGCTTATGCTGGTGCATACCGTGTACTGCTTGTACATAGTAGGCACTCGTCGGACTGTTATACATGACCTAGCGTGTTTGCGAACATTTCCCTTCATGACTAACTATTCCAGTCCGTGAACAGCAGACACAGCCACAGAGCCCACAGACATACTGTATCCCAATGCTGCTGGTGCTGGTGCTGGTACCTTTTCAGCAACCTTCCTCTTTGCTCTCCTCGCGTCGGCTTCGTCCTTCAGTTTTGTCTCCCCCACTTGGAGTGCCTACTGCACATGGTCTTCCAATTGCCTCGATCTGCAGTAAGCGGTTCCCAGTTGTCGGCTGGCAGACCAGTCGCAAGCATGTCTCTCTTGCAGACATCCCTGAAGCATAGCTTAGGTCTGCCAACTGGCCTCGACCCAAATTCAAGCTCCCCGTACAAGCGGTCCTTAGGGATTCAACCATCTTCCATTTGACGGACATGGCCTAACCACCTCAGTCTACATTGTCTGAGGAGGGTATATGTGGAGGGAACACCTGCTCTTTCACATATGGCATTGTTAGAGACCTTATCTGTCCATGAAATGGACAGGATATGGCAAAGGCATCTCATGTGAAAGGTGTGAAAGCACTTCTCCTGCCCAGCATAGGTGGTCCAGGACTCACTGCCGTAAAGTATGGTGCTCACAATGCAGGCACAATAGACAGCAATTTTAGTTTGGGTAGTAAGTTTCTTGTTCTCCCACACTCGAACAGAAAGCTTGGTCACGTTGGCTGCAGCATTTCTGATTCTCTTTCCGAGCTCCACATCAAGAGAGGCATTATCAGAGGTGGTAGAGCCAAGATAGGTAAACTGCCAGACAACATCCAGGGTGTAGTCTTTGATGGTTAGAGCAGGCATAGCTTTGGAGCCTTGGCACATGACTTTCATCTTCTTCAGGCTAATGCTAAGTCTGAAAGCCTCAAATGCATTGGAGAACCAGTCGAGGAATTTCTGGAGCTGTTCTTCACTGTGTGTGACAAGGGCAGCATCGTCAGCGAAGAGAAAGTCACACAGCATTACTTTGCAAACTTTGGTCTTTGCTTGAAGGCGTGCAGGGTTGAAGAGTTTCCCATCGGACTGAGTACGTAACAGAATACCTTCATCAGCTGACCCGAATGTGTGTTTCAGGAGGACAGAAAAGAAGATATTGAAGGGTGTTGGAGCTAGTACACAGCCATGTTTCACGCCGCTGTTTATGTCAAATGCCTCAGACATACTTCCGTCATATTGCACAGTGCCCCATGTCCCGTCATGAAATGACTTGATGAAGCTCAGGAGTTTTGGAGGGCAACCAATTCATGGCAGGACCTTGAAAAGACCATCTCTACTGACCAAGTCAAAAGCCTTTGTTAGATCGATAAATGCGATGAAAAGGGGCTGTTGTTGCTCTCGGCACTTCTCCTGGAGTTGCCTCAGTGAGAAGATCATATCCACTGTCAACCGTTTGGAGCAGAAACCACATTGGGATTCAGGATACACCCTCTCAGTGAGCTCTTGTAGGCGATGTAGTGCTTCTCAGGCAAACAGCTTTCCAACAACGCATAGTAGTGAGATGCGTCGATAGTTATTGTGGTCGCTGCAATCACCCTTGATCTTGTACAGGGTTGTGATAGTAGAGTCTCTCATCTCCTGTGGGACTGATCCCTCCTCCCAGCACCTGCATAGCAGCTGGTGGAGAGTATCAAGCAACTGGCTTCCACCACATTTGAACACTTCAGCAGGGATGCCATCCTGTCCTGGGGCCTTGCCAGACGATATCTCCATGATTGGCTTTGAGAGTTCCTCTTTGGTAGGAGCGCCATCTAACTCAAGCAATTTCAGGAACCTCTCAATTTTGTCAAGTGCAGAGGGTGAGACAAAATTTGTACCACCATATAGCTCACTGTAGTGCTCCACCTAGCACTCCATCAATTTTGACTTATCAGTAATGGTCTCCCCAGTTGATGTCTTCAGTGGGGCGCACTTTGACTGTGTAGGTCCAATTGCCTTCTTGATTCCCTCAAACATACCAGTGGCATTTCCAGTGTCAGCAGCTGACTGTATCTCAGCACAATGACTCATTCAGTAGTTGTTAGCACAGTTCTTGCATTCTTCTTTTGCATGGCTTCTGGCCTTGCGGAGTGCTTCCAGGGAGTGTGGTGAGGGGTTACGCTGGTGGTTCTGCAGGGCATCCCTCTTTTCTTCAATTAGAGGTTGGAGGATCGCGATGCTTGCGTTGAACCAATCTTGGCTTTTGGGTTCCTTCTTACCAAAAGCCTGCAGTGTGACAGCATAAGTCGTGTCCCTGATATGTTGCCAGTGATCATCTGTATCAAGCTCCTGGCAGTCCTCCAGTTTCATACTCAGGATGTCTTTGAATAGTGAGACTTTTTCAGGGATGGCAGTGGCGGATGCGAGATTTGGCAAGTTGCTTAGCACGATGAAATTTCTTTGGATGCATCTGGACCTTTGTGCAAACAAGGGAGTGATCAGTGTCGCAATCAGCACTATGGTATGCTCTAGTGATGCGAATGTTGTTGAGATGTTCCCGTCGTGAGATAATGAGGTCCAGCTTTTGGATCTGGGGTGCATCCACGAGAACCTATGTCACATGTTTACAGAAAAGAATGTGTTCGTAATGCAGAGATGATGGTAAGTACAGAGCTCCAGCAGATGTTGTCCATTCTTGTTACATTTGCCAACACCAAAATGACCTAGGCAGTTGGACCAAGAGCCTTGGTCATTGCCCACTCTTGCATTGAAATCGCCAAGAAGAATCAGTGCTTTGTTCTTCAGGATATTTTTGATAGCCTCATCAAGTTGGCTGTAGAAGGCATCCTTAGCGTCAGAACCAGAAATCAAGGTTGGAGCATAGGCAGAAAGAAAATTGGTGGTGCTTGAATCAGTGTTTAGTTTCATGTGCATGAGACACTCTGACTTGGTTGAACCTAGCTCCACCACCTGAATCAGCTTATTGCTGACAGCAAAACTGACTCCATGCTCTCTAGGTTTGTCTTCGTCTTTGCCATGCCAGAAAAATGTGTACTCCTTTTCCTTAAGGCTTCCAGAAGTGCCTAGGCAGGTTTCCTGTAGAGCAACTATGTTGACGTTGAGTCTATCCAGCTCTCTGCTGATGACAGCTGTCTTACACAGTCCATCAGTGTCGCGTATATCCTTGGCCAGGTCAGTCAGCATCGTTTGAACATTCCAGCTCCCAAGAGTGAGAGCTGGCCTTCTTCAAGTAGATCCTTGATTCTTAAGTGAGAGTGTCGCAGTCCACTTGTCAGTCTGTTTCCAGGCTTAACTCCTGCTCACCCCAGCAAGACAGGTGGACAGTGGCGGGAAGGCACCTTATTGACTGGGGGCTGCACAGTTTAAGTGGGCAGTAGCTATCCAATGGGGCTAAACATCCCCTCCCACTGTCAGGAGTGACCCCTGTCAATTGGCTCTACGCCAATCAAGCCATGACTTAAAACCAGTAACTGCCACTCCCTGGTTTGATTCCGTGCCAGGCAGAGCCATACGATACGCTGAAGTTGCCTCTCGAGGTGCTTGCCTGGATGGTGTGTATGGAGAGACTGGTCTGCCCATGTCCCAGAATCCCCTTCTCGGTCTTGCTGGTAGAGTCTGAAGGAAAGGCGTAGCCAATACATTCGGGATCAGGTCAACTGCAGGAGTTGCCAGTCACTGATATACCATCAGGCTGCCTCACAGGGCTCCACTCCGGTTTTTCTGTCAGGGTTTTCTCCCTTAGCCTTAGGCTATCC
Source organism: Pholidichthys leucotaenia (assembly GCA_020510985.1). Taxonomy (NCBI): domain Eukaryota; kingdom Metazoa; phylum Chordata; class Actinopteri; order Cichliformes; family Pholidichthyidae; genus Pholidichthys; species Pholidichthys leucotaenia. The sequence continues at coordinate 26,032,376 of CM035843.1, forward strand.
CTAGCCATCAACAAGGCAGTGGGACTGTATCCCTGGTCAAGGGAGGCTAAGGGTGTACTAACACTTGCCCAAGGTGTCCGCCCAGTCTAGTGGAGGGAAGGAGGCACCCTACTGCTCCATTCTAGACCGGCTCCCAGCAGGGTCTAGCCACTGCCCACAGCTGTGTTCGCCAAATCCATCTTGCCTCATCCTTCACCCAGGTATTTCCATACATATCACAGTTCTTTGGATGTTGTTGTGGGGTCTTTTGTGACCTCTTGGATGAGTCATTGCTGCACTCTTGGAGTAATTTTGCTTGGCCGGCCACTCCTGGGAAGGTTCACCACTGTTCCATGTTTTCGCCATTTGTGGATAATGGCTCTCACTGTGGTTCGCTGGAGTCCCAAAGCTTTAGAAATGGCTTTTTTACCCTTTCCAGACTGATAGATCGCAATTACTTGGTTTCTCATTTGTTCCTGAATTTCTTTGGATTGCAGCATGATGTCTATTTTTTGAGAATCTTTTGGTCTACATCACTTTGTCAGGCAGGTCCTATTTAAGTGATTTCTTGATTGAGAACAGGTGTGACAGTAGTCAGGCCTGGGTGTGGCTAGAGAAATTGATCTCGGCTTTCCAAAGATATGATAAACCACAGTTAATTTATGTAGTAACTGGCAGGGGGATCACTTTTTCACACAGAGCTATGTAGGTTTGGATTTTTTTTTACCCTTTATAATAAATGCCTTCATTTCAAAATTGCATTTTGTGTTTACTTGTGTTTGACCCCCACAACAGACTGGGACAAGCAGAGCGCTCAGCTGGAGCAATTAGCAGAACAATGAGATGCGTGTATTGATATCAGTAGGCAGCTGCTCTTTGTCTAGCTCCTTCCTGCCAGCCCTGCTGTTGATATGTGTGACTCAAATGCAAATGTTCATGCTTCCTGCTCTGACTGTGATGCAAATGTCCCATGCCTTCCCGCAGTTACTGTGATGCAAATGTGCCTTTCATGTATTGTCTGTAACTGGGTATATAAGTGACTGAATATCACATGCTCACTCTCTCTCTGACCACTACTTCTGACTACACGCATTCCGTGTCTCCTGACAAGAGCCTGAGAGCTCGCTCCGGCACGCCTGCACGGCACTGGAGTGAGTTCTGTGATGGCAGAATGAAATAAAACCCACTTTTAAACCTCAGTTCGCCGCTTATTATTCCATGCCGCCACAGTCTAATATTTTAAATTTCTTTGATGATCTGAAACATTTCCTAAGTGTGACAAACAAACAAAAAAATGAGAAATCCGGAAGGGGGCAAACACTTTTTCACGCCACTGTATATACTGTTTTTCTACCCAGTTTATTTTTTATCTTATTTATTATTGCTCTGAGTGCTACTGTGCCTTTGCTGCTGCAATCCTGTAATAATAAAGGTTTATCTTATCTTATCAATCTACAAAGCCCTTCTTGTGAAAACTCCCTGGATATCTCTCCTTAGCTACAGAACGTCATACTCCACTAGGTCTCAAAACGACATCATTCTTGAAAATCACAATATTAACTCTGAACTTGAGGAATTAGCCTATGACTTGTATAACAAACAATTTACAAAAATTGTTAAAACTGGATCAGATAATAACTTTTAACCATTTTAAGACCCTCCTGGATGGCATTAAGCAACAGGAATGTGTGTGTGTGTGTGTGTGTGTGTGTGTGTGTGTGTGTGTGTGTGTGTGTGTGTGTGTGGGTGGGTGTGTGTGTGTGTGTGTGTGTGTGTGTGTGTTTTAACTAACTGTTCATAGCTTACTGAAAACTGTGTCATTGATATGCACTTTTATACAAGTTGAAATGTGTATTTTTAATCAATGTTTATACACACATGGACATAATTGTTGGTACCCCTCTGTTAATGAAAGAAAAACCCACAATGGTCACAGAAATAACTTGAATCTGACAAAAGTGGTAATAAATAAAAATTCTATGAAAATTAACCAATGAAAATAAGACAATGCTTTTGAATTGTGGTTCAACAGAATTATTTTAAAAAACAAACTCATGAAACAGGCCTGGACAAAAATGATGGTACCCTTAACTTAATATTTTGTTCCACAACCTTTTGAGGCAATCACTGCAATCAAACGATTTCTGTAACTGTCAATGAGACTTCTGCACCTCTCAGCAGGTATTTTGGCCCACTCCTCATGAGCAAACTGCTCCAGTTGTCTCAGGTTTGAAGGGTGCCTTCTCCAGACGGCATGTTTCAGCTCCTTCTACAGATGTTCAATAGGATTTAGATCAGGGCTCATAGAAGGCCACTTTAGAATAGTCCAATGTTTCGCTCTTAGCCATTCTTGGGTGTTTTCAGCTGTGTGTTTTTAGTCATTATCCTGTTGCAAGACCCATGACCTGCGACTGAGACCAAGCTGTCTGACACTGGGCAGCACATTTCTCTCTAGAATACCTTGATAGTCTTGAGATTTCATTGTACCCTGCACAGATTCAAGACACCCTTTGCCAGATGCAGCAAAGCAGCCCCAGAACATAACAGAACCTCCTCCATGTTTCACTGTAGGGACAGTGTTCTTTTCTTGGTATGCTTCATTTTTGCGTCTGTGAACATAGAGATGATGTGCCTTGCCAAAAAGTTGCAGTTTTGTCTTGTCTGTCCATAGGACATTCTCCCAGAAGCTTTGTGGCTTGTCAACATGCAGTTTGACAAATTCCAGTCTGGCTTTTTTATGATTTGTTTTCAACAGTGGTGTCCTCCTTGGTCGTCTCCCATGAAGTCCACTTTGGCTCAAACAACGACGGATGGTGTGATCTGACGCTGATGTACCTTGACCTTGGAGTTCACCATGAATGTGTTTAGAGGTTGTTTTGGGCTCTTTTGTTACCATTCGTATTATCCGTCTCCTCCTGCGGCCATGTCCGGGGAGGTTGGCTACAGTCCCGTGGATCTTAAATTTCTGAATAATATGTGCAACTGTAGTCACAGGAACATCAAGCTGCTTGGAGATGGTCTTATAGCCTTTACCTTTAACATGCTTGTCTATAATTTTCTTTCTAATCTCCTAAGACAACTCTCTCCTTTGCTTCCTCTGGTCCATGTTTAGTGTGGTACACACCATGTCACCAAACAGCACAGTGACTACCTGTCACCCTTTAATTAGGCCGACTGACTGATAACAAGTTTGTAGAAACCTGTGATGTTAATTAGAGGACACATCTTGGTTGAACATGTCCCTATGGTCACATTATTTCTTTTCTAGGGGTACCATCATTTTTGTCCAGGCCTGTTTCTTGAGTTTGTTTTTTAAAGTAATTCTGTTGAACCACAATTCAAAAGTATTGTCTGATTTTCATTGGTTAATTTTCATAGAATTTTTATTTATTACCACTTTTGTCAGATTCAAGTTATTTCTGTGACCATTGTGGGTTTTACTTTCATTAACAGAGGGGTACCAACAATTTTGTCCACGGCTGTACACTGCAATTTCCTCTGTGACTTTTATATGTTGTAATTTTTGTTTTTATTGTTAATATGCTTTTATTATAATTAGAAAATGAGATGTCCCAGTATAAATAAAAGGTCATGAATGAATGAATGAATGAAAAACTTAAAATCTGACAACTGCAGATGTTTTGCTGCTTTACTTCAATACATTATGATATTTTTATCATATTTACAATACTGCATGTGCAGGTGAATTTGTTTTCTACGTGAATTTTACTGATTTTAGTTACAATATAGCAATCCCACACAATCAGGATGTTTTCTTTTCTGTTTGCTACTGGCAATCAAACACACAGACTGTACCATCTATATCAACCCTAACAACTCCATGCTGGTCAATACAGTAAATAGAAATTAAAGATTTTTCTTTCAATTTCCAGAAAATCATTGCTTTCTTATTTTATTGGGGGGGGGGGGCTGAAAAGTTCATAGGCTAAAAAGTTTACAGTGGTCAAATTTGACCAAATGGGGTTTATTTTTCAACTGCTGGGATCCACGCGCTGCAATGGAAGAAGTGTGTGGACCATAGGGGAGACCATATTGAAAAATAAAACACATTTGCTCAAATTTGACCACTATGAACTTTTTAGCCTCTCCTCGTATTTTGTGGTTATTACACAGAATAACACAGAGTAAGGACGTGTCTTTCCCTATTTCTTATTTTTGTCAAAATTATTTTCAGTGATGTGGCAAATACTAAGACTGATTGGATTGATATTTCCTCTAAAAAGCCAAAATTGTTGTACTGTGTACCTGCAATGTTGGAAGAAGCCCAAAGACCACTTTAAAACAGAGGTGGCTCAGACTTTGTGCAAAAATAGTTGTGCCTTCACTAGCCAGGAGGACTGGTCTGCTGCCTGAGTGGGAGTTGTTGGCTGAAATGAAAGATGATAGAGTAGTATTTTAAGGATGGTACTGGTGTAGGCAGGACTTTATTTCCCCCCTGGTGTCACACAGTGTTAGTATGAGCTGTCTCTGCAACGTTGGGGATTTGGTTTCTGTTTGTTTCAAACCTGGACTGATGAAAGAAGAAGAATTGTTAAAGTCCATTTTAATTTGCTTTGCTATTTGTCACAAAACCTCTTTTTGGTAATTGGTCATTATCCTTGTTTTGTTTTGTTCTGTTTAACCAAAGAACTGATTTAAGAATCACATTCAGGAGCAATTGCATCTCAAAGGTGGGGATGAAAAAGTGACTTGATGCCTTGAGCTTTTGGTTTTAGAGATTTGGCAACACGTTAATGAGAGAATTGTTAATTGTGGGCTCATTAGCATATTTATTAATTCAATTCAATTCAATTCAACTTTATTTATATAGCGCCATTTCACAACAACAGTCATCTCATAGCACTATCAACTGTAGGGGGAACCCCCACAGTTGCAGAAAGACCCCAGCAATCAGGCGACCCCCTGTGAGCAAGCACTTGGCGACGGTGGAGAGGAAAAACTCCCTTTTAACAGGAAGAAACCTCCAGCAGAACCAGGCTCAGGGAGGGGCAGTCATCTGCTGCGACTGGCTGGGGGGTGGGGGGATAGAGAAGATGAAAAGAACAGACATGTAGAGAGCAAACAGCACGATGGGGACTCAATCTATAGGAGAGAACAAACAAATGTTAATGACCAGCAAAAAAAAGATTTCATTGAGAGTGAGGAAAGGAGTGAGGCTCAGTGCATTACTGGAGGTCCCCCGGCTGACTAAACCTATTAGCAGCATAACTAAGAGAGGGTTCAGAAACACATGATCCCTCCCTAATTGTAGGCTATATCAAAAAGGTAGGTTTTAGCCCTATTCTTAAAAACAGGGATCGAGTCTGACTCCTGAATCCAGATTGGCAGCTGGTTCCACAGGAGAGGAGCTTGATAACTGAAGGCTCTGCCTCCCATTGTACTTTTGGAGATTCTAGGTATTACAAGTAATCCTGCATTTTGAGAGCGTAGTGCTCTGTTAGGATAATACGGTAGTATCAGATCTTTTAAATAAAAAGGAGCCTGATTGTTTAGAGCTTTGTAAGTAAGAAGAAGGATTTTAAACTTAATTCTAAACTCTATGGGAAGCCAATGAAGCGAGGCCAGAACCGGAGAGATATGATCTCTCTTTCTAGTGCCTGTTAAAACTCTTGCTGCAGCATTTTGGATCAGCTGAAGACTTTTTAAAGATGTTTTAGGACAGCCTGATAATAAAGAATTACAATAATCTAATCTCGAGCTAACAAAAGCCTGGATCAGTTTCTCAGCATCACTCTGAGACAAGATGCTCCTAATCTTGGCAATATTACGCAAATGATAGAAGGCAGTCTTAGAAACAAATTTAATATGTGAACTGAAGGACAGATCTTGATCAAAAATAATTCCAAAGTTCCTCACAGAGCTATTAAGAGAAAGAGTAACCGCATCCAAACTGAAAGTTTGATTTGGAAAGGTATTTCTAAGGTTTTTTGGACCAACAAGAATGACTTCAGTCTTATCTGAATTTAATAGCAGGAAATTACAAGTCATCCAAGCTTTGATTTCCTTAGCAGTCTATTAGCTCTTTAATAGCATCTTACTCTATGTAAAGGTCAGAGATACATTTGATTTTGTTTTAAATGTTTATGTGAATTAAGAGTTAAATGTTGTTTACTGCTTTATTTTTTTCAGTTTCCTGTTAAACTGCAACTTGATAGTCACAGCAACGAGGTAAACAAACTGTGGTCAGAGTTTCAGAAAAGGATTTGAGAGAAATAAAAAATAAAGTTTTAGTTCAGCTCCAGCTCAAACAGACAAAGTAGGTACAGGAGGTAGAACAAATCTACCTACAGGTACAAATAAAGTAACCTGAACCTGAGCTCATAAAGGCAACAATTTCTTATGCTGGTTTAAGTCAAGTGAAGGACGAATGGTAAAAAAAAAGGGGGAAAAAAGAAAAGAAAAGAAACAAATACAAATAAATAAATAAAATTTAAAAAGTAAAAAAAAAAAGTGAAGGACAAATAAAACCACACACCATCAGTCTTTTTTACTTCCATCCATCTTCTACCGCTTTTCCGGAAGTCCGGGTCGCGGAGGCAGCAGTTCAAGCAGAGAAGCCCAGACTTCCCTCTCCCCAGCCACCTGCTCCAGCTCTTCAGAGAGGATACCAAGGCGTTCCCAGACCAGCTGGGAGAGATAGTCTCTCCACCGAGTCCTGGGTCTGCCCCGGGGTCTCCTCCCAGTGGGACATGCCTGAAACACCTCAAGTGGGAGGCGTCCAGGAGGCATCCTAATCAGATGCCCATACCACCTCAACTGACTCCTTTCAATGTGGAGGAGCAGCGGTTCTACTCTGAGCCTCTCCCGGATGACTGAGCTCCTCACCCTATCTCTGAGGGCGAGTCCAGCAATCCTACGGAGAAAGCTCATTTCAGCCACTTGTATCTGCGATCTTGTTCTTTCGGTCATTACCCAAAGCTCGTGACCATAGGTGAGAGTAGGAATGTAGATTGACTGGTAAATCGACAGCTTTGCCTTAGAACTAAGCTCCCTCTTCTCCACAACAGACCGGTACAACGTCCGTATCACTGCAGATGCTGCTCCAATCCGTCTGTCAATCTCTCGCTCCATTTTCCCCTCATTCGTGAACAAGACCCCAATATACTTAAACTCCTCCACTTGGGGCAGGAACCTGTCCCCAACCCAGAGAGGACAATCCATCTTTTTCCGGCTGAGGACCATGGACTCGGACTTGGAGGTGCTGATTCTCATCCCAGCTGCTTCACACTCAGTGGCAAACCGTCCCAGCAAGAGCTGTAGGTCATTGCTGGATGAAGCCAACAGGACAACATCATCTGCAAACAACAGAGATGAGATCCTGTGGTCACCAAGCATGACACCCTCCATTCCCTGGCTGCGCCTAGAAATCCTGTCCATAAAAATTATGAACAGGATCGGTGACAAAGGGCAGCCCTGGCAGAGCCCAACTCTCACTGGGAATGACTCCGACCGAGTGTTGGCAATACGAACCAAACTCTCACAATGGTCATACAGAGACCGAATAGCTCGTAACAACAAGCCCGATACCCCATACTCCCGAAGCACCCCCCACAAAAAAACACGAGGGACGCGGTCAAATGCCTTCTCCAAGTCCACAAAACACATGTAAACTGGTTGGGCAAACTCCCACGAACCCTCGAGAATTCTTGAGAGAGTAAAGATCTGGTCCGATGTGCCACAGCCAGGACGAAAACCACATTGCTCCTCCTGAATCCGAGGTTCGACCAACGGCTGGACTCTCCTCTCCAGTACCTTGGCATAGACCTTCCCAGGGAGGCTGAGGAGTGTGATCCATCTAAAGTTGGAGCACACCCTCCGGTCCCCTTTTTTGAAGAGAGGAACCACCACCCCGGTTTGCCATGCCAAAGGCACTGCCCCCAACCTCCACGCAATGTTGCAGAGGCGTGTCAACCATGACAGCCCTACAACATCCAGGGCCTTGAGGTACTCAGGTCTTAGGTACTCAGGTACTATTTTACTTAACTACTTTATTTTTTACTTAATTACTTTTTTACTTAAGTAGGAAGCTATATTTGAGTGATCTTTGTGACTAGAAAAAGCATTATATAAGTACAGTATTGCATGACTATATTCTGTAGGATTAGGCTTTTATCTACAACACTTTCCTCAATATATCCTATTGATTATAAATAAAGCCATTCCTCTAACCACTGCCCCAACAGGGGGAGGTAATGGTACACATCCCATCTAGGCATCTTTTAACGCTAGATCCCCATGCTGCCTCTGCATCAGGCATCCGTCAGGAGCGTGGATAGCACATAACCACCACAACAAATGATTGACTGCATGTGCTGCTTGGCAAAACACACGAACTGCACCTCATTGGTCGATGCGTCCTGTAGTGGGCGGTCTGTTCAAGTGTGTTCACCTGCATCCAAGATGGCGTAGGAACAGTAAACTTTCTACTGTCTTCACAAAATAAACAGCGAAGCATGTTTCTGAAATCAGTCAAGGTGAGAAATAAATGTCGTTGCTGAATATGTGCTTGCTTTTCATTAATAACCATTATTTTAAGGCTGCGTGTCCACCAAACGTGTTTTTTTTTCCGCTCTGGGGTGTAGAGGCTGGGTTAATCATCTCAAACTGGATGCAGAGGGTAAACAGAGAAGGACAATAGGTATGGAGATTATGGTGAGGTAGCAGGAAGAAGGAGTTGGGGGAGAAGGGATGAATGTGTTGTGATGCGAGATGTCATGCAGATGTGAGATGGGTGGTTGATATAAAAGGAGAGACCCTGGTGTATTGAGACATGCTTTTTCTGTGTATGACTGATGTGAGAGTGAATAAAGTCGTCTGCTCCATAAGTCTGCCTCCGTCATTTACACTCTCCACACTGGTGACCCCTTGACGAATTATGGAACACGAGGCAAGAACCCCAGAGTCGGCCTGGATGGGAAGCCCCAGCAACGCGTGTGCTGTTTCGGTCAAACTACCGGACTTTTGGCTGCACGACCTGTGGTCTTGGTTCCACCACACCGAGGCTCAGTTCACCCTCCGGGGAATAACGGCAGATGACACCAGATATTACTATGTGGTCGCAACGCTGGACGCTTGCATGTCTCAGCAAGTAGCGAGCCTGCTCCAACAGCCTCCAGCCCATGACAAATACGGGGCTCTCAAGGCCGCACTGACCCGGCGCTACACACTCTCAGACTGCGAGAGAGCAGAGAAGCTCCTGAGGCGCTCCGAGTTAGGAGATGGGTCGGCAGTCGAACTGATGGGGAAGATGTTGGCGTTGATGGGCACGGACGATGGGCATTTTCTGTTTGCCCACCTTTTCCTCCGGAACCTCCCAACAGAGGCCAGAGCGGTCCTGGCCAATTCGCCGTTGCTGGCCGCGCGTGACTACCGTGCGCTAGCCCAGGAGGCAGATCATCGGATCATCCTCACCACCAGAGCCCTCACAGTCTGCGCGGCGGCATCGGAACCCAACGAGACGACCAGCGGAGGCGAGGAGCCACCGACGGTAGCGGCAGTGGGGGCCAGGAAGCGCCAGAGATACACGCTCTGCTTCTACCACCGCCGCTTTGGAGAGAACGCACGCAGATGTGTGCCACCGTGCCAATTCAAGCGTTCGGGAAACGCCAAGGCCGGCAGTCAGTAGCAGCTGCAACCGCCGGTGAAGAGAACAAGTTGCTCTACGTGACGGACTCGCGCTTGGGGAGACGGTTCCTCGTAGACACCAGAGCCCAGAAGAGCATCATCCTGCCGTCCTATGCCGACCGGCTAGCGGGAGCTAGCGGCCCCGGGCTGGTAGCAGTAAACGGCTCGGACATTAAGACTTTTGGTGAGAGAACACTGATTTATCCCTACACGGCCATATATACGAGTGGACTTTTGTCATAGCGGCATTGAGTTTCCCAATCCTGGGAGCTGATTTTCTGTGTGCACACGGGTTGCTAGTCAATGTTGCTAACAGACGCTTGGTTACTACCTAACTAACTAACTAACCTACACTTATATAGCGCTTTTCTAGTCACAAAGACCACTCAAAGCGCTTTCACTACTCTATTCTAAGGGCCTAGAGGAAACAGATATCTAGGGACAATTTAGAACAGCCAATTAACCTAACATGCATGTCTTTGGATTGTGGGAGGAAACCGGAGCCCCCGGAGTAAACCCACGCAGCACAAGGAGAACATGCAAACTCCACACAGAAAGGTTCCAACCTCTGCCAGCCTGGGGATTCGAACCAGGAACCTTCTATCTGTAAGGCAACAGTGCTAACCACTGCACCACCGTGCTGCCCAAATTGGTTAATGCAATGTCTTTTGATTCTCTCCCCTGTACAGCTCGAGGGGCCGGGCCAATAACACAAGCCAACGTCACAGCTCCAGGCGGTAAGTTCCACACACTGCTCACTCAGTTCCCAGCACTCACGGTCCCAATGTTTTCGGCGGCCATCGCTAAACACAGGGTGGAACACTTTATCACCACCACTGGGCCGCCCGTTTTCGCACGACCTCGGCGCCTGGACGCAGCTAAACTGGCCATAGCGCATGAGGAGTTTGCCAACTTGGAAAGGTTAGGCATCATCAGGTGCTCAAACAGCCCATGGGCATCCCCGCTACACATGGTCCCTAAGGCCGAGGGATCGTGGCGACCGTGTGGAGATTTCCGCAGGTTGAATAACGCCACAGCGCAAGACCGCTGCCCGATTCCCCATATTCAGGATTTTTCCGTTCACCTCGCCGGGGCACGCATTTTTTCTAAAATAGACCTGGTCCATGGTTACCACTAGGTCCCAGTGCGCCCGGAGGACATACCCAAAACAGCGGTAATAACTCCGTTTGGCTTGTTTGAGTTTTTACGCATGCCCTTCGGATTAAAAGGAGCGGCACAGACATTCCAATGCATGATGGATGCAGTGTTGCGCGATCTGCCGTTTGTGTTTGTCTGCCTGGATGACATCCTGGTGGCCAGTGCGTCCAAGGAAGAACACGTAACCCACCTCAGGATGGTTTTCCGGAGGTTGGAGGAGCGCAGGTTAATAATCAACCCGGTGAAATGCCAGTTCGGCGTGATGGGGATTGATTTTTTGGGGCACCGCGTCTCACCGGAGGGAGCGATACCCTTGCCCGACAAAGTGCACACCGTGGTGAATTTTCCCCGGCCTCAGACGGTCAGGGCGCTGCAAGAATTTTTGGTGATGATTAACTTTTATAACCGGTTCCTCCCCCGCGCAGCTCAACTCATGCAGTCATTGTACGCCGTGCTCAAGAAATGGAAACCCGCGGACAGAGTCGAATGGACTCCGGAGCGGGAGCAGGCATTCTCTGAGGTTAAAACAGCCCTGGCAAACGCCGCACTGTTGGCGCACCCAGACCCGGCGACCTAGATAGGGCTCACTACGGATGCCTCAGACGTGGCCATAGGGGCCGTCATGGAGCAATGTGTCGCCGGTTCTTGGCAGCCGCTCACTTTTTCAGCAGGGGTTTGCGCGACAGTGAGCGTAAATACAGCGCGTTCAACAGAGAGTTGCTGGCTCTCCACCTAGCCATACGCCACTTCCAGTTCTGGCTGGAAGGGCGCAGCTTCACCACGTTCGTGGACCACAAGCCGCTAACGTTCGCGATGGCCAAGGTTTCGGAACCATGGTCGGGCTGACAGCAGAGACAGCTGGCCACAATCTCGGAGTTTACGACCGATGTTCAGCATGTGTAGGGTAAACTTAATGTGGTGGCGGACTGCCTCTCACGCGCAGTAGTAGCCCCGGATGCATGGGGATAGATTATACAGCCATGGCCGCAGAGCAGACTGGCGATACGGACGTGTGCACACTCCAGTCTGGACCAACAGGGTTAAGGCTGGAGAGCAGAGTACTGCAAGACGGCAGCCCCCACCAATCTGTGACGTCTCCATGGGACGCCTGCGCCCAGTGGTCCCAGTTGCTTGGCGCCGCCGCGTGTTTGAGTCAGTTCACGCTCTGGCGCACCCAGGAGTGCGTGCATCAGTCAAAATGGTGGGAGAGAAGTTCGTGTGGCCAGGCCTGCACAAACAAGTGAAAGACTGGGCTGCAGCCTGCGTAGCGTGCCAACGAGCCAAAGTACACAGACACACAAAGGCTCCTTTGGAGCCGTTTCGTATACCGGTGAAGAGGCTCGACCATGTTCACGTGGACCTTGTGGGCCCCCTCCCACCATCGCAGGGGTGCACGCACCTTCTGACAGTGGTGGACCGCACCACATGCTGGCCAGAAGCAGTCCCGCTGGCAGAAACTACGTCCGCGGACATGGCGCGCGCTTTTTTGACGACATGGGTGGCACGTTTTGGAATCCTGTCGGACATCACGTCCGATAGGGGCCCTCAGTTTGTTTCCGACCTCTGGTCCGCGATGGCCCGTAGCCTGGGTGTTGCAATTCATCACACAACCGCGTACAACCCACAGGCTAATGGGTTATGTGAGCGTTTTCATAGGTCACTGAAAGCAGCGCTCAGGGCTTCGCTGACGGATGCAAATTGGGTAGACCGGTTGCCGTGGGTTTTACTGGGGTTGCATTCCACACCAAAAGAGGATTTGGAGGCTTCCCCGGCGGAGCTTGTTTTTTCTCAGCCACTGCGGTTGCCTGGGGAATTTTTGCCAGATAATCCCACGCCGGACAACTGCCCGTCTCAGCGTTTGAAGCATAGCGCAGATACAGGCACGCTGCCCAGCCCGGCCCACCACTGTTTTCCACGCACTTTTGTGCCAAAAACTTTGAAGAACGCGGTGTTCGTGTTTGTCAGGCACGATGCCCACCGCCCTCCATTGCGCCCACCCTACGATGGCCCGTTCAGAGTGCTGGAAACAGGGGACAAACATTTTTTGTTAGACTTGGGGGGTCGTCAGGGGAAAATATGCATAGACAGACTTAAGCCCGCCTTTGTGGTGGCGGATGAGCAAGTGCTGTTGGCTCGGGCCCTTCGTCATGGAAAACCCCCACTGAGAACTCCCCAGGTAAACGATTCATCAGAGCAGCCACACGGGCAAGTCAAAGGTTTTCCCCCCCTTGCCATGGCCCATCCACAGACAGACACACCCCCAGGAGCCCCCCGCCAGCACAGCAGCGCCGCAGAGGCAGTAAACCCCCATTACAGCAAATATGGGAGGAGACTGAAGCCAAAAGGACGTGAGGACTGAAGCTCGGTCTGAGATTCTGGGGGGGGCGGCGTAGAGGCTGGGTTAATCATCTCAGACTGGATGCAGAGGGTAAACAGAGAAGGACAATAGGTATGGAGATTATGGTGAGGTAGTAGGAAGAAGGAGCTGGGGGAGAAGGGATGAATGTGTTGTGATGCGAGATGTCATGCAGATGTGAAATGGGCGGTTGATATAAAAGGAGAGCCCCTGGTGTATTGATTGAGACATGCTTTTTCTGTGTATGACTGATGTGAGAGTGAATAAAGTCATCTGCTCCATAAGTCTGCCTCCGTTATTTACACTCCCACAGGGCAACTGTTTTCTATTCATTCTCTATGTAGTCCAGCGGTTACAGCGCTGAGCACCCTCGGCACTGAAATGCTTTGAGCAGTGGCCGTTTTTTGTCACAATGCTCAGGGCGCTCAGCGTTGAAAAAAGTTCAACTTTTCAGACTGCAGCTGAGCTCGTCAGTCAGACCTTTCTAAGCAGCCAATCAGAATAAGGAAGGGAGGGACATAGGATGCCGATACAGTCTCTACTCAGACTCCTGTTTTCCGTGTCATCATATTTTACATCCAGAGCTGCTAGAATACGTTTCCTGCCCATTGTTATTACCTCCGCCAAGGAGGTTATGTTTTCATCGGCGTTGGTTTGTCTGTTTGTTTGTTTGTTTGTTTGTTTGTTTGTTTGTTTGTTAGCAAGATAACTCAAAAAGTTATGGACAGATTTTCATGAAATTTTCAGAGATTGTCAGAAATCGGGTATCCTACAGATGATTCGATTTTGGTGGCGATATGGATCACCGTCTGGATCCAGGAATTTTTTAAAGGATTCTTTTTTTTTTTTTTTTACCTCTGCCAAGGAGGTAAAAAAAAAAAGAATCCTCTAAAAAATTCTTGCCAATGGCATTTTTTTCATGGTCAAGGAATCTATAAAGTTAGACAAAATAAATGTAGGATTAATATTTATGATGTTAAACACTGTATGGGGGGAACTGTGGCACTTGGCGGAGGTCTGCGCTCTCCGAGTGCTTTTCTAGTTTAGAGATTGCTATTAAAAAATCAGTAGAAAGTCTGACCATAGGAAAAGCGGAAGTGCTGAGCTGAGAGTGACAAGCTGTTGCTGGGATACAGAGCACAGACTTTTTTTTCCCAGATCGTGGCACATAAACACTGAAAAAAAAAAAAAAACGCTCAGGGCGGTCGGGCGACAAAAAACGTGTTTGGTGGACACGCAGCCTAAAAGTTCAGCATGAGGTCCCTGAAGTGACAATGACAAGTTGTTTCTTCAAAGAAAATAGACTTGGCTTTCAAAAAAATCGAATGAAGCCTCTTTATTTGGGGGTCTTATTGATTCAGGTCATTTTGAACCCGTGGACATGGGAGGTGGGGGGGGGGGCGGCATACAGAATGTGAAGACATCACAAGGGTTAATCAAAACTTTGGGGAAACTAATCATAATTTGAGCTAACTGCTAGTTATTCAACTAGCTAGCACTCAACCTTCAGATATGCTTTTGTTTGCGTTCTCTTCAGTGACTTCTTACAGCCATGTTAAAGTGACACTGGCAAAAATCAAGTTTTTTCTCTTGTTAACATGTCCGTAACATGTTTTTTGTAACATACAAGATATATCAAGAGCAAAATTTCACCACAGTCCCAAGTCTGTTTTTCTGCTGTGAATTTCCAGTTTGGTAACGCCCCCCTCAAACGGGCGAGTTTGGACAGACCGTTTCTAGCTACGTAAGCATTCCTGCTTAGCCTGGTTGGTTATAACATTAACCAATCAGACGGATACACTTGACTACCTCGGGAGAAGAGGAAGGAGCCGAGGAGCAGCAGGATTGAGGGGGCTGAAAGCGTCCATTTTGCATCGCGATTAGCGAAGCAGTGGAGGAGGAGGGAGGAGGGGAAGAGGGACCCAGGGAGTCCCGGCTTGAATGTTGCTCAGCGAAACTGCTGCGCTGAGCTTACTTCACTGGCAGACTGGGTACCAACCTGCGAAATGTGAGCCGTCCAGTGAGCCACTTTCGGTAAGCAGAACTGTCTCCAGCTCGCTGCTGTCGCCGGTGGATGGGGCGCCACGCTCAACGAGACCGCTTTCAAAAAAATGTTTCACTTTTTACTTTTGAAGATATAGGCAACACTTTAACGTCCGGAAGCTTTGTGAACAGACTAGCAGCCCACCCACCAGGAGTCGTGGCGACCAATCACATGCAAGCCCTGCAGGCCACTAATTAGAATATTCATAGATCCGCGCATACTCAAGTAGGTGAAAGATTTAAAATCTCTAAGGCAATGAAAGTTTTTTGTGGATAAAAAGCCACAATATACTGTTTTGGGAAACGCATGTTTATTTTTGAGGTGGTTTTAGGTTGTTTTAGAGCCACAAGTGCGCATCTTTAAGCAAGTGTGAGCTGCTGCATGGGCTCATTCACTGAACAGCGCAAGAAGAGGCAGACATTCTCGCATCCAAAGGTGCATCTACTCAGGTCAGATGAAGAAGTTTTAGGGATGAGATTTGATTGGGTGGTCAGTTATACATGTCAAAAACATGCCAGCAGCAGGTGACTTGGCAACTCTAACAGTTAACATACAGTGGGGAAAATAAGTTTTGAACGCGTCAACATTTTTCTCATTAAACATATTTCTGATGGAGCCATTGACCTGATATTTTCACCAGATATCAGTAACAACCCAAGTAATCCATACATACAAGGAAATCAAGGCAACTGTCTTCACAAAACAAGTTATATTTAATAAAGTGGAATGACACCGGGAATAAGTATTGAACACATGAAGAAAAAGAGGTGCAAAGAGGCATAGAAAGCCAAGAAACCAGCTGAAATCCATCAGAATTTCGGAAGCCATCCCATCCCCATCAGTGCAAATTAACGTCAGCTGGTTAAGTCCTGACTGATAGCCTTTTAAAAGGTCTGTGAATATCAGATTGTCACACCACAAAGAACTCATGATGGGTAGAAGTAAAGAGCTCTCTCTAGACCTTTGCAACCTTATTGTTGCAAAACATAATGATGGCATTGGATACAGGCGCATTTCTAAACTGCCGAATGTTCCAGTGAGCACTGTTGAAGCCATCATTTGGAAGTGGAAAGAATATCATTTTATCATAAACTGACCATGACCAGGAGCTCCTCACAAGATTTCTGACAGAGGAGTCAAAAGAATTATCAGAAGAGTTATTCAAGAGCCAAAGACCACTCGTGGGGAGCTCCAGAAAGGAAAATAAAGCTGCTAGAAAGGCCCAGTCACCTGACCTGAATCCAATTGAAAATCTATGGAATGAACTGAAGATCAGAGTTCATAGAAGACACCCACGGAACCTTCAAGATTTGACGACAGTGCGTGTGGAAGAATGGGCTAAAATCACTCCTGAGCAATTCCTGCACCTAGTTTCTCCATACAGGAGGTATCTGGAAGCTGTTATTACCAACAAAGGCTTTTCTGCTAAATAGTAAATGAATGTCAACAAGCATGTTCAATACTTATTCCCTGTGTCATTCCGCTTTATTAAATATAACTTGCTCTGTGAACACAGTTGCTTTGATTTCTTTGTATGTATGGATTACTTGGGTTGTTACTGATATCTGGTGAAAATCTCAGGTCAGTGGTTCCATTAGAAATATGTTTAATGAGAAAAATGTTGATGCGTTCAATATTTGTTTTCCCCGCTGTATCATATAACAGTAAAATACTGGCAGTAGGAACACCAGTACTAGAACCAGAACACCTTGATCCAAGATGGCGCCCACAGTGGTCGCTATGGTGCTTCGCTGCGCTTTTTTTTGTTTGTTTTTGTTCGTCAATTGTGTGTCTGCCTCTTATACCCGTGAAGAGCTACTAAATATCAGGACTTTCACTCCCACGGACCTACTCCCAGTTTTTTTGGCTCCTGCCGTTGATCTGGCTCACTTTTTAGCCCAAAAAGTGAGACGGCGGAAGAGAGGAAGACGAGCGGGCGCCCTCGTGCGGCTTCGCAGGAGAGGCACGCGCACGGCTTTGCCTGGGATCTTTCTGTCCAACGTCAACTCACTTTATAACAAGGTAGATGAGCTGAGACTGCTGATGCGATTTAAGGACCTCTCCACCTCGTGTGCCCTCTGCTTCACTGAGACCTGGCTCAAGGAAAAGACACCGGACAGCGCGCTCCTCCTCGAGGGATTTCAGCTGTTTCGTGCTGACCGAGACACGGGGCTCTCTGGCAAGACCACAGGCGGAGGAGTCTGCTTCTACATCAACAGCAGCTGGTGCTCCGATGTAACTGTGATCTCCCAACACTGTTCTCCTGCTCTGGAATATTTATTCATCAACTGCAAGCCATTTTATTCCCCACGTGAGTTTGCTTCATTCATCCTGGCCACTGTCTACATCCCGCCCGACGCGGACGTGCGCGAGGCTCAGCGCGCGCTCGCGGATCACATTCAGCAAGCGGAGCGGACTTTCCCGGACTCTCTGGTTATTGTGGTTGGCGACTTTAACCAGAGCAACCTGAGCCACAAACTCCCCTGGTACAAACAGTTTATTAAATGCCCCACCAGAAGAGAGAACACGCTGGATCACTGTTACACTACAGTTAAGGACGCGTATTGCGCTGTTCCCCACGCTGCGCTTGGACTATCTGATCACGTGATGGTCCACCTGATTCCCACATACAGACAGAGACTGAAGCTCACAAAACCTGTTGTGAGCACTACGAGGAATGGACCAGTGAAGCTGTGGAGGAACTGCGCACGTGCTTGGAAATAACTGACTGGGACATGTTTAAAGGAGCCACGCATGATCTGGATGAGTACACGGACACTGTGACCTCATATATCCACTTTTGTGAGGAGTGCATTCTTCCATCGCGCACCAGGGTGAGTTACTCCAACGACAAGCCCTGGTTCACAGCTAAGCTCAGACAGATCAGGAAGGAGAAGGAAGCAGCGTTGAAAAGTGGAGACAGGGACTGCTACAAGGAGGCCAAATACCGGTTTAGCAGAGAGCTGAGGAGAGCTAAATCTGTGTATTCTGAGAGACTCCAGCAGCAGTTCACTGCTAACGACTCTGCTTCTGTGTGGAGAGGACTGAGGCAAATCACCAACTATCGGCCTCAGGCTTCTAAGGGACAGGATGACAAAGCCCTTTGTCAAAGACTGTCCCAACACTATGCCCGTTTTGACACCTCGTCAGCTGTGTCCAACTCCCCCCTCCCCCCAGCGCCACTGCCTCCATGGTCCCCACTTCATCAAAGGCGACCCCCCCTCCTCCCCCCCTGCCCTTGCCATCAGTGAGCAGGACGTGCACAGACAGTTCTCCAGACTGAACCCACGCAAGGCCCCCGGTCCGGACGGCGTGTCTTCCTCCACCATGAGACACTGTGCGGAGGAGCTGACTCCTGTCTTCACAGACATTTTTAACACCTCCCTGAAGTCATGCCACGTGCCGGCCTGCCTCAAAACCTCTACCATCGTCCCTGTCCCCAAGAAGCCACGGATCACTGGACTTAACGACTACAAACTTGTAGCGCTCACCTCTGTAGTCATGAAGTCCTTTGAGCGCCTGGTCCTGCCCCACCTCAAGACCATCACCACTCCCCTCCTGGACCCGCTGCAGTTCGCCTACAAAGGAAACAGGTCTGTGGACGACGCAGTCAACCTGGCCCTCCACTCCATCCTGCAGCACCTGGACTCCCCGGGAACCTACGTCAGGATCCTGTTTGTGGACTTCAGCTCTGCATTCAATACCACCCGCCCCGCTCTGCTCCAGGACAAGCTGTCCCTGCTCAACGTGCCTGACTCCCTCTGCAGGTGGATCACCGACTTCCTGACGGACCGGAGGCAGCATGTGCGGCTGGAAAAGACTGTCTCAGACTCTGTAAGCATCAGCACCGGATCACCCCAGGGCTGTGTACTTTCCCCCCTGCTCGTCTCCCTGTACACCAACTCCTGCACCTCCAGCCACCAGTCTGTCAAGATGATCAAGTTTGCGGACGACACCACCCTCATCGGGCTCATCTCCAACGGCGGCAAGTCCTTCTACGGGAGAGAGGTGGCCCGGCTGGCGTCCTGGTGCAGCCACAACAACCTGCAGCTGAACGCTCTGAAGACAGTGGAGATGATCGTGAACTTCAGAAAAGTCACAGCCCCTCTGCCCCCCCTTACCCTCACAGACTCTCCCATCACCACTGCGGATTCCTTCCACTTCCTGGGCACCACCATCACCCGGGACCTCAAGTGGGAGCCGACCATCAGCTCCCTCATCAAAAAGGCCCAGCAGAGGATGTTCTTCCTGCGGCAGCTGAGGAAGCTCAAGCTGCCCACCAAGATGTTGGTGCAGTTCTACACGGCCATCATCGAGTCCATCCTCACCACCTCCATCACCGTGTGGTACGCAGGAGCCACCGCCAGGGACAGACTAAAACTGCAGCACATTGTGCGCGCTGCTGAGAAGGTGATCGGCTGCAAGCTCCCATCCCTCCAGGACCTGTACATCTCCAGGACCCGGAGGTGTGCAGGTCGGATCATAGCCGACCCTTCACACCCTGGTCACGCACTGTTTGCCCCCCTCCCCTCAGGCAGAAGACTTTGGTCCATTCAGACTAAAACCTCCCGCTACATGAACAGCTTCTTCCCCTCTGCCATCAGACTGCTGAACACTAAGTGACTTATTAGACTCTCGTGCACTACGTACAGCAGCTCAGCTGGACTCATGATAATTATCACTGTTTTCTTTTGCACTACTGACTGCACTCTGTGGAACTCCACAATATCTGTTGCTTGTTAATATATTTAAAAATTGCATAGATTAGTATTACTTATTCTTATTCTACCTTTTATTGCATGCATAGTTTTTTATCTTTAGTGCTACTCCATGTTTAATGTTGCAGCATTGCACCGAGACAAATTTCTAGTTTGTGTATTACATGAACAATGGCAATAAATCTCATTCTGATTCTGATTCTGATTCAGTAATTTTATGTTTTTAACGGTATCATACTGTTAAACAAATAACAGTAGATATACTGTAAAAAGAGTCAAAAATATTCTACCATTTTTTTACAGTATACCTACTGTTATTTTTATTAAAACAGTATGATACTGTCTAAAAACAGTAAATTACTGGCATCCCTGCTGCCAGTAATTTACTGTTGTTTTAACAGTGAGATTATTTAGTGTGTAAGGGTTTGGCCATTGGCTGTGCTCATGTCTTTGTTTTGTGTTAATATTTGGATATTCTGTGATTACTGGGACATGAGCTGTCCTCCTCTTAAGTTTGTTTTTATGTTTTGCTGTGTTTTCTTTCCTTCATGTTTTATCCCCGCCTCAGCTTTAGTGTTGTGTGGTCATTATGTTCATTATTACGGTCATGGTTTCTGTTGTGGTGATTCCTACTTTGTTTTAGTTTGGGTGTCATTATTATGACTGTTATTGTTAGGATGGTTTATATTGTGGTGTTGGTATAATCATTGTCATGGTCACGTCTCCCCTGATCACGTCAGGGGAGGCCATGTTCATGTCTTGTGTGTATCCTCTGTTCTTGTCTACCTCATGTTCCCATTCCCTCGTGTCTCCCATACCTGTAGCCATTTCCCTGCTGTCTCTGATTGCCCTTGATTGTTCCCACCTGTCGTGTATTTGTTGATTATCCGTGGTGTTATATCTATGTTTGTCTCAGTTGTTGTCGGGTGTTGTGTTGCATCCTTGTCACTGCTGCCTGTTTATATGCTCTTGCCTAGCCTGATTTTCTGCCTTGTCCTGACTAGTAATTGTAGCCTTGTTATTTTGATTTATTCATTCTTGCCTGGTGGTCTTTTGTTTTGCCTTGCCCAGTCTAGTCTTGTTGTCAGCCAGTGAGCTGAGTTTTGTTTTCATTTAATAAACCTGCAAATTATAGTTCCGGCATTTGGGTCCTATATTCTGCCCCGGGGGGCTACACCTTGACATTGTGTTGTGCAGTTTTCAGTGAATATATTCCTTGAAAACTGAGAGTTACTTAATTCCTGAAAATCATTATTGTCCAATCAAATCCCTTGGTTGGAACTGACTGATGTAAAATGATTAATAACAAGCTAAATGGACTACTAATAAACATACTAATAAGCACCTAATTAGTTAAAATGTCTTCCCTTAACTGAAGTGTTGTCGCTTTTTTCATACAGTCTAAAACAGAAATGAACTCCACATAATGGGGTATTTAGAATTCAGCATTGTTAATAAAACTGATTTTTACACCATAACAGAGGGAATGAATAAACACAGTCATCTGAATGTGAGCTTAAAACTGTTTTCTGAGAAAGACACTGTCCAAAGGACTGCGTGTATGCAGGCCAAATATACACTCTGCCTAAGCAAGCTGAATCGTGCCTACCACCCACAAGCTATTTTCCACCTGCTGCCCACCTACATCAACAATAGTGAAGCAGAGCGCAGGATAAACACAAATACAGACACAACAGAGTGAACATGGTGACCACACACTCCAGATTAACCTTTATCCACCCTGCTGATTCCTTTTGTCTTTACCTGGAGCCCTCTGTGCTCGACACAAAAGAGAAACCATTCTGACACAATAGTAACCCTTATTCCCACTTGTCCCAGGTTAATGCTACATGAGTTTTGGGGTTTTTTTTGAGGGATTAACAGCAAATAGAGTGGAAGGAGAACTGCTGACCGACAGGACATCTGAGGTCAACAGATAAAAGGTTCATTGACTGCACTTTTTCCACATTTTTACAGCTCACACATGTCTTAATAAAATGTTTGAGACATATTTTGTTCACATTTTCTTTATTTTTTTAATTATTGACACAAAATTATTTTGCATTTTTCCTGGCTTTCTTGAAACGCTCTGATTTAAAGCCCATCACTTTAAGAAGCATCCTTCACCTATTCAACTCCGCCCTCCCTCTTATGTCAATTAGTCATTAGCTGACTAGCTTCTAGCCTTTAGCTTTTAGCCTCCTTCTAGCTCGCATGAGCGGCGCTGGTTCACTGATCCACAGTCAATGGTGTATCTTGCATCACTCCAGCCCATCTCCCAATAATTTTGCCGTGATTCCACAACCAATTGCTAGCACCTCATGCCAGGCGGCCCCC
Source organism: Pholidichthys leucotaenia (assembly GCA_020510985.1). Classification (NCBI taxonomy): domain Eukaryota; kingdom Metazoa; phylum Chordata; class Actinopteri; order Cichliformes; family Pholidichthyidae; genus Pholidichthys; species Pholidichthys leucotaenia. Next base: position 26,054,613 of record CM035843.1, read on the forward strand.
CTATCACGGCAACCGACCTGGCCAGGGACCGAAGGCTGCTGGCCAAGCTGAAGAGAAGCTTGCTGAGCCACAGGATCTCAAAGGGCAGTGCTCCATTCTGCAGGACGCGGCTCTGCTTCTATGGCGAGCTGGGGGACTCCCCGTCACGAGGCGGCTCCACTACACTGCCTGCAAGAGCGGAGTGGAGTCGTTCAGAGCCCCGGAGGACAGTGGGGGAGCTAGCCCTGAGACTCAGCAGCCTCGGGTTCCGGGTCCGGTCGGTGGTGTTGGCGATTTACTTTGGAATCATGGTGAAATTATGGGGAGATGGGCCGGACTGATGTGAGGTATATTCTGGACTGTGGACTGGTGAACCAGGTGGTAACAAGGACGCCTATTAGGGTGACTAAGATCTGAGGAAAATAACAATATAAGCTGTGCCTGGTGTGAGCCTCCTGGTACCAGTATTAGCTGGTGGGCTGATAGCGCAGTGGCTAATAGGCTACGTTTAGCATACCTTGAATCTACATGACAGACAGCTAGGCGGGCCAATAACAGAGCAGTGGGCGGGTTTCAAGGACGGCGGTGGGTTGGCTTTGTCAAATCCTGACCTATACGATTTACCCGGAAGAGTCAAAAATGTTTCTGGGTGAGAAAAACAAGATAAACGCTGTGTGTGTGTGGTTTTTTTAATTGACTGTTTTGATATTTTTTGATACCCCCTCATGGATCGTCACCTTATCGTGGTGGGGGGGTTTGCGTGCCCCAGTGATCCCAGGAGCTATGTTGTCCGGGGCAATTTGCCTCTGATAGGGTCTCCCAAGACAAACTGGTCCTGGGTGAAGGGCCAGACGAAGAACGATCCAACAGACTCTCATGATAAATTGTATATCAAGGATTCAGTGTACCCCGCCCGGTATGGGGTTACCGGGGCCCCACCCTGGAGCCAGGCCTGGGGGAGGGGCTCGAAGGCTAGCGTCTGGTGGCCGGGTTTCCACCCATGGGACCCGGCCGGGCTCAGCCCGAAGGAGTTACATGGGTCCGCCCTCCAGTAGGTTCACCACCTGCAGGAGGGATCATGGAAGTCCGGTGCTATGTGGATTAGGTGGCAGTCAAAGGCGGAGACCTTGGCGGACTGATCCCAAGCTTTCTAAACTGGCTTTTGGTACGTGGAATGTCACCTCTCTGGTGGGGAAGGAGCCTGAGCTGGTGTACGAGATTGAGCGATACCGGCTAGATATAGTTGGCCTCACCTCAACACACAGCTCCGGTTCCGGAACCAGTCTCCTGGAGAGGGGCTGGAGCTTGGCCTTTTCTGGAGTTGCCCCGGGCGAGAGGCGACGAGCAGGGGTAGGTATTCTTGTATCGCCCCACCTTGCTGCCTCTATATTGGAGTTTTCCCCGGTGGACGAAAGGGTTGCTTCCCTGCGCCTTCGGGTTGGGAAACGGGTCCTGACCATCATTTGTGCCTATGCACCAAATGATGTTTCAGAGTACCCACCCTTTTTGGAGTCTGTGACTGGGGTGCTGGAGGGTGCTCCTCCTGGAGACTCCATTGTCCTACTGGGGGACTTCAATGCGCACGTGGGCAACGACAGTGAAACCTGGAGGGGGGTGATTGGGAGGAACGGCCTGCCCGATCTGAACCCGAGTGGTGTTCAGTTATTGGACTTCTGTGCTAACCACAGTCTGTCTATAACGAACACCATGTTCAAGCATAAGGGTGTCCATATGTGCACCTGGCACCAGGACACCCTAGGCCGCAGGTCGATGATCGATTTTGTTATCGTATCATCAGACCTGCGACCGTATGTCTTGGACACCCGAGTAAAGAGAGGTGCAGAGCTGTCAACTGATCACCACCTGGTGGTGAGTTGGATCCGATGGCAGGGGAGGAAGCCATTCAGACCTGGTAGACCCAAACGTATAGTGAGGGTGTGCTGGGAGCGTCTGGCTGAGGCCCCTGTCCGGGAGGTCTTCAACTCCCACCTCCGGAAGAACTTCAACCACATTCCGAGGGAGTCTGGAGACATGGAGTCTGAATGGGCCATGTTCTCCACCTCTGTTGTTGAAGCGGCAGCCCAGAGCTGCGGCCGCAAGGTGGTCGGTGCATCTCGTGGTGGCAACCCCCGAACCAAGTGGTGGACACCAGTGGTGAGGGGGGCCATTAAGCTGAAGAAGGAGTCCTATCAAGCTTGGTTGGCTTGTGGGACTCCCGAAGCAGCTGAGGTGTACCGGCAGGCCAAGCGGAGTGCAGCTCGGGTGGTTGCTGAAGCAAAAACCCGGGTATGGGAGGAGTTCGGTGAGGCCATGGAACAAGACTTTCGGTCGGCTTCAAAGAGATTCTGGCAAACTGTTCGGCGGCTCAGGAGGGGAAAGCAGCTCCCCGTCCACACTGTGTATGGTGCGGATGGGACACTGTTGACTTCAACTGGGGATATCGTCGGGCGGTGGAAGGAATACTTCGAGGATCTCCTCAATCCCACTGATACGCCTTCCACAGAGGAAGCAGGGTTTGGGGACGAGGGGGATGACTCGCCTATCACAGGGGCTGAGGTCGCCAAGGTGGTTAAAAATCTCCTTGGTGGCCGGGCCCCGGGGGTGGACGAGATTCGCCCCGAGTACCTCAAGGCCCTGGATGTTGTTGGGTTGTCATGGTTGACACGCCTCTGCAACATTGCGTGGAGGTCGGGGGCAGTGCCTTTGGCATGGCAAACCGGGGTGGTGGTTCCTCTCTTCAAAAAAGGGGACCGGAGGGTGTGCTCCAACTTTAGAGGGATCACACTCCTCAGCCTCCCTGGGAAGGTCTATGCCAAGGTACTGGAGAGGAGAGTCCGGCCGTTGGTCGAACCTCGGATTCAGGAGGAGCAATGTGGTTTTCGTCCTGGCCGTGGCACATCGGACCAGCTCTTTACCCTCTCGAGAATTCTTGAGGGTTCGTGGGAGTTTGCCCAACCAGTTTACATGTGTTTTGTGGACTTGGAGAAGGCATTTGACCGCGTCCCTCGTGGATTTTTGTGGGGGGTGCTTCGGGAGTATGGGGTATCGGGCTTGTTGTTACGAGCTATTCGGTCTCTGTACGACCGTTGTGAGAGTTTAGTTCGCATTGCCAACACTCGGTCGGAGTCATTCCCAGTGAGAGTTGGACTCCGCCAGGGCTGCCCTTTGTCACCGGTCCTGTTCATAATTTTTATGGACAGGATTTCTAGGCGCAGCCAGGGAATGGAGGGTGTCATGCTTGGTGACCACAGGATCTCATCTCTGTTGTTTGCAGATGATGTTGTCCTGTTGGCTTCATCCAGCAATGACCTACAGCTCTTGCTGGGACGGTTTGCCGCTGAGTGTGAAGCGGCTGGGATGAGAATCAGCACCTCCAAGTCCGAGTCCATGGTCCTCAGCCGGAAAAAGGTGGATTGTCCTCTCCGGGTTGGGGACAGGCTCCTGCCCCAAGTGGAGGAGTTTAAGTATCTTGGGGTCTTGTTCACGAGTGAGGGGAAAATGGAGCGAGAGATCGACAGACGGATTGGAGCAGCATCTGCAGTGATGCGGACGTTGTACCGGTCTGTTGTGGTGAAGAGGGAGCTTAGTTCTAAGGCAAAGCTGTCGATTTACCAGTCAATCTACGTTCCTACTCTCACCTATGGTCACGAGCTTTGGGTAATGACCGAAAGAACGAGATCGCGGATACAAGCGGCTGAAATGAGCTTTCTCCGTAGGATTGCTGGACTCACCCTCAGAGATAGGGTGAGGAGCTCAGTCATCCGGGAGAGGCTCAGAGTAGAACCGCTGCTCCTCCACATTGAAAGGAGTCAGTTGAGGTGGTATGGGCATCTGATTAGGATGCCTCCTGGACGCCTCCCACTTGAGGTGTTTCAGGCACGTCCCACTGGGAGGAGACCCCGGGGCAGACCCAGGACTCGTTGGAGAGACTATGTCTCCCAGCTAGTCTGGGAACGCCTTGGTATCCCCTCTGAAGAGCTGGAGCAGGTGGCTGGGGAGAGGGAAGTCTGGGCTTCTCTGCTTGAACTGCTGCCTCCGCGACCCGGACCTCCGGAAAAGCGGTAGACGATGGATGGATGGATGGATGGATATTTTTTGATAATTACGTGACCAATAGACACATTTCAGACAGTTAAAACCTACAAACACACCATTTTTCAGACAATGACCCCTTTAAACAAATTAATTCACAGTGGAATTATCTTCTAAAGACAATCTCATATTTTAAGACAAATATATTTCTTCAAGCCGCATCTCAGGCCAATCCTTCTGCTAATTTATATCTTACCCCAAACCGTTTATTGCTTGTATAAAGAGTCTCTTTTCTTTGCCTTTGCTTCAACACAATCCTGCAATCAGGGAGAGAGGGGGGAAGAGGAGGAGAGGGATCGAGTTTCTCAGGCGCTCTGTACCCTAATCCAGGATTTGGACACAGGATGAGAAGAACACAGGTAAGTACAAACACAAACAATTACAGCACCGACATGGAATTGGTAGGTGGGGATGCGAGTAGTTTGATAGGAAACAGAGGATCTCATAGGTGTAGGGGGGCGGTTTAGTTCTAGGTGGTGGGATATAAATACCTGCAGTAGACGGGGGGACAGAGAAACGCTGAAGGTGTGACAGACGCCAACTTGCATCTCTATTAGAGAAAAGAGACAGGGAGATGCTTTGCAGGTGCCTTAATGAGGGAAATCTCTGTGGCTGAGAAACACACTTCAAAAGTATATCAGTGTGACTCGAACTAGAAGCTTGCGAATCTTCATCCTCAAGAGTGGAGGCTGATGGTAGAGCTATGCCTGAAACTGCGAGGAGTTCTGGATGAAGTGCTGACACCTATTTTTCCAAGAGAAAAGGGGGCAACCTATCACAGTTTTCTACCTGCATATTCCCAAAGTGCCTGGAGGGGAAGAGTATGCTTGAGTGAGCCACAGAGAAAAGGAAAAGACGAGGAGACAATGCGTATCAGGTGAAAGACGACTAGACACAGGCAGAGAAAGACAAAGCAGAACTAGAGAAAGGAGCAAGTTGCACAAATAGGAGGAAAGAAGGGTGAGCAGAGCCACAATGGGAGGCATGTGAAGCAAGAGAAGGAAAAGTGGAGACGAGAAGTTTAGGAAGCACGTCAAACTTTTAAGACCGTTCAAAAGAAGTCAGATAAAGATGGCCTGCCAGGCATTTAGCGCCGAGTCTTTTACCCCGCTGGCGGGTGACTCGCCCTTGCCAATCCTCATGCACCATGGCTCCACCAGTGACTGCCTGCCAACCAGCTCCCATGCTCAGAGCATGGTGTCTGCAGGTAACTCTAAACCGTCTTCTGTTCTGCAACGTTTGTTTAAATGGTTGAGTTGCCTCTGAGGAATTTGTTCGGAACAAATGTCGTGGCTTTGTGTTCTGCAAGCGTCTCATTATATAAAGTCTGCTCACATCATTTTGCCTTGATGCTTTAATCCCAGCTGCAAGAAGAAGGCAGGCCTCCAACTGTCTTACAGGATAAGATTAGAAATTTTCTTTTCTTTTATTTATTTTGCTGTGACAAGGTTTAGATTGCAACACTACATTTGCCCACCTACAAACACATTACAGAGCATTAGACATCAATACAAATCTAAACAACAGTACTATCAAAACTATTGTGAGTATTTATAGTTGCATTCTGGAAGAGCCTATGCACAAATGATTACATACTATTTGCACATAAATGAAGGGCTCCATGTCTCACCTATAGATTTGCATAAAGAATAAAATAAAATTTGTACAGTTTCTATGTCCATGCAATGGAGAGCATAGATTGAATAGACAAATACATTTATTCAAATCCAGTCCAAATTACATAAATCCATATAATCAGCCGGTTTTGGCCGAGCTGTTGCTACTCAGTAGATAATCATTTTGGGGATATACTGGTATGATAAACTCCCCGAGGTCTTTTTCGCCAAGAAGCACTGTGTAGGAAACTTCCTGTGTTTTCTTTTTTAGTGCCTGCTGATTATTTTATCTAAGAATAGACCAGATTGGATCATGCAAACCATTATTCATTCATTTATATAGCAGCAGGGTAAACATATTTCATATAAGATGTTCTACAGTAGCACATGAAGCAATTTTAAATCTGTTGGTGCGCTGCAAAAAACAGATGATCTTTAGTGAGTCCATGCATAACATGAAATATGCTCACAGTAAAATCCGTAATAACAGAGGAAGCAAAACTGAGCGCGTGCCAGCTTCAGCTACGTCTACAACATAAGTGAGCCTTCATTACTGCTCAGAATGAACGACCAGTTGCATAACAGAATGGAAACATCCACAGTTGTGCAATTAGCAGGGGAGTCTGAGCCATTTTAGTGCACGCAATTAAATTCGGTTTTATTCATATACTGTAGCCCAGATTTCCTGTAACGGCCACATAACAGTGGTGTATGTGACTAAAAAAAAAAAACTAGAATTGTATGAAAAGAAACCCCCAAATTTCCCCTGAGCAGATAGGTTTTAGCTTTGGACTGCACAGCCAACATGCTTCAGCCGTCAAAGCTTTTCCATTTGGGTATGAAAAGTGCAGACGTTACGGTAGCCCTCACCCTGAGAGGGTTGCGGTGAAGTGATCCATTAGGGCTTATGAGTGGTGGATAAGTCATAATGGATGATTATGTTCTGGGCTCTCACTTCATCGGTGGTCTGCACATCGATTTTAGAAAGTCATGCAAGGTGTGATATCTGTCAAAAAATAAAACCAGTGGACTCCTAGTGCCGGTCCCAAGCCCAGTGCGTGTGCGTGTGTGTGTGTGTGTGTGTGTGTGTGTGTGTGTGTGGTAGCAGCAGGGTCTCATCATATAGTCAGTATTATGGGAGTCAAAAATTAATAAATGCAATTTAAACAAACTGAATAGGGTAGCTACAGTAATTTAAAATTAAATATTGGTGTGAGATATTGTGTTTAAAAGTATTTACTACTTCCCAGAGGTGGACAGTAATTAATTACATTTACTCAAGTGCATGTACTGAAGCAAATTTGTCATGAAACAGTACTTTACTAGCTGGTTATTGACTTGTGCTAACTCGAGCCAGCCGTGTCCTTGGTCGGTTTAGGACTTGATCATTACATTTCATTATATCAGGAAATATCTGACTGGTGTTACTGTTTACTGTTTCTTGGTATAGTTTTGATTAGATTAGATTAGATTTGATTAGATTAGTTGTAAAGGAGAAAAATGTTGCAAATTTATGAGCTAAAAATTACAAACATAAAAAAATAAAATTACATCACAAAAAAATTTGAAGATTTATAAAGAAAAATATTGATATTATATTTTAAAAAAATCACAAATTTGCAAAAAAATTGAATTTATGAGTAATGTTTTTAAAATTTAGGAGAAAAATGTCTCAAACTTATGAAACAATTTCAAATAAGTATGAGTCAGACCTTTCATTTACTACACTAGTGCATGCCCGTAAACAGCACGTGCTCCTGTCTAAAGCAGGTAGGCCAATCAGGCTTTACAGGCCCAAATGTAGGCTGTGTTTGAAAGTGAAATACAAAGAGCAGTAGCCTATAGACAATCCCACATGTCAGACTTTGGCAAATGTAAAAGGGACTGAACACTAAGATTTATTTGATTGTGTGAATATTAATTACAAAATTATTCAAAGTGGACATCCAGTATTAGCGACTGTTTAAGAACCATTGTTTAGAAATATTTGAGACCCATTCTAGTTCATCCTTTTATATTTTAGCAATATTTTAAGTACAAAACACCCAACATTATTTGGCTGCAACTGCTGCATCAGCGTTGCCCATCTGTCAGTAAATTAAAAATGATTTATTTCGTTATTTAGGTGTTTTTGTGTGTTTGGTCACAGTCGTCGTTTAGTCAAAGTGTGCATATGTGTCCGCATATGATATGCAGTTGATCTGGCCATTCCGCTCCACGATCATGCACTGGGAGGAGCGCCATGTTGAACCCGCGGTGCTGTAAAGGACAGCGGTGGCACACGGGTAAAGTATGGGTGAAGAAGCAACCGAAACTCCTGTTAACTGGGCAGTCTGGGCTTGGGTCCCAGTAAAGGACTGCGGTAAGCCAGTCCAGCTGCTGCCCCTGCTCCCCACGCGCACCTCATGTTCTCCACATATGCCGAATTATCCTTTAGAGCTGCACAATCACAGCAACATAATAGTATAATTTTTTAAGCATTAAATCTTTAATATTCTCTTTTTCTAGTCAAATTTGTCGCTTTTCACTTCCTTGTTTTGTTTACGGAGCTCTCTGGTGACTGGTTGTGATGCCGCAGATTATCCAGTCAGTACAGAGTCAATCTGAAACCCTGCCCACACTTCTAGAAGCCAGAGTACAAGAAAACAGAGTGGTGGCTAAACTTTTATTAATAAACATGACATATTTTGACTGAACAACTCCATACTCGGGGATGCACACCCTCGTAACCTCAGCAAAGTAATTATAAAATCTGAGGCCAGTCTGACAAACACTTTGGGAGATATCTGAGGAACAGACACACACACACACACATACACACACACAGACAGAGATTTGTTGCATTTATAGAAAGCTAGATGATGATGTAGACTGCTGCAGGTTACAGGAACAAGACCCAATAATTTTGCCCTTTTTTATTTGTAAAACGGGCAGATGAAACAATAAAATGAATCTGAATCTGGAAAAGTGAAAAAAAAAATTAATATATGATGAAATAGTGTGTGTGCGCTTCAAATTGGTGAGAACAAAAAGTAGATATAGGCCTGCTTTCTCACTCCCAACTGATCTGAGAGTGAATAAAGTTAGTTGTGGCCGGGTAACTAATATAAGGTAATGCTGCTTTTACAAGTACTCTTTCTGGTCGATCGAGCTACCTCTGCTACGTTCATGGCAATTAACTCAAAGAAATCAAATTATGTGGTTTTATACTTCTCCCACGGTAGAAATGGACGCTTTCACTGTCACTTGTAATGTGGACTTGTAGGCCTACTGTGAACCAGCTCTTCTCTCTGTTACGCCCATCTCTTGTTTGTCTCCATCAGTATCATCTGGGCTGTCCCTCGGTCAGCCCTCCAAGCGCTCCCACATGTACCTCTCCTCTTCCCCCATCGCCAATACTCTCGGCAGCACGCCCCCTGGACTACATTACCCGGTTACCCCCTGCCACTACAGCAACCAGCAGGCAACCTATGGCATGATGGCAGGTGAGTGGTCCTGGGAGAACAGAGAAATCACTGGTTTACAAACTGGCTTTTTTTAAACTGAATATACAGTATTTGCTGAAATTTCTAACACACATACAGCTGATAGATGCTAAAAACTGGTCTGAAAATCTGAAGGATGCTAGTGCCAGTCTACACTGTTCAGGGAGGCTCATTTCTGCCTCAGTGCAAACTTGCCAGGACAAAATTCTTAATAGTTTGGCATTTTCAGAAGCGTATTGCTGCCCCAAAAGAAGGCAAAAATAACTAGAAAAGCACTCAGAGAGCGCATACCTCTGCCAAGACTCCTTCCGTCACTACATGGATCACCTCCAAAGTGTAACGGGTTCGTGTGTAGGCCAGGAGCAACTTCTGGTGAAGACTGCATCAGTGTCTGTCCAGTAGTTTTGGAGGAGTCTTGTTAACACACTGGGAGAAAAAAAGAGCCTTGGTGGAGGTATGCGTTCCCGGATCGTCACCAAAATGTAATGGTTTTCTCTGCAGCTCAAGGACCACCTCTGGTGAAGATTTCATCCGAATCCATCCAGTAGTTTGTGTGTAACCCTCCCAGCCAGTGGGCCCCATGTTAAATCTGAGCTGGCTTATGGGCCCCATGTGGGTTTGTCCGCAGCTTCCATGTTGGCCCCGTCTGTGTTTGCCCACATGGACTTTAACTGTTTACGTTTTTTCAACATATTTTCTCATAAATTTGCTATTGTCTTGTAAATTTGTGACTTTTCCCCCCAATTTGATATTTTTTTAATTTGAAACTTTCTCATAAATTTGCAACTTATTTACTGCAAACTTGCAACTTTTTCTCATAAATTTGTGATTTTTTTTCTTTTAAAAATGCATTTTTCTCATAAATGTGTTAGTTTTTCTTTTCTTCAAAAATTGTGACTTTTTCTTGCTTATTTGCTAACATTTTCTTGTAATTTAGACGTTTCTTATATATTTTCCACTTTTTTTACTGTAATATTGCATTTTTTTCTCATAAATTTGTTATTTTTATCCTTGTAAATTTGGGACCTTTTTCTCATAAATTTGCTGCTATTTTTTGTTACCTCCTTGTGTCATATCTGGACATGCCATGTCCACGCTTTCTATTGTTTCTGAACTATTTGCACGATTCTGTGATCATTAGTAGTTTGGGTATCCTAGTTTCTTAATTCAACTATTGTCTTCTAGTCTCTCCCGTCATCTTCCCATTCCTCCAGCTACTCGTGTGTTTTCATTTGGCCCCAATTAGTTACCCAGCTGTTCAGTGCCAGTTAATTTCAGTGTCCCTATACAGTATCTCACAAAAGTGAGTACACCCCTCACATTTTTGTAAATATTTTATTATATCTTTTCATGGAACAACACTGAAGATATGACACTTCGATCCAATGTAAAGTAGTCAGTGTACAGCTTGTATAACAGTGTAAATTTGCTGTCCCCTCAAAATAACTCAACACACAGTCATTAATGTCTAAACTGTTGGCAACAAAAGTGAGTACACCCCCAAGTGAAAATGTCCAAATTGTGCCCAAAGTGTCAATATTTTGTGTGGTCACCATTATTTTCCAGCACTGCCTTAACTCTCTTGGGCATGGAGTTCACTAGAGCTTCACAGGGTGCCACTGGAATCCTCTTCCACTCCTCCATGATGACATCAAGAAGCTGGTGGATGTTAGAGACCTTGTGCTCCTCCACCTTCCGTTTAAGGATGCCCCACAAATGCTCAATAGGGTTTAGGTGTGGAGACATGCTTGGCCAGTCCATCACCTTTACCCTCAGTTCCTTCAGCAAGGCAGTGGTCGCCTTGGAGGTGTGTTTGGGGTCGTTATCATGTTGGAATACTGCCCTAAGGCCCAGTTTCCGAAGGGAGGGGATCACGCTCTGCTTCAGTATGTCACAGTACATGCTGACATTCATGGTTCCCTCAATGAACTGTAGCTCCCCAGTTCCCACAGCACTCATGCAGCCCCAAATCATGACACTCCCACCACCATGCTTGACTGTAGGCAAGACACACTTGTCTTTGCACTCCTCACTTGGTTGCCGCCACACATGCTTGACACCATCTGAACCAAATAAGTTTATCTTGGTTTCATCAGACCACAGGACATGGTTCCAGTAATCCATGTCCTTAGTCTGCTTGTCTTCAGCAAACTGTTTGCAGGCTTTCTTGTGCATCATCTTTAAAAAGGGCTTCCTTCTGGGACAACAGCCATGCAGAAAAATTTGATACAGTGTGTGGCGTATGGTCTGAGCACCGACAGGCTGACCCCCCACCCTTTCAACCTCTGCAGCAATGCTGGCAACACTCATGCGTCCATTTTCAAAAAATGGACGCATGAAAATTTTTTGGGTTTAACCTAAAATTGCTCAAGTGCCCAATACTGAGGACCAGGCCCTCAAAGGAATTATAACATGTTTTTTGCTTTACATTAACTAGTAATTTGGAATGGTAAATTGTTGCTACTCCTCCTCCATGACCAGAACTTCTGGGATTTTGACAGTTTAAATAACCAGATGGAGTTGGTTCATTTAAACCAACATAATCCTCTTGTCCTAACCAAGTCTCTGTAAGGGAAATTAAATCAATCTGATGATCAATTAACAAATCATGGACTAGCAGAGACTTGGGAGTTAGAGACATAATATTTAATAAACCACATTTAATTTTTAAATTATGAGGAGGAACAGAGGCCAATTCATTCAATTTAGAGGCTTTATGTTTTATTTGAGTTTTACCAATATTTTGCTTTATCACTTTGGGATGCTTATACATTATATTTTTATTTACTTTGGAGGGAGCAGACAACGATTCTCTGATGGGGAAGTCAGGGGCTAAGCTGAGGGGTGGCGGATGAAGAGGAGCTGCAGAGAGGCGTGTAAGACTGCGACTCTGCTTCCTGGTCCCAACTCTGAGTAGTCAGGGTTTTGGAAATTTGGATAAAAAAGATGCCAGATTGTTAGATAAATGAGAAGCACCATCCAAAGTCGGATGAATGCTGTCTTGTCTCATAAGACCAGGTTTTCCCCAAAATGAGCTCCAATTGTCAATGTAGCCCACGTTACTTGCAGGACACCACACAGACAGCCAGCGGTTCAAGGATGATGAGCAGCTAAACATGTCATCACTGGTCAGATTGGGGAGGGGCCCAGAGAATACTACAGTGGCAGACATCGTTTTTGCAAAGTCACACACCGATTCTATATTAAGTTTCGTGACTTCCGACTGCCGGAGACGGATGTCATTAATGCCGGCGTGAATAACAATTGTGGAATATTTACAGTTACTTTTAGCCAGCATTTTCAAATTTGACTCGATGTCGCCTGCTCTGGCCCCAGGGATGCATTTGACTATGGCCGCTGGAGTCTCTAGGTTCACGTTTCTGACTACAGAGTCGCCAATGATCAGAGTTTTTTCCTCAGCGGGTGTGTCGCTGAGCGGGGAAAAACGATTAGAAACGTGAACAGGTTGGTGGTGTACCGGGGCTTTGCGACTAGGCTTCCTTCTCACCGTCATCCACCCAGTCTCCTCGCTGCTGAGGAGAGCTGGGGGACCGCTGACAGGGGGGCCTAAGCTAGCTAGCTCCGCTGCAGCTAAGGGGCGTCCGTCGAGATTAACTGGCGCAGACGGTGTTTCAATGCAGCGGAGCCGGGATTCCAAATCAGACAACCTTGCCTTGAACGCCTCAAAAAGACAACATTTATTACATTTACCATTATCACTAAAAGAGGCAGAGGTGTAGCTAAACATCTGACAGAGAGAGCACACCAGAGGAGGAGAGGAAAGAGAGCTAGTAGCCATCGCTAGTGGCTGGAGAGCAAACCACACAGGCAGATAGCAAAACAGGAAGTGACGATACGTTACCACAAGGAAGTGACGATCCCACAAGTGAAAGTGGAACCTGTTCTGTTCTGTTCTGAGTGGAACCTGTCCTGTTAATCTACTGTATGGTCTTGGCCACTGTGCTTCAGCTCAGTTTCAGGGTGTTGGCGATCTTTTTATAGCCTACGCCATCTTTATGTAGAGCAACAATTCTTTTTTCAGATCCTCAGAGAGTTCTTTGCCATGAGGTGCCATGTTGAACTTCCAGTGACCAGTATGAGAGAGTGTGAGAGCGATAACACCAAATTTAATACACCTGCTCCCCATTCACACCTGAGACTTTGTAATAGTAATGAGTCACATGACACCAGGGAGGGAAAATGTTTAATTGGGCACAATTTGGACGTTTTCACTAAGGGGTGTACTCACTTTTGTTGCCAGCAGTTTAGACATTAATGGCTGTGTGTTGAGTTATTTTGAGGGGACAGCAAATTTACACTGTTATACAAGCTGTACACTGACTACATTGTATCAAAGTGTCATATCTTCAGTGTTATCCCATGAAAAGATATAATAAAATATTAACAAAAATGTGAGGAGCGTACTGTCTTTTGTGAGACACTGTATATACCCACTGTTTTCATTTCTCCCTGTGGCAACATTACAGTATTTCCCTCTGGTAGTTCCTCATCATTTGTTTACCTGTAAGCATTTAGCATTATTTGCACATTTTGTGTTTGCCAGCCCTCGAGCTGCATTCATTGCCTTTTATTAATAAACCATCTTGCACTGAAGTCCGTCCCACCTGAAGGAGTCATTGTTCCTGTTCTGCCGGAGATTGTTTCTGACAGAATGTTGCCACCAAAGGACTCTGTGGGCATGGACTTTAAGTTGTACGGCTTGGACGAGGATGAGCATTGGGCAGCATGGCTCATCGAGGATTTAATGTCAGACACCCACACTTCCCACACTCCCGAGGCGGCCCTGCAAATCCTGGACAGCACGGCGGAGGTTATAGAGGCATACCCCAGCCTGCGGAACTACCCAGGACTCACGGAGCTCCTCATCTTGGTTCCCAACCTCCAGCATATGCTCCGCGGGCTGGTGAGAAGCTCTCCCCCGCCTGTACCTGTGCCGATGATGAAGTGTCCCCTGGTGCAGACGCCTTCTGCTTCTCACTACTCTCCAGCTCCGGGATCCTTGTCACGCCGTCCTCCAGCTCCGGTACCTCCACTCCGCCTTCCGCCAGTTCTGGTCTCTGCTCCTTTCCGTTCCCCAACGCCAGCTCCTCACCACCTCCCGGCTGCGCCCAGCCAGACGAACTTACAGCGATCGGATATACCTCCGGTGGATTACCCCTTTGATCGCTTTTATCCGGCCACTGTGAGTAAACTGACCAGCGATTCCAGCGCTTCCTTGTGATTCACTGATGTGCCCTACCTGAAGCGATTGCTAAGCTAACGCCAGTTAGCTTAATGCTGGCGCCAGCCATTCCACCTAACACCAGCCTGAATCAAAGCCCAGCTGCGAGGCCCAGCGGAGACACTACCAGGCAGGCGGCTATTTGTTGACGGGGCTCAGCAGAGATTTCACCCAGGCAGACGGCGGTAGGCGGCGGTGCCCAGCGGAGGACTTACCGTGACTGCAGCGGCGGTGTGCGACGAGACTACCCGAAGCGATTGCTAAGCTAACGCTAGTTAGCTTAATGCTGGCGCCAGTCATTCCACCTTACACCAGCCTGAATCGAAGCCCAGCTGCGAGGCCCAGCGGAGATACTACCAGGCAAGCGGCTATTTGTTGACGGGGCTCAGCAGAGATTTCACCCAGGCAGACGACGGTAGGTGGCGGTGCCTAGCGGAGGACTTACCGTGACCTCAGCGGAGCTCGGTGGCAGCGGCGGTGTGTGACGAGACTCGGTTGGAGGAGCGGGACAGGAGACCAGTTACGGCGACTATGAGCAACGAGACCAGCAACGGAAGGGGCTAGTTGGCTAGCTGAGGCCCAGCTGGATTCGAGGACGATCGGATCAGATTCTGGCGATATAAGCAGAATTTATTTTACTATCCACAGATTTTCTTTTTCCTTCTTTCCAAGAAAGACTGAAGATGGCTGCCACCGGATTAAAAAGTGGGCTGATGGGCACCACTAATAAGCCTTCTCTACTTCTCTACTTCCTCTTCGTTTTGTCTTTGTGTGTCTGGACCTGCAACAAGAAGGATTTTCCGACAAACTCAACCAAAGGTGAAGTTAAAAAGTTTTATCTGTATGGATTTGGGCTTGGACATCTCACCCTACACTCTATGTGGTCTTTAAAAGCCCTGAGCAAAAACTTCCAAATTAAGGCAAACATGGCTGTTAAGCAAAAATCACAATATGGCAGAGGATATACAATTAAAGTTCTGTTAGTTCTGCTACTTCTGGCAGGAGACATTCACCTTAACCCTGGACCTGCCACTATTAAACAGCAGACCACTGGGTTAGCACAAAACCGAGCTGTACAAAAGCAAAAACAACATTTATTTTTCCAAACTGTTAATCATGCACGAGTTCTTTGGGACACCAAGGCTAAACCAAAGGGGATCCTCGGCGGTCATTTAAACATACGGAGCATAATCCCCAAAAGAGATGAGATTTCGGTGTTGCTGTTGGACTCAAATCTGGACTACCTTTGTCTCTCAGAAAGCTGGCTACACAGGAACATAGACACTAATATGATCGATATTGTGGGCTACCAGTGTTTTAGAAAAGACAGGCAGGTAGGGAGGGGAGGAGGTGTTTTAATTTACATCAAAGAGAAATATAAATGTCAGCTGGTTGATTTGAATACTTCACTTGAATGTTTAGCTGTTAATGTATGTCTCTCTCCGGTAATGAATTTCAACATTGCAGTAGTGTACAACCCACCGTCACACAACTCTTCCTTTTATAATGAATTAAGTGATCTGGTTAAACAACTTGAGAAGAACAGAGAAACGATAATTCATGGTGACTTTAATATCAACTGGTCTGATAAAAAAGACAAACAAAAACTGAAAAGCCTCATGACTAAATTTAATTACCAGCAAATCATCAAAGGACCCACCAGGATAACCAAACAATCCAGAACACTTATTGACATGGTATTTACTAATAAACCAGAACGAATAACCAGAACCTATAATCTTGTAACTGGTCTCTCAGATCATAACATGGTTCTTGCTGTCAGGAAACTTACTAAAAAGCGACTACAGTATTTTGGGGGAGTCGATATTGACAAATCAAATTTTATTATCCCCAAATCAAAAAATGAGGAGTTTGAACATTACTTAGAGAATCAAAATTGGGAGCAGCTCATGTCAACATGTGAAGTAGATGATTGTTGTAATTTTATAACTGCAACAATCACAAAGTCTATAGAAAAATTTTCAAAGCAAATTAAAAGTAGACAACAGAAGATTAGCCTACCATGGTTAAATAATGAAATAAGAAAACTTATGAAGAGGCGAGACTATGCACTGAAAACATCACTAACCTCCAAACTACAAAATGATCACCTTGTGTACAAAAGTTTAAGAAATAAAGTGGTACATGAGCTGCGAAAATCAAAAATATCTTATTACAATAAACTGATAGATCATGCAAAGGGTAACAACAGTTCCCTATGGAGGCATTTAAATAACTTAACTAATAAAAAAAACGATCAGAAGGGGGTAAAGGAACTTAGAATCAATGGCAAGACCGTCAGTGACAAGGCTACTTTGGCAAATGAATTTAATTCACACTTTGTGGGCTCTGTGGAAGACTTAACAAAAAATTTTGTGCTGCCAAATGTGCTCAACAACACAAATTCCATACTTCCAACAGATACTTTTCACATCGATGAGGTAAATGAGAAGTTAATTGCTGGTATTGTTAAAACACTGTCAAACTCAAAAACTAATGATATCTACAATATGAGCACCTCCTTTCTCAAAATGCACAGCAAAATATTAATCAAACCACTGACTCATCTCATTAATCTCTCCATTAGGTCTAGTACATTTCCATCTGGCTGGAAAAAAGCTGTCGTCATACCAGTTCATAAATCAGGCAGTAAAGACGATATATGCAATTACCGCCCAATCTCTATTTTACCAGTCCTATCTAAGGTTCTTGAAAAAGTTGTAGCTACACAGCTGATAGACTACTTACAAGACAGTCAACTTCTTCATCCACATCAATTTGGTTTTAGACCAGGATACTCAACAGAAACAGCAAATTGTTGCCTTATTGAAAACGTCAAACAGTCCTTGGACAGGGGTAATGTGGTAGGAGCTGTTTTTCTAGATCTCAAAAAGGCTTTCGATACTGTAAACCACAGTTTGCTTTTATCCAAAATGGTATCTTTTAACTTCTCCCCAAATACATTAGAATGGTTTGCATCTTATCTCCAGAATAGAGAACAGTGTGTAAAAGTTCACCAGGATAAATCCTCATTTTTAAACAACCGCATGGGTATCCCACAAGGGTCCATTCTTGGTCCTTTACTTTTCAGCATTTTTATTAATGACTTGCCGTTACACTGCTCAGCTGCAACATGCCAACTTTATGCAGATGATGCAGTTATTTACACAGCTGCCAAGACTCCAGCACAGGCTGCAGATGTACTGTCTACAAGTATGGTTGATGTCCAAGAGTGGCTCCTCAAGAACCATCTATTGCTGAACCTTCAGAAAACAGTCTCAATGTGCTTTTCAATCAAAAAATGTAACCTGCAACATTTTAAAGTTAATATACATGATCATGACATCAGTTTAGCTACAGAATTCAAATACCTTGGCATTGTACTAGATCCTCAACTCAAATTTAATCTTCATATAAAGAAAATTTCAAAAACAGTAAAAAAAAATCTGAACTGCTTTAAATTAATTAGATATTACATACCTTACGAAGCAGCTGCACTGTATATGCATTCTATGGTTTTTTCTCATATATCATACTGTTTGACAGTCTGGGCTCAAGCAGCCCCTTCCACAATAAGACATATAGGTTCATTATATAATCAAACCCTAAAAATCTTGGACAAAAAGCCCATTAGGTGGCATCACTGTAATGTTTTAAAAAAATACAACCTATTGAGTTTTGAGAGCTTCATTGACCTCTGTCTTCTGAAATTAACGTTCAAATGTTTCCATAAATCAGCACCCGAGCCACTTGCTGGTTTCGTCCAAAGACAGGACAGCAGCAGAGCCACCAGGAGTTCTGTTAACAATAACTGTAAAATATTCCACCGCAGAACCACATTTGGACAAACAGCTTTCTCTATAAAGGGCAGTCACATCTGGAACACAATGCCAAATGAAATTAAAATAATAACGGACTTTAAAACATTCACTAAAAATGTTAAAAACTGGCTGAAAAATAAACAAGAATGTACTCATGTATGAATTAATTGTCTGCAAAGTGAGAGTGAATGAAGGGAAGGAATAAATGTGTTTGTTTATAGTGAGTGACGGAGGGAGGAAGGCCTGAAATAGGCAAATGTGAGTTATGTTATATGTGTTAAATGTGAGTCAGGCTGTTATATTTGTGTATTTATAATATTTATAATATTTATGTTAAATGTGAGTCAGGCTGTTATATTTGTGTATTTATAATATTTATAATATTTATAATTGTGTATTTATAATTTTTCTGCATTGATGTATGTGGTTATTGTGTATATTTTTTATCTTGATTCTTTTTTCTAAAGCCCATCCAGGGACAAGAGTTGCAAATTAGCTAATAGCTATACACTCTATGTGCAACACATCAGATTGATTGTCTTTGATTAATTGTCTATGTTTATTGCACTGTCCCTGTCAAATAAACTAATCTACTACTACTTTGCCGCCACATGGAGCATTTCACCTGGTTCCCCTTCAGCCATCCCAGCAGCAGTGGCGTCCTCAGCGGCAGCGGAGCGGGAATCACGCGCCACTCTCCCAGCAGCAACTCCTTTGCAGCATCAGAGAATTTCAGCAGCAGCCTTCTCTTTGCTCCAGAACTTTTCATTGGCTGTCGTATCAGCTCCTCCTCTCCCTTCGTCTGCTGCTGTCCCCCTTTCCTCCATGGCATCGGCGCCTGTTGCTGAGCTTCTGTCCGCCTCATCAGCTGTTCCGCTGGTGTCTCCTGAGGCCATCACACCTGCTCCTGAGGCTGTCATCGTGGGATCAGCGGAATCATTGGGGTCTTCACCAGCAGTGGAACGGGAGTTAAGGCAAGTACTTTTTTTAGTATTTTAACATGGTATGGTACTGGAGAGGAGAGTCCGGCTGTTGGTCGAACCTCGGATTCAGGAGGAGCAATGTGGTTTTCGTCCTGGCCGTGGCACATCGGACCAGCTCTTTACCCTCTCGAGAATTCTTGAGGGTTCGTGGGAGTTTGCCCAACCAGTTTACATGTGTTTTGTGGACTTGGAGAAGGCATTTGACCGCGTCCCTCGTGGATTTTTGTGAGGGGTGCTTCGGGAGTATGGGGTATCGGGCTTGTTGTTACGAGCTATTCGGTCTCTGTACGACCGTTGTGAGAGTTTAGTTCGTATTGCCAACACTCGGTCGGAGTCATTCCCAGTGAGAGTTGGACTCCGCCAGGGCTGCCCTTTGTCACCGGTCCTGTTCATAATTTTTATGGACAGGATTTCTAGGCGCAGCCAGGGAATGGAGGGTGTCATGCTTGGTGACCACAGGATCTCATCTCTGTTGTTTGCAGATGATGTCCTGTTGGCTTCATCCAGCAATGACCTACAGCTCTTGCTGGGACGGTTTGCCACTGAGTGTGAAGCGGCTGGGATGAGAATCAACACCTCCAAGTCCGAGTCCATGGTCCTCAGCCGGAAAAAGGTGGATTGTCCTCTCCGGGTTGGGGACAGGCTCCTGCCCCAAGTGGAGGAGTTTAAGTATCTTGGGGTCTTGTTCACGAGTGAGGGGAAAATGGAGCGAGAGATCGACAGACGGATTGGAGCAGCATCTGCAGTGATGCGGACGTTGTACCGGTCTGTTGTGGTGAAGAGGGAGCTTAGTTCTAAGGCAAAGCTGTCGATTTACCAGTCAATCTACGTTCCTACTCTCACCTATGGTCACGAGCTTTGGGTAATGACCGAAAGAACGAGATCGCGGATACAAGCGGCTGAAATGAGCTTTCTCCGTAGGATTGCTGGACTCACCCTCAGAGATAGGGTGAGGAGCTCAGTCATCCGGGAGAGGCTCAGAGTAGAACCGCTGCTCCTCCACATTGAAAGGAGTCAGTTGAGGTGGTATGGGCATCTGATTAGGATGCCTCCTGGACGCCTCCCACTTGAGGTGTTTCAGGCACGTCCCACTGGGAGGACACCCCGGGGCAGACCCAGGACTCGGTGGAGAGACTATGTCTCCCAGCTAGTCTGGGAACGCCTTGGTATCCCCTCTGAAGAGCTGGAGCAGGTGGCTGGGGAGAGGGAAGTCTGGGCTTCTCTGCTTGAACTGCTGCCTCCGCGACCCGGACCTCCGGAAAAGCGGTAGAAGATGGATGGAACATACAAAGTATTGCCTTACTTCTGCCGGGGGAACTCAGTTGCACCCCCCATCTGCTTCTAGCCTTCCTCCACCGGGCTCCACTGCTGGTACCTGTATTAATCGAACACCCCCCTGTATTTTTTCCTCCCTGTCTGAGGTGGCTACAGTGGGGATGGAGTTCCAGGCTCCCAAGCACGCCGCTCGCCAACCTTCACCATCATCATCTGGGTTTGCCGTTTGTCAATCTTCTTCACCCGAGCTACAGGCACCGCCTTCGCCATCATCCGAGTTGCACACTTCACCTTCATTGTCCGAGCTGCATGCTCCATCTTCATCATCCGAGCTGCATACTCCACCTTCATCGTCCGAGCTGCACGCTCCACCTTCATCGTCCGAGCTGCAAGCTCCACCTGGTTCATCAGAGCTGCACGCTCCACCTAGTTTGTCAGAGCAGTCCGCTCCACCCCAGTCGTCTGAGCAGTCCACTCCAACCTGGTTGTTCGAGCAGTCCACTCCACCTTCACTGTCATCTGCTGTCTGGCAGCCCTTGGACTTTGGGAAGCCAACTGATGCATCATGCAACTCTGTCTGGTGGTCTACAGACTCCACACTGCATCAAATTGGTCTGCATGGCCACCAGGCCTGCTGTGTTTTTTGGTTTGGGGGGCCATGGACTCTGGGCGGCCTCCTGATCCAATCTGTTCTTTGGTTGTGGGGGTCCTTGGACTGTAGTTGGCTCTCCCACCCATCCTGTTCTTTTGTCTGGGGGTCCTTGAACTCTGGTCAGCTGCCCCCAACATGCCGTCTTCCCTGGGTGGTGGTTCCTGGACTCCAGCCGACCACCTGATAAACTGCTTTTGTTCTGTATTGACTCCTTCCCTCCAGTCCTTTGTCCCCCTCCACCTGCTTGATTTGAGGTTTGTTTTAGGGGCGTCTGGCATCTGCCCTTAAGGAGGGGGTGCTCTATCATATCTGGACACGCTTTCTATTGTTTCTGAACTATTTGCACGATTCTGTTATCATTAGTAGTTTTTGTATCCTAGTTTCTTATTTCAGCTATTGTTTTCTAGTCTCCACCGCCATCTTCCCATTCCTTTTTTAGTTAGTTACCTTTTCCCCATTCCTTTTTTAGTTAGTTTTTTAGTTAGTTACCCAGCTGTTCTGTGTTAGTTAATTTTGGTGTTGCTATATATACCCGCTGTTTTCATTTCTCCCTGTGGTAGCATTGCAGTTTTTCCCTCTGGTCCTTCCTCATCGTTTGTTTACCTGTAAGAGTTTAGCATTTTTTGCGCATTTTGTGTTTGACAGCCCCCGAGCTGCATTCATTGCCTTTTGTAAATAAACCATCTTGCGCTAAAGTCTGTCCCGCCTGAAGGAGTCATTATTCCTGTTCTGTTGGAGGTTGTTTCTGACACCTTGGCAGTGGCAATATAAGCTGCGGCTTCAGCCATCACCCATTTCGGATAACTCACGTGGAATTGTATAGTAGAAGGAGTCTTTGTCTAATTTGACCTTGTTGTTATATTATACAGTTTCTTTTAACCTGTAATGTACTATCCGAAATAAACAAATTCATTCATTCATTCAGGTAACATTAAAACTTTAATTTTATTCCATAAAATGAGGTTATCATGAAATAAAGAGAAAAAAAATATTGTTCTATATATTGTTATATTGTTCTTATATACAATATAATTTTCAAGTAATAATGAGAAAATCACATTGTTTTAACAATAAAGTATATTGTTGTATAAATATATTGCTCTATAAACTGATGTTATATTGCGATACTCAGCCCTTTCTTCCTGGTGTGGCAGCAATACACTTCTATAATCAAGCACAAGTAATAAGTATGTAAATCATCAAAAAAGTTACTTGAGTAAAAGTAAGAAAGTGTGTTCTAAAAAGTTATTTGAGCAGTGGCTAATGATTTTACTCTACCAATTTCTTTATTATTTTTTTTTCAAAGACATTTAAGAATTTATTCTCATAAAGTTTTGAGTTTTTCTCATATTTTTCACTTTTATCTTGCAAAGTGCAACTTTTTTGTGATAAATTTAGGAACTTTTTCAGGCAAATTTATCTGGAAATTTGCAACTTTTTTCTTGAGTTCTTGGGAGGTTTTTTTCCTCTTAAATATGATTATTATATAATAAAATATAAACTTTCCATATGTACATTCTAATATAATCCAAACCATAGAAATAAACAGACTCACTCGGCATGACTAATGCTGATTATAGCAGTCTGATAGACAATGTTACATAAACAGTAACAGCTGTCTCAGGGATTTTGATGAGGGTGCTGACAGTGATATTTACTATGTACTATAATGATGATGGTGTGTTTATTAATAATGGCCCTCTTCCATCCTTCCCTCTGCTCCCGTGCACAGCACAGGAAATGCTGTCTGCCAGTATTTCCCAGACTCGTATCCTGCAGACCTGTGCCGTCCCTCACCCTAACATGGTGAGCGGTGCCAACCCACTGCAAGGTAAAGATCAGACACGTACTCCATGCACATGCACCCATACATACTGATTCTATCTCCCCTCCTGTGGTTTAAGCCATTAAACTGAGCAGAAAATGTGTTTATTTTCTGTTTAATTTGAAATCGGCTGCCAGTTAAAATCAATTTCAGCCTTGATTGCCTCGCTCTGGCTCTTTAGCGTGCTCACTTCAGCATTTTTTAGAGTACTTGTTAAAGGCAACTGTCAAAGATGACTTTCCAGTTCCCTGTACTCCTGTCAGGAGGGGGAGTTGGAAACCGTCAGGGTGATTGGTGCTGGTGCTGGTGCAAAAAGTCAGTCATCGCCTCTTATGCCTCACAGAAAAGGCTTTGATAGTTAATATTCTGAATAGAGCTGGTTGCCCTCAAAAAGGGAGTCCCTTTAATTTACACAGATGCAACAGCTTTTCTATGCCTGCAGGGGCTTATATTAAAACTAGCATGTTAGAACAGGATGGTATATTGATCATTGATCTGTTAGATGTTGGAACAGGCAGCTCAGTCACTTTTGCTCGCCACTTTAGCAGATGAAATATTCTGTTATGTAGTTTCCAAAAAAAAAGATGAATTAATGAATAAATTCAGTACATTTATGAGAAAAGTATTAAATTTGTGATAAAGTCAAGAATTTATGTATTTTTTTTTTAAAAAAATCACAAATTTACCAGCAAGATGCAAAAACAGAAAATTACATCAAATCTATCTGCAAATTTATGATACAAAACAGACATAAAAACATCAAAAATTTGATCTAAACAGGTCACAAATTTACCAAAGAGGATGCATTTTTGTAAGGAAGAAAATCTCAAGAGTTTGACAAAATAACAAATTTAGGATCAAAAACGGTTCAAATGGGTTCAGTTTTGGGACCATTATTATTCAATATGTATATAAATGATATATGTAAAGTTTCAGAAAAAATGGACTTAATATTGTTTGCTGATGACACTAACCTGCTATGCAGTGGAAACAACTTGGAACAACTTCTGGATACACTCGGAAAGGAATTAGGAAAGCTGAAACTGTGGTTTGATTCAAACAAATTAACGCTCAATTTAAGCAAGACAAAATTTATAGTCTTTAACAACCATCACAACTACCCAGTACCCAAACTCAGTGTAAATGGTGTAGAGATTGAAAGGGTATCCGAAACTAAATTCCTTGGAGTAATAATTGATAACAAACTGTGTTGGAAGCCACATATTAATTATATAAAAGGTAAAGTATCCAAATCAATTGCAATATTACACAGAGTGAAAAATTTGCTGAATCAACCCACACTATACACCTTGTATCATTCATTAATACTCCCATACATGACATATTGTAATGAAGTATGGGGAAATACATATAAAACAAACATATATCCACTCTTTATGCTTCAAAAGAGAGCTATTAGAATAATCAACAAAGCAGCTTACAGGGAACCAACAAACCCACTTTTTCTTAAACAAAAAACTCTCAAGTTGAAAGATCTGATCGACTTTAAAACCGCAATAATAATGTTCAAAGTGAAGAATCTATCACTGCCCGCAAATATCCAAAAGTTGTTCCAAACAAGGGAGAAACGATATCACTTCAGAGGAACATGTATATTTCAAAAGCCTACAGTGAGAACAACCACCAAGCAACACTGTATTTCAGTGCAAGGTGTCAGATTATGGAACGATTTTGGACCTGAATTAAAATCATGTACAAAGCTTGGACAATTTAAACAAAAACTAAAGGAAGAAATACTCCAAACATATTTACAAGACGACATGTAAACTCACATAAGGATTGACATTTCCAGCCTGTGTTGTGTTATAGCTTAGTTTTTCTTTTTTCTCTGTGACACTATGTCTTAGATTTGTTTTTGAATAGTAACCGCTTAACTTAGACTAGCTCAGTTTTCTTTTTCTCTCAGTCATATTTTGTCTTAGCCTTGCTTTAAATTGTAATCGCTCTTGTCTTGTTTTCTCTTTTTTCTCCTTTGAATTCTTGGATGGAATATGGGTGGGCAATATAAGCTGCGGCTTCAGCCATCACCCATTTCGGATAACTCACGTGGAATTGTATAGTAGAAGGAGTCTTTGTCTAATTTGACCTTGTTGTTATATTATACAGTTTCTTTTAACCTGTAATGTACTATCCGAAATAAATTCATTCATTCATTCATTCATTCATTCATTCATTCATTCAAATGTGAGACAAAAATCACACAAATTGACAAGAAAAAAAAGTCACAAATTTATGAAAAAAAAAATACAAACACAAATTTGCCACAGAAATAAGTTTCAAATTTACTATAATAAAGTCACAAATGTGTGTTGAAGATGCAAATTTAGAAGAAAAACATGCAACATACAAATAAAACAAATCTCAAATTTATTTAAAATATGCACAGTTTTGAGGAAGAAAACTTCCCAAATTTATAACAAAATAGCAAAGTTACAGTAAAACTGTGACAAATCTCACACAAGAAAGTAACAAAATTATTGGAAAAACAAGTTTTCAAGAAAAGTCTGAAGTGTATTAGAATAGTTACAAATATACATGGAAAAAATTGCAAACTTACATACATTTTTTGAAAATGTAGAAGGAAAAAGTTGCAAATGAAAAAAAAACTTATTACTGCAGATCACTTGAGTAATAAAACAGAATGGTGGTCTAGTTGTAGAACACACAGGAAAGTTAACACACAGAGTTTCTGAACGTCTGGCAAACTAGTAGGCTGGTTATCACAAAACAATAACACGAGGCTTTGAAAATCACATTTAATATTGCTGTCTCTGTTGGTAAGAAATGACTGCAGATCAATGAGCAATGAATAGAAACAATTTCACCTTTGATGTATGAGATTAACTCAACTACAACCAAATTAAATGAAATACAGTCAAAGAGAATTGGACCTAAAATGAACCTCAGAACAATTAACATTTTCAGAGGTGATAAAAAAGCTTCTTAATAGATAAGAATATTAAAACACAGGATTTAAACCACTTGAGCATAGACCTTCTTCTGTAAATGGTCTTATAAAATTGTCTCATAAATGTCGCCAAAGGTCGTGCTGAAATACTTTAGGATTAAATTAAACAGGAACCGTCAACCATTACCACACAAAAATAATGTGTCACTTTATCATTCTCCCTTTCTCCTCTGCTAACTGACCACAGGATCTTGTTTGGAAATAAAAATAGGAAAAGGAATGTGGGATAATAATCTGGAACAAAATTATGTTATTTTGCTTGAAACAGGAAAGTATTGGCGGTTAGAAGATTGACAAACTATTTAATGGGAAACAAAACTCATTTAGAGCTCTTAGTAGGAGACATCTAAAGTGGGCATGTAGTGGAACTGATGTCACACACTGGGCCCTATTTTGACGGTCATCAGTGGACTTTCACGCCAGACTTCCCACCATACGCCAGTGTTTTTGTTAGTTCTGTCAGTGAATTGTCTGTTTTTTATGCTTTGTGCACCCACTATGCGCTGGGAGGGGGATAGTCGTTTCAGAGAGGTGTGGCAGTGCGCACTCTGTGCACTGGTACAGTGATCCCTCACTTATCGCGGTTAATGGGTTCCAGAACCGACCGCGAAAAGTGAAAAACCGCGAAGTAGCGTCACCCCTAATGACGTCACCCATAAATAATACGTACGTTCATTCACTCTCTCTCTCATATGATACGTGTGTGTGTGTGTGTAAATGTACATACATACGTAGATGTAAATAAAGTGTGCATAAATATGTTTTTAGAACTCTTTTATTCTTATAACAAGATACGTAACTCAAGATGAAGATGATTTACTTCACAGGTTAATGAGAGCTTTACTGCTCCTCAGGTGACGCCTCATCGTCAGGTGCTAGAGGCGCAGGATCGTCGAGGGCAGCTTCTGATAGAGCTGGAGAAGCTGCAGGAGGCGGCGTAGTGGCTCGACGGGAAGACTATTTCGCACAAAAAGGCACAAGAGAACAGCGAAAAGTTCCACGCGGCAAGACTAGCGATAAAGAACAATGAATGCGGTCCTCCTTCGCTGGGTATGGGAGAGAAGCTGGGTAAAACGTCTCGGCCAATCAGCTTGCGAGGTAAAACGTCTCGGCCAATCAGCTTGCGAGATTCCCGAGCGGTGAAGAGGTGGGCGGAGAGGAGTGGAGCGGTAGTCAGAGAGGTGGATGTTCTAATGTAGTCTCCCTGCCTTCTGCTAGCGCCCGCCCATTTTTTCTCAATTTTGAATTTTTGATGAATATTTTTGAAAAATCCGCGATGCACTGAGGGCGCGAAAGGTGAAGCGCGAAGTAGCGAGGGATCACTGTATTATGGTGCATTTTATGACACTGCGCTTTTGATCAGGAAAAAGGTCTGTCATCAGTAGCACATTGTTTAATGCTATTTCAGTGATGTGTTTTGAAATCGTGTAACTGAGGCTCAAAAGCAAACGGCATGCACTGGGATTTTGTTATTTTAATGGAGAGAGTTGAAACAGTGATAATCACCCATCATTTTATTTATATGATGGTACACTAAATAGTTTTTTTTATTCCATCCACACTCTCATTTTGATTGCGTACTTATCATTGGAGTCTATAGATTAGGCATTAATATATGGGGGGGGGGGGGGGTTCAGGGGACTGAATGAATGAACAGGGAGCATGCGTGTGTTCTGGTGTGGATGCAGCGCACAGGGGGAGGTGTGTTAGTCTGAAGATTTTTATTCCATACACATTTTTGTTTTCATCACTCCATTAGGCACTAATGTGTTTATTTTTTTGAGGAAGGAATGAATGAATGAACAGGGTTTTACTTTTCACTGCAACTTCCCAGAGAGACAGGAGATCCATCCACATCTGCCTGTGGCTACGCACCCCTGGGTTTCCAGCTGGGCCACGGCCATACACACCGTGCTTCTATGATTGGGGTTCTTGAGCTGCCAGCACCCCCAGGGCCAATCATCAACTCCCGGAAGGGGCTGCCGAGAGTGGGCTTGCTTCATGGCGGGGGTCAGTGGCGGACGATGCATTGTGCCAGATCTCCTCCTTCCCTCCCATTCACAAGGGACTGGGACAGAGAGCCACAAACCTTGGCAGACCCCTGCATGAGATGGGGGAGACCCTTGGTTGGCGAAAGCAACAGGAGAGGGAGCACTCTATCTCCCCACGTGCTAGGAGTGACTTCTGTGCCACTGTTAATTATGCTTTTATGAAAGCTTACACAGGTGTCATCCTCTTTTCCTGGTTTCAAACCCATTCATGTCTATGTGTTGCATCCATGTGCACCACATTAAACCATTCAGCCGATTTGTCAGCCCAGCATTATATCTTCCCTGTTTGTTTTCTCTAAAATAACTAACCCAGCATCAACTGTGATTGATGTCTTCCTTATTATCAAGCAGCGTTACTATCGCATGCATTTTCACTGTCATGCACACCCTTTGGCCAGTGCAAAACTGTCTGAAACAAGCCGTCATGATCAGAGGTCACTTTAGGTTATGTGCCTCTGTGCATTAGGGATGGGCATGAGCGCTTTGGATTGGATTATCCAAAACACACCTCTGAATAATTAGACTGGTCTTTTTTACACTATGCGCCTGGCGGAAAATTCATTTATGCGCTGCTGTGATGAGGAAATGAACTTGCAAATGCCCATAAACACGTTCTGCATCAGTGACAACTATGGACCGTGTTGTTGTAATACGGCCCATCAACTCTGATGAACCATAAACTGAGACTTGTTTCAAAGTGTTAAACAGCAGCAGTCAGCAGAGGAACATTTAAGATGAAGGCCAGAGACAGTGTTAATATCATTAAACACAACTCTGTAATTATGAGAGCTGAGGTCAGAGAAAGGTGTCCCCACTTTTTAAAGCAGTTCTAATCCCTTTCTATATTAACAGTGGATGAAATACTAAGTGTGATGTGAAAGGTGTCGCCTTACAACCCTACAGTGATTTATCATCTCTGCGCTTCGCCTCAGTTTGTCTCTTTTCCCTCATGTTCAAAGAGGACTTTTTCCCCTCAGAAACGGCACTCTGATACACCCACGGTCCACCGCCTGCCAGTGCCAAATAGCACATTTAACAGCTAAAGCCCAAAAGTATTTCCTCTGTTGTTGGTTCCACATCAAAACAACAAAATGACAGTGAATAAAGTATGATAAATACAGCTTTAAATTAATGCTGAGGCTGTTAAGAGGTATGTTTGCTGAAATGCTGGCGTAACTTTAAATATGGCCAAAAATAATCTGTGTTTTCAGCTTGTTTTGTGGGCATAATGAAATAAACGCAGCTTTCATAATGGCAAAAAGCAGTCTGTTTGTTTGCTGCCTGTCTGTGCTCAGCTTAAATCTGTTGATGCTCTTTGGATGATGAGCAAGTAGCAGCTGGAAGGGCCAGGGCCAAGTACACAAAGGCTTGTGAGGTGCTTTTATAAAGTCAGTAAGCCCACATGTTATGAACGTGGCTCGCTGCCCAGTCTGTCTCGCTAGCACACAAACAACGGCTGCGTTCACAGCAGCATAGCTGTATGTGAGCTCCCCTGAGAGCATCAAGAAAAGGCATCAGGGAAAGATCTTCTTCATTTCATCGACACAGCAGGGAGAACACCAGCCTCCGGCTGAATCCTCCAAGAGCTGTTGTTTTTCTCAGTAGAAGTCCTCCCAGGACTGTAAACAAATTTAAGGCAATTGGCCGTCAAACTTTACTGATGTTGAAATGACAACAATTTAGTGCTCCTTTGGTCTCTTTCATTGTTCACCCATCTAGGTTATGTTGGTGTGAGTTTCCCAGTTTTGGTAATATCAGCTGCTGAGATGTCTGATTACGCTTGAATACTAGAGGGCACCCAGAGAATTCATAAGACTGCCAAGTTTTTACCTTCTCTGACACAGTGGTGGAGGAGTAGACCTCAGAACAGGTGATCCTGAAATCATCCATCAAGGCGAAGGTGGTCCTTATTAAAAAGAAATCTCCACGGAGAAATGCCAAACTTGTAAGAGCTGAAAAAGAGTGTTGAAAAGCTGAACGCAGGTGGCAAAAAACTAATTTACAGGTTCATTATGAAATCTATAATGAGAGATTGAGCATTTATAATATGGAGCTGAGAAATGCAAGGCAAGCATATTTTTCTGACATCATCGCTAAAAACAACAATAATGCACGCACCTTGTTCACTACTGTTGACAGGCTAGCAACCCCCCCCCCCCCCCCCCCCGTGTCAGCAGCTCCTGAACTTCTATCCAACCATGCCTGCAATGACTTTGCCTTTTTCTTTACCATCAAAATTCAGAAAACTAGACAGTCAGCCAGTGCTCCTATGCCAGGTGTTGGATATGTGCTTCCTCTGTGTCCATGTAGAAAAGATGTAAACATCGTGGCAAAATTTTTTCCAATCAGTCATAAAAAGTTGGATGACATCATACATCACTTGAAATCTAACAGACCAAGAAAGTGGATCATATAACTCCAGTCCTCAGATCTTTACCCTGGCTTCCTGTCTGTCAAAGAATGGATTTCAAAATATTGCTGTTGGTTTAAAAAGATCTCAGTGGTTTATGGCCAAAATACATTTTAGATCTGCTGGTCCATTATGAACCACCCAGAGCCCTCAGATCATCAGGGTCAGGCGTACTATCTGTGTCCAGAGTTAGAACCAAACATGGTGAGGCAGCGTTTAGTTTTTATACCCCTCACATATGGAAAAAAACTCCCAGAAAGCATCAGGGCTGCTGGAACTGCTTTAAATCCAGGCTAAAAATCTTCTTACTTGATGCTGCCTTTCAGTAGAACAATTGTTAATCTACTATAGTGCACTGTAACTTTTATTTCTTGCACATTTTCTGTCTATTCTATTTTAGCTTGTTCTTGTTTCTCCTTAATTTACTTTTTAGTTTGCGTTTAAATTCTTACATATTCCTTTTGGAATTTGCTGTAATGCTTTAATGTTTTGATGTAAAGCACTTTGAATTGTATTGTACAAGAAATGTGCAATACAAATAAACTTGCCCTGTCTTAAATCATTTTTAATGATCAAACAGCTATTGAATACCATGAGATACCGTGGCATTTCCTTGCGGATTGGATCCGGTATCTGTCAAAAATAGACTTGTTGCGTTTTATTAGCAAACCCAATTTGATGAGCCGGCTTCGTTCTACAGTGGTCCGGACCAGGCGGGGATTAGAAAATTGACAAGAATGGTAACTATTTGCTGCAGAGGCCGGATCGCAGCCATAACGTACATCATCTGGAGGCAGTGTAAACCCAGAGTTAGATGATGACCTAATCAGTACCTCCTTTAGTAGATTGAGGTGTCCTTGTGTTGGAATTCATCAGATACTCAAACTGAATGGCTGTCATACATGTAGAGATGCTAATTTGGGAAAGATTTTGCCGTGGTCTCTTATATTTTTTTTCCAGAACTGCAGTGCACCTCTAAATGTGTTCAATTTACCTTTGTCAGACAGTGCCTTGAAACATCACATAATAAATAGCGTTCCTCAGCAGCTAACAGTGACACTTGCTGTCACCCTGGCAAAAAATAATGTGAAATTTTCTATTTTAAAAACCATTAGAGGGCTAGAGTTATGTCTAGTGAGTAGTAGAACATGTGCAAGATTGCAGGTATCTCTTAACATGTCAGAGAAAGGTGAGAAATAGAGTAACACTGCAAATGCTGAGTTACATTCAGAATATTTCAAAGAATCCTGTTACTCAAGTAATGAAGATTGTATGGATTTTTTTTTATTGTAAGGCTATTATGTTACTCTATACCCCCCAAAACATAAGTAGTGTGTTACTAACAGAGTAACTCCTCTAGTAAATATGAAAAAAAAAAATATATTGATTAAGGGAAACACTAGAAACGATAATAGCAAGCTACTCAAAACACACAGTAAAACTTTTGACACTGCTGGCAAACTGGTAATTTTTTACATAAAAATTAGTTGAAGCTAATGATTTGTAAACTTGTCCTACCTTTAATGTGGCCTATTACATGTCCAGTTCAATTTTTTAAAAAATTGAGAAATATAAAAAAAATTGAAATGTGCACTAACCTGAATGCGTAAGTGTACACTCTTTCAAACTATGCTTTGTTGAAGTGTCCTTTCAATCAATAACAACCTTGAATCTTTTGGCTACACATCTTACATCAATTAAATTGACTCTGAGTAACCCTAAATAGAGTTCAGCTGTCCTAGAAATATTCCAGGAGGCATGTCTGGTGCAAATACAATGCTGCACATAACCAAAAGAACACCATACCCAGAGTGAAACATGGCAGTGGCAGCATCATAGTTTGGGGTTTCTTTTCTTCAGCTGGAACTGTGGCTTGAGTCAAGGTGGAGGGAATTATGAACAGTTCTGAATACTGTTCAGAACCCAAAACATTGATGAAGAGGAAGGCATTTTAAACAACACAAGTTCTTGTTTTGTCAAGTTATATTATTGTACTGTATGTTTTAATATATTGTGTTCATATTGCTCTTTCATGATGTGCTCGGGTTGTATTGTGGTTTATTACTGTTGCAAATCAAATTGCCCCTTGGATATCATGAAGACTTTGGTATTTAGGCCAGCTAAATCTAGTTGTGTTATATACAGAGGATATAAAAAGTCTACACGCCCCTGTTCAAATGCCAGATTTTTGTGATGAAAAAAAATGACCAAGATAAATCATTTCAAAACCTTTTCCACCATTAATGTGACCTATAACCTGTACAACCCAATTGAAAAACAAACTGAAATCTTTTAAGGGGAAAAATAAAAAATAAAAATCTTACAATGACCTCTTTGCATAAATGTGCACACCCTTAATCTAATACTTTGTTGCAGCACCTTTGGCTTTCATTGCAGCACTCAGTCTTTTTGGGTAGGAGTCTATCAGCGTGGCACATCTTGATGTGGCAATATTTTCCCACTCTTCTTTGCAAAAATGCTCCAAATCTGTCAGATTGTGAGGACATCTCCTGTGTACAGCCCTCTTCAGATCACCCCACAGATGTTCGATCAGATTGAAGTCTGGACTCTGACTGAGCAATTCCAAAACCTTCACTTTCTTGTGGTGAAACCATTCTTTTGTTGATTTGGATGTGTGCTTTGGGTCATTGTTGTGCTGAAAGATGAAGTTCCTCTTCATCTTCAGCTTTTTAGCAGAAGCCTGAAGGCTTATTTGTGCCAACACTGACTGGTATTTGGAACTGTTCATAATTCCCTTCACCTTGACTAAGGCCCCAGTTCCA
This sequence comes from Pholidichthys leucotaenia, assembly GCA_020510985.1. Lineage (NCBI taxonomy): Eukaryota > Metazoa > Chordata > Actinopteri > Cichliformes > Pholidichthyidae > Pholidichthys > Pholidichthys leucotaenia. The sequence goes on from CM035843.1 coordinate 26,087,816, forward strand.
GCTGAAGAAAAACAGCCCCAAAGCATGATGCTGCCACCAACATGCTTCACTGTAGGTGTGGTGTTCATTTGGTGATGAGCAGTGTTGTGTTTGCGTCAAATATACCTTTTGGAATTATGGCCAAAAAGGTCCACCTTGGTTTCATCAGACTATAACACATTTTCCCACATGTGTTTAGGAGATTTTAAATGCATTTTTGCAAAATGTAGCCAGGCTTGGATGTTTTTCTTCGTAAGATAAGGCTTCCGTCTTACCACCCTAGACGGGAGATTGTTGTCACATGTACTAAACAGCCAGTTCTTGCCAGAAATTCTTGCAGCTCCTTCAGTGTTGGTGTCGGCCTCTTGGCAGCCTCCCTGACAAGTTTTCTTCTCATCTTTTCATCAATTTTGGCGGGACATCCAGTTCTTGGTAATGTCACTGTTGTGTCATATTTTCTTGACTTGATGATGACTGTCTTCACTGTGTTCCATGGTATATTTAATGCCTTGGAAATTCTTTTGTACCTTTCTCCTGACTGATACCTTTGAACAATGAGATCTCTGTGATGCTTTGGAAGCTCTCTGCGGACCATGGCTTCTGCTATAAGATGTAACTACAAAAATGTCAGGAAAAGCCTACCAGAACAGTTGAACTTTATTTGGGGTTAATCATAGGCATTTTAAATGGTGGCAGGTGTGTGCTAACTCCCATTTAACATGAGTTTGAATGTAATTGGTAAATTCTGAACACAGCCACATCCCCAGTTATAAGAGGGTGTGCATATTTATGCAACCAGGTTATTGTAAGTTTTTTATTTTTTATTTTTCCCCTTAAAAGATTTCGATTTGCTTTTCAATTGGGTTGTACAGGTTATAGGTCACATTTGTCACGAATTGCCCCTCAGGGCAGAGAGGTGAGACCCAGGCGCAGGATTGTAGTTTGTGAAATTTATTAAGAAAACAAAAACAATGTCTAAAACAGAGCTCAAACACAAAATCCAAAAAGACAAGAAAAGTAAACTTACAAACCACCTCACCAGAACAAGGGCTGGGTTCTGGTGGAGACGAGGGTAGAGAACTTAAGACTCTGGCGACGAGAAATGAAAATAACAGCCCTTAAATAGGATTAGAAACAATTAACACAAAAAGTAACCGGTGTAAATCACATGAGCGGGCTGGGGAGAAAATGACATTCAGCTGTGAGTCATGAGGAGAGGAGACGGAGTTGACAGTTTGACAGGAGCACTGCCCACAACCAGGGAAAAGCCCAGAAATGCTCCTGACAACTGCAACTCCTGAGAGAGAAAGAAAAGAGAAGACACTGGCAAAATAAAGTGGAAACAAATATGGACAAATAAACCCAAATAACAAAACTACACTGAACGTAAATAGAACTCCAAAATACAATATTATACAAATAAGGAAAAGCAAAAAGGCAAAGAGATGGAGCACGGTGAAATCCCCCATGCTCAGATCGTTAATCTGAGCACGGGGGAACATTAATGACGGAAAAAGTTTTGAAATGATTTATCTTGGTCTCATTTTTTTACATCATAAAAACCTGGCATTTGAACAGGGGTGTGTAGACTCTTAACACCCACTGTATATTTTTTAAAGAATGAATCGCTACATGTTTTATCCTTCAAACTTGGCAACTCACACAGAATCTCGTTTGCTCGTTAAACCAAAGAGAAAAGGCTTTAAAGGGGAAAAGTCTGTTCCCACAAATGCAGACATACACTGTTCTTTTAGCCTTAAGAGATAATATTAACAGAGAGCAAGAGAAACTTCAACCTCTCCCTGACACCTTCAGCACAGAGAAAATCACTGATGCATACAGTTTTGGTGTAGAATCTGCCACACCACTCTCCAGCTGAAATATAGATCCAACAGAACAATGCAATGGATCAGTGCTAGAATCCTTTTATTCCCTCTGAGTTCTCAAATCCAACCATTTCTTACAGGGTTCTTCTGAGAGCCATTAGTGCAATTAATGTTTCTGTCAGTATGCTATACTCAAACTGCAGATTTTGAGTAATAAATGGCTTAACTGCTGCTGTTGTCAGGCCAGCTCAGAGATTCTGTCAGTTTTTTGTCCCAGCGTGTCATTTCAGGATCAACAGAAAAAAAAAAAAAAAAAAAGCTTTCATGTATTCAGATAGATAGATAGATTAGTTTATTTGACAGGGACAGTGCAATAAACATAGACAATTAATCAATGACAATCAATCTGATGTGTTGCACATAGAGTGTATAGCTATTAGCTAATTTGCAACTCTTGTCCCTGGATGGGCTTTAGAAAAGAGAATCAAGTAAAAAAAACAAAACAAAAAAAAAACAATAACCACATACATCAATGCAAAAAAGATTATAAATACACAATTATAAATATTATAAATATTATAAATACACAAATATAACCAACTCTTGTCCCTGGATGGGCTTTAGAAAAGAGAATCAAGTAAAGAAAAAAAAAAAAAAAAAAAAAAAAAAACAATAACCACATACATCAATGCAAAAAAGATTATAAATACACAATTATAAATATTATAAATACACAAATATAACCAACTCTTGTCCCTGGATGGGCTTTAGAAAAGAGAATCAAGTAAAGAAAAAAAAAGAAAAAAAAAAAAAAACAATAACCACATACATCAATGCAAAAAAGATTATAAATACACAATTATAAATATTATAAATACACAAATATAACAACCTGACTCACATTTGCCTATTTCAGGCCTCCCTCCCTTCGTCACTCACTATAAACAAATACATTCATTCCTTCCCTTCATTCACTCTCACCTTGCAGACAATCAGTTCATACATGGGTACATTCTTGTTTATTTTACAGCCAGTTTTTAACCTTTTTAGTGAATGTTTTAAAGTCCGTTATTATTTTAATTACATTTGGCATTGTGTTCCAGATGTGACTGCCCTTTATAGAGAAAGCTGTTTGTCCAAATGTGGTTCTGCGGTGGAATATTTTACAGTTATTGTTAACAGAACTCCTGGTGGCTCTGCTGCTGTCCTGTCTTTGGACGAAACCAGCAAGTGGCTCAGGTGCTGATTTATGGAAACATTTGAACATTAATTTCAGAAAACAGAGGTCAATGAAACTCTCAAAACTCAATAGGTTGTATTTTTTTAAAACATTACAGTGATGCCACCTAATGGGCTTTTTGTCCAAGATTTTTAGGGTTTGATTATATAATGAACCTATATGTCTTATTGTGGAAGGGGCTGCTTGAGCCCAGACTGTCAAACAGTATGATATATGAGAAAAAAACCATAGAATGCATATACAGTACAGCTGCTTCGTAAGGTATGTAATACCTCGTAATGTGGTGCATGTGCTGAATTCATCCATCCATCCATCCATCTTCTACCACTTTTCCGGAGGTCCGGGTTGTGGAGGCCACAGTTCAAGCAGAGAAGCCCGGACTTCCCTCTCTCCAGCCACCTGCTCCAGCAATTCAGAGAGGATACCAAGGCGTTCCCAGACCAGCTGGGAGACATAGTCTCTCCAGCGAGTCCTGGGTCTGCCCCGGGGTCTCCTCCCAGAGGGACGTGCCCGAAACACCTCAAGTGGGAGGCGTCCTGATCAGATGCCCATACCACCTTACTTACGTTGAGTGTCATATTGCTTTTATACAACAGTTCTGCAAGCACAATTTATTAAATGACAGCAATACTGGACAAAATATTATGATTTGTTTGTTTAACCAGTTATTTTGTGCAGCTGAGAAAAAAAATAGTTCCTTCTAAATGTAGCCAGTAACTGTTGCTAAACATCTCAATCAGCATGAAGACGTCTATTGTCATTTCACACACATGTAAACAAATTAAATATTGTCAAGTGTGTTATGTATGGAAATACCTGGGTGATCTTCTGGACAGCGGAGCCCAACTCCTTCACCACCAACCTCGACTCCCGTCCAGCCTCATCACACGGAGCGTCCTCCTGGACACGCTGAAGCCGATTGGCATGACTCATCGAGCCATCAGACAACCGGAAGCACGCCGCTCCCAACTTCGCCACTATTCGCAGACGTGCTTGATGTTTAGCTGCCTGTCGTTCGGCCCATCTTCGCCATGGTCGTTCATCACCCTGAACCCAAACCAAGTAAATAACCCGAAGTAGAATTTTACTCGGCCTGATGAGTTGCTGCTGAGGATGCTGTAACTCCATGCTCATCGGTCTGTCCCCATCCTCTTCTATAAACATTGTAGTGCTCACCATTGTAGCTGCAGACCCCCCACCCAACTGCGGCCAAGTACTGGAGGCATCTGGAGCTAGCGTGGTGTCGCTCATCGGCATGGGTACCGACACTGGGCGAGAACTGGTCGGCTTGAAAGCGAGGGTGTCCGTTAGCTCTCCATACCATTCGCTCCCAGTGTCCATCGGGGGCGAACGAGGTGATTTCTTCGGTGGGTTCCCGTGTAAGACAAACGGCACACCCTGGCATAATGATTCAAGCATCCACATCTACTACGTTTTCGTCTCGCTGGGTATTTCTTCACTTTATGGCAGTGAGTCATGGACCCACAGCCCGTGCAACGGGAGTTTCCCAGGGCAGACCTTTGGCTGGCAGCATTGATTTCCCAATAATCTTCGTCCAAGCTATCCTTACTATCAAGGTCTGCAACATTAGCTGAGGTGGACGGTTCCGGCAGCTTCTGTGGCTGGCACCAATGTAGCTCCACAGCTAGCTTATCAACAGCTTCCAACCGGAGAGCTAGCTCAACTGCTCCAGCTAATGTCAAGTCATTAGGCACCACTAATAGCCTAGCACACAGCCCAGCGTTGCACGTGTGCTCTGCTAGCTGGTCACGTACCATTTCATCTTCAAGCGGTCCAACATGACACTCGCTAGCTAGCTGCTTCAAGTCAATTATATACTGGTGGATAGGCACACCTACACGCTGGCATCTCCAGCGAAAACAAATTCTCTGAACAGTCACGCTGTCTGGGGTGGAGAAACATTTAGCTAGCAGCTCCACAACGTCCTCATACGAGTTCATCTTGCCAAGCGTCCGTAGGACCCTCCGGCCCTCAATACCCAGGTTGTGAACAAGAAGCACCCGCGCCCTCACCTCATCGAGCTTCCCAAGGTCCAGCACCGTAATATACGTTTGATAGGCCTCCAACCAATGCGGCCATGGCACCAGTGGCTTGCCCAGGAGCTCGGGGAAGGGACGGAGTGGTGTAATGCACACCTCCATACGTTAATCCTCAATCACCAAATGGAATGGAAATACCTGGATGATGAATGAGGCAAGATGAGGTTGGCGAACACAGCTTTATTGATGGACTGTACACACAGCAGTACACGGCAGGCACCAGCATGGGCATCCGGCATAAGAGGCCGTAAGATGGTGGCCCTCCCACTATATAGGGCAGTGCAGTGACGTGACCGGATGTCCACGTCACCACATTGCACTTTACAATAAAATGCCATAATACCCTATATTACAAAGTGCAAAAGTAATAAGTGTTTATAAAACATACACCTGTTGAGTTGGTCCTGCAGAAGACCCAAGATCAAAATGTAGCGATTGCTGGTAACTCGCCGGTGGCTAGTAGTTAGGATGCTAGTGATTTAGCACACTTCACTTGCTTTTCTTCGTATTTTCAGATGAAACAAAGAGTCCATCACCACAAAGATATTGTGGTTTGTTAATCGAGACAACAAATCCAATTCTAGCAATGTCTATTTTATTAAACAGACGTGAAATACCTTCATGATGTTTATACAAAGGCAGACTTAAAGATGAATAAAGCTTTTTTCAAAAGGGTGGGACTTCCAGGTCAGGTAAGAAATCTTTTTAAACAGCACCTCACTGTGGAAATTAAGGGATTCAACACAGTACTGCAGTTGTCACTGAGAGTTAGTTGACAGTGAATTAGTGTTAGTAATTAAAGGTTACATGAACACCTTTGAAGCGGAGTGATACATATCCAGTGAAACGGAGTGCAATCATCGTGGATTTTAGTAACTCCTGGAATCCTGATTGATCAATCAAGTTGCTTGGTCGGAACTAACTATTGCATAATTATCATTATTACTGAAGGTTGCAACAACACTGTACTCATTCATCTGTGAAACATACACTTAATATATATTGCTGAATAATTTAACTGCTCATCAGTGCTGTTAATACTATTCTAAAGGCTGAAGGGGTATTGTCGTCACCCTGCCGGGCGGATAACAATGGCTTCAACACCTATCTTGCGAATGCGATAACTACTGTAAACAAAGAAATGACATAGTCTTTTCCAAGTTTATATAATAGCTGTATCTATGAAAAATCCCGGATGAGTTAGGTGACCTCTGACCTCAGAGGTCAGTTTTCCCCAAATCTTATAACGTGATAACTACACAAAAGAATGATGTAGCCTTTTCAAATCAATATCATCATGCCTAAGACATGTCTTGGATGGCTTAGACCCTGACTTATAACTTTGGGTTTGGGGTCAAAAGGTCAAAGTTCAGTGTTAACTTTCCCTTTGCACTACTACTATAGAATGAGTAGAGCTAGAGTCACCAAAGTTTGTACACAGGTTCACCCTGTCACCCTGAACTGTGACTATGGCTTTGGGATTGTCAGGTGAAAGATTAAGCTCAAAGTGCCATATAAAATACTGTATATTTCAACAACTAAGAAAGCTCAGGTCGCCAAACTTGGTACACAGGCTCATCTTGGAATCCTGATCTTGAACTATGGGTGTGGGGGTCATAAAGCCATAACTACTCTGACTGGATGGTTTACTCTAATAATAAATATACTGTAGTGATAGCAAGAATCTGGACTAAACTTTTTATAACCACCACCTATGCCAAACCACAAAATGCAGAAAAAAAAAACACTTTAAAAATATAATCCCACATGCCCAAATGAATTAATCATCATGGTGTGAGCTACTCTAAGGCTGTATTAGACGGTATTATTGACTACACTAAAGCAACCAAATAAACCGTCAGCTGAGTTCATGGGAAACAAAAGATCAGTCAGCCAAAATGTAATTATAACCCCAAATAACTGAGTCTATAAGTGATGCTTATTATTTCTCTCATCATCCCATGAGGATTCAGGGAGGCTGGAGGCTATAAGCTGACACTGAGGCAGAAGCAGGGCACATCACAGACAGACACAGACACATCCACACCAACAGCTAATTTAGTATCTCTCATTAGCCTAATGAGCATATCTTTGGGCTGTGTGAGGAACTCCATGAGCTGACCTCCACACAGACCAGTGAGTAGGTCTGAAACAAGAACCCATTTGCAGAAATTTTGCCCCCATGGCTGATGGTAAATGTGCATTTTGCACTGAGACGCCACTAACACAAGAGGGGAGTGTTGCATTGCCCATTATAGACATATTTGCAGCAATCCTGACGGTGTTAAAAACAGTCTTCATAACAGTTATCAGGGTGCACGTGTATGTCTGGGACCCAGTTACCATCTTTCTGCTCATACATTTTGAATATGACATATTTATGGAATTATTTTATGTGCAGTTAATTAGCATTTTTCTTTGTGCAGCTGTGCAGAATTGTAATGAAATAACATCACTTTCTAAATTGCAATTAGTCATCCAACCATATGCTACCCTGCCAGTCATTAATCTGCCATCAATCTGCCATTAATGATCGACGGCTAAAATCTCTCTCCAGCCAACAAACATCTACAGTATGTCATGGTGATACATAAAACTGGAGCTTGTACAAATAACTGAACCCAGTTTTATAAGCAGTGATATAATGTTTACTTTTGGATGAGAAAGACTTTAAAGCGTATTAGAAGATAAGTCAGCTTTATGAAGCAATATTAAAGCCAAGGATGTGAGAATTCTGAAAAAAAGGCATTAAATTATGTTCACCCATGTCATGTGGCAGATGTTTCTGAGTCGTGTCACGTTTTCATCAGTCAATGAACCAGGCATTGATATCATGTCACACTAATGTTGGACAAAAAACGATCAATCGATAAACCAGAAATCTGCACAAACAGCACAGTTTGTACCTTTTTTTTTTTTTTGTACCGTAGGGTTCATTTTAAAGTTCTTTTATTTGCTTTTAAACCCCTAAATGGCCTTGCCCCACCTTACCTCTCTGAGCTGCTCCATCCTTACACTCCGGCTCGGTCTGTCATGTCAGTTGATCAGTTGCTCCTACAGGTATCAAAAGCGAAGCAGAAGCTCAGAGGGGACACAGTTTTTTCTGTTGCTGCTGCTCCTAAACTGTGGAACAGCCCCTTCGCTGTCCAGTTTTAAAACCCATTTTTACTCGACCTTCAACCCAGGATGAGACATTGATTTTACTTGTTTTATTGTCGTTATTGTATGATTCTTGTTTTTATCTGATTTGTTTTGTACTAGGTGTATTTAATTGGGGTTGGTTTTTATTTGTTTTACACTTTCAAATTGAAAGATGGTGGCCCGCATGGACGCAGCGGCCCCTCTTGGCATCAGCGAGTGTGAGAGTTTTGAGTGTTTTGATCATCCCAGACGTACATTCTGTAAAACTTACAACCGTGAGACCTTATTAAACATCAAGGTACTGCACGCTGCAAGAATTGCAGCGCTCGGTTGTGACTTGGACATTCTACGCCAGCATGGAATACTGTCGGTGATTCCGCTGGAAGCTGCCGGGAAAGGAGGAGGCATAAGCGGAGCGAACACAAGCAAAAGCGAGGAAAAAGGGCCAGGATTCATGCAAGGCTAAAGGCTAACCCCTCCAGACCAGCAGTACTGTCGCTCCTTTTCTCTAATGTCCGCTCCCTCGACAACAAGCTGGACGAGCTGCGTATGCTGAGAGAAACCCGGAGAGAGTGGAGGGACTGCTGTATGCTTGCGTTCACAGAGACATGGCTCCACGACAACATCCCTGATGCGGCCATTCAGCTGGAAGGGATGACATTGTTCCGGGCGGACAGAGAAGCTGCTAGCTCTGGTAAGAGCCGAGGGGGGGGCCTATGCATCTATATTAACAAGAACTGGTGTGTTAACGCCACGTTAGTGTCTAAACACTGCTCTCCGTTGGCAGAGTTCCTTATTGTAAATTGTAGGCCATTTTATCTGCCGAGGGAATTCACCAACGTGTTTGTAGCTGCTGTTTACATAGCTCCTAGCACTAATGCTAAAGCTAATGCTAACGAGGCACTCGGAGAGCTGCACGATGCTATTAGTGAAATTCAAACTTCACACACGGACAGTTTTGTGGTGGTTGCGGGGGATTTTAACCACACCAGTTTAAAGACTGTGCTCCCCAAGTTTAAACAATGTGTAGACTTTAAGACCAGAGGAGAGAAATTGTTGGACTTGGTGTACACAAACACAGATGCTTATAAGACAACACCTCGCCCCCACCTCGGCCTTTCTGACCACATATCCGTGATGCTGGTGCCTGCCTACAAACCTTTACTGAAGCGCAGCAGGCCAGTAGAGAAACAAATCAGGATTTGGCCAGAGAGTGCAACCTCAGCACTTAAAGACTGTTTTCTGCACACAGACTGGGAGGTCTTCAAAATAGCAGCCTCCCAGGAAGACAAGAAGATGTGGAGGAGTATGCTGAAACGGTCACCAGCTACATCGCGAAGTGCACAGAGGATGTCACTATAGTAAAGACTATCACTGCACAGGGCAACTATAAGCCCTGGATGACTGCAGAGGTGCGCTCGCTGCTCACAGCCAGAGATGCAGCCTTCAGAGCAAAGGACAGGATCGCCCTTCGCTCAGCCAGGTCTGCGCTCTCAAAGGGAATTAAGACGGTGAAGCACGCCTATGCGGAGAAAATCCAGGGACACCTCTGTGACACAAGGAACACCAAGCGGATGTGGCAGGGAGTTCGGGCGCTGACGGACTACAAGTCTAGGCAGGGGGTCGATGATGACGACGCTTCGCTTCCAGACGGGCTCAACAACTTCTTTGCACATTTTGAAGCATCAAACCCGGCAATCAGAGGGAGGGCTGGCCCATCTCCACCATCGGCTGGGCCAGCTATCACCATCAACACAGCGGACACACGGAGAACCCTAACCAGGGTCAACCCACGTAAAGCTGCAGGTCTGGACAACATCCCGGGACGTGTGCTCCGAGACTGTGCAAGCGAGTTGGCGGATGTCCTGACTGACATTTATAACATCTCCCTGAGTCAGGCCATCGTTCCCAGATGCTTTAAGACCTCTACCATAGTACCGGTGGCAAAGAAACCAGTTGTGTCCTGTCTGAATGACTATCGTCCTGTTGCACTGACACCAATTGTGATGAAGTGTTTTGAACGGCTTGTCAAACCACACATCACAGCCTGCCGCCCTGCATCACATGACCCGCTCCAGTTTGCATATCGTTCAAACCGCTCCACAGAGGATGCTATAGTCACCACCCTGCACTCTGTCATCACCCACCTGGATCAGAAAGACACCTACACCAGACTCCTGTACATTGATTTCAGTTCAGCATTCAACACCATTATTCCCCAGAGAGTGATGGAGAAATTACTCCTTCTCGGTCTGAACACCACCACATGTCTCTGGATCCTGGATTTCCTGAATGAGACCTCAGTCTGTCCGGGTTGGAAACAACATCTCCAACTCTATCACACTGAGCACCGGATCCCCTCAAGGCTGTGTACTCAGTCCACTGTTGTTTACACTTCTAACACATGACTGTGTATCCAGACATGAGGGGAACCAGATTATTAAGTTTGCAGACGACACCATGGTGGTGGGACTCATTCAGAGGGATGAGGAATCAATGTACAGGGAAGAAGTGAGAGACCTGGAGGGCTGGTGCAGGGAGAACAATCTGGTGCTCAACATGGACAAAACGAAGGAGATGATTATCGACTTCCGGCGGTCACAACCTGAACACGTCCCCCTCAGCATCGGCGGCCGTTTAGTGGAGAGAGTGGAGAACATCAAGTTCCTCTGAGTGCAGAGCTCGCAGGACCTGACCTGGAGCAAGAATTCCTTGGGGATCAGGAAGCGGGCCCAGCAGAAACTGCACTTCTTGAGGATACTCAAACAGGCCTCTCTCCCCATCTGCATCCTCAGGACCTTCTACAGAGGTGTGGTAGAGAGTGTTCTGACGTACTGCATTGCAACATGGTACTCCAGCTGCAGTATGTCAGACAAAAAAGCCCTGCAGAGGATAGTTTAGGGAGCTGAGAGGGTAATTGGAGCTCCCCTCCCATCAGTCCAAGAACTTTTTCAGAACAGTTGTAGGAGCAGGGCACTGAACATTGTCAAGGACCGTTCTCACCCTCTGCATAAACACTTTGAACATCTGCCATCTGGCAAACGATTCCGGAGCATCAGAGGCAGAACCACCAGACTGATTAACAGCTTCCTTCCACAAGCTGTCAGGATGCTGAACAGTTGATCCAGAATCTCTCATGCATACTACTGTACCTATGGACATTATGTATATTATTTGTATATTATAGTTCTGGTTAGTTTTCAAGTATGTCTCAGGGAAGTGTGAATGGCTGTGGTGGGGTGGGGGGTGAGGGTGTGTGTGAGTGTGTCTTAAATTATGTTCTTTTTACCTATATGGATGCCGAGAGAAACGCAATTTCATCTTGCCTGCACTACAGTTGTACGTGCAGCAATATGACAATAAAGGTTGATTTGATTTCTTTTATATTTTACACTTTATTTATGCCTGATGTACAGCACTTTGTCAGTTGTAGCTTTTTTTAAAGTGCTTTAGAAATAAAGTTGGATTGGAAATCTTAGCATCCCTGACTATAACTGGAGAGATAATGCAGTCATTTTTGGGGGTAACAAAATAATAATTTACTAATTTTATTAATGGAAAGGGTTAGATTTAGTTTAAAATGTACATATTATGATTTTCTTTTTTTTTTTGTCATATATGCAGTTAGTGATTGATTCATACAGAACTGATTTGTTCAAAAATTCCTGAAGTGGGCAGAATTAAAAGAAATCATACTAAGCTAAGTTAAGATAAGCCTAAGCAAATGTTGCACAGCCTTATCAACTACACGTTAAGAGTAAATGGTCATTTGCGAAGGTTAACGCTTAGCTCTTAATTTTGATTATCCCATATTTTCTCACAATTTCTAAGTTCTTTCTCTAAATTTACTATGGTTTCTTTTGATATTTGTGGGACTTTTTTTCATAAACTGGTTTTCTTGTCAATTTATGATTTTTTTTTTTCTGACAAATTTCCTAATACGTTTGTGGCTTCTGTGATTAAAAAAAAAATTACTTTTAAAAAAAACTGCAACTTTTGTGAGAATTTTAACTTTTTCAGAGAACTTTATTCATAAATATGCTATTTTCTTGTAGATTTGCAACTTCACTCTCACCAATAGTGAGTTTTTTTCCCTTATGCTGTTCTGAAGAAAATCAAATACAGACTTGCCACATGTGCCCTTTCATATAATCCAAATCATAAAAGAAAGCTGATGCTGATCATTCAAACGTTTCCTGGCCAAAAGACAGAAAAAAAAAATTATCCAAATCAGTGAAATCATTATCATTATTATTGTTTATTCATAAATGTACTCAAGTAAAAGTGATAAGTATTCTGCAATAAATCCACTCACAAAATTACCATTTTTTTTAAATGGAGTACAGGTACTTGAATAAATGTGGGTAATTACTATACACCACACACCTTAATGAATTTATTGAAGTCCTTAATATCCCAGACTTATTTTATAGGCCATCCCAGGAGTTGTCCCTAGTCGGATTGTTCCAGTCGGTCCTGGATGTATTCAAATACCACTGGAGTTGGAGGTGCTAATAAGAATGCCATTTTACTTGAGCTTCCTCTTACCGTTGATGCTGATCCAGTCATTTTAAATCCTTAACTTGGCTATGGTGCCAGCCGCCCTGACTTAGTTAGAACTTTGACTTCAGGGGTACGATGTTTGATAGCTTGTGGTGACTGGGAAAATGCAACTTAGGACAACTACTGGAATGTACCAATAGCAATCCTGTTTACTAAGGTCCGTCAATAGGAATAAATTATCATATTGGGAAACTGAGCTCATGAAACTAGGGGCTGCAGACCGTGACAACTGTTACTACTACTACTACTAGTGCTCCGGTGTGGTCTAATTTGGGTGTGTGCAACCTGCGGCTCCAGAGTCTCTTTCGCTCATATTCAATGGCTCCCTGTGGCTTCAACAGAAAAAGAAATTCATGAGAAAAAAGCTGCATATTTATGAGGAAAAGTCATAAATTTATGTGTTAAGAAGTCACAAATGTACAAGAACAATTTCAAATTCACTACTGAAAAAAATATTACATTTAAATATTTAAAATGAAGTTCCAGAATTATCACCAAAAGAGAGAGAGAGAAAAAAAATCAGCCTTTAAAAGTAACACTATGCAAGATTTTCACCTTAAACTAACGTTTCCAAACTCATTTTGATGGCACATCGACCTTTGACCGAGTGAATGTCTCTTCCACCACAGCCTTATTGGGCCTGCACTGCCTGCAGCGCCACCATGTACATTTCCTACTTCCATGTTCCTGTTAAAAATACTACAACCGGTACGTTTTTAACCCCAATCCTACTAGCCAATCATGGTGTTTGTCTTAAGCCAACAACTAACAAAGAACCGTGATTGGCTATTTGGACTCAGGCCATAAAATATACCAGTCATAAGCTTTACAGTGTTTCTACCAGGAACTGGAAAATAGCACAGTGCTGCTTTAAGAGAAAATAAGGGAAAAAGTCGCAAATATGCAAGAAAATTCAATAACTGCCACAAGACAATATTTATGAGCGAAAACTTGCATATCTAAGAAGAAAAGTCTATTGCCATTACCAGTGTTGATAGGGAAGTTTATACTTGCCTATTCAAATATATTTTCCAGCTCATTGCAGGTTTTTAGAGAAAAATTACTCAAAATGTTGTTAGTTTTTCCCTTGTCCTATCAGGCAGCTAGGCAAGTAAAACAGGGATCTGTCACCCTTATTGTGCCAAAACAGATTTACTTTGCCAAGAGGAGCTTATACAGTACCTAACTGTGCATTGTATATTGTTGTAAACTCCTCCTGTAATAACTTTTAATACTTTATTTTAATTATTTTACCCATGGAAGACCAGACAGGATGGGGAAGAGGGAAAGGAAGTGTGTGGAAGGGGAAGGAAAAGAAAGGGGAACAGACAAAAAAAACAAACAAACCAACAACTAAAACAAACAAAAGACAAACTGCTTCTTCCACCGAAGATGCCTCAACACGAGTCTGGTTTCCGCACCTGTTAAAGGAGAGACACTTGTGTGTGTACGTCTGCGTACATATATATGAGAGTGCGCGCAAAATAAGTGTGTGCATGTGAGTGGTTTGTCAGGAAACATATGAAGCGGAGGGCCGGTCACAGCAGCTCTCCCCCCAGGAACCCCGAGCAGGCAAGGTAGCACCACCAACCCCCACAGTGCACAAACGTCCGAGGTCAGCAAGCCCCAGGAAAGCCAGGTATCTGCCCCCGGAGGGACGATCAAGGGAGGCCAGGTCGCTCAGCGGCCGGCGCAGCGAGTCCACACCCCTGGACCCGCCTGACCCCTACCCTCCAGCGGGGCCAATGCCCACCCCTGGGCCCCAGGCCCCAGGAGGCCAGTGACCCCACCCCCCCCAGGCCAGAGAGCGGCCTGCGCCCCCCAGCGCGAGCCCTCCCCAGGCACCCCCACAGCGGGCCCGCCCCAGCACCACCACCGCACACCCCAGGGACCCCCATGCCCAAAGAAGTCTTCCCGCCCAGGGGAGCCCACATTGCCGAGAGGCATTACCCCCCCTTAATCCAGCACCTCCCAACTCGCAGACACACCCCTCCCCACACCTTCACACCCATGTGTGCATGGGAGCACACGCCCTCTCACTCACCCGGACCAACCCATTCTCTCTCACTCCTGTACCCGTTCAAACTTACCCCTCATTCACCCTTGTTTCATAAGGCGGCTGCGAAGCAGATGCAGCGAGCCTGAACGCACACCAGTGCCCAGCAGTGACCGGGAAGACCACAGGAACAGGCCACAGAAACAGACCCCCACCCCCGGCACCCACCTGAGCGACTGATCAGCAGACCACCGCAGGCGCCCCGAGATGCCACCCGACATGCAAAGCGCCACACAAAATGTGTCATTAAAGCTTTGGTCACAAAGATTCTTACGAACAATGGGTTTGTAAGAATCTCCCAGTTTATATGAATTTTGGAGTTTCCAGACATTCGTGGGGGGTGGGGCACAGTTTCTTATGGCTGCCGTTCAGTTTGCAACACCATTTGAGGCATTCTTGAGGAATGAAGTGATTTTCTGTGGTACAATGGCCCTACGGTTCTTATGTTCTTCATAAGGGTGCCTTGGGATCTTCCTATGGCATAGTTACTGCCATCTTATGGACATTTTTGTATTTTTGCACTCTCAAGTCGTTGGTATGAAGATCTTACGGCTTTCGGCACGGATGACGTACTTCCGCCTTATGAGCGCGTTGCTGCCGCCTTACAGCTTCTTCAGTCTGCTGTCATCAGAGAGGAGACTGCGGAGTCTCCGGGCCAGGACCAGCAGACTCAAGGACAGCTTCGTCTACCAGGCTGTCAGGAAGCTCAACTCTATCCCTGCTCTGCCTCTGACCCCCCACCCCTTTCAACAACTGAACTCTCTCATCCAGGAACTGTTCACGCCAACACACACACACACACAGACACACACACACACAGATCTCAGGGCTGCAACAGTCACTTTATGCCTTTATACAGCAATGGACTGCTCTCTTTCCACTACATGCAACTTTAACCCTCTGTGTGCCTGATATGTGCCTTAAGTCACTATGTTTGATGTTCAATGTTTGGTGCTAGATGTAATACTTTACATTCATTTTTCCTACTTAGTGTTTACCTCGCTGCACCGCGGGTGTCAGGGTAATGTAATTTCAATTCTCTATGTGCTGTACATATGGCAGGATTGACAAAAAAGTTACACTTTGACTTTTTGACTTAGGCACGATGTACAAATCTCTGTACGGACAGGAATTTGCACGGTGCTTCCTATGACTGCTATAAGGAGCCCTCAAGAACAACTTAAGGTGTTCTTGAGGCATACTTCCGGCCAACATCTTGCGTAGTTCTTACGTTGTTCCTATGGCATTCATACGGCAGCCCTACAATAAGAGGTTTTTGTGGGGTGTTCACAGAAATCTTGGACAAGACCATCGACCTAGCCATAAACGGTAAGAACACTTGGTTCTCCTATGGACACCTTAAGAAAGCCGTATGAAATGGTCCAAAAATCATTTGTACGACATTCGCAGCCGTCCATAACAGTATTTGTGACCATAGCTCAAGATTGACAATCCCCTGGTCAAATAACACAAGTATAGAATAGAAATTAAAATATTTCAATTTTAAGAAAAGCATTTATTTAACAAGGGGTGAAAGTTTTCACTTTGATAAATTTATTTGAAAAGGCAATAATATCCTGTAGGATCCAGGAGTTTTTGTCCAAAAGCATCTCTTGAAGATGTCATTTTTGTGTTAGGAAAGAAAGGATCCATGTGGGAACAGCGGGTCATAGAGCAACCACAGGCTTTGGAGCTTTTCTTTCTAACAACTTTCTCTCTCTCTCTCTAGGATCTCTTACTCCTTGCTTGTATAAGTTTCCGGATCACGGCTTAAGCAGTGGCTCCTGCGCATTAAGCCACAGTTTCTCCTCACTGCCCTCGGCTCTCCTTCCAACTGATGAGGCCCCCGGGGGCCCCAGTGGAGAGGTGAAAACTGACGGCCAGAGGAAGAGCATGCGGGACCTAGATGATGCCCCTACGATGGATTCCCCACAGATACGAGAGCTGGAAATGTTCGCTAATGACTTCAAAATACGAAGAATCAAACTTGGTGAGGATTATTACGTTTGAAAACTGGGAAGAAGAATTTTTCTTGCTCCAGGTGGCCTCAGCTCACAGGCTTTCAAGTTTGTACCCACCTGTGTGTGGACGCTCTCTAAATTTCTATTCCTGTTTTATTCCGACCTGCAGGCTACACTCAGACTAATGTAGGAGAGGCTCTTGCTGTGGTGCACGGGTCAGAGTTCAGCCAGACCACTATCTGTCGCTTTGAAAACTTGCAGCTGAGCTTTAAGAATGCCTGCAAACTCAAAGCTATTCTGGCAAAGTGGCTCAATGAGGCTGAGCTGGCTGGTGGTGAGTCACTCTAATTTCAGTCTTTCCAATCCCCCACAGAATAGATTAAGTATAATATCATCTTTTACTAATTGTTGCATATTTTCTTGCATTAAAATCCTCCTGCTCTATTCCACAGGAGTATACATAGGATACATACAGGTGTTACTAATCACCTTAATTAAGACTCTTTACTGAATACAAGATGACTGTAATTAGTGTAATTAGTAATGCGTGGGTTGGTTCTTGTCTAAATTAATTTTATTTAGAAACGTCAGCTGTAGTAGAGGACATGTTGGTCATTTTGGGCAAGCTTCCAAACATTTTCCTTACAACGGTTATATTAACCAAAATGTAGATAGAACCCTTGTCATATGACCCATGAATAAGTCCAGTGTAAGCTGCACTGTGTCTTTGTGGATCTAGAGAAAGCAGATGATAGCGTGCCAAGAGAGGAAGTGTGGTACTGCAGGAGGAAGCCAGGAGTGGCAGAGAAGTATGTGAGCATGGTGCAGGACATGTGTGAGGACGAGACAGTGGTGAGGTAGGAGTGACAGATGGGTTCAAGGTGGGGGTAGGATTACATCAGGGATCGGCTCTGAGCCCCTTCTCGTTTGCCATGGTGGTGGACTGGCTGACAGACGAGGTCAGGCAGGAGTCTCTGTGGACCATGATATTTGCAGACAACACTGTGATCTGAAGTGAGAGTAGGGAGCAGGTGGAAGAGAACCTGGAGAGGTGGCAGTATGCTCTGGAGAGAAGAGGAATGAAAGTCAGTAGAAGCAAGACAAAATACACGAGTGTGAATGAGAGGGAGGCAGGTGTAACAGTGATGATGGAAGGACTAGAGGAAGTGAAAGTAAGTTTAAATACCCGGGGTCAACCATCCAATGCAATGGAAAATGCATAAGAGAGGTGAAGAGCGTGCAGACAGAGTGGAGTGGGTGGAGACGAGTGTCAGTGGTGATTTGCAAAAGAAAGATAGCAGCAAGAGTGAAAGGGAAGATTTACAAGTAAGTAAGACCTGCTATGGTGTATGGTTTGGAGACAGTGGCACTGACAAAAACAAAGGAGGCAGCAGAGTTGAAGATGCTCAGATTTTCATTGGGAGTGACTAGGAGGAACAGGGTTAGAAATGAGTATATCAGAGGGACAGCTCAGGCGGAGCTTCCACAAAAAGAAAGAATAGACATGTTTATGTTGCAGCCTGATGCTATAACCATTTAAATTTATTTTTCCTCTTTTTAATCTACACTCGTACCCCATAATCACAAATTGGAAACAGAAATTGTAAATTTATTAAAAAGAAACAACTGAAATATCACATGTGCCTAAGTATTCAGACACTTTGCAAAACCACTTGAAATTTAGCTCAGGTTAGCTTTGTTAGGCTCAGCCTTTGTCTTAGTATCTCTCTGTAAATGAGTGATTTGGGATTTGCTCAGAGCATGACATGAAAACTGGAACTCACTGGAATGATTCCACCCTCTCAGCTCCATCTCCACCCACTGTAAGAACAATGGTGGGAGGATTGCCATTGACAGTGCTGCTATGGTGGTAGCTTACTACCGACTGTGGTTTATATTGTCATTTTCTTTAAATTCTAGTCACCCCACCCCACATCTCTGTTCCCAGCTTGTTAAGTAATCTCCAGCTGATAAAATGTCTCACATCATTCGGGCTTGTTTTATGTTTTGGGCATAATAAGCTGGCACATAAGCCTGCTTGCACCTTGGCTAGCCAGTCAGGCTATCTACCACCTTGGAAACACCTCATGGGAGACAGAACGATAAATTAGCCTCCCTCATTTCAGTGTATTTATCCAGTCATTTATTCACAGTTGTTCCTGTGCTTTTTGTACCCCGGGACCGGTCATATTCTTTCCCACAGTGTTTCATCTGGGCTTCTGCAGAATTACTTTCAACGCTTTAGTTATGTTACTTTGCTCAGTCTGTCTTCGCCATTCAGAGCTAACAAGCTAACATCAGCCTCAAAATGGCACTTGCCTCACCTAAACCAGGGTTGCCAACTCTCACTCTTGTGGAGTGAGTCTCCCTCTTTTGCACCCTCTGTCTCACACCACAAACCTCTTTTCTCACTCCAAAATACTGCCAGTGTCATGTCGACTTTCTTCAGATTTTTGCACAATAAAGTGGATGTAATATGTTTGGGTTTTTTTTGTTTTTTTTAGGAAAAAAGTTGAACATTTTTGAGGGAAAAAATGCAAATTCATGAGAAAAAAAGTTGCAAATTTGAGAGAAAAGTTTCAAATTTGTGAGAAAATGTTGCAAATTTACAAGAAAAAAGTTTCAAATTTATAGGAAAAAGTTTCAAATTTGTGAGAAAAAATGATTGTGAGGTAAAGAAGTGCATTTGGTGAAAAAAAAAAAAAAAATAACTTTACGGTATTGTGCATTTCCCCTAAATGTCACTCCAAGCTTCTCTGAAAAGTTGTCGGCAGCTCTGCCGCAACACTGCGGTGGTGAGGAAAGACGGTGTAGTGAAGAGGGGCTGGAGAGGACGTCAAGAAATATGAACTGAAACGAGTTATGAGGAAGCCTGTTAAAAATGGTGCTGAAACAATTAAAGCTGGTGTATTTTTACCGAAGCATGTCCGACTTTTCATTAAGACCTCAGCAACAGGGTCAACATGTGTCTTATTGTCCCTTGACTGAAAACTACAGATTTGCTATCATAACTTCTTTTTCTTTGATCTTCCTTCAGCTTTGTACAGTGATAAAATAGGGATGAATGAGCGTAAAAGAAAAAGGAGAACGACTATCAGGTGTGTACGGTATTGATCGAGCATACAAAAATTTACCATTTGGTTTTATCTCACATATTTCCTTTATGCCCTGTGTGTCACACCTCAGCCTCGGAGCCAAGGAGGCCCTGGAGTGCAGCTTTGTGGAGAAAAGTAAACCTTCCTCTCAGGAAATCGCCCGGATCGCCAAAGGCCTCCACCTGGAGAAGGAAGTGGTCAGAGTCTGGTTCTGCAATAGACGGCAGAGGGAGAAGCGGGTGAAAACCAGCCTCAGCTCCTGTCTGACCAAAGTCAGTCCGGCCTGCATAGCACAGATGAGCAAAACGCCGAGGCCAATGACTTAAAACAGCATTCAGCCGCAGCGTCTGGTCAGCACCGTTAAACTGAAGGCTTCATGATTTTTTTTTCTTTGTTCATTTTATTGACCTGTAATGTAGTCAGCCGTCTAGATTATTTTTGTGTGACTTTGTCTTGAATATAAAGGAAGTAAATGGCACTTTTCTTATGATGCAACGCCTCCCAGCAGCTCACGCAAACATCATCTGAGCATGATCTTTTTTCTATTGGCGACACCAGTGGTGTCCTCGTAGCCACATACAACTAGCTTGAAGTGCCTTGATGAATCCATCGAGTTTCTTTTACGATATTTAATGTAAAACTGTAAAATTAAGCATAGAAAAAGTATTATTTAATGACACAAGAACTGACTTTAGAATCAGGCTAGCTAACTACTGTATATACAAAAATGCCCACTTGTGATATTATAATTTTAATTACAAATCAAAGCTCTATAAAAGTGAAAAAGTAAAATAAATCCAAGTCACAAGTGATCAGTGATCCAAAATAACCAATGGCGGGAAGCAAATACACACATTGACTCAGTGCCTTGAAGTAAAAGAATACTAAAGCGACGCAACACCAGCAAGTCGTTTGGATCATGCCTTTAAAAAGCATAAATTTACCGTTAGCCAACAGGGGGCGCACAAGCAGCCGGTTGCTCAGTAAATGAATGACCAGAACCTTGCTCACTCTAGAACCGGAGAAACTCAAGTCACATTTTCCTGAACCAGTGAAGGTCAAGATCCAACTTTGTGTGACTTTGCACTCTTGAAGTAGCTTTCTTGGTTCAAAGAGGTTGGCGTCTACCCCTTATAGAAATACTGAAGTCTCCTTATACCTGCGGGAACTACACACGTTCTTTTGGGTCGTGGGCCTTGGACTGAAGAGCTGCTCACAGCAGCGTCTGTAACAGCGGAGCGCTGAAACCTGTGGAGCCAAACCCACACGCTGCTCTTTCATCCAGAACTGTGGCTTCCTGCCACTGTGTCGACAAGTCAAAAGAAATAACATACCTCTGAAAAAGTTAGACCTTCACGAGAAAAAAAAAATGCAATAAAAATATTCACACAAATTGTTGAAAAAAGTGGCACATTTAAAAGGAGTTTCAGAAAATCTACAAATGCAAGAGAAACCTCACAAACTAATGAGAATATTTACATTTATGAGAAAAGTCTCAAATTTCCAAAAATATAAATTACCATAAAAATCCATTTAAATTGCAAGAATAGGGCTGACAGTTTACAAGATGGAAGTTGCTAATTTACAACCAAAACGTTTTACATTTTATGAAATAAAGCTGCACGTTTAAGAGAAACCCTTACAAATGTGCAAGAGAAAACATTCACAAGAAATCTCAGATTTATGAGAAATAAGTTGCAAATTTATGAGGAAAATTTCAGAAAAAGTTTCATTTTTTTAAAGTAGTTGCATAAGAGGCAAAAAACACAAAGCTCTCGTCTATAAACTTGCAACTTTATTTTTTTTAAGGAGTAAAAGCTGCAAATTTGCAATAAAAAAGTCCCAAATTTGTATTAAGAAAGTTGCACATTTGAAATCCTTGAAATTCAAAATAAAAAGAGACATTAACAAAGCCAAGCTGCTAATGTGAGACTTTTTTAACCCAAACTGCAGAGCTACAAACTGAATACAGCACTATAGATTTCATTTTGTGGCTAAACTTCCACCTTGAACACTCACTGTCAGCTAGTCTGCCCGTCTTGCACACACGTCCCTCATTGCAGTTTTAATATAATATTTTTGTGAAGTATCTTAATCCCACCATGCCCTTGAAAAATTAAATTGTATTGAATGCGTAAAAGTCAAAGAGCAACCCAAACAGCTCCTCATGTGAAATTTAAACTGCAAAGATAAAAGGTTTTCATTAACCTCATGTGAATTGCCACTCCTGACATTTCCAGGCCCAGACGGCAGACGGGCGCTCGTAAAAATCAGCCGTGTTGTCATCCAGCTCGTCCTTGTTTTCCCCCACCAGAAAGGGCCACTTCATGGCTGATGGAGTGGCGTGCGTGTCAAGTTAAAACCCCTTGTTGTGCAGCATGTTTGTGGATTTGTCGTTTTAGACCCCGACGCCTGCGTTGCCTACTTTTAATTACCTGTCAGTGTCTTGTGAAAAATGTTGTAGTTAATGCAGCTCTCATCAAAAACAGTGATATATTTCAAGTTTCACAGCAACCTATTTATTTGAAAGCCAATATATTCTGTCAGTCCACTTCACCGCGTACAGCCTCTTTGATTTATGGTGTGAAAATGGGGATGGTTGACACTTTCTGATGCCAAACGGGGATGTTCTGCTGTTTTCCTGATGGAAGACAGATGTTGTTTGTGTTGCTGCCACCTCTACTTAAAAAAAAAAAAACCTGCCCTGGTTCTGATGACTGATGTCAAATACCGTCCTGGAAAGGGGGGGGTGGGGGGGTGGACCAACCCCTGACAAGATCGGAACTTTTTCTTCTTCTTTAAAATTTGATTGGCGGTTGGCAACCAGCCTACAGGTGCATTACCGCCACTGACTTCCTCCACGCACTTCACTCTATATCATCACTCTATATATCTTGGCCGTAAACCCGAACCTTTTTTTCTTCTACAGTTTATGTCTGCTTCCACCGATGTCTGGAAAAGTTGGACATTGATCGACTTGATGGAAACATGTCAAATTAAAACATCAATGTGCCTCCTTGATTTGCACTTTTCTTTGAAACTTGCATTTTGCAGCAGAGGTGGGTAGAGTATGCAGCTATTTTACTCAGGTAAAAGTAGCATTAGCTTATTACTCAAGTAGTCACCAGAAGTTACCAGAGTAGAAATAAGACCGTACCTACCAAACCTTTACTCTCAATTTCTGGTTTTTTCCGCTTATATTTGACTCTTGAATTTGCATTTTTTTCCTCCTTCACCTAAACTTGTGACTTTCTTTTATTTAATCTTCTTCCTCCTCTCTTCAGGGTCGTCACAGTGGATCATCTGCCTCCATCTCATCCTATCCCTTCATCTTCCTCTGTAACACCAACCCTCTCCATGTCCTCCTTCACTACATCCATGAATCTTCTCTGTGGTCTTCCTCTTTTCCTCCTGCCTGGCAGCTCCATCTTCAACATCCTTTGTCCAGTATCTCCACTGTCCCTCCTCTGCACATGTCCAAACCATCTCAGCTGTGCTTCTCTTACTTTGTCTCCAAACTGCTCAACCTGAGCTGTCCCTCTGATATACTCATTTCTAATCTTGTCCCTCCTAGTCACTCCCAATGAGAATCTTAGCATCTTCAACTTTGCCACCTCCAGCTCCACTTCCTGTCTTTTTGTCAGCACCACCGTCTCCAAACCATACATCATAGTAGGTCTCACTACCATCTTGTAAATCTTCCATTTCACTCTTGCTGCTACCCTTCTGTCACAAATCACCCGACACTCATCTCCACCCACTCCACCCTACCTGCACTCGCTTCTTCACCTTCTTGTGCATTTTCCATTGCTTTGGATGGTTGGCCCCAGGTATTTAAACTCATCTACTTTCACTACCTCTACTCTTTCCATCTTCACCGTTACACCTGCCTCCCTCTCATTCACACTCATGTATTCTGTCTTGTCTCTACTGACTTTCATTCCTCTTCTCTCCTGAGCATACCTCCACCTCTCCAGGTTCTCTTCCACCTGCTCCCTACTCTCACTACAGATCGTAATGTCGTCTGCAAACATTACGGTCCATGGAGACTCCTGCCTAACCTCATCTGTCAGCCTGACCATCACCATGGCAAACAAGAAGGGACTCAGAGCCGATCCCTGATGTAACCCCACCCCCACCTTGAACCCATCTGTCATTCCTACAGCACACTTCACCACCGTCTTGCTGTCCTCATACATGTCCTGCACCACCCTCACATACTTCTCTGCCACTCCCGACTTCCTCATACACTACTACACTTCCTCTATTGGTACCCTATCATCTGCTTTCTCTAGATCCACAAAGACACAGTGCAACTCCTTCTGACCTTCTCTATACTTCTCCATCAACATTCACACATCACAATATAAGAATCTGACAATAAAGCTACTCGCTAAAGTACAATTTTGTGGAAAAAAATGTAGCTCATTACTCCCCAACCCTGGTTTCCAGACAGTAAAATGCAAATCACTTCTCTTCACCTCCGTGTTTTATAAAAAAAACACATGCCCCATCTTTCCCTTTTTTCCTACATGTATTACCCTGTGAATGCATCACTGGGGATTCATAAATAAACCTCTAAGACAACTTCATTCAGAAACGAGTGTCCACTGTGATTAATGTTGGGCTCTATAACCCCGGTGCTGTCAGGGGAAATAAATGCTACTGAGCCGCTGACTGCCGTCACATTTATGAGGGCATACGGTGGAAAGTTTGGCACAGTAAACTTAAGATAAATCTACTGTCTCACTGATGAACCAGCCTTTATGCTGCTATTCTCATAAACCTCTTTTGTTTTTTTTAAGTGGAAAATTTGAATTATGTTATTGTTCATATCATCATCATCATAGCAGTCTGTCAGGAGCAACGACGGTTTCATTTAGGTATGTAAATACATAAAACATAGGTAAACCATGTAAATGCATGTCTCAGTGTTAACATCTTTATGGCAACTGAAGGGATTTTTAAAGCCAGGCCGTCAATGATGGAGTAGCTCATTCCAGCCTGATGAGATCACCCTGAGTGCGCTCAGATGTCCCGACTCCTTAAGCACAGCCTAGATGCAGACCCACTTGACAATCATCATGCATGAGTTTGTGGAACATTGGGCCATTTGCCTAAGAGGAGGAATGTTTTTCATGAAATCATAAATGCCAAGAACCCCTGACCTTGGGTTCAACCTGGAGGTAGACAAACCTGAGGATCATTGCGTGCAAGTTTGTTGAAAATTGTGGCAACGGCTTAGGAGGAGTAACAATTTTCATACCAGAACACTCTGAGGTGAGTCCAATATCCCCCCCACCTCTGTTTTTGTTGAAGATCCCAAAATGTTACTGAAGGAGAGCAGTTTTAAACTCTTTCATATATTTATTCAGGCAGAACCAAATTATAATAAGCCTATCATTCATGAATATACAAAAAAAAATTATACAACCTATAGTTGTAGAGCAGAATCCCAAGGTGAACCTGTGTAGCAAGTCTGGTGACCCTAAAGAGCTTTACGCATATTGTAAGAAGGCACACGGAATACCAACCTTGACCTTTAACCTTTTGACCTCAAACCCATAGTCAGAGGTCAGGGTCTCAGGGTGAACCCGTGTATCACGTTTGGTGACCCTAGCTTTACTCATTCTATAGTAATAGTGCAAACGAAATACCAACTTTTGTATATTGGTATACTTTATTAATCCCAGAGGGAAATTCAGGGCATCCACCTGGATGGATGAGGCAGCCACGGTACATCCCTTCACCATTCACACACACATTCACACCCAGGGCCACTTTAGAGTCTCCAATTAACCTGACCTGCATGTTTTTGGCCTGTGGGAGGAAACCGGAGTATCCGAGGTGGGATCGAACCCACGATGGGCAGAGGTGGAATCGATCCCGTGACCTTCTTACTGCTCCACCAAGCTGCCCTCACGTTGACCTTTTGACCTCAAACCCATAGTCAGGTCAGGGTGTAAGCCGTCCAAGATTCGTCTTAGATGCAACTATGGTATGGATTTGAAAAGCCTGCATCATTTCTTTCAGTAGTTATTGTGTTTACAAGATTCAGAGAAAAACTGACCTCTGACCCTCAAGGTTTAGAATTCCTGCAAAAATCATCTGATCAGAGTCAAATTGCAATACGCACATCATCAGTGTATATCAAACCCTGTTACCAAGTTTCAAAACAATTGTAACAAAACTTTAGGAGGAGCTGATTTCACAAAACTGGGACAGACAGACGGATGGACCGCTCCATACCATTAAGCCCCCCTTTGGTCATCACCCAAAGGGTTGAAACCGGCATGGAAGGAAAATCATAAGCACTGAGACCTCCTGACCTTGAGCACAAACTTGACGCAGACCCGCCTGAGGATTATTGTTTTTACCCCTCAGACTCTAAAGGCCAGGCAAATGGACAGCGGTATCGGTGGCGTCAACATCTACCCTGTGAACCAGAAATGACGTGGGCTTTTCAAACTGATACCATGGGTACATCTACGTAAAATCTTGGACGAGTTTGAAGTTGGGTGAGTGAGGGTGGTCAGTTTTCCCTCAATCTTGTAAACACAATAACTACACAAAGAAATATGTACTCTTTTTAAATTGATATCATCACGTCTAAGACGAGTCTTGGATGGCTTAGACCCTAGCCTCTGACTATGGGTTTAGGGTCAAAGGTCACATTTCACTTTCCCTATGCCCTATTACTATAGGACGAATAAAGCTAGGGTCATGAAACTTTGCACACAGGTTCACCCTGTAACCCCGACTTCTATGGTTTTGAGATTGCAAGGTCAAGTTGTCATTTCAACTATATCTCAGCAACAAAGCTCGGGTCACCAAACGTGGTGCACAGGTTCACCCTTGGAATCCCGACCTACACCCATGGGTTTGTGGTCAAAGCGGCATATAAACTGTATCTCAACGACGACACCTAGGGTCACCAAACTTTGTACACATGTTCATCCCAAGACTCTGACCTCTGACTATGGGTCTGTGGCAAAAAGGTCAAAGGTCACAGTTAGCTTCCCCTCTGCCTTACTGCTATACGAGTAAAGCTAGGGTCACCAGACTTTGTACACTGGCTCACCCTGTGACCCTGACCTCTAACTATGGTTCTGGGATTGCAAGGTCAAAGGTTAAGGTCAAAATGCCATAGAAACTGCATCTCAAAAACAAAGAGGCTGAGGGGTACCACTGGAAGCTGCTGTTATTTTTTTTAATTGAATTTGTTGCAATGAAGACAAATGCGTAAGAGGAGTGCTGATTTTACTGAAATCACTTAAGTGCCCAGATCTTCTGACCTTTGACCTTGAGCACAACATGGATGCAGACCAGCCTGGGGATCATCACTGTGAGTTCGGTGACCACAGGGGCAAATGGGTAGACGTAGCAATTCGTGTGAAATGTGGACAGACAGACGCCACGTCATCGCATTAGTGCTTCTCGGCTTTGCCGAAATGAACTAAAAGTCCTTGTGGCAAGTTTGAAGCACTCAATTCATATGGAAAATAATGGAAGTCAATGACTTAAAAGAGCACCAGCCTTACATTTTCTGCATTAGTTAATGAAAGAGACTATTATCATTTAAGGGGGAAAATACCAGATTTTCACCTGAGGAAGTTTTATTCCTTATAAAAGCCATAAACCTTTTACAGATTCACTTTACAATAACTGAGAAGAAAAGAAATGAGCATATGTATACCCTTTAAAAGAAGTTGAAAATAGTCTAACCAAGTATCTGACTCAGAAAATATCAAAGTCTACTAGAATAATGATTCTGCTCACAATCACAATGGACTGGTGTAAGGTGAAGGCTTGGATGATTTGCAAACGTCCAATAAGTTCCATGTTGTACATGTCAGATTTTTGGGGGGGCAATGGGAAATAAAAAGCCAAAAAAGGAATGAAAACAATATGATGATGATGAGCAGTCGTCTCACTGTGTGAAGCTTGACGTTTGATGCGACATCAAGAAACGCTCGCTTCAGCATGGAAGAAAAATCACAGTGTAATCTTTAGCAAACCATCATTTTGTAGTGGTAGTGATGTGTGTATTTAGTGAGGCAGCTTCAAAAACACAATAACTGCACAGCAGCTGAGGGAGCAGAAGGACTGCAGGAACGGGAGCATCCTGCAATCGCTAAGTTAAACCCAGCATCAACCAAGAAGCCAGAAACCCATTGGATTACTTAGTGCAAACAAACAAAAAGTATGTCGGATATGTCAGCCTTTCAGTTTTGCCTGTGCAGCGTCACCGCTCCAGCATGTCTGAATACACCCTCTCAGATCAATCCATCGCCACAACTCATGCAAGTAAGGGGAAGGCCTTTGTCCAGCCAGAAGTTGTCATTGTCAGTTACACACTGCATGCATACAGTGTGTGTTTATATATATACATACACACACACACACACACACAGTCTGAGTGAATTCCCTGCTCAACTTCCTCGAAAAAATTCCAGGGGTACAAAACTCTTTAAAGTGTTGGATTTTAGCACTATACTGGCACGAGTTTTCTCACTGAACACCATTTTTGTGATAAAGCCAGAGGTATTGCCATGCTTTGTGATTAAACATTGTTTAATGAGCAAAACTAGTGACAGAAGAGTGCTAAAATTCAACACTTCTGTGAGCACGTACCTCTTGGAACTTTTTCAGGAACATCTCCGAGGGTCGAACGGGAGGAAATTCATCAACTGACATGACCCATCTCCAACCACACAGAAGCGGATTGATTGGAAGACCAACTGAAAACTGGCTGAAACGCAAGGAAGGGAAAAGCCAATTCCAAATTCACGTATATATATTTGTAGCCCTTATAAGGTCGGATGGGAGTAAACAGAGCAGGAGACCCACCTTCCAGTCGTGGCCTCTCCAGTGTGGTAATAAATATTTTCTTCGCATAAATAGAGTGAATGCTGTGTGCGTCAGACGTGTAAGGCGACCCGGAGATGAATGAGGGAATACATTTGTCTGTCTATCTGTGTGTGTGTGTGTGTGTGTGTGTGTGTGTGTGTGTGCGTGCGCGCCTTGTTACTCCTGACGCTTTTGAGCCATGAGAAAACCAGTGTTTCAAACAGAGTCCGTATCAAGCTGTATGAATATTGCACTGGTTTACAATGTTAACATGAACATGGAGGAGACACTTAGTCCACTCCCAGAGCTTTGAGCTGTCTCTCAATCTCGTCGTCAGAAATGGTTTGTTTGGAGGAAGCGGCAGCTCCGGGGGTGGCCTTCCCTGCAGCTGGAGCTTTCCCCATCTGGAATTAAAAAAAAAAAAAAAAAAAAAAAAAATCACATTAGCAAGTGCATCTACTACAAATCCCAGAGAGCTTACATTAGATTCAAATTTATTTATTTATCATTGTTTTATTGTGTTTTAATTGTGCAACTTTGCATTTTTATGTGATACTGCCTATCTTAAGCTACATTCACAAAGATTCTTACAAACAGTGGGTTCGTAAGAATCTCCCACTTCCTTTGAATTCTGGAGTTCACACACGTTCATGGAGGGAGGCATAGTTTCTTACAGCTGCCGTTCACCTTGCAAGAGCCACTTGAGGCATTCTTTGAAAAATGAGGTGCTTTTCTGTCGTACGATGGCCCTAGAGTTCTAACGTTCTTCGTAAGGGTGCCTTGGGATCTTCCTACAGCATACTTACTGACATTTTACAAAAAATTTTGTGCAACTCACGGCACTCTCAAGTCGTTGGTAGGAAGATCTTACGGCTTTCAGCACATTTTGTCAGCAAAAATGTCGCACAATGATGTACTACTGCCTCATGCACGGTGTATGAATGACCATATGAACAGGGATTGTACAGCGTTTCTTACGACTGCTGTAAGGGGCCCTCAACAACAACTTAAGGTGCTCTTAAGGCATACTTATGGCTAACATCTTGTGTAGTTTTTATGTTGTTCCTATGGCATTTGTACAGTCACCCTATGATGAGGGTTTTGGTGGGACGTTCACAGAAATCTTGGACAAGATCATCGACCTGGCCACGAACTCAGGAACGCTGGATTCTCCTACAGCCACCTTAAGAAGGCCGTACAAAATGGTCCAAAAAAAATCACTGGTATGGTGTTTGCAGTTGTTCATAAGGGTATTTGTGACTGTAGCTTTAGCCAAGTCTCCCTTGAAAAAGAGCTTTTTAACCTGGTTACATAAAGGCTAATAAATGAATAACGGGGGCATATTATGCCCTTTTTCCACATTTTGACACAGTTCTCAGAGGTGTTCGTGAAAATGTCTGCAACATGCTCTGGTCAAAGCATCTCAGGGTTTAAATACTGCAGCACCATTTTCATCTTTCACTAGTATATTAAAATGCAAAAACAGAAACTGTAGATTCACAAAATGGAATAAAACGACTTCACACCACAATACAAGAAAATATACAGTAACGATGTTTATCGTGTGGCATTTTTGAGACCTTTGAAATGAAAATTAATGGATTGTCACTTTTAAGCAAAATTGAAGCCTTACTTTACGATTAAAAAAAAATTCAGACTTTTTAAGGACCTACAGACGTCTAGTGTACATATGTAGGAGGTGGAGGGAAAAATGCGTGTGCAGCGGTCTCTTCATTACATCATCGATGGTCATCAGAGGCTGCCAAACTTGGTAATAAAGTACAAGAAGAATCTGACATGCTAATCTTAGCTCGGTGTCTGTGGACTGTGTCACCCTGCACGGCTGTCTGTAGTGCCCAACATTCATAATTTTCTAGCTTAATTTGCCTGGTCTGAACTGGACGTTAAAGTACCAAAACCACCCTCATCATCCATCAATGACCCCATCTCTGCACAGCAAGCTCAAGATAGCACGTCCATACATCTGTACATTTTTAATCCTTGCTTGAAAACCATGTATTTGTTGATTAAATTATGTAGTTTTTTTTTTGATTGGTGTAATAAACCTGTTACAACATGCTCCTCGAGACCAAAAGGCATCATTACTCTATGTAGAATACAGTCTGAAAACATTTGATTACCATTACTCTTTACAGCGTATGTTTTTTATTACACACAGACAGAAGAATTCCAATAAACACAAACAAGCCATATGGTTTGTTTTTCTTTAAATTAGCTTCTTCCTATCTACTATTTTTTATTAGTCTTGTAAGTTCCTTTCTGCTGTAGGCTGGATTTAAAAAAAAAAAACCTTTATTGCATTACACAGTAAGTGCCCATGAAAATTCTGCTTTACATGTTTGATCTCTCCCACTGCTGAACTATTTGTGGGTCTGTGTTGGGAGAGGCAATAACTCATGGAGCACCCCAGGGGGAGCCAGACACACAGCAGATGGACATCCTGGCAGTTACACGGAGAACGGAGTGGAGCAAAAGAGCTGAGGGCTAGCCCCACCGTGTGGCAGCTGGAACACACTTTAACAGCCAAGTGCACGCCATGTGGAGCACTTAATGTTCGTCTTGCTACAGGTTAGACACAGCTGGAAAATGTGCTGGAAAAGCAGACGCTTTCATCCAAACAAAACAATTACTGTGGTCGGTGACCAGTTTGGGTTTTCTTACCTTCCCAGAGATCTCGATGCCAATCTCATCCAGAACCTGGCTGACAATTCCCTCACATTCCTCTTCATCATCAGAGCCTTCAAAGATTTCATCGAACGTGTCATTGACTGGACAGGTAACCAAACAGGTTGGGAGGAGATTAGAACAGAAAAGTCAAAGAAACTGATTCACAGTCACAAGTTTGGACTTTAGAGAGTGACATCTTGTGAAAAACAAACACATTCATTACTGTACATTCAAACTAGCAAATGTGTGGGTTTGTTCTCCACCCTTCACCACTGTGACACACGCAATGCAACACACATCGCTCCTCACAGCATTCCACAGCATCTTGGCAATCTGGTTTGTTAGGCCTATAAATACCAAGTTCAATATGGGCATGTGCATTGTGTGCTCTTACTCATGTCCTCGGTCATCTCCATCTTCATGTTCTCTTTCTGGAAATTCTGCATGGTCTGCAGTGTCTTCTGGGGGTCCATCTTTTTATTCACTTTTTGCATCGTCTGTAAACATTTTTTAAAAACATTTTTAACTGCGTGGAAAAATAACTTGCAACACTACAGTGTGAGCTACTCTTTATGATGAAGAAATTTCCCGTAATATTCAAGCTAGGAAACTAACAATCAAGTATCGTGGAATAAAGCCAAATATATGGGGTTCATATGCAGAGTTCCGATTCACATTTACAGTGTTTATTTTTCTTTATTTGGGCCATTCTTTAAAAAAAAGACATTTTTTCTCAAAAACCACTAAGACAATATCAGCCCTACTAACTCACAAGCTATGATGGACATACACGAGAGAACCTTAACATCTGACCGAGGTTTTCTTGATAA
Source organism: Pholidichthys leucotaenia (assembly GCA_020510985.1). Classification (NCBI taxonomy): domain Eukaryota; kingdom Metazoa; phylum Chordata; class Actinopteri; order Cichliformes; family Pholidichthyidae; genus Pholidichthys; species Pholidichthys leucotaenia. The sequence continues at coordinate 26,120,105 of CM035843.1, forward strand.
CAGCCTCTAAAACTGAAAGAGTGCAGCTTGAAGAAAAACAACTTGTGTACAAATTGTGTCTGTTAAAGAAGAATTTGTCTGCCTTAATGCAGTTAACACTTTATAGCTCAAACAGACATAGTCTCATATACACCACACTGCAGTCCATTAACCTGATGCCTAATTATATTTGACCCGTCTCTGTTTGCTTAGACTGGCTCTGTACAGAACACCGCTCCTGGCTAATTAGTACCTCTCACACTTCATTAGCAACAGTTAAAAGACTGAGACCTCAAATGAATACTTTAATTAAAATGCAGAACCATGTTTTGTTTTTTCCAAGTGTGAGCACAATATTGAAAATATCAAGTCAGATGGTAATTTAAAAAAAAATTTAAGGATGAGCAACCCTATAATGCATCCAAGTTCTAGCTGTTTTATACAACAGTTCCACCAACGTCATTTATGAGCTCAATAGCTTGCAGGCCACTGCCAGCTGTCCAACAGCTGAGTTCCTGGATGACACCATCATCACCATCACTGGCACTCAGCACAAGAATGGTGGTCTATGAGGAAATTGTTCAGGCACCTCGCCCAGAGGTTGTCCCAGTTTTAGGGCTTGAGCAGCTCTTCGTCTTTCGTGCCTCTCATCCTTGGCTTTTCATCTGGTAATTTTGAATATCTTGACAACACAGACCACATTCCTCCAAATCAGTCTGTCATTTAGCGCTGTAGTCCGATCAACAATCGCACACTCTTTAAACGTTCTCTTACACACACCCTTGGATCTCTTCTTAGAAGCACCTATGCTTCTTGCTCCTGTGGAAAGCTGCCTGAAGAGAAGCCGTCTGGAAAGATGTTCTGCATCCATTCAAACTAAATGTCCAAACCATCTCAGCCTCGATGATTGACAGGGAGGCATTGTCAAGAGAGCATACCATTTGACACCAAGAATCAGCTGCAGATGTATCTGATGTAATTTCTCAAGTTGTTTTATTTGGTATCAGTATTTAAAGGTGTGTTTAGACCAAACACGAAGCAAGTTTTTCTGTGTGATGCAATTATATATCAAGTCAATGTAAGCACACAAATGCATGCAAAATTGCATCCGAGCGAGTTGGTCACAATAGCTAATCTGCCTGGAGATTCTGCCGTCTCCGGAGTGATTATCAACAATGGAGAGTAAACCTGTTTGAAAATGAGACTGCCACTCACCTGCAGACAGGTGGACTGGACCTCTGCTGCTGGGATGGAGTGTCTGGAGTTTGTATCCACCTACGTCCTCCTGCTACCGATGCCCGAACAAGGGCTAGCAGCTAGCACTGTTAACACCCATCATCCAGGTGCAGATTTTACAGGAGGCGGTGATAGTTTCCCAGCTGTGTGAACTGGTGGAGAACGTTGTAAAACTAAACGTGAATGTGTTTTGGGGGTTTCTGCACAAGGTAAAAAGCAGCTGCAAATGTCCTACAGGCAACCCCACCCCTCTGCAGGGCTTTACAACTCGCTCGGACCTGAATTTGCAGGTATTCGCATCTTGACATTGATTTCATACGCAACTGTGCTGTGCCAAAAATCCACACTTGATCTGAACGCACCTTTAGTCCATGATTCTGGTCCATACAGGTGTGCTGTTATGTCTTGCTAGTAAGGGTGGGCAATGTGACAACTCAACATCTTGATTACGTGATCAATTTGCTTCATTTATAGTTTTTAAAAACTTTCTTTTTTGGGGGGGGGGGGGGGCAAAACCAATAGATATTCAATAAAATTTACCACTGACGATCTTCTTGCTTTTATTAAAAAGGTTCAGCTTAATGTCTATAAACTTCCAAATCTATAGACCCTCAAATAGTTTGAGGGTCTGAACGTTGGTTTCAGCCTTACTTGGTAGACTCATATTTTGGTTTCAAGCTCTCAGTTACGTTGTCAAAGACATTATTACACAGTCTGCCAAAAGTTGTTGCTGCAGAACAAACATCACTAGACACATAACTACCAAGGTACCAAAAGTGTGAAGCCTGACTTCAGCACAGTACCAGCTACAGAGATTTCAGGTTGTGTTTTGGTTGAAGCGGCAGGCTCGACATAATTTCTGTTTTTGTTCAATTTAGTGATAACCTTAGTCTTTTGCAGGCTGTTGCAAAGGGATCCTCTGCAACCCAATTTCTGAGTTGGAGCGGACTGCAGCATCATCAGCATATTGAAGGACTACAACTGACGCTGTGGACACCTTTGTTCTACCTTGTAGCCGACAAAGATTCAGTGTGTTACCGCTGCATCAATAAACCACCTGTATCACACGATCTTCTAGTTTTGGATCAGCCACTTGCAGGATCCTACCCACGAACGTAGCAAACAGTGTGGAAAGTATAACAGCCTTGTTTTACGCCTACTTTAACAGGAAATGGTTTTAATTGTTCACCTTCATAGAAAACAGAAGCAGCCATCTTGTCCTGAAGAAGGGCAGCATAGAAATTTTCCTTCACAGTGTTCTTTGCATCCAAAGTAGGTGCATAAGCTTGGACAGTTGTCAGATGATCGCCATTTTTGAGCACAAGTCCAGTAGTCATAATCCCGTCACTCAGTCCAGGTGGCAGCTCCTTGAGCTGTACAAGGTGGTATATTGTTGATGGCGAAGCCAACATCATGGATGTGCTCATCTTGAGGTAAACCTTTCCAGAAGAAAGTGCTGTAACCATTTCCTAATCTTCTATAAGTCTGTTTTCTTGTAAAGCTTCAACGTTGATATCCAGCCTCATGTCGAACCAATTCTCGATGTCAGATCTAGTATCCGAATTCATCTGAGTATGCACCTTACTGGTAGGAAATTTAACCTGCTTACTTTCACTTCACCAACTTCTTCACATCTTTAGATGAAGTAAAACATTAGCATACAGTACACTGCGAGGCTTTAATAGAAACTTTACGCTGTCAAGACTTTTTGTTGTGTTCCAGGAACATCAGATATATGAAAAAAGGTCAGAATGACATCACTTCACCGTTCAACATATTCCATCAAAACATATCACTAACTAATGTGTTGTATTTATGTTGTTTTGGATCAGTGCTGCAAATAACGCGCTAACAAGAGAGTCAGGGTTTTCTGACTTGCTTTACTGGAAATGATGTCACTCTGTGACTTCTTTGTTCAGACATTCAAGGTGCCTGGAACACAGCATTAAAAGAAACGAGTTTTAAAAAGTGCCAAAACACAGCTAAACGGACAAATTCTTAGTATAAATCAGGAAGAAAAAAGTGATATATCCATGCTGTGTGGATACTCGAGTCAGACAGCTCCCCACTATGAAAGTGCACAGCATGATGTCATCGCTCACATTATAAAAGTGAATGCATTACTGTAATTGGTTAATATTACAACACCTGTGAAGTGGAGTGAGTTAAAAATCTGAGTACAGTTATTGTGAAATTATACATGTCCCAGGAATTGGGGCATGTATTGTCCAATCAAATTGCTTAATTGAAATACATGTACAATCTATTAATTGCTAGTTTTAGTGTTACCCTTCACCCCTAAAAGAAGATGGAAACAACATTTTGTATTGCTTATTGTATAACAGTGAATTTCACACTACTTTAAAGTCGAGGGATAGTTAAAATGAAAGGCAAGGAGTAGAGATTTACCTTGGCTGAGGTACCAATGGCATTGGCCATCTTCATTTGGGAGTTCATGAGTTTTGACTGCATTCCCATGGAGGTCATTTTGGAGCTGACACCATATGTCCGGCTTATCTGCTTCCTCACCTGCACCAACTGCTTGGCGAGAACTTTACATGCTTCCTTGTTGCCAGCCTTTGCCATTTTCTTGATCTCTGCTTGCTAGAGGGGGGAAAAAAGACGGAAATTTGAGCAACAGATGCAGTTCTGCATGCACTTTTGGATGTGTAAATTTGCTACCACTGTAGGTGCAAAAAAAAGACAAGTTTCAAGTTCAAAAAACTAATTTCATGTTTACATTTGGCCAAGTGGCCTTAAAAAGCAAACAGCAAGAGTGTGAGTCTCACTAAGCTGAAGGTGCCGATGTGTTGTTTGTGGGTCAGCTACCTAATTTTACAAAAAGGGAATCGATGTTCTTAAGTGTATACAGTATGTACATTAATTCAAAAATGTGAGGGTTTAAGACTGACTGTAACTTTCAAGACTTACTGTTAGTTTCTTCAAAGTCAGAAGTTTACATACACAATATCAGGGAGAGAACTGTGGACCTCTACAAGTCTGGCCCATACTTGAGTATAATTTCCAGATGCCTGAAGGTGCCACACTCATCTGTTCAAACAATTATATGCAAATATAAACACCATGGGAATGTCCGGCCATCTGAAGACATCAGCCAGGAAGTTGAAGCTTGGGTGCAAATGGGTCTTCCAAATGGACGACCCTAACCATACCACCAAATTAGTTACAGAGTGGCTTAAGGACAACAAAGTCAATGTTTTGGAGTGGTCATCATAAAGAGCTGATCCCACAGAAGATTTGTGGGCGGAGCTGACAAGAAGTGTGAGAGCAAGGTGACCTACAAACTAGACTCAGTTCCACCAGCTCTGTCGGGAGGAATGGGACAAAATTCCAGCAAACTATTGTGAGAAGCTTGTGGTAGGATACGCAAAATGTCTGAACCAAGTCATACAGTTTAAAGGCAATGCAAAATACTAAGGAAATGTATGTAAACTTCTGACTTTGCTGAAAGCAATAAAAAAATTATCTAAAAAATATTTAGCAAATGGAAGTAATTTTGGTAATCGTAACTGACCTAAAACAGGAAAAGTTTAGTCTGATTTAATGTCAGACAGTAAGAAAAAAGGCTCATTTGTCTTTTTACACAGTGTATGTAAACTTCTGGTTACCTCCGCCAGGCCGCAGGCCGCAGGAGGTAATGTTTTTACCGGGGTTTGTTTGTCTGTCTGTTGGTTAGCAAGATAACTCAAAAAGTTTTGGACGGATTTCGATGAAACTTTCAGGCGTTGTTGGAAATGGTACAAGGAAGAACTGATTAAATTTTGGGGATGATCCGGATCACCGTCTGGATCCAGGAATTTTTAAAGGATTCTTTAACATTGTCAGATAGGGCCATTTTCAACATGTGTGCAGGCACAATGGAGGGTGCTGGTCGTCGTGTCTGACGAACACGAACTCCGCGTTCTTCAAAGTTTTAGGCACAAAAGCACACGGAAAACAGTGGTGGGCCGGGCCTGGCAGCGTGCCTGTGTTTCCGCTACGCTGCAAAAGCTGAGACGGGCAGCTGACCGGCGTGGGATTATTTGGCAGAAATTCCCCGGCCAGCCATAGGGGCTGCGCAAAAACGAGCTCTCTGCCGGGGAAGCTTCCAAATCCTCTTTTGGCACGGAGCGCAACCCCAATAAAACCCACGCCAACCTGTCTACCCAATTTGCATCCGTCAGTGAACCCCTGAGTGCTGCTTTCAGTGATCTATGAAAACGCTCGCATAACCCATTGGCCTGTGGGTTGTACGCGGTTGTGCGATGAATTGCAACGCCCGCAGCCTGGGAGTTTGGAGATGGAGGAGATGGACACAACAGCAACACTTCAGTTTATTACCTCCGCCAAGGAGGTAATGCTTTTACTGCCATTTGTCTGTTTGTCTGTCTGTTTCACCAGAGGTGGTTCTTGGCCTAGAGAGGAGCCCATTACATTTTGGGGATGATCTGGGAATGCATACCTCAGCCAAGGCTCTTCTCACAGTGTGTCAGCCACAAAACTCCAAAACTAATGGACAGACTTGGATGCAATTTTCACCACAAGTGGCGATAGGCCTACACACAAGCCCATTACATTTTAGAGGTGATCCATGAGAAACGGAAGGAGCCTTGGCGGAGGGATGCACTCTATGAGTGCTTTTCTAGTTTCAAGTGTATTGAAAGTGACACGCTGCCAAAAATTGAGTTTTTTTCTTGGGGTCATTGACTGCACTTTTCCACATTTTAACAGCTCACACATGTCTTAATGAAGGGTTTGAGAGTTATTTTGTTCACATTTTCTTCAACTTTATTAATTATTGAAGCAAATTTGTTTTGTATTTTTCTTGGCTTTCTTGAAACACTGATTTAAAGCCTGTCACTTTAAGAAACATCCTTCACCTACTCAACTCTGCCCTCCCTCTTACATCAGTTAGCCATTAGCTGACTAGCTTATAGCCTCCTAGCTTGGATGAGCAGCTCTGGTTCACTGATTGACAGTCAATGATGTATCTCACGTCATTCCAGCCCATCTCCCAATAATTTTGCTGTGATTCCACAACTGTGGGACTCCGCTCTGCAGAGCCCTGGAGGATGGTGGGGGAGCCGTCCTCAGCACTGGGTTCTCCACAAACATGCGTCTGTGATCAGGGAGGGGTGGCCGCCTTCTGGCCGCCCCTCAGCCCGGTCACAAGAGCCATTCCATCACCAGAGCCGGCTATCTGAGGCCAACCGGAGATCCGCAGCACTACGGTATCACTACGTCGAGGTAAGATTCTGATTGAGAGGCGTCCAGTCATAATCCCCAGATGGTAGCTTCACACCAGTGGCTACTCAGCCAAGCACATACACCAGATGTCTGAACCTGCCGTTCCTCTCGTTCTCTAGCAGGATTACTGTTGCAACAACACATCATCAGTAGGGTAAAACTCACCTGTCTCACGACAGTCTAATCCCAGCTCACGTTCCCTATTAATGTGTGAACAATCCAACGCTTGGATTCAATGACATTCTTGGATTCAAGAACATAATTTAAGAGTGTGTCTTAAATTACAGTGGGGTAAAAAAGTATTTAGTCAGCCACCAATTGTGCAAGTTCTCCCACTTAAAAGATGAGAGAGGTCTCCAATTTTAATCATAGGTATACCTCAACTATGAGAGACAAAATCCAGAAAATCACATTGAAGGATTTTTAATGAATTAATTGGTAAATTCCTCAGTAAAATAAGTATTTGGTCAATAACAAAAGTTCATCTCAATACTTTGTTATATACCCTTTGTTGGCAATGACAGAGGTCAAACGTTTTCTGTAAGTTTTCACAAGGTTTTCACACACTGTTGCTGGTATTTTGGCCCATTCCTCCATGCAGATCTCCTCTAGAGCAGTGATGTTTTGGGGCTGTTGCTGGGCAACACGGACTTTCAACTCCCTCCAAAGATTTTCTATGGGGTTGAGATCTGGAGACTGGCTAGGCCACTCCAGGACCTTGAAATGCTTCTTACGAAGCCACTCCTTCGTTGCCCGGGCGGTGTGTTTGGGATCATTGTCATGCTGAAAGACCCAGCCACGTTTCATCTTCAATGCCCTTGCTGGTGGAAGGAGGTTTTCACTGAAAATCTCACGATACACGGCCCCATTCATTCTTTCCTTTACATGGATCAGTCGTCCTGGTCCCTTTGCAGAAAAACAGCCCCAAAGTATGATGTTTCCACCCCCATGCTTCACAGTAGGTATGGTGTTCTTTCTCCTCCAAACACGACAAGTTGAGTTTTTACCAAAAAGTTCTATTTTGGTTTCATCTGACCATATGACATTCTCCCAATCCTCTTCTGGATCATCCAAATGCTCTCTAGCAAATTTCAGACGGGCCTGGACATGTACTGGCTTAAGCAGGGGGACACGTCTGGCACTGCAGGATTTGAGTCCCTGGCAGCGTAGTGTGTTTCTGATGTAGCCTTTGTTACTTTGGTCCCAGCTATCTGCAGGTCATTCACTAGGTCCCCCCATGTGGTTCTGGGATTTTTGCTCACCGTTCTCGTGATAATTTTGATCCCACGGGGTGAGATCTTGCGTGGAGCCCCAGATGGAGGGAGATTATCAATGGTCTTGTATGTCTTCCATTTTCTAATAATTGCTCCCACAGTTGATTTCTTCACACCAAGCTGCTTACCTATTGCAGATTCAGTCTTCCCAGCCTGGTGCAGGTCTACAATTTTGTTTCTGGTGTCCTTTGACAGCTCTTTGGTCTTGGCCATAGTGGAGTTTGGAGTCTGACTGTTTGAGGGTGTGGACAGGTGTCTTTTATACTGATAACGAGTTCAAACAGGTGCCATTAATACAGGTAACGAGTGGAGGACAGAGGAGCCTCTTAAAGAAGAAGTTACAGGTCTGTGAGAGCCAGAAATCTTGCTTGTTTGTAGGTGACCAAATACTTATTTTACAGAGGAATTTACCAATTAATTCATTAAAAATCTTTCAATGTGATTTTCTGTATTTTTTTTTCCTCATTTTGTCTCTCATAGTTGAGGTATACCTATGATGAAAATTGGAGACCTCTCTCATCTTTTAAGTGGGAGAACTTGCACAATTGGTGGCTGACTAAATACTTTTTTTGCCCCACTGTATGTTCTTTTTTACTTATATGGATGCCGAGAGAAACGCAATTTCATCTTGCCTGCACTACAGTTGTATGTATAGCAATATGACAATAAAGGTTGATTTGATTTAATTTTGATTTCTGCGTCACAATGATAGGAAGAGCCGACATCGAAGGATCAAAAAGCGGCATTGCTATGAATGCTGAGCCACCACAAGCCAGTTATCCCTGTGGTAACTTTTCTGACACCTCCAGCTTAAAACCCCCAAAATCAGAATGATCATGAGGCCCCACTTTCGTGGTCTGTATTCATACTGACCATGGGGCTGCACGGTGGCGCAGTGGTTAGCACTGCGGCAGCAGAGTTTACCCTCGGCCGGGGGATCACGGGGATCATGAGATCGTGGGTTCGATCCCTGCCCCCGGCCAACAGTGATCTGTGTGGAGTTTGCATGTTCTCCCCGTGCTGAGTGGGTTTACTCCGGGATTTCTCCGGTTTCCTCCCACATGCCAAAAACATGCAGGTTAGGGATACGGGGCGCTTGCGCACGCAGTGACCGGCAGTTGGTGGCTTGTCACCAGACTGCAAAACCAATCTACCTACGGGTACAAAATAAGTACAAAAAAAAAAAAAAAAGAGTCAGGTATTGGTTTGCTTGCTACCAGATAACCATGAAAACCAGTACTACCTGTCTCACGGGTCGGGCCGTCGGCGACTCAACCGGTAGCCCCGCCCTTCTGAGGGCATGGAAGGTGAAACTGGGCATCCTGGTAGAACTAAAAACAATATCTGTCACAGGTCTGTGGTGGACCACTCCCAGTTACATGAGGTGAGACTGGACATCCTGGCAGATAAGCACATCTGTCGCAAGGTCTGTGGTGGACTTTTGCCAGTCAGTGCATCGTGACACACACTACACAAAGAACAGAGATAAACAAACCTATCATCTGGTCAGTCACTGCAACAGATACTGGAGTCAGTTTGTCTTAGCCTGTCCTTGCCACTGATAATACCTCTCTCTATCTGCCAAGAATGTGCCGCTACTCCAGCAAAAGCTAGCGGTACTCAAATACTTTGCAAGCAGTTTCATGAAATGGTCAGTCAGAAAGCAACTCATACTGGCTCGGACGTTGCCCGGGTTAACAAGGTCAGGAGTTCTTGGCAGCGGAAGGCCAAGGACAGAGCTGCGTGGAGGAATCTGATCAGACCTAAATGAAACAGTCATTGTTGCCCCCGACAGACTGCTATGATGATGATGATGATGGGTGGGTGGGTGGGTATTTAGTACGTCGGTGGGTTGGCTTTTTCTAAACTTAAAGCATACAGTTTAGTCAAAAACGTTTCTGGCGTTTCTTGGGAGAGAAAAATGAGATAAAGGCTGTGTGTTTAAGAGAATTGACTGTTTTGAAAATTTTTTGATAATTATGTGACCAGTACTCATTTCAGACAATCAACCTCTTGCACTCCGGGATACCGCGGGTGGTCACGTCTCTGCGTCCTAGTGCGTCTCAGTGCGCACTGAAAAAAAAAAAGCTGCATTTCCGTTCTTCCAGTACAGAGACAGCCGCGAACAGAAAGCCAAAGGAGTGTTTTGATTGGTTTAGATTTGACTGACCTCTCATTCGACTAATAAGAGCCTTGAATTGGGTTTCTGAAACCTTGAAGAACCAATGACTGAAAACCTAGCAAGAAGGACTTGTCTACCAACGACTGTGAATACAACGAGCCAATTGAAGCAGAGAAGTTCGACGATTGAAACGCATGCGTCCCGTGCGTAAAATCTGTTTTGTGTAAGCCGCTGTGTGTAACGGTAGCATTCGTCAGTCTTTTTTTTATTACTACTGATCTTATTTGTTTTGAAAAATCGTTCGCCAAAACCGCAATTATGGAAGCGCAAAACCGCAATAATGGAATCATGGTTTGACAGGATCGCGTGACCAGAACCACGAGTCGTAACAAGCGGACCAGCTTCATGTTCGTCTGACAATGAGGAACAGATGTTCGCCAATGACACTGCTGTTGCTGTTGTGGACAGGTTAAGTATTATAAGCTAAATGATTCTTTATCACTGAAAATAGTAATAAAAATGACTTTTGACCGATCGGTAATTACAACGGTGCGTCATCGCCACATGACGGACCGTTGACAGACCGTTTTTTGTGCGCCGAGCTCCTCTGTAGCGGTTGGGGGGGGGGGGAGTTGTTATCCTCTACATTGTAGATATTTTAGTATAATTTTTATTGCACTGTAGGTTATTTTTTCTTGTTAAAAAAAAAAAAAAAAAACCACACATTTTTTACGTGGCATGCTTCTTTGTGTGTGGGGGGCTTGTTTGTTCATTCATTCATTCATGAATGAATAACCCCCCCCCCCCCCCCCCACACACACACACACACACAGCCCTGAGTGTCACCTTTCATTAGAGCCCAAGATCAAGCTTCTATGTTGAATCATTCAAAAGTTACAGACGTTTTTCCAAACTGTGCCATTTGGCACAATTTGGCACAGTTCAAAAACGCCTGGGAACAACCTGAGAAAAAAGCTGTGTAATATATTCATTTTTTGTGGTATTGTTACAAAATTTTGACCTCAGCTGGATAACACTTGGTTCTACATTTCTGTTGCATTTTCCAGCCTGGATCTGACAGCTGTGTGTTATTTGCAAGCATTTGTATCTAATAAAACACCCAGGCAAACTTTATTTTCTTCAAGTTCAGTATGTTTAGATGACTGTTACTCATTGGCAGGAGCACTTAGAGAGATTATGACTGTTTTGCCAAAAAATTCAAAGTGTTTCTTTTAAATGAGACCAACCCCATGAAGATGCTGCAAAGGGTTGAAGAACAGCTTTTGATTTACTTTGGGTATGTTATTTTTAGGCGTTTTTAGGGAAATTGACCAGAGTGCAAGGGGTTAAAACCTACAAACACACCGATTTTCAGCCAATGACCCCTTTAGCATGTCTGTAACATGTAATTTTAGGTTGTTGGGTTTTTTTTTTTTCCAGTCAAGAGCTAAATCACTCTTATGTGTCATGTTTATTTTCTGGCTGTGAAACTTCAGTTAAGCTCCTCCCCTTGGAAAAAGGCAAGTTAAGGCAGAGAGTTTTTGTGACATCACTATAACAAGTGAACCAATCAGGATTAAGCACTGGCTGCTCCAATTTGCCATCTTGCAGACTTCTGTGTGCTGATGGGCGGAATGTGAATGGGCCTAATTAGATCCTGGTGTTTGAAGAATGAGAAAAAGGGGAAAAATGTTTACAAGCAACTGTAATATAAAGGTTTTTTGTGGAAAAACGGGTATAAGTTACCATTTTAGACAATGTTAATTTGTTTTTAAGAGGGTTTATATTCAGTGGAGCGCATCTTTAACAATTTGATAAATGCATTTGTCATCCTCAACAGACCCTAACTGTACAATTATTGTACTTCAGTAATGTCCTTTTTTATTATTATTATTTTGCCAGCATAAACCCGATCTTGGGGCTTCCAAAATTCATCTATAGAAGCAAAATACCCAACTTCTCATTCATGAGGTTTTGGTGAAATTTGATAAATGTTCATCAGTGTGCCCCATTGTTACACTTCTTACATTAGAAATACAAAAACAAATACCCTCCATTGTTAAACATTCATGACCACAGAGTGTGTTCTTGTATAGGAATATTGCAAACACGGGCATCCAGATCAAATGTTTCTCACTCATAAGTAAACACATGCTTTTAGCTTTGGTAAACATTGAAAAAAATACTCTGACTGCTGCAGGAATTCTCCATATGAGCATCCCAGGAGATAAGAGGGGAGCCCCAGGTTACACCATGCTAGCCAGCCTTTTCAGCACCAGCATGTGTTTATTCATATGTGTGTGCTGAAAGCATCCTTTTCAGGAAATAATCAATTATTAATGTTTGAAACAGCAAAAAAGAAGCTCTCTTTATTTAGCTGTCTTTTTACCTGGCACAAACACAAACATGTTCATTCTGCATTTGCCTGCCCATAAACAATTTCAATTATGCCATGAGGACAAAACAGGTGACATTTATGTATAAAGAAGCACACCATGATAATAATGATGTCAACTGCACTGTCACATGAAAAAAAGAAGACAGAATTAACAGCAAAAACAATATCAACAAGAGCAATGGAACTGCTGCTGCTGAATAGAACATGATGATGCCTTATTTACTGCCCTGTACAAAGAGGATGGAGGAGGTGGGATTGTGGCAGATAGATGGTGCCCTACAAGGAAAGGAGGAATGCAGCACACAACTGTTGTATTGTCTGGTTTTGCATGGTTAGAAATGGGAGTCAATGTGTTAACAAAGGCCAAAATGCTGAAGATTTTTTCTTAACAGCAGATGGACGCTGCGCTGCCAGAGGGACCTCAGTCCAGAAGCGTTCAGTGTTTCAGAGAGCCTAATACTGGCCAGCTCAGCCGACAGCTGACCTAAAAACACCAGACAGTTTAACAGCCGATATAGTGGGGGGAAAAAATCTTCAATAAAATAAATGGCTGTTCAGAAGCTGTTCTGCAACATTTTGTAAACCTGAATGTACTCATGAGGACAGACCTGGCAGACTGGAGTCAGTATTTATTAACAATGGACACTATACACATTATGGTTTAGCACATCTTTCACCTCTCAGCAATTTTGTTTTAAATGGATCTCGTCAAAAATACAAGAAGGAAGAGCTTTTTTTTTTTTTTTGTTACTTATTTGTACCCGTAGGTAGACTTGGTTTGCAGTCTGGTGACAAGCCACCGGCTGCTGGTCGCTGCGTGCGCGAGCGCCCTAAACCTACATGTTTTTGGTGTGCGGGAGGAAACCGGAGAAATCCCGGAGTAAACCCACGCAACACGGGGAGAACATGCAAACTCCACACAGCTCACTGTTGGTCGGGGGCTGGGATCGAACCCACGATCCCCGCGGTCCCCCGGCCGAGGGTAAAACTGCGCTGCCACAGTGCTAAACCACTGCGCCACCGTGCAGCCCATATAGTGGGGGGAAAAAAATCTTCAATAAAATAAATGGCTGTTCAGAAGCTGTTCTGCAACATTTTGTAAACCTGAATGTACTCATGAGGACAGACCTGGCAGACTGGAGTCAGTATTTATTAACAATGGACACTATACACATTATGGTTTAGCACATCTTTCACCTCTCAGCAATTTTGTTTTAAATGGATCTCATCAAAAATACAAGAAGGAAGGTAGACTTGGTTTGCAGTCTGGTGACAAGCCACCGGCTGCTGGTCGCTGCGTGCGCCTGATTTCAAAAGTACCCAGATCTTTGGGGGCTAACCTCTGCACCATTTGTGAATGTGAATGGGTGAATATATATACTAGGGATGAGTCGATACCACTTTTTCAAGTCCGATATCAGTACTGTGACTTTGACTATTGGCCGATACCATCTCTCTTATTTAAAACAACAGAAGTACAGAACATACAGTGGTGTGACAAAGTGTTTGCCCTTCCTGATTTCTCATGTTTTTTTGAGTGTTTGTCACACTTAAATATTTCAGATCATAGATAGATGTACTTTATAGATGTACTTTATTGATCCCAAACTGGGAAATTACAGTACAGATCATCAAACAAATTTAAATATTAGACAAAGATAACACAACCAAAATGCAGTTTTTAAATGAAGGTGTTTATTATTAAGGGGAAAAAAAATCCAAACCTACATGGCCCCGTGTGAAAAAGTGATTGCCCCCTAAATCTAATAACTGGTTGGGCCACCCTTAGCAGCAATAACTGCAATCAAGCGTTTGCGATAACTGGCAATGAGTCTTTTACAGCGCTGTGGAGGAATTTTGGCCCACTCATCTATGCAAAATTGTAATTCAGCCACATTGGAGGGTTTTCGAGCATGGGATCCTGGGTTCGATGCCAGCCCCTGAACAACAGTGATCTGTATGGAGTTTGCATGTTCTCCCCGTGTCTGCGTGGGTGTACTCTGGGATTTCTCTGGTTTCCTCCCACATGCCAAAAACGTGCAAGTTGGGTTAATTGGCATCAAACTGGGGATTCTAAATTGTCCTTAGTTATGACTGTGAGAGTGAATGGTTGTCTGTCTCTCTGTGTTGGCCCTGCGATGGACTGGCGATCTGTCCAGGGTGTACCCTGCCTCTTGCCCAAAAGATGCTGGGATAGGCTCCAGCCCCCCCCCCCCCCCCCGTGACCCAAAAAGGATTAAGCAGAAGAAGATGGATGGATGGATGATGTTCCTTTTCTGAAATGCTGTGTTACTTTTATGCCGGATGTAATGGGACACACACCTTCCAAAAAGTTCAACTTTTGTCTCGTCAGTCCACAGATTATTTTCCTAAAAGTCTTGGGGATCATCAAGATGTTTTCTGGCAAAACTGAGACGAGCCTTTACGTTCTTTTTGCTCAGCAGTGGTCTTGGAACTCTGCCATGCAGGCCATTTTTGCCCAGTCTCTTTCTTACGGTGAAGTCATGAACACTGACCTTAACTGAGGCAAGTGAGGCCTTCAGTTCTTTGGATGTTGTTGTGGGGTCTTTTGTGACCTCTTAGATGAGTCGTTGCTGTGCTCTTGGGGTAATTTTGGTCGGCCGGCCACTCCTGGGAAGGTTCACCACTGTTCCACGTTTTCGCCATTTGTGGATAGTGGCTCTCACTGTGGTTCTCTGGAATTCCAGAGCTTTAGAAATTGCTTAATAACCTTTTCCAGACTGATAGATCTCAATTACTTTGTTTCTCATTTGTTCCTGTATTTATTTGGATCGCAGCAACATGTCTAACTTTTGAGGATCTTTTGGTCTGCTTCACTTTGTTAGGCAGTTCCTATTTAAGTGATTTCTTGATTGAGAACAGGTGTGGCAGTTATCAGGCCTGGGTGTGCAAGTTTATGCAAAACTTTAAAGCTGAGTATTAAACATTCAAATGAAATTCAAAGTGCCACTTTGTGCATGAGGTAAAAAAGGCTGTAGATATGAAAATAAAGGAACTAACACTTTCAGTTGTATTTTTGTCATCCATTATTATTATCATCATCATCATCATAAGTATTCCCCTGGTCCTCAGTTTATTTAATAGTGTTTCTGATATTCTCTGTCCATTAGTTTTTAGGTTTGCTCTTATTTTGAAGTCATTCCTGTTCCATTTCCTGTAGCCTTCTTGTTGTAGTCCTGCATATAGTTCACCGTTATGATTTGCTATTTACGTTTCTGTTACCTAACACTCATCAGCTGTTCCTCGTTCTTCACCTAAAGGTAAGCCCATGTTATGTCTTCATTCCTGTTATTTTCCACACTCCAGTCTGGTTTATACTTTCAGCTTCGTTCTTTTGTTTACAATTACTTTTCACGTCTTCCAGCCTCCGAGCTGGAAAAGCAGTGGCTGCTGATGCACGACACCTTTCTGCTCGGTTCTTGACAGAATTCGGCATGCTCCTTTACTGTGATAATTTTGCAGGTGTTTTATCAAGTTGGTGGTGTTAAAATTGTAAACACTGGTACCACCCTGCAAAAGTTCCATAACTTCACACAGCAAACAGTGACACTCGTTGCTTCTGTCTATGGAAGCCATGTGCAGCGTGACTGGGAACGGTGACCACACCTTCATTCTAATATTAATGTATCGGATCTATAAATTACTTTTATTCCTTACCAAAACCAATCCAGCCATTTTGCCTGGATCGAACCCAATACCGAGGATCGGTTCATCCCTAGGATATACTCATGTTCAGTTGTAAATATAGGTCATTTCCATGTCTTTTTTTTATTCCAAATGTGCAACAAAGCTTTTTGAAAGTAGATTAATTAGCAGAAAGTATTAATAAAAACAAAAATCTGGTTCCCTAGGGAGGTAATTATGTCCTGTACGATATTGACTTAGCACAACTGAGCGGAGACGACACATTCAGCTTCCTTTATCTTTCATTGTGTGCAATGGTGAAAATAGCCTAATCGTTTTAACTCTGCGTATGTGTGTGAGACGGTCTCACTAGCCTGAAGCAAAGCTACCACACAAGATTGTTCTTGTTTTTTTTCCCCATTTAGACCTATTATTAAGTGGATCTAATATGCATTGGAGGCTGTGATTGTATTACAGGAAAGAGAAGGGTTGTTAATAAAGCTTTGATGCATCATGGAGAAATCCACAAGCCTATGTACTGCATAGAGACTCGTTTTTCTCCCTCTCACAATGTTATTCATTTGTGTTCAAGTCTGTGCACTTACCAATTGTTTCTCTTGTTTCTCCAGGTCCGTTCTGTCTCTGCCGACTTGTCTTTGGTTTCTGCGCAACTCTCTATTCTGTTCCCTGATGACATCTTTGAAAAGAGCAAGAAAAAAGACAGATCATTTAAAAGTTTCTAACGGAATATGTTTGAATACATTTATAAAACTGATAAAAATTTATGATTTCTGTGATCCACTCTATTACAGTCTTTCAGCTGTGCAAATAAAAATCCGGGGGGGCGGGGTCATTTTACTTGGCTTTTTATTTTTCAAAGATTTCTACTATTACTTTCTCATACAGCCGTGGACAAAATTGTTGGTACCCTTCTGTTAATGAAAGAAAAACCCACAATGGTCACAGAAATAACTTGAATCTGACAAAAGTGGTAATAAATAAAAATTCTATGAAAATTAACCAATGAAAATCAGACAATGCTTTTGAATTACGGTTCAACAGAATTATTTTAAAAAACAAACTCATGAAACAGGCCTGGACAAAAATGATGGTACCCCTAGAAAAGATTGAAAATAATGTGACCATAGGGACATGTTCAACCAAGATGTGTCCTCTAATTAACATCACAGGTGTCTACAAACTTGTGATTAGTCAGTCGGCCTATTTAAAGGGTGACAAGTAGTCACTGTGCTGTTTGTTGACATGGTGTGTACCACACTAAACATGGACCAGAGGAAGCAAAGGAGAGAGTTGTCTCAGGAGATTAGAAAGAAAATTATAGACAAGCATGTTAAAGGTAAAGGCTATAAGACCATCTCCAAGCAGCTTGATGTTCCTGTGACTACAGTTGCACATATTATTCAGAAATTTAAGATCCACGGGACTGTAGCCAACCTCCCTGGACATGGCCGCAGGAGGAGACGGATAATACAAATGGTAACAAAGAGCCCAGAACAACCTCTAAAAACATTCATGGTGAACTCCAAGGTCAAGGTACATCAGTGTCAGATCGCACCATCCGTCGCTGTTTGAGCCAAAGTGGACTTCATGGGAGACGACCAAGGAGGACACCACTGTTGAAAACAAATCATAAAAAAGCCAGACTGGAATTTGCAAAACTGCATGTTGACAAGCCACAAAGCTTCTGGGAGAATGTCCTATGGACAGACGAGACAAAACTGCAACTTTCTGGCAAGGCACATCAGCTCTATGTTCACAGATGCAAAAATGAAGCATACCAAGAAAAGAACACTGTCCCTACTGTGAAACATGGAGGAGGTTCTGTTATGTTCTGGGACTGCTTTGCTGCATCTGGCAAAGGGTGTCTTGAATCTGTGCAGGGTACAATGAAATCTCAGACTATCAAGGTATTCTAGAGAGAAATGTGCTGCCCAGTGTCAGACAGCTTGGTCTCAGTCGCAGGTCATGGGTCTTGCAACAGGATAATGACCCAAA
Organism: Pholidichthys leucotaenia; assembly: GCA_020510985.1. NCBI lineage: Eukaryota > Metazoa > Chordata > Actinopteri > Cichliformes > Pholidichthyidae > Pholidichthys > Pholidichthys leucotaenia. The sequence continues at coordinate 26,138,022 of CM035843.1, forward strand.
ACACACAGCTGAAAACACCCAAGAATGGCTAAGAGCGAAACGTTGGACTATTCTAAAGTGGCCTTCTATGAGCCCTGATCTAAATCCTATTGAACATCTGTGGAAGGAGCTGAAACATGCCGTCTGGAGAAGGCACCCTTCAAACCTGAGACAACTGGAGCAGTTTGCTCATGAGGAGTGGGCCAAAATACCTGCTGAGAGGTGCAGAAGTCTCATTGACAGTTACAGAAATCGTTTGATTGCAGTGATTGCCTCAAAAGGTTGTGCAACAAAATATTAAGTTAAAAGTACCATCATTTTTGTCCAGGCCTGTTTCATGAGTTTGTTTTTTAAAATAATTCTGTTGAACCACAATTCAAAAGCATTGTCTGATTTTCATTGGTTAATTTTCATAGAATTTTTATTTATTACCACTTCTGTCAGATTCAAGTTATTTCTGTGACCATTGTGGGTTTTTCTTTCATCAACAGAGGGGTACCAACAATTTTGTCCACGTGTGTATAGGCTAAAGCTTAGAAAATAAAGTTTAAAAGTATTAGTTGGAAATCAACACATTTAGGAAGGATCACTGTACCACACGTCTTCTACATATCAATGGGAAAAAAAAAAACATCCTAAAACATCCAGCCACTCCCTTAACAGTGATCCTGTTTGAGTACATGCCCAAATGCATGTGAAATACCAGCAAGTAGTCAGCACCACTGAGAATGAATACCAGCCCGTAGCAAATGTGGAAGTGCCCTACGGATACTGTATCAGCTCCAAATCACCAACACAAACAAGTCATCATGTGAGGCAATGTATGACAATGACATCACACATTTATCACTGATTTCTGGCAGAGGTGATCGGAGCAATGACATGCTGGCGCTGCAGCTGGAACAAACAACTATGAGACCCACATACTGCTGTGAAATGTATCAGAAATCAGCCATTTTATAAAAATAAAACTATAGCTTTCAGCAGCTATTCAGACTGACTGAATATATCAGAAAGAACAACAATAATCTTAGTGATTTATTTATTTAAATCCACAATTTGACATCTGTTTCTTTGGGATTTACATGTGCCATTATATATCCTTTGAAACAACACATTCAGATAAAATGAAGAAACAATAATCAAATTTAAACAAAAAAAAGGAATAACAAAAAAAGCTATAGCAAGAAAAAAAATACAACAAATTGGGGAAAGAAATGAAGGATTTCTTCTTTATAGACAGCCAGACATGAGATAATTTGGACTTAATAACATGCCACTACATTTATTTGTAAATTCACTGGTGTAGTTTGTGTTGTATGCAAATGATCACTCATATTGCTGCTCATTACCTTTTAATGCAGTGTTTTCAACCAGGCTGTCCTGGTATGTTCAGGTTTCTGTGGGAAATAAGCTAATTTCATTTGTTAATTGGTCCAAAAAATTGCACATAATTTGCCGTTGTTGTGCATGGGTTCTGTTCTTGATCAATTACCAAGTGAAATTAGTTAATTTCCCACAGAAACCTGAACGCACAACGGTACCCTGGCTGAAAAACACTGTTTCACTGACTATCCCAACTTAATCAGGGACAAAACAAAAAGAGAACCAAAAAAAGCCAAGGAACACAAGCACCAGAGGCATTGTGACTTTTCCCCCAAAATTGTGTTTTGAGACACAAAACTACTCACAATAATCAGTCAGGTGTGACCAAATTCCACATGCTGGGAATTACCCTACAAGCATTTTAGAGAAAAGCTCTTCCCAAATTGGGCCAAAACTTCAGTAGTGTGTGACTAAATCCCTTTAGAGTATTTACAAAAATACCAAATAATAAATAACTTAAGTATTTCATCAAAAGATTCTGCTCTATATTCAAAAAGTCAATATGACAACCAATCAAACTCTTAAAAAGTGGCTCATGGTAGGAAAATCTGATTCTTCTACAAAACTCCAACAACTGTACACTTGGTGGAGATACGTCAGTGCAGAGGACCACTTGTGAGAGCGGCGCACATATACGTATAAGGTGACGTCTCGTGAAACGTCTTAAAGTGGGAGGGAGATCGTCCCATTAATAAGTGTGATCAGTGACACCCCCCGTCCCCAAAAAAATCTCCGAATAACCAGAAACTACCACATCTGAGCGATCCGCGGCATCAACGATAACACGCTATCCAGAACAGGAGAGGTGGGAAAGAGAACCCAAAATGTGACAGCGACCTGGAGAAAGATGCAGCTAGGGAGACCTGCAGTGCTGTGGCATGGACTGAAGGTAAGGCAGCAGTGCAGTACAGACTGCAGAGGATCAGTACGGGTGAAACTGGAATGACAATGAAGGGAGGAGGAAGTCGGCAGCTGCTGTGAAAAAGATCTGCCTGAGCAGTAAAGATTTTTAAACCTGTGGATGACACGCTGATTTATTTAAACGCAATTCATCTCACAAATAAGTTTAATCCAAAAGTAGGGTTTTGTAATTATTCTGTCCTCTGGAAATTCAGCCTAGAATGTGAAGTAATCACAGAGTAATTGGTCCATTCATTTTTGGGGTGGAAAAAAAAGGGGGAGACTGATTTTTTTCCATTTTAACCTTGTGATGCCGATTACTTCGCCTGGGGCCAAAGTGCTCAGAAATTTAGACTGAAAATCTTTTCACAGTTCTGACAGAACCAGCTCCAGTGACAGCTTGATAATGATGTCATACTTTTACAGCTTTCCTACGCCCATTGTGATGAAACCACAATCAGTTCTATTATGGCACAGGTGCTTAAGGGAAGTTTTAGTCTCTGTAGACACAATTAAGAGTAACACTGTAAAAAATATTGTGCCCAGTGAAACTCTACAGAAAAGCCGTGTTATGGAGTGATATTTTATTTCACTCCAATTTTAAGTGATCATATTTAAAACAAATACATCCGTTGTGTATTTCTTGTGATTGTGACATTATTTATCCCACCTGACTCCCTGTGTACCAGATACAGCACTGGACTTTCCTCTCTGGGGGTTATCCATGTTTCAATCTTCCATTAATATATCGCATCTCAATATAAAGTCTAAGTTAATAATGACTTTCTATTGAGCCGCTGGCAAACAATGGACTCGGTTCTTCAGTAGTCACTAGGAAACTCGCCTTCTTTAGCGCTCCAGCTTACAAATGAAGCTGCAACGAGATAAACCAAGAGGGCGACGTTAACCTTTAAGGTTTTGTGTTGTTGGGGTTACACGGTAAACCCGCCACACGCACAAATAGCGTGTTAAACCGAGATAGTTTAGCGGCATTCAGCCTTCAACGCTTCACTGTGTAGCGTGACTCAACAAAACTGACAACAGGTAAAACAAGTTAAATGGGGACGGCTAAGCTAGGATAGGTGGAGCAAAAGAAAACGCAGGAAAAACAAGTTAGCTAGCTTTTCACACAAACTTACCTTCTACAGTCTTCTTCTTGAATAAACCCGCCATGTCGCTACTGCTCTGTTCCAAAACTTAAAAATATGAATCCCTCACTACTGTACCGTGAGACTCCTTTCGTTAACGCTGGTGTTTATCCGTCCAACGGAGACGGTGGATCGGTTTGTCAGCCGCCGTTTCCTGGTTGATTTTCTGTTCCGGAGTTCCTCCCTCGGCTGGCGGCTGCCTGTGACGTCACGGCACACGCTCAGCACCTCCAGAATACATGGCGAGCCTTTTTTTTTTTTTTTTTTATTCCCTCCGCCGAGGAGGAGCTGGATGGTTGGTGTGATATCCTACCGTGTAGCAATGATCACACTTGAGTTATTTCTTTGGCTAACTCTGCCGTTTATTCTGCAACACACATAATATGACTGAACATGGATTCTGCGCGGGGTTTTCACACTCTTATTCTAATGTGTCCCCTTAATAGTAATGCTAAACAATACAGATAGTTCCCCCTAGAGGCATGTGCCAGTAATGATTTATTTTAGACTTGCAGTCTACCACAGTTGGTTTGTCTGTTAGCAGAAAATGTTATCAGTAAGTCAAATGCCAAATTAAAATTTCTTTATACACAAGCACGGAATGTCGACTTGAAAACCAAGAAGCTGCTTGTATTGGCACTTCTGAGTATGCCAGCACGTGTTGGTACACCGGTTTAACCAAGAAATATAAGCAGTGTGTGACGTTTCAAGGTTTCACACAATCATGAGAGAGGATTTGGAAGGTAACAGCCATTTATTCTTCTCTGACAAATTACGCAGAACAGAGGGGAGATCATTCACACACACACACACACACACACACACACACACCTCACTCAGGGTGACACACACACGTAATCTCCCACATTCATCATATTATAATTCAAGAAATCCCTCTGTGTCTGTCTGTGTGTCAAGACAATAGGACTCGCTAAAAGATCATAAGATCGCCTATGACGTTGCTATGATGCTTTCATGATGTCCTATGATGTACGATCAGAGGACATCATGTAGACATCATAGATCATAGGACTCGCTATGGCATCATGAAAGATCATAGGTCTTGCTATGACATCAAAGATCAAAGGCAGGCATCACTCAATCATAGGACTCACTATGACGTCATCAAAGATCAAAGGCAGATATCACTAAACGAGTGGTGACCTGCTTGCTTACACCTGCTTTCTATGGGCATGCAGAAGTACTTGCTTATACTTGGTTTCTACGGGCATGCACAGGTATGCACTAGTACAGGGAAAACAACACAATCACAACCAGACTTACAACACAGTTATAACGGTACAACTATTACTTTCAGAGCACAAGAATAACAGTCTTTGAATCCCCCGTGGCACAAAGCATGCCGGGAGAATTTCCTCGCCCCTTATCACAGCCCAGACATTGCACTCTCCTCCCTGGGCTGATTTCTCTCTCCAGAACAATAAGTCCAACTCAAAAGTCCAATACGAACCCATCCAGGCGTCGGGGCGCCCGCTGTTGTCGGCGGCTAGCACGCACTGGCCGGTTAGTGTCCATCCAAGCCTCGGCCAGGGATCCCAGTCGGGATGGGGCCTCTGGCAAGGCAGTCGCGGTGAAGCACCACCACCCGGTTCCTCTTCTGCAGCCTCACTCTGTACATTACATCCAACAGTCTCTGTAAGACCAGGCACAGTCCCGACCAGTGGCTCGCCAGCTTTGGTGGCAATCCCTTTTTCCGCTCCGGGCAGAAAACCCAGACTTGATCCCCAGGTGCAAAGTCCCTCCCCTGACAGCAGGAGTCATATGCTCGCTTCTGTCGACTCCCCGCCACAACCAGGGCCTCCTGAGCCAGTTCGTGTACCATGTGAAGACGTTCTCTCAAGCAAAGCAAATAATCCAACCCCAGTTTGCCCTCCACTTCCGGCTCCAGAAGAGGGCCAAACACAAAATTCACCCGGGTGCGCAGCTTGCGTCGAAACATCAGCACTGCAGGGATGCACCGAGTGGATTTCTGAACTGCTGTCTGGTATGCCCGCAGGACCAGGGGCAGGTGCAGATCCCAGTCTCGCTGTCACTGATCCAGTAGGACGGCGAGCTGGGTGGTCAGAGTCCGGTTAAAACCTTCAACCAGGCCGTCACTCTGTGGGTGCAGCAGGGCGATCCGGGTCTTCCGGATGCCCAGTCTCCTGCAGACCTCCCCGAAGACTTCTGCCTCGAAGTTCCATCCCTGGTTGCTGTGCAGCTCATCCGGCATGCTGAACCAACAAAACGTCTCATCCACCAGCTTTGATGCTGTGGTGGCGGCGCTCTGATCAGGGACCACACACACCTCTGGCCACGTGGTGCAGTAATCCACTGTGACCAAAACGGAGTGGTTCCCCCAATCCGTGGTTGGAAAAGGACCCAGAAATTCCACTCCCACATGCTCCATGGGCGCCTCTACCCAGTAGTGGGATTGCTGAGTCGGCCCTTTCTGAGCCATGCAGGTGTCACAGCAGTGGACATGGAGATCCACATCCTGACGACACCCCGGCCAGTAGAACCGGGCCCAAAGATGCTGCAGTGTCTTTGTCACCCTGAAGTGGCCCGCCCCCACAACCCATGGACCAACTGAAGCACCTTGGAGCAAAGCCATCAGGGGACCAGCAGCTGCCAGACGTGATATTCCCAAGTAGACAACACCCTTACGACAGCAGAGGCTGGCCCACTGGGAATGTAAGGCCTTGGTCTCTAGGTCCAGCACAGATACAGCCTCCCAGGTGGACCATTAGTCCATGTCCAGCCACTGCTGGACCTGGGAGATGACAGGATTTTCATCCTGCTCGATCCAAAGCTTTTTTGGTGCCGAGGGCCTCTGTGACGTCATCGCTGGGAGAGCTGGCTGATGATCTGAGGATGCGCTGTGAGCCACTGCGCTATCCCCGGCCGCAGCGGTCTGGAGATCAGCAGCCCGTGAGACTGCTGAGTCATGATCCTCTGCCCGCTGGCAGTGCCACCAGGGCTCCACAGCAAAGGGGCGCCAGGACAGCGCATCAGTGTTGGCATGGAGGCAGCCTGCTTGATGCACAATCTGAAAGTCATAATCCTGCAGTGCCTCCAGCCATCTTGCTAACTGTCCATCCTTTTTTTTTTTTTTTTTTTTCCTCTCCCGGCGCCACACGAGTAGGCTGCCCTTTGCAACAGCGGCTCGATTCCGAGTCTTTTTCCCCTCTTCTCTCTTTTTGATCCGTCTTTTTTCACTCCACTTATATCACGGACACACAGATCGTCCCAAATGTCTCCTGAGCCAGAGGACGGAGCCACTGTTTATAGCAGGATACGATACAGCAGGGAAGAGCTGCTAGCATTCAACCGCCACCCGGTCCCATTGGAAAAACTCGACATACCGAGAGAACTGAGGCGAAAACGCCGCGGCTGCCGGGCTGGAGTAAGGCGGAGGACAAAAAATATAAGGTACAGACCCTCCCTTCCATCTATTGTCATGGGAAATGTACGGTCGATACTGGGAAAGGTAGATGAGCTAGCGGCTATCTCCCGTTACAATAGCACTTACCGGGAGTGCTCTCTCCTTTTGTTTACTGAGACGTGGCTAACTGAACTAGCAGCAGATGCTAACATTGAGCTGGAGGGTTTTCACATGATACGGGCAGACTGAACACCAGACAGTGGCAAAGCAAGGGGCGGTGGAGTGATAATGTATGTTAACAACAACTGGTGCAGACCGGGACATATCACTGTTAAACAACAACACTGCAGCAAAGACATTGAGTTGCTAGCTGTTAGCATGAGGCCTACATATCTCCCGAGAGAACACTCACACGTGATCTGCATTGTTGTTTATGCAAATCCGACGGTGAACGCTGGGACAGCGCGTGACGTCATCCATTCAGTAACCAGCAGGCTGCAGACAGAACACCCAGATGCTCTTCTCCTCATCTCAGGCGATTTCAACCATGTTTCACTATCTCCCATTCTACCCACGTTCACCCAGTATGTCACATGCCACACTAGAGACAATAAAACACTGGACTTATTCTACGCAAACACTAAGGAGGCGTACACCTCATCACAACTCCCACCACTCGGGAGATCGGATCACAACTTGGTTCATCTCCGGCCGGTGTACAAACCCCTAGTGCACAAACAACCTCCGGCCATGCACACTGTGGAGTTATGGTCTGAGGAGGCAATGGACACTCTAAAGGGCTGTTTTGAAGCCACTGCCTGGAAGCAGCTCTGCGATCCACATGGTGAGGACATCGATGGCCTCACTCACCTTCACGGACTACCTCAGCTTCTGTGTGGACAAATCCGTTCCCACCAAGACCATACGGCGTCACTCAAACAACAAACCCTGGATCAACCCTGAGATAAAAACACTTCTGAGAGAGAAGAAGAGGATCTTCAGGTCGGGGAATAGGGAGATGCTGAAGTCCGTACAGAGGGAGCTGAGGAGAAAGATTAGAGTAGGCAAGGACAGCTTCAGGAAGAAGATGGAGGACAAGCTGCAACAGAGCGACATCAGCGGGGTCTGGAGAAACCTCAAAACCATCTCTGGGCTCCAGAATACCTCCCCCCAGGCCACGGGGGGCAGGGAGTGGGCGAACAACCTGAATCTGTTTTTCAATAGGTTTGACCAACCGCCCTCCCCCCTGTCTGCACAACAACCACTGCTGCCTCTAAAGAAATCAAGTCCTGCTGCCCACTCCACCAACACCCCCCCACTCCCAACACACAGCCCCCCATCCTGACCCTGACCAGGACCCAGGTGAGGACGGAGCTGAGGAAGATCAAGGCGAGGAAGGCGTCGGGACCGGACGGCATCAGCGCAAAGCTCCTCAAGTCCTGTGCAGACCAGCTGTGTGGGATTGTGACGTATATCTTCAACCTGAGCCTGAAACTGGGGAGGGTACCACAGCTGTGGAAAACATCTTGTGTGGTACCTGTACCAAAAATTTCCCACCCCAAAGACCTGAACAGCTACAGACCGGTGGCCTTGACGTCCCACTTGATGAAGACCCTGGAGAGACTGCTCCTTGCTCACCTCCGCCCCCTGGTGGAACCAGCGATGGATCCACTCCAGTTCGCCTACCAGCATGGCATTGGGGTGGAGGATGCGGTGATCTTCCTCCTTCACCGTTCTCTGTCCCACCTGGAGAAGCCCGGGAATATGGTGAGGATCATGTTCTTTGACTTCTCCAGTGCTTTCAACACGATCCAACCGATGATCCTGAAGGACAAGCTGCTGCGCGCAGGGGTGGACCAGCACCTGTCATCATGGATCCTGGACTACCTCACGAACCGGCCTCAGTTTGTGAGAACCCGGGACTGTGTGTCCGACACGATCATCAGTAGCACGGGGGCCCCCCAGGGAACGGTGCTGGCTCCCTTCCTGTTCACTCTTTATACTGCGGACTTCTCACACAACACAACACACTGCCATCTACAGAAGTTCTCTGATGACTCTGCGATCGTTGGCCTCATCTCCAATGGAGATGAAGCTGAGTACAGAGGGCTTATCCAGGACTTCGTGGACTGGTGCCATCGGAACTGCCTCCAGATCAACGCGAGAAAAACTAAGGAGCTGGTGGTGGACTGCCGCAGGCAAGGACAACCCCTCACAGCACCAGTAAATATACAGGGAACAGACATCGAGATGGTGACAGCCTATAAGTACCTGGGTGTTCATCTGAACAATAAACTAGACTGGTCACACAATACTGATGCACTCTACAAGAAGGGACAGCGCAGGCTGTTCCTGCTGAGGAGACTCAGGTCTTTTGGTGTACAAGGCGCGCTGCTGAAGACATTCTATGACACGGTGGTGGCATCAGCCATCACTTTTGGAGTGGTCTGCTGGGGCAGTGGCATTACTGCAGCCGATAGGAAGAGACTGAACAAACTGATCAAGAAAGCTAGCTCTGTCCTGGGGCAGCGCCTTGATCCGGTGGAGGAGATAGGAGAGAGAAGGACGGTGGCTAAACTGTCATCTCTGCTGGAGTCCGAGTTCCACCCTATGCAGGACATACTGAATGCACTGAGGAGCTCATTTAGCAGCAGACTACATCATCCCAGGTGCACAACCGAGAGGTTTCGCAGGTCCTTCCTACCAACGGCTGTCAGACTGTACAACCTAAGCAGGGCTGCTCGCAGAGATAGCAAAAAGACGTAACAAACTAATAGTTTTTTGAATGCAAAAGATGCAATAGACTTACACAATGGTCCCCTCCGGCATACAACTAGGAAAATACCGGTCGCTATGGAGAGTGAGAATATATATGGGCACATAATCATACCATGTAGGATAACTAAGTAGACGGTTGTGCTGTTTCATCCCATCTAGCAACAATGCTCTGCACTGTGTGTGTTTATATATTTACATATTTATTCCATCTAGCTACAATGCTCCGCACTGGGTGTGTTTATGTTTATATATCTATATATTTATTCCATCTAGCTACAATGCTCCGCACTGTGTGTTTATATATCTACATATTATTCCATCTAGCTACATTGCTCCACACTGTGTGTTTACATATTCATATATTTATTCCATCCAGCTACAATGATCTGCACTGTGTGTCTGTGTGTGTGTATATATATATTTTATGGTAATATGTACATATGTATATTAGCTGCTCTTGCTTGCTTGTTTTTTTTTTCTTGCCTTCTGATTGTTGCTCTGAGTGTTGCTATCCCTGTGCTGTTGCAATCCTGGAATTTCCCCGTTGTGGGACTAATAAAGGCTTATCTTATCTTATCTTATCTTATCTTATCTTATCTTATCCGGCTCTTTAAAGTTCGGTAGCCATGTCAGGGAAGCATGGTCTGCCAAAGTGCCTCCAAAGTGCTCCCTGTAGCACTGGCCAGCTGTGACATTCTTCAGGCCAGAGACTAGACAGCATGCAGAGAGCGCCGCCCTCCAGAGCCAGTGCGGCCTGCACAGCTGTCTTTTTAGGTGTCCAGCTGTTGAGCCTGGTGGCCAATTCAACCTGAACGAGGTAGTCGTCCAGTGAGGTTTCGCCACCAAAATACTTTAGTTTGGATGAGGTTACTCTTTCTCTTAATAGTTCTGTGTGGAACCTTGGAGTTATTTTTGATTAAGATCTGTTCTTTAATTCACATATTAAACTTGTTTTTAAGACTGCCGTCTATCATTTGCGTAATATTGCCAAGATTAGGAGCATCTTGTCTCAGAGTGATGCTGAGAAGCTAATCCACGCTTTTGTCAGCTCTAGATTACATTATTGTAACTCTTTATTATCAGCCCGTCCTAAAGCATCTCTAAAAAGTTTTCAGCTGATCCAAAGTGCTGCAGCTAGAGTTTTAACAGATACCTGAAAGAGAGATCACATCTCCCCAGTTCTGGCATCCTTTCATTGGCTTCTCATAGGATTTAGAATTAAGTTTAAAATCCTTCTCCTCACAGAGTTCTAAATAATCAGGCCCCTTGTTGCTTGGTCCAATGTGAAGCTTCTACAGTCAGCAATAATTTGATGAGCCATGTCATCTTTTGGTGTTGGTCCACTGTGTTTTATCAAGTCCAAAGTCAGTGCAGCCATCTACCAGAAATTTTTGTAGAAATTTCTGCTGACAAGCTTTATGGAGATGCTTTCATTTTCTAGCAGGACTTGGCATCTGCCCACACTGCCAAAAGTATCAGTACCAGGTTTAAGGACCAGTACTGACATTTGCCAATGATACAAAGGTTTTTAGGAAAGTAGACTCAATAGAATCCACATTTACACTGCAAGATGACCTCAGCAAATTATTGTCATGGTCACAAGATTAGCAGATGCATTTTAATGTAAGTGAATGTGGTTGCCTTCACCCAGGGCACAATAACTGCTACTGTGATTACTCCCGCATGATGATATTATTCCATCTGTTGCTGAAGAAAAGGATCTGGAGTCATCGTGGACAGTACTTTAAAATTTAGTGATCACATAGCCCAAGCAGTTAATAGAGCCAACACAATGCTTGGAATGATCAAAAAAATATTCATTTATAAAGAAAAAGGTGTATAAGTCACTCATCAGGCCCCACCTTGATTACTGTTGCCAAGTCTGGAGACCATACCTACAACGAGACATCGGCCTCATTGAAAACGTTCAAAGAAGAACTCTGAACTTGATCCCTTCATCTTCTCAGCAGCATGGCGGCATGTGCAGATGCTGCGATTACTCTCTGCCCCAATAGAATGGTGTTTTTGTGTTTTTCGTCTTGTGAGCTACAGTGTTTTTGTTCGTCTTCATCGCGTCCATGCACATACAGCCATGAGTTTCTTCTCAACATCAGTAGAACCATGTACATAGAGCTAGACTCTGCACACGCTGAAGAGCTACAGGACTGCGGACTGCTCCAGACACCCACCCATGCATTTCACCCGCAGTGGAGGCGCCATAAGCGGCAGGACAGAAAGCAGAAAAGGGGTCGGCGCAGAGGTATCCAAACTAGGCTAGCAGCTAAACCACACAAGCCAGCTATCCTCATCATCGTACTGGCCAACGTATGCTCTTTAGACAACAAGATGGACCACATCTGTTTACTATGCTCAGCCTCAAGGACTGTGAGAGAGTGCTGTGTTTTTGTGTTTGTGGAAACATGGCTCAACAACAACGTCCTGGACTCTGTCATCCAGTTAGACCAGCTAACATGCTATCGAGCAGACAGAGCTGTCATTGAGGGAGGTAAGACCTGCGGTGGCAGGCTCTGTGTTTACATCAATGATGCTTGGTGCTGTGACGCTGTTGTGGTCTGTAAACACTGCTCACCATTGTTGGAGGTTATGGTTATCAAGTGCCAGCCATTCTATCTTCCGAGGGAATTTACGGCTACACTGCTAGCTGCCATTTGTTCCCTTCCCAGCTCCAACAGCAACAACAGGAGTGAGGCACTGAATGAACTGTACCAGCACATCAGTGAGCAGCAGATAGCCCACCCTGGTGCTTTTCTCATTTTGGCTGGAGATTTCAACCACATTGACCCAAAGACTGTGTTTCCTGAAATACACCAACAAATCAACTTTTCTACATGGGAAAACAACACACTGGACCATGTTTTCACCAACCAGAGAGGAGCGTATAAGGCCCTCCCCCTCCCCCACCTCAGTGCCTCTGACCACATCACTGTTATGCTAATTCCAGCATACAGACCACTGGTTAAACTCACCAAACCAGTTCAGAAACAGGTACATGTGTGGCTGGAAGGATCCTTAGAGGCACTTCAAGAATGCTTCACCACCACTGACTGTTACTGCCTACATCGCAAAGTGCATTAATGAAGTCACGGATACCAAGACCATCATTGTTCGGGCCAATCAGAAACCATGGCTCACAGGGAAGGTCTACAAGCTCCTGAAAGCTCGGAACGCTGCCTTCAGAGCTGGGGACAAGGTGGGCCTGAGGACAGCTAGGGCCAACTTGTCCTGAGGCATCAGAGAGGCTAACAGGCAGTACTCCAGGAGGATTTTTTTTTTTTTTTTTTTTTTTTTTTTTTGTTACTTATTTGTACCCGTAGGTAGATTTGGTTTGCAGTCTGGTGACAAGCCACCGGCTGCTGGTCGCTGCGTGCGCGAGCGCCCTAAACCTACATGTTTTTGATATGCAGGAGGAAACCGGAGAAATCCCGGAGTAAACCCACGCAACACGGGGAGAACATGCAAACTCCACACAGCTCACTGTTGGTCGGGGGCTGGGATCGAACCCACGATCTCATGATCCCCGCGATCCCCCGGCCGAGGGTAAAACTGTACTGCCACAGTGCTAAACCACTGCGCCACCGTGCAGCCAGGATATCACACTATTTCAGCGACAGCAGAGGCACTCGAAGTCTGTGGCAGGGGATACAGACCATCACGGACTACAAGCCCACACCGCAGACCTGCGACACCTCCACCTTTCTGCCGAACAAGCTGAACGACTTCTTTGCTTGCTTCGAGGCACTCAACAGTACCCCTGCACAGAAGTCACCACCTCCTCCTGGCAACCAGGTGAATACACTGTCCCCGGACAGAGTGAGGATCCCTTGGCAGGATCAATGCAAGCAAAGCTCAAGGTCCTGACAACATACCTGGTCAACATTTCACTGAGACAGGCTGTTATCCCTATGTGCTTCAAAGCCACCACCATCATTCCAGTCCCCAAGAAGTCATCTCCCTCCTGCTACAATGGCTACCGTCCGGTTGCACTCACTCCCATCATCATGAAGTGCTTCAAGCGGGTGGTCATGCAGCACATCTGGTCTCCCCTACCCCCCTCCCTGGACCCATTCCAGTTTGCATACCGGTCCAGTCACTAGCACTTGGCCGCCGCCCGGTGCTAATGGGAAACTCGACATACCGGGAGCTGTAGCGAAAACGATGCGGGTGCCGGGCTGGAGTGTAGGCGGCGTGAAAGAAATATAAGACAGAATAATAAAGAGCGATGGCAAGAACCAAGCAGACCGCCCGTAAAATCTACTGGAGGAAGAAGCCCCCCAGGAGACAGCTAGCCACCAGGGCTGCTCGGAGAGGCGCTCTGGCCACCGGCAGAGTGAAGAGGCCTCGCCGTCACAGGCCCGTGGCTCTGAGAGAGATCCGTCGCTGCCAGAAATCCACGGAGCTGCTCATCCGTAAGCTGCCCGTCCAGCGCCTGGTGAGGGAGATCGCTCAGGACTTCAAGACCGTCCTGCGTTTCCTGAGCTTCGCCGTCATGGCTCTGCAGGAGACCTGCGAGGCCCACCTGGTGGGTCTCTTCTTCGCTAAGGGGGTCACCATCATGCCCAAACACTTCCAGCTGGCCCGCTGCATCCGCGGAGAGAGAGCTTAGACTTTCTGCTGCACATTCACCAGCCATAATGCTCTGCACTGTGTGTCTATATATATATATATATATATATACATTTATAGTAATATGGACATATGTTTACTAGATGTTGTTTTTTTCTTGCCTTCTGATTGTTGCTCTGAGTGTTGCTGTCCCTATGCTGTTGCAATCCTGGAATTTCCCCATTGTGGGACTAATAAAGGCTTATCTTATCTTATCTTATCTAAGTTTGTAGACAACACAACTGTGGGGGGCCTCATCAACAACGGAGATGAGACAAACTACAGGAGCGAGGTGAGCCGCCTGGCCATGTGGTGCAGAGACAACAATCTCTTTCTGAATGTGGAGAAGACAAAGGAGATTGTTGTGGACTTCAGAAGAGCGCACACCCAGCATGCTCCCCTAACCATCAATGGTGCTGCTATGGAGAGGGTGAGCAGCACCAAGTTCCTGGGTGTGCATGTTACAGAAGACCTCTCCTGGACCATCAACACTGTATCATTGGCCAAGAAAGCTCAGCAGCATCTCTACATCCTCCACAAACTGAGAAGAGCCAGTTTGCTCTATAGAAGGCACCATCGAGATCATCCTGACCAGCTGCATCACCGTGTGGTACAGCGCCTGCACCACGTCCTGCCACAAAGACCCTCCAGAACATAGTGAGGACAGCTGAGAAGATCGTCGGTGCCTCTTTCCCCTCCCTTGAAGCCATCTACAGCACCTGCCTCACCCACAAAGCCCTCTGCATTGCAGATGATCCCACCCACCCATCACACAGCTTCACAACATCATGTTCATCCCCAGGTACTCTTCACTCCCACACAGGCACACACTGATTTCAGGAGCTTCAAAAACTGAACTCTGTCATCCAGGAACTGTTCAGTCTAACACATGCACACACACTGATCTCAGGGCTGTACCAGTCACTTTATGCAGCAATGATCTGCTCTTTTTGCACTGCATGCAACTTTAAACCTCTATGTGCCCTGATATATTCCTTAAGTCACTACATGCTGTCTTAATTTTTATCGTATTTAGTTATTTTGCACACCCTTAGTATAGTTTGTTAGCTTCTAGTTGGGGGTTGTTTTTCTTTGCACTGATGTTTTATGTTTAATGTTTAATGTTTGTTGTTAGATGTTATACTTTACAGCAGGAAAAATAAATACATTTTTCTCATTGAACATATTTCTGATGGAGCCATTGACCTGTGATTTTCACCAGATATTAGTAACAACCCAAGTAATCCATACATACAAAGAAATCAAGGCAACTGTGTTCACAAAACAAGTTATATTTAAATAAGTAGAATGACACAGGGAATAAGTATTGAACTCATGACGAAAAAGAGGTGCAAAAAGGCATCAAAAGCCAAGAAACCAGCTGAAATCCATCAGAATTTAGGAAGCCATCCCATCCCTCATCAGTGCAAATTAATTTCAGCTGGCACGGTGGCGCAGTGGTTAGCACAGTGGCAGCACAGCAAGAAGGTCATGGGATCGATTCCACCCTTGACCATCGTGGGTTCGATCCCACCCCCAGACCATCGGTGACCCTTCTGTGTGGAGTTTGCATGTTCTCCCCGTGTCTGCGTGGGTTTACTCCGGGAACTCCGGTTTCCTCCCACATGCCAAAGACATGCAGGTGAGGTTAATTGGCATCAACTGGGGATTCTAAATTGTCCTTAAGTATGACTATGAGAGTGAATGGTTGTCTGTCTCTCTGTGTTGGCCCTGCGATGGACTGGGATTCTGTCCAGGGTGTACCCTGCCTCTCGCCCAAAGATGCTGGGATAGGCTCCAGCCCCCCCGTGACCCGAAAAGGATTAAGCAGTAGAAGATGGATGGATGGATGGATGGCTAAGTCCTGACTGATAGCCTTTAAAAAGGTCTGTGAATATCACAAAGAACTCATGATGGATAGAAGCAAGGAGCTCTCTCTAGACCGCCGCAACCTTATTGTTGCAAAACATAATGATGGCATTGGTTACGGGCACATTTCTAAACTGCTGAATGTTCCAGTGAGCACTGTTGGAGCCATCATTCGAAAGCGGAAAGAACATCATTTTACCATAAACAGGCCACAACCAGGAGCTCCTCACAAGATTTGTGACAGAGGAGTCAAAAGAATTATCAGAAGAGTTATCCAAAAGCCAAAGACCACTCATAGAGAGCTCCAGAAAGACTTGGAGTTAGTAGGTACTGCTGTTTCAATAAAAACAATAAGTTATGCACTCAACCGACATGGGCTCTATGCCTGCTCACCTCACAAGACTCCATTGCTGAAGAAAAATCCTGTTGAAGCTCATTTAAAGTTTGCTGCACAACATTTGGGCAAGCCAGTAAAATACTGGGAGAATATAGTCTGGTCAGATAAGACCAAAATTGAACTTTTTGGATGCCACAGCAGACAGCATGTTTTGAAGGAGAAATGGTACTGCACATCCCATCATGGTGTGGAGGTGTTTTTCAGTACATGGTACAGGCAGACTTCATATACAGTGGGGTAAAAAAGTATTTAGTCAGCCACCAATTGTGCAAGTTCTCCCAGTTAAAAGATGAGAGAGGTCTCCAATGTTCATCATAGGTATACCTCAACTATGAGAGACAAAATAAAAAAAAAAAAATTCAGAAAATCACATTGAAGGATTTTTAATGAATTAATTGGTAAATTCCTCAGTAAAATAAGTATTTGGTCAATAACAAAAGTTCATCTCAATACTTTGTTATATACCCTTTGTTGGCAATGACAGAGGTCAAACGTTTTCTGTAAGTCTTCACAAGGTTTTCACACACTGTTGCTGGTATTTTGGCCTATTCCTCCATGCAGATCTCCTCTAGAGCAGTAATGTTTTGGGGCTGTCGCTGGGCAACACGGACTTTCAACTCCCTCCAAAGATTTTCTATGGGGTTGAGATCTGGAGACTGGCTAGGCCACTCCAGGACCTTGAAATGCTTCTTACGAAGCCACTCCTTCGTTGCCCAGGCGGTATGTTTGGGATCATTGTCATGCTGAAAGACCCAGCCACGTTTCATCTTTAATGCCCTTGCTGATGGAAGGAGGTTTTCACTCAAAATCTCACAATACATGGCCCCATTCATTCTTTCCTTTACACGGATCAGTCGTCCTGGTCCCTTTGCAGAAAAACAGCCCCAAAGCACGATGTTTCCACCCCCATGCTTCACAGTAGGTATGGTGTTCTTTCTCCTCCAAACACGACAAGTTGAGTTTTTACCAAAAAGTTCTATTTTGGTTTCATCTGACCATATGACATTCTCCCAATCCTCTTCTGGATCATCTAAATGCTCTCTAGCAAACTTCAGACGGGCCTGGACATGTACTGGCTTAAGCAGGGGGACACATCTGGCACTGCAGGATTTGAGTCCCTGGCGGCGTAGTGTGTTACTGATGGTAGCCTTTGTTACTTTGGTCCCAGCTCTCTGCAGGTCATTCACTAGGTCCCCCTGTGTGGTTCTGGGATTTTTGCTCACCGTTCTCGTGATAATTTTGACCCCACGGGGTGAGATCTTGCGTGGAGCCCCAGATCGAGGGAGATTATCAGTGGTCTTGTATGTCGTTCCATTTTCTAATAATTGCTCCCATAGTTGATTTCTTCACACCAAGCTGCTTACCTATTGCAGATTCAGTCTTCCCAGCCTGGTGCAGGTCTACAATTTTGTTTCTGGTGTCCTTTGACAGCTCTTTGGTCTTGGCCATAGTGGAGTTTGGAGTCTGACTGTTTGAGGTTGTGGACAGGTGTCTTTTATACTGATAATGAGTTCAAACAGGTGCCATTAATACAGGTAACGAGTGGAGGACAGAGGAGCCTCTTAAAGAAGAAGTTACAGGTCTGTGAGAGCCAGAAATCTTGCTTGTTTGTGGGTGACCAAATACTTATTTTCCACCATAATTTGCAAATAAATTCTTTAAAAATCAGACAATGTGATTTTCTGGATTTTTTTTCTCATTTTGTCTCTCATAGTTGAGGTATACCTATGATGAAAATTGGAGACCTCTCTCATCTTTTAAGTGGGAGAACTTGCACAATTGGTGGCTGACTAAATACTTTTTTGCCCCACTGTAACTGAATGATGAATGGACAAATGTACCGAGACATCCTTGATAAGAACCTGTTGCCATCTGCCAAGATGCTGAAGGTGAAATGAGGGTGGACATTTCAGCAAGACAATAATCCCAAACACACAGTCAAGGAAACGCTCAACTGGCTCCAGAGAAGTTAAATAAAGCTGCTAGAACGGCCCAGTCAGTCACCTGACCTGAATCCAATTGAAAATCTATGGAACAACTTGAAGATCAGAGTTCATAGAAGCCACCTATGGAACCTTCAAGATTTGAAGACAGTTTGTGTGGAAGAATGGGATAAATTCACTCCTGAGCAATGCCTGCTCCTAGTTTCTCCAAACAGGAGGTGTCTGGAAGCTGTTATCACCAACAAAGGCTTTTCTACTAAATATTAGATGAACCAAGCGTGTTCAATACTTATCCCCCGTGTCATTCCACTTTATTAAATGTAAGTTAACTCATTCTGTCAACACAGTTGCCTTGATTTCTTTTTATGTATGGATTATTTGGGTTGTTACTGATATCTGGTGAAAATCTCAGGTCAATGGCCCCATCAGAAATATGTTTAATAAGATAAATTTTGATGTGTTCAATACTTATTTTCCCTGCTGTATATTCATATTTCCTACTTAGTGTTTACCTTGCTGCACTGTTGGTCTCTGAGTAACGTATTTTCAGTTCTCTGTATGTGCTATACATATGTCAGAACTGACAATAAAGTTGACTTTGACTCGTCATTTATCGTATGAGTGTAACGTGACCGAGAATAGTTAGAAACCTAACTTCAGGTTCTTTAAAACCAGGTGAAGAATCACAGGTAGCAATCAAAGGGGAACTTATGAGGATGTTCAAAGGGACTTTATTACAACAAATTATGTACAAGAAATGCCCACTAAAATAAAAAGCCTAAACTAAAACCTAAACTAAAAAGAAGACTAAAAGTGGGTTAAAAACAAATAAAAGTCCATAAAAGATGATGAGGAGGATCCACTCTTCCAGGCCATGCTCTGTCACCACAACACCGACGCCCTCAGGAAACCTGTACAGGGGAAGACACTTGCCACCAGTATATCCAGATTCCCATGGTCATCATAATCATCATCACTGCCATGGGGTGCTGTTATCTGGGAACCAGATACTTACAGACCAGGCAGAGCTCCTCACCTTGCCTCTTTCCGTCTTTCGCCCGCAGCACCACCCACCACTGCTCCACATAGAAGTGTCTCCCCCCAAATGCCAGCATCATGGTGGTCCTGGCCATTACTGCTCCTCCTCCTCAGTCATGCCCTCCTGCAGCCATCTTCCTGGGACCAGCAGCCTTCTCTTGTCCAACCAGACTCTCATCTGGCTGGCTATCCAGGCAGGGCACTCCCCTCCAGGCAGAACTCCTTCCTCCTGGCAACAAAACTCTCTGGCCAGGCCCCCACCCGGGGCCCTCTGCTCAGCAAGACTCCTTCCTCCTAACAGAAACTCCCTTCTGGACTGCCAGAGCACCTCTGATCATGTGCACCCACAGATGCTGCACATCCTCAATCAACACAGGTGCTGCTCATTAGTCATTAGGGGAAGCACATGGTGGAAGTAAATAACATTTCCAATTTAAAAACACTAATTAAAATATAAAAACCACAAAACATGCAAACTAAAACATGCAACACAAAACTAAGAACCACATGAAACCCAAAAACAATAAAACACTTCCACCCCATGACATGAGCAGCAATTGAAGATATACAAGCTAACAACATTAGAATGTAGGAGACTACAGGCAGATCTACTGGAAGTTTTGAAGATCTTCAAGGGATGGGAAGGCCTGGACTACAGGGATTTCTTCATTTTATCCAAGTCAACAATCAGGGGACATCATCTTAAAATTTTTAAGCCTAGATACAGACTTAATATCAGGAAATACTTTTTCAGTCAACGTGTCAACTACTGAAACCAATTACCTAAAGTAGCAGTAGAAGCAACGATGGTTAATTCGTTCAAGAACCACCTTGAAAAATTTCTTATTAGAGTGTGTGTGTGTGTGTGGGGGGGGGGGGAGGCTGTACATAATTCTTTCTAGACTTCCTGCCCCATAACCAGAACCACTGTTGATAAGATAAGATAAGCCTTTATTAGTCCCACAACGGGGAAATTCCAGGATTGCAACAGCACAGGGATAGCAACACTCAGAGCAACAATCAGAAGGCAAGAAAAAAAAACAAGCAAGCAAGAGCAGCTAATATACATATGTACATATTACTATAAAATATATATATATATACAGACACACAGTGCAGAGCATTGTAGCTGGATGGAATAAATATATGAATATGTAAACACACAGTGCGGAGCAATGTAGCTAGATGGAATAAATATGTAAATATATAAACACACACAGTGCAGAGCATTGTTGCTAGATGGGATGAAACAGCACAACCGTCTACTTAGTTATCCTACATGGTATGATTATGTGCCCATACATATGGGCGTCACAACGTCACAACATATGGGTTGTGACGTCATCTCAGCGGTGGATTCATGTATGTTCATGTAATGGCCATGGTATCACTGTGCTTGATTTGACAGCAAACTCTCCTGAACTAAACCCATAGAGAATCTATGGAGTATTGTCAAGAGGAAGATGAGAGACACTAGGTCCAACAATGCAGATGAGCTGAAAGCCAATATCGAAGCAACCTGGGCTTCCATAACACTTCAGTAGTGCAACAGGGTGATCATCTACATGCCACATTGCATTGATGCAGTAATTCATGCAAAAGGAGCCCTGACTAAGTATTGAGTGTGTACATGGACATACTTTTTAGTAGGCCAACATTTCTGCATTAAAAATATTTTTTAATAGATCTTTATGTAATCTAATTTTCTGAGATACTGAATTTTGGGTTTTTATTGGCTGTAAGCCATAATTATCAAAATGAAAAGAAATAAATGATTGAAATATATCACTCTGTAAAATGAATCTATATAATACTGTCATGCGGTGACCCTCGCGGGCCGCCATAAGACGCCAAAAGTCGCCAGTGAGTTTTGCATTGATGTTTATTTAACAAGACAAGACGAGACACAAAGCTGTGAGCCACTGAGGGCAAAACACACACTACAGAATACAAGGGATCGTAGGGCTAACCTCAGCCACTACGACCTTAACTATGACATGAACAAGAACACGAACCTGACACGAACGAGGACCATACCAGGAATGTTTGACGATACTCCAGCATCAACCAGCTGTCAGCGCCCGCTAATAAAGCTGGCAGCTAACGAACGGTGATGCCGAACAGCTGATCAGCTCTGACAGCAGGAAGCCCCACCGAGCGCTGTCACAATAAGAGCCCGGGGAGCCAGAATGTAATCCACTGCTGTCAAAACCGGCAGAGATGATGCATAGCCCGAGCGCGGACGAGATCGGCGCTCGGGTCATAACAAATATGTGAGTTTTACTTTTTGAATTGAATTACTGAAATAAATTAACTTCTAGAAGACATTCTAGACCAGGGCTATTCAATTACCAAATCAGTTGGGCCACAATTTGAAATCAAGACATGTAACTGGGCCACACATGTTCAGCGATTTGTTGAATATGACAAATTTCAAACCAACACAGATCAATATGATGAAAAATATGCACTTTTTATTCATTGTCTTGGTGTTAAATGTGCTCTTAGCACATGACAAAGGCACATCAAACGTGCATAAAAACAGAATAACAGTGCTGGGGTTGAGCAGAACTTGAAGTAGTAGAAATATTTTTCCTCTTGAACAACAAAAAAATAGAATGAAAAAAATAAAATTCTGTAAATAACCATTTTGGTCACATCTTACTCAGGCATGTCTCAAAGTGCCTAAAAACTCAATGTGCACTGTTAGTAGCATTAACATTTGTTGCCCTTTTGAAATAAAATATACTACATCTGGTTATAACTGACCTTGGCACATCACAAAGTGCATTTAGTTAAATAAAATAAATGAACTGTCAAACACTACAGTGGACAAACCTCCCAAAAAAGATTGATGGCATTAATGAACATTGCACATCCACTATTGTGGTTTGTTTTGTTTTAAATCACCACATGTGAGAAGGAACCTCTTTTTATAACTACACATTCTATTACGCACACATATTAGTCAGCCAAAAATTTCTAGTAGGGTTAAGGATGCAAAAAGCACCCACTTAAAAACTTGAGTAATGACTTCATTCTTGAAGGTTTGAGGTTTTTCTCCAAAATTTATAACACTTTTCTGATAGTTTTCTACTTTTCTCTGTAAATTTATCTAAATATGAAACAATTTTCCTCAAATTTGTAATTTCATCTTGTAAAATTGACTTTTCTTGTACATTTGAGATTTTATTATAAATTTGTGGATTATTTTATGGCTAATTTTTGTCTATTTTTTTTAAATAAAATTAATGTGTTTATATATACAATATTATAGTGTTTATATAATAGTCAGTATTATATATTTAATATATATAATATAGTATATATTATATATATAATATATATATTATATATATAATATTATACAGTATATATTATATATATAATATTATATATTATATATTATTATTATTATTATATTTTATATATATATATATGTGTGTGTGTGTGTGTGTGTGTGTGTGTGAAACAGATTGTGGTAAAATTTTGACTTTTTTTCCTTATATAGTTTACACTTTTGACTATAATTTTACAGAGCCAGAACAAAACAATAATTTAACTCTGATTTCAAAGGAAAAATATTAATAAAGTTATATGTAATGAAATAAATTAACTTAAATTACTAAAGATGCAGTTATTTCTGTTAAAATATTTCTATAAATTTATAGTTTTTTAGAATTCTCCTCACCAACCAGACAGCAGGAAAAACCTCCCTTATTTTGTAATCCAAATGTTAGCACATTTAGTTTGTCCGAAGGCTGTTGACGGATTGAAGTCATTGACTTCCTGAATTTTGGTTATCTTAACTTGCCAGGTACATAATAATGAACATAAATTAGTTAATATTATCGTGGCTCGTGAAATCAGTCCTCAGCAGTTCAGTCACTCTTGCCTTTCCCTACATATGAAGACTAACCACACCTGTTTGCTACGTGACTTGTCATGAACCCAGCCGGTTTGTCCTCCAGGCTCCGTTCTGACCTTCTGTGTCTCAGGTTATCTGTGTATTTGTGTATTGTGTTATCTTTTAAGTTTCTTGTAGTTTCTATGTTCCCTAGTTTATTTTTCTGTACCTGTAGCCACTGTTTTCTGGCCGGCAGCTGTGAGGTAGCTTCCTTTGGCCTACACTTGTGTGGGCGCTGTCTGACAGCTTGCTGGTCTGACCACGCCCCCTCTCTCATGACAGTCAGCTGGTTCCACTCCCGGTGATTACCCTTCCCGCTCCTTGCCCAGGTGCACCCAATCTCCCTTTGCCAGTATGGTTGTACTTAAGCAGCTCATTTCCAGTCTATCATTGCTGGACTATTGTATTGTTATCTGCTTCTGCTCATGCCACTGTACACTGTGGTCTGCCCACTACACGTCCCACCGTGTAAGCTTGTAAGTGTACCCTGTTTGCTGCGTTTTGTATGTCTGCATTTTTTGGGAACTGTTTATTCTTTCTTTAATAAATGTGTTTGTGGTGTAACCCTGCACGTAGATCCGTCTTTCTACTTCTCCGTGCGCTGCATAGAAGTGCACAGGGAAAATCACAACAGTGACTCTTCATTATTGTTCCTGTTACCAGCGGGTTAAAAAACCACCATAAATGCCTCCACCGCTTACATACCTCTTCTGATTTTTTCTCCACGTTTAAAGTACTTTAATAAGCTTATGCTTCTCTCGGACAGTGACGCTACCGAGAAACTCTGCCTTCTGACTGGAACAGTCACGCAGACGGGGCGCTTCTGAATTCCGCATGGATGATGGTCACGTGCGTTGTTTGCGTGTGTGCTTGCGGACCGTCATTCCTTCATAAATTTTTCTTAAATTTATATTTCCTTGGCATGGCTTGGTCCTGCAGGCCACTCGGGGGTTGCTTCTGGGCCGCATGTGGCCCACAGGCAGCTAATTAAATAGGCCTGTTCTAGACGATGACACACACTGAGGCAGACATGTTTGCTCACTCTGCTCATGTATGCTGGCTTTTTCTTCTTTTTGTGTACTTTTTGTTTTTTCTACAGTACACAAATGACATGCTTTGTTAACATACAACAGACAGACACTGCTGGATATTGCCAATACACACAATGCTCTTTATTTTACTGGTTTTATACCACCAGAGCTGCAACTCATTGTTCACTTCCACAGCAGCCACCACCATCCCCTGGAAGGCCCCGAAGCACCAAACTCGAGTGAACCAGCTGGCCCCAGCAGAGCACTCTGGAGACAGCAACGCAAGCGAGGCAAGAGGGGAAGGCTTCATGCTAGGCTAAAAGCTTAAGCTAGCTGACCACCAATACCTAGCCTCTTGCTAACCAATGTCCGGTCTCTGGAGAACAAACTGGATGAGCTGAGGGCCAGGATAACAGCACAGTAGTAAATAAGAGAGTGATGTGCTCTAATTTCCACAGAGACCCGGCTTTCAGACAAAGTTCCAGAAGGCACCGTTCAGCTACAGACTCATTCTGTACACTGAGGGGACCAGACTGCAGCCTCTGGTAAGGCTAAAGGGGGAAGTGTGTGTGTGTGTGTGTGTGTGTGTGTATTTGTCAGCAACTCATGGTGTGGAGATGTACAGAGTGCCTACAAGCACTGCTCGCCAGATATGGAGTTTCCACTGCTGAAATGGCATCACTACTATCTACCAAGTGAATTCATTGCTGTGTTTTTGGCTGTTGTTTACATTCCACTGCGAGCCAACTCCACGGCAGCGCTCAGCAAACTCCATGACATCTTTAGTGAATTTGAGACTGCTCATCCTGATTCTGTTTTTATCACTGCTGGTGACTTCAATCAGTGCAACTTACGGACTGTACCTTGAAGTATTATCAACATGTTGATACTCCGACCCATGACAAGACACATTAGATCATGTTCGTAGCAATATACGTGGTGCATGTAAGTCCGCACCCTGTCCCCACTTCGGACACTCGGCCTTTGGTCCTGTACCAGGCCTTCAGACAAAAACTTAAACAAACAAATCCTGTCATAAAACAAGTTAAACTGACTGAGAGCACCCTGCAGGACTGTTTTGCCAGGACAGACTGGGATGTTTAAGGCTGCAGCCACTCTGGATAACTCGTCTGTCAACATACAGGACTATGCTGAGTATGTGACTGGGTACATCAAAAGTTGTATCGACAACACCATGCCCACTATACAAGTCAGGAAGTCCCCCAACCAGAAATCCTGGATAAACAGTTAGGTACGCTGCATGCTGCATGTTAACTCTTGCATTTAGATCAGGCAAAGAGACGGAATACAAAGCTGCAAAGTATGGACTGAGAAAAGCCATCACAGCAGCTAAGAGGCAGTACAGAGAGAAGCTGGATGGCTTCTATTCTACTGCTGACTCCAGGCAGATGTGGCAAAGCCTGCAGCACATCACAGACTACAGGACCACCACCAGAACCATCAGCTCTACAGACAGCCTGCCAAATGACCGCAACACCTTCTACACCCACTTTGAGTCCTCCAGTCACACCACAGACAGGAGGCACACATACACACACTTTGACCACTTGACTCCATTCCCCTCCCCCAACAGTCTCAATAGGCCAAGTGTACAAAGTTCTGAGGAGGGTCAACTCCCGCAAGGCAGCAGGGCCAGACAACATCCCTAGGTGGGCCTTCAGAGCATGTGCCAACGAGCTGGCTGGTGTTCTCACCTCCATTTTTACCCTTTCTCTCAGCCAGAGCACAATTTTCTCCTGCTACAAGATCACAACCATCATTCCCATTTCCAAGTATACCTACCTGCCTGAATGACTACAGGGCAGTAGCACTCACTCCAATCATTATGAAGTGTTTTGAGAGAGTGGTGCTGGCCCACATTCAGAGGAGCATACTGGACCCCCTGGACCCTCTGCAGTACGCTTACCAGCCCAGCAGGTCCTCCTCAGAAGCCATCACTGCTGCACTCCACTACTCCCTCTCCCTCCTGGAAAGCAAAGACTCCTACATCAGGATACTCTTTGTTGATTATAGTTCTGCTTTCAACATGGTCATCCCACATAAACTCACCCATAAACTGTTCACACTTGGCTTACACCCCACCCTCTGTGACTGGCTTTTGGACTTCCTAACTGGCAGACCCCAGTCTGTCCGGATTGGAAACAGAATCTCATCCAGCATCATTACAAGCACAGGCACCCCACAGGGATGCATCTTCAGCCCCATCCTTTACACCCTGTTCACTCATGACTGTGTGGTCTCTCACAAGAACGACATTATCCTGAAGTTCACGGACGACTCCACGGTGATAAGAATCACCACTGGCGGGGACAAAGCAGCCTACAGGAGGGAGGTGGCCGGTCTAGTGTCATGGTGTGAGGACAACAACCTCACCCTCAACACAGACAAGACAAAGGAAATGATAGTGGACATGAGGAAGGAGAGGAGACCTCATCACCCACTGTTCATCAGGGAGCTCTAAGTGGAGAGGGTGAGCAGCTTTAAGTACTTGGGTGTCCACATCACTGAGGACCTCACCTGGACAATGAACACCACACAGCTGGTCAAGAAGGCTCAATAGTGGTTGTGCTCTTTGAGGAGGCCGAGGAAGTTTCGGATGTCACCCAGGATCCTTGGCAACATCTACAGCTGCATTCTTGAGAGTATCTTGACCAGCTGTATCACTGTGTGGTACAGCAGCACTACTGTCTTGGACCACAAATGCCTGCAGAGAGTAGTGAAGACTGTGGAGAGGATCATCAGCACTCCACTGCCGTCTCTGCAGAGCATCAACAACCGCAGAGTCCACAGGAGAGCTGCCTCCATTCTTAAGGACCCCACCCACCCCCAATACGGACTGTTTACACTTCTACCCTCAGGTCAGAGGTACAGAAGTGTGAAATGTAGGACTTCAAGGCTCAAAAGCTCTTTCTTCCCCACTGCCATCAGACTCCTGAACAGCTAATAGGAGTCTGTAATCATATGACTACCTCATGCAACTGCATGCAACTGTTTACTGTTTACTTTTGTCAGTTTGCATGTGTGCAACTGCACTCACTGCTGAAATTGTTTACATTCACTGCTCTCAGTGCACATAAGCTGATGTAACACTAATTTGCACAGTGTATGTAGTATTTGCAGCTTCATTTCTATAGCTTCTATAGTTTTTGTTTATATTTCTATTCTTCACTGTGTATATTATGTATTTTATCATTTATCTTATTCGTTGACTTATATTTTATATTGTGTGGCATTCGCAACAGAAAGCTAAGGAAGATTTTCATTGTACAGAGAAACGTGTTTCTGTGCATATGACAATAAACTCGATTTGATTTGATTCTAATTTATTGAGATGCACCTGTACATTATAAATGTTCCAAGTCTCGACAGATTTAAGAATAGTCTGGATAAATTCTGGAGTAAGACCTCAGCATATTTTAACTTTGAGGAACCTTTTTACCCCAGCAAAGCAGTTTTGGACCCAGATGACAGGCTGGACACTGCCTGAAGAACCAGATATATAATTCTGTGTTTTTCAACCTGTTCAGGGTTCAGTGAGAAATTATCTAATTTCTCATCTTAATTGGGCTAAAAATATAATTTGCCATTGTTGTGCAGATAAGAAATATTAAGAGTTCTTTGCAAATGCATTTATCGTTCATTTTTATGGTTAAAATTAGTCTGATTAATCTGTATCCATATATATACATCTATGGACATGTTAACAGAATAAACTCAAATTGAAGGGATACACATCTAGAGTTTGACACCGTCTACTGTGTAATATCACCCGTACGGCTTCTCGCTGTACCAGAAATCCTGCTAGACAATTTCATTCCTTGCCTCTTTATCCCCAGAAGAGACATTTTCCACACATTCTAGTATATATTCATATTATCTCATTTTGATGCTGAGAGCAACTTTATGTGGGGCGGTGGGACTCTTGAACCAGAACCAACTCAATTTTGTATGTATGCCTGCACTGGGGGTTGTTAGTGGGGGGGTAGAAGAGAAGACATCAGGTGTGTGTGTGGGGGGGTCTCATCCCTGAAACAGTCAACGATGCGAAGTTATAGCTGGAGCAGAGGAGTGAAGGGTGACTTTGAGGAGAGAGGATGGGATGGCTGCTCTTCTCCAAGGAGATGTATGTTCCTGTGTGCGTCGGCATGTCGTCCTGAGGCGTTGTTCTTGTTAAGGTTATTAGGGAAGATGTTTGGTGCTAATCAGCAGAGGACTACAGGGACCCCCCACTAAATGGCCTCATCATAAGTGTGCCCCAAAGGTGATAAATCTAGTCCCAAGCACCCAGAGGGCTGGCTGGTATGAAGCCGGTATCTGTGTATGTCTTTATTGCAGCGTGTACCATAAATCAACCCTTGAGAAAATAACTTTTGTTGTATTGTTTATTTTTATTTGATATGTTGGAATTTAATTAACTACAACATGTATAACTATTTTATCTTATTTATTTTTTTTACTGTTTTATTGTTTTTGAGGTATAAGTCACATCTGTCTCGATATCAGAGTTTTCACTGCACAATTATTATATCACAAAATCCCACAAACATCATAGTATAAAATGTGAAAATAAAAGTCACTCCACCTAATCTGTAACATAGTAAAAAGGCAGTTAGATAACTGATATATCAAATGTGTATTAACACAAAATCACTTCTGTTATTTCTTAATATTGTCATCAATATCATGAACCCTCTACAGTAAAATATTTTTTTTTTTTTAAAAATCAACATTTTGGGACAATTTATGCAGTTTTCTTTCAGTGCAAGAATATGCAACACATTTTATATTAATAATTGCAAACATCAGACCAAACTAACGTGAGGAAGTGCTTCTCCTCTTCTTCTGTTTTCTCATTTATTTTAACTGCTTTTCTGCACCTCCTCTCTCCCTACTTTTTTCATTTATCTGTCTATGCCATTCCCCTCCTTCGCTGTGTGATCTAGCCCAGGGCAAGCAGAAGTATGGCGTTAAGGCCCTAACTACAGCGTGTGTGGACGCACACAGCAGAGTGGGACGTTCATGTGTGAAATGAGATCTCCGCGCAATCAGTGGGAGTCGTGGCCATAAAGCACATGGAGCTTTACAGCTTTAAGGTATCATCGGGAGAAAATCGCACAAATCCTTTCATGTGATGACCGTGGAGTTGTTGTCCTCACATTAACAACTGGGTTCTTTTTCTTTCTTTTCACAGACAGAGCCATTCATGGACATCCAGTCGTGAAGTACAGGGCGTTCCAGTGGCCCCACCATTGAAGTTTTTCCAAATAGGGCAGAAGTTTAAACACTTAACTCAAAATTTTAATATGCATTGAAATGAAAAATGACTGAATGGCTTGTTAGAAATCCTATTCAGCCACTTTAAATTTGACTGAATGAGACAGACAATCCTGACTCAGAGGTCTATCATTATTACAGAAGAGGGCTGTTATCTGCCCCAGAATCATTGACTTCATTATTTTTTATGCATTTGCAATAGATGTTCAACAAATTTCCCTCGGGGCTCCATATTGTGTGTGTCTTATTCCCATATTTTACCAACGTATATCCTGAATGGTAGAATATGAGATATGAATATATTCTGTCTTCTTTGCTAGATCCCTGACATGTAACTACAGGCTGAAATATGTTTGTATGCAAACACAAAGAGACAAAGGCTTGTGAATTGGAGATGTGGGAATTTAACTGGCCTTCTTCACACTGATGGATGGAGACTTCACCGCTGCACAGATGGAGCGAGAGTGATAGAGGAAGGCAGTGAGGACACGGGGCGTCTCAGGAGAATACAGGACAAAATAGAGGGATTTCTCACTCAAACATTGGCGCCATTTAGGTTCATTTTTAGCTCATTTCAGCAAAGGTGAAATTAGCTAATGTCATGGGGCAGTGTCGGTTGTCCTGCTCTCTGTCCGTACATCCAGAATTCATAAGAATCAGTTCTCCTCCTGAGCAATTGCCTGGGTGCTCATCAAACTCATACACAGTGAGCCTCAGATGGGTTCTGTGCTCAAAGTCATGGTGTAGTCTATATATGAATAGAGAGATGTGAAGGTTATTTGTGGCCTTAGGGAGGGATGGACACGCAAAAAACATTTCACCTTAATCCAAATGAGATGGATGTTGTTATCAGATGAGGGTCTCCTAAAATATTTCAGTGCAACCCAAATATAGACCAAGTATCAGCAACCTCAACTATGGGATAAGCTATTCTTAGTTTTTTAGTCAGAAAATCACAATGGGCTAACAAAATAATTCTTTAATATTACATTGCTCACAAAACAGTCATAAGTGTAAACTGACCTGTCAGGACTAGTGATGCAGAGTATTTCTCCTTCAGAAATTTGTCACTTTTCTAAGAAATTGACTTTTTGTTGTAAATGTCTGACTTTATTCTTGTATTTTTGATGCTTTTTTCTTTAAATGTGCATTTTCCAACATATGTAACTTTTTTCGCCTTAATTTTGCAATTTTTCCCCTTAGATTAGAGACTTTTTAAAACATTTGTAAGGTTTTTCCTTACATTTTGTAGCGGTTTGATTCAACCCCCACAACACAGAGACAGAACACAGAGACAGTCAGCTCGCACTCCTGGGTTTTTTCCGCTGCATGCTGCGTTTACAGCCGTGAGGTTAAATTGTCATCCATGCATTGTGTTCATGCATCCTGTCTGTACCTCTGATATGCAAATGCCCAGATTAACTGCTGTGAATGTCTTTGATCTATTGTTTGAGTTGAGTATATAAGCTGCACTGTGCTGTAAATCTGCCTCTCATTCTCTCACTTCAACCACTGCTGCAGGACACAGACTTTGTGTCTCCTCTTCACTGAGAGCCGTGGGCTCGCTCCCGGCGCGCACGCACGGCGCCGGGAGAGGAGCTCGTGACGGCGGTATGATATAATAAACTTCCTTAAAACCACAGCATCGCTGCCTTATTTTATCATCCGCCGCACATTTATGACTTTTCTTTTGTGGAGTTCCAACTTTTTTATTGTTAAGGTGCAACTTTTTGACATAAACTTGTGATTACTTCATGTAAATATTAAATCTTTTTTTGTCAATTTGCAATAAAATAGTGAATGAAAATAAATGATTGTTATACATTTGTGGGTGATATTTTTTTTTTTTTGTGAAAGTCACAAAGAGCCACTTGTTTTCGACAAAAGAGCAGTCTGTGACACAGACCCTGGTGTGAACTAATGCCTGTTCAAAAATCCAACCTGGTGATGGCGCCTCTTCATTCTGGCAGGTATACCAATTAAGGTTCAGTGAAAGGACTAGCTGTTACAATCCCTGATGTTTGCACCACTTCTGGCTTCACCGCCGGGACACATCGTCAGTTGGTGGCGTCGACCAGCTTTTGATAGCCCATAGATCATAGGAAATGATCCATAGGCTATATGATGTCCTATGATGTCCTAGACATCCCATATTATGTCATAGGCATCCCATATGATGTCATAAATATCCCATATGATGTCATAGACAAATTGTAGCTCTGATGCTGGAATCCTTTGATCTGACATGTCCAGGACACGGTCCAGGAACGGATGGTTTTTTCTAATATAGGGAGTTGTTCAGAACTCCTTATACAAACATATAGAGTGGTGATAATCAAGTCAGTGGCGGTAATGCACCTGTAAGCTGGTTGCCAACTGCCACTCAAATCTAAAAGAAGAAGAATGGAATCCTTTGATGCTGACAATTCCATGAGTTGTTTTGATGCCGGAATCCTTTGATGTGACACCCTCCACCAAGTCATACACACCACAGGTTGATCAAACCTGGGTGTGTGTCCCGTGGTTTAGCTGTTTGCCCTAGAAGCCCAAATGAACAGCTCCTGGAAGATATATAGAGTGATGATTTAGAGTGAAGTACGTGGCAGTAATGCACCTGAAGGCAGGTTGCCAAGCACCAATCAAATCCAAAAGAAGAAGAAGAACAAATGATGTCACTCTGTTTCATCCACAGCCAGTGACTGGTCCTCTCGGCGGTGTTGGACAGCTCTTTAATTGCCCATCTGTAATCCTGTCCCCTGGTCCCAATCTCCCTGAGCAGCTTTACAGTTGTTGTGACTACGAAGCCCCTGCATCCCACCTTCACCGGGCACACCTTTATCTTCCAGCCCCTGTCCTCTGCCTCATCTGCTAAGTTGGAATACCGCAGCTTCTTACACACATAAGCTTCTTCGACAGCATCCTCCCAGGGTACTGTCAACTCAATAATATAGGCGAGCTTAGATGAATTAGACCAGAGGACGAGATCTGGTTGCAGGGTGGTTGTTGCGATCTTTGGAGGGAAAATGAGCCTTTGATCCAAGTCAGCTTGCATCTGCCAGTCCCTGGCTGCGTTCAGTGGACCCAGATCATGGAGTAAGGGACCAGTTCTCAGCTTGGCCCCCACTTGAACAAATGATGGCAGGTGTCAGCACACATCCTGGTTGTCGAAGGGTTGGGAGTTGATGGATACTCTCTTTTACTCAAGTTTATCGGCTAGACACCTGAGAACCTGGTTGTGTCTTCACGTGTATCTACCTTGAGTGAGGCTAGTCCTGCAGCCAACCAAGATGTGCTTGAGTGTTGCTGGGGCTGTACACAGAGTGCAAGATGGATCCTTTCCAAGCCACAGCTGTAGATTTGTGGGAGAGGGCAGAACATCATATGTAGCTCGAATAATGAAGCTTAGCCTGTTGGATTCCATGCCCCAGAGTTCTCTCCATGTGATTTTCCTCTTTTCAACACCCTCCCACCTTGTCCATTGACCCTGTTTGGCTTGTGCTATGGCTCTGGCCTTTCTGGCTGCTTCCTCCTGTTGACGTACCTCCTCTACCACCATAGTTCGGCATTTGGCTGGAGATGCCTTTTGCCAGCGAGGTGTCACTGTTCCAAAGCCAAGGCCTCCTCTACCTTATTGGATGCGGCCCACCATGTTACGATGGAGGAGCGCAGATTTGGCCTGTAGTACAGCCTTGTTTGGGGTCCACTTCTTCCCTGTTGCCAGGGTAGGAGCAGCACCTCTTACTACAGGGTCCCGGGAGCTGGCGAGCGACATGTCCAGCCTTACCTTGGCACATTTGAATTCCTCAACCAGGCTAGACAATGGCAGCGACAGGCCTCCATTGCTGTAGAGTCCAGTGCTGCTGAGACATTTTGGGAGGCCAAGCCACTTCCTCACATAGCTCATTAGCCTTTCCAGATGCTGAGCATGAGTTAAGGAGACTTCATACATGGTCAACGGCCACAGGAGTCTGGGCAGTAGCCCAAACTTAAAAATTATATTATTGAAGCAATGAATGGATCCCACTCCTTAAAGATGATGACAATCAGGGGTGTGTCAACCAAGAGACTGAAAAATAAAACCAATGGGACTTGCAAAGAAGTGGCTGTTTCCTTAAAGCAACACTGTGATATTTTCACCTAAAAATAATGTTTCCAAAATTATTTTGATGGTGCATCAACCTTTGACAGGGTAAATGTCACTTCCTCAATAGCCTGAGAGGGCCCACATTGCCTGCAACAGCTGGTATTGGTAGGAACACTGAAAAGACTACAATTATGGTGACTATGACCTGAGTCCCAACAGCCAATCTTCTTTCTTCTTCTTCTTGGGTTCCTAGCTGGCACCTGGCGGGGATGGTCATCCTTGCAACCAGTATGCTGCTGTTGGTGCCATGGGTTGTTGGACACTGTTGACGGTGCTCTCCCATGCTTTATGGTCCATGGCGTTGGCTGACCTTAGCTTGATTAAGATCGAGGCACCAATGTTTTAAGGCATCCTCAACTTGCTTGGCCCATGTTTTGGGTTGTTTTTTTTTTTGGTGCATTGCATTGGATTCTCCAGTGCACGGGCCATTGCTGCTGCAGGAGCTGGTGCGGCAGCCAGTCAGCGCACATTCTGCAGACATGGCCGAACCACCACAGTCTGTGCTTCTGGACTTGTTCTTCAATGGTCAGCTGCTGTTGATATTGTTCATGGATGATGTCATTGGTAGTATAATCGTGGAGGGAAACTCCAAGGATGTGATGGAGACACCGCATTTGGAAAATGTCAAGGTTGTTCAGGGCCCCTTTGAGGACTCAGAGTCATATAGAAGGATAGGCAGAATCAGTGTACGAAAGAGACATAGCTTGGTCCTGAGAGAGATGTTGGGCTTTTTCCAGATGCACCATTGGAGGGATGCAAACATCAAAGCTGCAGTCCTGACTCTGCAGTGAATCTCTTCTGTCAGTGCTACCTTCTTTTCAGTTACCAGTGAACCTGTTCGATCTGAATGCCCTCGAGGTAGACTGCGTTCAGTGAACCATCCATCATGAGAACTTTCCCCTTGTCCACGCTGATCTTAAAGTCATAAGGCTGAGCCATAGGCATAATTTATGGGATGGGGGGGTGTAATCAAATCCAGCCAATATACCCCCCCCAATAATCATATAATTATAATTAATAAAAAAAATCTCTACAAGTGTGTATAAAGAAGTTGTTTTTTTTTTTTCATTTGTAAGCAACAAAAAGTAACATTTCTAATAATCAGAAAATGTATCCACCCCCCTTCCCTGCAGACTTGGTATTCCCCAACCAGTCCATGCGCCTTCTCTGGTCAATACTCAGAGTCATTCGTAAGGGCGGCAGGTGAGGATGCTCGTCTATGTCTAGAATACATTCAGCTCACAAGTGAAACAGAATGAAAAGAGCTCCACAAGGGCAACAAACCATTTTAAACTGTTGGTTGTCAAATAAAAGGACAAACTCCTCTGTTCAAAAGGAAGTAAATATCATATTGATTTAGCTTGTGAATTGTTGTCTGAAGTTAGCTGGTTGCTAGTTTGCTAATGTGAGTTAAAGCTATGGGAGAACACCACAGAATAAATGTGCTGCCTAGTAGGATTTAGCTGATCTGAGAAATGATTAGCTTTTGCCATGCAAATTTGGTCTTTACGTTGTATTATTCATTCATGAAATGTGATCAGAAGGGATTTGTTCGTCAACTGTTAGAGTGAAATTTACATATGTTTCAGCATTCAACAGAATGTTAGCAGCTCCGAATATGTATCAAGTACAAACAAAATCTACTCTGACCACCAGTCCTTAAATATAAATGCACTTAAATATTGCTTGTCATACCCACAAACTTCAACTTAACCTTAAACTGTTCTGTATTTTCAAAATGTCATGATTTTGTTAATTATAAAATTCAATTAAAAGGCAAGTTTTAAGAATGCTAATTATCCAGAATATTTTATTGAAAATGGCAATTTGATAAATAATATGGAGGATGTGGTCAGTGGTTTCAATACATTTTTTGTAAACGTTGGTCCTGAATTAGCAAAATCAATAGTGACAGCAGAAACAAACAACAGTGGTTCTGTAAATGAAATAGAAGATAGAAATCCAAACACAATCTTTTTGGGTGCAGTTACTGAAAAGGAAATTATCGAGACTGTGAGTAAATTTATGAACAAAAAATCAACGGACTGGAATGAAATTGACATGACAATATTGAAAAAAGGAATTGAAGGAATTGTTAAGCCACTCACCCACATCTGTAACCTGTCATTTCAAACTGGTAAATTTCCAGACAAAATGAAAATAGCAAAAGTAATACCTCTATACAAAACAGGAGACAGTCATTGTTTCACAAATTACAGGCCAGTCTCTTTACTCTCACAATTCTCCAAAATACTTGAAAAAATTTTCACTAAGAGACTGGATGATTTCATTGAAAACACAACCTCCTTACAGACAGCCAGTATGGTTTTAGAGCAGATAAATCTACATCTTTGGCACTGATCAAACTTATAGAAGAAATTACTAGTTGTATAGATTTAAAAAAAAAGGTTGCTGTAGGGGTATTTATAGATTTAAAGAAAGCTTTTGACACCATTGACCACAGAATACTACTAAGGAAACTGGAAAGGTATGGGATAAGAGGGGTAGGACTGAGTTGGGTGGAAAGTTATTTAAGCAACAGACAACAATTTGTACAAATTGGTGAGCACAAATCACCCTTAATGGACATCACTTGTGGTGTGCCCCAGGGGTCAGTTTTGGGACCCAAACTCTTTATTTTGTATATAAATGACATATGCCAAGTATCAAAAATTCTGAAATTTATTTTGTTTGCGGATGGCACAAATATCCTTTGCACTGGTGAGAATTTGCAGCAGGTTTTAGAGGTGGTCACAACTGAAATGAAAAAGTTAACGCAGTGGTTCAACAAAAATAAATTATCTCTAAATCTAAAAAAAACAAAGATTATGTGGTTTGGAAATTATAAAATAAATCATGAAATAATGGTAACGATAGATGATACCAGAATAGAAACAGTACAGGAAAATAAGTTTCTGGGGGTGACGCTTGACAATAAAATCTGCTGGAAACCTCACATCAGTCACATCCGGGCCAAGTTAGCAAAATGTATAGGGATACTGGGGAAGACAAGACACATCTTGGACTATAAATCATTGGTCTTACTGTACAATTCACTGTTTCTACCTTATCTTAACTACTGTGTAGAAGTCTGGGGAAACACCTACAAGACCAACCTACAGTCAATATGCACATTACAAAAAAGAGCTATAAGGATAATAAATAATGTAGGATATAGAGACCATACCAATTCATTGTTTTTAAAGTCACATGTCATAAAGTTCATCGATTTAGTTAAATTTAAGACAGCACAAGTAATGTACAGGGCAATTAATAATCAACTCCCAACTAATATACAAAAAATATTTTAAAAAAGAGACAATGATCAATTAATTTGAGAGGAGACTTAAACTTTACAAAACCCAAGATACGTACAACCAAGAAAAGTATGTGCATATCTGTCTGTGGGGTGGATTTGTGGAACAGTCTGGAGCCGGAACTGAAACTATGTACAAACAGAATTCAATTCAAAAAGAGGTATAAACGAGACTTCCGGTCTGGACACCATGGTGATAGCAGCTTAACGCTGAAGCTCCCAGACCCAATCCAGGAAAATACCTTGAAAATCAGATTTAACGGATTTTTGGAAGAGTGAAAATCAAAAGACAAAGTCATCATGCCTAAAGGAAAACAGAAGAAATCGACATTTACCAGGCCAGGACACGCATCGGCCGAAGAATCTGATCTGGAGGATTTCCATTCAGAAGACGAGGAGCTGAATGAAGCTAGCAAAAAGGTGAGCTTAAAAATGGTACCGGTACTTAAAGAATTAAGACGATTTCGCCGAGAGTGTTGGGCCGAATTTCGTGACATCAAAGAAGAATTAAAAAGGACAAACAGCAGAGTGGACCAGGCCGAGGACCGAATCTTGGAAGCAGAGGAAAGAATAAAAGGGCTGGAAGACACCATGCTGGATCTACACAAAAGACAGTCAAGACTGGAGGCTAAGCTAATCGACCAAGAAGTAAGACTGAGAAGAGACAACATAAGAATTCATGGTCTGAAAGAAGGAGTCAAGGATGGTTTCACCACAATGGCAGCATGCGTGGAATCCTTACTGAGAGAGAAGTTGGATATTCCCCAAACCACCGTCTTGAAGATAGAAAGGGCGCACCATACATTAGCCCCTAGGCTGGCGGCGGAAGCGCCTTCACGATCGGTTGTGGTGAAGTTTTCCAACTCCAAAATAAAAGAAGAGGTTGTAAGACTGGCTTGGCAGAAAAAAGGATTTATGCACCAAGAGAGAAAAGTTTTCGTGGAACACGATTACGCCCCGGAGGTCCTTAAAAAGCGTCGGGAATACAACGACGCTAAAAAGGTATTACAAGAGAAAAAACTGTGCTTCCAGACACCATTTCCGGTGAAGCTGTGGGTCTTCTACGGCGATGAGACGTGTCTCTACAACTCTGCGGAAGAAGCAACCACGGATATGGCAAGAAGAGGGCTCCCGGTAACGGTGTTTAAACCCGCAGCAGACCCGATCGAAAGAATCAAGGCTCAAACGTGGTCCACACAGAGACCCTCAAAATCCACGGGCCAGCAGCGGGAAACCCAGTGCCAGAGCTACAAGGAAAAACTGGCCGTTTACAGGAGGGAATAACGATTTTTTTAGTCAATCTGCACATCCAACCCTCCTCCTACAAGGTAACAAACATTAAAGGAGATGCAGAATCAGCAAGTGGTAAAACATTTCATGGAACAGTCATAATATTAGAAACAAATAAGTCTTTTTTTAAAAAAAAAAAAAAACTTGTTAAAATAGAAATGTGACAATGAACCACATGATCTTTCCACAATAACAAATACTGTTTTAACGTGGATGTTTGCTGTGATGGTGGCGGGAGGGTGCACACAATTTCATAGGGTATAGGCATAAAAAAAAAAAAAATCATTACAAGTTCGGATTGGGATCTGAAATTCACGTTAAAAACATGGGACAACTTACAGGGGTAAGAGAGGGCCCTCAGCACGTAACGGAGTCTGAGGAATTTCCCTCAGAGCCAATACGCCAACATGGCTCTTCTAAGGTCACTAAAAAGACCTCAGCTCTGGAAGTTCTTTTGTCAGTTTCTTGTTTTAAAGTTTTATATACTATATTCTTAATGTTTATGTTCTTAATGTTCTTTCAGTTTCTGAGTAGCATAAAAGAGGGCCACCACACTGTTATACTAAATAAGACAACACAATGGAGAAACAGGGTGTAACCAAAATAATCTCATATAATGTAAAAGGGATCCTGAATCCAGTTAAAAGATCCAAGATTCTAGGCAAAATGAAAAAAGACAAAGCAGGAATAATATTTTTACAAGAAACCCACCTAACAGACGTGGAGTACACTAAACTCAATAGACAAGGGTTTAAAATGATCTCTTCATCTTCATATAAGTCAGGGAGGAGGAGGGGAGTAGCGACATTGATCCCAACCAAAATTATATTTGAAAAAAAATCAGAACACAAAGATAAAGAAGGGAGATACAGTTTGGTACTTGGGCGGCTAGAGGGAGAAGATATCACCCTGCTGAATGTATATGCACCTCCAGGGGCTAACTGGAAATTTTATAAAAATGTATTTGACCTAATGATAACTAAAGCCCAAGGTTTAGTGATATGTGGTGGAGACTTCAGTCTAAGACTGAATCCATACTGGGATGCATCAGGTAATTCTCCACATCAAAATAACACTCAAAGTAGGAAAACTCGGATGCTACTAAAAGAAATGGGAATCTGTGATGTGTGGAGGGAATTCAACCCCAGTGTAAAAGATTATACATTTTACTCAGCACCACATTCATCATACTCAAGGATTGACTATTTTTTTATGTTTAATAGAGACATTGGAAGAGTAAAAACATGTAAAATAGGACTGATGGATCTCTCTGACCACAGTCCGATCTATATGGACTTAAGTATCCAAAAACAGACAAATAATACATTTTCTTGGAGGTTAAATTCAAATGTCCTGAAAGGACCACTGAAAGATGAATTGGAATCAGATATTCTCAGATATTTGGACGAAAATGATAATGGAGAAGTATCCCCTTTAATACTGTGGGACGCATTCAAAGCTGTAATAAGGGGAAAGATTATTGCAAAACTGGCATTCCAAAAGAAACTGAGACAAGAAAAACTAACCACATTAGAGTCAGAACTTAAGAACCTAGAGAAAGAGCACAAAGACAACACTCATTCTAATGACTTGCTCAAAATTAAGGAAATTAAAAAACAAATAAATGAGATCTACACAATAGAAATCCAGAAGAAACTTACATTTCTGAAACAAAAATACAATGAAGCAGGCAGCAAATCGGCAAAATTACTAGCCTATAAATTGAGGAAACAACAAACGGAGAGAGCAATCTACAAAATCAGAGACCCAGTATCAAAGGAAATAAAATTTAGAATTCAGGATATTCTTAAAAGCTTTGAGAACTACTACAAGAACTTGTCCTCCCTCAAAAAACATAAAAACACATCCGAAACATTCCTAAACACATTAAACCTTCCCCAACTTACTGAGTCACAAAATAAAACACTACTGTCAGAAATACAACCTAAAGAATTAGAAAAAGCAATTATGAAACTTAAAGCTAACAAATCCCCAGGAGCAGATGGCTATACAGCAGAGTGATACAAAACCTTTAAACAGCAACTATCTCCTCTCCTTCTGAAAACATTTAACTGTGTCCTCCACACAGGGGAAATCCCCCCCTCCTGAAGAGAAGGGGTCATTGCAGTCATACCTAAACCTGAAAAGGATAAACTAGACTGCTCCAACTACAGACCAATCAGTGTGTTAAATCAGGACTATAAGCTTTTTACCACTATCTTTGCCAAAAGGTTAGAAAATATACTAACAGACTTTATTCATTTAGACCAAACAGGTTTTATAAAACAAAGACAGACACAAGACAACATTAGACACACTTTACACATAATTCATCATATAAAAAAATATAACTTAAATGCAGCCATATTGGGATTAGATGCTGAAAAAGCATTTGATTCGGTTGACTGGTCTTTCCTATATAGAATCTTATCCAGTTTCAATTTTCATAACAACTTCATTAGAACTATCCAGGCATTATATAAAAAACCAACAGCTAAAATAAGGATTAACGGTAAATTATCATCATCTTTTGAGCTGGAAAGAGGATGTCGTCAGGGCTGCCCCTTGTCTCCACTGCTCTTTGCAATCTTCATAGAACCTCTGAGCCCATGGATAAGACAGAATCAAAAAAATTCAAGGTATTACACTTGGTCAGAAGGAACATAAAATAGCACTCTTTGCTGATGACATTTTAATATACCTGGGGCAGCCAGACACCTCTTTTCCAGAACTAATCTCACTTTTTTCAGAGTATGGAGATTTATCGGGGTACAAATTAAACATGCATAAAACCCAAGTTTTAACATTCAACTATGATCCAAATCAATATTTACTAAGCAAACTCAAAACTAACTGGGAGATGGAATCTATGAAATATCTGGGGGTCAATATCCCGAAACAACTCAACAAAATTATAACACTAAACTATGATCCACTGGTGGCAAAAATAAAATCTGATCTAGCAAGATGGAATATGATACCATTCTTGGGTACTGCACAAAGAACTGAAGCAGTCAAAATGAATATACTTCCACGTCTTCTATACCTTTTCCAAACAATACCGGTAGAACCTC
Organism: Pholidichthys leucotaenia; assembly: GCA_020510985.1. Lineage (NCBI taxonomy): Eukaryota > Metazoa > Chordata > Actinopteri > Cichliformes > Pholidichthyidae > Pholidichthys > Pholidichthys leucotaenia. The sequence continues at coordinate 26,179,525 of CM035843.1, forward strand.
CCAAAAAAACATGGCAAGAACTGGACAGAAGGATCTCAAGATTCATATGGCAGGGCAAGAGACCTAGAATCAGATATAGAACCCTACAGCTAAACAAAGACAAAGGAGGGCTCGCGCTGCCAAATATCAGGGACTATTTTAAAGCTGCACAAATTAAAACTTTAATAGAGATATGTAACCCAGTCTACACTGCACAATGGAAGGAGATGAAATGCCAAATAACAAGTGACATCCCCCTACAGGCTATAATAGGGAACAATGCCTTACCTAAACTTTTGAATAACACTAACCCGTGGATAGAGACCCCGCTAAAAATTTGGCTTAAGATAGTCAAAGAGAATCAAACTAAAGAACCCTATCGATTTCTGCAATGGATTGCCTATGATCAAGACTTTACTCCTAATAAAACAGACACTAGATTTAAAAAGTGGAAAGAGAACGGACTGATAAAATATTACGATTTTTTTAAAGGGCAAATTTTAAGAAGTTTTGAAAATTTGAAAAAACAAGGTCTAATAAATCAAGACCTTTACCGGTTCTTTCAGCTTAGACACCACATAAACAATATACTTAAAAAGGAGGATTTGGAAAGGGCCCAGTCAGGTGTTCTGAAGGTCTTCTTAATGGCATATAAAGGGATCCCAGGGATCAGATACATTTCTAAAATATACCAAGGTCTTCAAGACTTAAAAGGAGACAACACTGTGGAGAATGTGTTCAAGGATGAGGCTGAATTTGTTCCTCAGATTCAGCTTTATTCATAGAGGACATCTCCAACAAATCTCAAAGCAAATCAAGAGGAAGTTTTCATCTCACATCAGGGGTTTTATACCCCGGGCACGAAACAGCAGTCACATGGTGTTTAATCAAACATACAGTCACATGGTACTTAATCTCAACCACAAAGTAACCCCTTTGATCTCACGCCATTGTCCTCTAGTCTTTGTGGCCCGGAAATCTTCCCCGGTCGTCTCCCAGACACAAAGGCCGAATCTCACACTCCTCTGCTGAATCCCAGAGTCTCAGTCCTCTTTGTTCCATGAGACGTGAAGCACACAATAAACATACAGCAACACATTTGTGGGGAATATGTAACCAACATATGCGCCACAAGACCCCCCCCCCCAAACGTCTAAATGGGACAAACATAACCAGAGACACATGACATCATAACATTACTACACATCAATCCACCAGTTGCTTAACTCTCAGTCTCCTGCCGTATCTGCTGAAAGCCTGCTTTGCTGCTGTCTGCACCTGTGGATTAGAACTGTTAGTCGATCTCTGTGGGAGTCCTGTAGAATGCCCTCTAGGGGATCTACCGCGACGGGGGGCTCTCGCCAACTGCACCTCCTCATCCGCCATCACAAAAGCAGGTTTGAGTCTGTTAATACAAATCAATTCTTTTCTGCCTCCCAAATCTAGCAAAAAATGCTTCTCTCCTGTTTCCAGCACCTTGTACGGCCCATCGTAAGGCGGACGCAGGCTGGGGCGACAAGCATCATGTCTCACAAAAACAAACTCCGCATTTTTTAAAGCCTTCGGCACAAAAACGCATGGGAAACTGTGATGAACCGGGCCAGGAAGCGTGTTTGATCCTGTGCCGCTCTGCAACAGCTGAGCGGGGGGGGGGCAATTTGGGGCAGGATTATCGGGGAGAAATTCCCCTGGCAAACGGAGAGGCTGTGCAAAAACTAATTCCGCTGGAGAGGCTTGCAAATCCTCCTTAGGTACAGAACGCAACCCCAATAAGACCCATGGTAACTTGTCAACCCAATTTGTATCCATAAGTGACGCTCTGAGGGCCGCTTTCAATGACCTGTGAAAACGCTCGCATAAACCGTTAGCCTGGGGGTTGTACGCGGTGGTGCGGTGGATCTTTACCCCTAGGCTGCGGGCCATCGACGAACAGAGTTCGGAAACAAATTGAGGACCCCTGTCTGACGTTATGTCCGAAGGAACTCCAAAACGCGCTACCCAAGCTGTTAAAAACGCACGCGACACTTCCTCTGCTGTGGTTGATGCCAGAGGAACCGCTTCCGGCCAACGCGTGGTGCGATCCACCATCGTCAAAAGATGTGTGTACCCCTGTGACGACGGAAGGGGGCCTACCAAGTCGACATGCAAATGATCAAAGTGCTTAGCAGGAATGTGAAAAGGCTCCAAAGGAGCTCTAGTGTGCTTGTGTATTTTGGCTCGCTGACACGCTACGCAGGCTGTCGCCCATTCCTTGACCTGTCTGCACAACCCCGGCCATACAAATTTCTCCCCCACCATTTTGACCAATGCACGTACCCCCGGGTGCGCCAGAGAATGGATCAAGTCAAAAACGCGGCGGCGCCACGCAGCTGGTACCACGGGGCGCGGCCGTCCCGTGGAGACATCGCAGATTAGGGGAGGCATACCCATTTGCAGCACCTTGTGCTCCAGCCTTAACCCTGTTGGTCCAGACTGGAGCGCACGCACGTCCGCATTGCTAACCTGCTCCGCGGCCATGGCTGCATAATCTAACCCCAAGCGGACTGGGGCCGCGCACGCTCCCGCGTCGCTACCCTGGCCCGCGGCCATGGCTGCAGAGTCTGCCCTCACGTGGTCTGGCGCCGGCACAGCACGCAAGAGGCAGTCTGCCACTACATTATGTTTACCTGTGACATGCTGGATATCGGTGGTGAACTCTGATATCGCGGCCAGCTGTCTTTGCTGCCGGCCCGACCAAGGTTCAGAAATCTTGGCCATCGCAAAAGTCAGCGGTTTGTGGTCCACAAACGCGGTGAAACGGCGCCCTTCCAGCCAGAACTGGAAATGGCGGCTGGCTAAGTGTAGGGCCAACAACTCCCTGTCGAACGCGCTGTATTTTCACTCGCTATTGCGCAAGGTTTTGCTGAAAAACGCGAGCGGTTGCCAGGTCCCCGCTACCAACTGTTCATCGACCGCCCCTACCGCTAAATCAGACGCGTCAGTGGTGAGGGCCATGCGGGCTGTTGGCACTGGGTGTGCCAACAAAGCCGCGTTTGCCAGCACTGTTTTGACTTGAGAGAATGCGCGCTCCCGCTCAGGAGACCATTCGATTTTATTTGTGGGTTTTTGCTTTTTTAGTGCCGCGTACAATGGTTGCATGAGCCGCGCTGCACTTGGGAGGAAACGGTTATAAAAATTAACCATTCCCAAAAACTCCTGTAACGCTTTGACCGTTTGCGGTTGGGGAAAATTTGTTATTGCGCGCACTTTATCGGGGAGAGGGACCGCTCCTTCTGGCGAAACGCGATGCCCCAAAAAATCAATCTGGGCTACCCCAAACTGGCACTTCGCTGGGTTAATTATTAACCTGTGCTCTGCCAGCCTCCGGAAAACTGCCGTGAGGTGGTTTTCGTGTTCGTCTTCGGACGTGCTGGCTACTAAAATGTCATCCAAGTAGACGAACACGAAAGGGAGGTCGCGCAGCACCGCGTCTATCATGCGTTGGAACGTCTGCGCAGCCCCCTTGAGTCCAAAAGGCATGCGCAAAAACTCAAAAAGCCCGAAAGGAGTTATTATCGCTGTTTTGGGTATGTCCTGGGCGCGCACTGGAACCTGATGGTAGCCGCACACTAAATCTATTTTAGAAAAAATGCGCGCTCCCGCCAAATGAACCGAAAAATCTTGAATGTATTGGATCGGGTAGCGGTCATGTGCGGTGGTGTTATTCAACCTGCGGAAATCACTGCAAGGTCGCCACGAGCCATCAGTCTTTGGGACCATGTGCAATGGTGAAGCCCAGGGGCTTTTCGAACGTCTGATGATGCCCAGTTTTTCCAGGTTGGCAAACTCCTCGCGCGCTATGGTCAGTTTAGCTGAGTCCAGGCGCCGAGCTTTTGCAAAAACGGGCGGCCCGGTGGTAGTGATATAATGCTCCACCCCATGTTTGGCCACTGTCGCCGAAAACGTTGGGACTGTTAGTGCTGGAAACTGAGTGAGGATTGCGTGGAACTTACCACCCGCAGTAGTGATGTTGGCTTGTGCAGTTGGCGGTGCCACTCGTGCTGTGCAGGGAATAGAGTGAAAAGACAGTGCATTAACTAGACGTCTATTAGCAAGATCAACCAATAAACCATGTGAGCACAAGAAATCAGCCCCTAACATGTTGAAACTGACTGCAGCTACCACAAAAGTCCACTCAAATGAACGACCCTGCAGAGACAGAAGCAGAGTCCTCTCACTGAAGGTCTTAATAGCTGAGCCGTTCGCTGCTGACACTGACACCCGGGGAACTTGGGACGGCATCAGCCGGTCCGCGTAGGAAGGCATGATGAAGCTCATCTGGGAGCCTGTGTCCATGAGGAATCGTTTCCCCGAACGTGCATCCGTCAGGTAAAGCAGCTTGTTCTCTTCCCCGAGGGCCGCAGCCGCTACCGACCCTCGGTCTTGGCGTTTCCTGAACGCTTGAAGTGGCACGGCGGGAGGCACTTGTGTGCCCTCTCTGCAAAACGGCGATGATAGAAGCACATGATGTCGCCCGCTCTATGTCGCTTGATTCTGACTGCTGCCGCCGTCGGCGCGTCTGGTGCTGCAACCACTGGCCCCATGCCGTCTCCGGGCGTCGCTCCCAGCTCCGCTGCTGCAGCCGAAACTGCGCTCTGCTTGTGGGCGTCGACGAGTCGCTGCGCCTCCTTGCTCAGCCCGTGGTAGTCTCGCTTGGCCAACCGGGGTGAATCTGCCAGGGTAACTCTCATCGCTGGCGGCAGGGTCCGGAGGAAAAGGTGGGCGAAGATAAATTCGCAGTCCTCGGAGTCTTTCAGCCTCAGAATTTTGACCATCAGGTCTACGGCTCTGTCGTTCTCCGACTCCGTCAACGCCAGGAGCCCCTCTGCTCGCTGTTGCGCGGAGGGGGTGAAATGACTGATAAGCACAGCTTTCAAGGCGCCGTATTTGTCGCTGTCCGGTGGGTGGTTGACCAGATCTTCCACCCTCTGAACTGTGTGGCTGTCCAGCTTCGCCACAACATGGTAGAATCTCGTGTCGTCCTTCGAGATTCTCCGGAGGTTGAACTGCGCCTCGACCGCGCTAAACCAGGAGCGCGGGCTATGCTGCCAGAAGTCAGGCAGCCGGAGTGTGGAGGCAGCCATCAGGCTGGCTTCTGCCGAGCCCCGCTCGGGAGAATTATTTCTGCTCATTCTGAGTCGTAAGGTCACCAGTGTGGAGAATGTGTTCAAGGATGAGGCTGAGTTTGTTCCTCAGATTCAGCTTTATTCATAGAGCACATCTCCAACAAATCTCAGAGCAAATCAAGAGGAAGTTTTCATCTCACATCAGGGGTTTTATACCCCGGGCACGAAACAGCAGTCACATGGTGTTTAATCAAACATACAGTCACATGGTACTTAATCTCAACCACAAAGTAACCCCTTTGATCTCACGCCATTGTCCTCTAGTCTCTGTGGCCCGGAAATCTTCCCCGGTCGTCTCCCAGACACAAAGGCCGAATCTCACACTCCTCTGCTGAATCCCAGAGTCTCAGTCCTCTTTGTTCCATGAGACGTGAAGCACACAATAAACATACAGCAACACATTTGTGGGGAATATGTAACCAACATATGCGCCACAACACATCATATATAAAAGAGAGATGGGAAAAAGAGGGGAATTTCACTTTACAACTGGAAATATGGGAAAAGCTAAATAAACAACAATGGAAAAGTACCTCATCCCTGCAGTGGAGAGAATTTGGATGGAAAAATTTGGTAAGATTTTTCAGAACACCTGCACAAAACAAATTTACTCGTAAGGGGTTGAATTGTTGGCGTTTGTGTGGTGAAGAGACTGCAAATCATTTTCATGTGTTTTGGTCATGCCCAGTTATCCACCAATATTGGACTACTGTACAGACAATATTGGGGAAAATATTCAAAATAACAGTCCCCTTTTCTTTTGTAACTTTGTATTTGGGTTTACTACCGGAATCACTGGAAAGACGAGGAGAAAAATACTCATTCACTGTTTTAATATTGGCAAGTAAAAAAGCTCTAACAAAAAAATGGATGTTGAAGGACTGTCCTACACCTGAAGATTGGATTAACGTGATCCAAGACATTTACTCGATGGAAAAGTTGACATTCGCACTGAGACAGGACATGGATGGGTTCTTGAACTTTTGCCAACCCTGGATCGCATATGTGTCTTCCATTAGATCTAATCTTTGACAAATACTATTTCAATATTGGCACCGCTCTTTGTTCCAACGCTACTCAGATGCTCTTTTATTTTTATTTATTTATTTTTATTTTTATTTTTTTTTATTATTTTTTTTTGTTTTTTGCTCTTTTTTGTTTTTGTTCTTTTTTGTATTTTCTTGTTTTGTTTTTTTGTTTTTTTTTGTTCTTTCTTTAATTTCTCTTTTTCTTTCACTTAAAAAAAGGGGTGTTGTAATAACTATTCTTCCAATGTTGTCAAAAAACAAAAAAAGGGAACATGATGAAAATGTAAACAATGCAATGCTGTAATGACGTGTATACCCTTTACAAAAACTTAAATAAAAAAAGAGGTATAAACATTATTTGCTGAAAGGATATATGTTAGAAGGGTAGTATTTATATGTATGATTCACTATGCTCACTCTGGGACATTATGGGACACTATGGAATGGTGGGTGGGACAGCACTGTGTATATCTGCGTTGTTTGAGGCTGGTTTTGATGTATGGACATCAGTGTATGTTAGGATGGATGGGTGTTAATGTTGATATGTAAAAAATACAGTAACTTGTTTATTTGGGGACTTAAAGGTGGTAATTTGTATATAATTCACGTGGGTGTATTTATGGAAAAGAGGAGATGGAATTAATAAGTGTTCACTTCTTCCTTCTCCCTTTCGAACACTGTATACTGTTACTTTATTGCATTTGTCATTTGTTTTGTTTTTGTTATACTTTTTTGTTCGAAATAAAGTATCTATCTATCTATCTAAGTTTTACCACTTTCGATTACAGACTAAGTCACTCTGAAGGCTATTCTTAAATATCCACCTTAAAAGAAATTGATTATTTTCCCTGCAGATCATTTTCAGATCTTCTATCCTCTGTTAAAATACCACAGCTGCACAACAGAGTATCTAAATGAATATATTGTGGAGAGAGGAATAATCAGGCCAGGCATTCACAGCAGACGAACTTTATTCACTCTCTCACATTCTCTCAGAATCAGAAAAAGCATTGACCTCATACTGCAGGATCTCTCCTTTATATTACAACACTCACTCCCCCTGCTGCCTGAGGTCTTGTATCACAATACATTCTCACATCACAATTCCTATTGTCCCCCAGTCTCTTAATCCTGCTGCCTGAGGTCTTGCATCACAATACATTCTCCCATCACAATTCCTATTGTCCCCCAGTTGCTTAATTCCCCATGCTCTTCCGGCAGAGGAATTTACTGCCTCTCCCTTCCTTCCAGTCTGAGATGAATATCACAGCATGGGTTCCCCATAATATAAGAAATAAACACCAAATAGATGAATGAAAGAACTGATGCATTTCATCGGCCTAAACGTTTTAAAAATATTTCATTAAGGAAAATACAGCACTCTAAATTTTATCCATATGCATAATGTGTTACAATAAGTTCAAAAGCACAAAAATACAGCATCTCTGATTAATTTTGAATTTAATTATTGAACTTAAAATCCCATTTCTAGTTTTCTGTTCCCATTTTATTTAATCACGAGACAGCATTACACAAATTAGGCAGTGATCAAACACTGAGATATTGATGGCTTATTATCATCACTGTATAGTGATTTCATCAAACTCATAGCAATTTGTCGGGTGACAATGACTGTTTTAGATCCTTGTTTAACAAGATTCATCACCTTAACACTGAACCTTTTGAGTTTGCTGGTGTTTAAGGGTCGATTTGCAATAAAGGGAGCACTAAAAATATAAATAAATTGATAAATAAAAAGTTGCAATGCTTCTTCCAGCATTTTTTCTTGCAGCATTTGTCATCTCCTCCAGCCTGCTGCTTTTCCTTTATGGTCACTTCAGTACTGAATATACTGTATGTGTATGGGTATTTATATTACAAATCAACTAAAAGCATATTATAAACCCATTTAAAGTTAGAGCTGTCCTCACTACAAACTTTTGGGGCCCTAAACATTCTGTCCATTTTTTTTTCTCCCTTAGTAAACTTCATCAGTGTTTGATGAAGCACTGTGACATTTCTAATGTCACTCTTTCATGTGTGCAACTTTTTTGTCATAGTTTTACAGTTTTTCTTGTAAATCAGACATTTTTTCTTGTAAATTTGCCTGCTTTTTGTATAAATATGCAGTATTTCCCCCATGTTGTTTTCCCCCTAAAGTCACAGTTTCTCACAAAAATGTAGCATTTTTCTCAAATTTGCAATTTTTTGTCATGGAAAATAAACCCTTTTCCTTACATATTTGCAAACTCACTTAAATTTCTGATTTTTTTTTTTTTAATAATTTTTTGACCATCATCAAGTTTATTCTTTCTTCTTGTGAATTTATACTATTTTCTCCAAAATTTGCATGTTTTTTTTTTTCTGGTAAATTTGATATAGGTAAATTTGTTATTTACCTTTTGGGGGGAGGAGGGGCAAATACCTGAATCCTAAATTTGAAAACTGAATGTCATTGTAAAAAATTAAATGTCTAGATAATGAATCCAGAGTAAGTTTTTAATACCAGGATGATCAACCATGTTTCACTATCTCCCATTCTACCCACGTTCACCCAGTATGTCACATGCCACACTAGAGACAATAAAACACTGGACTTATTCTATGCAAACACTAAGGAGGCGTACACCTCATCACAACTCCCCCCACTCGGGAGATCGGATCACAACTTGGTTCATCTCCGGCCGGTGTACAAACCCCTAGTGCACAGACAACCTCCGGCCATGCACACTGTGGAGTTATGGTCTGAGGAGACAATGGACACTCTAAAGGGCTGTTTTGAAGCCACCGCCTGGAAGCAGCTCTGCGATCCACATGGTGAGGACATCGATGGCCTCATTCACACCTTCACGGGCTACCTCAGCTTCTGTGTGAACAAATCTGTTCCCACCAAGACCATACGGCGTCACTCAAACAACAAACCCTGGATCAACCCTGAGATAAAAACACTTCTGAGAGAGAAGAAGAGGATCTTCAGGTCGGGGAACAGGGAGATGCTGAAGTCCGTACAGAGGGAGCTGAGGAGAAAGATCAGAGTAGGCAAGGACAGCTTCAGGAAGAAGATGGAGGACAAGCTGCAACAGAGCGACATCAGTGGGGTCTGGAGAAACCTCAAAACCATCTCTGGGCTCCAGAATACCTCCCCCCAGGCCATGGGGGGCAGGGAGTGGGCGAACAACCTGAATCTGTTTTTCAATAGGTTTGACCAACCGCCCTCCCCCCTGTCTGCACAACATCCACTGCTGCCTCTAAAGAAATCAAGTCCTGCTGCCCACTCCCCACTCCACCAACACCCCCCCACTCCCAACACACAGCCCCCCATCCTGACCTTGACCAGGACCCAGGTGAGGACGGAGCTGAGGAAGATCAAGGCGAGGAAGGCGTCGGGACCGGACGGCATCAGCGCAAAGCTCCTCAAGTCCTGTGCAAACCAGCTGTGTGGGATTGTGACGTATATCTTCAACCTGAGCCTGAAACTGGGGAGGGTACCACAGCTGTGGAAAACATCTTGTGTGGTACCTGTACCAAAAACTTCCCACCCCAAAGACCTGAACAACTACAGACCGGTGGCCTTGACGTCCCACTTGATGAAGACCCTGGAGAGACTGCTCCTTGCTCACCTCTGCCCCCTGGTGGAACCAGCGATGGATCCACTCCAGTTCGCCTACCAGCATGGCATTGGGGTGGAGGATGCGGTGATCTTCCTCCTTCACCGTTCTCTGTCCCACCTGGAGAAGCCCGGGAATATGGTGAGGATCATGTTCTTTGACTTCTCCAGTGCTTTCAACACCATCCAACCGATGATCCTGAAGGACAAGCTGCTGCGCGCAGGGGTGGACCAGCACCTGTCATCATGGATCCTGGACTACCTCACGAACCGGCCTTAGTTTGTGAGAACCCGGGACTGTGTGTCCGACACGATCATCAGTAGCACGGGGGCCCCCCAGGGAACGGTGCTGGCTCCCTTCCTGTTCACTCTTTATACTGCGGACTTCTCACACAACACAACACACTGCCATCTACAGAAGTTCTCTGATGACTCTGCGATCGTTGGCCTCATCTCCAATGGAGATGAAGCTGAGTACAGAGGGCTTATCCAGGACTTCGTGGACTGGTGCCATCGGAACTGCCTCCAGATCAACGCGAGAAAAACTAAGGAGCTGGTGGTGGACTGCCGCAGGCAAGGACAACCCCTCACAGCACCAGTAAATATACAGGGAACAGACATCGAGATGGTGACAGCCTATAAGTACCTGGGTGTTCATCTGAACAATAAACTAGACTGGTCACACAATACTGATGCACTCTACAAGAAGGGACAGCGCAGGCTGTTCCTGCTGAGGAGACTCAGGTCTTTTTTTTTTCTTTTTTTTTTTTTTTGTTTTTTGTTACTTATTTGTACCCGTAGGTAGATTTGGTTTGCAGTCTGGTGACAAGTCATCGGCCGCTGGTCGCTGCGTGCGCGAGCGCCCTAAACCTACATGTTTTTGGTATGCGGGAGGAAACCGGAGAAATCCCGGAGTAAACCCACGCAACACGGGGAGAACATGCAAACTCCACACAGCTCACTGTTGGTCGGGGGCTGGGATCGAACCCACGATCTCATGATCCCCGCGATCCCCCGGCCGAGGGTAAAACTGTGCTGCCACAGTGCTAAACCACTGCGCCACCGTGGTACACCTTGGTGTACAAGGCGCGCTGCTGAAGACATTCTATGACACGGTGGTGGCATCAGCCATCACTTTTGGAGTGGTCTGCTGGGGCAGTGGCATTACTGCAGCCGATAGGAAGAGACTGAACAAACTGATCAAGAAAGCTAGCTCTGTCCTGGGGCAGCGCCTTGGTCCGGTGGAGGAGATAGGAGAGAGAAGGACGGTGGCTAAACTGTCATCTCTGCTGGAGTCCGAGTTCCACCCTATGCAGGACATACTGAATGCACTGAGGAGCTCATTTAGCAGCAGACTACATCATCCCAGGTGCACAACCGAGAGGTTTCGCAGGTCCTTCCTACCAACGGCTGTCAGACTGTACAACCTAAGCAGGGCTGCTCGCAGAGATAGCAAAAAGACGTAACAAACTAATAGTTTTTTGAATGCAAAAGATGCAATAGACTTACACAATGGTCCCCTCCGGCATACAACTAGGAAATACCGGTCGCTATGGAGAGTGAGAATATGTATGGGCACATAATCATACCATGTAGGATAACTAAGTAGACGGTTGTGCTGTTTCATCCCATCTAGCAACAATGCTCTGCACTGTGTGTGTTTATATATTTACATATTTATTCCATCTAGCTACAATGCTCCGCACTGGGTGTGTTTATGTTTATATATCTATATATTTATTCCATCTAGCTACAATACTCCGCACTGTGTGTTTATATATCTACATATTATTCCATCTAGCTACATTGCTCCGCACTGTGTGTTTACATATTCATATATTTATTCCATCCAGCTACAATGTTCTGCACTGTGTGTCTGTGTGTGTGTATATATATATTTTATAGTAATATGTACATATGTATATTAGCTGCTCTTGCTCGCTTGTTTTTTTTTTTTTTTTTTTTTCTTGCCTTCTGATTGTTGCTCTGAGTGTTGCTATCCCTGTGCTGTTGCAATCCTGGAATTTCCCCGTTGTGGGACTAATAAAGGCTTATCTTATCTTATTTAGTCACAAATCTACTCACAGATTTACTATTATTTCATGAATGAGAAAGCACACTATGTTCATAATGCTTCTGCAGGTAGGATAACTGTTACTTTTGTCATTGTCAAACCGACTAAATCACAGTAGTGTCCTTAGTTCATCTGCTTGGTATGAAATAGCCACATGCCGGCTATCAGGGTGTGGGCTGTGACCCATGTCCTCACCTTGATTTATAGTTTGGATTTCTTGTCACTGGGGCATGGGCCCTAGCCCATGTCCTTGCTTTGAGTTTGGTTTTGGATTTTCTGTATTTATTATTATCCCGGCCTAACTTTTAGTTTTAATGGTTTTCAGTAATAGTAGTTGTAGTTGTCATGAACTTGGGTTCTGACACTAGGGCTATTTTGTCTCCTTACATGGTTTATTTTCCATCAGGCGCTTAAGGGAGCCCTTTGGGCCCTTCGCTCCCTGACAGCTCGGCCACACCCCCTCCTCCTGTCAGTGTAACCAGCTGTTCCTCATTATTGGGGTTTCCCTTATGCACGCGCGCACACACACACACACACACGCCTCCATTCATCTCCATTCACACGCTCAAACACTCACTCATGCACACCTGTTCTCTATTCAGACCAGCCCACGCATGTTCACACTGGCTGTCTCTTTCCTCATTAGCATTGTCATTACTTAAGCTCTGTTTGAGTGGGAAGAGACCGCCAGATCATTGCGCTTTGTACACAGTCGCTGTTCCCTCTGTATAAGCAAGCCTCCACTCCCTACGGTGTACTTTCAGCCTGACTTTGTAGTCTTCTCTAACGTCACCCGACGCCGCTCATTGCCTAATGTCAGCGACTGTTCCTGTTTGCCTGCTCACACTGGACAGCACAGACCGTCTCAGACAGCTCCAGCCCGTAAGTTTATGTTTTGCCTTTCTCCTTGTGCCGTTCAGCTGCTCTGCGGCACTAGACATTTCCTCATCGGGCTGTTGAGCATCTTAGAGGTGTCCCTGCTCTCCTGGTGTCCTCCTTGACTGTACTCATCCTTCTGCTGATCCCGTAACTGTGAGCTGGACTGAATCTTTGTTTATGTTCAATAAAGTGCACACTACTATTCTGCTCGTGGGTTTTAATTCCTTCCTCTGTGCACTGCGTAATGGCACACGGGGAATCATAACAAATAGTATTCTTGCCTTAGCGCTTCATAGTCCGGTTCATTAGTATAAGTATTATTATTATCATAAGTCATGTTTTGTCATGATGCTGAGCACGGGTGGAGAGCCGTGCTCAGTTTTTAAGTTCTTTCTGATTATTTTCTGTATTTTCCTTATCTGAGTTTTATTATTGTATCTTCGTATGGTTGTCTGTATTTTGTTATCTGAGTTTGTCCTTTGTTTCTGTTTAGAGTTTTCCTCTTATCATATCTTAGTTTGGTTATTAGTTGCATGCATTTATTTTATGTATTCCTGTATCATCTTGTATTCCAGTATAATTCTCCTGTGTTTATATTTGAGCTTTTTCTGTTCCTGCCTCGGTATTCCTTAGTATTGCATTATTAGCATTCCTTGGTTTTGTATTTCTTCTTGTCCTCGCCCTCACCTTAGTTCCCTCCTTAAAGTGTATATTAAGTTTTGTCTTTTACTTTTATCCGGTCCTTGCTTGGTGTATAGTTATCGATCTTAGCATATTCTTGTTCATTTATCTGTTTCATGATTCATCCCGGTCTGTGCTTTTATTTTGATAGTCACCTTTATTTATTTCCTTTATTGCTCAAGTTCGCGGACTATCCCAGCTGTCATTAGTTTTTCTGATTATCCTCGCTCATGCTACCCACACCAGTAATCACTTGTCATTATTCATCTTTGCATTATTTAAAGACAGCTGCAACGCAGTCCATTGCAGCGTTGTTCTCAGTGTTCAGACGGGAAATTATCCATCTCTCTCTAATTGTATCCTGCATGCGTTTCACACTTTGTCTCCTGACATGCGATCCATGTCTCAGCCTCTGTGCTGTTCTTCTTTCTAATTCCCAGCTTTGAAAGTTTTGTGTTTTTGTTATATTTTGTGTTTTTTTATTATTAAACATTGAGCAAACTCACAGCTAGCGTTTGGATCTTCATCCTGCCCTGAAGGGCGATTTATGACATGTTTATGTTTACTCAGTCATTCCTGTCATGATCTTCTGCATTGGTTTGGTTTTACTGTGACAGTGTCTTTAGTTATTTTCCACCATAGCCCAGTTTGATCCTTGCCTGTTAATTTCTTGATTGCCCACATCTGTAATTTTGTTTGATTATTCTGGTCCTATTTAAGAGATGCCGTGCCTTACTCTGGCATAGCGTCCTTGTCAGTTTTTGCATGAGTCCACACTTCTGTTCAGTCTGAATTCCTGCCTGATTTTGTCTGTTTTTGCCATTTATGTTCTGCTATTTTTGAGCCCTCAAGCTGCGTCAGAGTGACTAGCTCTCAAATAAAATGTCTAAACTTGAGTCTGGCATTTGGGTTTTGTATTCTTCCCCGGAGGGGCTCAACTTTATGACAGTGACAAGTGGTGACATCATAAATTAATGAAAAAAACATTAGTCCTGTCAGAATTAATGAGTTAGTCACCACAACTGATTAATAACAAAACTATAAAAGCACTCATAGAGCGCACACCTCCGCCAAGGCTCCTTCCGTTTCTCATGGATCACCTCCAAAATGTAATGGGTTTGTGTGTAGGCCTATAGTCACTTGTGGTGAAAATTGCGTCAAAGTCTGTCCATCAGTTTTGGAGTATTGTTGCTAACAGACTGTGAGAACATAAGAGCCTTGGCTGAGGTATGCATTCTCAGATCATCACCAAAATATAATGGGTTCCTCTGTAGCCCAAGAACCACCTCTGGTGAAAATTTCATCCAAACCCATCCAGTAGTTTTTGTGTAATCCTGCTGCACAAGTGCAAAAAAGCCCTTGGTGGAGGTATGCACTCTCAGATCATCACCAAAATCTAACTGCCTGTTCCCCGTGCCATTACACACCTTTCCTGAAAATTTCATCAAAATCCGTTCATAACTTTTTGAGTTATGTTGGTAACAGACAGACAGACACCTGTAAAAGCATTACCTCCTTGGCGGAGGTAATAAAATGAGTAAAGAATAATGGTGATTAAGTGAATGGTTGTCTGTCTTTCTGTGTTGGCCCTGCGATAGATTGGCAATCTATCCAGGGTGTACCCTGCCTCTCGCCCAAAGATGCTAGGATAGACTCCAGCCCCCCGTGACCCAAAAAGGATTAATCGGAAGAATGTTGGATGGAAGATGGATGGTGGTAAAGCCTCATTCAGCGGCTAGATTAACCTCAGTTAATACTGATTACACTGTTCTTTCCATTGCAATGGAAAATCTAGCATGAATTACATCCTGACATAACGTTCGGCTCAGGAGACGCACACACACAGGCTCAGAGTAGTTCAAACTGTTTATTAACAACAGGGATGTTTGGGTGCGTGTCTGCGGAATGTTAATGTGTTGGTGGTGGCGTCTGCTTCGGACCCAGAGGCAGGAGACCGTTCAGCCGGCAACCCTATGGGAGAAATTGGACACAGGGTGATGAGCACACACCAACACAGGAGGAGAATAGGCGAGGGAGAGAAGCTTACTTGTTTGGGCAGATGACTGGCGCTTCAAGGATGGAAGCCCGGGAGACAGCCACCTGCAGGGCTCGGTGCAGCAGCGAGGAGAGACGAAGGACGGGGTTGTCCGCCGCCGAGGAATCCACCTGTGCACAGGGGAGCAGACTGGAGAGATGAGGTAAGTGAACTTCTTACCGGTAAAGAGGATGCTGAAGAGAATGTGGTAGAAGTCCATGCAAGGAAAATGAAGTCTACGGCTTCAGGCCGAAGCTCAGGGCGAGGCGGCTTTTATCCTTCGCCGCTGACGAGTAGCAGGTGCGTGAGCAGGTGGCGCCGCTGATGAATGGCGCGGCGTGACAGTACTCCCCCCTCTAGCAGCGCCTCCTGGCGATGGCTTATCCGGGTGTGCTCGGTGGAAGTCCGCGATGAGCGATGGGTCCAACACAAACGACGGGGGCACCCACTGTCGATGCTCGGGCCCATAGCCCTCCCAGTCCACCAAGTATTGCAACCCACGACCCCGGCGCCGGGAGTCCAGGATGGAGGAGGCGGACCAGGCCGGATGGCCACCAATCATCCGGGGCGCGGGTTGCGCTGCAGGAGGAGGGCAAAGGGGGTCAGTAACCGCCAGTTTCACCTTCGACACGTGGAAAGTAGGATGAATGCGGAGGGAGGGGGGAATAGCCACGCGCACAGCCACCGGGTTGATGATCCGGGTGATGGGGTAGGGACCCATGAAGCGCTGTGCCAGCTTTCTCCTCTCGCCTTTTAGAGTGACGTCCTGGGTGGAAATGTAAACAAGCTGCCCAACTCTGTACGCCGGGGCAGGTCTCCTACGCCGGTCCGCCACAGTCCTGTTGCGCTCCGCTGTGCGCAATAGCGCATGGCGCGCGGCAGCCCAGGTGGAGCGGAACTGCCTGAGATGGGCCCTAACTGACGGGACAGTTACCTCACTCTCCTGCTCCGGAAACAGCGGGGGGTCGTAACCCAGGGACGCTTTGAAGGGGGACATCCCTGTAGCAGAAGAGCGAGCGGTGTTGTGGGCATATTCAACCCAGGCAAGATGGTTGCTCCAGGATGCGGGTTTGGATCTGGACACACAGCGGAGCGCAGCCTCCAGCTCCTGGTTGGTCCTCTCACACTGCCCGTTGGATTGGGGGTGATGGCCAGAGGAGAGGCTCACCTTGGCTCCGATGGCGTTGCAGAAAGACCTCCAAACCTCAGATGAAAACTGGGGGCCCCGGTCCGAGACCACGTCCACCGGAATCCCATGCAGCCTGACCACGTGTTGGACGAGGAGGTCCGCCGTCTCCAGGGCAGTAGGGAGGCCTCGCAGGGGGACGAAGTGCACGGCCTTGGAGAAGCGGTCCACGATGGTCAGGATGGTGTCATAGGAGTTGGAGATGGGGAGTCCGGTGACGAAATCCAGAGCGATGTGCGACCAGGGCCTGCCAGGGACGGGCAGGGGCTGGAGCAGACCCGCTGGAGGGGCATTTCCCGACTTGCAGGTGGCACAGATTGGGCAAGCCCGGGCGTAGCGGGCTGCATCCCTCCGCAGGCCTGGCCACCAAAAGGACCGTTGGAGGAGATCTATCATCCGGGAGGTGCCAGGGTGACAGGTGAGCTTGGAGGTGTGGAGCCAGTGGATGACCTCTCCTCGGACCGCGGATGGCACGAACAGCCTCCCCTCCGGTCCGCCGCCAGGGTCAGGTTCCACCTCCTGTGCCTTCCGGATCTTGCTCTCAATGTCCCACGAGATGGCTCCCACGACGCACGACCTGGGCAGGATGGAGTGGGGCGCCTCCTCCGACTCCACGGGGGCGAACTGCCTGGAGAGGGCGTCAGGCAGGACGTTCTTAGAGCCAGGCCTGAAGGTGATGGAAAATTGGAACCTGGCGAAGAACAGGGACCAGCGCGCCTGGCGGGCGTTCAGGCGCTTGGCAGACCGTAAGTATTCCAGGTTCTTGTGGTCCGTGAGGACCACAAACGGCAGGCTTGCCCCCTCCAACCAGTGGCGCCACTCCTGCAGGGCGAGCTTGATGGCCAAGAGCTCTCTGTCCCCCACATCATAGTTTCTCTCCGCCGGGGACAAGCGCCGGGAGAAGAAGGCGCACGGTCGCTTGGCGCCATCGTCCGGTGACCGCTGGGACAGCACTGCTCCCACTCCCGTGTCCGAGGCGTCTACCTCTACAATGCACTGCAGCGCGGGGTCGACCTGGCGAAGGACCCGGGAGGAGGAGAATTCCGCCTTCAGCGCCTCAAAGGCGGCAGCGACCTCTTCGGTCCACCGGAACGGGACCTTCGGGGACGTGAGGCGGGTCAGTGGTCCCACGATGGCACTGAAGTTGGGAACAAAGCGGCGGTAGAAATTGGCGAAGCCAACAAATTGCTGCACCTGCTTCCGGGATGCAGGTGTAGGCCATTCCACCACCGCCTTTACCTTCTCTGGGTCGGGGAGCACCTTATCGTGGGCGATGATGAACCCCAGGAAGGACGTACTCCTGGCGTAAAATTCACACTTTTCCGCCTTAACGTACAGACGGTTCTCCAGCAGCCTTTGGAGGACCCGCCTCACGTGGACCTGGTGCTCATCCCTGGACTTGGAGAAGATGAGGATATCGTCCAGGTAGACGAACACGAAAAGGCCAATGAAGTCCCGGAGGACGTCATTAATGAGGCGCTGGAAGACTGCAGGAGCGTTGGTCAACCCGAACGGCATCACCAGATATTCAAAGTGGCCGTTCGGGGTACGGAAGGCCGTTTTCCACTCATCTCCCTCCCGGATCCGGACGAGGTGGTAAGCGCTGCGTAGGTCCAGCTTGGTGAACCAGGTCGCCCCCTGGAGGGAGTGGAAAGCAGTGTCCATGAGAGGCAGGGTGTAACGGTCCCTCTCCGTGATATTGTTGAGGGCCCGGTAGTCGATACAAGGGCGGAGGGACCCATCCTTTTTCCCCACGAAGAAGAACCCTGCCCCCACGGGTGACGATGATGGGCGGATAATCCCAGCACTTAATGATTCCTTCAGGTAGGCGTTCATCGTCTCCTTCTCCGGCGCAGACAGGCTGTAAAGGCGACCAGAAGGTAAGGGAGCCCCCTGGCGGAGGTTGATGGCGCAGTCATAGGGCCGATGAGGGGGAAGAGACATAGCTTTCGCTTTGCTGAACACCATACCCAGGTCGTGAAATTCTGGGGGCACCAGAGACAGGTCCGGGGGTGCAGCGTCCGTCGCAGGGGGAGGAGCGGACGGAGAGCAGGCAGCGGACTGAAGGCAGGTGCCCATACAGAACGTACTCCATGCCGAGATCCCAGCTGATTTCCAATCCAGGACCGGATTGTGAAGGCGGAGCCAGGGATACCCCAGGATGACGGGCGACACAGAGTTGGGAAGGACGTAAAAGGTCATCTCCTCCCGGTGGTTTCCCGAGATGATGACCGGTAGGGGAACAGTTTGATGTGTCACTCTCCCGAGGGTGGCACGGGAGAGGTGGATCAGGGAGAGGGGAGTGTTGAGTGCCTGGCAGCGGATGCCCAATCGGGTTGCCAGGCTTTGTGAAATGAAGCTGCCTTCTGCGCCCGAATCCACCAGTGCGTGGGTGAGGTGCCCAGTAGAGTTATGGCAGAAACGGATGGGCAGCTTCAATTGAGAAAGTGATCCTAACCGATTGACATCCGCGAGGCTTCCAACAGTGACTCGCGGACCCCACCGACTGGCTTTCCGTGGACAACGCTCCACGGTGTGTTGGTCGCCTCCGCAATACATGCAGAGGCCCAACTCACGGCGGCGTTGTTTCTCCACAGGGGAAAGTTTAGTCCAGGCCGTCACCATCGGCTCCGACTCCTCGGGGCGCGATGCTGGCGGCGCCGCCAGGGGGCGAGCTTGGAACAGGTGCGGCGAGGCTCCACGAGGGCGAGAAGAAGAAGACCTCCGCCCCGAGGAGCGCTCGCGCAGCCTGTTATCCAAACTTATCGCTAAGGATGTCAGCTCCGCTAGCGTCCCAGGGATATCCCGACCAGCCAGTTCATCCCTCAGATCACTATTGAGGCTGCGGAGGAACAGGCCACAGAGGGAGCGTTCCTCCCAGCCCAATTCCTCCGCCGCTACCCGGAAGTCGACCGAGTGGTCCGCTGCCGACCGGCTTCCCTGCTGGAGAGCGAGAAGCCGATCGACCTGGACCGTTTCGGTTTGTGAATGGTCAAAGACCTCCAGAAAGCGCCTCACGAATTGGTCATAGGTGAGGGTGGCATAACTGGGCCTCGCCATTACGGCGTAGGTCCAAGTTAACGCACGCCCCTCCAGAAGATTCCCTATGTAACCAATTCGGCTGTGATCCGAGGGAAAATCTCCGGGCACACGGTGGAACACGGACTCACACTGCATAATAAACCCCCGCGCTCCGCCGAGCTTACCGCTAAAGCGGGCGGGGGTCGGAATCGGCGTGAGCCGAACCGGTGCCACTGGAGCCGGCTGGACGGCCGCTGGAACAGCAGGAGCCGCGCCACCCTGGTGAGTCGGGAGGAACGGCTGTTGGGGGTCCAAGCGGTTCAATCGGTTAGTCAGTTCTAATAATTGATGAAGAACCACCTGTTGCTGATAAACAATCTGATCCACCCGAGCCTCGAGGATGGTAAACCGGTGTGCGAGCCCGCCGCCTGCCGAGCCGCTCTGCTGAAGCCGTACTGACATAACGTTCGGCTCAGGAGACGCACACACACAGGCTCAGAGTAGTTCAAACTGTTTATTAACAACAGGGATGTTTGGGTGCGTGTCTGCGGAATGTTAATGTGTTGGTGGTGGCGTCTGCTTCGGACCCAGAGGCAGGAGACCGTTCAGCCGGCAACCCTATGGGAGAAATTGGACACAGGGTGATGAGCACACACCAACACAGGAGGAGAATAGGCGAGGGAGAGAAGCTTACTTGTTTGGGCAGATGACTGGCGCTTCAAGGATGGAAGCCCGGGAGACAGCCACCTGCAGGGCTCGGTGCAGCAGCGAGGAGAGACGAAGGACGGGGTTGTCCGCCGCCGAGGAATCCACCTGTGCACAGGGGAGCAGACTGGAGAGATGAGGTAAGTGAACTTCTTACCGGTAAAGAGGATGCTGAAGAGAATGTGGTAGAAGTCCATGCAAGGAAAATGAAGTCTACGGCTTCAGGCCGAAGCTCAGGGCGAGGCGGCTTTTATCCTTCGCCGCTGACGAGTAGCAGGTGCGTGAGCAGGTGGCGCCGCTGATGAATGGCGCGGCGTGACACATCCTCCAAAACTGTCCATGAAGTACCTCTTTTAAACCATTTCAACATTAACTGAGCCTTTTTATATCAGGAGCAAGAATGTGGCAGCAGCAGGGTGAACCAAGAAGGAATGGAGAGGGGAGGTAAAGGTAACCAGAGAATCAGCACAGGTGTCCAGAGGGAGAAAGAGACAGTGCTGATGACTAGAGAGAGAGAAGAGACACAGGAGGCACACATGACCAGGTAACAATAGTCAAAACTTGATTTCTGACAGTGCTGAAATACTTAACACATAATAGGTATTAAGTAGGCCTGCTGCTTCATAGTGGCATAGACTATTACAAAGCTGAATATAGATTTAGTAAATCAGGCAAATAATTTTTACAACTGTTACTAATATAGGAATGCCAAAATAAAGACGTTAATTAGCCTTGCCTTTTTAGCAAAGTTAATGATTTTGTGCTCTTCCTCAACACTAGGATACATATACTGTCATTTTTTAGCTTTAAAAAAATATTTTCCTTTAAAAATTAAAAAGAGGCCATTGGAGACAACTGCCTGTGATGTGCTGACAGTCCTACAATAAAAAGGTTTTAAAAGAATCTGTTTTCGGGCAGAGATCTGAACCCCCCCCAATGTTTGAAACAAAGTTACACCCTTGGGCTGAGCAAAGCAGGTGATGTCATACAGAATACAGTGGGGTAAAAAAGTATTTAGTCAGCCACCAATTGTGCAAGTTCTCCCACTTAAAAGATGAGAGAGGTCTCCAATTTTCATCATAGGTATACCTCAACTATGAGAAACAAAATGAGAAAAAAAAATCCAGAAAATTACATTGAAGGATTTTTAAAGAATTTATTTGCAAATTATGGTGGAAAATAAGTAGTTGGTCAATAACAAAAGTTCATCTCAATACTTTGTTATATACACTTTGTTGGCAATGACAGTGTTATGACCCGAGCGCCGGTTCTGATCGCGCTCGGGCTAAGTTCTTCTCGCTGCCGGCCTTGACAGCTGCGGGCTGTATTCTGGCCTCACCGGGCTCTTATTGTGAAGGTGCTCAGTGGGGCTTCCGCCTGTCAAGGCTGGTCAGCTGTTTGTCATTACCGTCGTTAGTGCTTCGCCTTTTTAAGCCCGGCATTGGCGACGGTAAGACGCAGGAGTATCAGTCAACATCCCATCTGTATTGTCTGAGTGTCTTCGTCTTGCCAAGTCTGGGTCTACGCCTCGTCTTGCTTGAGAGCACCGTAAGACCTTCATGTCAGGTTCGTGTATGTAGCTTTGCCACAGTTTAGCTCGTGGTGGCTGGGGTTGGCCCTGCGAGCCCAGGTCTCGTTTTTGTGTGCGTTTGCCCTGAGGGGTTCATAGCCTTGTTGTGTCACGTGTGAAAATAAACTAACATCTTTGCCAAAACTCACTGGTGAACTCTTTGGCGTCTCTTGGTGATCCGCGAGGATCACCACATGACAGTATACTCCTGCCTGGTCGTCTAAATGGAGGCGCCACACCGAGACGCCGTTTCACCGTGAGTTTGTGCCAAAACTTGACTGTCGTTCTTTCCTGTCTTGGTGCCTGTTGCTGGGATAATGCTGTCATCCAGGGGCCGTGGTCGGCGCCTGGGCAGAAAGTTAGCGGAGGCGCTGGAGTACGCCGACGGGGCGCTCCTCGCCGCTACTTTTGACGCCACCTCCAGTGACATGCGCTGGCACTTGGACGTCGCTGAGGAGTTTCTGGACAACCTCCCCCTCGAGTATGACGATCATCCGGAGGTGATAACGAGGTGGGAGAAACTCGCCGTTCAGCGCGAGTTACTTAGTGGGCTGGAGGAGAAGAGCAGGAAGCAGGGGAGGAGGCATCCTCGCTCCCCGCATTGATGTCCCGTTCCCGTCCCGGAGCAGGTCCAGGAGTACGCGCCGTCTGGGGGCCAACGACGACGTCGGCGTAACGGCGCGGGCAACCCTCAGCAGAATCCCCGGCTGGACTCGCTGCCGGCGTATCCCGTCAGCGAACCTCCAAGAGCGGCCCCACCTCGTCTTCCCAGGGGGCTCTCTGTCGCCATCCAGCGGGGAGAAGGAGGAACGACGTCCCCTACAGCAGGAACCATCTCAGCCCCGGGAGGAAGGCAAGTGCACAATATTTTGTCACATCTTGATTTTGTTCTGCCTTGTCTGACTCCTGGGGGTGGAGTTCGGGGTTCGCAGCCCCCCGAGCTCCCTCCACCTGCTGTGGATGAAATAATTAAACCTGCTGCCTCTGTGTTCTCCCCCGCCAAGTGGTCCACGACGCCAGGCCAGCGTCGTCGGACGAAGAGGGCCCCTGCAGTGCTAGAAAGCCTGGATCCGGCCCTGCTGCTACGCCGCGGACGGAGGAGAGGAGCGGACTGCGGCCCGGAGCCTGAGCCAACGGAGAAGCGTCCCCGGGTCTCCGAGCCAGAGCGGTCCGAGCCAGTGGGTCGAGGGTCCACTGCCCCCACGCCATACCGGTCATCGGCGTGGACAGCAGCGTGGGAGGAACCTGAGGCTGCTGATAACATCTTGTCAGCTGCGGAGCCCGACGCAGCTGAATCCGAGTCTGCTGACAAGAGTCGCCCAGAACCTGGATCGTCGGAGTCCTGGGTGGCAACGGAACCCGAGTGCAGGCAACTGCTCCCTCTTCTGTCTCTGTCCCCTATTGAGCATTTTTGCCTGCCTCTCGGGGAGGCGAGTGAGGAGCAGCCGTCTGCTGCGCCCGAGCTCGTCTTGCTGGGTTCCGTTGCTACGGGTGATGCTGATCCCGGCTTTCCTGTCCTCGAGCTTTGTTTCAGTGTCGCCGGCGTGGAACGGGTCGGTGTCACCGAGTTGGAGGTCCCAGGTTCATGGGTGGAGATCGTCAGCGGAGCTGCACCGACCCAATCGGGGTCCATCGCGGGTGCACCGGAGGCCCAATCGGGGTCCACCGCAGGTGCGGTTCTGGCCCAATCGGGGTCCATCGTGGGTGCACCGGAGGCCCAATCGGGGTCCACCACGTGTGCGGTTCTGGCCCAATCGGGGTCCGACGCAGGTGCACCGGAGGCCCAATCGGGGTCCACCGCGGGTGCGGTTTTGGCCCAATCGGGGTCCAACGTGGGTGCGTCGGAGGCCCAGTCGGGGTCCACCGCAGGTGCGGTTCCGGCCCAATCGGGGTCCAACGTGGGTGCAGCTGGGACCCAATCGGGGTCCAACGGAGATGCAGCGCCAGCTTGGTCCACGGACGGGGGAGGAGCTGCAGAACTTTCTCCGTCGAGCGGATTACGGGCTCGCCCTGCTCGTCTGTTCGTTTTCGGTCACCGCCCCTGTGCGTCATCGCCGGGGGCCGTGGGGGCTTCTGTTCGCTCGCCCCGGCTCTCCCGAGTTTTGTCCTCATCAGGGAGGCCGCTGTGGGTTGTTGTTGCCCTGGACTGGTGGCTGAGGGACACGGGTCGGCCGCCGGAGGGACTGTTTCACCGGTTCGGCGCTTCGGTTCGGCCACCCGACCTGTTGTGTGTGTTCCTTTGGGCAACCTAGTTCGACCACCGGAGGAGCGGACGTGCTGGGTTTTGGACTCTGGTGAGCCGCCTGGTCCGCCTCCTGTGACCACCGGCCGGCTGTTGGACGCGGGGAGACCACCTGTACTGTTCCTGTGGCACTTGGTCTCTGCCGGTCGATATAAACTGTCGGGGGCGGGGTGGTAGTGGTCCCGGGGTTTGTCTGTCAGTGTTTGTGGGGGTTTTTTCTCTTCGTCCTGGTTGTATTTTGTATTTGGCGTTTCATGCCTTGCAGTAGCCTTAGGTGATATACTGTATGTATAGTCTGGTATGAGCGAGTAATGCTCTATTTTTGTATGTAGTTTTTTCGGAACTCTCATGAGAATTCACACAGGTGGGAAGTCATTTTTTCTTCTGGTTGTAACTTGTGGGTCAAGACCTTTTTTTTTTTTTTTCTCTCGTATTTATCCCGTGCTCCCTGTAACAGAGTTGAGATGTTTTGGCAAGTTGTGTTTTGTTCTATGCTGCCTTATTTGCCTCTGAGTTTTTTTGTTTTTTTTTTCTTTTCTCTTTTGATGTGAACACTTGGTATTTTGTCTTAGTCTTGTATTGAGTTTATCTGACCCTGTAGTTCTGGTCCTTTGTTCTTCCCCATGTGTATTTTTTTTCTTGTGTTTATCTGAGTAATTTTTTTGGGGGGGGGTCATCGCCCTGTTTTTGAATATTTGGTGTTTTTGTTTCAGTAGTCTGGTTTTTTGTCTATGTGATTTTTGTCCGAGTTGCTGCCATGTCATTGTCCTGTATGTTTTTGTCTGTTTTGTTCCTGGATTGGTTTTTCTCCCTCCACACCTGTCCTCAGCCTCCCACCCTGGGGGGGTGGAGGGGGCAGGGTGGTTCCTTGGGGCGTTCTGAGTCTGCTCGTCGAGGGAGGGTACTGTTATGACCCGAGCGCCGGTTCTGATCGCGCTCGGGCTAAGTTCTTCTCTCTGCCGGCCTTGACAGCTGCGGGCTGTATTCTGGCCTCACCAGGCTCTTATTGTGAAGGTGCTCGGTGGGGCTTCCGCCTGTCAAGGCTGGTCAGCTGTTTGTCATTACCGTCGTTAGTGCTTCGCCTTTTTAAGCCCGGCATTGGCGACGGTAAGACGCAGGAGTATCAGTCAACATCCCGTCTGTATTGTCTGAGTGTCTTCATCTTGCCAAGTCTGGGTCTACGCCTCGTCTTGCTTGAGAGCGCCGTAAGACCTTCATGTCAGGTTCGTGTATGTAGCTTTGCCACAGTTTAGCTCGTGGTGGCTGGGGTTGGCCCTGCGAGCCCAGGTCTCGTTTTTCTGTGTGTTTGCCCTGAGGGGTTCATAGCCTTGTTGTGTCACATGTGAAAATAAACTAACATCTTTGCCAAAACTCACTGGTGAACTCTTTGGCGTCTCTTGGTGATCCGCGAGGATCACCACATGACAGACAGAGGTCAAACGTTTTCTGTAAGTCTTCACAAGGTTTTCACACACTGTTGCTGGTATTTTGGCCCATTCCTCCATGCAGATCTCCTCTAGAGCAGTGATGTTTTGGGGCTGTCGCTGGGCAACACGAACTTTCAACTCTCTCCAAAGATTTTCTATGGGGTTGAGATCTGGAGACTGGCTAGGCCACTCCAGGACCTTGAAATGCTTCTTACGAAACCACTCCTTCGTTGCCTGGGTGGTGTGTTTGGGATCATTGTCATGCTGAAAGACCCAGCCACGTTTCATCTTCAATGCCCCTGCTGATGGAAGGAGGTTTTCACTCAAAATCTCATGATAAATGGCCCCATTCATTCTTTCCTTTACACGGATCAGTCATCCTGGTCCCTTTGCAGAAAAACAGCCCCTAAGCATGATGTTTCCACTCCCATGCTTCACAGTAGGTATGGTGTTCTTTCTCCTCCAAACACGACAAGTTGAGTTTTTACAGTAAAGTTCTATTTTGGTTTCATCTGACCATATGACATTCTCCCAATCCTCTTCTGGATCATCCAAATGCTCTCTAGCATACTTCAGACGGACCTGGACATGTACTGGCTTAAGCAGGGGGACACGTCTGGCACTGCAAGATTTGAGTCCCTGGCGGCGTAGTGTGTTACTGATGGTAGCCTTTGTTACTTTGGTCCCAGCTCTCTGCAGGTCATTCACTAGGTCCCCCCATGTGGTTCTCCCCCAGATCGAGGGAGATTATCAGTGGTCTTGTATGTCTTCCATTTTCTAATAATTGCTCCCACAATTGATTTCTTCACACCAAGCTGCTTACCTATTGCAGATTCAGTCTTCCCAGCCTGGTGCAGGTCTACAATTTTGTTTCTGGTGTCCCTTGACAGCTCTTTGGTCTTGGCCATAGTGGAGTTTTGAGTCCGACTGTTTGAGGTTGTGGACAGGTGTCTTTTATACTGATAACGAGTTCAAGCTGGTGCCATTAATACAGGTAACGAGTGGAGGACAGAGGAGCCTCTTAAAGAAGTTACAGGTCTGTGAGAGCCAGAAATCTTGCTTGTTTGTAGGTGACCAAATACTTATTTTCCACCATAATTTGCAAATAAATTCTTTAAAAATCAGACAATATGATTTTGTGGATTTTTTTTTTCCTCATTTTGTCTCTCATAGTTGAGATATACCTATGATGAAAATTGGAGACCTCTCTCATCTTTTAAGTGGGAGAACTTGCACAATTGGTGGCTGACTAAATACTTTTTTGCCCCACTGTATCTGTAGCATCAGCATCTTTGTGGATAAAAATAGCACTGTCATCAGTGGACATGAGATCTGCATGAACTGATTAGTATCAAATTGCACACCCCTTCGGCCTTTGAATGTTTGTCTCATAATGGCATCGATGACAATGTTAAACAAGAGAGGAGAAACCACATCCCCTTGGCAGATACCTGTCCTCATTCCTCAAAGAAGTCATCTTGGATCCAGACCATACTAGGTGAACCATCATAGGCCCAATGCAGGAGTGCAATGATCTTCTGAGGAATATGTTCAGTTCCTAATGATTTCCACAGGGCCATCCAGTCAACAAAAGTCACACTCAAAAGCGTGCTTGCAGTCGAATATGATGACCATTCGCTGCCCACAGTGGGTTCATTCTTCCATTAGCTGACACCAAGGTTGGTCTCAACTCAGCAGCAAAAGGAAGATGATGGTCACACTACTGAGGTGACCAGAAGCAGGAAATTTACCTTTTGTTCTTATTAAAGACAAAGATAGAAAGGAGATGTTTTTACCTTCTTTACATGTTTCGACTGTTCACTGCAGCCTTTGTCAGAAGTGTCAGCTGATTGCTGCCAGGTGTCATTTTATCAGCTGACTTTTGTAGGCGGGGCCAGCCCAGCAGACCTGTCAGATCCACCGAACCGGCCCCGATTTCCGCCGTCCGATGGTCTCTGGAGAATGTGGTCCCAGGTGTGGGAAGCATAAAGGCCCCCTCATCCCGGTTCACGGTATCTTTTCCCCGCTTCCTGATTTCTATGACCTCCTTGATCCAGCATTTGTTTCTGTTACTCTCCGATCCATTAATTTTTGCGTTGTCCCAGTCCGTGATGTGATCATTTCTTTTGCAGTGATCTGATATTGCTGATTTTAATGTTTCTTGTTCTGCCTTTTCTTTTTGTGATCTTGTGAGTCGTCCTTGTGTTTCCTTCTCACATTCCTTCTGGTGTTCTTGATCTTCCAGTTTCTCCAGTGTAGATTTTGTTGCATGATCTGCATGATATTTCATATATTACACTGCATTTTTTGTCTTGTTCTATTTTGTCCTTGGGGTGTACTAATAACTGTCTTAATTTTTTGTGTGGTTTTACTGCTGTGTTTATTTTGTATTTTTTCATGATCCTTTGAATTGGTTCCGTTATCCCTCGGATGTAGGGTATAGCTATGGTGCCCTTGTTTTTGATTTCGGCTTTTGTTCTGTGTCTTGTTTCCTGTTTGTTTTCTTTGTTTTTGACTTGCTGTTTTCCTTTGTTTATGGCCCATACTGGATATTGGCAGTGTATCAGTGCATGTTTTATTTGGTTTTCCTCCTCCTGTCTGTCTTCTTGGTCTGTGATGATTGTGGCCAATTCATACTAGAAAAGCACTCGAAGAGCACAGACCTCCGCCAAGCGCCACAGTTCCCCCGGTGATCCGGATCACCACCAAAATGTAATCATCTGTAGGATACCCCATTTCTGACAATCTCCGAAAATTTCATGAAAATCCATCCATAACTTTTTGAGTTATCTTGTTAACAAACAAACAGACAGACAGACAGACAAACCAACGCTGATGAAAACAACCTCCTTGGCGGAGGTAATAACGTCCTGACAACTGATAGTTTGTGTGCTGTGGGGTGTTCTGATGTCCATAGTAGGTTTTGATCTGTGTGGGTTGGTTTCCTGTAGACTGTGATTTTTATACTGCCGTCATTGGTGTGGTGGATTTTCATGTCCAGAAAGGCTATGGTGCCATTTTCTTCCTCTTCGTGTGTGAATTTTATATTCCCAGTGCTGTCTGTGCTATTCAGATGGTCACAGTTCTTGCATGTGTCCTTTCCTTACTTTCTCCAGAATGTCGTCCACGTAACTCTTCCAGAGGGTGGGTTTACATTGTGTAGGTGCTGTGATGATGGCTTTGTTTTCCAGATCCTCCATGAAAAAGCTGCTCATGATGGCTGATAGTTGGTCTCCCATTGCAAATCCTTCTTATTGTCTGTAGATTTTTTTCTCTGTATTGAAAATAGGTGGATTTTGCAACAAATTGTAATAGTTCAGATATGTCGTGAACTGTGAGCTTGGTGCGTCCTTTAAGGGTTCTGTCATTTCTGAGGCGTTCTTGCACTATATGGTGTGACATCAACAGGGGTCTTTGTGAATAATGAAATGACATCATGTGAAATGAGGATCTCATCTGATTCTATTTTCATATTTTTGAGTTCTTGTCCCAGATCTTTTGAGTTTTTGCAGTGGTATTCTGATAGTCCAAGGAGGGGTCTGATAACTTCAACCAGGGCTTTTGATAAGTTATATGTAACTGATCCGATACTGTCTATTATTGGCTGCAGTGGGATATCCTTCTTATGTATTTTTGGGGTTCCATGGACCCGGGAGGTAATGCTGGCTGTGGGTATCAGGTGATCATATGCGTTTTTTGTGATTTTGTGATGAGCGGGCCGGCTTGGTGGATCTGACAGGTCTGCTGGGCTGGCCCCGCCTACGAAAGTCAGCTGATAAAATGACACCTGGCAGCAATCAGCTGACACTTCTGACGAAGGCTGCAGTGAACAGTCGAAACATGTAAAGAAGGTAAAAACATCTCCTTTCTATTTTTGTCTTTAATAAGAACAGAAGGTAAATACAGTGGGGCAAAAAAGTATTTAGTCAGCCACCAATTGTGCAAGTTCTCCCACTTAAAAGATGAGAGAGGTCTCCAATTTTCATCATAGGTATACCTCAACTATGAGAGACAAAATGAGAAAAAAAAAATCCAGAAAATCACACTGAAGGATTTTTAATGAATTAATTGGTAAATTCCTCAGTAAAATAAGTATTTGGTCACCTACAAACAAGCAAGATTTCTGGCTCTCACAGACCTGTAACTTCTTCTTTAAGAGGCTCCTCTGTCCTCCACTCGTTACCTGTATTAATGACACCTGTTTGAACTTGTTATCAGTATAAAAGACACCTGTCCACAACCTCAAACAGTCAGACTCCAAACTCCACTATGGCCAAGACTAAAGAGCTGTCAAAGGACACCAGAAACAAAATTGTAGACCTGCACCAGGCTGGGAAGACTGAATCTGCAATAGGTAAGCAGCTTGGTGTGAAGAAATCAACTGTGGGAGCAATTATTAGAAAATGGAAGACATACAAGACCACTGATAATCTCCCTCGATCTGGGGATTCATGCAAGATCTCACCCCGTGAGGTCAAAATGATCATGAGAATGGTGAGCAAAAGTCCCAGAACCACACGGGGGGACCTAGTGAATGACCTGCAGAGAGCTGGGACCAAAGTAACAAAGGCTACATCAGTAACACACTACGCCGCCAGGGACTCAAATCCTGCAGTGCCAGACGTGTCCCCCTGCTTAAGCCAGTACATGTCCAGGCCCGTCTGAAGTATGCTAGAGAGCATTTGGATGATCCAGAAGAGGATTGGGAGAATGTCATATGGTCAGATGAAACCAAAATAGAACTTTTTGGTAAAAACTCAACTTGTCGTGTTTGGAGGAGAAAGAACACCATACCTACTGTGAAGCATGGGGGTGAAAACATTACACTTTGGGGCTGTTTTTCTGCAAAGGGACCAGAATGACTGATCCGTGTAAAGGAAAGAATGAATGGGGGCATGTATCATGAGATTTTGAGTGAAAACCTCCTTCCATCAGCAAGGGCATTGAAGATGAAATGTGGCTGGGTCTTTCAGCATGACAATGATCCCAAACACACCGCCCGGGCAATGAAGGAGTGGTTTCGTAAGAAGCATTTCAAGGTCCTGGAGTGGCCTAGCCAGTCTCCAGATCTCAACCCCATAGAAAATCTTTGGAGGGAGTTGAAAGTCCGTGTTGCCCAGCGACAGCCCCAAAACATCACTGCTCTAGAGGAGCTCTGCATGGAGGAATGGGCCAAAATACCAGCAACAGTGTGTGAAAACCTTGTGAAGACTTAGAGAAAACGTTTGACCTCTGTCATTGCCAACAAAGGGTATATAACAAAGTATTGAGATGAACTTTTGTTATTGACCAAATACTTATTTTACAGAGGAATTTACCAATTAATTCATTAAAAATCCTTCAGTGTGATTTTCTGGATTTTTTTTTTTCTCATTTTGTCTCTCATAGTTGAGGTATACCTATGATGAAAATTGGAGACCTCTCTCATCTTTTAAGTGGGAGAACTTGCACAATTGGTGGCTGACTAAATACTTTTTTTCCCCACTGTAATTAAAAGAAGACAAAATGAACCTACTTGAGCAGAAGCAGGAAACTGGAGAGACAAGGCAAGAAATCAAATGGTTATTGTTGGACAATTTTTATTCACTCATGCTACAGCATCTGGGGGAGCCAATGCGCCAGCACTGGGGACCCAGGATGCTGGTTGGAAAATTTTATTATTATGTTACATACTGTAACACTGATTAACAGGTATTTGTCTGTTAAGGCACCTTGTTGTTTTAGCATGCTAGAATTACAAGGTGGTGGTGATAAAATGCTCCACTCTGTGTTTAGCGATGGCCGCTGAAAACGTCGGGACCGTGAGTGCTGGGAACTGAGTGAGCAGTGTGTGGAACTTACTGCCTGGAGCTGTGACGTTGGCTTGTGTTACTGGCCCAGCCCCTCGAGCTGTGCAGGGGAGAGAGTCAAAGGACAGTGCATTAACCTGGCGCCTGTTAGCAACATCAACTAATAAACCATGCATACACAGAAAATCAGCTCCCAGGATTGGGAAACTCAGTGCTGCTATGACAAAAGTCCACTCGTATGTATGGCCGTGTAGAGATAAAGCCAGCGTTCTCTCACCAAATGTCTTAATGTCCGAGCCATTTACTGCTACCAGCCCAGGGCCACTAGGTCCTGCCAGCCAGTCGGCATAGGTTGGCAGGATGATGCTCTTCTGGGCTCTGGTGTCTACGAGGAAATGTCTCCCCGAGCGCGAGTCCGTCACGTAGAGCAGCTTGTTCTCTTCACCAGCGGTCGCAGCTGCTGCCGACTGCCGGCTTTGGCGTTTCCTGAGCGCTTGAATTGGCACGGTGGCGCACATCTGCGTGTGTTCTCCCCGAAGCGGCGGTGGTAGAAGCAGAGCGTGTCTCTCTGGCGCTCCTTGGCCCCTGCTGCCGCTACCGTCGGTGGCTCCTCACCTCCTCTGGTCGTCTCGCTGGGTTCTGACGCTGCTGTGTTCACCGTGAGTGCTCTGTTGGTGAGGATGATCCGGTCTGCCTCCTAGGCTAGTGCACGGTAGTCACATGCGGCCAGCAACGGCGAATTAGCCAGGACCGCTCTCGCCTCTGTTGGAAGGTTCCGGAGGAAAAGGTGGGCAAACAGAAAATGCTCGTCATCCGTGCCCATTAACGCCAACATCTTCTCCATCAGACTGACGGCCGAACCATCTCCTAACTCGGAACGCCTCAGGAGCGTCTCTGCTCTCTCACAGTCCGAGAGCGTGTAGCGCCGAATCAGCGCAGCTTTGAGAGCCTCGTATCTGTTGGGGGCTGGGGGCTGGTCGAGCAGGCTCGCTACCTGCTGAGCTGTGCAAGCATCCAGCGCTGCAACCACATGGAAAAACTTGGTGTCGTCTGCCGTTATTCCCCGGAGGGCGAACTGGGCCTTGGTGTGGTGGAACCAAGAGCGCGGGTTGTGCTGCCAAAAGTCCGGTAGCTTGACTGCAACAGCACACGCGTTGCTGGGGCTTTCCGTCCGGGCCGACTCCAGGGTTCTTGCCTCATGTTCCATAATACATTCAGCGTCACCAGAGTGGAGAGTGTGGGAAATGATGAGGCCAGCTTACGAACAGACGGAACTTTATTACACTCTCACACCATCATCACAGAAAGAACTGAATCAGTCAAGCCAGGTTCTCCTTACAAACTCCACAGATCATCTCACATCTGCATGACATTTCACATCACACTGCATGACATCTAACCCCACAATACATCTCCCCTAAACCCCCTGCTCTCTCTTCCTGCCAACTCCCCATGACATTCTTGTCTATTATTCTCTTATGTTTAATCACTGCCTCCTGACTGAGACGCTGTCTGCAGATTCCTCCACAATATGCATTTCCACACTACAAGCTAGATGTCACGGTGGAGTCCGAGCCACAAGTGAGGGAGGCTACGTCCACTGAGAACGACAAGCCAGCCGAACAGCACAGCACAGTGAGTGACCGCAGCACTGGAGCTGAACACAGACGGTGAGCGAAGATGGCACGGGGGGAGAGCAGCAACCATACTCGGCTCAGTTTTCCCCGCAGCTAGAGTCGGAGCAGCGGGGGGGGGGGGGGGTGCGAGCATGCTGAGAACCCCGTAAAAAGTGCAGCGATAGCAAGGTACCACAGTGGTTGAGCAGGACCAGCCTCACTCAGGGTCGACGCAGGAAGGTCTCAGTGCCGGCGCTCGAGAGGCCCCAGACGAGGGTACTGAGCATAACGGCGAGGCGCCTCGGTTGACGAGTGACGTCGACAAGGTAGCTCCAGTTGTCGCCGGAGCTCAGCCACAGTGGGCCAGAGGATCTGAGGGTACGATGGCGACTGCTGCAGCAGCTTTATAAGAGGTCGGGGCCAGACCGACAGGCACGGAGCGATCGCGTGCTGATCAGCAACACTGCAGACTGAGCACAGCCCCTCTGAGAGCTACGGATTCGGTCTGGGTTCGTGGAGGAAGACGTCCATGGCAGGTGTGGGCGAAATGACAGTCGGAGGGTCACCAGGAGCAGCTGGACATCGTGACTAAGCAGGGCATAGCCTACTTCCAGCTGTTGGACGGCTCGTGGAGACACGGCAACGAGCTGCGGCATGCTTGGGAGGAGGCTTCAGATGGTGGGTCCGGATGAGAGAGATGGTTGATGGTGAAGAGAAGAGGTGCTCTCGTCTGTGGGGTCAGCTACGATCCTGGAGGCATGCCGCTTCCAGGGGTGGGTCTACTAAGGGCTGCCCTGGGCCCTCACAAGCCAGTTCTACCCCTTTTCTGCCAGGAGGACAATAGTGTGGCTTTGAAAAATAATAATAATGATAAAAACGTTCCAAGGTTCTAATGTTCATATGTTTGCATGTGTTTTAAAAAACAAAAAAGGAAGATTAAACTGTTGTTGTTCTGGGATTATTTTATGCATTGTTATTTAGTTTAGGAAACACGGCAATGTTTTAGTTTGACAGACTTTTAGGAATTTCCAGGTGGAAGAATAACCCACCTTACTGTGTGAGGAGGGACGGTAGTCCACCCATCCCCCCAGTTTAGGTTTTGTTGTGTGAATGTGATAGGCCATTTAGTAATTTCAGTTCTAGTCTTTTAATGCGTGATTTGGGTCCTAAATTGGGGAGGGTCTTAATTGTGTGTGCATTTTTGGACTTTTCTAAAGGGGGAGGGGGTGAATGTTGTATGTGAGTTTGGCCCTTGGGGCTTTCCATAGCTGCCCTGCGGGATGACGTCAGGCGGGCTGCTGCTGCAGTATTTATTCTGTGCCAGTCCCAATAAAGGTCAGTTCATTGCTTGGCATAAGTCGCCTCCTGTCTCACTGATTTCATACATAACACATCGCCCACGCTGAGTTCTTACTACAAGGCCAGACAATCAACCAGCACGTCTACAAAGAGATCCTGTGGCATTTGTTTCATTTGGTGCACGATAAGAGGCGAGAGTTGGGGCCAAAGAACTCACGGCTGCTTCATCACAACGATGCACCCTGAGCATCCAGGAGTTCCTGGCTGAGAAAAGCAAACATCACCGTGCTGGAGCAACCTCCCTAAACCTGACCTGGTTCCATGTGATTTTTTCCTTTTCCCCAAGCTCAAAGGGGTCATCTAGGGGACATATTTTCTGGACATGGAAGCCATCAAGAGGGCTGTGACGACAAAGCTGCGGAGAATCCTTTCAGGAGCACATGGAGGAATAGCAGAGGATGGGAAAGCGCATTAGACTCCAGAGGGATCATTTTGATAGAGAAAACTTGTAGCTTCTTTTCTGACACCTCGTAGTGTATGACAAATCATGCCTGAGTTTTTATTATTGCAACTGGCTCCAATAAATCAATATGGTGATGATTAAAAAAAAGTAAAAACATGGATTTTAATCCAGATAGCACAGGGTACTGGTCAATGTCCATGTTAAATTTCATGAAATCCATATTCTGCACACACTGTATACAAGACAGAGTATACCAATACCTTAAATCCTCAAAACATCACTTGGCATTTGCCCTCAAACTTGCAGCACATATGAGATCTAGAAAGGATTTATGATTCTAATATTGCCCATTGACAAAATACATATTCTGGCATTGCAGCAAAGAGCCTTGTTAGTCTCATTGCTGGTGGGAAAATTGGAACATCAATACTTCCCTTAAGTATCAGCCAGAAGGCTTACAGAAATATATTCTATTATATAAACTGTATTAATTTTAGGAGCTGTAATGTGCAGACTTTCTTGGCCATCAGGTAGAAATTGGTTTGGCTGACAGAACCTACTATGCATAAAAAGTGTTGCATATAAGCCCTCATAAAACTAAATTTAATATTTCATATATACTAAACCTTTTGTGTTTGTTAAACAGAATAAGAGATGGTGATGTAACAATATATGCCTACCAGCAAACACATCGATCTCCTCATCTAAGTGTCACACTCTTGCTTTATAGAGTCAGCTCTCTGGTTCAGTACATGGCTACATGCACATTATATGGAGGAAAATCATTATTTGGATTATTAATGTGACATTTTCATCAGAGTCCAGATAAGGCAGTTGAAGCAGTGGAGAGGATTAAGAGCAAATGGGAGACGGCAGGTGGCTGAGGAGTCTGAAGATGCAGGAGGACGGAAGGAAGCGTTGAGACAGTGGCGCTGTAGCAGCAGGGGAGGCAGGGGGCAGAGGAGTTTGGGATGGCCTAATAAATCGAGTGAGTGGTTCCACTTTTTTCCTTGCCTGTGGGACAAATCTAGCTGCACTCACCGGCACGTCGCAGCATCAGGGAATTGTGGGTAATGAGAGATTATTTGCCCCTGTAGTGTTTGCTCATCATCTTTGCCACCCCCCCAACCTCCTCGGCCTCCCAGAGAACACGTGCCGGCGTGAAGACACAGATGCAGGTAGGGAGGTGCATAAACATTTGGGAGGAGATGAAAGGAACATGCGCATACACCAACATTTCACAGTTTGTCAGCTCGGGTCAAACAGCGAAGGGATATTACATAAATCTGCTGCTGGCACCAATTTTGGATGTCACACTCAGCGGGGCACATACGCACGAGTCAATGACGCCCTCCTTTATCCACAGGTCTTCATTGCCTGGGGTCGCCAATCTGTCTGAGGGTATCCTACATGCATCAAAGCGGAACCCGCTTTTGCCCTTTCCCTCTCTTTTTTTCCTTCCGTCTCTTCAGCTTGTGGTCCATTCTAGCCCTGCAGCCATGCTGTGGCCACAAGAGCCGGGCTGGTGGTCCCAGCAGGGGCCGAGGCTCAGACACGCCATTAGCATGAAGGAATTAGAGTCATTACACCTGGAAGGGCAACGGAGGACGAGTCCTTCGCTCTGAAAAACAGGGAAGAGATCTGTGAAGTTGTGTGAGTGTGTGTGTGTGTGTGTGTGGGGGGGGGGGGGGTGATAACCAAAATTAGTGGCTTTATTAATGAGGAAGTTTAAATGGGTGCCCAGGGATTTTTTTCTATACATTTTTAGATCTTGTGGTTGATCTGGACTCTTACTGCCAAATTCATAAACTTATCAAAACATTAAATTAAATCACCCTTTATTGTCATTCAACCAATCATGTACAGTAGAACGAAATTGTGCTTTATCCTATCTACAGTGTTAATCACACACACCCCATATGTAGAATCAGAGGGGCTGCTGCCATGCAAGGCGCCGCCACAAATTTCCCTCCTCCATTCCATCATTGCTGAGCACCAAGCTGGACGGCAGGAAGTTCCGCTTTTATATGGTCTTCGGCATGACCCGGCCGGGATTTGAACCCCTGCCTCCCGGGTGTGGGGCGGATGCCCTACCAACTGAGCCACCACTCTGGTAGAAAAACCTTTAGATTTTTCTCCAAAATGACAAAGTGAAGGTGTTTTGTGGTTTTATTCAAGCCAAATGCACTGCTACAGTGGATGCTTTTCTTTCTCTTTTGTGTGTTTCTGTCCTCTTTACCACTGTAAACACCATTATATTTCTGTCACGGATAACTGAAGCATTCAGCGATTACCCCATTTCATTGTTTAACGCATGTGTCAAAAATTGTACCTTTAAAGCCATGTTGCAAAATATTATTTAGAGCAATATGTGCACAATTTCACAGTTATAACCCAAAAACCTGCAAAATAATGTTTTATTATTATTTCCCATTTGCTGTGGATTTTCCTCATTCAACTTGTAAATGTGTGTCCATTGAGCTCGAGGAGAAAATATTGTTCAGTGTGACCGTCTGAAGGAGAGCCACGCGTGTCAAGCGGCTTTCCCTCCATCCCCATGACCCTGCCTTTGAGCCTCTGTCATCTCATTAACTTCTGCCAGGATGCCCAGGCGCCCCCCCATTATCTTCATACACACAGAGTAGGAGTTAAATTTTGTGGGCTGGGTAATTATCTGCTTTTTAAGCAAGGTCAGCATGCTGGCTCTGAACCCCAAAATTCGCTGGTCACTTTTTAACAAACGCAGAAGTACACGTTCTGTGGAGGAAGTGCTTTTCTTTGTCTACCCATTGCAATTAAAAGTCTCATTTAATTTCTAAAATGAGCAAAAATGGCAGCAAGAACAATGAAAGCTGAGATAATGAAGAGGTGAAAGCGTGATAATTTGTATCTGGAAAAAACTGTTGGAAAAGGTTTTTTTTTTTGGAATGTTTTAACATGTAAATTACATTTCCATTAACTTACAAATGACTTTCTCATTAGTGGATCGCTAAAGTATGCAGTCTCACTTAAACTGAATAAACTCTTTCTCTGGATCTGACCTAGAGGCAAACTGTCTTGTAAGTAATATTAGATTCTGTCATAAATGCCCTTCAGGGCAGAGAGGGAGACCCATGCGCAAACTGTGAGTTTGGGCAATTTATTGAAAAAACAAGCATAAAGTTCAACAAGGTGCTAAAAATACAAAATATCAACAAAAGAGATAACTTACAAGAATAGCATGCCGGAGCAGGAATAGGCTCTGGTGGAGACAAAGAGAGACTGAAGATACACTAGCTCAGTCAAGGCAGTGGCAAATGGGAAGAAAATAACTCTCCTTAAATAGGGTCAAAACCATAAACACAAGTGGTGACAGGTGTGGGTTCACATGAGCGGGCAAAGAGGTAACAATGAATGAAGACTGGGATCAGCTGGAAGAGATGAGGGCGGAGCGGCTGGACTTGACAGCTGACAGGGTGATGCCCACACAGAGCACCAAACTGGAAACACCGCCTGACAGCTGTCAACCCAGAGAAACAACACCAAAGGACAAATATAAGGAATAAACATCATCAAAAACAGACTCTTAATTAATTACAAATTGAAATGAAACATGAGCGTAACAAAACTGAAGCCTAAACAAAACAATAGAAAGCAGTATTAAAACCAAAAAGGCACAAAATACAACAAATAAATATAAATATAAGGAAAAAGCCACGAGACCGAGTCTGGCAGAACTTCCAGAGCTCAGCTCGTGACAGAGCCCCCCTCTCAATGGGTGGATCTAGAAACCCCAGGGTAACACCAAAAGAAAAGAAAGCGCCTGCCCCCCCCCCCACCACCACCACCACCACCACCACCACAGCAGGGGCACAACAATAACCCACCCAGGGTGAGTGGTGGGGGGAACAGGCTAGGAGGGAATGAAACAAAACCCCACTCAGGATCCACACCAGTCAAAATCAGAGGCGCAGGCCCCCCGGACCAGAGAGCTGGAAAGTTCAGGTGGGCAATCAAAGTCCCAGGCCTGGTGGACGGTGAGGTGGAATGAGTCAGGTGGCCTGCCGGAGAAAATGGGACACCCAACCCAACGTCCCAGTCTGTCAAGCGGTCGACCAGAGTTCTTCAGCCACCTGAACAGCCAGGGCAGTCCAGGAGGTGGCTGCCCAGCAGGAAGAAACAATGATGGGCAGGACGGAGGAGTTAGAGAAACCAAGGCAGCGTCTGGCACAGGAGGGGAGACCACAACAACATCTGGCAGCGGAGGAGGAACCACGACGGCATCTGGCAGACGAGGGAGAACCACAACGGAATCTGGCAGAAGAGGAGAGGGGACACCAACGGTGTCTGGTGAAGGAAGGGGAGCCACAACGCTCTCGGACAGGCCAGCAGCACCCTCAGTGGTCCCTGCCAGGGACATAGTTGCACCCGTGGAGGCTCCAGGCTGGAGCAATGCAGTACCCGCAGTGGTCCCGGCCAGGGACACAGCTGCACCCTAGGTGAGTCCAGACATGACCAAAGCTGCACCCGCAGTGGGCCCGGACTGGACCAAGGCTGCATCCACGGTGGCCCCTGGACTGGGGTGTAACGTCCATGGCAGGCCCACACTGGAGCGCAGCACCCAACTGGGTTTTAAGCTGGGGCACAGCACCCAGGACGGTCCCCGACTGGGACACAACACCCATGGAGACCCGCACTGCGGAGGAGCTGCACCCACAGAGGTCCCGGGCTGGGACGGAGCACCCGCGACAACCTCAACCGGTGTGGGGGGGGGGGGGTAGCACCCACGGAGGACCCGGACTGGGCCAAAGCTGCACCCATGGAGGTCCCAGGCTGGGACAGAGCATCCTCGATGACCTCAGCGGGGGGAGCTGTACCCAGGGCGATCTCAGGCAGTGAACCTGGACCCACAGAGACATCTGGCAGATCTAAAAGTACTGTACCTCGACGACCCTGGGGGAGAGCTCAGACAAAACAAGTGGAGAAACTGGGTCAGGGTCACCAGTAATGGCGAAGCCCGGTGAGGTAAGCTCAGGCACAGCCGATGGCTGCACCTGACTCTCCTCACCAAGAGCCAGGCAAGATTTCTCCAAAACATATACAAGAAAAACAAAGGAGAGCACTTGCCTTAGCTCAAGCTCCCCCGCCATACCAGACTCGGTTGATCCAGGCGACGATGTTTTGGGTGTGGTCTTTCGGAGGTCCAGCTCCAACTCTGCTGCAGTGGCCCCTGCAGACATGGTTTCTGGTGCAGTCCTGGCTTTCTCCAGCGAGGTAACCCACGCAGGTGGTTCATCCAGCGTAAATTCTGGAGGTGGTTTTCCTGTTGGCACTGGATCCTAAGTCGCTGAAGCCAGGGGACGCTCTTTCGTTGGCGCAGGCTTCAGGTCAGAGGTAGCGCTCTCCCTCTGTCCAGTCCACAGCTATAGGGCTGGGACTTGGTCTTTTGGACCCTCAGGCCCCTCCATTGCCTGGCGACTCAACCCTGGGACCGGTGGATACTCGGGGGGAAATAGGAGGAGACATGGAGAGAGCAGGTAAAAGGTGTGTAACTGCAGCAGACGGTGAGGACTCAGAGGACTGCCCGGTCTGAGCCTCACCACTGGGAATCAGACAAGGTAATTCATGTATGAATGATTGAGAATGAAAAAACACTTGCTTGTGTTTCCGGAGCGTGATGTTTTCTGCTGCAGCTGGTGTGAAATCCGCCCTCTCCATGGCTGCAGCTGTCGTGGGCCCCTCAGAGGATCGTAAAGGAGCAACATTGTAGCGAGCGGAGCTGAGAAGGACACGACAAGTCCCTCAGCAGCTGAATGGATCACCGAGGAGGAGGGAGAAAGAGCAGCAGTGGTAAGGTTAGCTAACAGCGTAGCTGGAGAAGAAGATTCAAGGGAAATTGCCGTGGGAGTTTTCTGCCTCGGTGAAGGAGGGGCTGCTGAGGAGGAGGTGGAGGCATTCTTCCGGCGGTCCAGATGACGTCATCATGGAGCTGGCGACGTGGATCCCGGAGCTGGTGAACCGGGAGCGGGGAAGGACATCTGCTGTGGAGAGCGTCTCCGCGTCGGCTTCGGTCCCGCTGGAGGCGGCCCCATCGTCAACCCAGGGAACGACTGTTAAAGCGAGGAGACCATGGACAACAGTTCCACGTACTGAGGGTATTTCCACAGGCCGGGCTGTGCCTCTAGGATCACCACCGCTCCATTCAGGCTCTCCCAGATTTTTTTTTTTTTGGTCCGCGGGCGGCGAGAGCTTCATCTACAAAACTATGGATAAAGTCAGCAGCCCACTCCTCCTCCAGGCTCGGTGACCCCACTACCGATCTCCCTCTAATTGATGGAGGCCAGTGTGCCGGGAACATGATGAGCTCCAAAAAATAGGTGAGTTAAAAAAAAAAAAATAGAAGCTGGGTCTCAACTGGCCGCTGCCTTCTGTCACAAATGCCCTTCGGGGCAGAGAGAGACCCACGTGACAACTGTGAGTTTGGGCAATTTGTAAAAAAAAAACAAACAACAAATGTAAAGTTCAACAAGGTGCTCAAAATACAAAATAACAACGAGAGAGATAACTTACAAGAATAGCGCGCCAGAGCAGGAATAGGCTCTGGCGGAGACGAAGAGAGACTGAAGAAACACTAGATCAGTCAAGGCAGTGGCAAATGGGAAGAAAATAACTCTCCTTAAATAGGGTCAAAACCATAAACACAAGTGACAGGTGTGGGTTCACATGAGTGGGCAAAGAGGTAACAGTGAATGAAGATTGGGATCAGCTGGAAGAGATGAGGGCGGAGCGGCTGGACTTGACTGCTGACAGGGTGATGCCCACACAGAGCACCAAACTGGAAACGCCGTCTGACAGCTGTCAACCCAGAGAAACAACACCAAAGGACAAATATAAAGAATAAACATAATCAAAAACAGGCTCATAATTAATTACAAATTGAAATGAAACATGAGCGTAACAAAACTGAAGCCTAAACAAAACAATAGAAAGCAGTATTTAAACTCAAAAGGCACAAAATACAATATATATATATATATATGAGGAAAATGCCATGGAACAGAGCCTGGCAGAACTTCCAGAGCTCCGCTCATGACAGATTCTCTTCTTCATACTCATAACTGATGCTGAATAATAATCTACCCAGATTGTGTCACCCCATTTTCTTAAATAAAGACATATAATCATTAATTAGGCACAGTATCATTTCCAGGCTCCACTGACAGACTGCAAAACTCTTTGGATCCTCAATCAACTTGGTTCATTAGTTAACCCCTTGCACTCCGGTCAATTTCCCTAAAAACGCCAAAAAATAATGTGCCCAAAGTAAATCAAAAGCTGTTCTTCAACCCTTTGCAGCATCTTCATGGGGTTGGTCTCATTTAAAAGAAAACACTTTGAATTTTTTGGCAAAACAGTCATAATCTCTCTAAGTGCTCCGGCCACTGAGTTACAGTCACCTAAACATAGTGAACTTGAAGAAAATAAATTTGGCCTGGGTGTTTTTTTGGATACAAATGCTTGCAAATAACACACAGCTTCAGATTCGGGCTGGAAAATGCAACAGAAATGTAGAACCAAGTGTTATTCAGCTGAAGTCCAAATTTTGTAACAATACCACAAAAACTGAATATATTACACAGCTTTTTCCTCAGGTAGTTCCCAGGCGTTTTTGAACTGTGCCAAATTGTGCCAAATGGCACAGTTTGGAAAAATGTCTAACTTTTGAATGCTTCAATGTAGAAGCTTCATCTTGGGCTCTAATGAAAGGTGACACTCAGGGCTGTGTGTGTGTGTGTGGGGGGGGGGGGGTTGCCCCCCCCCCCCCGCTACAGAGGACGGACATCGCCCGTTGCGCCACAGTCCGTCATGCAGCGATGATGCACAGCTGTAATTTACCGATCGGTCAAAAGTCATTTTGATTACAATTTTCAGGGATAAAGAATAATTTAGCTTAGAACACTTACCTCTTCACAGCAGAAGCAGAGCTGGCGAACTTCTTCCTCATTGACAGACGAGCGCGACGCTGGTCTCGCGACCCGATCAAAACATAATTCCATTATTGCAGTTTTGGCGAACGATTTTTCAAAACAAATAACAGTAGTAATTAAAAAAAGACTGGCGAACGCGTGTGTGTCACTCAGCCTTCGTCGTCGGCCTCCGTCGGTCTATGATGACCATGGAAGAGAATCCTAAATGTCTACATCTACTCTGCTGGAATAAAAACAAAAAAAGCACCGCCTGTGGCTGAACATGCCGATGCGCGAATGGCAGTCCCTGTCACACAGGTTGCACTTGTGGGTGGTTTCCGTGCTGCTGGGTCTGTGGGGTTCTTCCTGCGGGTCCTTTTTTTCATCTGCTGCAGCAGTCAGTCTCTCTTCACCCACCCTTACACAAAACAGCTCTCAAACTTCTGTGCTTCAATTGGCTCGCTGCATTCACAGCATTGGTAGGCGGGTCCTTCTTGCTAGGTTTTCAGTCATTGGTTCTTCAAGGTTTCAGAAACCCAATTCAAGGCTCTTATTAGTCAAATGAGAGGTCAATCATATCCGATCTGTTCGCGGCTGTGTCTGTAGTGGGAGAACGGAAATGCAGCTTTTTTTTCCCAGTGTGCTCTTAGGACGCAGCGCCCTCGTGCGTCCTAGAGCGCACGAGAGCGCCCTCTGTGCGCTGTAGGACGCAGAGACCTGCCCGTCCGCGGTACACCGGAGTGCAAGAGGTTAAATGTTACATCAGAAGTATTTTTGATATTCTGTACAACTATACTCACACACAATACAGATTTCATTTGCCTTTATTGGACCTGTTATGTCTCTATGTTTATATTTTGGTAGACATTCTAAATGCTGTGCAACAGTAGATGTTCTCATTGACAACAAAACTAGTTACATTTATTCAAGCACATCTGCTCAAATAACTTCTTTTTCACAAAATTGTACTTACATGAGTAGTTTTATTGCAGGATACTTTCCACTCTTCCTTGAGTACATCTTTGGCGGAAAATGCAAGTAGATTTGATGAAATTTTCACCAGAAGTGGCTCTTGTCCCACACACAAACCCAGTACATTTTGGAGGTGATCCATGAGAGACGGAAGGAGCCTTGGTGGAGGTATGGGCTCTCTCTAGTTGTTATAGTTCTCCTTCCAATTCACCATCATGATTTGCTATTATGTGTCATTCCTTAATTCTCATCAGCTGTCCACATTAGTATTTGTATATAGCTTCCCTCATTCCTCTGTTCCCCGCCAAGATAAGCCTGTTATGATCGCCACTTCTCTACTTTTCACCACGTGCCCATCTGGTTCGTATCTTTAATTTACTGTTTTGCATTCAAGTTTAGTTGTTTTCCAGCCCCTGAGCTGCGCGCTTGGTTTGTTAACAAATTAATGATCTCATACCTGCACGTGAGTCCATCGTCTCTGTCTCCACGGCAGCTAGACATAACAGTTGGTGGGTTTCCTCACATGAACTGCTCACTTCAGGTCCTTCCACAGCATCTCAGCTGGATTAAGGTCAGAACTTTGACTTGGCCATTCCAAGACATGAACTTTATTCTTCTTTAGCCATTCTTTGGTAGAACAACTTGTGTGCTTCAGATCATTGTTTTGCTGCATGACCCACTTTCTCTTGAGGTTCAGTTCATGGACAGATGTCCTGGCAGTTTCCTTTAGTATTTGCTGGTGTAGTTCAGAATTTATTGTTCCATCAATTATGGCAAGCCATCCTGGCCCAGATGCAGCAAAAAAGGCCCAAACCATGATATTACCACCATCATGTTTCACAGATGGAATAAGGTTCTGTTGCTGGAATCAGTGTCTTCCTTTCGCCAAATGTAACACTTCTCATTCAAACCACAAAGTTCCATTTTGGTCTCATCCATCCACAAGACATTCTTCCAA
This sequence comes from Pholidichthys leucotaenia, assembly GCA_020510985.1. Classification (NCBI taxonomy): domain Eukaryota; kingdom Metazoa; phylum Chordata; class Actinopteri; order Cichliformes; family Pholidichthyidae; genus Pholidichthys; species Pholidichthys leucotaenia. The sequence continues at coordinate 26,224,167 of CM035843.1, forward strand.
CAGCCTTCAGGCTTGTCTGCATGATCTTTATCAAACTGCAGATGAGCAGCAATATTCTTTTTGGAGAGCAGTGGCTTTCTCCTTGCAACCCTGCCATGCACACCATTGTTGTTTGGTGTTCTCCTGGTGGTGGACTCATGAACATTAACATTAGCCAATGAGAGAGAGGCATTCAGTTGTTCAGTAGTTAACCTTGGGTCCTTTGTGACCTCGTCGACTATCACACGCCTTGGTTTTGGAGTGATCTAAGTTGGTCGACCACTCCTGGGGATGGTAACAATGGTCTTAAATTTCCTCCATTTGTACACAGTCTGTCTTACTGTGGATTGGTGGAGTCCAAACTCTTTACACATGGTTTTATAACCTTTTCCAGCCTGATGAGGATCAAAACAAAACTTTTTCTGAGGTCCTCAGAAATCTCCTTTGTTCATGCCATGATACACTTCCACCAACATGTGTTGACACTTTGATAGATCCTTAAATAAAAGATTCTTTAAATAAAACAGGATGTCCATTCACACCTGATTGACATCCCACTGACTGAAAACAGCTGACTAATTTCACTTTCAAATTACCTTCTAATCCTAGAGGTTCACAAACTTTTGCCACTCACAGATATGTTATATTGGATCATTTCCCTCATTAAATAAATGAAAAAGTATTTTTTGTCTTATTTATTTAACTGAATTCTCTTTATCTACTTTTAGGACTTGTATGAAAACCTGATGTTTTAGGTCATATTTATGCAGAAACGCAGAAAATTCTAAAGGGTTCACAAACTTTCAAGCACCACTGTACACAGGAGACAGCCTTGAAAAGTCATATTTGAAAATACTTCAATATGAGAGGGTGGTTTAGTGATATATGTCTCTGCTTACCACGGTCATCCTGTGTGGTTGTAACAGGCAGTGTGTGTTGGTGATGCTCATCAGACATCATGTCACGACACTGACTGACAGCAGATGAGTAGTTCTACACAAAAGTTCTGCTTACACAGAAAAACATAAAGTCAATCCAATTTTGGGGATTCCCCAGATGCACAAGATACCATCCCTTCTTTCTGTACTGTTCAGTTTGACATCTGGTTGTTTCTTTGAGAGTTAAAGGCAGAAATGAGGCAACGTCGATTCATATTTATTGTACTTATGACTGTGTTTTGGGTCTGGGAAGATGGCCTCACTGCCGGTGGCCTCACTTGTCTCAGTGCTCACTAACTGGGTGTGTGGTATCCAGAGGTTTTTTGGTTTTTAGAGAGATTAGTAGGAAATACTGAATCTGCTCCCATGTTTCAGATGTTGCATTGTGGGTAGTATGTAGGTCAGAAAACAAATTTGTGTTCAATGAAAAAATGTGAAGATCTGCTGCACTGATTTTGATTATTTTTTTAAGTGAAGAACTACACAGTTAAAAAAATGGAACCATAACTCAGTTTGAACAATAGAGACATGTCATTTAAGATAAGCCTTTATTAGTCCCACAATGGGGAAATTCCAGGATTGCAACACTCAGAGCAATAATTTAGAAGATAAGATTTAGCACAACAACAACAACCTTCTCACAAGATTAAGCCTCAGCTCCGCTGTCTGAACCCTCCACTTCTTCATCTTTGCCCCATCATCATCAGGTCAGAGACAGTCAGCCGCTGCAGGTGTGTGTCTCTCCAGGGCCAAAGAATTATGCCTCAAAACTCATGATGCTGCAGTGTGCCTAATGTGAAACATCATCAACAGCACTCAGCGTTACTTCAAACCTGCCCACCAGGCAGGCAGCAAAAATCTGCAAAAGCATTTTATTTCAAAAAGAAAACTTGACTAAATACATTCATAAGGTAGCTTGAGTGATTGCATGGTTTAGTGTTAACATGCATAAACTGCCAAAGAACCGCCATAAAATGTGAGTTTGTTACCGCTCACGCGCAGATGTAGGACAGAGCGTTTGTGACCTCTTTTTTAAGGTTTCCTGGGATATATCCCCTCAAACCTCCGCTCTGTTCCTCTGAAACAAGTCTGTGATCTGAAGCAGTGGAAGTTTATCAGGAAAGTGAAATTTCTTTAGATCTAAACCACTGGAGGTGCCCCCACCCCCACCCCTACCCACACTCTTTGAAGGAAAAGCAAACAGTCTTTAATTTCGGTCCCTTCCCCTCTCCTCCTCCCTCCATTCCCCCATCTAAAACAGCCACTAATAATCATCTCTGTGCCTCATTAAGGAGCCGGGAAGTGTGTGTGGGGGGGGAGGAGGCCAGATGTTGGGTGGAAAGCCCCTGAGGTCCAGGGTCTGCTTCACAACTTGTGTGAATGTCGTCATTGTAACAAAGCTGTGTGGATGAATGTGAGGAGCCTGATGCCTCCTGCACCGTCTCCAGGCGTCTCTCCTGAGTGCCCCACTGCCCCACTTCCACAGTGGGCTGAAGACAGGCCAGAATTTACTGCAGGAGGACGCTAGATGGAGATACGGACGGACAGGCTCTGCTGCATCTGCACAATGTTGTCATCAGTCTCTGTGTCTGCCGGTGTTGTCATGGTGACTGATGAGTCTAGTCAGTTCACTCAGGTGTCAATACACAGTAAAGCCCATTTACACCCTGTCCTAGTTTCAGCTGTTCTGCTGCACGTGACTTTACGGACTATAATGGATCCTCCCTTTGGCTTTGATGGAGTACATTTAAATATAATTCTAGAACTACATACTGCTCCCATTCAAGGAAAGTAAAATAAACACAAAAATGACATATTTTCTGCTAATTTTGGCAAAATATTTTCATGTCTTGGCAGTTTTTTGTAGCAAATGAATTGCTCTGATTTGGTGATTTATATTTTAACAATGCGATGTTCATAAATGTAGTATACAGTGTAAATGTAATTACAGTACAGATTTGCAAGAATAAATGTGCCAAAATATGACAAAAGATGCTAATTTACAATTTAAAAAGTCCCCATATTTACTACAAGCAAGTCCCAAGTTTCTATAAAAGTTACATTTTCATGAGACAATGCATAACTTCCAAATGCTGAAAAAACTCCCACATTTCCAAGAAAAAGTCATAAATTTACAAAGATGTCATACATTTACAAGAAAAAACACCAATTTTCTAGAGCATTTTTCTTTTTTTTTTACCTTTTTCTCTCATAATTGTCCAATTTTCTCATCAATTAGTGAGGTTTTTCTTGTAAACTAACATTTTTCTTGGAAAGTTATAGCTTTTTTTATATAAATGTGTAACTGGGACATTATTATTTTTGTAGTAAATTTAGTACTTTTTTCCTGTAAATTTGCCCTGTTTTGTGATAAAATTGTTACCTTCCCCCACATACACTTACAACAATATAGTCAAAAATTTGCATCTTTTCTACAAAATTTGCAACTTTTTTCCTATAGAATTTGCAACAATTTCTCTCATATTTTCATGATTTTCTTGTACATTTGCCTCTGTCCTCTCACTGATAAACTAAGTTGTCCTGTATAAACTATCCTTGCCGTCTTTATGAGGATGGAAGGTGGCTGGTTAACAGAGGGGAGGATTTTGGCTCATTTTGCTGGCAAAGGTAATGGCCTTTTTTATTGTTTTAAAAGATTTATGTCATGAGGCTGAGCGCGGTGTTTCACCGGGCTCAGGCTCTTAATTTATTTCTGAATATTTTCGGTATTTTTCCAGCTTTGTGTTGTTTTCCTGTGTACTGAGTTATGATGTCTCCTTGGTGGTTTATTGTTCTGTTAGTTATTTATGTCTTTAGTATTATTTTGTCAATTCCTGTAGTTTTGAATTTATATTTTGTTTCTGTGTGACATGACTGCCTCACCTCCTCTTGACACTCCCACTCTGTCATCGTCTCACTGCCTGTTCCCTAGTCCTCTCAGCTGTGAGTTGTTATTTAATTAGGTCACCTGCCTGCCCATGCAGCCCGCACCTGCCGCCCATTGTTTCATCCTGTTCCCCAACTATTGAAAGACTGACTGTTCTTTTACTGCAGCAGTCTCAATTAGAATCCTCTCTTTTTACTACCAGAATCACAATCCTGTTCTGGTACTAATCTGTAAGTTACCTCATTTTCTGTATTTGGCTTTTTGAATTGCTGAACTCTGGCACTTTGTGTGCTTTGTTAAAACCACAAACTGCAGTTGACGTGTGGGTCTGTTTCTCTCTGCCCCGAGGGGCGATTCATGACAATTTACTTATATAAATGGAGGTTTAACATTGTATTTATTGAAAGAAAAGCCTTTTTTCAAAATTTTCCAAAGATGTGTTTTCAACAAATTTTATTTTTGAATTTTTTGTCATTGACCATTTGTCCTGTAAATACATACAGTGTAGGGAACCCACACTGTGATATTTCATCTCAGACTAGAAGCAGAGGGGAGGTGAATAGTCCCTCTGCTGGTAGAGTGTGGGGGATTAAACGGAGGAGGGCAATACGTATTGTAATGGGAGAAGTTATGGTAATGCAGCAGGAAGGAGTAGCTGCGGGGACAGTAAGGGGTGGATGTGTTGAATGTATTGTGATGCAAGATCTCAGGCAGTAGGGGGAAGGAACGGAGTGATATCAAAGGAGAGACCCTGGTGTATTGAGAGGATGCTTTTTCTGTGTATGAATGAAGTGAGAGAGGAAATAAAGTTTGTCTGCCGTGCAAGTCTGGTTTCTTTATTTGCACTCTCCACACTGGTGACCCTTGACGAATTATGGAACATGAGGCAAGAACCCCGGAGTCGGCCCGGATGGGAAGCCCCAGCAACGCGGCAAGCATCCCAGAGACGGCACGGACTAAAAGCCCCAGCAATGCGTGCACTGTTTCGATCAAACTACCGGACTTTTGGCTGCACCACCCACAGTCTTGGTTCCTCCACACCAAGGCTCAGTTCGCCGTCCGGGGAATAACGGCAGATGACACCAGATATTACTATGTGGTCACAGCGCTGGATGCTCGCACGACTCATCAAGTAGCGAGCCTGCTCCAACAGCCTCCAGCCCACAATAAATACGGGACTCTCAAGGCCGTGCTGACCCGGCGCTACACACTCTTGGACTGTGAGAGAGCAGAGAGGCTCCTGAGGTGCTCCTAGTTAGGAGACGGGTCGGCGGTCGAACTAATGGAGAAGATCTTTTTTCCAAGATGGCGCCCACAGTGGTCGACATGGTGCTACGCTGCCCTTTAATTTGCTTAATTTGTTTGTTTTTGTTCGTCGATTGTGTGTCTGCTAGCTCTTATACTCGTGAAGAGCTATTAAATATCAGGACTCTCACTCCTACGGACCTTCTCCCAGTTTTTTTAGCTCCTGCCGCCGATCTGATTCATTGTTTGGCTCAAAGAGTAAGACGGCGAAAAAGAGGAAAGCGAGGGGGGGTTCTCGCTCGGCTGCAAAGGAGAGGCACGCGAACAGCCTTGCCTGGCATATTTCTATCCAATGCCAATTCTCTCTTGAACAAGGTAGAAGAATTAAGACTGCTGATGCGATTTAAGGACCTCGCTTCCTCGTCTGTCATCTGTTTCTCTGAGACCTGGCTTAAAAGGAGCATACCGGACAGCGCGATCAGCCTCAAGGGATTTCAGCTGTTTCGTGCTGATCACGTCACAGAGCTCTCCGGTAAGTCTATTGGAGGAGGAGTGTGCTTCTACATTAACAGCAGCTGGTGCTCTGATGTAACGGTGATTTCACAACACTGTTCTCCCGATCCAGAATTTCTCTCTATCAACTGCAAGCCATTTTATTCCCCGCGGGAGTTCGCATCATTTGTTTTGATCGCTGTGTACGCCCCTCCCGACGCGGACGCGCGCGAGGCCCAGCGCGCGCTCGCAGATCACGTCCTACATGCGGAGCGGAATTTTCCAGACTCCCTGGTTATTGTGGTTGGCGACTTTAACCAGAGCAATCTGAGTCACGAGCTCCCCCGATACAGACAGTTTATTAAATGTCCAACCAGAGGAAATAACACGCTGGATCACTGTTACACCACAGTGAAAGACGCATATCGCGCTGTTCCCCGCGCTGCGCTCGGTCTATCTGATCACGTGATGGTCCACCTCATTCCCACATACAGACAGAGACTGAAGCTCACTAAACCTGTTGTGACCACCACGAGGAAATTGACCAGTGAAGCTGGAGAGAAACTGAACACATGCATGGAAATAACTGACTGGGACATGTTTAAAGGAGCCACACATGATCTTAATGAGTACACAGACACTGTGAACTCATACATCAACTTTTGTGAGGAGAGCATTCTCCCATCGCGCACCAGGGTGAGGTACTCTAATGATAAGCCCTGGTTCACTGCCAAGCTCAGACAGATCAGAAAGGAGAAGGAAGCTGCGTTGAAAAGTGGAGACAGAGACTGCTACAGGGAGGTTAAATATCGGTTTAACAGAGAGCTGAGGAGAGCTAAATCTGTGTATTCTGAGAGACTCCAGCAGCAGTTCACTGCTAATGACTCAGCTTCTGTGTGGAGAGGACTGAGGCAAATCACCAACTATCGGCCTCAGGCTTCTAAAGGTCAGGATGACAAAGCCCTTTGTCAAAAACTGTCCCAACATTACGCCCGTTTTGACACCTCGTCAGCTGTGTCCAACTCCCCCACTCCACCCAGCTCCACTGCCTCCTCGGCCCCTAATTCATCAAAAGCGGTCCCCCCCCCCCCCGGCCTTGTCATCAGTGCAGGACGTGCACAGACAATTCTCCAGACTGAACCCGCGCAAGGCCCCCGGGCCGGACGGCGTGTCTCCCTCCACCCTGAGACACTGTGCGAAAGAGCTGGCTCCTGTCTTCACAGACATTTTTAACACCTCCCTTAAGCAATGTCACGTGCCGACCTGCCTCAAATCCTCCACCATCATCCCTGTCCCCAAGAAGCCATGGATTACTGGACTTAACGACTACAGACCTGTAGCGCTCACCTCTGTAGTCATGAAGTCCTTTGAGCGCCTGGTCCTGTCTCACCTCGAGTCCATCACCACTCCCCTCCTGGACCCGCTGCAGTTTGCCTACCGTGCCAACAGGTCTATGGACGACGCAGTCAACCTGGCCCTCCACTCCATCCTGCAGCACCTGGACTCCCCGGGAACCTACGCCAGGATCCTGTTTGTGGACTTCAGCTCTGCATTCAACACCATCCGCCCCGCTCTGCTCCAGGACAAGCTGTCCCTGCTCGGCGTGCCTGACTCCCTCTGCAGGTGGATCACCGACTTCCTGATGGACCGGAGGCAGCATGTGCGGCTGGGGAAGTCTGTCTCGGACTCTGTTAGCATCAGCATCGGATCACCCCAGGGCTGTGTACTTTCCCCCTACTCTTCTCCCTTTATACCAACTCCTGCACCTCCTCCCACCAGTCTGTTAAGCTGATCAAGTTTGCGGACGACACCACCCTCATCGGGCTCATCTCCAACGGCGACGAGTCCGTCTACAGGGAAGAGGTGGCCCAGCTGGTGTCTTGGTGCAGCCACAACAACCGGCGGCTGAACGCTCTGAAGACAGCGGAGATGATTGTGGACTTCAGGAAAGTCACAACCTCCCTGCCCCCCCTCACCCTCACAGGCTCTCCCATCACCATTGCAGATTCCTTCCGCTTCTTGGGCACCACCATCACCCGGGACCTCAAATGGGAGCCAACCATCAGCTCCCTCATCAAAAAGGCCCAGCAGAGGATGTTCTTTCTGCGGCAGCTGAGGAAGCTCAAGCTACCCACCAAGATGTTAGTGCAGTTCTACACGGCCATCATCGAGTCCATCCTCACCTCCTCCATAACCGTGTGGTACGCAGGAGCCACTGCCAGGGACAGACTAAGGCTGCAGCGCGTCGTGCGCACTGCTGAGAAGGTGATCGGCTGCAAGCTCCCATCTCTCCAGGACCTGTACATCTCCAGGACCCGGAGGCGTGCAGGCCGGATCATAGCCGATCCTTCACACCCTGGTCACATACTGTTTGCCCCCCTCCCCTCAGGTAGAAGACTTCGGTCCATTCAGACTAAAACCTCCCGGCACATGAACAGCTTTTTCCCCTCTGCCATCAGACTGCTGAACACTAAGTGACTTACTGACTCTCGTGCACTATGTACAGCAGCTCATGTCATTCATCACTGTTTTTCTGTTGCATTATCGACTGCACTGTGGTACCCCATATTATCTGCTACTTGCTAATTTATTTAAAACTGCCTTGACTAGTATTACTCATCATTATTATTATTATTATTATTACTTATTATTCTACACTTATTGCATGTTTTTAGTCTTTTAGTTTTTAGTTTATCTCTTTATCTCATCATGTTTTTAATGTTGCAGCATTGCACCGAGACAAATTCCTAGTTTGTGTACTACATGAACAATGGCAATAAATCTGATTCTGATTCTGATTCTGAAGATGTTGGCGTTGATGGGCACGGACGACGGGCATTTTCTGTTTGCCCACCTTTTCCTCCAGAACCTCCCAACAGAGGCAAGAGCGGTCCTGGCCAACTCGCCGTTGCTGGCTGCACACGACTACCGTGCGCTAGCCCAGGAGGCAGATCGGATCATCCTCACCACCAGAGCAACTCAGATAGCGCTCACTACCGACGCCTCGGACATGGCCATAGGGCCTGTCATGGAGCAACGTGTCGCCGGTTCTTGGCAGCCGCTCGCTTTTTTCAGCAGGGCTTTGCGCGACAGTGAGCGTAAATACAGTGCGTTCGACAGGGAGTTGTTGGCTCTCCACCTGGCCATACGCCACTTCCAGTTCTGGCTGGAAGGGCGCAGCTTCACTGCGTTCATGGACCACAAGCCACTAACGTACGCGATGGCCAAGTTTTCGGAACCATGGTCGGGCTGGCAGCAGAGACAGCTAGCCGTGATCTCGGAGATTACGACCGATATTCAGCATGTGGCAGGTAAACTGAATGTGGTGGCGGACTGCCTCTCACGCTTAGTAGTGGCCCCAGTCTGCATAGGGATAGATTATACAGCCATGGCCGCAGAGCAGAGTGGCGATGCGGACGTGTGCGTGCTCCAGTCTGGACCAACAGGGTTAAGGCTGGAGAGCAGAGTACTGCAAGACAGAAGCCCCCCCACCCCCCAATCTGTGACGTCTCCACGGGACGCCCGCGCCCAGTGGTCCCAGTTGCTTGGTGCCGCCGAGTGTTTGAGTCAGTTCACGCTCTGGCGCACCCAGGAGTGCGCACATCAGTCAAAATGTGTGGCCAGAGTTGTGGCCAAAGTTTGTGTGGCCAGGCCTGCTCAAACAAGTGAAAGTGTGGGCTGCAGCCTGCGTAGCGTGCCAACAAGCCAAAGTACACAGACACACGAAGGCCCCTTTGGAGCCATTTCGTATACCGGCTAAGAGGTTTGACCACGTTCACGTGGACCTCGTGGGCCCCCTCCCGCCATCGCAGGGGTTCACGCACCTTCTGACAGTGGTGGACCGCACCACACGCTGGCCAGAAGCAGTCCCGCTAGTGGCAACCATGCCCGTGGATGTGGCGTGCGCCTTTTTGACAACATGGGTGGCACTTTTTTGCATCCCGTCGGACATCACGTCTGATAGGGGCCCTCAGTTTGTTTCCGATCTCTGGTCCGTGATGGCCCGTAGCCTGGGTGTAGCAATTCATCGCACAACCGCGTACAACCGACAGGCCAATGGGTTATGCGAGCGTTTCCATAGGTTGCTGAAAGCAGCGCTCAGGGCTTCGCTTACGGATGCAAATTGGGTAGACCGGTTGCCGTGGGTTCTGTTAGGGTTGCGTTTCACCTCAAAAGAGGATTTGGAGGCTTCCCCAGCGGAGCTTGTTTTTTCTTAGCCACTGCGGCTCCCAGGGGAATTTTTACCAGATAATCCCGCGCCAGACAACTATCTGTCTCAGCGTTCGCAGCATAGCGCAGATACAGGCACGTTACCGGGCCCGGCCCACCACTGTTTTCCACGCGCTTTTGTGCCAAAAACTTTGAAGAATGTGGCGTTCGTGTTTGTCAGGCATGATGCCCACCGTCCCCCATTGCGCCCACCCTACGATGGCCCGTTCAGAGTGCTGGAACCAGGGTACAAACATTTTTTGTTAGACTTGAGGGGGTCGTTGGGAGAAAATATGTATAGACAGACTTAAGCCCGCCTTTGTGGTGGCGGACGAGCAAATGATGTTGGGTCGGGCTCCTCGGCGTGGAAGACCCCCCACTGAGAACTCCCCAGGTAAACGATTCATCAGAGCAGCCACACGGGCAAGTCAAATGTCCCCCCCCCATCGCCATTGCCCACCCACAGACAGACACACCCCCAAGAGCCCCCCACCGGCACAGCAGCGCCGCAGAGTCGAAGAACCCTCATTACAGCAGATATGGGAGGAGACTGAAGCCAACGTCGACATGAGGGTTGAAGCTCAGTCTGAGACTCTGGGGCGGGGGGGGTGTAGGGAACCCACGCTGGGATATTCATCTCAGACTGGAAGCAGAGGGGAGGTGAATAGTCCCTCTGCTGGTAGAGCATGGGGGATTAAACAGAGGAGGACAATACGTATTGTAATGGGAGAAGTTATGGTAATGCAGCAGGAAGGAGTAGCTGCGGGGACAGTAAGGGGTGGATGTGTTGAATGTATTGTGATGCAAGATCTCAGGCAGTAGGGGGAAGGAATGGAGTGATATCAAAGGAGAGACCCTGGTGTATTGAGAGGATGCTTTTTCTGTGTATGAATGAAGTGAGAGGAAATAAAGTTTGTCTGCCGTGCAAGTCTGGTTTCTTTATTTGCACTCTCCACAACAGTAAGTAATGATGAAGACCAAGGTTTTTTGTAAAAATCTATTGGGTATTAAATGCCCCCCACGGGCCAAACCACAACACCCACACTTGTGAAAAGCTTGCTACACCCCTGAATAAGACCTCACTTTCATAAGAAAATAGTTTCAAGTCCCCTGGTGACAACAAAGTGAATGAAACGGGAACAACAATGAGAACTCACATGCCACTGTCCCTGAAGTGTCATCATGTCTGCTAATTCAGACACAACAACAACACACAGCAGAACAGAGAATTAATAATCAGTCTCCCTGTTGTGTTTCTAAAACATTTATCTTCCATAAGATACTACAGTGGTGGGTATCTCATGCATGCTGAATAAATGCATGCACGAGCAGATATATAAATATGAATGGTAAAAGAATGAAGGATGATTTATTAAAGTGAGGGGAAGATCATGCCGAGGATTCTGCCGTGAAGTTCTTTAAGTTTCTGTTTGGGGAATTGTTTGTTGCCAAAAGTTCAATGCAAGCATTCCTCTGATTTCAAATTGACTTTGGAAGTAAATTAAGTGATTATGTGGCACATATGTTGGTTACATATCCTCCACAAATGTGTTGCTGTATGTTTATTGTGTGCTTCACGTCTCATGGAACAAAGAGGACCGAGACTCTGGGATTCAGCAGAAGAGTGTGAGATTCGGCCTTTGTTTCCGGGAGACGACCGGGGAAGATTTCCGGACCACAGAGACTAGAGGACAATGGCGTGAGATCAAAGGGGTTACTTTGTGGTTGAGATTAAGTACCATGTGACTGTATGTTTGATTAAACACCATGTGACTGCTGTTTCATGCCCGGGGTATAAAACCCCTGATGTGAGATGAAAACTTCCTGTTGACTTGCTTTGAGATTGTTGGAGATGTGATCTGTGAAATAAGCTGAATCTGAGGAACAAACTCAGCCTCATCCTTGAACACATTCTCCACATTAAGTAGATTTAGCAGGGGCACAAAGTTACATTTTTTAAAACTTTTTTTTAAAATAATTATCATATAAATGTGATTAAAGTGACACTCCACCAAAAATTGAGGCTTTTTTTCTTGTTAACATGTTTTTTATGACTCAAAACATATCAAGAGCAAAATCCCTCAAATGTCTCATATCTCCATTTTTTTGCTGTAGTTTTACTTAAGCCCCGCCCCCTGCAAAAAGGCGAGTTGAGACTGAACGTTTCCGGTGACATAACTATTCATCGTGCTGGCACATGAGCAGTGTTGAGCCAATCAGGACTCTCTTGTCTAAATGAGGTTATCCTTCAGGCTAGTTAGCATTTTTTTTACAAACTACTTTGAAAACTGTAATTTCCCAGTTTGGGATCAATAAAGTACATTTATCCATCTAAACTTGACCCAAATTAAGATGGGTTTTACCATTAAACCGCATTTAAGGACCGATGCAGTTTCAGTCATTATCCTGGACCACCGTGCATACAACTGGGCATGTCCTTCAACCAGTAAGTCTTTTATTCTGTAAGTCGTTATTTTATTCTGTAAGTCGTTTATTCTAATAATGTAGTACTAGCTACTATTAGCTTTGTGGTATGGGCTGGGCCTAGTAAGCACTGAGTCTGGCGTTTGGGGGGAGGGAAAGATTGACATGAAACTGTAAGACAATGACATTTTTTGGAGAAAAAAGGCCATAAGATACCATTTTAGACAATGTAGATTTGTTTTTATAGGGGATTTATGTCCACCGGAGTGCATCTTTAATATAGTTTTATTTCACACAAATCTCATCCATTTGCTTTTGGACATATCCTCCTATATGTTTTAAAAGTTTTGATCTCGTATTATATTAGTGGACAAATGAAAATATACATAGTCATGCAACTTTTTACCCCATTGTCAGGGAAAGTTGCTACATATACCCGGGCAAGTTGTTACAGTTGGTGGCAAGTTGACAAACTGAAAGACATAGTGCAAATAAAACGCTTATACTTTCGCACCATGCTTTATATCTGAAATTAAAGGTGAATGCAGTGTATCAGTCGTCACCGATAAAGATGTCACACTGCTGACTAAATATGGCATGAAATCAAAGCATTTCTGCAAAACAAAGGGAAAGGTGCACAAACTCAGGGAATTTTATTGAGACAGGATACAGTATATCTGACAAATTCAAATCTTAAACACATATTGTGATGATTATTTCTGTAAATAAATTGTTCATTTGATCATACCTAAAATGTAATTTTTTTTAAAATAATTACACCATGTTTAAAATATTAACTTGACAGTAATTCACAATGCCATATACAGGTACATCTCAAAAAATTAGAATATCATGAAAAAGTTCAATATTTTTGGTCACTCATTTCAGAAAGTGAAACCCATATATAGAGTCATTACACAGAGAGTGCTATATTCCAAGTGTTTATTTTAATTTTGATGATTATGGCTTACAGCCCATGAAAACCCCAAATTCAGTTTCTCAAAAAATTACAATATTACATAAAATTATTCATTCATCCATCTTCTTCCGCTTAATCCTCTTTGGGTCACGGGGGGGCTGGAGCCTATCCCAGCATCTTTGGGCGAGAGGCAGGGTACACCCTGGACAGATCGCCAGTCCATCGCAGGGCCAACACAGAGAGACAGACAACCATTCACTCTCACAGTCACACCTAAGGACAATTTAGAATCCCCAGATTTTGATGCCAATTAACCTAACCTGCATGTTTTTGGCATGTGGGAGGAAACCGGAGAAATCCCGGAGTAAACCGACGCAGACACGGGGAGAACATGCAAACTCCACACAGATCACTGTTGGTTGGGGGCTGGGATCGAACCCAGGATCCCCCGGCCAAGGGTGAGTTGTTGTGCTGCCGCAGTGCTAACCACTGCGCCACCGTGCCGCCATACAGCGGATATAAAAAGTCTACACACCCCTGTTCAGATGCCAGGTTTTTGTGATGTAAAAAAATGAGACCAAGATAAATCATTTCAAAACTTTTTCCACCATTAATGTGACCTGTAACCTGGACAGCCCAATTGAAGAACGGTCTAGGGTCTTTTAAGGGGAAAAATAAAAAACTAAAAACTTACAATAACCTGGCTGCATAAATATGCACACCCTTAAACTAATATTTTGTTGCAACACCTTTGGCTTTTATTACAGCACTCAGTCTTTTTGGGTAGCAGTCTATCATTCTGGCACATCTTGATGTGGCAATATTTGCCCACTTTTCTTTGCAAAAATGGTCCAAATCTGTCAGATTGCGAGGCCATCTCCTGTGCACAGCCCTCTTCAGATCACCCCACAGATGTTCAATCAGATTCAGGTCTGGACTCTGTCTAGCCCATTCCAAAACCTTAACCTTCTTCTGGTGAAGTCATTCTTTTGTTGATTTGGATGTGTGCCTTGGGTCATTGTTGTGCTGAAAGATGAAGTTCCTCTTCATCTTCAGCTTTCTAGCAGAAGCCTGAAGGTTTTGTGCCAACACTGACTGGTATTTGGAGCTGTTCATAATTCCCTCCACCTTGACTAAGCCCCAGTTCCAGCTGAAGAAAAACAACCCCAAAGCATGATGGTGCCACCTCCATGCTTCACTGTAGGTATGGTGTTCTTTTGGTGATGAGCAGTGTCGTGTCTGTGCCAAATATACCTTTTGGAATTATGGCCAAAAAGTTCAACCTTGGTTTCATCAGACCATAACACATTTTCCCACATGCGTTTGGAAGATTTCAAAATACATAAAATTAATTTTAAAAAATAGCTTTTTAGTAGAAATGTGGACCGACTGAAAAGTATGTCCATGTACACACTCAATGAATGGAAAATAGTTGCCCAGAGCAGCAAAAAATGCGTTTGGTGGCAGCCTAATGTAGTGTTTAAGAATGATGTTGCTTTTTTGATCTAAAAGTAACATTGTGGAGGAAAAATAAGTTCAGGCGAGATGCGGCGAGCTGGAAGGTGGCAGGATTTTATTCTCCTCCAACATCATGAGACACACTGTAGCGCTGTGAGCTGTGTTGTGCTGTGTGTGCTATTGAGGCATGTATAGCAAGCTCTTTTATACATGTTTTATACATGGGGGTGGCAGTGGCTCAGGAGGTAGAGCAGGTCGTCCAATAACCACATGGTTGGCAGTTCGAATCCCGCTATCCCTGGATATCCTGCCGTTTGTGTCCCTGGGCAAGACACTTCACCCCAATTGCTCCTGGTGGGTCTGGAAGCGCCATGTTAGGTAGCATGCCGTCATCAGTGTGTGAATGTGAATGGGTGGATAGCAGGATCTGTAAAGCGCTTTGGTCATCAAGAGATGAGAATAAAAGCGCTATATAAGTGAATGCCATTTACCATGTTATACAAAGAGAGAATGCATGGCACATTAGCATATTGATATACTGTACATATCAGTCAATAATCAATCTTTATTTCGGATAGATTAAAAGTACAGATTAAAAGAAACAGAATAATATAACAAAGGGGGAAAGAAAATCCAACAAGGTCAAATTAGACAATAACTCCTCTGATTATACAGTTCAACATAAGTTATCCAAAATGGGTGATGGCTGAAGCCGCAGCTTATATTGCCCACCCATATTCCATCCAAGAATTCAAAAGAAAAACAAACAAGAGCGATTACAATTCAGAACAAAACTAAGACAAAATGTGACAAAAAAAACAAACTAGGCAGCAACACAACGCAGACTGGATATGACAATCCTTATGTGATTTTATATGTCATCTTGTATATATGTTTGGAGTATTTCTTCCTTTAGTTTTTGTTTAAATTGTCCAAGCGTTGTACATGATTTTAATTCAGGTCCAAAATCGTTCCACAGTCTGACTCCTTGCACTGAAACACAGTGTTGCTTGGTGGTAGTTCTCACTGTAGGTTTTTGAAATATACATGTTCCTCTGAAATTATATTGTTTCTCCCTTATTTGGAACAACTTTTGGATATTTGCAGGCAGTGACAGATTCTTCACTTTAAACATTATTACTGCAGTTTTAAAGTCAACCAGATCTTTCAACTTGAGAGCTTTTAATTTAAGAAAAAGTGGGTTTGTTGGTTCCCTGTAAGCAGCTTTGTTTATTATTCTAATAGCTCTCTTCTGAAGCATAAAGACTGGATATATGTTTGTTTTATATGTATTTCCCCATACTTCATTACAATATGTCATGTATGGGAGTATTAATGAATGATACAAAGTATATAGTGTGGGTTGATTCAGCAAATATTTCACTCTGTGTAGTATTGCAATTGATTTGGATATTTTACCTTTAATATAATTAATATGTGACTTCCAACACAGTTTATTATTGATTATTACACCAAGAAATTTAGTTTCGGATACCATTTCAATCTCTACACTATTTACACTGAGTTTAGATACTAAGTTGTTGTGATGGTTGTTAAAAACTGTAAATTTTGTCTTACTTAAATTGAGCGTTAATTTGTTTGAATCAAACCACAGTTTAAGCTTTCCTAATTCCTTTCCGAGTGGTAGCCTGACCAACTGGCACCCGGATGTCTCCTCCTTAATCTGGGGATGTATAGCAATAGTCCATTGCTCTGCTCGTCCCCCCAGGGGTTCTCTGTCCGTATGCAATCCCTGCTGAGCGTGAATAGTATCAGTCTGCATTGCGCTGGGTGCCCACATGATCTTTGTTGTTGTCGTTGTTGTTTTGGCCAGTTATCATTTTTTTGTAAATAAATGCTCTAAATAACAATACTTTGACTTGGAACTTGGACGAGTTGTTTTCAGCAGGTTAGAGAATAAAACCAAATTGTTCATTTTACTCCCAACACATACTGTATAAAAAGTAAACCAGATAAAGTGATAATTGTGCAGTGGTCTCTTAATTTTTTTTTTCCTGAGCCGTGTAAATGTTTTCAACTCATGATTACCTTATATCACCTGCTACACTGTTTTGTTAAGCATTTAGTCACATGCAAGATGGACACGTGAACGAGATGTACGTATACTGTAGATAAGCTTGGTGAGATTTGATCCTCGTCAATAGGTGGCAGCAAACAGCCCAAACCAGATAATAGTCTCCTGTGATTTTGCGGGAGGGACAAGTAACTGTAGTCAACACACACGCGCGCGCGCACACACACACACACACACACACACACACACACACACAATCAAAGCATTTGAGTTCCACCTGCAGGGACAGAGAACTGGCTGCACCGAATTCTAATCTGAGCCTTTTTTTTTTAAACGTGTTTGCTTAAAATTGGAGTTGATATTGCAGTTGCAACTTTTAACTTCCACCCGTACACCACTTCAGTTAACAACATGCGGTTCAGGAGCCTGACAGGCGACAGGAGTAGAACTTCAGTGGACTGGTCACCCATTAATCCCGAAATTCTTTGCGCACCCACACTGTGAACTCCCTCGACCTGACGCCCGTTACTGCGCAACATGGCCCTTTCCTCCAGTCCCAGCGTAATACCGTGGCGTGACATTATCACGCAAACAATATCAAACTCAGTCCGGCAGTAATCCGCGGCGCCATTCAGGCCCTTCCCCGGTGGGCGTGCGTAAACGGCCCCAGCCCCGTCCCAATATAACTCCCCTCTGAGAGAGGAAGAAAGCGAAAGACGAGACCCGTGTGAATACCCAATGGAAAATAGCCCACAAACTTGTCTTCTCCGGATACAGCGTGCGTCTTAAACGGGTTTTCATTCACTTTGTGGCCCCGGGTGGTACTGGCGGTGCGCGCAGCGGGAGGGAAGGGGGGGGGGCGCGCATTGTCCGCTTCAGAGTGGACGACATGGCCATTGTACGCGTCTGGGCATATATGGAGCCGCCGACGGCTCGAAGGACACAACAGCACGTCTGAACTTTCCGGGACGGTCGCACCCGGCAGATCTCCGCTCCGTTCTCCCCGCGGGACCTTCTCCTCTTCACGCGCTTCGGTGCGTCGCGATGAGCTGCCTGGATGTGATGTACCACCAAAGCTATGGAGCGCACTACCTCCCTACTGCTGCGTACAAGGCGACTTACTGTAACCACCATCAGCAGCAGCAGCAACAGGTGAGAGAAACTCCTGCAACCACCCAGCGAAGTCCTTCAGGGCTTAAAAGGGTTCGTGTGGTATGTTTAGGTCTGTTTATTAATGTAGTCCAAATGCAGGGCTCCGTGAGGATTTTAGCTCTGGGGCTAAATTCAACACCAAAACGTAATCAAGTGGCAAAATTATTTAAAATAGCCTCCATGTTTAATCGAGTTTCTGTTTACTCTTCTCAAGGTATCGTTTGGCACACCAAGTCAAAGTCATACCTTAAATTTCCCCTTTGAATGATTAAATTCCAGTCAGGGGCTGGGCATTCATCTCAGGTCAGGCGTAATGACACGGAACTATTAATCCTGTGGTCAAATGGTGATGTAATGACAGGCGGTCAGTCACTCAGGAATGCTGCATCTGAGCTTTACAAATAGTTGGAATGTAGAACTAAAAAAAAAAAAAAAGGAAAATCTCACACAAACTGCTTTCAGATGCAACGCGAAGTAAGGCTGGAGTTTGAAAGTTATTTGGATAATATTTACAGTATGCCTGAAAATGGTTCCATTAAATTTGAGTAATTTTAAGTCGTATTTCAATCTTTTTTGCTGTTTCCCTCAATTTCTCTTTTCCTCCAGAGGAAGCTGAATGTTTGCAGCAAGATGCAGGAGTGCATGGAGCAGCAGCAGCAAGGAGGAAGGGGGATGCTGCCCAGGGACCAGGGCCTCCAGCAGGGTCCACCTGCACCCCCAGCCGCCGAGCCGAGCAGCAGGTCCCCCTCGGATTTGGAGCTGAAGGACTGTGCTCAGCCAGCAGAGACGGAGTATCTGAGTTCGCGGTGTGTGCTGTTCACGTATTTCCAAGGGGACATCAGTGATGTGGTGGATGAGCATTTCTCACGGGCCCTCAGCCAGTCCAGCACCTACAGCTGTGAGACCAAGCCCATCAGAGTGGCCCAAGTGCCTGGTTCAGCCAGTGCTGGGTTATGGAAAGGTGAGCGTCAGCAATGCTCAGCTCTGATTAAATGAGTCGATGGTCTGCCACAAGGATTCGGGTTTACTGATGCCATGTCAGGGAAGAAACGACAAAATTGGATGATTAAAAGTTGAAATGCCGTCCATTAAAACTCAAGACAAATGCTTAACAATATGTCATTCAGTCTCTACAAGCTAGAATTAAAGGTACAGTCTGTAAAAAATTGGGCAACCTGCATTTTGAAATTAATACAGCAAAAAATCTTAACTTTGTTTTCATTGTTTTACATCCACTCTCAAGTAAACCTTGCTGCATTGTCTGCACCTTAAGATAAGTTTTTTATGCACAGAAGGGTCCGTCCCCATGTAGGCGGCCATCTTGGACACCATAATGTCTTTTCAAGTCGTGATGTCAAACTTTCATTAGACAAATGGCTTCTGCAGGCTGTCCAACATATTTTGAAAAAGGTGGATGCACTTTGAAATCTGACTGCTAGATTGTACTGAACATCAGACACTGCACCTTTAAAAAGGATTTTTAAAAATGTTGTAATCTTGCTCCAAAGATTCACAGCTGGAGTTAAGTTTTTGTGACGTTGTCTTTGCAGATGGTGGCTCTATCTCTGAGGGTCAGGGCGGTTCAGCTTGGAACAACACCTATCCATCTCAGGCCACTTCCTGCCTCCCTTCAGTCTCTGTTTCTGCCCACCCAGACTTTTCCTCCAGCCCCGTTTCATTCAGCCACCCAGAAGGAGCGCTGTGGGCCGGCCATATGCTCTCCCAGGCCGGGCTGCCGCCTGGTGCTGCCCTCCATGACAGCTGGCCCTATAGCCTGAACCACCAGAGCACCACCAGCTACCACAACGTCCATGACGTGTACCATCCTCACGTCCACACCCGGCGCCACCACCCCATGATTCGTCCGTACCCCGCCCACAGCCCAGCCCTGGACCCCAGATTCAGTCCGCTGCTGCTGCCTGGGGTTAGGAGCCAGAACCAAGCGGCCGCCAGCACAGAGAGTCCCCCACCCAGTGAGGGGGTAAAGTCAGAGATGGAGCCCATTAGCAACAGTCCAGTCCCGTCTAGCTCTGTCAGCTGGGCCCCCTCCGCCCTCCATGGATCCCTGGAGGTGTACGACTCGGGTAGATATGACTCTTCACTTTGAGACTATACCACGTTAATTATATTTTACCACGGCAATCAGATGACAAACATTACAATATTAATTGAAGTTTTTGTTTCTCTTTGCAGCTCTCGATCAAACCAAGGCAAAGACATCAGTTTGGTTTTAACTGAGAATCCAAAGACAGAATATAAATTCAAACCAAAACAAAACTTACTTTGTAGCTTTGTCATTGTATGGCTGCAACACCAGCACTGTAAAATGTAGCTAGAGAATGTTAACTATAGCTTAGTCTATGGGTGCTGCACTGTCCACACTTATGGAGATGAACTCAGGCCTGGACTTTAATGACAGTTTTATATGTTTTGAGGCCCCCTGAAAAACTACTTTTTTAAAAGACTACTAGCTTTAAGAATGGAAGGTTTCTTCTTTTATGGCACAAAACATCCTTTCCCTTTTTATCATGCAATGTGAGGCCAAGTGGTTCTGTTTCAAGAGCTCGGTTGTGATCCACATTTGTCTGTACATTAAATGTTTGTGAGGACTGTAAATTGCTTTTTGTCTTTGTACAGTTTTTGTTGCCGTTTGCTGGAGTTTTGCTAAAGTTGTTGCTTAAATGCTGCCATTTGCCTTTAGAAAATGTGTTTTGTACATAGAGGTAATGTGTGTTTAAGTATTAAATTTATTAAAATATATTTGAAGTGAAATTTTTCTTTCAGAGACCATAATTTTAAACGTTCTCCTCTAAACTGTGCTAAGATGCTTCCTTAAAAGTGATCAGATGCTGGTGTGTTTTATATGCAATAATTCTCAGTTCCAAGACCTTCAATATATTTTGTTTAACCCAAGTCAAAATGGGCAAATAATTTCTAAATTGTGATGCTGTATATTTTGAGAGTAGGCATCAAATAAATGTATTTTTTTTAACCTATACCAGTCAAAGAAAGCAGGTTTGACTTGAAGACAAGAATCTGAGAGTTTGCAACCATATTTTTGTAGCAAAGTCACCAAACCTTTAAGGCATTTTGATCTGTAAGTCAACCCAGGCAATATTAATGACCCCTGAAATTAAAGTTGATGTAAATATATGCTTCAAAATGATTGTCCAAACAAATGTGCCAACTGCTAATGAGCATCCAAACATATCCAGTATTGGTGAAAGAATGAAGTAAAGTTTAGTCCATATGGAACAGTGTCTTGACAAAAGAATATTAAATGTGGTTACAAATGGGACATTGAAGCTGTTCATAAACTGAAAGTTCTACAATCCGACATCCTCAAGGAGCTGTATTGGAGCGGTGTTTTATCGAGTGCAAACCTGAGGAAACTATGCCAAAGTTTTGTATATAGCTAACTAACTAACTAACTAACTAACTAACCTGCACTTATATAGCGCTTTTTATATAGCACCATTTAATATTGTGTTGCCCATCTGACAAGGCTAGACATCTCCAATAAGAAACAGAAAAGAACAGGAATAGCCATCAACTATTGTGGAAAATTTTATCAAATAGGGACAGAGAACTACAAAGGAGAATGATGATGATGATGATGATGATGAGGAGGAAGGGCAGTAAGGCTTATACAACTCCTAGCAAAAAAATATGGACTCACTGCTCTTTGGAGGATGTTCATTCAGTTTTTAATTTTGTTAAAAATAATCCCAGGCATGTCACTAAGCTATTTTTTACTCTAAATGTCAACCTTCTAGCTTGAAGAAACATTTTAAAAGAATGAAAGAAAGTTGTTGTCATTTGCAAGCTCCTATTAGATCAAAAAGAAGAAAAATATGGAATCACTCCATTCTGAGTAAAAGAAAAAATAGAATCATGAGAGAAAAAAGTTACAGCACTAGTACTTTGTTGCACCCCTGTTAAGTCAGTATATGGAGCCAAGGACGAGGCCAGGTGTCGAACTGAACACACGTTTATTAAGGTGGCAAGACACAGCACACGCTCAGCCATCAGGCAGAAGAGGTGGCAAAGAGACCACCCCTCCTGCCCGCTGCCCTCTTATACCCGCGGCTGGTGGCGGAACCAGAAGGTGGAGCCGCCACCCGTACCTCACAAATAAAAGCCTAAGCTATAACACAACATTCTGCCCCACTTTCACAAAAGCCAAAAAACACACACACACAATTCGGACCCACCCCAATTTAGAACCCGAGTCACGCACTAAAAGTAATTAAACAATACAACTCAAATGGTCTAACAGTCACTCCAAAACAACTAAACAAAATACCACCATTTTTCTAATCTAAATATGACATCAAATTAATCCCCATGAACTTATACGAACAGCAAACACATACAACATAAATATTCCAAAGAATTCAATTATAACAGTTAACCTATATACAAACGGCTGGAGAACACAAGTCCGTGGGCCCCCCGGACCGCCCTGTCATCAATCCGCCCCTGGAGGCAGCGAGCCTCCCAGGCCGCAGCAGGTCGCTTCAGCACTGGTGCGCCTCCTCTTCATCACCACCTGCCGCTCCGCTCGTCCAGGCCCACGTCCCTCAGTTCCCTCCCGGGCACACCGCAGCTCGTTTGGGTGCCCCCATGAAGCGTCTAACAGGTGGAGATGAGCGTCCTCCCGTCTGGCCATGACACATGACCGTCCCTGGTGCTCCCCCGACCGCCGACCGGCCCATACCTGCCATGGTCGCCTCTCCTTCCGAATCCAGTCCTTGACCCCCAGAAGGGCCCCGCTCAGCCTGCAGGGTCTCTGCCTGGCACGTCGTTCTACCATGCCTGACTGTCCAGCCCCGACCTCTTAACTTCGCCGTCGCTATCGCCCCCTGTTCACCGGCCCACTTCAGCCTAGATCTGAGAACAGGTGGAACCAGGCTTTCAACGTCACCCATTGTCACAGGCGTCCCGTTGTGCTGCCCAGTATCCTCATTTCAGGGAGACTTGAGCTCTGGCACAGGGACCCTCCTGTGATGACCCTGAGTGATATTGGTCTTGCTCATTCTCCAGGGTGCCAGGCAGTTCCTCATCCCACACTGCGCTGTCTACCACTCTCGGAATTGGATGGTCCCACATCTCGGCCGATTTACATCGAGCTGTCAATTCCAACATTCCCACCGTGGCCAGCGGTCCTCCTCCACAACCACAAAGCGGTGCCGGGTCACTCTCAATCCTGGAATGCAGGGAAAAACATCTCAGTCGTCCAATCCAGCACGGAGCCCACCGCTCCCATGTCGATCCATAAAAGCACTTCCAGTCCAACTCCACCTTACAATACGTGTGTTTGTTGGTGCTTGGGGACACAGCATGGACAACCGTGGGGGCAAGAGAGTCCTCTTTGTGCCACAGACTTCCTCACTCGGATCTGTGGCATACCTTGGTGACATGAAGCAAGTGGCCACACTTGCCTCAGCGCTTCGCTCCTGCCGAACACTCTCTGGCCTTGAAACAGTTCTTCGTGGACCCACAACCCATACATTTGGGCTTTCCCGAGGCAGACCTCACATTCCCAGCGCAGGCGTCTTCCACATCGTCCTCCACGCTTCCAACGCTGACCGGGTCCACTGCATGCACGGTCGGTGGTGATCCCAGATGTTGGTGTGACAAGCTCTCACTCAGCTCCCATGACAGTTTATCCGCAGCTTCCAGCAGTTGAGCTAACTTAATGGCTGTGGGCAGCGTCAGCTCACCCGAAAATGTAAGCAGCTTTGATCTAATTGCAGTGCAGCTGGTATGCTCCACCAACTGGTCGCGAATCATCTCCTCTTCCAACGGTCCGAGCTGGTACCCACTGACCAACAGCCCCGAGTCTGCCCCAACCCGCTGAATAGACTCGTCCACCCATTGGCGGCGCTGTCGAAACTGAATCTTGTGAATCATGACATTTTCCAGTGCGCAAAAATAGCACGCCATTAGCTCAACCACTTCGTCAAAACTATCACAGTCACCCAGTGTGCTCAGAACATGCTGTTCCTCCACTGCAAGATTGTGCACCAACAACTCACGTGCTCAACTTCTCCAGCTTCCTAAGGTTCAGTGCCACCATGTACATCCGGAAAGCGGCGCACCACCTCGGCCAGGGAACCGGTGGCTCACCGGGGGGCTCCAAAAATGGCTGAATTTCAAACCCACATGCTTCCATACCTTGTTTTAATCCACTTTTATCCTCGTTACCAAATATTATGTTGGTATATGGAGCCAAGGACGAGGCCAGGTGTCGAACTGAACATACTTTTATTAAGGAGGCAAGAGTAGTACATGCAAGCAGCCATCAGGCAGAAGAGGTGGCAAAGAGACCGCCCCTCCTGCCCGCTGCCCTCTTATAGCCGCGGGTGGTGGCAGAACCAGAAGGTGGAGCCGCCACCCGTACCTCACAAATAAAAGCCTAAACTATAACACAACAACCCCCTCTGGCTTTTATCACAGTCTGAATTCTCTGAGGCATGGACTGAACTATTGGCAAACAGTATTCTTCATCAATCTAGTTCCAACTTTCTCTTATTGCTGTTGCCAGATCAGCTTTGCAGGTTGGAACCTTATTATGGACAGTCTTCTTCAGTTTCCACCATAGAATTTCAATGGGATTGAGGTCCAGACCATTTGCAGGCCATGCCATTGATATTATGTCTTTCTTAAAGGAAAATTTTCACACTTTTTGCCCTACGTCAAGATGCATTATCCTGGAAAATGTCATCACCAAACAACCTTTCAATTTTTAGGATAAGAAAAGTGACCAGAATTTCAATGTAAATTTGTGCATTTATTTATCATCTTCTCTATACCTTTACCTGACATGCAGCCCCATATCATCAATGACTGTGGAAATTCGGATGTTTTCATCAGGCAGCCAACTTCAGAAGTTTCACTGGAAGAGCATCAAACAAAAGCTCCAATATCATCACCTTGCCCAATGCATGATTCGTGAATCGTCACTGAATATCACTTTCATCCAGCCGTCCACAGTCCATGATTGCTTTTCTTTGTTTTTTTTTTTCTGTTTAGGTGTTAATGGTGGCTTTTGTTTGGCTTTTCTGTATGTAAACTGCATTTCCTGTAGGTGATTTCCAACAGTTCAGTCACAGACACCGACTCCAGTTTCCACCCATTTGTTCATTTGATTTTTGTGCATTTTCTGTTTTCAAAATGTATTGCTTTAAGTTTTCTCTCTTGATGCTGTTATATCTTCCCTTGTCTACCAGCATACTTCCCTTTTACAACCTTCCCATTTTGTTTGTACTTGGTCCAGATTTTAGACACAGCTGACTGGGAACAACCAATATTTTTGCTACATTCTGTCATAATTTACCTTATAGAAGTTTTATAATCCTCTCCCATGTTTCAGATGACATTTGTCATGTTGAAGTCATGATTCATGTTCATCAGCTTGGGACAACAGTGCACCAAGGTGTGCAAGCACTCTTTAACTGCAGACTAATTAGCAAATTTAATTTGATGCAGGTGTTAGTTTTAGGACTGCAAATTACAGGTTGATGTCATAATATTTTCTTCTGAATTTAGTGATTCCATATATTTTCCTTTGCTTGATCTAATTTAAAAAAAAACTGCCACAGACTACAATGACTTTTTCATTCTTTTTAAAACGTTTCTTAATGCCAGCAGGTTGGAATTTTTAATAAAAATAGTTTAGTGACATGTCTGAGATTTAAAAAAAAAAAATTAAACAATCGAATGAAAGAGTGGTGATTCCATAATTATGGCCAGGTGTCATAAAATTAATGCACTTCAGTGCTTTTATATATGAATACGGGTATGTGGGATGGCTACCAATGCAGAAAACAAAACCCAGTCAGTTTGTTAGGGTCCACCTTGGTGTCACTATAGGCCTCATGTAGTAAACTGCATATTCTAGCTGTGATTTAACAGCCAGCACTCACTGGAATGATGCCCCCCTCCCCCAGTCTTTATGTCAACTCATTTTAATTATGATGGGCTTGGGTGTTTTCTACAAAAGTTTCCGGAATCACACAGCAACTACGGTTTTTATGGCTACACCCCACTACACATCTGTGTTCTGAGCTGGTTCATTTAATCCTCGCTTCATTACAGCCTACATCTCACTTTTAGACATCATTCTGGCTTATTTTATTGCATTTTGGCCAGGGTTGCTTTGTAATCACACTGACAAACATGCTAACTGAGTTAGCCTAGTTTTTTTTTTTTTTTAAGCACATGCAGCTCCCTTGACTTTATTCACCCACTGCATTAAACATCCGTATGACAATCAGATCATCAAAAAACACTTAGCCATATATCTCATTCTGTGCTTTACTGAACAGTGGTAGACTGTGGCTCATTAGCAATTAAACAGGCAGACACTGAAACGGGTCACTGTGAAGAAGGGTGTTGGAATTTAAAGCTAGGATCACAAATACCCTTACAAACGGCTGCGAACACTGTACAAACAATTTTTGGACCATTTCATACAGCCTTCTTAAGGGGGCTGTAGGAGAATCCAGTGTTCTAGACCGTTCATACATTTGTGGCCAGGTTGATGGTCTTGTCCAAGATTTCTATGAACGCACTACCACCTTACGCATACTGTACGAATCTCCGTGCGTAAGGTGGTAGTGAGGCGCTCATTAGGCAGAAGTACGTCATTCGTGCAACATTTGTGCCGATAAAATATGCCGAAAGCCGTAAGATCTTCCTACCAATGACTTGAGAATACCATGAGTTGCCCAAAATTTTTTGTAAGATGGCAGTAAGTATGCTGTAGGAAGATCCCAAAGCACCCTTACAAAGAACGTAAGAACTCTAGGGCCATCATATGACAGAAAAGCACCTCATTTCTCAAGAATACCTGTAATTTCCCCATTGTGGGACTAATAAAGGTTAATCTTATCTTAAGTTGCGAATTGAACGGCAGCCATAAGAAACTATGCCCCCCTCCACAAATGTCTGCCAACTCCAGAATTCATAGGAACTGGGAGATTCTTACAAACCCATCGTTCATAAGAATCTTTGTGATCGTAGCTTTAGTGGAAAATGATTTTAGTATATAAACCCTGAGGTATTTTGTCAAAAAATGTCACAGCCATTTCAGTAAGGAACTGTGTCAACTTATGGACCAAAAGGGGGCGGCTGTGGCGCAGGTGTAGTGTAGCCGACTACTAATCTGAGGGTCAGTGGTTCAATTCCCGCTCTGTCTGCAGTCTGCATGTCGACGTGTCCAACGTGTCGGTGTCCAACCGGCGTGTTGAACAAGACACTGAACCCCCAGTTACTCCTGTGGGTCAGGCCAGCACTGGTGCATGGCAGCTCCGCCGCCATCAGTGTGTGAATGGGTGAATAGCAGGATCTGTGAAGCACTTTGGTCATCCAGAGGTGAGTAATAAGCACTATATAAGTGAATGCCCTTTAAAGAGAGCGGATTATTTTCAAAAAAGTCCAAACTTGGAAGTGCTATTATGTTATGGCGCAAACAGAAGCTGAGCTGTAGCAGTAAAGGAAGTGGATTACATTCCACAGACAGTTATTGTAAGATACCATACCATGTCTGTTGTTTGTTCTCATACAAACACACACCCCTGACTGTCAAAGACGCACAGAAAGGAATGAATTTCCTGTTTGGAGAGAAGTGCGTTGAGCAGCAATCGACTTCTCACACATTGAAACAGAAACAAAATGACAGATTCAGTTACCTCACTAATGACAGTCATCTTTCTATTTCTTTATTATTGTTTCATAAGAAAAACCTGTCAGCATGCAAATGAAAATCTATGTCAAGACTGAAGGCTTTAACTACTTTTTAGCAGATATTTGAAGTAGGTTTCCCTTCAGATGTGACATTATATAAACATTATTACCTGACAAACTGAGACAATCATGATTGAGTCTTTATTCACTGATAAGAATTAACCTTCAAGACTGCACTGTGACAAGTCCTCATAATGTTTTAAGTAATATCCTCCAGAGTGATGGAAACAGGGTTTTGTGCATGTGTGCGGTGGATGAGTGGTCTGACCAGGTGGTACGGTCAGCAGTACCAGCCCACTAACATTCCAGCTCCGCTCCCACATTTCTCACTCTCCATCTCCACTAAACAGCCCACTTTAAATGTGGAGCACAGCAGCTGTGTTTCAGTCTGAAGTGTCAACAAATCATGATATGTCAAAGGGGAAAGTCTGAATGGCAAACGAATCACTTAATTGGCACAAAACAAATTTCATGGCAGATGTAGAGAAAGCCATTTAATTCAGAGACACTGAATTATGTCAGAAACAATAAATATGATCATTACATTGTAATCGCATACAAGTATGCAGAATGTAGCTGTATCTTACAAAGTTTAACAAATGCCAGATGGTAATCATAGCTTTTTTCCCCATTGTTTTGACATATCCACAGAAATCCCTACAAACTGTTTCCGCATGCCATGAAGATTCTGTAGGCGAGCGGAAAGTATTTTGATGCTGAAAGATTTCTTGTCATTTTCTAGTTATATTCTCAGAGCTGTGGATCACTGTTGAGCATGGCTTTGGTGGTATGCTGGTCAGCAGTCCGTGTGGATGGCCAAAGAGGGACATTGTTTACCAAAATGCACAAGATAAATTGTCAGACCAGCCGCATGTTCTGAAACTGTTGGCCTAAAAAGTAGATCTTAGAAAGGTGTAAATGTCACGAACCACATTAATAATAAAAGCCTTGATTGCCTTTGCAGCCTCACTCTCAGCAAGAATACACAATACTGCATTAATAAAAGTCAAAAGGATATGTTTAAAAATTTTCAAAACTCCTTTTTAGAATTATTCATTTCAGTAGCAAATATTGTTACATGTAGGACTCCAAGATCATGTCTGTCCTCATATGTGATAAATGCATAAATTGGGGAGCAATTATTATTATTTTTAAAAGAGGGGATGTCTGGGTTGTGAAGGGGTTAAAACTGCCAGGCAGCAATGGTGCTGACATGTCAGTGGGGGGATAGGTCAGGCATTTTTGGGATGTGGGCAATGAGTAGGGCTGGGCGATATAGTTCGAAGAGTGTGTTGCGATATAATTTCTCTACACCATGTTCCAAATTATTATGATATTTGTCTCTGATTTTCCTAAATAGTTGATGCAAATGACATCCAGTATAATTTTCAAGTCATCAACCGTTAGAGCATAATTCAAATTTTATTGAACAAACCTCCCAATGATAACTTTTTTTTTGCAAAAATAAAAAAACCCTCAAAATGCACTGTTCCAGATTATTATGCACAACAGAGTTTCAAAAGATTTTATTGAGTGTAAAGAACTGAAAATGGTCATTTGTTGAATTTGCAGCATTAGGAGGTCAAATTTACTGAAGTCAAAAGCCATTTCAATCAAAAACATCTTAACAAGCCAAGTTACATGCTAATATAGAACCCCTTCTTTGATATAACCTTCACAATTCTTGCATCCATTGAACTTGTGAGTTTCTGCTTGAATTTCCTTGCAAGATGTCAGAATAGCCTCCCACAGCTGCTGTTTTGATGTGAACTGTCTTCCAACCTCAGATCTTTTGCTTGAGGATGTTAAGATAAGATAAGATAAGATAAGATAAGATAAGATAAGATAAGATAAGCCTTTATTAGTCCCACAATGGGGAAATTCCAGGATTGCAACAGCACAGGGATAGCAACACTCAGAGCAACGGTTCCAAAGGTTCTCAATATGGTTGAGGTCAGGGGAGGATTCAAAGATTCAAAGATTTTATTTGTCAGTACTACTATACATACAGGACATACAGGAGAATTGAAATGGCATTTCTCTCTCTCTTCAGTGGTGTGCACAATATAAAAAAAGAAAAAGGAATAAGGCTAGAAAAACAACAACAGTCTATGTGCAGTAATGCTGCCCGTTGTGCAAGCGAAAGTGGCAACAAAAGATAGACACAGACATCCCATAGTGCAAATAAAGATAAACGATGAAACCAAGGAATCCTATATTCAGAAAAGTAGAGCAGTAATACTCGTAGTTGCAAGTTCAATGCGGTAGTGTAGGTGCAGACAGTGACAGATTGGACTGCACAAGATCAGTATTGCAATAACAGACACAGACAGCAGCAGATATGGCATTTGTGCAAATGGTTGCAGTAAGGTTCAGAGACATACAGCAGCAGATGTATTGCTGTTGGTGTGCCAGTCTTTTTGTGCCAACAGCTGAGGTAGTTATTGTGCAGGTGAGTGTGTTATGGTCCGGGGGGAAAGGGGGGAGGAAGTGGACAGAGTTCAGGGTCCTGATGACCTAATGAACAAAGCTGTTTAGCAGTTTTGTGGAGCTGGCCTGGAGGCTCCGGAACCTTTTCCCCAAGGGCAGGGGGCTGAAGAGGGAGTGTGAGGGGTGGGAGGTGTCACCTGCAATGTGGATGGCTCTGCGGGTGAGGTAGATATCGTGGGGGGGGGGGGCAGAGGGGCACCAATGATCTTGCTGGCTGCCTTCACTGTGCGTTGTAGTGTCTTCCAGCAGGAGGTGGTGCAGCTTCCATACCACACCGTGATGTAGCTGGTGAGGATGCTCTCAATGGTACCCTGGTAGAATGAGCACATGATGGGGGGTGGGACTCGTGCTCTCCTCAGTTTGCGGAGGAAGTGGAGGTGAGTTTGAGCCTTCTTGGCCAATGATGTGGTATTGTTGGACCAGGAGAGGTCCTCGGAGATGTGCACCCCCAGGAACTTGGTGCTGCTCACCCTCTCCACAGCTGCACCATCAATGATAAAAGGGGGATGCTGTGTGTGTCCCCTCCTGAAGTTGACCACAATTTCCTTGGTTTTTCCCACGTTCAGGAAGAGATTATTGTCTTCACACCACTGGACCAGTTGGCTCACCTCATTTCTGTAGTTGGCTTCCTTGTTGTTGGTGATAAAGCCCACCACCATCGTGTCGTCCGCAAACTTGATGATGTGGTTGGTGCTGTAGGCTGGTACACAGTCGTGGGTCAATAGGGTTAAGAGCAGCGGACTAAGCACGCACCCTTGTGGGGCCCCTGTGCTCAGTGTGATGGTCTTGGAGGCATTGCTGCCAACCCACACATTCTGTGGCCTTTCTATGAGGAAGTCCACCCAGATACAGAGAGAGGTTTTGAGTCCCAGGTGTCTGAGTTTTTGTATCAGGTGCTGGGGGATAATTGTGTTCAATGCTAAACTGAAGTCCAAGAACAGCATTCGGATGTAGGAGTTCTTTGAGTCCAGGTGGGTGAGGGCTGGATGGAGAGCAGCAGCGATGGCATCTTTTGTGGATCTGTTTAACCTGTATGCAAACTGAGATGGCTTGTGCGGGGGAGGGAGGATGGACTTGATGTACTGCATCACCAGCCGCTCAAAGCACTTCATCATGATGGAGGTCAGTGCTACGGGCCGGGAATCATTGTATCCGGATGGGACGGGCTTCTTTGGGACCAGTATTATGGTAGCAGTTTTGAAACATGTGGGAACAACAGCTTGACTCAGGGAGATGTTGAAGATGTCGGCCAGGACATTCTTGAGCTCCTCTGCATAATCCTTCACAACATGACCTGGTATATTGTCTGGTCCAGCTGCCTTGCGTGGGTTGATCCTGGAGAGGGTCCTCTTCATGCTAGCCAGAGCCAGACTTATGTCCTGCTCGTCTGGAGGAGGAGTAGCTCTATGCTGATGTGCTGTTTTATGCTTCAAAGTGGCCAAAGAAGTCATTTAGGATGTTCAGCAGAGTGATGTCACTTGCACAGGTCTGAGGTGGAGGTTTGTAGTTGGTGAGGGTCTGTATGCCATACCAGAGGGAACGTGCATCTATGGTGTTGCTGAAGTGGCCAAATATTTTCTTGCTGTACTGTTGTTTTATCTCCTTGATGCCACGGGACAGGTTGGCCCTAGCTGTTGTTAGTCCTGCAGTGTCACCGGCCCTGAAGGCTGTGTCCCAAGCCCTCAGGAGCCTGTGGGCCTCTGCTGTCATCCATGGGTTTTGGTTGGCACGAACAGTGATGGTTTTGCAGTGAGTTACATCATCAATGCATTTATCTGTGTATGCTACAACATCAGTGTACTCCTCTAGGTTTGTGTGTCCATTGTGAGTGGCTGCGTGCTTGAAAGTATTCCAGTCTGTAGTGCTGAAACAGTCTTTCAGAGCATCAGAGGCATCCTCTGGCCACACACGTACCTGTTTTTTGTTGGTCTGACTGTTTCCATGCTGGATTTATATGCCGGCCTTAACAAGATGGTGATGTGATCAGAAATACCCAGGTGGGAAGGGAGGAGACTCTGTATGCTTTGTTGTGAGGATGGGGGCCACACTATGAGTTTCTCTCCTTTTATGCCAATGGCAGCCAATGACACAGAGGTACTCTTTGCAGTATGAGATGATGCATTGTCAGGCATGAAGATAATTTTGCTACAGAAGGCACGGTTCTTCTTTTTGTACCATAGAAGAAAGTGGTCAGTCAGAAACGCTATATGCTTTGCCAAGGTCATTTTCACAGATTCAGGGACCCTAAAGGGGCCTACCAGCTCTCTCCCCATGATTCCGGCCCAAAACATGACTCCACCACCTCCTTGCTGACGTCGCAGCCTTGTTGGGACATGGCGGCCATCCAACCAATCATCCACTACTCCATCCATCCGGACCATCCAGGGTTGCACGGCACTCATCAGTAAACAAGACTGTTTGAAAATTAGTCTTCATGTATTTCTGGGCCCACTGCAACCATTTCTGCTTGTGAGCATTGGTTAGGGGTGGCCGAATAGTAAGTTTATGCACAACTGCAAGCTTCTGGAGGATTCTATACCTTGAGGTTTGTGGGACTCCAGAGGCACTAGCAGCTTCAAATACCCATTTGCTGCTTTGTAATGGCATTTTAGCAGCTGCTCTCTTAATCCGATGAATTTGTCTGGCAGAAACCTTCCTCATTATGCATTTATCTGCACAAGCCCATCTGTGCTCTGAATCAGCCACAATTTTCTTCACAGTACGATGATCACGCTTAAGTTTTCGTGAAATATCTAATGTTTTCATACCTTGTCCAAAGCGTTGCACTATTTGAAGCTTTTCAGCAGCAGAGAGATCCTTTTTCTTTCCCATATTGCTTGAAACATGTGGCATGCTTAATAATGTGGAACATCCTTCTTAAGTAGTTTTGCTTTAATTGGGCTCACCTGGAAAACTAATTATGACAGAAGTCTGAGACTGATATCAGTGATCCAAAGAGCCCTGAGACACAATACCATCCATGAGTTTAATTGAAAAATGCACAAGATTCATGTGTGCTTGCCTCTTTCCATTGACTTTGTATGTATTCGCGCCACCTAATCGTGTTTGGTCGGAACGCACCTTTAGAGGCCATATCCTTTCTGTGCAGACCTTTCTATCTTCCTTGTGAGCTAACGGCAGTAATCATAACAGCTGTTTACATTTCTCCCAATGCTAACATTAGCTCAGCACTTAGCCACCTTCAGCTCATCATTAGCAAGCAGCCAAGAGATCACCCTGATGGAGTCCACATATCATCGTCGGCCTCCGTCGGTCTATGATGACCATGGAAGAGAATCCTAAACGTCTACTCTGCTGGAAAAGTACCGCCTGTGTCTGAACAGGCCAATGCTCGAATGGCAGTCCCTGTCACACAGGTCGCACTTGTGGGTGGTCTCCGTGCTGCTGGGTCTGTGGCGGTTCTTCCTGCGGGTCCTTTTTTCATCTGCTGCAGCAGTCAGTCTCTCTTCACCCGCCTTGAGCTGTCTGGTCAGGGTGCCTCTCCATTTGGAGCGGTCCGTTGCAAGGTCCTCCCAGCACTCTGTGTTGATCTCCAGGGCCTCCATGTCTCTCTTGCAGACGTCTGTAAAGCGCAGCTGTGGGCGGCCAACGTCTCTCCTGCCAGTTGCCAGTTCTCCGTAGAGGAAATCTTTGGGGATTCTGCCATCCTCCATACGGTGAACGTGGCCTAGCCAGCGGAGCCTGCGCTGCCTGAGTAGAGTGAACATGGAGGGAAGGCCGGCGCGGGACAGAACTTCTGTGTTGGGCACTTTGTCCTGCCAGGATATGTCCAGGATGTGGCGAATGCAGCGCAAGTGGAAGGAGTTCAGTCTCTTTTCCTGCCGGGCGTATGTTGTCCACGTCTCACTCCCATAGAGCAGTGTGCTGATGACGCAGGCGTTGTACACTGCCATCTTCGTCTTGACAGAGAGTTTGGGATTCTCCCACACTCGTGTGGTGAGGCGAGCGAGTGTGAAGGCTGATTTTCCAATCCTCTTGTTGATCTCTGCATCAAGGGAGAGGTTGTTGCTGATCGTGGACCCCAGGTACGTGAACTGATTCACGACCTCCAGCTCGTAGTCGTTGATGGTGATGGTTGGTGGTGCTTCCGTGCCTTGCGCCAAGACGTTAGTCTTCTTCAGGCTGATGGTAAGCCCGAAGTCCTTGCATGCCTGGGAGAAGCGGTCCATCAGGGTCTGAAGCTCCTGCTGTGTGTGGGTTGCAACTGCAGCGTCATCTGCGAACAGCATATCTCTGATTAGAGCCTCGTGTACTTTGGTTCTGGCTTTCAGGCGGGCGAGGTTGAAAAGCCTGCCGTCAGATCTTGTGTGCAGGTAGATTCCCTCTGTTGCTGTGCTGAAGGCATGCCTCAGGAGCATAGCAAAGAAAATCCCAAAGAGGGTTGGTGCAAGTACACAGCCCTGTTTCACTCCACTGCGTATGTTGAATGGCTCTGAGATGTTGCCATCATGCTGCACTATCCCCTGCATGTTGGTGTGAAACGATTCAATGAGGCTTTGCAACTTTGGTGGGCATCCTATCTTTGGCAGGATTTTGAAAAGGCCCTCTCTGCTGACCAGTTCGAATGCTTTGGTGAGGTCGATGAAGGCAACGTACAGGGGCATGTTCTGTTCTCTGCATTTCTCCTGGAGTTGGCGGATGGAGAATATCATGTCTACCGTCGATCATTCCAAGGTTGCAAGGTTGTCATAGCCAGGAGCGGCACTGGGGTTAAGCTCCCAGTGCTCATAAAA
This sequence comes from Pholidichthys leucotaenia, assembly GCA_020510985.1. Lineage (NCBI taxonomy): Eukaryota > Metazoa > Chordata > Actinopteri > Cichliformes > Pholidichthyidae > Pholidichthys > Pholidichthys leucotaenia. The sequence goes on from CM035843.1 coordinate 26,258,902, forward strand.
TGCTCCTTATGGCGTGCATCTCGAAAAGCCTCTGACAACTAACTCCAACTCCTAGCCTGCCCATGTGGTTTAGTCTCCAAGCCCGGCGGAACTGCTTTTACTAATGGGAGAAGGGGCGAGGGCAGATCTCTGGCGCCTTAAAACCAGATGCTTCTGGTAGATGGTGGCTCGCCAACCTGGGAAGGTAGCCCATCTAGGGGAAGGTAAACCCTGATTTCAAACCTCCGCTGCCTTGCGGCATTCCCGGTCACGGGAAAGGCTTTGGGAGTCAACCCTGAGGAAAAATCCGGAGTCGGAGCCCCTAAGGCAGTTCTATGTTGTGCTCAACATCATTCTGGCAGCTCCTACAACGGCGCTGGTGCCAAACTGTAGCAGCCCTGCTGTTCCTTTGGATTCATCAGTGACGTGGAGAGGGGGGACATGCTGCATGGGCAACATCTTGTCCTCCATATCTTCCTGCCCAGGCTTGAATCCTACCAACGCCCAACGCTGGAAGGTAGAACACCGGATCACTGGAGAGGACACTCCAGCTTCGCCTTTGGCGTAGACAAAACACGGGGAATGACAGTTACCAATTATAAGCCACCGCTCAATTGGCGTAGAGCGCGGCACCAGGGGTTATTCCCGACGGTGGGAGGGATCATCGGATCTCACTGGACAGCTACCGCCCACCTCAAGCTGGGCAGCCCCCAGCCAATAAGGTGTTGTCCCGCCACAGCTTGCTTTCCTCATTGGGTGCATGGGGATGAGGAGAAGTCCGAACAGCAGGCTGAGAACCTTCGCACCAGGCAAGACAATAAAACAAAAGAGACCAACTCTAAAACTGGGAACTTGGAACGTCCGCACTATGATGACAGGACTGGCTGCTAACCTCAAGGACATCAACGACACCAGGAAGACTGCCATCATCAATAATGAGCTGAAGAGACTGGGAGTGGATATCGCCACTCTCCAGGAAACATGGTTGGCTGACGCAGGCACACTGAGAGAGAAGGACTACACGTTCTACTGGCAGGGAAAGGGCAGTGACGAACACAGGGAACACGGAGTGGGCTTCGCAGTGAAGAACACCTTGCTGAAGATGGTGGAACCGAGCAGCACTGGCTCTGCATGACTCCTCATCCTCCGCCTGAACACCACTCAAGGCCCAGTCACCCTCATCAGTGTGTATGCCCCAACACTGACAGCCACAGCAGAGGCAAAAGACGAGTTCTACGAGAATCTCGCAACAACTGTCAGGATCATCCCCTGGTTGCTGACCACGACTCCTGGCCCTCCTGTCTTGGACCTTTTGGCGTGGGCAGAATGAATGACAACGGACAGCGACTGCTCGAGTTCTGCACATATCACGATCTGTGCATCACAAACTCGTTCTTCAAGACCAAGCCCCAACACAAGGTGTCCTGGCAACATCCGCGCTCAAAGCACTGGCACCAGCTGGACTTGATCCTGACCAGGCGCACCTCACTGAAGAACGTGCTAATCACCCATTCGTTCCAGAGTGCAGATTGCGACACAGACCATTCATTGGTGTGTTGCAAGGTCAAGCTGCAGCTGAAGAAATTCCATCGTGCTAGACAACCTGGAAAGGCACGGATTGACACCAGCAAGATGGCTCAAACAGAACTTGTTGAGCAGTTTGCCTCCACCTTTGAGAAGGAACTTGGTGTACCACAAGAAGGAGAATCTGCAAAGCAGAAGTGGGAAGAGCTGCGAAACACCATCCACCGCACAGCCTTGGCTACCTTTGGGAGGAAGACCTCGAAGTCACAGGACTGGTTTGATGCCAAGTTGACCGAGATGACCCCCGCCATTGAAGCCAAGCGCTCAGCACTTGCTGAGTACAAGAAGTACCCAAACGAGAAGAATCTCCAGATTCTCAGGGCTGCGAGAAGCAAAGTTCAGCAGACTGCTCGGCGCTGTGCCAACGAGTACTGGACTCAGCTCAGCCAAGACATTCAAACCGCTGCCATAACAGGGAACATCCGTGGTATGTACGATGGCATCAAGAAAGCACTTGGTCCAGCTCAGAGCAAGACGGCCCCCCTCAAATCCTCCACTGCGGAGATGATCACAGAAAAGAACAAGCAGATGGAGAGATGGGTGGAACACTACTCCGACCTCTACTCCAGACAGAACACCGTGACACCGTCAGCCCTTGATGCCATCGACTGCCTGCCATCCATGGACGAACTTGACGCCGAGCCAACCATCGACGAACTCAGCAAGGCCATTGATAGTTTGGCCACTGGCGAGGCACCAGGCAACGACGGCATACCCCCCGACCTGATCAAGCACTGCAAGACCACATAATTGCAGGGGATTTTAACAAAGCATACTTAAAGACTGTACTCTCCAAATTCCACCAACATGTAAAGTGTCCCACAAGGGGGGAAAGAACACTGAACCATTTTTAGAACATCAAGCATGCCTACAGAGCCATGCCCCTCCCCCACCTTGGATAATCAGATCACCTCTCCCTGCTTCTGATCCCTGCTTACACCCCCCTCATGATGCGATCACCTCCAGCCAAACAGACAATTAAAACCTGGCCTGAAAATGCTTTCCACCAGCTCCAGGACTGCTTTGCCTGCACAGACTTGAACATCTTTGAACAGCAGGACCTGGAGTCCTACACGGATTCTGTCCTTTTCTACATTAGGTCGAAATGTGACAGTCAAACATATTCGGGTCTTTTCCATCCTGAAACACTGGCTAACCAGTGAAGTCCAGGCTCTGGTCAGAGCTTGCAACTCAGCCTTCAGGCAGAGGAACAGTTCTCTGTACAGCACCACCAAAGCCAACCTGAGAAGAGGCATCAAACAGGCCAAGGAAGCCTACAGGAGAAAGGTGAAGGGCTTCCTCATGGACAACAACCCCTGAGAGACGTGGAGTGGCATTCATGCCCTCATCAAGTACAGAGGCCAGAGCCCCCCCAGCATCTGACAGCAGCCTCACACTGGCAGAAGAGCTTAACACCTTCTTTGCCTGGTTTAAGACCATCACACCACTGCACACACTGCCCCCCTTCTCTTCCAGCTTGTCCCCTCTCTCTCTCCAGGAGCATGAGGTGAAGAGCAAACTGAGAGCAGTGAACCCCCCGGAGAGCTGCTGGACCTGACAGCATCCCAGGAGCAGTGGTCAAAGCATGTGCAGACCAGCTGGCAGGGATCCTCATCAAGCTGTTCAACCTCTCCCTGACACATGCCACCATCCCCACATGCCTCAAGGCCTCCACCATCATCCCCATCCCCAAAAAGACTGCACTAGACAGCCTAAATGACTACAGGCCTATAGCACTCACATGTGTAGTCATGAAGTGCTTTGAGCAACTGGTGTCCCAGCACATCAGGGACTGTCTTTGTCCCTCCTTCAACCCCCATCAGTTCGCCTATAGGGCGAACCGGTCCACAGAAGACACCATCACACTTCACAGAGCACTGAGCCACCTGGAGAATACAAAGAACTATATGAGGATGGTCTTTGTGGACTACAGCTCAGCATTCAACACCATCATCCCAGCTATTCTGATCAACAAACTGCATTACCTTCAGATCCCCCCGCCCCCCACCTGCTCCTGGATAAAAAACTTTCTCACTAACTGCCCACAAACAGTCAGACTTGGCCCCCACCACTCCCCCACACTCATTTTTGTCCAGGCCTGTTTCATGAGTTTGTTTTTTAAAATAATTCTGTTGAACCACAATTCAAAAGCATTGTCTGATTTTCATTGGTTAATTTTCATAGAATTTTTATTTATTACCACTTTTGTCAGATTCAAGTTATTTCTGTGACCATCGTGGGTTTTTCTTTCGTTAACAGAGGGGTACCAACAATTTTGTCCACGGCTATATGTTGGTAACACGCAAACCAGCCAACCAACAAAAAAATCCAACCAACGCTACCGAAAACATTACCTCCTCCCTTGGTGGCGGTAATAAAGGATGACCCATATAGAATGTACGTATATAGATAAGTACTGAGTAAGAGGTAAACTGTACTGCAAAACAGAACCATAAGGTGCAGGATGAAATGTACAGTTAGACTGTAAAGTGCAGTGTGACAGCTGGATTATAACAAATTTACAAACAGAGTGAGCTATTGTACAGTGAGATGGCAAGTGGCAGGAAAGGTTTCCTGTACCTGACTGTGGAGAAAGTGCTCCGCTGTCTGTCCAGTGTGTGATCGAGGGGGTAATCAGGGTTGTCCATGATGGCTAACCGTTTGTTCAGTGTCCTCCTCTCCAACACATTCTCAGAAGTCTCCAGCCTGAGACCAATTACAGAGCCAGCCTTCTAGATAATCTTATCAAGTCTGTTGGTGTCACTGGCTCTGATACTGCTACCCCAACAAACAGCAGCAGGGAAGATGGCACTGGCAACAAAAACCTGATAGAAGATCTCCAACATCTTGTTGCACACATTGAAGGATCTCAGCTTCCTCAGAAAATAGTCTACTCATCACCTTCTTGTACATAGCCTTGGTGTTAGATTTCCAGTCCAGTCTGTTGCTGATCATGATGCCCAGGTATTTGTAGTCCTCCACTACCTCCACCCCCCCCCCCCCCAATCCACAATGGCTTAGAAGGCGTCTTCTTCCTCCTGACGTCAATCACTATCTCTCTGGTCTTGCTGACGTTCAGCCTCAGGTGATTCTGCTCAGTCCATTCCACAAATCTGTCTACCACTGCCCTGTACTCTCCCTCCTGTCCCCCTCTTATACATTCAATAACAGCTGAGTCATCAGAGAATTTCTGCAAGTGGCATGACTTGGAGTTGTACTGAAAGTCAGTGGTGTATAAGATGAAGAGAAAAGGAGAACGCACAGTCCCCTGTGGAGCTTGAATATCACTAACCACCACATCAGACAAGACACTGTCCAGCCAGACAAACTGTGGCCTGCCTGTCAGGTAGTTAGTAATCCAGGAGATCACAGAGCTGTTGATGCCCATCACCCAACACCCAGTGATGTGTCTCATTCCAGTCCACACATCCCTTACATTGTTCTGCTGGAGCTTGGCATCCAGCTTCCTCCTGTAGTTGTCTTTGCATGTCCTCAGCATCTCTCTCAGTTCACGTTGCACACTCCTCAGTTCCTCTCTGTGTCCAGACCTGAAGGTCCTCTTCTTCTTGTTAAGAAGTACTTTCAGATCACTGGTGATCCATGGTTTGTTGTTGGGGAAGCAGCACACGGTCCTGGCTGGTATGGTTGTGTGTTCACAGAATCTGATGTATTCTGTGATGCAGTCAGTCATGTTGTCTGTGTCCACCCCATGTGGTTCACAAAGTACATCCCAGTCCGTTGTCCCAAAGCAGTCCTGTAGTGCATCAGCAGCCTCCTGTGTCCACCTCCTCACAGTCCATGTGTAAGCAGTCTGCCTTTATACAAAGGGAACGTACTTGGGGGTTAACAGAACCAGGTTGTGATCGGATCTGCCAAGGGGGGGTAGAGCAATGGTGTTGTATATATCTCTGGCATTGGCATATAGGAGATCCAGTGTTTTATTGTCTCTGGTGGGACAGTCAACAAACTGGTGGAAGTTTGTAAAGGTTTTATCCAGTGAGACATGGTTAAAATCTCCTTTAATTGTTGTGAGCTGCCTCCAGCAGACAGTAAATTGACTCCCTAAAGTGGATACGGTGAAAAGCAAACAAGGATTTATTCCACAAAACAGGATGATGAAGACAGAAGACTGAGCTGTCAAACACATAACTTGGTTTTAACTAAACAATAAACAAAGACGAGAGCCAGAGGTACAACCTGTGCAACGATCTGCACTACGACTCACAATGTTCCAGCACCAGGCAACAGAAGAGGTTGGCTAATAAAGGAAACTGGTGATTCCCAAACAAAGAACAGGTGAGACAAATCAGGGGCCAACAGATAACAGGGAATCATCTACAGGTGGGGAAAACAGGACGGGCGGGGCTGTGCAGACAATGGACACCGGGGAGCTAGAGAATGATAATGAACATCCTCGCAGGAACCAAAAAGTACAGAACATAATTAGAGACATGATAATGAAAAATAAAGACAATTATCAACCAAGGCTGAGGTAGGGAACACAGGAGAAACATTCAAAAGTAACAGCTGGTGCTGGACACAGGGAACTTAAATAATATAAATGATAACAGAAAGCCAACAACGATGCAAATGGTTCAAAATACAACAGAAAGCATGTACATGGCTGGAAACCATGTCCAGATATGACAGTAATAGCCATAAATGTGTCGGGATGCTGAGCCAATGAAGTGGCAGCAGTGGAGCTGATGACGTCACAGGCCATCTCTGCATCAGCTGACGGAGGGACGTAAACAGCAACCATAATGGCAAACATGAACTCTCGTGGCAGATAATAAGGCCCCATTCCCACAGCAAGCAGTTCAGTGTCTAAGCTATAGAGACATTCCTTCACATGTACATGTCCGGGATTACACCACCTCTCACTCACATACAGTGCAATCCCTCCTCCCTTTTTTTTTCATAATGTCCCTGTCCATCCAACCAGTCTTAAAGCCGTGTTACAGCTCCTCCTCCATAAGGAATTAGTCAGTGGTGCAGTCCCTAACACCTTAAAGTACACCTCCACTACTAGTTCAGCGCTAGTAGTGGAATTCCTCTTTGACTCAGTGATAGAGTGGGAGGATTCAGATCAAGGTGTCATGGGTTTGAATCCTGGCCTGGGATACTAGGTGTTGGTCTGCCTTGCTTAAGTGCAGAAAAGACTTCATAGGTGTTAGTCTACCTTGCCTGTGTGTGAAAATGACTATAGGTCTGTCCACTTTGACATGAGGGTCGAAATGTACTTGGAGATTCCAGGTTAAATAGGCAATTCTGGTCTTGGCCCATTAACTGGGCCATAACAAGCCGGGTATCACAATGTTGTTGTCCAGGATATGCGAGTGTAGCCACATTTCCGAAAAGTACATAATACTACACTCACGGTATTCCCTCTGGGTCCTGACCAGTGCTGTGAGCTCGTTTGCCTTATGTCCCAAAGACCTCACGTCCCTCATGATGATCGCTGGGACTGCTGGCTTGTGTGTTCTCCTCCTCTCCTTTATTCTAACTCCAGCTCTGCGCCCCTGGCATCTTCTCCTCAGCTCCTTCAGGATCACAGGCCTCGCTCCAGGCAGCAGCACAGGTCTACACAGCGCAATCAGCTGTTCATGAGTGTAAACAGTGGCTTCACTGCCATCCGCCTTCTTCTCCATTACAAACAGTAGTAACAGTAGTAACAGAAAAACCAGGAGAAAAATAGAAAGACTTGGTCCAGCCATTGTCTCAAGGCTCCTGACCAAGCACTGATGAAAAGAAAACGCACAAAAAACAGGAATAAACTAAGAAATGACACAAAGTCAAAAAAACATTGCGGGAGCTGCTGTTACAGGCATCCTCCTCTCACGGCACCATTCTGAAAAAAAAAATGAACAAATTGTAGTAAGATGCTCATGATATTGTTTGAACTGAGAGATGTGAAAAATTCAATTGTTTATTATAGAATAGAATAGAATCTTTATTTTCATTGTACATAAAAATTGTCATGAGTCTGAGCTCAATTATTCCCTCTGAGCTCAGACTCAATTTATTTCTGAGTTTTGCTTGTCTATTATTATTATGTTGTCAGTTTCCTGTATATATTTTGGTTTATTGTCACTTTTGTGCCCTCCTCTCTCAGACATCCTCACTCACTGCTCACAGTCTGCTCCCAGCTGTGAGCAGTGGGTAATTAGGTCGTCTGCCTGCTTGGCCCACACCTGCGGCTCATTTGTTTGTCCAAGTATTTAAGGACTGCAAGTTCACCATTCCTCCGCTGTAGCATTGCATTGTTATGCATTGTTTGGACTTGTTTGGACTTCATCCCTCCATGTTTCTCCTCATCTCCAGAGCTGTTTCAGCTCTGGAGTGTATCCTCTGTAAGTTATCTTAGTTTGTAATTTTGTGTTGTCTGCACTGTTTTGTTTGTTTGTTTTTTGTTAATAAATATCACACTGCAGTTCAGCGCTTGGGCCTGTCTTTCTGCCCAGGAGGGGCCAATTCATGACAAAAATACAATGAAACTGTTTAGCAGCAATCTCTGTTTAGCAGCTTAAAATGCAATCATAACAGTAATAAATAAATACATGTAGATAAAATACTAATGCGATCTAAGTGTGTGTATGTGGGCGGGGGGGGGGGGGGGTTCTGTGTCTGTCTGTCTGTGTCTGTGTTTGCTTGCTTGCTGGGAAGGGATTATGAGTGCAACAGTCAGTCTACTACTCTGGGGAAGAAACTCTTTTCTATTCTCTTTTATTCTGTTGGTCCTGGTTTTGATTACTCTGAGTCTGCCTGAGTGGAGGGTGGAAAACAGGTAATGTCTTGGGTGTGTGGGGTCATTCCTGATGTTTTTTACTCTTATGAGGAGGTGTGTGGAGTAAATATCCTTCATGCTCGGGAGTGGGGAGCCCAGAATCCACTGGGCTGCCTTTATGATCCATTGCAGCTCCTTCTTTTCTGCCTCTGTGCAGCTGAAATACCAGCTGGTGCAGGAGTACGTCAAGACTCTCTCTGATGTGCAACAGTAGAAGTTCTTAAGCAGAGCTGAGGGGAGTTTGTTGTGCTTCAGAATTCGTTGCTGGGCTTTCTTGATGTTGTGGGTTGTATTCACACTCCAGCTTAGGTCCTTAGATATGTACACACCCAAAAATTTAGAGTTAGCAACCTGCTCTATCTTCTCCCCTTCAGTGCTCAGTCCTGTATGCTGTGGCCTTGATTTCCTGAAATCTATGATTATTTCTTTGATCTTCTTTGTATTTAAGCTCGAGTTGTTGTCTCTGCACCATGCCAGCAATGTCTGAATCTCCTCCCTATAAGCTGTTTCGTCATTGTTTCACACCATGCCCACTATGGTCGCATCGTCCACAAACTTAACTAGAAAAGCACTCGGAGAGCGCAGACCTCCGCCAAGCGCCACAGTTCCCCCCCATACAGTGTTTGTGTGTACGTTTTCAAATTCCTTGACCATGAAAACATATGAGTAGCAATTGGATTCACAATGATAGGATTAGTGGTTCAGTAGTTATTGACGAAAATGGCATTTTCCGTAATGGCGGTTTAGTGCCACAGTTTTCCCCCCCATACAGTGTTTGTGTGTACATTTTCAGATTCCTTGACCATGAAAACATATGACAAGCAATTGGATTGACAATGATAGGATTAGTGGTTTAGTAGTTATTCACGAAAATGGCATTTTGCGTAATGGCGGTTTTCTTGTGGACGGTGAGCCGGATCACCACCAAAATCTAATCATCTGTAGGATACCTCATTTCTGACAATCTGTGAAAATTTCATGAAAATCCGTCCATAACTTTTTGAGTTATCTTGCTAACAGACAGACAGACAGACAAACAGACAAACCAACGCCGATGAAAACATAACCTCCTTGGCAGAGGTAATAATTGTGTTGGAGCTGTGGGCGGGGGATGCAATCATAGATATACAGGGAGTACAGGCCTGGACTGAGAACACTGCCTTGGGGTATACCAGTATTGAGAGTGATGGTGGAAGAGGAGAGACTAACATGCTGGGGTCAGTTTGTGAAGAAACCTTTGATCCACAGACAGAGGGGTGTCCAAGCTGTAATGACTGCAGTTTGCTGACCAATCTATTGAGGCTGATGGAATTAAAAGAAGAATTAATGAACTGATGAACAGCATCTGGGTGTACGTGTTTGGATTTTCAAGATGAGTGAGTGCTGTGTGTAATGCTGTTGAAATGGTGTCATCTGTGGATCTGTTTGGCCTGTAGGCAAATTGGTGTTTATCCATGTCCAGGGGAATGCAGGATTTGATGTTGCAGCACCAGTCTTTCCATGCATTTCATGATTACTGGTGTGAGAGCAATAGGTCGATAGTCATTTAAGCCTGTGGCAGCTGAAGTTTTGGGCACAGGGATAATGGTGTCAGTTTTGAGGCAAGTGGGGATTGTGGCTCGTTGAAGTGATCGGTTGAAAATAGTTGTAAATACTGAAGCTAGCTGGCTAGTACATGTTTTCAGTACCCGGCCTGTAACTCCATCTGGCCCTGGTGCCTTCCTGGTGTCGATGTTACACAGGACCCGCTGGACTTGATGTGACTGGAGAGTGAGTGGCTGGTCGCTCTCAGATGTTGTCATACGCATGTCTGATTCTTGCCTGGAATTCTCCTCAAATTGAGCGAAGAACGCATTAAGGTCATTTAGGAGAGAGATGTTAGTAGCGGTGCTGTGGTTTTGCTCATAATCAGTGATTGTCTTAATACCTTGCCACATAGTGCGTGGGTTTTTTTTTTTTTCTCTGAAATTGTCCTTGATGAGCTATTTGTATTTCATTTTTGCTGCTTTGATGCCCCTGTTCAGGTCTGCTCTTGCTTCCTTATCAGTCTCTTTGGCCCCCGACCTGAATGCTGCATCTCTGGCCTTAAGCAACTTTCTCACGTTGTTGTTGAACCATGGTTTCTGGTTGGGATATGTTTTGAGCTGTTTTCTGTGGTGACATTGTCCATACAAAATTTGATATAGGATAGTATTGTTGTGGTGTGGTATTCAATATCTGGATGTTCAAAGATCTCCATCACCATATCCTCAAAGCAGTCCTGTAAGGATGATGAGGCCTCCTCAGTCCAGCACCGCACAGTCCTGTATTGCAGCTTTGCTCTACAAACAAGGGGATTGTAGGATGGTGCTTAAAAGAGGGATAGGTAGAGTGTCCTTGGTAGGGAGATGAATGAGTTTTGTATGCTCCAGGGGTGCTTGTTCACACCTGGTCCAGAGTTTTGTTTTTTCCTGTTTTAATATCCACATTTTTTTTGAAATCTGGGTAAGACAGTCTTGAGGTTACAGTTATTAAAATCTTCTGCCACAACAAAAACACTATCTGGTAGTCTGTAAAGTTGTTTGCAGATGGCGTCATGCAGTTTGCTCATGGCTATCTTAGCATTAGCACGAGAATGAACATGCACTGCTACAGTGAATACTACGGGAAACTCCCTTGGCAAATAAGAGGGTCTGCACTTAAGCATCAGAAACTCCAAGTCCAGTCAGCAATGCCTTTCAATAACCGTTGTATCTGTGCACCAATTATTGTTTATATATGCACACACTCCACCGCCTTTCATTTTACCAGAGTCTGTTGTGCGGTCCACCCGGTAGATGGTGCGGCCTGCTAGCTCCACGGCTAGGTCGGGGATGTTTTCATGCAGCCAGGTTTCTGTTATTACCATAATGCAGCTGTTCATTTGGTCGTTCATGATCCATAATTTAATGTCATCCATCTTATTGACGAGAGAGCGGGCGTTGGTGAGGAAAATGCTTGGGACAGTAGGTTTGTGGGGAGACACTCTTAGCCTTGCCTGGATCCCGGCTCGCTTGAACCACTTTTGCTTCCTCTCGCACCGGTGTTTACAGCTCCTCTTTGCCGGCCTTAGCTTGAACCAGATAGCTGTATGCTCCTGTATGGCTGGGCGCTATCATCTTCGGGAATGTAGCCAAATTTTCTGGAGCCCACCCAGTCCAGAACTTTTTCAGGCTCATAAGTTCATTTTGGGTATAAGTCCTATTAATCCCGTTAGTGCTAATGCTGGAAAAGCTGCTTGTGAAGAGAAAGCGCTGGGCTGCTGCGTCTGTAGCATTCTGCGCCGCCATGTTAATGTGGCTGCTATCGTTGACCTTATATGTACTGACCTCTTTTTAAATTATGTATAGATATGTGAAACCATTTTGAGCCATGCCAAGGAGAGATTTTCCTTCACCGGGCTCCTCATCTGTGCCGCTCTGTTTCCCGATTCAGCACTGGAAGCTGCTGTGAATCTCTACCCTACTTAAAACAGAACTGTTCCTGATTCAACATCTCTCTCTTGCTCTCTCTCTGTATTTTAACAGACCGTTACCATGATCCAGTGTGTGAATTGTGTATAGTTAACTTTAATTATGCTCTAACTATAAATATCTCTCAGGAACTAGGATATGGTACTGTGTTCACCAATATAATTGATCCCTATTTGTTTGCACCTTCTGTGTGAGAAGTGAGCATAATAAAACTGCGTGTTGATGTCATTATCTGTTTAACTGCTGATTTCTATAAGACAGATAATTAATTATCATCTGTACTTAGACTGGTATCCTTTTAAATGGTCATAAAAGGAAGCCTACATAAGATTTCGCCCTGCAGCGTGTGTGTTGGGGAGTTTTCATTTGTTTGGGCTGCAGTAAAAGGCAAAAGCAAAGTCCATAAAAAAGCTTTCTGAATGTTGATTTTTGTCATTATGTGCATGAAAACAGGTTTAGAAAACATTTGACGTTAAAATTCCGTTTAAATGTTTCATCTTGACTTGGTTTAACTTAGTAATCTCCAGTGTGACTATCCTCAATTTAAATATTTTTTTCTTTTACTTTGGAAAATTATTTTTTATTAGAGTGAACTGCCATGTTACACTGAGTCTCTTCTGAAAACAATCTTTGGATTCATTTTGAGTAACAAAAAAGACCACGATTTGCAAGTAAGCACCTCATTAGCATGTGGCCTCTGCATCAGCATCTATAGTTGATTAATGTTAACAGGCCTCCCACAGGCAGCCTAAAAGCATCACCACAGGCACTTCCACTGCAGGAAGAACAAGGTTTAGAGCACAGATAAAGCAGACCTGGAAGCCGAATACAAGAGAATTACTGTGTTGATTATTAAATGAACAAAAGAAGTAGGAAATGTTGCATGTACGGCACTAGCATTTCATTAAAGTTTAAGCATGCTGTTCTTTGGACGGTTTTTTAAGGTTTAACTCAGGCCATGTTGAGTTGCCTTTTTTTTTCTTGGAGCTTTACCTTTTCCTCAAATTTTAAAACTTCTTTCCACATAAACTCTCTGTTTCTTGTAAATTTGCAACATTTTTCTTGACATTTTGCCACGTTTTTCCTCAAAAATTTTCAGCTTTTGCCTTATAAATTTGTGACTTTTTTAATTTAAGGTTGCAAAACTTATTATAAATTTGCAAATACTTTCTCCTAAATTTATGACTTTTTTCTGATAAATTTACATCTTTTCTCTGTGAATTTGACTTTCATGTAAATTGGCATTTTTTCCTCATAAAATGTACCATTTTTACCTTTTAAATTTAGCCTCTTATATTTTTGCACCTTCATTTTTGCAAATTTGTGCTTAATTTACATTTATACCTTGTGCCAGCAGGTGATTTGAGGGGGGATGCCATCCCCCTCATTAGCAAAATGATCCCAAATCATCCCCCTTGTTAACCTGCCACCCCCCATCCTCATTCATAGATGTACATCAAGGGGGGACGGGGGGACCTTCCTATATCATGTTATAGAACTGAATAAAATGACTTTGAACAAAAATTTCTAAGCAGAAATGTAAAAAAAATATATATAAATTGTCAGGTTTTTTCTCTTAGATTTTTTACTTTTTATCTCATTTTTACTCCATTTACCTCTTTTTTTTCTTGAAAATAAGTGACTTTTTCTTCTAAAATTTGAAATTTTTTTCTGGCAAGTTTTCAACTTTTTTTCTCAGATTTTGCGACTTTTTGCTCAAAAATTTGTGGATTCTTTCTTGTATATTTGCAATATTTTTTCTTATAAATTTGCAACTTCTTTCTAAAAAAATTGTTGTTTTTTTTCTTATAAATTTGTAACCTTTTTCTCATAAATTTGCATAGTTTTTCTCAAAAATTAGCATTGTTTTTCTTATTAATTCAACTTTTTCTTATAAATTTGTAACTTTTGCTCATAAATTTGCAACTTTTTTCTCAAAAATTAGCACTCTTCTAAATTTTCAGCCTTTTTCCCTAAATTTGACCTCTTTTATGTAAATGTTCATTTTTCTCATAAATTTTCACCTTTTTTCTTGTAAAGTTGCACCTGTTTTATTATAAATTAGCATTTTTTTTCTTGTAAATTTGCAACTTTTTTCTTATAAATTTGACTTTTTTCCTGTAAATTTTCATTTTTTTTCTCATAAATTTGCAGCTTTCTTCCTTGTAAATCTGCAGCTGTTTTTCTGAGAAATTTGCTACGTTTTTCCTCAAATTTGCAATTTTTTCTGTAAATTTTCAACTTTTTTCTTTTTTTTCAACACACACCACACACACACACACACACACACACACACACACACACACACACACACACACACACACACACACACACAGAATCCTTGCATTTCTAGATAGATATTTTTTTTTTTTTTATCTGAGGTTGGCAGGCGATTATTTTTGTGATTTTTTTTTTTTTTTTTTTTTTTTTTTTAATTCCCCCATTGCGATGGAACTGTGGTAGGGTTTATGAATCAAGATACTGTATTATGTTACTTTAAATATTTTGTGTTAATGTAAATAAATTTTAAAAAATCAACTTCTTTCTTGTAAATTTGTAACGCTCGTCTGGATGCTGGTTGTTGTGTCTGAAGAATGGGCGGACAACGGCCATGTGCTGAGGTTATCTTTATTTAGCTAAGAACACACCATATACAGAGCGTATACATATACCATATAACTGACTACAAAGTCAGTTATATAGTCCGTGCTGGTCTGGCTGGCCCTGGCGGACACCCAGCTGGAGTTGCTGACTGAGCGTCAGCAACGTCCCAGTCCGGGCAGGTCGGATCGGTCGTGGTCTCCTGGCTGGAGGTGGGGGTGACATTACCGTCTTGAGGCGGCTGGTGTGCCAACGTGACCCATCAGTCAGACAGTAGGTGGCCGGTCCCAGCTGAGTAGGGATCTGCAATGGCGCCGACCAGAATGACTGCAGCTTGTGCAAGTGATCGGATCGACCCATCGCGAGCGAGAGGCATTTTACCCGACGTCTCTTGTTGAATCTCTGTTTCATGAGGCACTGTTGCTCTGCCACCCTGTGGCCCGGGAAGGGTGCCTTTGCTGGTGTGCCATCCGATGGGGGGTGTAGGCGGTCTAGGGAAAGGCACAGTTCCCGTCCCGGCATGAGGTGAGCCAGGGAGCTGCCCGTTGTGATGTGTGGCACCGCTCTGTAGTGCAGCAGGGTGCCCTGAAATGCAGCAAAGAAAGGAAGCCCCTCCGCTAGGTGTGCTCTGAGCCCGTTCTTGAGGGTTTGGTTGAACCTCTTGACTCTCCGTTTTGCCTGAAGGTGGTAAAAGGCGGTCCTTATGTGCTTAATCCCTTTTCCTTCCACTAAAGTTTCACAGTCAGCCGAGATGAATTAGGGCCCATTATCCATTGTGATGGTGTCGGGCATGCCCCAGTGGGCGAACAGGGAGGAGAGGAAATCGATGACCACCTCAGTAGTGACGGATAAGGTGGGCAGCACTTTGGGCCATTTAGAGTGGAGGTCATAGGCCACCAAGAGGAAACACTGGTGATGAGGAACGCTGTGGAGCTCGCTGCAGATGTCCAGCTGTATTTGTGCCCATGGAAAGGGAGGCCATGGCAGGGGCTGAAGAGGCGGGGGTGTAGGCGGGCCGGTTTTGCTGCTGGCGAGGCAGGCCATACAGTCTTTCATCATGGTTTCCATATCCTTGATACCCGGCCACCAGACCAGGTCCCTGCAGCGCTGCTTAACCTTCACGATGCCCAGGTGGCCTTCGTGCAGCATGGTCAGGACACGGGCCCTCAAGGACTCAGGGACCACCGTGTGGAGCCCCCTGGCCATGCAGACATCATTCCAGCATGAGGGCGCCAGTACCTCCTGCACCCTTGACGGCCAGCCCTCCCAGATGAAGGTGCAGGCAGAGCTGTGTTTATGTGGGGTCCTGTTCCAACACTGTCTGGGGCTCCCACAGTGAGGTGGCAGCTCGGAGAGGCCCGTGTAACATGAGGAGCAGCTCCGGCTCCAAGAGGCCCTGATTAGTGTCCGACACAGGGCTGGGGGTGGCCCGGGAGAGCAAGTCCACCACCATGTTCTCTCTGCCCGGTGTGAACTGGGTGGTAAAGTTGTGTGCCTGCAGCCTCTCTCGCCACCTGTAAAGACCTAGTGGCTTATGTCCTGATCCGGTCAGCACTAAGAAGGGCCATGAGAGCCCAGATACAAGCCAGCCCTTCTCTCTCACCCACCGAGTACTTTTGTTCCGCTGAGGTGAGTGACCTTGGAGCGAATGCCACAGGGCGCTTGATCCCCTGCTGGAGTTGGGACAGGATGGCCCCAATGGCAGTGTTGGAGGCATTGCAGGTTACAAACGTCGGGGTCTGCAGGTCAAAATGGGCAAGTACTGGTCTCCTTCAGCAGATACAGGAGGCGCAGAGCCCCCAGGAGATGCAGCAGTGGGACAAGACCAGATCTGCTCTGACAGAGACCAACAAGCAGCTGCAGGACAAAACACAGTTGAGGCAGGAGAAAGAGGGTCTGCTGGATCAGCTCAAGCAAACAGAAGCCGCTGTCCTGGAGATACGCTGGATCTTTGAAGCTGAAAGACTAGAGTGGGCTTCAGAGAAGTCTGCATGACAGGACGAGGCTAACCACGTGCAGGAAGCCCTCAAAGCTGCAGTTAAAACCAACAAAGATCTGATGGCGCAAGTTCAGACTCTGCAAGAACAGATGGAGAACCTAAACAAGAAAGGTAAAAAGAAATCCACATAGAAGAGGTTGACCAGTCTTCAGAAGAAAGTGATCCTCCGTCATGGAATCTGTATTTTTGGGTGGTGATGCGTGGTGGTTGGAACTGTAGACTCTGATGGGAGCATTTCTCTGTCGGTGTGTGTGTATGTGTGCGCACGCGCACGTGTGTGCATGCGTGTGTGTGTTCTGTGACTGTCTGAGGTTTTCCCGGGTGGTCCAGTTTCCTTGTTAATAAAAAAAAAAAATAAAAAAAAATGGTAGGGCATGGGACGGGGTGGTGAGGAAGGGTCGGAGGTTTTCCTGGAAGGTTCCAGTTTCCTTCTTAAAAAAAAAAATGGGTGGGGACAGGGTGGGGTCCCCCCTCCGTGGACCACCTCCATATCATGGTGTAGGGGTTAGTGTGCCCTAATGCAGAGTTTTTCAACCGGGTTTCCCTGGAATGTTCAAGCTTCTGTGGGCAAATTTCACGTCTTAATTGGTCCAAAAAATTGCAACTAATTTGCCGTTGGAAAATTCGTTTCAAAATCTTTGGACCAATTAAGAAGTGAAATTAGATAACTGCCCAAAGAAGTCCGAATGTTCCAGGGCACCCCAGTTGTAAAACTTTGCCTTACTGAACCCAGGAGCTGTGTGTCAGGGGCAGATTGCCTCTGGTAGGACAAACTGGTCCTGGGTGAAGGGCCAGACTAAGATCGGTCCAGTACACGATGACAGAAGTTGTAAAACAAACAAATTGTATTTATTTTATTTTCATCTCATTATTATGACTTAGCATCTCATAATTATGAGATACAGTTACCCAGCCACAGGGGGTGCACAAGCCAGTGTACTCCTAGTACCGGTCCCAAGCCCGGGTAAATAGGGAGGATTGTGTCAGGAAGGGGATCCAACGTAAAACCTTTGCCAAATCAAACATTCGGATCATGACGAATGAGACTTTCATACCAGATCGGTCGAGGCCCGGGTTAACAACAACCGTCACCGGTGCTGTTAACCGACAGGGTGCTGGTGGAAATTGGGCTACTGTTGGTCAAAGATCGAGGAGGAGGAGAGACGCAAAGTGTGTTGGGAGAGAGAGAAAAGGAAAGGTAGAAGTGTGGAGGTGAGAGTAGAGACATTAAATGTAGGGACTATGACTGGTAAAGGCAGAGAGTTGGCTGATATGATGGCGAGAAGAAAGATAGATATACTGTGTTCAAGAAACCAGATGGAACAGAAACAAGGCTAGGAGCATTGGAGGTGGATTTAAACTGTTCTACAATGGTGTAGATAGGAAGAGAAACAGAATAGGAGTAATCTTGAAGGAAGATGGGTTCGGCGCCTCCGGTTCCGCCGGACCGGTGGCGCCACACGAGTCGGCTGCCCGTTGCAACAGCCTTTTTTTTTTAATCTTCCTTCTTCTTTCTACACCTTTCACTCTGTATATATATCACGGACGCACGGATCGCCCCGGGGGTCTCCCGGGTCGGCGGACGGAGCCACTGTTTGCAGCGGGAGACGTTACAGCGGGGAGGAGCTGGTGCTAGCTAGCACTTGGCCGCCGCCCGGTGCTAATGGGAAACTCGACATACCGGGAGCTGTAGGGAAAACGACGCGGGTGCCGGGCTGGAGTTTAGGCGGCGTGCAAGAAATATAAGACAGAATAATAAAGAGCGATGGCAAGAACCAAGCAGACCGCCCGTAAAATCTACTGGAGGAAGAAGCCCCCCAGAAAGCAGCTAGCCACCAGGGCTGCTTGGAGAGGCGCTCCGGCCACCGGCAGAGTGAAGAGGCCTCGCCGTTACAGGCCCGTGGCTCTGAGAGAGATCCGTCGCTGCCAGAAATCCACGGAGCTGCTCATCCGTAAGCTGCCCGTCCAGTGCCTGGTGAGGGAGATCGCTCAGGACTTCAAGACCGTCCTGCGCTTCCTGAGCTTCGCCGTCATGGCTCTGCAGGAGACCAGCGAGGCCCACCTGGTGGGTCTCTTCTTCGCCAAGAGGGTCACCATCATGCCCAAAGACTTCCAGCTGGCCCGCCGCATCCGCGGAGAGAGAGCTTAGACTTTCTGCTGAACATTCACCAACCAACCATAATGCTCCGCACTGTGTGTCTATATACATACATTTATAGTAATATGTACATATGTTTACTAGATGTTCTTGTTTTTTCTTGCCTTCTGATTGTTGCTCTGAGTGCTGCTATCCCTGTGCTGTTGCAATCCTGGAATTTCCCCATTGTGGGACTAATAAAGGCTTATCTTATCTTATCTTAAGAGTATGTTGAGAGTGTTCAGGAGGTAAAGTGGAAGTCAGACAGAATCATGAGTTTGAAGCTAGAAGTCAGAGGTGTGATGTTGAATGTTGTCAGTGTGTATGGCCCACAAGTTGGATGTCAGGTAGAAGAGAGAGAGGAATTCTGGAGTAAGTTGGATGAAGTGGTAGAGAGTGTTCCCAGGGAGGAGAGAGTGGTGATTGGAGCAGACTTAAATGGGCATATACTGTAGGTGAAGGGAACAGAGGTGATGAGGAGGTCCTGAGTAGGTATGGTCTCAAGGAGAGAAATGTGGAAGGATAGATTGTGGATTTTGGTAAAAGGATGGAAATGGCTGTGGTGAACACATACTTCAAGAAGAGAGAGGAACATAGGGTGACTTACAAGAGTAGAGGAAGGTACACACAGGCGGACTACATCTTATACAGAAGGAGAAATCTGAACGAGATAGGAGACTGCAAGCTGGTGGCAGGGGAGAATGTAGCTAGACGGCATTGGATGGTAGTCTGTAGGATGACTTTGAAAAGCAAGAAGTGGAAGAGAGTGAAGGCAGAGCGAAAGATTAAGTGGGGGAAGTTGCAAAAGGAAGAAGGTCGCACAGAGTTTAGGAAGGAGTTGATACAGGCTCTGGGTGGTAGGGAAGAATTACCAGATGACTGGGAAAGTACAGCAAAAGTATTGAGGGAAACAGGTAGAAGGGTATGTGGTGTATCCAGTGGTCAGAGGAAGGAAGACAAGGAGATTTGGTGGTGGAATGAGGAGGTACAGGGAAGTATTTAAAGGAAGAGGTTTGCAAGGAAAAAGTGGGATAATCAGGGAGATAAAGAAAGTCGAAAGGTATCTTTGGAATCTAGGCGCATGGCAAAGAGAGAGGTGGCAAAGGAAAAGGCATATAGTGAGTTGTATGAGAGGCTAAACACTAAGGAAGGAGAAAAGGACTTGAATCGATTGGTTAGAGAGAGATCAAGCTGGAAAGGATGTGCAGGTTAAGTTGATTAAGGACAGAAATAGTAATGTACTAACAAATGACAAGTGTGTTGAGATGGTGGAAGGAGTACTGTGAGAAGCTGATGAGTAAAGAAAATCAGAGGAGGATGGATGAAGGAAATATGGTGAACAAGGAAGTCCCAAGGATTAGCAGTGACATGATTTGGCATTTAGACCCAGAAGCAGACTACGGGCTCGATTAGAAAGTGTAACAATGGTTTATTATGCAGAAGGTGACTTGAGGTGTGTGGAGAGTCTGACAACCCTGCGGGGACGAGAGGGATGAGCAACTGAGGCACAAAAAATGGCACAGACGTAATGAATTGCTGTCTTACGGGTCAGAGAGCTGCAGACTGTGAGACGCCAGTGTTCCTCATTCCCTTCCCAGCTGTCGTGATGGGTGAGTGTGTGAAATCCCGGTGCAGATATTTACAGTGAAGAACTGACACTCTCCTGAGACGAGGGAGTAGAAGGGGCATAAGTAATTTGGGAGACAGAGACAACAGAGTGCAGCCTGGATCATAACAGTAACCCCCCCCCTCCCCAAGGGGCGCCTCCTGGCGTCTGACCCAGCTTGTCCGGGTGAGCACAATGAAATGCTCAGACCATCTGAGGATCGGTAATGAAGGCCCTTGGAACCCAAGATCTCTCCTCCGGACCATACCCTGCCCAGTCGACCAATACTGGAAGCCCCGTTCTCTGCGTCGAACGTCCATGATCCGGTTGATCTTGTAGACCGCACCCCCATCAACCATCTCTGGAGGTGGTGGTGGCTTGGGGGGTGGACAGAGGGGATGGTGGGAATGGGCTTTACCTGTGAAACATGGAAAGTGGGACAAATACAGAGAGCTGGAGGGAGAGCAAGGCATACAGATGCAGGGTTGATAATTCTGGAAATGGCATAAGGACTAATGAAATGTGGAGAAAGCTTTCTGGAGTCAGTCTTCAGGTTGATATTTCTAGTGGACAACCATACCTTCTGCCCCACACAACAGGCGATCTCGGAGTTCCGGTCAACAGTGTAGTGAAGGGCAGCTCTAGTGGTCCTCCAAAAACGGTGACAGCATCTGATGTGCACCTGGACAGATGGTACAGCAACCTTTTCTTCCAAGATGGGAAACAGGGGCGGGTTGTAACCCAATGAGGCCTCGAAAGGAGAGAGACCCGTAGTGGTGGAAGCGGCAGTGTTGTGGGCATATTTAATCCAAGGTAAATATGAACTTCAAGATGCCGGATTGGTTGCCGTGACACACCTCAGGGCTGCCTCCAGATGCTGGTTGGCACGCTCGCACTGACCATTACTCTGGGGTGGTACCCTGAAGACAAGCTGACCGAGGCTCCAATAAGTTTGCAAAAGGATCACCACACCTGAGAGATGAACTGTAGAGCCCAGTCCGAGATCACGTCAACGGGGATACCGTGGAGGTGGACCACATGAAGGACAAAAAGGTCAGCTGTCTTTCTGGCCAAGGGGAGCTTAGCAAGAGGAACAAAGTGCGCCGCCTTAGATAACCGGTCCACAATGGTGACAATGACAGTGTGACCATCCGAGGAAGTCCAGTAATGAAGTCCAAGGCCATGTGAGACCAGAGCCTGCTGGGAATGGGCAGAGGATGCAATAGTCCAGCAGGGGAAAAAGATGGTGACTTGTCAGCTGAACACTGCTGCCATGCCTTGACATATTCATCAACATCTCTCCTCATGGACAGCCACCAAAATACTCTCTGGAGGTGGGCAAGCATGCAAGAAACCCCAGGAAGACAAGTGAGTTTGCTCTCATGTAGCCAGTCGATGATAGCCCCCCAAAGGGAGGAAGGAACGTACAAACGACCCATAGGACCCCACCCCCAGGGTCAGGCTCCATCCTTTGGGCTCTCCCGACCCTCTCCTCAATCTCCCATGAGAGTACTCCCACCACACATGATGGAGGGAGGATGGGGTGTTGCTCCGGAGGGGAGTCATTGGTAGCAAACTGCCTGGAAAGGCCATTCGGCTTGATGTTCTTGGAGCCTGGGGGGTAGGTAATATTGAACCTGAACCTGTTAAAGAGCAAAGACCAACGAGCCTGTCTAGAGTTAAGACATTTAGCTGACCTCGGTAGTCCAGGTTCTTATGATCTGTCCACACCACAAATGGCCGTGCGGCCCCCTCCAGCCAGTGACGCCACTCCTCCAGGCTGAGTCTGGCGGCCAACAGCTCCTGATCGCCGACATCGTAGTTCCTCTCGGCCGGGGAAAGGCGCCAAGAAAAATATGCACACGGATGAACCTTATGGTCGATGGCCGAGCACTGTGACAGGACTGCCCCCACCCGGAGTCAGAGGCGTTCATCTCCATAATAAACTAGCTCTGGGTCCACCTGGGCAAGGATGGGAGCAGAAGAGAACAAGTTCTTTAGGTTTGCAAAGGCCTGACCGGCCTCGTCAGACCACCTGAACAGAATCTTAGAAGAGGTAAGTTTAGTGAGAGGCTGGGCTACCATGCCGTAATTCCAAATAAAATGGCGATAGAAATTAGCAAACCCCAAAAACTGCTGCAACTGCTTCCGAGAAGAAGGGATTGGTCAGTCGGTAACAGCCTTAACTTTGCTGGGTTCTGCAACAATCTGTTTGTGGGAGATGGTGCAACCCAAAAATGAAGTTGTGGATGTGTGAAACACATTTCTCCACCTTGACATACAGGTAGTTCTCCAGCAGCCGTTGCAACACAGCCCTCATGTGGACCCAATGTTCCTCTAGAGAGCGGGAAAAAATAAGAATGTCATCCAGGTAAACAAATGAGCCAAGAAAATCCCTAAGGACATCATTGGTGAGCCACTGGAATATGGCTGGAGCATTGGTTAAACCAAATGGCATCACCAAATATTCGAAATGTCTGATAGGGGTGCGGAACCCTGTCTTCCACTCATCACCCTCTCTAATCCAAACTAGATGGTAAGCATTACAAAGGTCCAGCTTTGTGAACAAAGAGGCACCCTGCAACAGATCAAACGCAGAGTTAATGAGGGGTAGAGGGTATTTATTCTTGATTGTGATGTTATTGAGTTCCCTATAGTCAATGCAGGTCCGAAGGGATCCGTCTTTTTTGCCCACAAAAAAGAACCCCGCCCCCACTGCTGACGATGAAGGTCTGATGATACCTGAGTTTAATGACTCCTTAATGTACTTCTCCATGGCCTCATGCTCCAGCGACAACAGGCTATAAAGTCTGCTAGATGGTAGGGTGGCCCCAGGCTGTAGGTTAATGGCACAGTCATATGGCCGGTGGTTTGGTGGGGGTGGGGTGGGGTGGGGTAAAGAGAGCGCCTTGGCCTTACTAAAGACTAGGGCCAGATCGTGATATTCAGAAGGAACACTGACTAAATCAGGAGTTTGGGTGGGCGATGGTTTAAGGGGAACCAATGGGGAACAAGCAGCTGACTGAAGGCAGGCAGACAAACAAAAAAGGTGCTCCAGGAGATAATCCTCCCCTCCTGCCAATCAATAATAGGATTATGCCGTCTTAGCCATGGGTAACACAGAATAACAGGGGAAGATGAAGAAGACAAAACAAAAAGGCATAACTGCTTCCTGTGGTTGCCAGAAACTAAAATGGAAATGGGTTCTTTTCTCTTGGAAACCTTAGTGAGTGGCTCTCCCGAAACAGCTACCAAATCTAATGGAACATCCAGCTCCTGGCATGGGTTGCCAGACTCGCAGAAATAAAGCTCTGTTCCGTGCCAGAATCGATAAGAGCAGTAGTGCCGAAATCACTGCAGCCATGGACAAAATGAATGGGTAAACAAAACTGGGTAAGGGGTCTGGACCGTTTCTTGTCCATCAGTCCCCCTACCATGGTGAGCAAACCCCCCCTTTCTGGCTGACTGGTCACCTGATGTTCGGAACTGCCTGCCTGACATCGCTCATTGGAGCATTCCCGAAGGCAGTTATCTAGCTTAAAGGGCCTATATCATGCAAAATTGACTTTTTTGAGCTTTTAAGCATGTTATAATGTTAATTCCTCACCAAAAACTCCCCCAAAGTGGTATTTTGCTCCATTCACGCATCTCTGAGTATTCCTCCTCAACCCTGCTCTCTGAGCTGCTGCTCCGCCCTGTCCCTGATAATGACTGGGTCCCCACGTTCATACGTATGAACGTGGGTGAACCGCCCACTCCAGGAAGTGCCTGTGCTGCCAGCACCGCCCCCAGGCTAACGCACACACCCACTTTCTCTGCGCAGCTAACAGAGCGGTGATCGGCAAAACTCTTTCACTTTAGCATTGATAAGATAAGATAAGCCTTTATTAGTCCCACAATGGGGAAATTCCACGATTGCAACAGCACAGGGACAGCAACACTCAGAGCAATAATCAGAAGGCAAGAAAAAACAAGAGCAGCTAGTATACGTCTGCTGCTCTTGCTCTTGCTGCTGCGACGGTGAGGCCTCCTCACTCCGCCGACGGCCAGAGCGCCTTTTCGAGCAGCCTTGGTGACCAGTATAGTATGGTCTGCTGGGGCAGTGGCATTACCGCAGCCGATAGGAAGAGACTGAACAAACTGATCAAGAAAGCTAGCTCTGTCCTGGGGCAGCACCTTGACCCGGTGGAGGAGATAGGAGAGAGAAGGACGGTGGCTAAACTGTCATCTCTGCTGGAGTCCGAGTTCCACCCTATGCAGGACATACTGAATGCACTGAGGAGCTCATTTAGCAGCAGACTATATCATCCCAGGTGCACAACCGAGAGGTTTCGCAGGTCCTTCCTACCAACGGCTGTCAGACTGTATAACCTAAGCAGGGCTGCTCGCAGAGATAGCAAAAAGACGTAACAACCTAATAGTTTTGAATGCAAAAGATGCAATAGACTTACACAATGGTCCCCTCCGGCATACAACTAGGAAAATACCGGTCGCTATGGAGGGTGAGAATATGTATGGGCACATAACCATACCATGTAGGATAACTAAGTAGACGGTTGTGCTTTTTCATCCCATCTAGCAACAATGCTCTGCTCTGTGTGTGTTTATATATTTACATATTTATTCCATCTAGCTACAACGCTCCGCACTGTGTGTCTGTGTGTGTGTGTGTGTGTATATATATATATATTTATAGTAATATGTACATATGTATATTAGCTGCTCTTGCTTTTTTTTGTTTTTTTCTTGCCTTCTGATTGTTGCTCTGAGTGTTGCTATCCCTGTGCTGTTGTAATCCTGGAATTTCCCCATTGTGGGACTAAAAGGCTTATCTTATCTTATCTTATACATATGTACATATTACTATAAATATACTGTATATATATATTTATATAGACACACAGTGCGGAGCATTGTGGTTGGTGGATGTGCAGCAGAAAGTCTAAGCTCTCTCTCCGCGGATGCGGCGGGCCAGCTGGATGTCTTTGGGCATGATGGTGACCCTCTTGGCGTGGATGGCGCACAGGTTGGTGTCCTCGAAGAGACCCACCAGGTAGGCCTCGCTGGCCTCCTGCAGAGCCATGACGGCGGAGCTCTGGAAGCGCAGGTCGGTCCTGAAGTCCTGAGCGATCTCCCTCACCAGGCGCTGGAAGGGCAGCCCACGGATGAGCAGCTCCGTGGACCTCCGGCAGCGACGGATCTCTCTCAGAGCCACGGCACCGGGCCTGCGACCGTGAGGCCTCCTCACTCCGCCGGCGGCCAGAGCGCCTTTTCGAGCAGCCTTGGTGGCCAGCTGCTCCCTGGGGGCTTTTCCTCCAGTAGATTTACGGGCGGTCTGCTTGGTTCTTGCCATGGCTCTTTATTATTCTGTCTTATATTTCCTGCACGCCGCCCAAACTCCAGCCCGGCACCCGCGTCGCTCCCGCTTCAGCTCTCCCGGTATGTCAAGCCTCTCCGTTAGCACCGGGTGGCAGCCGAGTGCTAGCTAGCTCCTCCCCGCTGCATCATCTCCCGCTGTAAACAGAGGCTCCGTCCGCTGACTCGGGAGACCCCCGGGGCGATCTGTGTGTCCGTGATACACATATGACGCTGTGAAGAAGTAGTTCCTCTCACACCTAATCTGCTCAGTGACAACAACTGTTTGCTTTTTCACGTAAGACAATGTCTTCTAAGTGGCGTAAATGTGTCTTTGGCTGTGAGAGATTTAGGAGTTTGTTCAGCCTTCCTTGTTTTCGTGGGCGGAACCCAGCGACACGCTGCAGCAGCCGACTCAGGGGTTACGTCATGAAATGGGCAGCAGCCACAAGAAGGAGAGGCAGAGCCTCAGAGATCGAGGCATCTTACTTCCGGGCTCGTGAAAATAACTCATATTTCATAAGAAATTCATTCTCCGGTGTACCAAAGGTAATATTCTATCACATACATGCATATAGTTTACTCTGAAAGGCTTAAAATAGCATGATATAGGCCCTTTAATAGCCAGGGAAATTAGCTCATTAAGGGCGGCAGGTTTATCTAACCGGGCCAGTTCATCACGAAGACTGGAACTGAGGCTGTGTACGAAAATACTACAGAGAGATGTCTCCTCCCACCCCACCTCCGCTGCTAGAACCCGGAAATCCATCGAATAATTGGCCACAGACTTTGCTCCCTGTTGGAGATTTAGAAGGCGGGTGGTATTAACATCGTCTCGGTCAGAATGATCAAACACTTGAGTGAATTCCAGCCTGAACCGATCATAGGTGTAACTCTGATGATCGGGACGGTTCATTATAGCGTACGCCCAAGCCAAAGCCCGCCCCTCCAGCAAATTAACCACATAACTGATCCGGCTGTGATCTGTAGGGAAATCTCCTGGTACACGCTGAAAAACGAGGCTACACTGAAGAAGAAAGCCTCGGACCCCTCCCACTCTACCATTGAAACGGGCCGGTGTGGGTACCAGTGTTACGGGCGGAGAGTGTGTCAACAGAGGGAAAGGAGAGAGGGAACTAACTGGTGTAGCTGATGTGGTCTGAGCGTGATGAGCAGCGGTGAGTTGATTAAGCCGCTCATTAATCTGTGTGAGCTGATAGAGAACAGTCTGCTGATGATCTAAAATCTGATTTAACCGAGTCTCAGCAATGTTAAGATGGTGTGCATTCACGCCTTAGCAGCATCTGCTGGGTCTAAATGACGGGGACGTACTGACATGATTTGGTATTTAGACCCAGAAGCAGACTACGGACTTGATTAGAAAGTGTAACAATGATTTATTGTGCAGAAGGTGACTTGAGGGGCGTGGAGAGTCTGACAACCCTGCGGGGAAAAGAGAGGAGAGGGATGAGCAACTGTGGCACAAAAAATGGCACGGATGTAATGAATTGTTGCCTTACGGGTCAGAGAGCTGTAGGCTGTGAGACCGCTGGCATTCCTCGTTCCCTTCACGGCTGTCGTGATGGATGAATGTGTGAAATCCCGGTGCAGATATTTACAGTGAAGAACTGACACTCTCCTGAGATGAGGGAGTAGAAGGAGGAATACTGTACAGTTCATTAATGTCCACTTACAGATGTTGAGCTGGTGTCAGGGGCTCCCTCCCGTCGGGAGAACTGAGTCCAGAGTCCGCCAGGAGGTAAGAAGATCCGGGACTACCGGTGGGATGAATCCCAAGTCCGCCAGGAGGATGGTCCACCTGTGCACAGGTAAGTGAAGGACAACATAGAAATGATGAGGCAGGGAGAATGAAGTTTTAAGCTTACGGTTTCCCGCGTTGGAGGAGAGGCTGAGTCTGATGTGAGGAGCTGTCAGCTGTAACGTGTGAAGTCGACATCCGAGTGAAGATGTGAAGCTCTGCTCTATTTAAAGGCTGCCCAAATGAGAAGCAGCTGGTGAAGCAGCAGCAGCTGTGGGGCATAAGTAATTAGGGAGACAGAGACAACAGAGTGCAGCCTAGATCATGACAAGCAGCTTTAAAGAGGATGAAGAATGGAAAGGCAGTTGGTCCAGATGACATAGTACCTGTGGAGGTATGGAGATGTTTGGAATAGATGACAGTGGACTTTTTAACCAGATTGTTTAACACAATCTTGGAGAGTGAGAGGATGCCTGAGGAATGGAGAAAAAGTGTTTTGGTACAAATTTTCAAGAACAAAGGTGATGCTCAGAGCTGTAGTAACTACAGAGGCATAGATGTATGTGAGGGTGGTGCAGGACATGTATGAGGACAGTGAGACCGTGGTGAGGTGTGCTGTAGGAGTGACGGAGGGGTTCAAGATGGGGGTGGGGCTACATCAGGGATTGGCTCTGAGCCCCTTCTTGTTTACCATGGTGATGGACAGGCTGACAGATGAGGTCAGGCAGGAGTCTTCGTGGACCATGATGTTTGCAGATGATATTGTGATCTTCAGTGAGAGTAGAGAGCAGGTGAAAGAGAACCTGGAGAGGTTCTGGTATGCTCTGGAGAGAAGAGGAATGAAGGTGAGTAGAAGCAAGACAGAATACATAAGTGTGAATGAGAGGGAGGGAGATGATTCAATTCAATTTCAATTCAATTCAACTTTATTTATATAGCGCCATTTCACAACAACAGTCATCTCATAGCACTATCAACTGTAGGGAGGACCCCCACAGTTGCAGAAAGACATAGATGTATGTGAGGGTGGTGCAGGACATGTATGAGGACAGTGAGACCGTGGTGAGGTGTGCTGTAGGAGTGACGGAGGGGTTCAAGATGGGGGTGGGGCTACATCAGGGATTGGCTCTGAGCCCCTTCTCCATGATCCACTATGGAGACCCCTAAAGGGAGCAGCCGAAAGAAGAAGATCTCATAATTATGAGATACTAAGTTAGCTCTCATGGAGTTGACAAAAACTTGAATTTGTGATCACTGTAACTAAAATTTATTGAATCAATCAGTTACAACATTAAAATAAAACAATCATGAGTATGTTCAAAAAGATTTTATATAAGATTTACCTTTCATATGACAGATGATTTATAGATTATAGTCTCCAGTATATCTGCTATGTCAACATAGTAATCTCAAATATTCTTCTTTTGTGTAATTGTGTCTTGCTTGTTAGTGGTCATAGGTGTAGGATTACAAAAGTAATTCTGAACTGTGTATTTGTTTTTCTTAAATAGTGACTGATAATGTGACACTGACAATAGATCAGAGGTTGTAACTGAAAATTGTCTGTCATTGACAGATTTTTTTGAGCAGTGACAGAAAAATCTGAAGGTTGTCGATCATTTTAACAGATTACAATTAAAAAATTAAACATTTTAGACATTTTAAATCATATTTTTCTATAATGGAGAGGGAGTGTGTCTAACTACTCTCACCTGTTATGTCTAGCTCCAGTAGGCAAGGGTGGTGGGTTCAAGCAGCAGGCAGGACTTCAGAGCAATAATGATTTATTAATCAAAAACCAAAAGAACAAACAAATATCAGCACGTGGCCTGGAGAAAACTCAAACACTAAAGGCAAATAAACTTGCAGGAGATTAGGACACAGGGGAATACCTGCAGGGAACAGCAACACACGTTGATGATGCCACATTAGACACAGACAGCGCACAGGATATATAGACAGAGAACTAACCACCACAACACAGAACAAGTGGGTACACTCAAAGGCAGCAGGGAAGTGATTACAGGTGGGGAACACAGGATGGGCGGGGCTCTACACACAGACACTAAGACCAGACAAGGGATGAACACAGAAGACAAAGACAGGGGACTCAGGGAAACACAAAGGGCAATAAATGCAAAAATAATCATACATGATCACAGAAAAACAATAACTGAGCATAAAGTGTGGACTTGAGCCTAAGCTCAAGCCCACACTATGACAGGGTCCCCACCCCCCCAAGGGTGGATTCAAGATGCACTTAAACAAAAACCAAGAAACATCACAGTAGGGCGGGGGAGGGGCCATAGGCACGGTGGGGAAAAACAAGTAACACAAGCACTACAAACTCAGGAGGTGATAACAACACAGGAATTTCAATTCAATTCAATTCAATTCAACTTTATTTATATAGCGCCATTTCACAACAACAGTCATCTCATAGCACTATCAACTGTAGGGGGGTTTCAAATGAGATTTCAAATTTCAAAATGAGGAGAAAGCAACATGAAAGTTCTGAAGAAAACAAATCAGAAGAGCTTCTGAGAGTGTCAAGAACACATCTGGTAGGTGGCGGTAATGCACCTGTAAGCTGGTTGCCAACCGCTAATCAAATCTAAAAGAAAAAGAAGAAGAACATGGGAACTTTAAACTCAGAAGCTGACATGGGAACTCAAACCCAGAAGATGACAAGAAAACTCAAACCTAGAAGATGGCAAGGAAACCTTAAACTCAAATGGCATGGAAAACCTAAAACTCAAAAGACTTGGAAAACCTAAAACTCAAATGATTACATGGAAACTCCAAATACAGATGATAACACAGAACTCCAAACAGATGATAACATGGGGATCTCGAACTCTGCAAGTGCCAACTTGGACACTTTAACCTCAGGATGTGACAACGAAGAAACCTCAAACCCAGGGGACATCATAGAGGCTCTAACCTCAGAAGGAAGTACAGGAGCTCCAGGCCTAGAAAACATAGGAGCTTTAGGCTAAGAAAGCAACACAGGAGCTCCAGGCCTAGAAAACATAGGAGCTTTAGGCTAAGAAAGCAACACAGGAGCTTTAGGCTAAGAAAGCAACACAGGAGCTTCAGGCTAAGAAAGCAACACAGGAGCTTCAGGCTAAGAAAGCAACACAGGAGCTTCAGGCTAAGAAAGCAACACAGGAGCTTCAGGCTAAGAAAGCAGCACAGGAGCTTCAGGCTAAGAAAGCAGCACAGGAGCTTCAGACTTAGAAAGACAACACAGGATCTCTCCACTCAGAAGCTAACCCAGGAGCATGATACTCAGGGGAAGTAACTTGAAAACTTTACTCCTAGAAACTCCAATCTCTGGAGGTGACAACGAAAAACTCTAATGCTCAGGAAATGAAAATGAAACACCCTTAAACTCAGGAGATATCACGGGAGCCCTTAGCTCAAACGAAAACAACATGGGGGTTTCAAACCTCATAAGAGTTTCTGTCTCAGGCAGCAACACAAAAAACCCATGCACTGGAAATAATACAGAGGGTCTAAACTCAGGAGATACCCCAGACATAGAAGTTTCTAGCTCAGGGGACATAAATGCAGAAATCTCCTGCACAAGAGACACAAAAGCAGAAATTTCTAGTTTTGGAGACACAGATGCAAGAATCTTAGACTCCAGGGACACAGATATGGAATTCTTTTGCTCAGGGAACTCAGGTGTAGAAATTCCCTTCCCAGGGAATATAGAAACAGAGATTCCTAACTCAGGGGCACAAATACAGAATTCCCTGGCATATGACTCACAAACGTCGAGATCCTTGGCTCAAGACACACACACTCCTTGGTTCAGGAGACATAGATGCAGAAATTTCAGGTGCAGGACACACAAATGCAGAGACCTCCAGTTCAGAACACTCTAATGCAGAATTTCCTGGTTCAAGACACACAGATACAGAAATTTCTGGTTCAGGAGGCACAAATACATGAATGTCTAATTCAGAAGATACAGATACTGTACATGAACTTCAAGTTCAGGAGACACTGACACAGGAATTCCTGATTCATGGGACAATAATACAGGAGTCCTCATTACAGTTCCATGAGCAAGTCTTTGATAATCTCCATTTTACCCCCTCCCACAGATTCCAAAACAAAGGCATCTCTCGTGGTCCAAACAAAATTCCAAGGCCCCAAACTTTAACAGAAAATGGGTCAGGTGGTCTACCATCGACCCAGAGCTATTGGGTGGGCCGGGAGGTAAAATGGATCCGGGGATCTACCTAAGTCAATGGGTCCCCAAACTGGGGTACATGGTGGATCTGGTGGCCTACCAAAGTCCCAAGGCCACCAGACTACAGGACAAGGAAGATCAGGGATGCAGAGCTTGGGACACAGCAACAACAGAGCCTTTAGCTCAAGGGGCAACAATCCTGGGGGTTGTAATTCAGGTACCGATAATACTGTGGTCTTTAGCTCAGGAGACAATAACTCAGGAGTTTCTAATTCAGAAGATAATCCAGAAATTTCTAGTTCACGGGACAGCACAGGGATTCCTACTTCAGAAGGCTTCAACACAAGGTTTTCTAGTTCAGAGGACATCAGTGTGGGTTTTACTAGTTCCAAAGACAGTACCAGTGGGGCTTCAGTGCCAGAGCTAACAGGAGCTGAGAAACAGTGACCCCAGACAGCGAAGATGGTGCAACCTGCTCAACCTCTAGGATGATGGGTGGAGGTGCACTGGCCTCGGGAGCTAAAGGTTGGGGTGTGTTGACCTCCAGCGATGGCTCCTGAGGTGCGAGAATGTTCGGCCTGGGCGTCTGAAGAGCCATCCTTGCAACAGTCACCTCGGACGAAGGAGAGAGGTAAGGTGTGAATGAAGCGTCACTACAATCGGCAGGAGCTAGGCAAGACTTAACTAATATTGATGTTATAAAAGTAAAGAAAAGTACTTGCCTGAGTTCTTGGTCCATGGATGCTGGGGTGACCATCTCAGGATGAACTACAGGAACTGGAACGTGCTCCTAGGAATCAGCTGGAGCTGTGGCGAGTACCTCGGAGTCAGCTGGAGCTGTGGCGAGCACCTCGGAGCCAGCTGGAACTGTGGCGAGCACGTTTGTTCCTGATGCAGGAAGCTCGGACATGGAGAAGATGAAAAACTGGTCAGTATAGGAACCAACAGTGGAACCCGTCGGAGGAAGGCCAGAAGCAAATGGGGACTGCGACTGGGTTCCCTCGCTGGGAGTAAGACGACTCATTAAGTACAGTGGGAAATGATACTAAATGAGGTACTTGCCTTAACTCCCGCTCCACGGCCAGTGAGGTCCCTGGTGATCCTGCTGCTGAAGCAGCCACTTCCACCTCCTGAAAAACTGGATGAGCTGTAGCCGAGATTGTCTGGGGCACAGCAGCAGGCGTGGGCACCAGCATGGAAAACATGGGGGCCGGACCTGCAGGCTTAACCACAGGCTGAGCTGCAGGCTTATTTACAGGATGTGCTGCAGGCTTCTTCAAAGGCTGTGCTGCAGACTTCACCGCTTGCGTCCCCATAGCGACCCTTGAAGTGTGCTGGTCCTCACTTGGGGGGGAAACGAATTCTGGTGTGAGCCAAAATTTACACTTCAGTAAATGGTCTAGCTGTCTGCATAGTTGCTAGGTTCGCTTATAATAAGCGACTTTGGGCTTGTTTTTCTCTAAAGTCACTTGCAAATCTCGTCAGTTGCAAGTTGTGGGTTTTTGGGCTTGTTTTTAACGTGTAGTTGCTTATTTGGGCTTGCTTTGCTGTCTGTGCAGTGTTGCCAGATGGGAAATACTGAAGTATCATACCAGCGGCTTAAAATTATGGCATTTTGAGGAAAATTATCGTACACACCCAGTGTTCATTCTGACGTAGCTCAGGACCATCTGCTTCAGTAACACATAATCACAGATTGTACATATTACAGCTGAAAACACAGTTTTACCTTTAAATAATCTAACAGATCGATTGAAAAAAATCATCTCTACCTGTGTGGAGCACAGGATGAGCCTGTACTGAACAGCACAGAACATCAGTCATAATTAACTATCTTCTGTATGTCTTCTGTTGAATCATCATATATCAAGGTCTTGCCTCATAAATATTTTGAGAAGTACTCTGTTTATATATTAGGAATAAACAATCAATCCACCTAAACTACTAAAATGCCTCTGATAATTAAAGCAGAAATCTGTTTCAGTTTTATTGAGAACTATAATTCTGTTACATTTTTGCAGACATTTGCACATTACAGCAGCAACAGAAAGCTTTAGTGCCAATGCCAACTGTTGCATAGGAATAATGAGAGTCAGAGTCTCTTCTCCAGGAACCATCAACACCATGCGCATGCGCACCATCAACACCATGCGCATGCGCCTGGGCGCATGCGCACGCAGCGACCGGCAGCTGGTGAAAAAAGTCCGTCGTCTGTGTGTCTGTTTTTACGCACTTTAATGTGTTTTAACGAAATTCTCTGTGTCGTTTTTGTCCTGGAATGTTTGTGCTGTGGTGAACACACATGGACCTGTTGGACCGGTTTTGTGACTCACATTTTAGGTCAGAACAAAGGCAGGAATCTTAGCCTTGGTATGCAAGGCTGGAGACTGTGGGGGGTAAATTAAGGGATTAAGGAAAGGATGCATGGGAGACAGTGGAAGTGATATCATGGAGAGAAATGCATTGTGACTGTCGTTATTATGCAAGGTGGTGAAATGCATTGTGACTGTCTTTATTATGCAAGGAGGTCTGTGTGACGTGATCTGTGAGGTGTGAAGTCCCTGATATTTAAGGACGAGAGTTTACTGTTTCGCTCTCTTTTTTCTCTGCTTTGAAATGATGGAGATGTGAATAAAGCTGACTGAGAAAGAACTCTGCCTCGTCATTTTCACATCTTCCACACTGGTGACCCGAGACGTATCATGGAAGAAGAAAATTCCCCCGGGCCAGCCGCGTCAGGAGCCCCCAGCCAAGCGAATGCCGCTACAGTCCAGCTACCGGACTTCTGGCAGAACAATCCGCGCTCCTGGTTCAACGCGGTTGAGGCGCAGTTCAACCTCCGGGGGATATCGGTAGATACCACGAAATTCTACCACGTAGTCGCAAAGCTGGACAACAACACGGCCCAGCATGTGGAGAGCCTGATCGACCAGCCGCCGGAGAGCGACAAATACGGCGCATTGAAGGCTGCACTCATCCAGCAATTCACCCCCTCGGCGGAGGAGCGAGCAGAGAGGCTCCTGGCGCTGACCGAGGGAGAAAACGACATGCCTGCGAGCTTGATGGAGAAGTTGTTGAGGTTGAAAGACTCTGACAATGATCACTTCATTTTCACCCACCTCTTCCTCAGGACTCTACCGTCACCAGCGAGGGCGGCTCTGGCCAGTTCGCCACTGTTGGCCCTAAGGGACTACCGCGCGCTGGGCCGAGAGGCGCAGCGGATTGTCAACGCCACCAAGCGACGCACAGCCACGGCTGCTGCAGCGGAACTCGGTGCGACGACCGGAGACGACAGGAGGCCAGACGCAGCGGTGCCAGACTCACCGACGACGGCGGCGGCAAGGGCCAGGGAGCGTGGACCAGACGCCTTTTGTTTCTACCATCGCCGCTTCGCAGAGAGGGCATGCAAGTGTGTACCGCCGTGCCTGTTTGGGCGTTCGGGAAACGCCAAGACCAGGGGTCGGTAGCAGCCGTGGCCCTCGGGGAAGAGAACAAGCTGCTCTACTTGTCGGACGCACGCTCCGGGAGGCAGTTCCTCGTCGACACAGGCTCCCAGGTGAGTTTCATCACACCTTCCTACGCGGACAGACTGGCTGGTTCCGGAGGTCCCCGGGTGACAGCGGCGAACGGCTCGGAGGTTAAGACCTTTGGTGAGAAGACTCTGCTCCTGTCTCTACACGGCCGTGCATATGAGTGGACTTTTGTTGTAGCAACAGTAAATTTCAATATGCTGGGGGCTGATTTTTTTATGCTCACATGGGTTGTTGGTTGATCTCGCTAACAGGCGCCTGGTTAATGCACTTTCTTTTGATTCTATCCCCTGTACAGCGCGAGTGGCCCCGCCTACAGCACAAGCCAACGTCACAGCAGCAGACGGTAAGTTCCACACACTGCTCACTCAGTTCCCAGCACTCACGGTCCCCACATTTTCGGCAACAGTCGCTAAGCACGGGGTGGAGCATTTTATTACCACTACCGGACCGCCCGTTTTTGCAAAAGCTCGGCGCTTGGACGCAGTTAAACTAGCCATAGCGCGCGAGGAGTTCGCCAACCTGGAGAGGTTGGGCATTATCCGACGTTCAAACAGTCCGTGGGCTTCCCCCCTACATATGATCTCGAAAGCTGACGGATCATGGCGCCCTTGCGGGGATTTCCACAGGTTAAACAACGCTACAGCGCACGACCGCTACCCAATCCCACATATCCAAGATTTTTCGGTTCATTTGGCAGGGGCGCGCATTTTTTCTAAAATAGACTTCGTCCGCGGTTACCACCAAGTCCCAGTGCGCACTGAGGACATACCCAAAACAGCGGTAATAACTCCGTTTCTGAAAGCCATTCTTCCGGCTTTCAGAGAGAGCAGACGCATTTCTTCTCCTCTCCTCCTCCGCCTCCCTGACTGATCCCAGCTTGCTGTGTCCTGTCTGTGTCTCGCTCTCCTTCTCGCTGATCTCAATCCAAACGGAAAAAATGGAATTGGTGAGCTGGGCTTTAAATGCAATTGACACCACTTTTTCAAACAGAAAATCGGGCCCGGGGGAGCCCAAATGTCCCGCAGGCACTTCAGCTGCGGGTTATGTGAGGGACTCATGGGATAATTGGAAACTCATGTGTCTGTGTGATCTTTCGATTGAGGATGTGGTAGACATCTATCTGTTTGGCTTCATGATCTCAGGATTTCTGCTGATTGGCCTTGGAGTTTTCCTGGTGTATCGGAAATTAAAGAAGTTGGAACGAGCTAATCAAAATGCGGACCCGGCGAAGCTCCTCCAACAATTCGACCAGCTGGGGAGAGCGCTGATGGCGGCAAATGTTGAACTGAATCGGAAAGTGGGAAACATCTCAGAGTCGCTGGGTGTTCTCCAGGGAATGATTTTAAAGCCCGTGAATGTTAATTTAAATTGTGATGCACAGAATCGCATGAGAGAGGACATTTCTATGCTCTAAGTGAACTGTGCTCATTTGGCCTTGATTCGGCGTCCTTGGGAGAACTCATTCCTCCAGGAGAAGAGATAAAGCAGAAGGAAGTTTTGGCTT
The DNA here is from genome assembly GCA_020510985.1 of Pholidichthys leucotaenia. Lineage (NCBI taxonomy): Eukaryota > Metazoa > Chordata > Actinopteri > Cichliformes > Pholidichthyidae > Pholidichthys > Pholidichthys leucotaenia. Next base: position 26,295,441 of record CM035843.1, read on the forward strand.
CTCTCTAACCCAAACAACTGCTGTTGTACAACAATCTGAACTCTCCAAGGACAGCGTTATCATGTGACTAACATGGAACTTTACCATCTGGCATGAAGAGAGATGAACTCTGTGGACATGTTTATCTATGTTTAGAATACATGGACATAACATCTAGCCGTTGCCTAGGAGACAATTTTTGCTGTGCACCAGTAACTGATACATTCACACTGCACTCACACTGATATCATATGACTGATATACACACACTGGTCTCTCTCTTGCTTTGCTTTGTTAATGTGTGGATCTGTATCTTGTCTGCTAATTGTGCAATTAGAGGTTTTTTTTCTATGTGATCACAATCTTGCTCACTCGAGCTCTATTTTGATAACTTTGTTTTTTCTCTCTGCCCAAGGTGTCATCCCCTCCCCCTCCCCCTCTTTACCCCCCACTGTATAAGGCGCCTGTATGGCTGCCACGTCATTAGGGAGTGCTTAGAAATGAGCGCACCTTAGTGATAAGTAAAATTCCTTGTATGTGTAAGCATACTTGGCAATAAAGTTGATTTTGATTCTGGTTTGGCCTATTCGAGTTTTTACATATGCCATTCGGACATACAGGGGCTGCTCAGACGTTCCAACGCATGATGGACGCGGTGCTTCGCGATCTCCCTTTCGTGTTCGTCTACCTGGACGATATTTTAGTAGCCAGTGTATCCGAAGACGAACATGAAAAACACCTGGCCACAGTTTTCCAAAGGTTGGGAGATCACGGGTTAATAATCAACCCAGCGAAGTGTCAGTTCGGGGTGGCGCAGATCGATTTTTTTAGGACACCGTGTCTCCCCCGAAGGAGCAGTTCCGCTTCCTGACAAAATGCGCGCTGTGGCAGATTTTCCCCCGCCGCAGACAGTCAGGGCGTTGCAGGAGTTTTTGGGAATGGTGAATTTTTATAACTGTTTTCTCCCCTGCGCGGCGCAACTCATGCAGCCGCTGTATGCCGCGCTCAAAAAAAAGAAACCCGCGGATAAGATCGAGTGGTCTCCGGAGCGGGACCAAGCGTTCTCGTAGGTGAAAGCAGCCTTGGCAAAGGCTGCGTTGTTGGCACACCCAGACCCAACGGCCCGCATAGCGCTCACCACTGACGCATCAGAGGTGGCCATAGGGGCGGTCGTGGAGCAACATGTAGCCGGGGTTTGGCAGCCCCTCGCATTTTTCAGCAGGACCTTGCGCGATAGCGAATGTAAATACAGCGCGTTCGACAGGGAGCTGCTCGCTCTCCATTTGGCCATCCGCCACTTTCATTTCTGGCTGGAAGGACGCGCTTTCACCGTGTTCGTTGATCACAAACCGCTAACATTCACGATGGCCAAGGTCTCTGAACCGTGGTCAGGCCGGCAGCAGAGACAGCTGGCCGCGATATCAGAGTTTACCACTGATATTCAGCATGTGGCGGGCAAACTCAATGTAGTGGCAGATTGCCTCTCGCGCGCTGTGGCGGCCCCAGTCAGTATAGGGTTAGATTATGCAGCCATGGCTGCGGAGCAGGTTAATGACGCGGACATGCGCGCACTCCAGTCTGGACCAACAGGGTTAAGGCTGGAGAGCAGGGTGCTGCAAGACGGTATGCCCCCCCTAATCTGCGATGTCTCCACTGGACGGCCGCCTCCAGTAGTACCGGCCGCGTGGCGCCGCCGCGTTTTTGACTCGGTTCATTCTTTGGCGCACCCTGGAGTGCACGCGTCGGTCAAAATGGTGGGAGAGAAATTTGTGTGGCCGAGCCTCCGCAAACAGGTCAAAGAGTGTGCGGCAGCCTGCACGGCGTGTCAATGAGCCAAAGTACACAGGCACACGAGGGCTCTTTTGGAACAGTTTCACATTCCGGCCAAAAGGTTCGATCACGTTCATGTGGACCTCGTTGGACCCCTCCCGCTGTCACAGGGGTGCACACATCTTCTGACAATGGTGGACCGCACCACGTGCTGGCCTGAAGTGGTCCCGCTGGCATCATCCACAGCCGAGGAAGTGGCGCGCGCGTTTTTAACAGCTTGGGTGGCGCGCTTCGGCGTTCCGTCGGACATTACGTCCGACAGAGGCCCTCAATTTGTTTCCGAGCTTTGGTCGACAATGGCCCGCAGCCTGGGTGTCACAATTCACTGCACAACCGCGTACAATCCGCAAGCTAACGGGTTATGCGAACATTTTCATAGGTCATTAAAAGCGGCTCTCAGAGCATCACTGGCGGATACAAATTGGGTTGACAAGTTACCATGGGTGTTATTGGGGTTGCGTTCTGCACCTAAAGAGGATCTAGAAGCCTCACCAGCGGAGCCCGTGTTTGCGCAGCCGCTCCGGCTGCCTGGGGAGTTTCTCCCAGATAACCCTGCGCCAGACGCCTCCCCGTCTCAGCTGTTGCAGAGTAACATAGAATCAAGCACGCTGCCCGGCCCCGCGCACCACAGTTTTCCGCGCGTTTTTGTGCCTAAAACTTTGAAGAACGCAGAGTTTGTTTTTGTTAGACACGATGCGCATCAAACCCCGCTGCGACCGCCTTATTAGATTAGATTAGATTAGATTCAACTTTATTGTCATTACACATGTATGAATACAAGGTAACGAAACACAGTTTAGCATCCAATCAGAAGTGCAAAGGACAGCAGTGCAGTATATACGGTAATTAACAGTATGTGCAATTTAAGTAAATATATGCAAATATATGCAGCAGTGCAGAAAGTTAAAAGTACTGTTATGTGCAAATAATGTGCAATAAGTTAGATGTAGTTATGTAGTTATGCAGTTATGTACAGGTGAGGATGGTAAAAGATGATTGTAAGAGAGTCAGCGGGGAACTAAGTTCAATAACGTGACAGCTGTTGGAAAGAAACTGTTCCTAAACCTGCTGGTTCTAGTCCGAAGGCTTCTTATGATGGACCATTCAGAGTGCTAGAAACAGGGGACAAGCAGTTTTTGCTAGATTTGGGGGGTAGGAAAGAGAAAATTGGCATAAACAGACTTAAACCCGCTTTTGTGGTGGCAGATGAGGAAGTGCTGTTGGCAAAGGCCCCGCGGCGAGGTAGACCACCACGGAGGGTTTCACACAGTAATGTTTCCCAAAGTAATGTTTCCCCAGAACACCCGCAGAGACTGACAAAGGGTTTCCACCCCCAGACAATAAACCCCCAGCGTGACAGTGCCGCAGAGACGGTGAACCCCAGCTACAGCAGATTCGGCAGGAGGCTGAAGCCTATCCAGCATGTGGACTGATGTGTATTGATGCTATCACGGCATGCATGTGGTTATCTTCTTGTTGTTCTGTTTTTCTAAAATGCTGGGGGGGCTTGTGTGGTGAACACACATGGACCTGTTGGACCGGTTTTGTGACTCACATTTTAGGTCAGAACAAAGGCAGGAATCTTAGCCTTGGTATGCAAGGCTGGAGACTGTGGGGGGTAAATTAAGGGATTAAGGAAAGGATGCATGGGAGACGGTGGAAGTGATATCATGGAGAGAAATGCATTGTGACTGTCGTTATTATGCAAGGTGGTGAAATGCATTGTGACTGTCTTTATTATGCAAGGAGGTCTGTGTGACATGTGATCTATGAGGTGTGAAGTCCCTGATATTTAAGGACGAGAGTTTACTGTTTCGCTCTCTTTTTTCTCTGCTTTGAAATGATGGAGATGTGAATAAAGCTGACTCTGAGAAAGAACTCTGCCTCGTCATTTTCACATCTTCCACAGTGGACTGTATAACGAAGAGCTCCCTGGTTGCATCAGTATGGATTTCCTCCCCATTTTTGCACTGCTGCTTCTTTCCCACCGGCTCTGTGTCTCTGAGGTAAGCGCAATCGTGATCATGCCGGGGAGAATACAATATTCCAGGGACATGTTACTGCATTTAAACACAGATAATGCAGCATCTATGATTGAGTCTATGCCGCAACTGCCGGACTTTATTTTAAGAGATGTTCATGGACACAGCGATGAAAAGAGAGGCAAGAGGAGGAAACGTGGAAGGCGTGGAGGCATGAAATTACGCCTGAGGAGACATCAGTTTAATAGCATTCCTCTCCCTTCCATGATTTTGGGGAACGTACAATCTCTGAGGAATAAAGTAGATGAAATTCAAGGGAATGTACGCTACCAGAAGGACTTCAAGAACTGCTGTGTCATGGCTTACACGGAGATGTGGCTTACTGCGCATGACCGGGACGCAGACCTGTGGATTGACGGCTTTGGAGCCCCACTTCACTCGGATCGTCAGGAAGAGGTAACGGGGAAACGTCAGGGGGGCGGCGTATGTTCATATATTAATAAACAGTACTGCACATCTGTCACAGTCAGAGAGCACATCTGTACACCCAATGTGGAGCTGCTGTCCGTATCGCTACACCCCTTTTATCTGCCTTGCGAGTTCCCCCAACTTTTCATCACGACTGTGTACATTCACCCGAGGGCAGACGCTGACTCCGCCTCCAGCACCGTCTTTGATGTGGTACAGCAGCTGCAGTCAATATCCCCAGAGGCGCCAAACTTTATTCTTGGGGATTTTAACCATGTTTCTTTAAAGAAGACACTTAAAAACTTTTGTCAGTATGTCTCCTGCCCAACCAGGCGAAAAAAGACATTGGACCTGTGCTATGGATCCATTGAGAGGGCCTATAAATCACTCCCCCTTCCTCCTTTAGGATCCTCAGATCACAACTGTGTACATTTGCTGCCCACATATAAAACTGCTCTCAGAAGAGGCAAGGTGAAGACCAGAGACATAGATGTGTGGACAGAGAATTCAGTGCACTGCCCCCAGAAATGCTTTGACTGTACGGACTGGGAGGTTTTCACACTGTCCTGCGGGGATGATTTGGACTCTTTGGTGGACGTCACATGCTCATGCATGGCTTTCTGTAAAAATATGATCGTTCCATGTAAACGTGTCAAAATATATCCCAACAACAAACCATGGGTTACAAAATCAGTTAAATCCTGCTTACAGAGGAAAGCACTTGCCTTTAAACAGGGGTCTGTTTCTGAGCTACAGGTTGCCACAAAAGAGCTGAAGTCCAAAATTTTAAGAGCAAAACAGAATTATAAATCAGAATTGGAAAGTAAGATGGCAACAAAGAAACTTGGTTCAGCCTGGGCCAGTATGAAAACTATTGCAGGCCTTCAGAGCACAGAGTGCAGTAATCGTGTGTTTTTAGATGGTTTTAATTCAGGCACAGAGCTGGCTAATGCTCTTAATTGTTTTTATGGTTGTTTTGACTCCTTTGATTTTAGCACAGAAGCCCAAGATTTGAAACAGAAACTCAAAGACAATCGGCACTTTAATATTGAGGTGCAGGATATTAAAAGGGAGTTCTGTGCTGTAAAAGTGAACAAAAGTCAGGGCCCTGATAATATATGTGGGTGCTTGGTAAAGTCCTGTGCACATGAACTGAGTCCTATATTTCACTACATTTTCAATAAGTCCTTACAGGCACAACATGTGGCCAAGATTTGGAAAGATGCTGTGGTTGTTCCCGTTCCAAAATCCAGCTGTCCTAAAATGGTAAACGACTTTAGACCAGTTGCTTTGACTTCAATTTTAATGAAAAGTTTTGAAAAACTGGTCAGATGTGAGGTCCTAAAGCAAACTGAACATGCACTGGATCCTTTGCAGTTTGCATATAGGCCTCACAAAGGAGTGGAGGATGCCACTGTCACTCTGTTTAACATGCTTTTTAAACATCTGGATTTTAATGGGACACACGCCAGACTTTTATTTGTGGACTTTTCCTCCGCCTTTAATACAATCCAACCTCATATTTTAGTTGAAAGGCTCCTGCAGCAATTTGATTTGAGCAATAATCTGGTGGGTTGGATTCTGGATTTCTTAACCAACAGGACGCAGAGAAGGGTCAATGGTACATTGTCTGGCCTAAAGTGCTCTTCTACTGGCTCTCCTCAGGGGTGTGTGTTGTCACCACTACTCTTCATCCTGTACACAAACATGTGTTGGAGCAGACATGACAACAGACACATTATAAAGTATGCTGATGACTCAGTCATTGTCAGTCTCCTCCAGGATGGTGAGAGTGGCCACGGCCCAGTAGTTGATGATTTTGTTCCCTGGTGTGAGGATTCCTACCTGCAGCTGAATATGACAAAAACTAAAGACATGATTATTGACTTTAGGAGGAAAACTCCCAGGCACAAAGTCACCGTACTAAAAGGCCAGACCACCGAATGTGTACAATCCTACAAATATCTTGGGACGATTATTGATAGTAATTTAAACTTTGAAGAGAACTGTGAAAGGGTGTGCAAAAAGGGTCAGCAACATTTGCATTGTTTGAGGAACCTTGCACGCTTCCAAACTGACCAAACCATAATGATAATGTTTTATCGGGCTTTTATTGAATCTGTTTTATCCCTTTCTTTAGTGTCATGGTTTGGTCAGATAAAACTGAAACAGAGGAAATCCTTGGATCAGGTAGTCAGATGGTCCAGTCGTTTGCTTGGTGAGTCACAGCTGAGCCTGACATTCCTGTACACCAGACAGGTACAGAGGATGGCTACCTCCATTTTAAATGATGACTCCCACCCTTTGCACTGCAACTTTCAGCTTCTTCCCTCAAGACGGAGGTTTGCTGTCCCAAAAAGTAAAACCCAGCACTACAAAAACAGCTTTGTTCCTGCTGCTGTCAAAGAGTTGAACAAGTTGTAACAGTATATTACACATAATTTAGGTACCTATTTATTAACTCCATTTTATATTTACTTATTTTTGTAGGATTTTATTTGGGTTCTAAATCTTTTATTGGGTTTTAGACCTTTGAGTTTTTAACCTCTTTGATTAGTCTTTAACTTTTTAATATGACCCTTCTCTCTTATCTCTGGTTTTTCTCTCATCTCTTTGTCTTTATACCCTGATTGATGGAGCCTTGAGTATTTTTATCCTGTTTATAGTCAGCTACATGTATGCCTGTGTTTGTGTTTATGTTGAATATAATTGTGGCTTGTAAATATGGATGTCACCAGACTGCAAAACAAATCTACCTACGGGTACAAATAAAGGAACCTGAACCTGAATCTGAACCTGAACACCAACCAACTTTATTGTGAACACAGAACTATTGATATACAAGGGCCGTGCCCGCCTGACGTCATGCCAGGTGCGGGTATGGCAACACACACACAAACCACACTCACAACACCACAATTCTCATCCCCCTTACAAAATGCAAACCACACACACAATCTAGACCCTCCCCAATTTAGGACCCGAATCACGCACTCAGGAACAGGGAATAATTTACTGCAATAAGATCACCTAACACATTCATCCAAAAAAAAACAAAACAACTAAAAGCGAACCTAGTCTCTGAAAATACATAAAACAATCCCGTAATACACCACAATATCTATGTACATACTTACATTTTAACACTTCAGTTATGCCGATGTCCGTTGGCAGCCAGGGGTAAAACTGGACCGGGGTCCCAGGACAGCCCCAAACCATCCACTCCTTTGGCCGCCAAAGACAAGCCAGGCTCGAAGGCCTCGGGCAGCCCCAAGGCATGCATGCCCCTGGCCGCCATCTGCCCCCTGAATCGAAGCCAATCTCTCCTGCGAGAGTGTCCCTCTTCACCATCGCCTGCTCCTTTTCCCGGGGCCCGCAGTGCTGCTGTCCATCACACCATCCAGCTGTGCCTATCGGTGCACTCCCAACCGCCTTCAACATCGCCATCATGGCTCCGAACACACCCGAGGCCTGTTCATCTGCTCCACTCGCTGCCTCAGGTGCCTCACCACTACTCCCAGCCCCCTCATTCCAGGTGCTCCGCTGCATTGTCTCCATGCCCGGTCGTAGCTGCTCTTCCTCGAGGTTCTCAGCGTCACTCTCGTCGGCATCCCTGTCCGACCCAGGCACTTTGTCGCTGCTCTCAGCACCCTCATCCTAGGTGCTCCACTGCATCGTCTCTGCGCCCGACTGTTGCTGCTTTTTCCCAGGGTCCTCAGCCTTCATGGTTCTGCTCTCCCACTGTCCAAGTTCCAGCTGCGGGGATGACTCCTGCTGCTCTCCCTCTCCGCTGTTGTCGCAAACCGCGCCGTCCAGTTCATCAGTGCTCCGGTCCTCCACCTTCCTGCGCTTCACGGCTGGCCCACCATCTTCAGTGACCAGGGACTCCCCCTCTCACCATCCCAGGCCCACCACAAAGTCTAGCTGGCAGCTTGGAGCCCTTTTTTGGCACACAGTTAGCTTAGCGGCTAGCCTGCCCATAGGTAACAAATGGGCCACTAGCTTCTCCAAGCTAGCTAGCCAAGCCTCCCTTGGTGCCAAAACTCCCGCCACCCACAGCTTTGTGGTGTTCACCTGCCCAGCGAAGAACTCAGCCAGCGGCTTGACAGCATCCTCATACACATCCGTCTCTCTTAACATAGCGAGAATTCTTTGGCCCTCTGTGCCAAGATGGTGGGCCAGAAGCTCTCGTCGTCATCTCCAGTCGAGTCCGCTCAAACCCAGTGCCCTGATGTAATCCTCAAACGCGGCCCTCCACTTCGGCCACAGGATCACCGGCTCTCCCGCATACTCCAGAAACGGAATTAGGGTTTGAGGTAGCCTGTACGCTGCCATGATCCCATCCTCGTTGCCAAATGTTACGTATGAATAATGAGAGTCGGAGTCTCTTCTTCAGGAACCATCAACACCAACCAACTTTATTATGAACACAGAGCTATTTATATACAAGGGCCATGCCCGCCTGACGTCACGCCAGGGGCGGGTATGGCAGCACACACACAAACCACACTCACGACACCACACCAACAACAGGTTTGAATCACCCAGTAAAACTGGGGTCTAGCTCAAGTAGGTTCATTTTGTCTTCTTTTGATTATTTATCTTTTGTTCTTATTAAAGACAAGAATAGAAAGGAGATGTATTTACCTTCTTAACATGTTTCGACTGTACACTGCAGCCTTCGTCAGAATAAGAACAAAAGATAAATAAAACTGGGGTCTGATTATAAGCTGTGTCTCCATACCATGGCAGCCAATGATCCATCCAGTTTTTCTATAGAGATCAGTGGTCCGCCCGACTCCACTCAGCTCTGCACTCGCTAATGGGGTGTGAACTATGCAGGTTTTTTTATACAGATCAGTGCACATGGGACCTTAAATCGAAAAAAAAATCTCCCTTGAATTGAATGGCAAGAGCAAAATTATCTTTTGATCCTGATCAAACTTTGCTACGAGTTATACATATGATGTTTATCAATTTAAAACATAATTTTCCACGTAATTATAGTTGTCGGCTGTTGTATAATAACAGAGTAATATTTACTTTTTGTTTAAATGACTAGCAGACAACAACTCCCATCATCCCACATCAATAAATTGTAATCATGTTTAGTGCTGTTACTTATGCAGGGTGCTCATGTCGTTTCTTTTGATCAGAGTTTAAAAATTGAATTTATTCAAAGTTTTTATGTTGACTGTGTTTACTATAAATTTGCTAATGCTTATGCAGAATGTATTTTTCTTTAATTAGAGTTTATAAAATGTCATTATTCAATGCTGACTGTGTTCACAGTCAGTTCATTGCAAACAAAAATAAATCTAAATATCGATATATGTTTAGTTTTATCCCTTGCCTGGTCTTGATTTTGTTCTTATTGTACTGATTCTGGGTTTGGTCTCTCTCTCCCTCCGGACCTACCCCCAGCCGCCCACCCTGGATGGGGGGGGGGGCATAGTGGTCTATGGGCGTTCTGGAAGCCCGCTCTCGGAGGGAGGGTACTGCCACGATCCGAGCGCCGGTCTTGTCCGCGCTCAGGCCTCGTATAGCTCGCTGCCGGCTTTGACAGCTGTGGGTTATATTCTGGCTTCGCCGGGCTCTTGTTGTGAAGGCGCTCGGTGGGGCTTCTGGCTGTCAAGGACGGTCAGCTGTTTGTCATCACTGCTCGTTAGTGCTCGGCTTTATTAGGCTGGCGCTGACGGCAGTCTAGTTGCAGGAGTATCGTCGAACATTCGTCAAACCCTTGTCAAGTCATTGTCAAGCTTGGTCGGCGCACTAATCTCGTCAGACCTTCATGTCAGGTTCGTTTATATTCTTGTTATGTCACAGTTAAGCTCGTTGTGGCTGGGGTTAGCCCTACGAGCCCCTGTACCTTGTAGTGTGTGCTTTTGCCCTTAGCGGCTCATAGTCTTGTGTCACGTCTTGTCTTGTAAATAAACATCATTGCAGAACTCTCCGGTGACTCTTGGCATCTTATGGTGATCCGCGAGGATCACTGCATGACAGAGACGTGCATAACGGTGCCAAGGAACATCTTACAGATGGCACTGGGTCCCGTAATGCCAAAACCAGGAAACGCTCTGTCGTCAACACAAATTTTGGCAGGCAGGGAACGCTCTTCCCCTCTCCGGGATGTGGCAGCGGAGCTGGGGAGAGGCATGCTGGAACCTTTGGGTAAGGAGAGGCTGAAGACGGAGCAGATGAGCGGCGAGGACAGGCAGAGGAGGTTGATGGAGCCGGGGAGCTTTTCACCGTCGACACTGATTTCAACCTTTTCGCCACTTCGTGGAACAAATTCAGCAAATCCGATACCGTGGTAAATAGTCCAATCAAACCGGGATAATTCCACAAGCTGGGATAATCCTCAGTAACTCTGGCTGCTTCCTCCAGGAACTCCAATGCTCTGTCTGGTGTGTGGCTGTTTCAGGCACCAGCAATCAGCCCTCCGATGAGCTGAACAGCCCAGAACGCCTCCTCATTCAGCCCTAAGACGCGAAAGTCCATACCTGCTGAGTCCGTGTGTGGTGGTGTCATTCTGGTATGTCTACCTCTGGTAGGCAAGGGTGGTGGGCTCATGCAGCAGGCAGGTCTTCAGAGCAATAATGATTTATTAATCAAAAACCAAACAAACAACAGCACCTGGGCTGGAGAAAACTCAAACACTAAAGGTAAATAAACTTACAGGAGATCAGGATGTAGGGGAGTACTGGCAGGGAACAGCAACACACGTTGATGACGCCACACTAGACACAGACAGCACGCAGGATATATAGACAGAGAACTAATCACCACAACATAGAACAGGTGGGTACACTCAAGGGCAGTAGGGAAGTGATTACAGGTGGGGAACACAGGATGGGCGGGGCTGTACGCACAGACACCAGGACCAGACAAGGGATGAACACAGAAGACAAAGACAGGAGACTTAGGAAAACACAGAGGGCAATAAATGCAAAAATAATCATACATGATCACAGAAAAACAATACCTGAACATAAAGTGTGGACTTGGGCCTAAGCTCAAGCCCAAACTATGACACTCACATTATGTTAGTTTAGCCCTATGTTCCATCAGCCCATTTCTGATAGCAAAATAATAAAAACGTAGAAAATGCTGATGCTTGAATTAGTACGTAATCATTATTAGATAAAATAACATTATTCCTTTATTTTGTATAGTCAAAATGTATCAAAAACATGAACATATGATGCCTTCCCTGTGAAAGTCAACTCCGTCAGACAGAAAATCTGATGGAGTTGGCAAAAATAAGCATTTTTTAATCTAACCGTTCATGGTATAGCCATTTTGTTTTTAGCCTGATGCTAGATGCTAACATACAGTAACTTACTTCGTGAGAATAAAATTATCTGAAGATTTCAAACAATTTTTTCAGGAACTGGATGATGGTGTTGACGTATCATGGGTGTGACACGTCAAATTTCAACATTCTGATTTAAAATACTCACAAAACATAAAACTTGCAAGAGCTTTTCTGCCTTGGATGCACTTTGCATCAAAGGAATTTTGAAAAGAGGTCCTTCAGAGTTACACCTGAAAAAATATCACACATCAAACAAGTAATTGCATTTAGAAGTGGCAATATATGGAGTCTGTATGTGCTAGTGGACATGTTCATGAACTGTTCGTTAGTCTGACAGCCTCAGGGAAGAAGCTAGACCTCAGTTGTGGGGTTCTGGCCCTGATGCTGCACAGTCTTCTCCCAGAGGGAAGAGGGGCAAACAGTCCAGATGAAGGGTGGGTGTGGTCCATTATGATCCTAGAAGCCCCTGAGGCGCCTGGTGTAAATGTCACTGATGGATGGGAAGCTGTACCCAGGGATCTTCCTGGCTGTATTGATAACCCATCGCAGAGCCTTCTTGGTGGGCCTTCTTCAGGATGTTAGCTGTATTAGTGGACCAAGTGAGATGGTCCGAGTTGTGTGGACTTTGTTAGGCCCTGGCCATACTGTATTTTCAGAAAAAAATGCCTAAAAAGACATATCCAAAGTAAATAAAGAACTGCTCCACAATAACAAGATTCATATGTGTGTTCTTGGTGTCTAGGGACATCTGGGGACCTCAGGGAATGTATTCCCAGTGTCAAAAATTTCCTGCCTGTCACTATGCCTGAGTAAATTTTTTTTAAAAAAGGGCAAAAATGTGAAAATTCTTCTCCTTCTTCTTCTTTTAGATTTGATTGGCAGTTGGCAACCAGCTTACAGGTACATTACCACCACTGACTTGATTATCATCACTCTATATCTTGGTATAAGTGTTATGTCTGTATTTTGGCTGGTATTAGTAAGATGGCGGCCGGGTTGGTCATGGGACAGACCGGTGTGGCTACTACCGCTTTCCGGTGGTGACGCCGCCCAGGGTATAAAAGAGTGGGCGCCTCTTTTGTCGTGAAGCCACCTGGCCAGCAGGAGTGTGCCGTAAGCCTTTGTATATACTTGGTTTTATATCCTGAATAAACCCTGTTAACCGAGGCAAGTCTCACTTGTCATTCCCAACATTATGGACACAACAATAAGGAGTTCTTATAAGGAGTTCTGAACAACTCCTTACGTGTGAAAAAATTATACGTCCTTGCTAGAAGTCAGGGACATACTCTGTATGTCAAAATTCTATGTGCGCCTGTTGTTTTTCCTTTTTGACAGAGGATAATACCATGCTAACTGTCAGGTTCTGAACGTGGAGGGATACCACCGGGCTCAGGTTATCCGCTTTTTTTATTATTTGTACTGTGTTGTCATTTTTGAGTTGTCACTTATCCTGTATTGTTTTTCAGTATAATTGATTTTCCTGTTTACGTTTGTTATAGGTTGTTTATTGTTTGTTTGAGTTTGCCTGTCTCCATTTTTTGTCTTATCGTTATATTTGTATTCTCTTATGTTCTTTCTCTCGGGGTTGACAGCTGTCAAAGGCTTTATGAGGTTTTGCTCTGCGTGGGCGTGGCCCTGTCAGCTGTCAGCCCCGATGTCTCTCTCACGGCTCTAGCTGGTCCTAATTATGTTTCATTTGCTTTCTCCTGCCCACTCAGATGCCCACACCTGTCATCAATTGTGTTAAGGGTTTTGTTCCTATTTAAGGGCTGTAATTTTATCTTTTCTTTGCCGCAGTCTTATTTGGTCTTCCTCGTCTCCACCAGAGCCTGGCCCTGCTCTTGGTGTGTAATCTGTAAGTTTTCTCCCTTCTTTGTATTTTGTGTTTTGTGCTCCGGGTTGAACTTTTTGTTGCCTTTTGTTCAATAAATTGCCCAAACTCACTGTCCAGCACGTGGGTCTCATCTTCCTGCCCCGTAGGGCATTCATGACAGAAGACTGCGGCCAGTAGACACCCAGCTGCTGTGAGTTTGTGGATTTTTGTTTCCTTTCACCTCAGCGGCGGCAATAGCCCATTGGTTTCTTTATTTTTCCCTGTTGGTTTTCTTTTTCACCGGAAATAACCATGTCTGTCCCCCCGGAGGTGTCCACTCTTAGACTGAATGAAGTGGAGTGGTGGTCAGTGTGCATCTTGGAGGATATTCTGTCTCGGGTTCAAGTCTCCGGGACTCCCGAGGCAGCCCGAGAGTATCTGGAGGGCGTGGCGCAGGTGCTTGAGGCATGCCCCAGCCTGTGGGATTGTCCGGAGCTCACAAACTTACTCCTCTCCATATTTCTCCCTCATTGAGTGATGACCCGGGGGAATTAGCGCCTATGCCTGCCAACAAAGAGCAAGCACTCATGCAGACGAAAACCTCCAACCTCTCACCGCTCTCCAGCGGCAGTTACACCTCCTCCTCCTGAGCCTTGGCCCGCTCCATTGGCCGAGGAGCTGGAGGAGCGCAGACAGGTTATACTGGCAGAAACTGACCTCCTCCTGGAAGTTAAAACATGGATTTGGCTCAGGAGCTGGAGGAGTTTGAGCCGATGAGTGAGTGTCCCCTGACTCCGGAGCCTCTCCCTCTCCACCTCGAACCTACCTCTCCGCCTCCCGCTCCTCGTCATCATTCAGGGAAATCCCGCCAGAGGAAAACTCCAACTTCTCAATCGGTAGCTTCTACACCGGGACGGAAGCCTCCTTCAGCAGTGCACCTTCAAAGCTCGTCTTCTTCAGCCGAATTGTCAGCCTTCTCCCTCTCTGCTACTGCTGCTCCTTGCTTCCCCTTGACGCCTCCTCCCACTGCTGTGAGCCAAACTGTTTTTTTCCCAGCTCTGCCCGAAACTGTGTCAGCAGGGGAAGCTCCTCCATGCTCCCCAGAGGGATCCATGACCGTTGAAGTCACGGAGAGGGTCAACCTCCACCCAGCTATAGCAGTTAACATCATGCCCCAGGAATGCAGGCAAGTGAATTTTCCTTCTCTGTAACCTATGTTTGAATTATCTTGCCCGATTCTCAGTGGTGAGGCTCACCACTCGCAGCCCTGTGAGCTCTCACCACCTGCTATAGCTGACTTATCACCTGCGCTCTCCGTGTCTCTTCCTCTGCCCCTTGAGTGTACACCAGCCCCTGGATTGAGCCGCTGGACGTTGGAGGAGCCTGCAGCCATGGAAACCCTGTTTCCAGCCCCCCAGCCATGCTCTGGATGAAGAGTGAGTGTAGAAACCCAGCTGATGCCTGAGCCAATGCAAGAGTGGCCCCGGGCTCCAGCTGAGCAGGATTCAGCACCAGAAAGGGAGATCCACCTCCTGTCACCATGCAGGGCGAGCCACCTGTGTGGGTCACCTCGCGGAGGGGTTCCAGGACTGAGCTGATCACCATGCCTGCTGCAGGGATCGCCACAACAGAGCCGGAGTTGAACCCCCAGAGAGCTGGGCCCGAAGAACCACCCCATGGATCGTCGGGGTCCTGGATGGCGGTGGAGCTTGAGAACAGGCAAATGCACTCCTTTGTCTCTGTCCCTCTTTTGGAGAAATGTTGCCTGGCTCTAGATGGGGAGAGCCAAGTGCAGACTTCAGCTGCACCTGAGCTCACCTCACCGGGCCTCACTGCCACCGGTGGCCCTGACCCTATGTCTGTGTATCTCCTGTCTGAGTTTTTCCCCAGGGTCACCGAGGAGATTCCACCTGTGCTAGATGTCTCTGTGGGTCCAGGCTTTCTGCCCAAAATCATCGTGGGTCCAGCTACTCCCTCCCAGGTCATCGCAGGTGCTCCGCTCCAGTCCGAGACCTTTGTGGGTGCTGCTTCCTCTTCGGCTGAGATCCTCCTAGGTGCTGCTTCCTTTCCTGCTGAGGTCATCACAGGTGCCCCGTCCTAGCCTGGGGCCTCCGAGGGTGCAGCTATGTCCCAGTCCTGGATCTCCGCGGGTGCAGCCTTGTTCCAGCCAGGGTCCACCAAGGTTGCTGCTGCTCTCCAGCCCGGAGCCACTGAGGTTGCAGCATCGATCCA
This sequence comes from Pholidichthys leucotaenia, assembly GCA_020510985.1. Taxonomy (NCBI): domain Eukaryota; kingdom Metazoa; phylum Chordata; class Actinopteri; order Cichliformes; family Pholidichthyidae; genus Pholidichthys; species Pholidichthys leucotaenia. The sequence continues at coordinate 26,311,066 of CM035843.1, forward strand.
GTCCAGGCCCACCGAGGGTGCAGCATCGGTCCAGTCCGGACCCACCACTGGTGAAGCTATGTCCCAGTCCGGGACCACTGAGGTTGTTGCTGCACTCCTGCCCGGAGCCACTGAGGGTGCAGCTCCGCTCCGGCCCAGAGCCACCGAGGGTGCAGCTCCGCTCCGGCCCAGAGCCACCGAGGGTGCAGCTCCACTCCGGCCCAGAGCCACCAAGGGTGTGGCTCCGCTCCGGCCCGGAGCCACCGAGGGTGCAACTATGTCCCAGTAAGGGACCTCCGAGCATACTGCTGGTCAGTCCATGGGCATCGTGGTCCCCTCTCCCTTGCCAGACACCGTCGTGGTTCTCCCTCCTTTGACAGACACTGTCATGGTCCACCATCCTCTGCCTGATGCCATCGTGGTTCCCCTTCCTCTGCCTGGCACCGTCATGGTCCCCCATCCTCTGCCAGACACCGTCGTGGTCCCCCATCCTCTGCCAGACACCGTCGTGGTCCCCCATCCTCTGCCAGACGCCGTCGTGGTCCCCCATCCTCTGCCAGACGCCGTCGTGGTCCCCCATCCTCTGCCAGACACCGTCGTGGTCCCCCATCCTCTTCCTGACGCCGTCATGGTTCAGTATACAACTAGGATAATATCAGTCGCTACGGAGGGTGACAATATGTATGGCTACATATTCATACTATGTAGGATAACTAAGTAGACAGTTATACTGTTTATTGCATCTAGCTACAATGCTCCGCACTGTGTATATACATGTATATTTATATATTTATGTGTATATATGTATATTCACTGCTCTTATTTTCTTATCTTCTAAATTATTGCTCTGAGTGTTGCTATCCCTGTGCTGTTGCAATCCTGTAATTTCCCCATTGTGGGACTAATAAAGGCTTATCTTATCTTATCTTCCTCTGCCAGTCGTCGTCATGGTGCCTTGACCTCTGGTCACCGAGGTTGGGCAGCCACCCCCCGGACCACCATCTCTGTGGTGGTGGCTGAAGAACTCTGGCCAGCCACCTGACAGGCGTGGTTCACATTCTGGGTAGTTCTTGGGTGGTTCACATTCTCCGGTAGACTACCCAACTCTTACCATCTCGCCCTCTGTCAGGCCTGGGACTTCAGCCGACCACCGGAACTGCCCTGTCCTTTGGTCTAGGGGGCCAGGGTGGGTCCTGAGTGGGATTTTGTTTTTGAAAGTTTTCTCTCAGTCTGGGCCTTGCTGGGGTGCCTCCTGAGAGCCTTTTATCTGCTTCTTTTGGTTTGGTTCGGTCCCTCTGTGCCTGGGTTCCCCCCCCCCCCCCCCCGGGTGGGGTTGTGCTCTTGTTGGGGTGGGATTTCTGTGTGGGGGGGTTCTTTTCTTTTGATATTACTCTAGAGTGTCTAGTATCCACCCCTTGGGGGGGAGGGGCCTGTCATGTTCTGAGCACAGAGGGATCCCACCGGGCTGAGGTTATCTGCCTTTTTTATTATTTGTACTGTGTTGTCATTTTTGAGTTGTCACTTATCCTGTATTGTTTTTCAGTATAATTGATTTTCCTGTTTACGTTTGTTATAGGTTGTTTATTGTTTGTTTGAGTTTGCCTGTCTCCATTTTTTGTCTTATCTTTATATTTGTATTCTCTTATGTTCTTTCTCTCGGGGTTGACAGCTGTCAAAGGCTTTATGAGGTTTTGCTCTGCGTGGGCGTGGCCCTGTCAGCTGTCAGCCCCGATGTCTCTCTCACGGCTCCAGCTGGTCCTAATTATGTTTCATTTGCTTTCTCCTGCCCATTCAGATGCCCACACCTGTCATCAATTGTGTTAAGGGTTTTGTTCCTATTTAAGGGCTGTAATTTTATCTTTTCTTTGCCGCAGTCTTATTTGGTCTTCCTCGTCTCCACCAGAGCCTGGCCCTGCTCTTGGTGCGTAATCTGTAAGTTTTCTCCCTTCTTTGTATTTTGTGTTTTGTGCTCCGGGTTGAACTTTTTGTTGCCTTTTGTTCAATAAATTGCCCAAACTCACAATCCAGCACGTGGGTCTCATCTTCCTGCCCCGTAGGCCATTCATGACAGCTAACAATGATTCCATGCACATAGATGCCACTCATCTCCTTCAACAACTCCTTGACTGCAAATATACCAAATCTGATAGAATTGTGACTGTGTCAACATGGTCACAGTCACGTGACATTGGTGAACTAGGCCTCGTTATCACATCATATGATTTGAGACCTGGCAAGAAATTTGAGAGGGCTGGGTGTTGCATACGTCAATAGTGAAGGATTTAAAAGGGGTCTGATTCACCACTCAAACTTAGGGTTTTTGAGAGGAGATTTGTTATCATTATTGCATTCGCTATTTGAGTAGAAGTCAGGGGCGCATGCGCATGCAGCGACCGGCAACTGGTGAAAAAAGTCCATCGTCTGTGTGTGTTTTTATGTACTTTTATATGTTTTTATGAAATCCTCTGTGTCGTTTCTGCCCTGGAGTGTTTGTGGACTGTATGGCGAAGCGCTCCCTGGTTCCAACAACATGGACTTCCTTCCCTTTTTTGCACTGCTGCTACTTTTCCTCCGGCTCTTTGTCTATGAGGTAAACGCGTTCGGCATCATGGCGGGCAGGATACATTATTCCAGGGACATGTTGCTGCATTTAAACATGGTTGATGCAGCGGCTGTGATTGAGCCTAAGCCGCAACTGCCGGACTTTATTTTGAGAGACGGACACAGCGGTGAAAAGAGAGACGGGAGAGACAGCAGAAGGAAGTGCGGAAGGCGTGGAGGTGTGAAATTGCGCCTGAGAAGACGTCAGTTTGGTAACATTCCTCTTCCTTCGATGATTTTTGGGAACGTACAGTCTCTGAGAAACAAGGTGGATGAAATTCAAGGGAATGTACGCTACCAGAAGGACTTTAAGAACTGCTGTGTCATGGCTTTCACGGAATCTTGGCTTACTGCGCATGACCGAGACGCAGACCTGTGGATTGATGGCTTTGGAGCCCCGCTGCGCTCGGATCGGCAGGAAGAGGTAACGGGGAAACGTCAGGGGGGCGGCGTATGTTTATACATTAATAAGCAGTACTGCACATCTGTCACGGTCAGAGAGCGAATCTGTACACCCGATGTGGAGCTGCTGTCTGTGTCACTACGCCCCTTTTATTTGCCTCGCGAGTTCCCCCAGTTTTTCATCACAACTGTGTACATTCACCCGAGGGCAGACGCGGACTCCGCCTGCAGCACAATCTTTGATGTGGTCCAGCAGCTGCAATCAATTTCTCCAGAGGCACCAAACTTCATTCTTGGGGATTTTAACCATGTTTCTTTAAAGAAGGCACTTAAAAACTTTTATCAGTATGTCTCCTGCCCAACCAGGCGAAAAAAGACAGTGGACCTGTGCTATGAATCCATAGAGAGGGCCTATAAATCACTCCCCCTTCCTCCTTTAGGATCCTCAGATCACAACTGTGTACATTTGCTGCCCACATATAAAACTGCTCTCAGAAGAGGCAAGGTGGAGACCTGAGACACTGATGTGTGGACAGAGGATTCAGTGCACAGCCTCCAGGAATGCTTTGACTGTACAGACTGGGAGATGTTCACACTGGCCTGCAGGGATGATTTGGACTCTTTGGTGGATGTCACATGCTCATACATGGCTTTCTGTAAAAATAAGATCGTTTCACGTAAACGTATCAAAATATATCCCAACAACAAACCATGGGTTACAAAATCAGTTAAATCCTGCTTACAGAGGAAAGCACTTGCCTTTAAACAGGGGTCTGTTTCTGAGCTACAGGTTGCCACAAAAGAGCTGAAGTCCAAAATTTTAAGAGCAAAACAGAATTATAAATCAGAATTGGAAAGCAAGATGGCAACAAAGAAACTTGGTTCAGCCTGGGCCAGTATGAAAACTATTGCAGGCCTTCAGAGCACAGAGCGCAGTAATCGTGTGTTTTTAGATGGTTTTAATTCAGACACAGAGCTGGCTAATGCTCTTAATTGTTTTTATGGTCGTTTTGACTCCTTTGATTTTAGCACAGAAACCCAAGATTTGAAACAGAAACTCAAAGACAATCAGCACTTTAATGTTGAGGTGCAGGATGTTAAAAGGGAGTTCTGCGCTGTAAAAGTGAACAAAAGTCAGGGCCCTGATAATATATGTGGGCGCTTGGTAAAGTCCTGTGCACATGAACTGAGTCCTATATTTCACTACATTTTCAATAAGTCCTTACAGACACAACATGTGCCTTAGATCTGGAAAGAAGCCGTGGTTGTTCCCGTTCCAAAATCCAGCTGTCCTAAAACGGTAAACGACTTTAGACCAGTTGCTTTGACTTCAATTTTAATGAAAATTTTTGAAAAACTGATCAGATGTGAGGTCCTAAAGCAGACTGAACATGCATTGGATCCTCTGCAGTTTGCCTATAGGCCTCACAGAGGAGTGGAGGATGCCACTGTCACTCTGTTTAACATGCTTTTTAAACATCTGGATTTTAATGGGACACACGCCAGACTTTTATTTGTGGACTTTTCCTCCACCTTTAATACAATCCAACCTCATATCTTAGTTGAAAGGCTCCTGCAGCAATTTGATTTGAGCAATAATCTGGTGGGTTGGATTCTGGATTTCTTAACCAACAGGACGCAGAGAGTAAGGGTCAATGGTACATTGTCTGACCTAAAGTGCTCTTCTACTGGCTCTCCTCAGGGGTGTGTGTTGTCACCACTACTCTTCATCCTGTACACAAACATGTGTCGGAGCAGACATGACAACAGACACATTATAAAGTATGCTGATGACTCAGTTATTGTCAGTCTCCTCCAGGATGGTGAGAGTGGCCACGGCCCAGTAGTTGATGATTTTGTTCACTGGTGTGAGGATTCCTACCTGCAGCTGAATACGACAAAAACTAAAGACATGATTATTGACTTTAGGAGGAAAAATCCCAGGCACAAAGTCACTGTACTAAAAGGCCAGACCACCGAATGTGTACAATCCTACAAATATCTTGGGACGATTATTGATAGTAATTTAAACTTTGAAGAGAACTGTGAAAGGGTGTGCAAAAAGGGTCAGCAACATTTGCATTGCTTGAGAAAACTTGCACGCTTCCAAGTTGACCGAACCATAATGACAATGTTTTATCGGGCTTTTATTGAATCTGTTTTATCCCTTTCTTTAGTGTCATGGTTTGGTCAGATAAAACTGAAACAGAGGAAATCCTTGGATCAGGTAATTAGATGGTCCAGTCGTTTACTTGGTGAGCCACAGCTGAGCCTGACATCCCTGTACACCAGACAAGTACAGAGGATGGCTACCTCCACTTTAAATGATGACTCCCACCCTTTGCACTGCCACTTTCAGCTTCTTCCCTCAAGACGGAGGTTTGCTGTCCCAAAAAGTAAAACCCAGCGCTACAAAAACAGCTTTGTTCCTGCTGCTGTCAAAGAGTTGAACAAGCTGTAACAATATATTGCACATAATTTAGGTACCTATTTATTAACTCCATTTTATACTTACTTATTCTTGTAGGATGTCACTTGGGTTCTAAATCTTTTATTGGGTTTTAGACCTTTGAGTTTTTAACCTCTTTGACTAGTTTTTAACTTTTGATATGACCCTTCTCTCTTACCTCTGGTTTTTCTCTCATCTCTTTGTCTTTTTATACCCTGATTGATGGAGCCTTGAGTATTCTTATCATGTTTATAGTCAACTTCATGTGTGCCTGTGTTTGTGTCTATGTTGAATGTAATTTGTGGCTTGTAAATATGGATGTCACCAGACTGCAAAACAAATCTACCTACGGGTACAAATAATGTAACCTGAACCTGAGGGACAGTATTACACAAGTTAGAATTAGGTTTTGTAACATCAAACAACAAATTACATGTACTAAATATTACACATACTGTAGATACGTTCGTGATGGTGAAACTGAAGCCTTAAAAAACAAACAACTTTGAGACAATTGCTTCAAGAGCAATAGTGTTATGAAACATTTCATAAACAGTGCCATCTGCTGACTGAGTGTCAGAACTGCATCCAAGTAGAAAATCAGAAAAAATCTCAATACTTTTTTTTAGCATTTGCCCATCCGAGGGCTATTCAAAATTGGATGGCAGGAACAAACAATACAAAGCAAACAAAAAAAAACAACTAACTCCAATAGAACCCTCTCAAATTTCCCACGAGCCCTCAAGTCATGTGATGTGGCTGACATAACGAGGCCTCGCTTGCTACAGTCACGTGACCGTGGGCATGCTGAAACAGCACTCGATACACTGCTCATGATGCAAAAAAAAAAAAATTGCAGAAGACATTGGACAGCTCCTATTACTATAATAAAAAAAGACTATAAGAGAATTATTGTGCTCTTTACTCTCTCTCGCTTTCGCTCTCTCTCTTTTAATATACCCCTTTTTTTGCAAATTGGAATGTGAAGTTTGACTGATTGTTTGTATACTTTTTGTGAATGTTTTGATTTTGTAACCCTTTTGTAACTTTATCCTCATCGAGTTTGTATGTTGTATTTGGTTTTATTAAATTAAAAAAAACTGCTCATGACACTAATGCTTTATATTGCTCGAGTCAGTGTTGAGTGGGCAGTGTCACGTGTAACATCACTGTGGATGTCCCCTATGGATTGGGACACCCCATCATAGCTGCACATAGCCAAAGTGGCTGTAGCATGTAGCTGTCTTACCAGCCACTGCTGAAATTCACCAGCCATTGGCCAGCGTTAATGTCAAGCCCAGCAGTAATTAGGGGAAGCACAGGGTGGAAGCAGACATTTCCAACCAAAAGCACATGGATTAAAATATAAAAACTACAAAACATGCAAACTAAAACATGCAACATAAACTTAAAACTATATAAAACCCAAAAAACACAATAACATACTTCCACCCCATGACATAGTACCTGCACTCTTTTACAACAAAGCCATGCAGTTGTAACACATGCAGAATGTGGCTTGGCATTGTCTTGTTGAAATAAGCAGGGACGACCCTGAAAAAGACGTTGCTTGGATGGCAGTATGTTGCTCCAAAACCTGTATGTACTGTTCAGCATTAATGGTGTCTTCATAGATGTGCAAGTTATCCATGCCATGGGCACTAACACCCCCCCATAACATCACAGATGCTGGCTTTTGAAGTGAATGCTCATAACAACAATTTAGATGGTTGCTTTTCTATTTAGCTTGGAGGACATGACGTCCATGATTTCCAAAAGCAATTTGAAATGTGGATTCATCAGACCACAGCACTCTTTGTGTCGGTCCATCTCAGAGGAGCCCATTCCCAGAGCAACCGGGGGTGTTTCTGGGTGCTGTTGATATATGGCTTTCGCTTTGCATGGTAGAGTTTTAATTTGCACTTGCAGATGTAGAGACAAACTGTTGACTGACAATGGTTTTCTGAAGTATTCATGAGCCGACATGGTAATATCCTTTACAGAATGATAAGATAAGATAAGATAAGATAAGATAAGCCTTTATTAGTCCCACAACGGGGAAATTCCAGGATTGCAACAGCACAGGGATAGCAACACTCAGAGCAACAATCAGAAGGCAAGAAAAAAAAACAAGCAAGCAAGAGCAGCTAATAAACATATGTACGTATTACTATAAAATATATATATATACACACACACACAGACACACAGTGCAGAGCATTGTAGCTGGATGGAATAAATATATGAATATATGAACACACAGTGCAGAGCATTGTAGCTAGATGGAATAAATATGTAAATATATAAACACCCACAGTACGGAGCATTGCAGCTAGGTGGAATAAATATGCAAGTATATAAACACACACAGTGCGGAGCAATGTAGCTAGATGGAATAATATGTAGATATATAAATATATAAACACCCACAGTACGGAGCATTGTAGCTAGATGGAATAAATATGCAAATATATAAACACACACAGTGCAGAGCATTGTTGCTAGATGGAATGAAACAGCATAACCGTCTACTTAGTTATCCTACATGGTATGATTATGTGCCCATACATATTCTCACCCTCCATAGCGACCGGTATGTTCCTAGTTGTATGCCGGAGAGGACCATTGTGTAAGTCAGTTTTTAAAGCAGTGCCGCCTGAGGGATCCAAGGTCGTGGACATTCAATGTTGGTTTTAGCCTTGCCACTTACGTGCAGAAATTTCTCCAGATTCTCTGAATCTTTTGATGATATTATGGACTGTAGATGATGAAATCTCCAAATTCCTTGCAATTGCACATTGAGAAATGTTTTTCTTAAACTGTTTTCCCATGCAGTTGTTCACAAAGTGGTGAATCTCGGCAGCATCCTTGCTTGTGAATGGCTGAGCTTTTCAGGGATTCTTCTTTTATACTTATGACACTCACCTTTTTCCAATTAACCTGCTCACCTGTGGAATGTTCCAAAGTGTTTTCTGAGCATTCCTCAACTTTCCCAGTCTTTTGTTGCCCCTGTCCCAGCTTTTTCGGAAGTCGTACATCAAGCAAGAATGAGAAAGGATTCCACCTACAAAGCTTCAACAATTGGTGTCCTCAGTTCCTAAACGCTTATTGAGTGTTGTTAAAAAGAAAGGTGATGTAACAGAGGTAAACAGGACCCTGTCCAAGATTTTTTTTGGAACATGTTACAGGAATCAAATTCAAAATGAGTGAATATTTGAAGAAAAAAAAATAAAGTTTATTAGTTTGAACATTAAATATCTTGTTTTGTAGTGGATTTGATTGAATATAGGTTGAAAAGGATTTGCAAATCATATTATTTTGTTTTTATTTACATTTTACACAATGTCCCAACTTCACCAGAATTAGGGTTGTTTGTAAATTTATTCAAAAAAGTTAAAAGTACCCTGCATTAAAACTACTTAGTAAAGAACAATTTTGTGAAAAAGGTACTTTAATACATGTAGTTGAGTAGCTCCTTATTACTCACCTAAAAGATACAGCAGACAATAACACTGGTCAACACTAAAATTTATTGTCTGTTTTTTTAGCTGATTTAGGACCATTTTGATGTGCTGAATCCAAAAATCACATTGGTTTTGCTCAATCTGGTCAACTTTTTGAATTATGGCCACGTTGTTTTATATGTTTTTGTTTACATGTATGGATATTTTCGCTTTATATGATGCAAAATTCTTTTTTTATGTCTTGAAATCCTCTGAATTTTGAACAATGATGATGTAACATTCAATTTACATGTACTTACCTTTATTAAATTAAAATTAAATTAAATCACCCTTTATTGTCATTCAACTGTGCAACCAATCATGTACAGTAGAGCAAGATTGTGGGCACATAATCATACCATGTAGGATAACTAAGTAGACGGTTATGCTGTTTCATTCCATCTAGCAACAATGCTCTGCACTGTGTGTGTTTATATATTTGCATATTTATTCCATCTAGCTACAATGCTCCGTACTGTGGGTGTTTATATATTTATATATCTACATATTATTCCATCTAGCTACATTGCTCCGCACTGTGTGTGTTTATATACTTGCATATTTATTCCACCTAGCTGCAATGCTCCGTACTGTGGGTGTTTATATATTTACATATTTATTCCATCTAGCTACAATGCTCTGCACTGTGTGTTCATATATTCATATATTTATTCCATCCAGCTACAATGCTCTGCACTGTGTGTCTGTGTGTGTGTGTATATATATATATTTTATAGTAATACGTACATATGTTTATTAGCTGCTCTTGCTTGCTTGTTTTTTTTCTTGCCTTCTGATTGTTGCTCTGAGTGTTGCTATCCCTGTGCTGTTGCAATCCTGGAATTTCCCCGTTGTGGGACTAATAAAGGCTTATCTTATCTTATCTTATCTTATCTTACCTATCTACTGTGTTAATCACACACACACAAGTGCAGAATCAGAGGGCCGCTGCCATGCAAGGCGCTGCCACAAATTTCCCTCCTCCATTCCATTATTGCTGAGCACCAAGCTGGACGGCAGGAAGTTCCACTTTTATAAGGTCTTCGGCATGACCCGGCCGGGATTTGAACCCCTGCCTCCCGGGTGTGGGGCGGATGCTCTACCAACTGAGCCACCACGCCGGTATATAAAGGTAAGTACATGCACAGTACTAGGTAAGTACTAAGTAAGTACAGGTTTTTACTTAGCACCTGATCGAGAGAAACGGATGTCATTTTCGGATTCAGCGGTGCAAAATTGTCTTAAATCAGTTGAAAAAACACAGACAACTTACAAAAAAATTATTTTTGTAACCCTGTGTTATACGACTGTTGTGAGAGTTTGGTTCTTATTGCCAACAAACTCATTCCCAGTGAGAGTTGGAGTCCGCCAGAGCTGCCCGTTGTCACCGACCCTGTTCATAATTTTTATGCACAGGATTTCTAGGTGCAGCCAAGGAACGGAGGGTGTGATTTTTAGTGGCCACAGGATCTCGTCTCTGCTTTTGGCAGATGGTGTTTTTCCGTTGGCTTCATTGAGCAATGACAGGTCTTACTGGGGTGGTTTGCTACTGAGTGTGAAGTGTCTGGAATGAAAATCTGCACTTCCAAGTCCAAGTCCATGGTCCTTAGCCAGAAAAAGGGGCATTGCCCTCTACAGATTGGGGATAAGCTCTTGGCCCAAGTAAAGGAGATTAAGTATCTCAGGGTCTTATTCATAAGTGAGGGTGAATGGAGCAAGAGATTGACAGTCATGCAATCATTGTATCGGTCAGCTGTGATGACGAGAGAGTTGAGCTCCAAAGTAAAAGCTGTTGATTTACTAGTCAATCCACGTTCCTACTCTCACCCATGGTCATGAAATTTTATTAGGAACTGAAAGAATGAAATCAGGTGTAGAAGAGCTTGGAATAACGAGGCGATGTGACTTATAAACCAGAGTTTATTATCAGCTTCGCTCCTCTAACAAGTCTCATCTAGTGCAGCAGCAGAAGAAGTACGAGAGCGAACACATTCGGCTCTGCGTACTTATACTCACACATAACAAAAGACATGCATATCAAAGCTGACATCCCTCATTATCTTAATCCCCCTCCTTTGTCTTCGTACCCCTCCACCTGGCCCTGGGGGGTCAGGGCAACCTATCTGGTCTCCACCGCAGTGCCTCGGATGCTCTTTGATCTTCACTGGCGGTTGAGACCCTTTGTCCTGTTCTGAGGTGTGAAGTTGCTTTACATATGTAATCACCAAACATTCTCACATGCTTATACATATGTAGGTTATGGGATATATGATTAATATAGACCACAGCCCCCCCAAACGACTAAGAAAAGGACAACAGAAAAATTCACAGTTTAAGATAATTATTATGACATACTAACTGCTACACCTCTTGACAAAGAAGAAACTTTCCAGCAGCCATGCTCCTGTAGAGAATTCAGTGGTAATCATAACAGCATAGTAAAATCACAAGTCAGTCCTAAACTGTTACAGCACAATTAGTGAACAACTTTTGAGTAGTTTGCATCAGTCCCTGTGCCGTCTGGGCTTTAATCTTCTCCCGAATCTGCTGTGGGTCCGTTTGGGCGTCCTGGTGGGACCTTCCTGTAAGGAATCTGCAGCTTGGGAAGGAGAGTGATTATTTGTTCCCTGCAGGGGGGCTGAGTCTTTTCTCTTGGGGGGTCTACCCCGCCGAGGTGCTCTCGCCAACCGTGCAGGCTCGTCTCTCAACAAGAAGGCAGATTTAAGTCTGTCAATGCTGACTGTTTCTTTTCTGTCCCCAAAATCAAGCACAAAATGCTTATCACCAGGTTCCAGCACTCTGAATGGTCCATCGTATGGTGGGCGGAAGGTTGGTTTTAAAGCTTCATGCCTAACAAAAACGAATTTAGCGTTTTTTAAAGCTCGGGGGACAAAAACCCGTGGAAAAGAGTGATGTGCCGGTCCGGGGAGAAAGTCCGGTCCGTTGCTGCCTAAAAACCTCGGGGCTGGAAGATGCCCTGGCTCTGGGTTCTCCGGTAAAAATTCACCTGGGAGCCTGAGAGGTTGTGCAAAAACTAATTCTGCTGGGGAGGCGTCTAGATCCTCTTTAGGTGCAGCACGCAACCCCAATAAAACCCAAGGAAGTTTATTTACCCAATTTGTATCCGTTAGTGAGGCTCTGAGGGCGGCCTTTAAAGACCTGTGAAAACGCTCGCATAACCCATTAGCCTGAGGGTGATAAGCGGTGGTGCGATGAATTGTTGCTCCTAAGCTGCTGGCCATGGCTGACCAAAGCTCCGAGACAAATTGAGGCCCCCTATTGGACGTGATGTCCAATGGGACGCCGAAACGTGCCACCCAGTTTGTCAAAAAAACGCGAGCGACTTCCTCCGCTGTGGTTGACGCCAGAGGGACCGCCTCCGGCCAGCGCGTGGTGCGGTCTATCATTGTTAACAGATGTGTGAAACCTTGGGAGGAAGGTAGTGGTCCCACGAGGTCGACATGAACGTGGTTGAACCTTCTAACAGGGATTCGAAAAGGCTCTAGAGGGGCTTTTGTGTGCTTGTGTATTTTGGCGCGCTGACAAGAAATGCAAGTCTTTGCCCATTCTTTTACATTTTTGCGCAGGCCAGGCCACACAAACTTTTCGGCGACCATTTTAACCGAAGCGCGCACACCTGGGTGCGCGAGGGAGTGAATTGAGTCGAAAATACGGCGGCGCCATGCAGCTGGGACTACCGGGCGAGGTCGGCCTGTTGAGATGTCGCATATTAGGGGGGGCACACCGTCGCGTAAACCCCTTTCCTCCAGCCTTAACCCTGTTGGTCCAGACAGGAGTGCGCGCACGTCCGCGTCACTACTTTGCTCCTCCGCCATGGCTGCATAATCTATCCCTACGTGGATTGGGGCTGCGTATGTGTCCGCGTTGGCGAAGAGTTCAGCGGCTGAGGTAGTATAATCTGTCTCCTCGCGCTCTGGCGATGTCACAGCGCGAGAGAGGCAGTCTGCTACCACGTTAAGTTTGCCTGCCACATGTCGAATGTCTGTGGTGAACTCTGAAATCGCAGCTAGCTGTCTTTGTTGCCTGCCTGACCACTGTTCAGAAATTTTAGCCATCGCAAAGGTGAGCGGTTTGTGGTCTACAAAAGCCGTGAAATGCCGCCCCTCCAACCAGAACTGGAAGTGGCGGATGGATAAATGAAGCGCTAGCAGCTCCCTGTCAAAGGTGCTGTATTTACGCTCAGTTTGGTTTAGCGATTTGCTGAAAAATGCCAAAGGTTGCCAGGTTCCGCCGACGTGTTGTTCTACAACCGCCCCTATGGCCAGGTCTGAAGCGTCTGTGGTTAGCGCAATGCGGGCCGAGGGATCAGGGTGAACCAACAATGTGGCATTAGCTAGGGCACTTTTTACTTCCGCGAAGGCGCGTTCGCGCTCCGGGGTCCATTCGACCGCGTTGGAAGGCTTTTGTTTTCTGAGCGCGTCATATAGGGGCTGCATGAGCTGAGCTGCGCGGGGGAGGAAACGGTTGTAAAAATTAACCATTCCCAAAAATTCTTGCAGCGATTTGACCGTTTGTGGCCGTGGGAAACTTTTTACTGCGTGAACTTTGTCTGGCAGTGGGACTGCCCCCTTCGGTGAAACTCTGTGTCCCAAAAAATCAATTTGTGACACGCCGAATTTGCATTTGGCTGGACTGATTATTAACCCGTGCTCTTCTAGTCTCTGAAAAACCATAGTGAGATGCTGTTCGTGTTCTTCCTCAGACGAGCTGGCTACCAGCATATCGTCGAGGTAGACGAACACGAAAGGGAGGTCGTGTAATACTGCGTCCATCATCCGCTGAAAGGTTTGCGCAGCGCCTTTGAGGCCGAAAGGCATCCGCAAAAATTCAAAAAGACCAAAGGGGGTTATTACAGCTGTTTTAGGAATGTCTTCTGCTCGAACGGGGACTTGGTGATAGCCGCGGACCAGGTCTATTTTTGAAAAAATGCGCACACCCGCCAGATGTAGTGAAAAATCTTGGATGTGAGGAATTGGGTAGCAGTCATGCGCTGTCGCATTGTTTAATCTGCGGTAATCGCTGCACAGTCTCCAAGAACCGTCGGATTTCGGGACCATGTGAAGCGGTGACGCCCAGGGACTTTTTGAGCGCCTGATAATGCCTAGTTTTTCAAGGGTGGTAAACTCGTCCCGAGCTATGGCGAGCTTGGTCGCGTCTAAGCGCCGAGCTTTGGCGAATACGGGTGGGCCGGTGTGTCCGTCCGTCACATATAGAAGCTTGCTTTTTTCGCCGAGAACCGCCGCTGTTAACGGTTCTCGGCTTTGGCGTTTCCCGAAATCTAGTCTAGTCTCATCTAGTGCAGCAGCAGAAGAAGTAAGAGAGCGAACACATTCGGCTCTGCGTACTTATACTCACACATAACAAAAGACATGCATATCAAAGCTGACATCCCTCATTATCTTAATCCCCCTCCTTTGTCTTCGTACCCCTCCACCTGGCCCTGGGAGGTCAGGGTGACCTATCTGGTCTCCACCGCAGTGCCTCGGATGCTCTTTGATCTTCACTGGCGGTTGAGACCTTTTGTCCTGTTCTGAGGTGTGAAGTCGCTTTACATATGTAATCACCAAACATTCTCACATGCTTATACATATGTAGGTTATGGGATATATGAATAATATAGACCACATCAGGGATATAAGTGGCTGAAATGAGCTTTCTTTAAGGTGGCTGGACTCACCTTAGAGACAAGATGAGGAGCTCAGTTATCTGGGGAGGTTCAGAGTAGATGTGAGTAGATGATGCTCCAAATCAAAAGGAGCCAGTTGAGGTGCTCTGGGTATCTGATCAGGATGCCTCCTAGACACCTTCCACATGAGGTGTTTCAGGCATGTCCCACTGGAAGGGAACCTCGGGGCTGACCCAGGGCACATTGGAGGCAATATGTCTCCCAGCTGGCCTGGGAACGCCTTGGTGTCCTCCCTGAATAGTTGAAAGAGGTGGCTGGGGAGAGGGAAGTCTGGGCCTCCCTGCTTAGACCGTCGTCCGCATGACCCAGACCCCCAGATAAGCGGTAGAAGAAGGATGGATGAATCTACCTTTAAACAGAAATAAAACAATTTAGTTCTTGTTACATATGAAGAATAATATACTGTAACAAGTGACTAAACCTGCAGTGATTTTTTAAAGTCTATATAGAGAACTAATGCTCAGGGTGGCAGGATGAATGTTCTGGGGGTTTAATATACTTTTGTTATAAAATAAATTAGCTAATAATTTAACAAAGCTGGCAAAGACAGGCAAAGCTGTCGATTTACCAGTCAATCTACGTTCCTACTCTCACCTATGGTCACGAGCTTTGGGTAATGACCGAAAGAACGAGATCGCGGATACAAGCAGCTGAAATGAGCTTTCTCCGTAGGATTGCTGGACTCACCCTCAGAGATAGGGTGAGGAGCTCAGTCATCCGGGAGAGGCTCAGAGTAGAACCGCTGCTCCTCCACATTGAAAGGAGTCAGTTGAGGTGGTATGGGCATCTGATTAGGGTGCCTCCTGGACGCCTCCCACTTGAGGTGTTTCAGGTACGTCCCACTGTGAGGAGACCCCGGGGCAGACCCAGGACTCGGTGGAGAGACTATGTCTCCCAGCTGGTCTGGGAACGCCTTGGTATCCCCTCTGAAGAGCTGGAGCAGGTGGCTGGGGAGAGGGAAGTCTGGGCTTCTCTGCTTGAACTGCTGCCTCCGCGACCCGGACCTCCGGAAAAGCGGTAGAAGATGGATGGATGGATGGATAATAATTTAACTTCATGTGGATCTGTAGATATGAGGTCAGTGTGATCCATCTTTCAAACTGATCCACATTATTTTTTTTATCTAATTTTAATTTAAGTTGCGCTCTTTGTGAAACAAGAGATCCACAGTCACTTAAATTTGTCTTTTTCTTGTAAATTTTGAATTATCTCACCATTTTGTGACATTTTTGTTTAACTTTTTCTCAGAAATATGGGATTTTGCCTAAATTTGAACCTTTTTTCTAATGGATTTACAATCTTTTCCTTTAAATTTTGCAACAGTTTTGTAATAAATGTAACTTTTTTTCATATAGATTTGCAATTCTTTTCTTGAAAATTTGCAACATTTTTATAGGATAGAAAGAATACACAAAAGATGAAAAAAGCGAGTGAGAGAGGAGGAAAAGTAATCAGTCATAACACACCCTAGCCACACATTCCTCAGTAATTGAGCAGATGATTAGCCTTTGCAGTCAGAAACACAACACCAGCTGTTTGGACACACAGTAATATAAATACAGAGAGAAAAGTAGAGGAAAAAAAGACCAAAAATACAATAAAGGCAAGTAAAATACACATGTGGCAGTCATAATCCTTCAGTACACCCCCGACCTGCACTCCTTTCACTCCCTTTTTTAAATTTCAAACAGATTTTCTCACTTTTACAAGTCAGCTCAGTGCCTTCAATCCACTGGGGTAATTAGAGCTAATTTGTCCTCCTTGTACAAGTATTACAGGTGTTAGGGGTATTAGTCAGAGGCTCAGCTTTCACCGCTCTGTTTGTGTCAACAGGGCAGCCTAATGAAGCATGCTGGGACTGTGGCAGAACACTGGTCCTGCTGATTAGGCTTGATTTACCAAATGATACACAATTCCTCTTTAATAAATGTCGAGGACCACCCAAGGAGCAGAGAATGCAGTGAAACATCAGGGTTTTGTTTTTTTCAAAGTTCTCAGTTTTGGCATCAGTATCAGATGAATCTTGGCATTGTTGAAGTAGAGTTTTTAATGTTTCAGCCTCAGTTTCCAGTTATTTACTTAATACAGCAGGTCTAAGGAAAAAAAGGTGCGCTGGAGGGTCAAACATTAAAATACAATAAGCTTTCTAATTAGATTTAGATCGGATTAGATCATTACAGCTTCATTTGATTAGTAGATTCGATTAAACCCAAATGATACCAGAGAGAGAGATGGTGACAGTATGAGGCTGCTAAAGCTTAAGAAGGCAGAGGAAGAAAATAACCAAACAGTGAAAATACTTGCTGTTCACCGAGATGTGCAAACCCATTGTAGATAGATAGATAGATAGATAGATAGATGTACTTTATTGATCCCAAACTGGGAAATTACAGTGTAACAGCAGCATGACAGTGAGACAACCAAAGCAACAGAAACACACACACAGCAGAATAGCTAAGGGGATTACTCATGGAAAGTAAAACTGCCTAAATAACTTACATACATCATAGATGAATAGATGATGACCTGTATAGATACATGAATCATACCCACTGTACAATGCAGGACTGTCAGGTGCAGAGTGAGATGTGAGGTACCAATTAGAGTTAGACTGTAAGGTGCAGTATGGCAGCATAGTTATGACCAGAATTCAACATCAGAGTGAGTTATTGTACAGTGAAATGGCATGTGGCAGGAAAGATGTCCTGTACCTGACCGTTCGGCAGCAAAGCTGTAGCAGTCTGCTGGAGAAAGTGCTCTGCTGTCTGGTGGAGGGGGTGATCAGGATTGTCCATGATGGATAACAGTTTGTTCAGTGTCCTCCTCTCCACCACTGTCTCAAAGGTCTCCGGCCTGAGACCAATTACAGAGCCAGCTGTCTTGATAATCTTGTCAAGTCTGTTGGTGTCACTGGCTCTGATACTGCTACCCCAACAGACAGCAGCAAAGAAGATGGCGCTGGCAACAATGGCCTGGTAGAAAAGCTCCAACATCCTGATGCACATGTTGAAGGATCTCAGCTTCCTCAGGAAGTAGAGTCTGCTCATCCCCTTCTTGAACACAGCATCAGTGATAGATTTCCAGTCCAGTCCGTTGCTGATTATGACACCCAGGTATTTGTAGTCCTCCACTACCTCCACATCCTCCCCCCTAATCTGCAATGGCTGTGAAGGTGTCCTCTTCTTCCTGAAGTCAATCACCATCTCTCTGGTCTTGCTGACGTTCGGCCTCAGGTCATTCTACTCGGTCCACTCCATAGATCTGTCTACCAATGCCCTGAACTCTCCCTCCGCTCCCCCTCTTATACACTCAACAACAGCTGAGTCACCAGAGAATTTCTGCAGGTGGCATGACTCGGTGTTGTACTAAAACTCAGTGGTGTATAAGGTGAAGAGAAAAGGAAAAAGCACAGTTCCCTGTGGAGTTCCTGTATCACTAACCACCACATCAGACAAGACACTGCCCAGCTGGACAAACTGTGGCCTGCCTGTCAGGTAGTCAGTAATCCAGGAGATCACAGAGCTGTCAACCCCCATCACCCACAGCTTCTCACCCAGCAGCAGTGGCTGAATGGTGTTAAAGGCACTGGAGAAATCAAAGAATGTGATTCTCACAGTGTCTCCTCCACCATCCAGGTGCAAATGGGCTTGTTGCAGCAGGTAGATGACAGTGTCTTCAACTCCTAAATGGGGCTGATATGCAAACTGCAGAGGGTCCAGCCACATCTTCACCTACGGCCTCAGGTGGGCTAAGACCAGTCTCTCCGGGACCTTCATCACATGAGATGTGAGGGCAACTGGTCAATAGTCATTCAGGTCCGATGGAGATGACTTCTTGGGAACAGGAATCAAGCAGGATGTCTTCCACAGCACTGGTACTCTCTCCAGACTCAGGCTCAGGTTGTACAGGTGTTTCAGTACCGAAGCTAGGCACAGGTCCTCAGGATCCTGGCAGAGATGCCATCAGGGCCCGCAGCCTTCCACTGACGGAGTCTCTCCAGCTGTTTCTTAACCTGGTCTGTCATCACAGTGATGTGTGTGTGTGCGTGGGGGGGGGGGTGTTGGTGCTGGTGCTGGTGTCCTCAGAGGAGGGGGAGGGGGAGAGAGAGAGAGAGAGAGAGAGAGAGAGAGAGAGAGGTGCTGGGGGGGGGGTCCGGCTGTGTTGTAGGCAGTGTTGGGCAAGTTAACAAAAATTAGTAACTAGTTACAGTTACTTTTCAAAAGTAACAGAGTTATTTACCAATTTCTGCGGGATTAAAGTAACTAGTTACTTGGAAAAGTAACTTTCGTGTTACTTTTAAATGCATACTTAAATCATCTTGCACATATAGCAAAATAAATTAATTAATGGATTACATTATGGGCTTATTAATGTCAGGCTGAAAACAGACTGTTTCAGACAGAGCTTTTAGAATATGTTCAGTCTGCTTTATCCTGCCCTGAGAGCTCTTACTGTGGGAACAATATGAAGAAAATCAACACAAAATTGTCAGTAATTTCCTCATTTTGGAGTGAGAAATAGGGTTTGTGTAGTGAGAGAGAGGGAATAAGAGTGAGAATCACTCCAAAACAGTGAGAGTTGGCCACACTGCATAAAGCTGTCAGTGTTTCTTACCTTTATATTATGGATTTAATCTGATGTGCAGTGATCCAAAGAAAATGTCCATTATCCACAGTCCAAATGTCTACTTTGACAGAGACATGATCCAGTCCCTTAAATTCCTTTTGGAGATCAAAATCCATCCATCCATCCATCCATCTTCTACCGCTTTTCCGGAGGTCCGGGTCGCGGAGGCAGCAGTTCAAGCAGAGAAGCCCAGACTTCCCTCTCCCCAGCCACCTGCTCCAGCTCTTCAGAGGGGATACCAAGGCGTTCCCAGACTAGCTGGGAGACATAGTCTCTCCACCGAGTCCTGGGTCTGCCCCGGGGTCTCCTCCCAGTGGGACGTGCCTGAAACACCTCAAGTGGGAGACGTCCAGGAGGCACCCTAATCAGATGCCCATACCACCTCAACTGACTCCTTTCAATGTGGAGGAGCAGCGGTTCTACTCTGAGCCTCTCCCGGATGACTGAGCTCCTCACCCTATCTCTGAGGGTGAGTCCAGCAATCCTACGGAGAAAGCTCATTTCAGCCGCTTGTATCCGCGATCTCGTTCTTTCGGTCATTACCCAAAGCTCGTGACCATAGGTGAGAGTAGGAACGTAGATTGACTGGTAAATCGACAGCTTTGCCTTAGAACTAAGCTCCCTCTTCACCACAACAGACCGGTACAACGTCCGCATCACTGCAGATGCTGCTCCAATCCGTCTGTCGATCTCTCGCTCCATTTTCCCCTCACTCGTGAACAAGACCCCAAGATACTTAAACTCCTCCACTTGGGGCAGGAGCCTGTCCCCAACCCGGAGAGGACAATCCACCTTTTTCCGGCTGAGGACCATGGACTCGGACTTGGAGGTGCTGATTCTCATCCCAGCCGCTTCACACTCAGCGGCAAACCGTCCCAGCAAGAGCTGTAGGTCATTGCTGGATGAAGCCAACAGGACAACATCATCTGCAAACAACAGAGATGAGATCCTGTGGTCACCAAGTATGACACCCTCCATTCCCTGGCTGCGCCTAGAAATCCTGTCCATAAAAATTATGAACAGGACCGGTGACAAAGGGCAGCCCTGGCGGAGTCCAACTCTCACTGGGAATGACTCCGACCGAGTGTTGGCAATACGAACTAAACTCTCACAACGGTCGTACAGAGACCGAATAGCTCGTAACAACAAGCCCGATACCCCATACTCCCGAAGCACCCCCCACAAAAATCCACGAGGGACGCGGTCAAATGCCTTCTCCAAGTCCACAAAACACATGTAAACTGGTTGGGCAAACTCCCACGAACCCTCAAGAATTCTCGAGAGGGTAAAGAGCTGGTCCGATGTGCCACGGCCAGGACGAAAACCACATTGCTCCTCCTGAATCCGAGGTTCGACCTCGGATTCAGGGTTCAGTTCGGTTCAGCTCGGATTCAGTTCGATTTTGATCTCCATCTCTTTTTTGGAGATCAAAATCCATTTTTGAATAATCTTTATCCTGTGGTGACCCACCACAATCTACAGGGACATTCATCCTCACACTCAGAAGGTCCAGAAGAAGCAGAGGACCATTCACATACGGACAGCGAACCCCTGGGGGGACAATCAGAACAATGGACTACTGTTTATACATCCCCGGATTAAGGAGAAGACGTCCGGGCACCAGTTGATCATGCTAATCATGTGTATTGACTGATATGGCTGGGTATGGTAGGGTAGGAGGAGGCAACACAGGGAAACGTCCTCCGGACATTTAGGTTATAAATAGCCTAAAGAAACACGAATTTCTAAAAATTTTATTACATAGAATTATAAGAGTAAGGGCTTCAAGATGCCGAAACTAAAAAATATTAAAAAATCAACACAGCACGAATTACACGAGGAAGACGGAGACAAGCAGACCTCAGCGGCTGACAATGCCATGGAGGAAAATGACATGCCAACAGGTGTATCAGATCAAGCTAGCAGCGCGAGTTTGGACTTGATATTGAAAGAACTGCGTGAATTCAGAAAAGATAATAAAGTCCAGCTGGCAGCAGCTATTAAAGAAGAAATGAATAAAACAAACAAGAGACTAGTAGAAGCGGAAGAAAGAATTTTGGAAGCAGAAACTCAACTACAGACTAATGAGGAGGCCCTGGCTGAGATGCGCAAACTCCATATTCAAACGGAGGTTAAGCTCACGGATCTTGAGGGACGATCCCGGAGAGATAATATCAGACTATATGGAGTGAAAGGGGGGTCTGAAGATGATTCTCCATCAATGGTTGCTTTTGTAGAAAGCTTATTAAGGGAGAAACTGGAATTTTCCAACCCCGCGGAACTACGAGTGGAAAGAGTGCATCGCGCACTGACGCTGAAACCTCCGCCAAATGCAACACCACGATCAATTGTCATCAAAATGGCCAGTTCCAGGATAAAAGAAGAAACTCTGAAATTGACCTGGCAGAAACGTGAATTCAAATACCTTGGGAAGAAAGTTAATTTGGACCACAACTACACACCTGAGATTATAAAGAGGCGGAGGGAGTACGCTGAAGTAAAGTTGGTACTTAAAGAGAAGAAAACCCTATGTCAAACCCCTTTCCCAGCGAAAATGAGAGTTTTTTATTCAGATGGAACCATGTTATATGACTTGGCCGAGGAGGCGACCGCTGATATGGAGAAGAGGGGATTCCCGGTGACTGTCGTCAGACGCCCAGAGACTCTCCTGGAACAGATCCAGCAGCTAACATGGCGCACAGACAGGAGGATGAGAGGTCGAGCGACTGGAGAACGCACCCGGGACTTCAAAGAAAAATTACAAGCATTCAGACGACAAGAGCAAGAATGACTCTGGGAGCGACGCAGAGAGATTGAGAACTGAGACTGAATGGAAATACGGATGGTGAGCTTACTATTTCTAATAAACTGCCAGGACAGAATAAACTATGAATAATCTAAGTAAGAATAGATTAAAATCCCACGCAAAAACATACATACAGTTTGGCAATACAGAGTTTTCACAGTCAGATGTTTTTCCTGTGCTGTATGAAGATGGACATTGGCCAATTGGCAGAAAAAGGCCCTCTTTCACAAATATATGAGAGAGGCTCCCCTTCAAGGTTTCCTAAGTATAGGGGCCAAGTTAGGGTCATATCTAAGACCCCACGGATGGAAGTCGTTTAGTTGTTTATATTTTTATTTTATATTTTTATTTTATTTTTTTTTGTTGGATGAGTTTTTGTTTGGAGTTTTTTTGCTGCAGGTTTGGGCAGCCTTCTTGTACATGTTTTTGTACACTCAGGGAGAGTTCTGTTTTATATATATATAGGTTCCGCTATATTAATGATATCAGAACTATCGAAAATGATTAGTAGCAAGATAAAAATTATCTCCTTCAATGTTAATGGCCTGTTGAACCCAATTAAACGTAGCAGAATCTTAACCAAAATGAAGAAAGAACACGCACAGATAATATATTTACAGGAAACTCATTTGGACAATAAGGAACATGACAAATTAAAAAGAATGGGCTTTACTAATATTTTTGTTTCATCATACAAAGTGGGACGAAGGAGAGGAGTTGCTATCCTTCTTTCAGATAAATTACATTTTGAAAAAGAATTTGAGATAAGTGATAAGGAGGGCTGTTTTATTTTAGTAAGGGGAAAGATGGAAGCAAATTCAGTTACGTTACTAAATATATATGCACCTCCTGGAAGTGACTTTCAGTTCTTCAGGAGAATCACTGGCATAATAACAACTGAGACAGTAGGCCTTCTCATTTGTGGAGGAGACCTCAATATACATTTACAGCCAAATCTGGATACCTCCAATGGTAAAGCATCTGACAAATTGCCTTTAATTAAGAAAATTAATACACTATTTGAAGAGGTGGGTCTAACTGATATTTGGAGAAATCTGCATCCAATCAGAAGAGATTACACTTATTATTCCTCACCTCACTCACTATACACAAGAATAGACTATTTTATAACATTTGGAAAAGACAAAGAAAAAATAAATAACTGTGAAATTGGGACAATAGACTTAAGTGATCATGCTCCCATATACCTATCTGTAGATCTTCAACTACAACCAAAAATTATAAATTGGAAGCTAAATTCAAGCCTGCTTAATGATTCGCACTTTATAGAGCAAGTAAAAAAAGAGATACTTTTTTATTTAGAGAATAATGATAATGGTACTGTGTCCCCTTCAATTCTATGGGATGCATTAAAGGCTGTTATAAGAGGGAAAATTATAGCAATATAAGATAAGATAAGATAAGATAAGCCTTTATTAGTCCCACAATGGGGAAATTCCAGGATTGCAACAGCACAGGGATAGCAACACTCAGAGCAACAAACAGAAGGCAAGGAAAAAAAAAAAAGCAAGAGCAGCTAATATACATATGTACATATTACTATAAATATATATATATATACACACAGACACACAGTGTAGAGCATTGCAGCTAGATGGAATAAATATGTAAATATATAAACACAATGCGGAGCAATGTAGCTAGATGGAATAATATGTAGATATATAAACACACAGTACGGAGCATTGCAGCTAGGTGGAAAAAATATGTAAATATATAAACACACAGTGCGGAGCAATGTAGCTAGATGGAATGAATATATAGATATATAAATATAAATATAAACATAAACACACCCAGTGCGGAGCATTGTAGCTAGATGGAATAAATATGTAAATGTATAAACACACACAGTGCAGAGCATTGTTGCTAGATGGGATGAAACAGCACAACCATCTACTTAGTTATCCTACATGGTATGATTATGTGCCCATACATATTCTCACCCTCTGTAGCTACCGGTATTTTCCTAGTTGTATGCCGGAGGGGACCATTGTGTAAGTCTATTGCATCTTTTGCATTCAAAAAACTATTAGGTTGTTACGTCTTTTTGCTATCTCTGCGAGCAGCCCTGCTTAGGTTGTACAGTCTGACAGCTGTTGGTAGGAAGGACCTGTGAAACCTCTCGGTTGTGCACCTGGGATGATGTAGTCTGCTGCTAAATGAGCTCCTCAGTGCATTCAGTATGTCCTGCATAGGGTGGAACTCGGACTCCAGCAGAGATGACAGTTTAGCCACCGTCCTTCTCTCTCCTATCTCCTCCATCGGATCAAGGTGCTGCCCCAGGACAGAGCTAGCTTTCTTGATCAGTTTATTCAGTCTCTTCCTATCGGCTGCAGTAATGCCACTGCCCCAGCAGACCACTCCAAAAGTGATGGCTGATGCCACCACCGTGTCATAGAATGTCTTCAGCAGCGCCCCTTGTACACCAAAAGACCTGAGTCTCCTCAGTAGGAACAGCCTGCGCTGTCCCTTCTTGTAGAGTGCATCAGTATTGTGTGACCAGTCTAGTTTATTGTTCAGATGAACACCCAGGTACTTGTAGGATGTCACCATCTCAATGTCTGTTCCCTGTATATTTACTGGTGCTGTGAGGGGTTGTCCTTGCCTGCGGCAGTCCACCACCAGCTCCTTAGTTTTCCTCGCATTGATCTGGAGGCAGTTCCGATGGCACCAGTCCACGAAGTCCTGGATAAGCCCTCTGTACTCAGCTTCATCTCCATTGGAGATGAGGCCAACGATCGCAGAGTCATCAGAGAACTTCTGTAGATGGCAGTGTGTTGTGTCGTGTGAGAAGTCCGCAGTATAAAGAGTGAACAGGAAGGGAGCCAACACCGTTCCCTGGGGGGCCCCCGTGCTACTGATGATCGTGTCGGACACACAGTCCCGGGTTCTCACAAACTGAGGCCAGTTCGTGAAGTAGTCCAGGATCCATGATGACAGGTGCTGGTCCACCCCTGCGCGCAGCAGCTTGTCCTTCAGGATCATCGGTTGGATGGTGTTGAAAGCACTGGAGAAGTCAAAGAACATGATCCTCACCACATTCCCAGGCTTCTCCAGGTGGGACAGAGAACGGTGAAGGAGGAAGATCACCGCATCCTCCACCCCAGTGCCATGCTGGTAGGCGAACTGGAGTGGATCCATCGCTGGTTCCACCAGGGGACGGAGGTGAGCAAGGAGCAGTCTCTCCAGGGTCTTCATCAAGTGGGACGTCAAGGCCACCGGTCTGTAGCTGTTCAGGTCTTTGGGGTGGGAAGTTTTTGGTACAGGTACCACACAAGATGTTTTCCACAGCTGTGGTACCCTCCCCAGCTTCAGGCTCAGGTTGAAAAATATCCTCCTTATATCCTCCTATAAGAAAGAAAATGAGAAATAAAAAACTATAGGAACTCCAAAATAAATTAAAAGAATTAGAGAAAAAACATAAAATAACAATGGATCAGAATAAATTGGAGGAAATCAAAAAAATCGGAAATGAAATTAATGATTTGACTACTAACGAAATCAAGAAAAAATTAATGTTCCTTAAACAGAGATATTATGAAAGTGAATCAAAATCAATGAAAGTTTTAGCTTGGAAACTTAAAAAGAAAATAGCACTGAATACAGTTCATAAAATTAAAGATCCAAATACTAAAATGATAAAAAGTAAATTAAATGAAATTCAGGGGGCTTTTAAAGTATTTTATAAGACTTTGTATTCTAAAACCACAACATGTAGTACTACTGACATAAACTCTTTTTGGGACTGCTTGGATTTACCAGTATTAAACAAGGAACAAAGTAAAACAATGATTGAGGATATCACAGAAAAGGAATTACAATTAGCAATAAGTAAACTTAAACTAAACAAATCTCCAGGATCAGATGGGTACACTGCAGAGTGGTATAAGGAGCTTAAAGAAGAACTGATGCTGGTGATACTATCCACATTTAACTGGGTTTTAAAGAAGGCACAAATACCACCTAGTTGGAATGAAGCAATAATTTCTGCTATACCAAAAGAAAACAAGGATAAATTAGAATGTGGATCCTATAGGCCAATATCAGTTCTTAATATTGATTATAGGCTGTTCACTGCCATCATGGCTAGAAGATTAGAAAAGTCCATATCACATTTGATACACAACGATCAGACAGGCTTTATCCGAGAGCGTCAAACACAAGATAATATACGCCAAACTATCCATATTATCAATCGTATACAAAGAAATAATATCACAGCAATGGTAATCAGTATTGATGCAGAAAAGGCCTTTGATTCTGTGGACTGGAGCTTTCTTAATCAAGTTTTATACAGATTTGGCTTACATGAAAAAATGATCAAAACAATACAGGCATTACATAATAAACCCACTGCAAGAATTAAAGTTAACGGCTGTTTGTCAAATAGTTTTAACCTAGAAAGAGGGTCTAGACAGGGTTGTGCATGTTCACCGTTATTATTTGTATTATATCTGGAACGATTTGCCCAGTATATTAGACAGACCAAAGGAATACAAGGCATCAATATAAATGGGAAGGAGCATAAATTGGCCTGCTACGCAGATGATATTTTGATCTACCTGGGGAAACCAACAGATTCCCTACCTAAACTTATGGAATCATTCAATTATTTCGGTCAATTATCAGGATACAAAATTAACATAAGTAAAACACAATTGCTTAAATATAATTATAATCCACCAGAAGAAATTAAAAAAAATTAAAAATAATTTTCAATTTGCTTGGCAAACAGAATTCTTAAAGTACTTGGGAGTCATAATACCAAAAAACCTCTCTGAACTACTAGAATGTGACATAACGCACGGCTCAGGAGACGCACACACACAGGCTTAGAGTAGTTCAAAGAGTTTATTAACAGCAGGAGTGAATGAGTGCGTGTCTGCGGGATGTAAATGTGTTGGTGATGGCGTCTGCTTCAGGCACAGAGGCAGGTGACCGTTCAGCCGAGCAACCCTATGGAGAGAGCACAGGGAGAGGGTGACGGGCATACACCAACACAGGAGGGATTTATGGCGAGAGAAGGACTTACTTGGTTTGTCAGGATAGCTGGCGCAACAAGGGGGCGAAGCCCGGAAGACAGCCACCTGGAGAGCTCCGTACAGCAGCGAGGATTGGGCGATGGAGTGGAGATGTCCGCCGCCGGGGAATCCACCTGTGCACAGGGAAGCAGACTGGGAAAGAGAGGTAAGGGTTCTTACCCAAATTATGCTTGCTGAAGAGAAGTAGCTCACAACGGTGAGGGACGAAGTCTGACGGCTTCAGGCCGAGCCTCCGGGCGAGACGGCCTTTATCCCTCGCCGCTGATGATTGTCAGGTGCGTGAGCAGGTGGCGCCGCTGATGAATGGAGCGGCGTGACAGTACTCCCCCCTCTAGCAGCGCCTCCTGGCGATGGCTTATCCGGGTGCGCTCGGTGGAAGTCCGCAATGAGCGATGGGTCCAACACAAACGACGGGGGCACCCATTGTCGATGCTCGGGCCCATAGCCCTCCCAGTCCACCAAGTATTGCAACCCACGACCTCGGCGCCGGGAGTCCAGGATGGAGGAGACGGACCAGGCCGGGTGGCCACCAATCATCCGGGGCGCAGGTTGCGCTGCAGGAGGAGGGCAAAGGGGGTCGGTGACTGCCAGTTTCACCTTCGACACGTGGAAAGTGGGATGGATGCGGAGGGAGGGGAGAATAGCCACGCGCACAGCCACCGGGTTGATGATCCGGGTGATGGGAAAGGGACCCATGAATCGCTGTGCCAGCTTCCTCCTCTCGCCTTTTAATGTGACGTCCTGGGTAGACACATACACGAGTTGCCCAACTCTGTACGCCGGGGCAGGTCGTCTGTGCCGGTCCGCCACAGTCCTGTTGCGCTCCGCTGTGCGTAAAAGCGCATGACGCGCGGCAGCCCAGGTGGAGCGGAACTGCCTAAGGTGCGCCCTAACAGAGGGGACAGTTACCTCGCTCTCCTGCGCTGGAAACAGCGGGGGGTCGTAACCCAGGGACGCCTTGAAGGGGGACATCCCCGTTGCAGAAGAGCGGGCGGTGTTGTGGGCATACTCCACCCAGGCGAGATGGTTGCTCCAGGACGTCGGCTTGGATCTGGTAACACAGCGGAGCGCAGCCTCCAGCTCCTGATCGGTCCTCTCACACTGCCCGTTAGACTGGGGGTGATGGCCGGAGGAGAGGCTCACCTTGGCTCCGATGGCGTTACAAAAAGATCTCCAAACCTCGGATGAAAATTGGGGGCCCCGGTCCGAGACCACGTCCACCGGAATCCCGTGCAGCCTGACCACGTGTTGGACGAGGAGGCCCGCCGTCTCCAGGGCGGTAGGGAGACCTCGCAGGGGGACGAAGTGTGCCGCCTTGGAGAAACGGTCCACGATGGTCAGGACGGTGTCAAAGGAGTTGGAAACGGGGAGTCCGGTGACGAAATCCAGTGCGATGTGCGACCAGGGCCTGCCGGGGACGGGCAGAGGCTGGAGCAGACCCGCTGGAGGGGCATTTCCCGACTTGCTGGTGGCACAGATTGGGCAAGCCCGGGCGTAGCGGGCTGCATCCCTCCGCAGGCCTGGCCACCAAAAGGACCGTTGGAGGAGGCTGATCATCCGAGAGGTGCCGGGATGACAGGTGAGCCGGGAGGTGTGGAGCCAGTGGATGACCTCTCCTCGGACCGCAGATGGGACGAACAGTCTTCCCTCTGGTCCGCCGCCAGGATCAGGTTCCACCTCCTGCGCCTTCCGGATCTTGTCTTCAATGTCCCAAGAGATGGCTCCCACGACGCACGACCTGGGCAGGATAGTGTGGGGCATCTCCTCAGCCTCCACGGGGGTGAACTGCCTAGAGAGGGCGTCAGGCAGGCCGTTTTTGGAGCCCGGCCTGAAGGTGATTGAGAAGCGGAACCTGGCGAAGAACAAAGACCAGCGCGCCTGGCGGGCATTCAGGCGCTTGGCAGATCGTAAGTATTCTAAGTTCTTGTGGTCCGTCAGGACCACAAACGGCAGGTCCGCCCCCTCTAGCCAGTGGCGCCACTCCTGTAAGGCGAGTTTAATGGCCAGGAGCTCTCTGTCCCCCACATCGTAGTTCCTCTCCGCTGGGGACAGGCGCCAGGAGAAGAAGGCGCACGGTCGTTTGGCGCCATCGTCAGGTGACCGCTGGGATAATACTGCTCCCACTCCCGTGTCCGAAGCGTCCACCTCCACAATGCACTGTAGCGCGGGGTCGACCTGGCGAAGGACCCGGGAGGAGGAGAACTCCGCCTTCAGCGCCTTAAAGGCAGCAGCGACCTCTTCAGTCCACCGGAACGGGACCTTCGGGGACGTGAGGCGGGTCAGCGGTCCGACGATCGAGCTGAAATTTGGGACAAAGTGGCGGTAAAAATTGGCGAAGCCAACAAATTGTTGCACCTGCTTCCGGGATGCGGGAGTAGGCCACTCCACCACCGCCTTCACCTTCTCTGGGTCTGGGAGCACCTGGTCTTGAGCGATGATGAATCCCAGGAAGGATGTGGTCCTAGCGTAGAATTCGCATTTCTCAGCCTTCACGTACAGACGATTCTCCAGCAGTCTTTGGAGGACCCGCCTCACATGGACCTGGTGCTCGTCCCTGGACCTGGAGAAGATAAGAATGTCGTCCAGGTAGACGAACACAAAGAGGCCGATGAAATCCCGGAGGACGTCATTAATGAGGCGCTGAAAGACGGCAGGAGCGTTGGTCAACCCGAACGGCATGACAAGATACTCAAAGTGGCCGTTCGGGGTACGGAAGGCTGTTTTCCATTCATCTCCCTCCCGGATCCGGACGAGGTGGTAAGCGTTGCGTAAATCCAGCTTGGTAAACCAGGTCGCCCCCTGGAGGGAGTGAAAGGCAGTGTCCATGAGGGGCAGGGTGTAACGGTCCCTCTCAGTGATGTCATTTAGCGCTCGGTATTCTATGCAGGGGCGGAGGGATCCGTCCTTTTTCCCGACAAAGAAAAACCCTGCCCCCACGGGTGACGATGATGGGCGAATAATCCCAGCGCTCAGTGATTCCTTCAGGTAAGTATTCATGGTCTCCTTCTCCGGCGCCGACAGGCTGTAGAGCCGACCAGAAGGCAGGGGAGCCCCCTGGCGGAGGTTGATAGCACAGTCATAGGGTCGATGCGGGGGAAGAGACATAGCTTTCGATTTACTAAATACCATACCCAGGTCGTGAAATTCTGGAGGCACCAGCGACAGGTCCGGAGGTGCTGTATCTGCCACAGGGGGAGCCGCGGACGGGGAGCAGGCAGCGGACTGAAGGCAGGTGCCCATACAGAAGGTACTCCACGCCGATACCCCAGCTGACCTCCAGTCCAGGACAGGGTTGTGGAGGCGTAGCCAGGGATACCCCAGGATGACGGGCGACACAGAGTTGGGCAGGACGTAAAATACCATCTCCTCCCGGTGGTTCCCTGAGATGATGACTGGGACAGGCATGGTTTGGTGAGAAACTCTCCCAAGGGAGGCACGGGAGAGATGGACCAGGGAGATGGGGTGTTTTAATGCCTGACAGCGGATGCCCAATCGGGTTGCCAGGCCTTGTGAAATGAAGCTGCCCTCTGGGCCGAATCCACCAGTGCGTGGGTGAGGTGCCCAGTGGGATTGTGGCAGAAACGGATGGGCAGCTTTAATTGAGTGAGGGGACTTTGCCAATTGACGTCCGCGAGGCCCCCTACAGTGACTCGCGGACCCCGCCGTTTGGCTTTTGTGGGCAAAGCTCTACCGTGTGTTGACTGTCTCCGCAATACATGCAGAGACCCAACTCACGGTGGCGCTGTTTCTCTGCCGAGGAGAGCTTTGCCCAGCCCGTCACCATCGGCTCCGACTCCTCGGGGCACGATGGTGGCGGCGTCGCCAGGGGGCGAGCTTGGGGCAGGCGTAGCGGGGCTCCCCGAGGGCGAGAAGCAGACGGCTTCCGTCCTGAGGAGCGCTCGCGCAGCCTGTTGTCCAAGCTGATTGCCAGTGAGGTTAGCTCCGCTAACGTTCCGGGGATATCCCGTCCAGCCAGTTCATCCCTCAGATCACTATTGAGGCTGCGGAGAAACAGGCCGCAGAGGGAGCGCTCCTCCCAGCCCAATTCCTCCGCCGCTACCCGGTATTCGATGGCATAATCCGCGGCCGACCGGTTTCCCTGCTGGAGAGCGAGAAGCCAATCGACCTGGACCGCCTCGGAACGAGAATGATCAAACACCTCCAGGAAGCGCCTCACGAACTCGGCATAGGTGAGGGTGGCATAACTGGGTCTCGCCATAATAGCGTAGGCCCAAGTTAAAGCGCGCCCCTCCAGGAAGTTCCCTATGTAGCCGATTCGGCTGTGATCTGAGGGGAAATCTCCGGGCACACGGTCAAACACGGACTCGCACTGCATCACAAACCCCCGCGCTCCGCCGAGCTTTCCGCTAAAGCGAGCGGGGGTCGGAATCGGTGTGAGTCGGGCCGGTGCCACCGGAGCTGGCTGGACGGCCACCGGAAC
The DNA here is from genome assembly GCA_020510985.1 of Pholidichthys leucotaenia. Lineage (NCBI taxonomy): Eukaryota > Metazoa > Chordata > Actinopteri > Cichliformes > Pholidichthyidae > Pholidichthys > Pholidichthys leucotaenia. The sequence goes on from CM035843.1 coordinate 26,342,646, forward strand.
AGCAGGAGCTGCGCCACCCTGAGGAGCCGGGGGGAACGGCTGCTGGGGGTCCAGGCGGTCCAATCGGCCAGTGATAGTTACCAATTGATTCAGGATAACCTGCTGTTGATAAGCTATTTGATCCACTCTAGCCTCGAGAGTGGTAAGCCGGTGTGCGAGCCCGCCGTCCGCCGAGCCGCTCTGCTGAAGCCGTACTGACATAACGCACGGCTCAGGAGACGCACACACACAGGCTTAGAGTAGTTCAAAGAGTTTATTAACAGCAGGAGTGAATGAGTGCGTGTCTGCGGGATGTAAATGTGTTGGTGATGGCGTCTGCTTCAGGCACAGAGGCAGGTGACCGTTCAGCCGAGCAACCCTATGGAGAGAGCACAGGGAGAGGGTGACGGGCATACACCAACACAGGAGGGATTTATAGCGAGAGAAGGACTTACTTGGTTTGTCAGGATAGCTGGCGCAACAAGGGGGCGAAGCCCGGAAGACAGCCACCTGGAGAGCTCCGTACAGCAGCGAGGATTGGGCGATGGAGTGGAGATGTCCGCCGCCGGGGAATCCACCTGTGCACAGGGAAGCAGACTGGGAAAGAGAGGTAAGGGCTCTTACCCAAATTATGCTTGCTGAAGAGAAGTAGCTCACAACGGTGAGGGACGAAGTCTGACGGCTTCAGGCCGAGCCTCCGGGCGAGACGGCCTTTATCCCTCGCCGCTGATGATTGTCAGGTGCATGAGCAGGTGGCGCCGCTGATGAATGGCGCGGCGTGACAGAATGCAATTATTCACCAACCCAAAGAAAAATCAAAGAGAACATCGCTGTTACAACTTGCTCTTGCCGGTCATCAGCGCCAGCGGCGCGCACACCTGCGCCTCATCAGCCTCGGCCTATATAACTCCCTCTGCCCTCTGCTTCGGCCTGGAGTTGTCTGCTCGTCAACACTCCCAAAACCTCCAGCGCTTGTCCGCTTCGTTACCAGCTAGCGCATCACTCTCCAAGCACGTAAGCTGCACTGTTCATCTTACCTTCTCTCCAGCTTCTCCCCTGTGCACAGGTGGACCTCCAGGGCGGCGGCATTCCTCCTCATTGCCTCTCCTCGTCCACACTCTCTCCAGCACGTCGGGAGCGCGCAGCCGCGCTGTCCTCCAAGCAAGCTTCAGCATCACCAGCGCCAGCCACCTTCTCGCCTGCACGTAAGCAGTACATAGTGGTCATTTCCCACGGGGCGTTTGACTGTAGCTAATCCCCCGCTCTGCTCTGTCCTCAGGGTTACCTGGCTGCACGGCGAGCTGTTCCACTCTCAACGCACTCCGTTCACCCACACCACATCCACACTTCCATTCACGCACTCAAACACCACCAGCTGTTGAATAAAAGCCTTAAATCTTCCCGAGCCTGTGTGTGTGTTCCCTGAGCCCATCATTATGTCAGTACGACTCCAGCAAAGTGGCTCAGCGGACAGCGGGCTCGCACGCTGATTTTCCACCCTCGAGGCTTGGGTGGATTTAATCGCTCATCAGCAATAGGTGATTTTCAATCAACTTACCCAAATTGTCCAACGATTAGACCGCCTGGATCCTCCACATCTTTCGGTGGGACAGCTGCGGTTCCCTCCTCGGCTAGCTCAGCTAGCTCGGGACCGCTGACCCGACTCACCCCATTCCTACCCCCGCGCGCTTCAGCGGGAAACTCGGTGAGGCGCGCAGGTTTCTCCTGCAATGTGAGTCGGTGTTTCAGCGTGTTCCCGGGGACTTTTGTTCAGATCATAGTCGAATTGGGTACGTGGCTAATCTTCTGGAAGGGCGAGCGTTAGCTTGGGCTTACGCCGTCATGGCGAGGCCCAGCTACGCGAACCTGACCTACGCCCAATTCGTGCATGATTTTAAGGAAGTTTTTGACCACTCGGACCGAGATAACGTCTTAACCACCCGGCTGCTTAATCTCCGTCAGGGTAGCCGGTCGGCCGCCGACTACGCTGTCAACTTTTGGGTGGTTGCGACGGAAGTTGGGTGGGGCGAACCTGTGCTCTGCAGCATCTTCACCCACAGTCTAAATTCGTTTTTACAGGACGAGCTGGCCTCCCGGGATATGCCAGACCAGTTATCTGATCTAATCTCCCTTGCCATAAGTTTGGATAATAGGTTGAGGGAACGGGCCGCCGAGCGGAGGGCTTCCAGCCACTCGGGCGGAGCTTCCGCCTCAGTCTCGCCCCCTGGCGTTACCCGCTCCAGGGTCCACCGACGACACTGAGGCAATGCTGGTCGGTCGGGCTAGACTGCCACCAGCGGAAAGACAGCGCCGCAGAGAGTTGGGCCTCTGCATGTATTGCGGGGGTGACCAGCACTCTGTGGAGGACTGCCCGATTCGGCCAAAAGGGGACGTCCGCGAGTCGCTGTAGGGGACCTCACGGACACATCCCATTCAAATCCCCTCACTAAGTGCCTCCTCCCGGTTAGGTTCTGTCATAACTCCACGGGTCACGTCACACATGCACTGGTGGACTCGGGGGCGGAACAGAATTTTATTTCTCAAAGCCTGGTAACCCGCTTGGGCATCCCCTGCCAAGCGCTGCCAGCCCCTATTAACCTGGTCACTCTCGCCTGCACACCTCTAGACAGAGTCACCCAAAGAACCAAACCGGTCCCAGTCATCATCTCCGGCAACCATAGGGAGGATCTCAGCCTTGTTGTTCTACCCACCTCGGCTTCACCTATCATCCTGGGTTATCCCTGGCTGCAGCTCCATAATCCCACCTTCGACTGGCAGTCCGGCAGCGTCCTCTCCTGGAGCACCTTTTGCATGAGCACCTGTCTCCAATCCGCTGCTTGTGCTCCGTCGTTGCCGCTCCCAGCCTCTGACTCTCCTCCTCTGGACCTCTCCTTGGTACCCCCGGAGTTCCACGACCTGGGCCTGGTCTTCAGTAAGTCAAAAGCACTGTCTCTCCCCCCCCCCCCCCACGACTGCGCCATTAACCTCCACCCGGGGGCGCCGTTACCATCTGGCCGTCTCTACAGTCTGTCTGCCCCGGAGCATTAGGCCATGGACGCTTATATTAAGGAGTCGCTCAGTGCAGGCATCATCCGGCCGTCCTCGTCCCCGGTTGGAGCCGGATTCTTCTTCGTGGGCAAAAAGGACGGGTCCCTGCGGCCGTGTATCGACTTCCGGGTGTTCAACAACATCACAATTAGGGACAAATACACGCTGCCCCTGATGGACTCGGCCTTCAACTCCCTCCAGGGGGCCACCTGGGTCACCAAACTGGACCTGCGTAGTGCGTACCACCTTGTTCGGATCCGGGAGGGTGATGAATGGAAGACGGGGTTCCGGATGCCCAGTGGCCATTTTGAGTATCTGGTCATGCTGTTTGGGCTCACCAACGCTCCGGCCGTCTTCCAATGCCTCATCAACGACGTTCTTCGGGATTTTCTGGGGGTCTTCATGTTCGTGTATCTCGACGACATCCTGATCTTCTCCTGGACTAGGGAGGAGCATCAGGTCCATGTGAGGCGGGTCCTTCAGTGCCTTCTGGAGAACAGGCTGTACGTTAAAGCGGAGAAGTGTGAGTTTTACACCAACCAGACCTCCTTCCTGGGTTTCGTCATTGCTCATAATCAAGTTCTCCCTGACCCGGCTAAGGTCAAAGCGGTGGTGGAGTGGCCCACTCCCTCCTCCAGGAAGCAGGTGCAACAGTTCCTCGGCTTCACCAACTTCTACCGCCGCTTCGTGCCGAAGTACAGCGCCATCGCCCCTCCCCTGACCCGCCTCACCTCTCCCAAGGTGCTGTTCCAGTGGACCGAGGACACAGCATCGGCCTTCGAGATCCTGAAGACGGAGTTCGCTTCCTTCCGGGTCCTCACCCAAGTTGACCCAGCACTCCAGTGCCTGGTCGAGGTGGACGCATCCGACATGGGGGTGGGGGCAGTGCTGTCCCAGCGCTCACCTGCGGATGGGCAGGTGCGTCCCTGCGCCTTCTTCTCCCGACGCCTCTTCCCTGCTGAACGAAATTACGACGTCGGGGATAGGGAGCTCCTGGCGGTGAAGCTCGCTCTTCAGGAATGGCGCCATTGGCTGGAGGGAGCAGCTCAGCCGTTTGTGGTCTGGACTGATCACAAGAACTTGGAGTACCTGAGGGCGGCCAAGTGCCTGAATGCCCGCCAGGCGCGTTGGTCGTTGTTTTCAAGTTCACCATCACTTATCGCCCCGGGTCCAAGAATGGGAAACCGGATGCTCTGTCCAGACAGTTCGGGCCCGAAGACCCAGAGGATCGAGAACACACCATCCTGCCCACCTCGTGCATCGTGGGGGCCATCTCATGGGGGATTAAGGCCAAGGTCTGGAAGGCAGAGGAGGCGGAACCCGACCCTGGCTGCGGTCCGGTTGGGAGACTATTCGTTCCATCTTCGGTCCGGGGCTACGTCATCCACTGGGCTCACACAGCTAAGTTCGCCTGTCACCCTGATATCTCCCAGCTGGTGGAGCTCCTCCAACGGTCCTTTTGGTGGCCTGGCCTTAGGAGTGATGTCACTAACTACATCCGTGCCTGTCCTCAGTGCCCAACGGGTAAGACCTCCACGTCCCCTCCAGCGGGTCTCCTTTGCCCACTACCGATCCCCGGGAGGCCCTGGTCCCATGTGGTTCTGGACTTCGTCACTGGTCTCCCCAAGTCCAACTCTTATGACACCATCCTGACCATCGTTGACCGGTTCTCCAAGGCGGCCCATTTCATGCCTCTCCATGGGCTCCCTTCGGCGCAAGAGACGGCCGACTTATTGATCCAACACGTCGTCAGGTTGCACGGGATCCCCGTAGATGTTGTCTCGGATCGGGGACCTCAGTTTGTGTCCAAGGTATGGAAGTCCTTCTGCAACGCACTGGGGGCCACGGTGAGTCTGTCCTCCAGTCACCATCATCAAACAAACGGCCAGTGTGAGCGCATTAACCAGGAGTTGGAGGCAGCCCTGCACTGCATCACCTCTTCTAGCCCCTCTTCATGGAGCGCCTGCCTACCCTGGGTTGAGTACACCCATAACTCTACCTTATCCTCAGCCATCGGTATGTCCCCCTTCCGGGCATCCCTGGGGTATGATCCGCCTTTGTTCCCTGAGGAGGAAGGTGAGGTGGTGGTCCCATCTGTCCAGGCTCATCTGAGGCGCTGCCGGTGTATTTGGACCAAGACGCGCCAGGCACTGTTACGCACGACGGAGCGCAATTTTCGGGTCGCCAATCGCCGCAGGAGGGCCGCTCCCGAGTATCAGGTGGGTCAACGAGTTTGGCTTTCTACTAAAGACATTAAACTGAAGGCTGAGAGAAAGAAGCTGGCACAGTGCTTCATCGGGCCTTATCCTATTACTAAGATAATCAATCCGGTGGCTGTGCGTTTGGCTCTCCCCCCCTCCCTCCGGGTCTGCCCGACGTTTCACGTCTCTCATACTAAACCTGTGGTGTCTGACCCTCTTTGTCCTCCTCCCAGAACCCCTCCTCCCCCCAGGATGATCGACGGCGATCCGGCAAGGGGGGTCACGGCCATCCTGGATGCCCGCCGCCGTGGCCGCAGTCTCCAGTACTTGGTGGATTGGGAAGGGTATGGCCCTGAGTGCAGATTCTGGGTGCTCCCATCTCTGGTACTGGATAAGAACCCCATCACGGAGTTCCACTGGGTGCACCCAGGTAAGCCAGCGCCGGGAGGCGCTGCTCGGAGGGGAGTACTGTTACAACTCCCTCTTGCCAGTCATCAGCGCCAGCGGCGCGCACACCTGCGCCTCATCAGCCTCGGCCTATATAACTCCCTCTGCCCTCTGCTTCACCTTGGAGTCGTCTGCTCGTCAACACTCCCAAAACCTCCAGTGCTCGTCCGCTTCATTACCGACCAGCACATCACTCTCCAAGCACGTAAGCTGCACTAATCAGCTTACCTTCTCTCCAGCTTCTCCCCTGTGCACAGGTGGACCTCCAGGGCGGCGGCATTCCTCCTCCTCGCCTCTCCTCGGCCACACTCTCTCCAGCATGTCGGGAGCGCGCAGCCGCGCTGTCCTCCAGGCAAGCTTCAGCATCGCCAACGCCAGCCACCTTCTCGCCTGCACGTAAGCAGTACATAGTGGTCATTTCCCATGGGGCGTTTGACTGTAGCTAATCCCCCGCTCTGCTCTGTCCTCGGGGTTACCTGGCTGCACGGCGAGCTGTTCCGCTCTCAACGCACTCCGTTCACCCACACCACATCCAGACTTCCATTCACGCACTCAAACACCACCAGTTGTTGAATAAAAGCCTTAAATCTTCCCAAGCCTGTGTGTGTGTTCCCTGAGTCCATCCTTATGTCAATCGCAAGATGGAATCTAATTCCATATTTAAACCTAAATTCAAGAAGTGATTCAATTAAAATGAATATACTCCCGAAATTATTATATTTATTTCAAATCTTGCCAATAGAGATAAGTGGAAAACAATTTAATGAATTGGACAAAATGCTGTCCAGATACATACGGCAAGGTAAGAAACCTAGAATCCAATTTAAAACTCTACAATTGTCAAAACAAAAAGGGGGGTGGGGCCTTCCTTCCCTGAGAGACTATTATTGGGCAACACAACTTAGACCCATAATTTGCTGGTGTAATCCATCATATATTGCGCAGTGGAATAGTATTGAAGAGGGAATGACCCCCACTCCTATACAAGCGACAATAGCTGATGGTAACCTACAAGACATTATCAAGAACATAGAAAATCCATGGGTTAAGTGGACTCTTAAAATCTGGAAAAGAGTAGTATCAAAAAATAATTTAGAAGAGAACATAGTAATTTTAAAGTGGTGCGCATATGACTCACATTTCACTCCAAATAAGTCAGACACAAGATTTAAAGTTTGGGCAAATAGAGGGATAACAGCCATATGTAAGATAATGAAAGATGACACACTACTTAGTTTTGAAACACTTAAAGGGAAGTATCAGTTGGAATCACAAGACTTCTGTCGCTACTTGCAGATGAGACACTTTGTCAATAACAGGTTAAAATGTATAGCAGAATCATGTAAACCATTGCTAAATTTATTTAAAAGGGCATATAACTCAAATAAAGATAAAAGCTTAATTTCAGGTTTATATAAAGGTCTTATAAACCTGAAAAGACACTCAACCCTATATGTTAAAACAAAATGGGAAAAAGAAGGAGGAATAGAAATATCAGAAGAGGAATGGACATTAATATGGTCAAATCAATGGAAATGCAGTAGTTCACAGAGCTGGAGGGAGTTTGGCTGGAAAAGTCTAATTAGATACTTTATCACACCTTCCCAGAAAGCTCAGTACAAAGGGAACTCCCCAACTTGTTGGAGAAAATGTGGTAGTGCAAATGCGAATCATTATCATATATTTTGGCTCTGTCATGTTATTCAAAATTATTGGAAGGAAATTCATAAAGCTATACAAGATATTTTTGGATGTCAGTTACCTCTGGAAAGCAAAACTATTCTTTGGGCTTGTGCCCGCAGAGTGGTCAAAGAGGGACAAATACTTATTATGTATTCTACTGACTGCAAGCAGAAATGCAATTACAAAAAAATGGCTTTCACGGGAGAGCCCATCTCTTGATATGTGGATGGACATTACCATGGACATTTATAAGATGGAGAAAATAACAGTTTGTGTCAATTACAAAAAGGATTTGTTAATGTCACAATGGGAAAAATGGACTAAATATGTAACGCCACTCAGGCCGGACTTTCAATTTGCAGAATTGATATAGCAGACTTTGTTAATGTATATACAAGAGTGTATACATTAACAGTTACTCCCTATATGCAGATGTTTATGCTGACCCTCCCGCTTTTTTTCCTCTTTTTTTCTTATTTCTTTTTCATCTCTAAAAAAAAAAAGGACATTCAAATGTAATTATCAAATGAAATGATGGCTTAAAACTACTTTCTAAAGAATGGCAATAAAGAGAAAATTACAAAAAAAAATAAATCAATTTTTGAATAATCTTTATCCTGTGGTGACCCACCACAATCTACAGGGACATTCATCCTCACACTCAGAAGGTCCGGAAGAAGCAGAGGACCATTCACACACGGACAGAGAACCTCTGGGGGGACAACCAGAACAATGGACTATTGTTTATACATCCCCGGATTAAGGAGAAGACGTCCAGGTACCAGTTGATCATGCTAATCACGTGTATTCACTGATATGTATACCAATATGCTAATGTATCATGCATTCTCTCTGTCTGTATAAAAGAGCTTACAATACACGAGTGTACAACACAGCACAGACAACACAGCACAGTAACACAGTAGCGCACAGCGCTACAAGTGCGTCTCATTTTGATGGAGGAAATAAAACTCTGCAACCTTCCAGCTCGTCGCATCTCACCTGATTCTATTCCTCCACAATCCAGGTAGCAAGGAAATGTGTTTTAACTTCAGTGGATCACAGTCTCAGCTGTCTGATGGAAGGTGACTGTTATCACATCTTCAGTCTGTAATGACATATCTGTCAATCAGTCAGTTTAATTCTTGCTGGGTCACAAACTGTCCAGATGCATACCTGTGCTTGAAATCCAGCCGTGGATGTTCAGATAGCGTAAATCCACAAACACGATATTGTTAGCATAGCGTAGCACTAGCTTTGTTGGATCTTGTTGCTGTTCTAAAATGCTTCTGAAGATTGCAGTCGGTCTCACACAACCCACCAATATGCTTTTGTCCTTAACTGCGACAAAGGAAAATTAATGTATATTTCCACAAAAACAAAGTAGCTTCATCTTTTCCTCCACTCAGTAGTGAACAGGCTCTTTGCAACAGGTGATGTTGACTGACAGCTGCGTCAGCTACGTAGGGTCAGTCTGTATTTATTTGCACTAAAAATATCTATCCATATTATTAAAACAAGTAACACATCTGATCAAATTTCAGTTACTGTTAACGCATTACTGAATTTTTAAACAGTAATTTCATTACACAGCACGTTACTGCAAAAGTAGTGGCATTACAGTAACCCAACACTGGTTGTGGGGGTGACAGTGAGCTGAACCTATTAAAAAAAAAAGATTCAGCTCATCGACTCTCTCAAGGCTCCCCGAAGTCTGTCTGTCTCTCCCCTTACACCCAGTGATTTGTCTCATTCCCGTCCAGATATCCTTCGTATTGCTTTGCTGGAGTTTATCCCCCAACTTCCTCCTGTAATTGTCTTTACACATCCTCAGCACTTCTCTCAGTTCACACTGCACTCTCCTCAGTTCCTCCCTGTCTCCAGACCTAAAAGCCCTCTTTTTCTTGTTAAGAAGTGCTTTCAGGTCACTGGTGATCCATGGTGTGTTGTTGGGGAAACGGCGCACGGTCTGAGCTGGCATAGCTGTGTTTTCACAGAATCTGATGTATTCTGTGATGCAGTCGGTCTTATTGTCTATATCCACCCCATGTGGTTCACAGAGTATGCCCCAGTTCATCATCTTGAAGCAGTCCTGTAGTGCATCAGCAGCCTCCTGTGTCCACCTCCTCACATACGCATTTATGCCTTAGTGAAAACGGAGGCATACGGTAATCATCCAATGTGTCTGTGTGTGGTTGGTTGTATCTGTCTGTCTGTTACCGGCTTGTATCATTGTATAGCTACATTTTCTCAACTTCTAATTTGCCAGAAATTCAAGATAGGGCTTTGTTTTTGAAATAAGCACAAATTTAACTCACCATTACCGTCAATGGAGACGGGAAAAAAGGTATTGTAATAACTATGCTGGGCCACTAGAGGTGGCAGTGCAACTTTTTTTACAGCACATGAATGACTTCCTGTCACAGTCAATCTCTAGCTGAGATATAAATAGCTAACTAACTAACCTGCACTTATATAGCGCTTTTCTAGTCACAAAGACCACTCAAAGCGCTTTCATTAATACTAACCCTCTATTCTAAGGGCCTATAGGAAACAGATATCTAGGGACAATTTAGAACAGCCAATTAACCTAACATGCATGTTTTTGGCATGTGGGAGGAAACCGGAGAAATCCCGGAGTAAACCCACGCAACACAGGGAGAACATGCAAACTCCACACAGATCACTGTTGGTCGGGGGCTGGGATCGAACCCACGATCCCACGATCCCCACAATCCCCCGGCCAAGGGTAAACTGTGCTGCCGCAGTGCTAACCACTGCGCCACCGTGCAGCCCAAATAGCAGTTATAAAATAGTGGTTACTGAAAAAAAAAACACGTGTTCAGCAACTACACCATTTATTCATCACATCGATTGTTTTCACACTGGTTTTGCTGTTTAGTTTTGCAGAGGAAAGATGAGGTATTTTCTTCCTGGAGTTTTCCGGAGTGTTGGCCCAGTTGATAAAACGTCCGCCCCACAACCGGGAGGTTGGGGGTTCAAGTCCCGGCCTGGTCATACCAAAGACCATATAGAAATGGTACTTCTAGCTTGATGCTCAGTGTAATAGAATGGAGAAGGAGAAGCTGTTTGTGGCGGCATCTTGCATAGCAACAATCCCTCTAATTCTACATGTGATTAACCCATTGACTGACACAGGCCATGTTGAGCCATAAGCCCCTCGTGGTACAAATTTTTTTCAAGAAAATATTCAGTTCAGATATCAGAGGTTTCCATGGCTATAATTTGAAAGTGGTAAGAGATAACGGCTTACTGTCAATTAGAAAGATGTAGAATATGATCCAAAGTTTGAGATAGGAGTAAATTTATGCATCTACTGTAATTTGCATAATGCAACACAGCCATAACAAATTACATAACTTTCGGTCAAAAATGGACTTTTGGACATATTTACACAAAGGATGGTTTTGTTTTCTTGTCACAGGTTTTGTTTTGGGTTTTTTTGTTGTCTTCTCTTCAGAGTATATGAACCAGAACATTAGTAGAATGTCAACAAAGAAATTCGTCAGACTTACCACTGGCCAGGCAGCTCTCACTTCGTCCATTTCCGTCCACCCTGGTCGTTATTTTGCCTTCTGTCAGTCATTTGCGCTTTCTCTCCCACATCCAGAAACTCCTATGATTATTCCATTGCAATTTTGCTTTTATTCCGCCACAATTTATTTCGTATGACAACCAGGAACCGGTGCGATTGTTCTGTCCAGTCACATGGCGCTGGGGGACCATGGCAGGTGCAAATCAACCAGCGTTGCCCACCCTCTGTGATAAGAAAATGTAGATATTTACCTTCGTAAGCTAAATAATGTCTTTTTTGAATCATAGTTGGCAAATTCAGGAGCACATGCCTCCTCAGTCTTGCAGTCTAGTAAGATCTATCCACAGGTCAGTAAAATGCCACCCAAAAAAGAGGAAATGGAAGAAATTAAAAAAACTCTGAACTTTGTGTTAGATGAACTGGCCAAAGTGACTAGCCAGCAGGACAAAATATTAGACCTAATACAGGAGGTACAAGCCCTACATTCAATAATAAAAGAAAAAGACAAAAAAATTATGGACCTGGAGCAACACGGGCGTCTTTTGGAGCAACGCGTTGAGGATCTTGAACAAGGTTCTCGCATTGATGACATAGTTATAAGTGGACTAGACATCAGATATCAGTCGTACGCCCATGCCGCTACAGGACTGAGTGGTGAACATGCTTCCATAAGTGAATCAATGTCCTTAGAAAACCAAGTGCTTCAGTTCCTTAATGATAAAGACATTAAGGTAGAAGCCAATGCGATCTCAGCCTGTTATGCTTTACCGAAGAAAGATAACAAAACAAAGAAATCAATTGTGATGCGCTTTGTGAACAGGAGGGTGAAAAATGACATACTGAGGCAGGCCAAAAAACTAAAGGAAACTCAAGTTTACCTAAATGAACACCTGACAAAAAAAAAACGCTGAATTAGCACGGCAGGCACGGATGCTAAAGAAACATAATAAGATACAGTCAACCTGGACAAGAAATTGTAGAATTTGGATTAAACTAAATGGAACACCTGAGCAAGCAAAAAGTATAATGATCAGAGATGCTACTGACTTAGATAAATACAGATGAACACTGACTATGAAACACAGAGTGAGGAAACTCAAACTCTAAAAATATGCCACTATGCTGAACATAAACCACAAGAGATGGAGAATGATATTGATCCTGATAACCACTTTTTCAATAATATTCATAACCACTGTGAATATTACACTGAAAAGCAATTCAAAAGTCAAGTGCAATTAGATGGTAAACTGTCAATAATACACTTCAATAGCAGAAGTCTTAACAAAAACTTCTCACAGATTCAGGACTATTTAAAACAGCTAAACAGAAAATTCACAGCTATAGCACTCTCTGAAACCTGGCTTAATGCAGACCAGGCTCCCCTGATGGCAATAGAGGGATATCAGATGTTTAACATTAACAGATCTCAAAAAAAGGGTGGTGGTGTTGCACTGTATATTGATGACCTATATAGATGTAAGCTTGTAAATGAAATGTCCTTAGCACTACCAGGGATTCTGGAATGTGTTACTGTTGAGATTGACCTAGACAAAACAAAAAATCTAATCATAAGCTGCATATACAGAACGCCGGGAACTTGCATTGAGACATTCAGAGATAAATTAGTCAAGCTGTACAATAATATTACTAGTAAGAAAATGGTAGCAATTTGTGGAGATTTCAATATTGACCTACTTAATCCACATCAACAAAATGTAGTTACAGAGTTCATGAACTCTATGTACAGCATGAGTCTATATCCCACAATAACACATCCCAGTAGAATCACAGCTCACTCTGCTACACTTATTGACAACCTGTTTGTCAATGTTCTCGACAAGAAAATAGAAAGTGGATTATTGATAAATGATATAAGCGACCACTTGCCAATCTTTGCACTTATCCATGGCCACACGGGGCCCAACCCAGAAAAAATCTCAAAATCGTTCAGACACAAATCACCAAACGCAATCAGTTCTTTTAAAGAGGACTTGCTGAAGCAAGACTGGACAGAAGTCTATGTATCAGATGTAAATGAAGCCTATGACACATTTACAAACATTGTAACCACTCTTTATGAAAAAAACTGCCCATTAGTTAAAAAAAAGCTTAAACACAAATTTACTGACAAACCATGGCTAACCAAAGGACTACAAAAGGCGTGTAAAAAGAAAAATTTATTATATAAAGCTTTCATAAAGAAAAGGACAAAAGAAGCAGAGCAGCGGTATAAAACATACAAAAATAAGTTAACATATATAATAAGATGTAGTAAAAGAGACCATTACAGTAAAGAACTGGAAAAAAACAAAGACAATATTAAAAATACATGGACAATAATCAACAGTATCCTTGGAAATAAAAGCAGAAATACCAGCTACCCAACTAACACTCCAAAAAATAATAAATCGACTCCCAATGTGAATATAACTTCACCTGCAGATGAATTTAATAATTTTTTTGTTAACATTGGACCTAAACTGGCCCGAGAAATACCCACTACGGTGCCAACAGGTGATTCAATATGCAATAACACTGCTGTAAAAGACACCATCTTCATTTATTTAGCGAATGCAAAGTCCTTAAGCCAAGCAGTTGCCTCCTGGTTTGCTGTATGGAGGGTGTGTAATCCTCCTTCCAGTCTTTGGAGCGGGCAAGCCTCTATGATGTGTTCCATTGTTTGCTCCTCTCCACATGCGCACAGTGGGCTAGGGCTACTGCCCCATCTGTAAAGGCTGGCCAAGCAGGGGCCATGTCCAGTCCTGAAGCGATTGAGTGTAGACCACTGTCTCCTTGGGAGGTTGGTGCCCGGGACCTGTTGGTTGGGGTTTATCACCAGCTGTTTGTTTGGGACCTCCTTGGTCTCCCATTCCTCTTGCCAAGCTGTCTGGATGGTAAAGTCAGCTGGGGGAGGGTTTTTCCAAATCGGCCGTCTGGATGAAAGTCGGGCAGTGGGTGGAGTGTAGATATCTGCATGGATTGGTAAGTGAGGAGAATCTTTAACTTTTTGGAGCATCCTTTGAGTTAATGCTGCTCGCCGGATGTGTGGAGGGGCTATGTTTGACAGTACAGAGAGCCAGGGGAGTGGTGTTGAGCGGATTGTTCCAGTTATAGTTCTCATGGTTGTGTTGAGCTGGGTGTCTACATGGTGTGTGTAAGATGACCTGGACCAGACAGGGGCACAATATTCTGCTACAGAGTATGAAAGGGCCAGTGCTGAGGTGCACAGGGTGGAGACTGCCGCCCCCCATTTTGCACCAGCGAGCTTGCAGAGCAGGTTGTTTCGTACCTTCACCTTAGCAGCCGTCCCCTTTAGATGTTCCTTGAAGGATAAGGTCCTATCAAGGGTCACTCCAAGATAAGTTGGATTTGGGGCATGCTTAAGCTTGAGTCCGCTCAGGTGGATGTTTAGTTCTCTGGCAGCTTTTGCATTGTGGAGATGGAATACACTGGAGACGGTTTTTGCTGGGCTTGGTTTTAGGCGCCAGATTTTACAGAACTGGTCCAGTTTGGCAAGATCTTCCGTGAGCACCCGTTCCAGTGGTTCAAAGTCTGGTGCTTGGAATGCCAAACAGATGTCGTCTGCATAGGTGAATTTGCGGGATTTTGTAGTAGGCAGGTCGTTTATGTAGAGGTTGAACAGAGTTGGAGCTAGAACTGAGCCTTGTGGGAGTCCGTTTTTCTGCATTCTCCATGCACTTGTCTTCTGACTGAGGTGGACTCTGAACCTTCGGTTGGTCAGCAGGGTTTTTATAATTGCTGTTGCCCAAGCAGGGATCGCCTTTATAAGTTTCAGGAGGAGGCCTTTGTGCCAGACCGTATCATAGGCGGCTGTAAGGTCGAGAAACACAGCCCCTGTCTTCAGTCTGCTCTCGAAGCCATTTTCGATGAAGGTGGTTAGGGCCAGTACTTGTTCTCCTGTACTGCGGTCCTTGCGGAAACCTGCTTGATCCACACTTAGAATATCCTCTACCTCTGGGGAAATGCGTTGCAGAATTAGGCGCTCCATGATTTTGTAAGGAACGCTGAGTAGGGAGATTGGGCGGTAGCTTGCTGGTAATTTGTGGTCTTTGCCAGGTTTTGGGATGGCAATGACCTTTGCTGTCCGCCATTTCTTTGGGATCGAGTTTGTTTGTGTGATCCTTGTGTAGAATTGTGTCAACCAGGTTAGGGCTCGGGGGCCAAGATTTTTCATGAATTCTGGGAAGATGTTATCGTATCCTGCTGCCTTTCCACATTTCAGGCTCTGTAGGACTTTCTCCAGTTCAGCAGCCTCGAAGGGTTCAGGGTTCGTTTCCTCTACAGGCATTTTTTGGTGTTTTTTTAGCTCAGTTGTAACTGCTCTTTTGGTGTCTTTGTCTTGGGGTGCTTTGGCGATAGTCAGTAGGTGGGATGCAACTTGGTTGGGTGTGACGGATGCTCGGCTTTGGCTAGGGGGCTTCTGTGCAGCTCCTAGGCGACGGATGAGGCTCCAACATTTCCTGCTAGAGTGGGTAAAGCTCCGGTCAGCAACTGTCTCCTCCCATTTCTTTCGCCGAGCTGTATTTAGCGATTCAATGAGATGGTCTGCTATCTCTGGGTCCCCTGATGTTTGATAGGATTGTAGGAGGGCAGCACTTTCTCCGTCCAAACATGGGACATAGAGGGGTCGGTAGCCTCGTGGGATTGCAGTATGGGCAGCCTTGAAGATTGCGCTGCAGAAGCGGTTGTATGCTTCATCTACAGTGATGGTGTGGAGTGGGATGGTAACAACGCTCCGGTCCAGAGTTTCACTGAATTTCTTCCAGTTGGCTTTGCGGAAGTTCCAGCGCATCTTCCTTGGGCTGTATATGACTGGAAGTTGTAGGCCAATGTGTACAAGCAGGGGCCGGTGTTGGCTGTGTGGAAAATCATCAAGAATGAGGATCTGTGTAGGATATGGCTCCCCATTCAAAGAGCTGACCCAACACAGGTCAGGAGAATAGTCCTTCTTCCACCTAGCAGAGTGGAAGGTTCCTCTTTGTTTGGGGTCGTATATCAAAGCGAGGTCATTTCTGGATGCCCAGTCTGAAAGTGCCTTCCCATCACTGTCCACTGCTGGGTACCCCCAGTCAGGGTGATGGCTGTTAAAGTCCCCCACATAGATGGCAGGGTGGGGTAGGGTGGGTAAGACCTGCAGATCCCAGTTGGCATTAGGGGGCTTGTACACATTGACAATATGGAAGCCACCAATGATTATGGTGTCTGAGAAATGTGTTGTTATCAGGTGATTTGCTTCAACTATGTCAGAACGCACATAGGTGGCACGTCCATGTTTAGCATGTAGAACATAGCACAGGAGGTCAAAGCCTTTGATGGTGAAGCGGCCAGCTTCCTCTGTGCCAATATGAGTCTCTTGGAGGCAGATTACATCAATTGAATGTTGGAAGGCGAGGACTTCGATAAGGCTTCGCTTGGCTGCAGATAGGCCTTCAACGTTTAGTTGTAATATGCGAAGGGCCGATCCTACCACAAAGTGCTCTTGGGGCTGTTTGCTTTCGGCTTTAGGACTGTGACTAGGATTCTTCTTTGACTTGGCACAGAGGCGTCGTCTCTTCGAATTTAGTCTGCTGGTAGGATCATTAGCTTCCCCAGGCGAGCCCGGGTACTGGCGGAGGGCGCGACGAGAACGCTGATCCATTGCCCCCCACCATCTTCATAAAGAACACAGACGAAAGAGAGGTCATTGAAATTGTTAAATCGTTCAAAAGTAAAACATCTACTGACTGCGATGGTATTGATATGCTACTAGTCAAAACTGTTATCGAATGCATAGTGAAACCACTGACGTATATCTGTAACCTGTCTCTCCAATCAGGTATATTTCCCAATGCAATGAAAATAGCTAAAGTAATTCCGATTTACAAGACAGGCGACAGAGGGGAACTCTCCAACTACAGACCAATTTCACTATTACCGCAATTTTCCAAGATACTTGAAAAAATATTCTATGAGAGAATTGACAACTTCATACTGAAGAATGATTTATTGTGTGAGCAGCAATATGGGTTCAGACACAAAAGGACAACAGCATATGCCTTAATGGAATTTACAGAAAAAATATCAACAGCCATTGAAAATAAAGAGTATTCAGTTGGAGTATTCCTGGATCTTAAAAAAGCATTTGATACAGTAGATCACAATCTATTATTAAAGAAACTACAAAATTGTGGTATCAGAGGGGTAGCACTGTCCTGGTTAAGAAGTTACTTAAAGAATAGATATCAGTTTGTATGTGTTAACAACAAAAACTCAGAGCTACTGAAGGTCACCTGTGGAGTCCCACAGGGTTCAGTTTTGGGACCATTATTATTCAATATGTATATAAATGATATATGTAAAGTTTCAGAAAAAATGGACTTAATATTGTTTGCTGATGACACTAACCTGCTATGCAGTGGAAACAACTTGGAACAACTTCTGGATACACTCGGAAAGGAATTAGGAAAGCTGAAACTGTGGTTTGATTCAAACAAATTAACGCTCAATTTAAGCAAGACAAAATTTATAGTCTTTAACAACCATCACAACTACCCAGTACCCAAACTCAGTGTAAATGGTGTAGAGATTGAAAGGGTATCCGAAACTAAATTCCTTGGAGTAATAATTGATAACAAACTGTGTTGGAAGCCACATATTAATTATATAAAAGGTAAAGTATCCAAATCAATTGCAATATTACACAGAGTGAAAAATTTGCTGAATCAACCCACACTATACACCTTGTATCATTCATTAATACTCCCATACATGACATATTGTAATGAAGTATGGGGAAATACATATAAAACAAACATATATCCACTCTTTATGCTTCAAAAGAGAGCTATTAGAATAATCAACAAAGCAGCTTACAGGGAACCAACAAACCCACTTTTTCTTAAACAAAAAACTCTCAAGTTGAAAGATCTGATCGACTTTAAAACCGCAATAATAATGTTCAAAGTGAAGAATCTATCACTGCCCGCAAATATCCAAAAGTTGTTCCAAACAAGGGAGAAACGATATCACTTCAGAGGAACATGTATATTTCAAAAGCCTACAGTGAGAACAACTACCAAGCAACACTGTATTTCAGTGCAAGGTGTCAGATTATGGAACGATTTTGGACCTGAATTAAAATCATGTACAAAGCTTGGACAATTTAAACAAAAACTAAAGGAAGAAATACTCCAAACATATTTACAAGACGACATGTAAACTCACATAAGGATTGACATTTCCAGCCTGTGTTGTGTTATAGCTTAGTTTTTCTTTTTTCTCTGTGACACTATGTCTTAGATTTGTTTTTGAATAGTAACCGCTTAACTTAGACTAGCTCAGTTTTCTTTTTCTCTCAGTCATATTTTGTCTTAGCCTTGTTTTAAATTGTAATCGCTCTTGTCTTGTTTTCTCTTTTTTCTCCTTTGAATTCTTGGATGGAATATGGGTGGGCAATATAAGCTGCGGCTTCAGCCATCACCCATTTCGGATAACTCACGTGGAATTGTATAGTAGAAGGAGTCTTTGTCTAATTTGACCTTGTTGTTATATTATACAGTTTCTTTTAACCTGTAATGTACTATCCGAAATAAATTCATTCATTCATTCATTCATTCATTCATTCATCTAGATTTGTTTACAAACTCTTCTTCTCTGGTGAGGTTTCAGGATGGTTCTATGTCTGCCATAAGTCCTCCAAGGCAAGAGCAGTAAGTTATACGTGTCTGTCACCTTGTGAGGTGGAATCCTTTGTACAACTTTAATCAACTGGGGAGTTTTTGGCCACGTCATATAACATCACATGATGGCGCAGCACTGCAACTGTGCCAGTGGGGGTGCTATCTGTCCATGAAATCTTGCCACAATAAGGGTTAACATTGTAGATAGGAGAAACAGAATTTTGTTGTACTGTACATGATTGGCTGTATGGACTAAATGACAGTAGAGATGGCTTCTTCTTCTTCATTGCTACAAACTACAAGTCCCAACATTCCTCGCCTCAAAAACATGGTGGACCACAGCAGACCACTGCAGCAGACACCTGCGCAGAGTAAGTTTTGTTCTTAAATTATGCAGAGATTTCAATATTAAAACCCCAATAACTCTTACAACTGCAATATTTGATTCTTAAAGCTTGTGTTACGTTACTTTTTTCCAGTGTCTGATTTTTTTTTCCCGTTTAGGGACTGCTTGGTTCCATTAATTTAACCTGTTAAATTGTTTTCTCTAAAGTTCGGCTGATTTTTTTTAAGTCTTAATACTAATATCAGTAATATAAAAACACCATGGTGTGACATGCTTCATTCACTCACTTTAAAATGATTCACTCACTAAACCAAGCAATTTATTAAGGGGAGGAGAAACATGACATCTGTATTTTTTATATATATCACATCTGTAACAATAATCGCATTTTTATGTTGTTTTTCTTTCCTCTGTGGTCCACGGTGGTGAACCTCAGGGTCAGCAGTCAGAGCAGCTGTGAAGATAACAGGCTGGAAGCTAAAATGGTAAATGGCGCTCACTTATATAGTGCTTTTCTTTGCATCTAAGATGACCAAAGCGCTTTACAGATTCTGCTATCCACCCATTCACACAGTGATGGTGGCAGAGCTGCCATACACACAGGCGCTAACCTGGCCACCAGGAGCAACTGGGGGTTCCGTGTCTTGCTCAAGGACACTTTGACATGCAGACTGCAGACAGAGTGGGGATTGAACCCATGACCCTCCAATCAGTAGTCGGCCACACTACACCTGCACCACAGCCGCCCTAAATAAGAATATTACATGTTTACTGTTTATACCAGAAACTGCTACTGTGTTTCAACAAATTGTTTGGAAAAACTTAGTTTTTTGCAAGATTATTTAAGAAACTCTCAATATTCATTGCACATAAGTGTGAAAATTCCAAACGGTTCTGATTGTTCTTGTCCCTTCCCAGGGACAAGAGTTGCAAATTAGCTAATAGCTATACACTCTTTGTGCAACACATCAGATTGATTGTCATTGATTAATTGTCTATGTTTATTGCACTGTCCCTCTCAAATAAACAAATAATCTAAAAAAAATCATTTAATATTCATAATTATGCTTTTTCTTCTGGAAATTTTGATATGTTTACCTGCTATTGCACAGCATTGTGTAACTGTATATATACATTCAATTAATAAAATCTTTTATCCAGCATTTTACTTTGTCCTCCTAATTTTATTCTTGTGCTTCTGTATTTTTATGCCTCAGCGCAAAGGCAACTTAGGCATGCAGTAATCACTCCATGTGTCTGTGTCTGTGTGTCTGTCTGTTACCAGGTTTTCAGCTCACCCACTCAAAATCAACTGGAACTAAAGGCTTGTGTCAATGTATTGGCACTGAGGCATCAGCACTTTGGTGCTTTCATTTTAATTAATATCACCCCCATTCTAAACAATTCTGACTAATATATTTAAAGGGTCATGTGTAGTACAGTGGTGTGAAAAAGTGTTTGCCCCTTCCTGATTTCTCATTTTTTTTGTATGTTTGTCACACTAAAATGTTTCAGACCATCAAACAAATTTAAATATTAGACAAAGATAACACAAGTAAACACAAAATGCAATTTTTAAATGGTGTTGATTATTAAGGGGAAAAAAAATCCAAATCTACATGGCCCTGTATGAAAAAGTGATTGCATCCCCCTGTTAAAATATAAATTAACTGTGGTTTATCCCATCTTTGGAAAGCTGAGATCAATTTCTGTAGCCACACCCACGCCTGACTACTGCCACACCTGTTCTCAATCAAGAAATCACTTAAATAGGACTTGACTGACAAAGTGAAGTAGACCAAAAGAACCTCAAAAGTTAGACATCATGCTGCGATCCAAAGAAATTCAGGAAGAAATGAGAAACAAAATAACTGAGACCTATCAGTCTGGAAAAGGTTATTGAGATTCCAGCAAACCACAGTGAGAGCCATTATCCACAAATGACAAAAACATGGAACAGTGGTGAACCTTCCCAGGAGTGGCCGGCCGACCAAAATTACAGTCATTAGCACAGCAATGACTCATCCAAGACTTCACAAAAGACCCCACAACAACAACCAAAGAACTGCAGGCCTCACTTGCCTCAGTTAAGATCAGTGTTCATGACTCCACCATAAGAAAGATACTGGGCAAAAATGGCCTGCATGGCAGAGTTCCAAGACGAAAACCACTGATGAGCAAAAAGAACATAAAGGCTCATCTCAGTTTTACCAGAAAACATCTTGATAATCCCCAAGACTTTTGGGAAAATACTCAGTGGACTGATGAGACGAAAGTTGAACTTTTTGGAAGATGTGTGTCCCATTACATCTGGCGTAAAAGTAACACAGCATTTTAGAAAAGGAACACCATACCAACAGCAAAATATGGTGGTGGTAGTGTGATGGCCTGGGGTTGTTTTGCTGCTTCAGGACCTGGAAGACTTGCTGTGGTAAATGGAACCATGAATTCTGCTGTCTACCAAAAAATCCTGAAGGAGAATGTCTGGCCATCTGTTCATGGCCTCAAGCTGAAGTGCACTTGGGTTCTGCAGCAGGACAATGATCCAAAACACACCAGCAAGTCCACCTCTGAATGGCTTAAGATAAACAAAATGAAGACTTTGGAGTAGCTTAGTCACAGTCCTGACCTGAATCCGATTGAGATGTTGTGGCATGACCTTAAAAAGGTGGTTCATGCTCAAAAACCCTCCAATGTGGCTGAATTACAACAATTCTGCAAAGATAAGTGGGACGGATGCTCTACCTCTAAGCCACCACTCCGGTGGTGCTTTTCTGCCACTCCTGACTTTCTCCTACAGTACCACACTTCCTCTCTTGGCCTGCCACCCTGTCATCTGCTTTCTCTCGATCCACAAAGACACAGTGCAACTCCTTCTGACCTTCTCTATACTTCTCCATCAGCACTCTTAAAGCAAACATTGCATCTGTAGTACTTTTTCTTGACATGAAACCCTACTGCTGCTCACTGATTGCCACCTCTCCTCTTAACATTTTTCTTCTTCTTTTAGATTTGATTGGGGGTTGGCAACCAGCTTACAGGTGCATTTCCGCCACTGACTTGATTATCATCACTCTATATCTTTGTATAAGGAGTTCTTATAAGGAGTTCTAAGAACAACTCCTTATGTGTGAAAAAATTATCCGTCCTTGGACTGTGTCCTCGGCGGCGTTGCGTCACCTCATCACTCTATGTTACTCTATATATAATTCAAGAAATCTCTGTGTGTCTGTCTGTGTCCTCCTCTTAACCTGGCTTCAACACCTCTTTCCCATATCTTCATAGTGTGGCTGATCAACTTTAAGCCTCTGTAGTTACTACAGCTCTGAGCATCACCTTTGTTCTTGAAAAGTGGTACCAAAACACTTTTTCTCCATTCCTCAGGCATCCTCTCACTCTCCAACATCGTGTTAAACAATCTGGTTAAAAAGTCCACTGTCATCTATCCTAAACATCTCCATACCTCCACAAGTACTGTATGTCATCTGGACCAACCGCCTTTCCATTCTTCATCCTCTTCAAAGCTGCCCTCACTTCCACCTTGCTAATCCTTGGGACTTCCTTGTTCACCATCTTTCCTTCATCCATCCTCCTCTCACTCTCATTTTCTTTATTCATCAGCTCTTCAAAGTACTCCTTCCATCTTCTCAACACACGCTCATCATTTGTTAGTACATTACCATTTCTGTGCTGTACATCCTTCCCAGCTCAATCTCTCTGTCTAGCCAGTCGATACAAGTCCTTTTCTCCTTCCTTAGTGTTTAGCCTCTCATACAACTCACTATATGCCTTTTCCTTTGCCACCTCTCTCTTTGCCATGCGCCTAGATTCCAAAGATTCCTGTCTACTTTCTTCATCTCCCTGATTATCCCACTTTTTCCTTGCAAACCTCTTCCTTTGAATACTTTCCTGTACCTCCTCATTCCACCACCAAGTCTCCTTGTCTTCCTTCCTCTGACCACTGGATACACCACATACCCTTCTACCAGTTTCCCTCAATGCTTTTGCTGCACTTTTCCAGTCATCTGGTAATTCTTCCCTACCACACTGAGCGTGTATCAACTCCTTCCTGAACTCCGTGCAACTTTCTTCATCCTGTAACTTCCCCCACTTAATCTTTGGCTCTGCCTCCACTGTTTTCCTCTTCTTGCTTTGCAAAGTCATCGTACAGACTACCATATGATGCCATCTAGCTACATTCTCCCCTGCCACCAGCTTGCAGTCTCCTATCTCATTCAGATTTCTCCTTCTGTATAAGATGTAGTCCACCTGTGTGTACCTTCCTCTACTCTTGTAAGTCACCCTATGTTCCTCTCTCTTCTTGAAGTATGTGTTCACCACAGCCATTTCCATCCTTTTACCAAAATCCACAACAATCTGTCCTTCCACATTTCTCTCCTTGAGACCATACCTACCCAGGACCTCCTCATCACCTCTGTTCCCTTCACCTACAGTATATGCCCATTAAAGTCTGCTCCAATCACCACTCTCTCCCCCCTGGGAACACTCTCTACCACTTCATCCAACTTACTCCAGAATTCCTCTTTCTCTTCTACCTGACATCCAACTTGTGGGGCATACACACAGACAACATTCAACATCACACCTCTGACTTCTAGCTTCAAACTCATGATTCTGTCTGACTTCCTCTTTACCTCCTGAACACTCTTCACATACTCTTCCTTCAATGCTCTTAGCCTTGCTTCCCTTCCATCTGGTTTCTTGAACACACAGTATATCTACCTTCCTTCTCTCCATCATATCAGCCAACTCTCTGCCTTTACCAGTCATAGTCCCTACATTTAACATCCCTACTCTCACCTCCACACTTCTACCTTTCCTTTTCTCTCTCTCCCTCCTAACACTCCTTCCCACTCTCCTCCTCCTTGATCTTCAACCAACAGCAGCCCATTTTCCATCGGCACCCTGTCGGTTAATAGCATCGGTGGCGGTCGTTGTTAACCCGGGCCTCGACCGATCCGGTATGAAAGTCTCATTCATCATGATCCACATGTTTGATTTGGCAAAAGTTTTACATCGGATGCCCTTCCTGGCACAACCCTCTCCATTTACCCAGGTTTGGGACCGGCACTAGGAGTACACTGGCTTGTGCACCCTTTGTGGCTGGGTTTCGACAACGAGTGACTGAGCGATGAAAATTTTGACAAGGTCTAGTGTCTGCAATATTCGTTTATTTCTACAGTTTAGATGCATAATCAAGAGTGCAGGCTGGATCGGCTGGAGCCACACAGCTTTTAGTTTGTTCAATCGGTGACATTACCAAAATCAGTTGGCAACTACGGAAGTCAGAGTCTTAACGTGGGTGCACAAAATTAATGGAAAAAATTTAATTTCTTTTCTTTCTTGGCAAAATTAAGGCTCCAAAAGTATTATATTCATGTTTATTTTGTTCCCAGCTTTCGGTAGAGGTACAGTAAAAATATGCTTATTTTAGGATCTTCAATGAGTATTCCCATTAATGTAGATGAGCAGGTTTCAGTAAAACTTGTGCCATAGGTAAAATTATGTTTTTTAAAAAAAAGTCACAAATTTATGAGAAAAAAATGTGAAAATTTTCAGAAAAAAAGTGGCAAATTTACAAAAAAGAAATAAAGCAAATTTATGAGAAAAAAGTCACAAATTTACTGGGAAAAAAGAGTCACAAATTACTCGAAAAAAAAGGTGAAAATTTAGGAGAAAAAAGTTGCAAATTTACAAGAAAAAAAATTGTAAAATTACTTGAAAAGAGTTACAAACTTACAAGAGAAATTTAGCAAATCTACAAGAAAAAAGTCACAAATTTATGAGGGAAAAAAAACAGAAAAAGTTGCAAATCACCCAGAAAAGTGTCAAATGTGTGAGTAAATAAATTGAAAATTTATGAGAAAAAAGTGTCAAATTTAAGAGAAAAAGTTGTAAGTTTACAGTATAAAAAAGTTGAACATCATTGAGCAAGTTCCAAATTTACAAGAAAAATGTTACAAATTTATGGGAAAAACTCAGAAATTTACAAGAAAATAGCAAAGTTACAAGGAAAAAAGTAATAAATTTATGAGAAAAGTTGCAAGATTACAGTAAAAATGTGGAAAATTTATGAGAAAGTTCCAAAATTACAAGAAAAAGTTAATAAATTTGCAAGAAAAAAATCACAATTTTACAAGAAAAACGAATTTATCAGAAAAAAGTTTTAAAATTACAAGAAAAAAAATCATCAATTTACAAGAAAAAATTGTGAGTTTACAGTAAAAAAAAAAAAAGCAAATTTATGACTTTCAAATTTTCACAAAAATTTTATCAAATTAGGGGGAAAAAGTTACACATTTACAAGAAAACAGCAAATTTTTGAGAAAATAAGTTGAAAATAGGTAAACGGGTATAGTCCGTGTGGACAGACACAGACGGAGCCAACATGGAACCCGTGGACAAAGGCACATTGGGCCCATAGGACAACCCAGATTTAACCTTTGGTGGCTAAATGTGGGCCCATCCATCCATCCATCCATCCATCTTCTACCACTTAATCCTTTCGGGTCGCGGGGGGGCTGGAGCCTATCCCAGCATCTTTGGGCGAGAGGCAGGGTACACCCTGGACAGATCGCCAGTCCATCACAGGGCCAACACAGAGAGACAGACAACCATTCACTCTCACATCCATACCTAAGGACAATTTAGAATCCCCAGTTTTGATGCCAATTAACCTAACTTGCATGTTTTTGGCATGTGGGAGGAAACCGGAGTGCCCGGAGTAAACCCACGCAGACACGGGGAGAACATGCAAACTCCACACAGAAGGGTCACCGATGGTCTGGGGGTAGGATCGAAATGTGGGCCCCTAAAACTAAATGTTATAGTGAATATGAGAACCAGTTTATGCAAACCAGTCATCTCACTGGGGTCTGTGCACTTTTAAAGCGACATCAGGTGGAAACTGCCAGACTTTTTTTTTTTTTTTTTAACCAGCCACAACTGCGAGAGGATTGCAGTGATGAATGACTTCGCAATGTATTTTTTAGAAAGTACAAATTTGAAGCCAGAATACCAAACAAATGAGGGGGTAAAGGAAGTGGAAGCTGCTCATTTCTGTGATCCTCCCCATGCGATGCCTGAAGTGTGATGGAGCTTCGCCAGCCAAGTGAAGGCAAAATTAAAAGTCACTAAGGCTGCTTTCACACTTAAATTTGTTTAATTTGATCCGAATCAGTTGACAAGTTTGTTACTTTGTATCATTTTCTCCTCGGTTCGGTCCCCTTTCACACAGGCAAAAACTGAGGCAGACCATAAGCAGACCAAACTGTGTCACGTTAAATCCCGCGAGACTTACGTCAGAATGTTCTCTGTTCTTATTGGTCAGATTTTTTTGCCACGAGAACAGGAAAGGTAAATGCAGAAAGTAGGATGACTACTGTGTCTTTATGCATTTCTCGGAGAAAATAATACAAATCGTAGCGTAATCTATGGGGGCTTTCATCGCCCTGGTTATCGTTTATTTCATATGTGCATATACCACTTTTGGCAAATCGTACAGTTTGAAAATGAAGCGCGGCTGCGGATGGGAAATAACATGTTAACGTTCATTAATCCTCCAGAGCCATGACGTGCTCAGCCACAGATATTTTCAAAGATCTATCAGGTATGTACAGTGACAAAATGTTTTACCTTTCGCCGCTGGTCCTGTTTTAGTGCGGTCGCTTTCTCACCTGCAGGACCGCACCAGAGTTCGCCGTTTGATTCAATTGTTTTGGTACGCACTTGAGTGCGATTACCATGTTCTCACCAGACAAAACGAACCGCACTAACGGAGAAAACGAAATTGAGTTCAATTGAAACGGACTAAAGCCTGCAGGTGTGAAAGCAGCCTAATACACAATCACAGAACAGGGAAAAACCAGTTTTTTCACTTGTTTACTATGTAAATAAGAAGATTCACCCAAAACACTGAACAGCAATCTTCAGATTTCTAAATATGGCTTCTTTAGATCTTCTTAATAATTTTTGAACACAATAAAAACCAAAACTGACAGAAAAAATAGAATTACTTATAGGATTTGTCTACAAATATTAATACAGTAAGATTGTACTATACCCTCCAATTAGAAAATATCTTCTACTGCTAAAAACATGATTAACTGGTGTGTCTACAAGCAATTATAAATTTAGTCATGCCTTATTGCTCTTGACTTAATTCACTCAACACTGTTAGTGTTTCACTGGAGGGGCAGGCAGTTCATTCATAAAGACTGCAGTAACTGCAGCAGCAGGCTGTTTCTGTGAGCTCCATTCTGGGTAACGTGCCAGTAACCACAGAGGCCAGTACATAGCTGTCATTCCTCTGCTCGCTGAAAGCACATTTAGCAACCAACACCTGTTTCCCTCGCTTAGGCTCCACTGTCGGCCACTGGCCCTGCCTGCATCCAGAGGAGCAGGGAGTCAGCTCGTATGGAGAAAAAAAATAAAGTTATTTCTGGAATGTAGCTAAGAGACTATTTTTATTGCAAACATGTACAGTAGCAGCAGATATCCCAGCTCACACATAAGTAACTATAACTGAAGAACAATTCATCCCAAATGGAATGTTAAAATGTTTGCGTGGAAGCTTTTTTAGATTCCTAAATGTCTGGATTTATTAAAGAGTCCCTATTGTGCTTTTTGGGGTGTCCTCTTTATTTTAGAATTTTACACAGGATTTTGGGGACATTATATGGTCTTCAGAAGTGAACAGCCAAAGTCCACCTGCACAGTTCTCCTCTCCCACCAAAAACTTAGGACTACAACTCTGCCTAAAATGCCTTGATTGGGTTAGCAGCTCCCTTTTGTGAGGTTATCACATCATTTTAACATTTCCCATGTCATTCTGGCTTATTTTTTGTGGCATTCTTGTTGATTACGTGATCATTTTTTAAGGCTTTGACCACAGTGTCATAGAGACTCAGCAGTACACCAAAGTCAGTCGAACAAAGATGGTTCAGGTTGCTCACTCTCTGTTTGCTGCCAGTTTGTACAGTGAAAAGGAGGCTGATACTGTAATAGAGTTCATGACACTCATATCCAGTCAGCAAGAATGAGCGGTTCCTTTGGTGGAGCCACCAAAATGAAAAACTGGTTTCAGGTTTCTTTGGTGGAAACAGTGCCATAGCAACTTTACTTCAGCAGAACGCAGACCAAATGACCATTTTTACCTTATACGTATGTACTGACATTAAGCAACCTCTAGTGATTGTGGAAATAATGACATGAAGAAACATGGCAGAGGTTTACAGTTGCAATCTGTGTAAGATAGTCCTTCACCTTTTCATAATCCTGCACCGATTCCATCCATCTTCTACCGCTTTTACGGAGGTCCGGGTCACGGAGGCAGCAGTTCAAGCAGAGAAGCCCAGACTTCTCTCTCACCAGCCACCTGCTCCAGCTCTTCAGAGAGGATACCAAGGCGTTCCCAGACCAGCTGGGAGATGTAGTCTCTCCAGCAAGTCCTGGGTCTGCCACGGGGTCTTCTCCCAGTGGGACGTGCCCGAAACACCTCAAGTGGGAGGCGTCCAGGAGGCATCCTGATCAGATGCCCAAACCACCTCAACTGGCTCCTTTCAATGTGGAGGAGCAGCGGTTCTACTCTGAGCCTCTCCCGGATGACTGAGCTCCTCACCCTATCTCTGAGAGTGAGTCCAGAAATCCTATGAAGAAAGCTCATTTCAGCCGCTTGTATCCGTGATCTCGTTCTTTCAGTCATTACCAAAAGCTCCTGACCATAGGTGAGGGTAGGAATGTAGATTGACTGGTAAATCGACAGCTTTGCCTTAGAACTAAGCTCCCTCTTCACCACAACAGACCGGTACAACATCTGCCTCACTGCAGATGCTGCTCCGATCCATCTGTCAATCTCTTGCTCCATTCTCCCCTCACTCGTGAATAAGACCCCAAGATACTTAAACTCCTCCACTTGGGGCAGGAGCCTGTCCCCAACCCGGAGAGGACAATCCACCTTTTTCCAGTTGAGGACAGGCGCCGATTCCCCTAAACCTCCCCTAATCCTCTGATTCTCCTAAACTTAAATCGGATATTGTACCTCCAGCTTTTACCATGACCTTAACCACCTAAAAATACATAAAATATTATTAGAATGAATACATAAAAAAGATAATCCTTAAACTGGGAGTGAGTGTCAATCCAGGAAGTGAAACTAAACAGATAGCAGTGACAAGACATCAAGATGGAGAAATGAACTTTAGTCTCCAGGGTGAATGTGCATTTTTGCTGCCATCTGCATACACTAGGTATCAAATTTAAATCATCACCTAACCTAATGAGTAAGCCTTTGGAGTGTGGGAGGAAAATGGAGGTCACCATAGAAACAAGTCTTTGTAGGCTATGGGAAAAATTACAAAACTACCAGCAAACTTTAATGCATAGTTACTTATGATTGACTGATTTGATTAACTGTGTACACATAGTTAATCAATTAAACACTGGTTAAGTATCAAAAACATGCACTTTATGTCAAGGAATGCATACATTTTTGCATAAAACTGTACATTGCTGTTGTTTGGAACTTATGAAGTAATAATGAAAATTAATCTAATATTCAAGAAAAACTACATATTTTAGTGGTGGTTAAAACAGACGTATGACAAGCTGCTGATTGGTCTGGCCACACACAAAGACTGTTGACCAAAATCACTTAAAAACCAAAACCATAGTCCATTTCACACAAAAAAAAAATCCCCCGTTTAGTTCTGCTCCCACTCTCCTGGCACTGACCTGTCAGTTTGCTAATTAGTTCCATCTGCAGTGTGTTGGATAAATTAATGTCCCCATTCATTAAAACGCCAAAAGGAAAAACCTTGTTCAATTACCATTTTAAGTAAAAAGGCTCATTTTAAAACATTTGATCAAAATGACATAAACTTCTATGGTTTTATTGAAGTGATGTCAGTTAAAAACCTCAGTTAAATGAATTCAAACACAATCTGCATATTAAAAATGTGCTGCTCTGTAATAATGCGACCTTCATCTTTGTACTTGAATATTTCATATTCTTGCATGAACTATTTTTGTAGCAGGCAATTGCAAAACAAGCTGAAAGCAGTGAGTGATGTGTTGCTCTGCCACCTGGCTGTCAGTCATCCCGGCCTCTGTTGTGTGACCCCACCTGCTGCTACTGTCCCATGCTGCCAATAATGACCATACCACACATACCAGAGCCACAGAGGGGCATTCTTGGTCCATTGACCCAGATCTTTTTCTTTTTTTTTTAGCTTTATCGCTGTCACTAGCGGCAGGTTTTAGCTGGAGACTAAAACAACTAACAGATTGGTTCCGGAGGCTGATGTGGAGTCATAAATTGTTCCCCGTTATTAGATTAACGTTTTTGATAGATGGCACAGGATAGGTTTAAATGTTGGCAAAATGCTGACATTTCAGACAGTAATGCATTTCGTATTTTATAATATGCTTCTGATAGTACCTGCTGAGCTCTAATTCTAAGCTGTAATAGCACTGAAAGTGAAGAGACAGCAAGATGTTTTTGTTAAGGGTATTGTATTGTACTAGAAATACATATTTCCTATTAAATAATGATTTGTTGACCTGTTGTAATTAGGTCTTATTCAAGGAATTGAACTCAAATGAGCTGAGCAGCATTTTTTTAAAGGAGACCTATAGAACAGCAGACTTACAAGAATGAGTCACGTGCTCCCGGGAGCTTTTGGCCATGCACCAAGGAAACCAGGAGGACTTCTTTGACAGACTAATCCTGCAGGATCAATCATGGATCCGTCACTATGATCAGGAGACTAAAGCCCAGTCAAAGCAATGGAAGCGTGGTGGGCAAGGTCATGCTTACGGTCTTTT
This sequence comes from Pholidichthys leucotaenia, assembly GCA_020510985.1. Taxonomy (NCBI): domain Eukaryota; kingdom Metazoa; phylum Chordata; class Actinopteri; order Cichliformes; family Pholidichthyidae; genus Pholidichthys; species Pholidichthys leucotaenia. The sequence continues at coordinate 26,373,432 of CM035843.1, forward strand.
GGGACCAGCATGGAGTGTTGATGATGGATTTCCTGGCAAAGGGTACCAGCAATTATCAGGACTTACTGTGCTTTACTAGTATTGATAGGCCGATCTGATATTTAGTGTCGCTAGCTGGTCCGATCCAGACAAAATGACTGGATCATATTGGGGAGCAATAAATAAATAAAAAAATTCTCCAAAATAAACCAGTTAACACCTTTTAAAAGTGCCTAATATTCTATAAAAATCTCTCATTCCCTCCACAGCGAGCAGACCTTGCTTGCACTTGACCTTGTCCCTAATTTTGTCTTCTTTGGGCCAGTCTAAACCTAAACAGGTCATAATGTTAGAGACAAGATTTAGGATTAAAAATAGATGAACTAAATAAGATATTGTAAAATTATTTAAAAAATAAACAGTCGACTTATAGACAAATAACTGCATATTAAACTGTTTATAAAATCATTCTAGACTAAGAGTGAAAATCTTGCTGTAGAGAAGATCTTTGTTGGTTTGCTGCCAGTAGCACAACATTGTCTCCTGGAAGATTAAAAGTGCTCTGAAATCATTTCAAATGGGTTACAGAGAACGTTCCATCTCTGATGGCTGATGAGTTGAGCTGTTATTTAAGATGTCATTAACTCATTCTAAATGTGTGGTCAGTGTTCTTACATGTTACAGAGAAAGACTAAAATCTAACTTAACTTTGTTAGCGCTGTGATGGAGGACGGATGTCTGTGACTGCTATTAGGGCTTCATATCAGACTCATACTAGACATAAACTTGCATTCATTTGCATTGAGTTCAGACTGTTCTGCAATTTAGTAACTGTTTTTTATTTAATGAAAACCTTTTAGGTGTTATTTGACATTATGTTCATCATGCATATTCTAATGATCTCAGTTTTAAGCAGTTATATTAATGCTGCTGTTTGGAGGCATTAAAATTAACAAAATGGCCTTTCTGCAAAATGACCTTTTGCAGATAGATGTATGTTAAGCTGTAATTATTTTTATTAATACACTCCTGATCAAAATCTTAAAACCAGGGGGAAATTACACATATTTATATTCCACGTTGGTGGATCGTCACCAGATTGTAAGCAAAGCTTCAAAATACAAAAAGAAGAAACAAAAGCAAGAGACAAAAAACAGAGAGTAGGCAAATTATTGAAAACTGCATTTAAACGCAAACAAGTTGTTCATCAGCTGATCAAAAGTTTAAGACCACAGCCCAAAACCCCCCCAAAACAGAACAAAAAGTGTCAAAAAAAAAAGGACTCCTTGGTGAGCAGCTCCACTGTTCTTGTTGATCCCTTCAAAAATTCATTTAGGCATGCCTGATGTGAGCGTTTCCAGGAGGCTGGTGTGAGCGTTGCTCCATGACGGAGTCTCCTCCACTGTGCCGTGTAAAAACCATCTCCGGTGGGATCTCCTTGTCATGCCAGTAACGTTGGAAACCATCAGGACTGTCCAGGATCAATTTTTTTCTCATCAAAGAACAAAACTTTCTTCACTTTCAATGTCCCATGTTTGGTGCTCCCTTGTGGCGTGGGTGGAGACGTGGCCTTTGGAGACGGTTTTTGCTCTTTAAGCTCTTCTTTCGTAGATGCTGCCTTGTGGTTATTGGGCTGCAGTCAGCATCAGTAAGGGCCTTCATTTGGGTGGAGGATCAGCCTGCGTCTTCATGGCCATCTCCACCAACCTCCTGGAAACACTCACAGCAAGCATGTCTAAACAACTTTTTGAAGCGATCAACAAATGGGGCTACTCCGTACTGAGTCCTTTTTTGTCACTTTTCTGTTTGTTTTTTTTGGGGGGGGGCTATGGTCTTAAACTTTCGATCAGCTGACGAACAGCCTGTTTGACTTTAAATGCAGTTGCCTACTCTCGATTTTTTGACTCTTGTTGCTGTTTCTCCTTTTTGTATTTTGAAGCTTCACTTACAACCTGGTTGTGATCCACCAGCGTGAAATGCAAATACTTATAATTTCCCCCCAGTCTTAAGATTTTTATCAGGAGTGTACAGACATAAATGTGACAGAATGCATCTATAAAAACCCTTATAAGTGCAGTTGTAAGAGTGTAATTTTACAACTTTAACATCCCCAACCTTTAACACTTACAGAAATGCTATGGAAAGGAGTACACTGAATTTATTCAGGCTACAAGCTGCATATCGGTTTTGTACTGGTATCAGCAGGTACCCAAATTTAAAATATCTGATCGGCTGGGGCAGTAAAAAAGCTCTATTGTTACATCCCTATTTACTGCTGCAGAAATCACAGAAGGCCATCAAAACTGAGAGGTGTGGCATGCTGACCAAAGGTGTTGGCCTCCTGCGAGGCAACGCCCCGCTTCTCAACCCGCCTGCTGCCCAGACGGAAGTGCGGTCCTGCAGTTATGAAATCCTCCCTCACCTGCCTTACTCTCCTGACCTCGCACCATCTGACTTCCACCTCTTTCCGAACATGAAATCGTTTTTGAAGGGCAAGCACTTCGATGACAATGAAATGCTGATTTTCAAGGTCAAGTCGTCACTTCTGATGCGACCTGCAGACTTCTACAGGCAAGGTCTCCACAGCTTCCTAAAGTGATGGGAGAAGATGTGACCCTTGGTGGTACCAATGTAGAGAAAGACCAGTAACTGGAAAGTTTGGTTCCTCTCAGCCCATGAGAAATGAATCAGTGGAAATCTTTAATGAGCAGCCCTTGTAGAAGGCAACTGTTAGAACACATTAGTCATATTTCAAACAAATATCAAAATATATGTGTTTATACAGCAAACTGTTGCACCGTTAAACTTGTTGAAACCTTTATTTTAAATGAGCCGTGTGAAAAACAAACATATTCACTCTTTTATGCTTGCCTGGATGCTGCATGTGTGTGTTGCATGTGTGCATGCGAGTGTGTCGGTAGACAGAGTAATCTGAGGGATAACATGATGCTCAGCCTGCTGATCCTTCACCTCCCCAGGTTCCGACAGTCCAACACCCATCATTCTTCACATTAACTTTGCCTAATTGGCAGGTAATTCTCTTCCCCCCACTGCCCGGCTTCTGTCCCGCTGCATTGTCCTTGTACTCTACTACCACCCCTACTGCTTAGCTCTTTATCCACCAATCTAACCAGGCACCCTGTGGACAGTGAGCCACTCAGCTGGACCCCTTGTCCAGGCCAAGAGATCCAGTGTGCTCTATTACTGTAAGGTGGGGGGAGCCAAGTGTGGAGCTTCCTCTCTGCTGGGAAGACTTTTACAGGGCTGACAGGAATGCCGGCCCCAAACACTATTAGCCTGTCAGCATCTGCAACCCTTTTCCACACAAAGGCATTTTCTCAACAAAACATTCAGGCAGATTCAAAGTGTTGATCAGTTTTATCAAAGCAACACAAATGCTTTTGTCTGTCTGAAGTTAAAACACAGACGGCCGCCGCTCTGCTTAGTGTCCACATGCCCCACATTTTTAAGATTCAAAAACTCCCTCTTTGTTCTTCTTCCCTGTTTTCCAGAATACAAACACAGACATTCCAGCTGTACTGCATCTCATCCTGCCCTGACAGTGATTGACAGGTGTTTGCAGAGCCACACTGGAAAGTCAGACACGAGGCATATGGGAGTCCCACCCTGCTGTCATGTCCACCTTCCCATGAGTCCATTGTGGCTGAGGTGGAAGTGGCAGGAGCAGTCAGGAGCTTGTCAGAGCAACAGGAAGAGGGTAACAGCCTCGCACTCACGCCAGCAGCCTCCCTCCCTCTTACAGGAACAACCTTCGATCACTCTGTCGGACCCCCCCCCCCCCCCCCGTGGGTATGTCAGCTGCCATTAACTTCCCAGACTTCCAGTGTGCAGGAGAGCTTCCCCTTTTCTTCCCCACCCTAGCGCAGGTGACTCAGCAGCACTGTGCTAGGAAGAATCTGTCTCGTCAATGAAGACAGCCTTAGGGGCTGTGCACACGGCAATGTTTTTACCCTAAACTGTGGAACTTCTTCTACAGTTTAGCTGTCTGTGCAAATGACGTCGGGTATTTGGAGATGTGAAAGTGTAGAGATTTGAAAACCAGCCTCTAGAGTGGAGAGGTTTTACCGGCACATTTCTCTGCGTCCGTGTGCACAGAAATAAATAGCAACGGTGCGTTACAGCCCCAGTTCATAATAGATTTCAGCCAGCCCACCCACCATGGAGCTTTATTTCTCACAGAAATACAAGCTCCATGATTAAACTTTAGGCTTGATGTATTTATAGTTTTGCAGAGCTGCTCAGCCAGCCGACATCACATCATATCACTATTTTTTTCTTACTTGAAATGCATTTGTACAGTTATGACTGAAGACTGCTTATCAAATATTCAAACCAGATGTCACTAAGTCAGATTTTTTTTATTACCTGCAAATGGACTTCTTGCACACTATAGAGTAGCATACTTCCACATTCCAGTCTACCCACATTTCCAGTTCTGCTTTCATTATATTTTCTCATTCCCTGGTGCTTTCTCATCCATCCATCCATCTTCTACCGCGTTTCCGGCGGTCCGGGTCGCGGAGGCAGCAGTTCAAGCAGAGAAGCCCAGACTTCCCTCTCCACAGCCACCTGCTCCAGCTCTTCAGAGAGGATACCAAGGCGTTCCCAGACCAGCTGGGAGACATAGTCTCTCCACCGAGTCCTAGGTCTGCCCCGGGGTCTCCTCCCAGTGGGACGTGCCTGAAACACCTCAAGTGGGAGGCGTCCAGGAGGCATCCTGATCAGATGCCCATACCACCTCAACTGACTCCTTTCAATGTGGAGGAGCAGCGGTTCTACTCTGAGCCTCTCCCGGATGACTGAGCACCTCACCCTATTTCTGAGAGTGAGTCCAGAAATCCTACGGAGAAAGCTCATTTCAGCCGCTTGTATCCGCGATCTCGTTCTTTCTGTCATTACCCAAAGCTTGTGGCCATAGGTGAGAGTAGGAACGTAGATTGACTGGTACTGTAAATCAACAGCTTTGCCTTAGAACTAAGCTCCCTCTTCACCACAACAGACCGGTACAGCGTCCGCATCACTGCAGATGCTGCTCCGATCCGTTTGTCAATCTCTCGCTCCATTTTCCCCTCACTTGTGAATAAGACCCCAAGATACTTAAACTCCTCCACTTGGGGCAGGAGCCTGTCCACCAACCCAGAGAGGACAATCCACCTTTTTCCGGCTGAGGACCATGGACTCGGACTTGGAGGAGCTGATTCTCATCCCAGCTGCTTCACACTCAGCGGCAAACTGTCCCAGTAAGAGCTGTAGGTCATTGCTGGATGAAGCCAACAGGACAACATCATCATCTGCAAACAACAGAGATGAGATCCTGTGGTCACCAAGCATGACACCCTCCATTCCCTGGCTGCGCCTAGAAATCCTGTCCAGCTTTCTCATCAATAAATCAATTTTATCGCTTTCACGTATCATTGTACATACTGGAAATAGAGTGCGGGCAGATCGTTTTTTCTTTATGAAGTTCATGTTTCACATTTTGATTGTTTTTGTAGCCATACTGAGCCGTTTAATAGTTCACCAGTTAGCTTAGCAGCTGGCAGCTATCGTGTTTGTTTATATCTCTGGTATTCCAAATAAGACTGCATGGTCTGTAATAGACCTGTGAAACTCACGGAAATATAATAATAATAATCCATCCATCCATCCATCCATCCATCCATCTTCTTCTGCTTAATCCTTTTCGGGTCGCGGGGGAGCTGGAGCCTATCCCAGCATCTTTGGGCAAGAGGCAGGGTCCACCCTGGACAGATTGCCAGTCCATCGCAGGGCCAACACAGAGAGACAGACAACCATTCACTCTCACAGTCATACCTAAGGACAATTTAGAATCCCCAGTTTGATGCCAATTAACCTAACTTGCATGTTTTTGGCATGTGGGAGGAAACCGGAGAAATCCCGGAGTAAACCCACGCAGACACAGGGAGAACATGCAAACTCCACACAGATCACTATATAAAAATAATAATAATCTACCTTATTTCTAGGCCCCATGATGCCTTGCGTGAATTATGGTAGCAACTTCCGGTACTAGTTTAGAATGTTTGGTTGTCACTGAAACGGGACACTTTTCCTTGTTAAAAAACAATGACTTCGGCATCAGAAATGCGGGAACACGGCCTCTTGCGCCTCAAAACAGTAACATAATCATACCACTTCCCACGACTATTGAGGGATGGGAAGATGGCCTTATAAAGTGGCCTCATAGACAGTAGCTCTGTTAGTTAGCACCACTGCTAAGATGCTAACGCTGTAAACAAATGACCCGTGCTGGCAAAATGAGTCACTTTGAGGACATTTTCAAAACTGATGTAACGTTATTTCCATATTCTGTATTGAAACATCTTCAAAATGATATTTAGTTTGTAGGAAGTGTACAAAAACTGACCCGGAAAAAAGACGATTTGTTTATACTTTGGCTAGGTTGAAAACTCACATTCGATCAGTTGGGAGTTACGTCTTCCGCAAAAGCATAGGTGTTTTTAGAAAGTACAATTTCTAAGCTTTACAATGATACCAGACACTCATGGGGGGGGGGTTTCCTGGGACTTTGCCGCTACCAAATAAAGAAAGAGTCATGATTTATGACTTCTCGTTGCCTGTACTCATAATGATGCGGTGTGCATTCCGACTAGCACGTCTCCACTGCAATAAAGTCGGTTGCATTTTGTTAAAACATGTTGGACATAATCAAATTTACCTTAGAGCAGAGGTACACCACAACACCGTGCTTGGATGTCGTTCGTCACTGTGTGGTGAGAAGCCTCCATTTATCCAAACTGGCACAACCACGAACACCAACAACAGGTACCAGAACTACGCCAAAACATTCAAAAAATACAAAAATTAGAAGAGCTGAAATTAGCTGCCACTTGAGTGCAAAATACATACGTAGACTATACATTAAAATGAATTTGAAAAACTTTTGAAAATGCTATTTTAAATGCCCCTGCTATTCCACTCTTATTAACTGATTTAACACTACCGCAGCCGAAACCGGAAGCTCCGCCCATAATCGTTCCTACTGCGGCACCCCCAGGATTAAGGTGGATAATAATAATGGATTAGATTTATATGGTGCTTTACATGTCAAGTGACATCTCAAAGCGCTTTACAGTGAGTCCATTATTCATTCACTCCAGACAGACATTGATAGTGATAAGCTACTACTGTAGCCACAGCTGCCCTGGAGCAGACTGACGGAAACGTGGCTGCCAATCCACGCCAACGGCCTCTCCGACCACTACCAAACATTTATGCACATTCATACCCAGTGTCATGGACACTGGAGGCAAGGTGGGTAAAGTGTCTTGCCCAGGGACACAACGGCAGGATGGTTGGGGAAAGCGGGTTTCGAACCACAAACCCTCTGGTTATTGGATGACCCGCTGTGCCTCCTGAGCCACTGCTGCTCACATTTCCCTCCTCCGTTACATTTTTGCTGAGCACCAAGCTAGATGGCAGGAAGTTCAACTTTTATATGGTTTTTGGCATGACCCGGCTGCAACTTGAACCCTGACCTCCAGGTTGTGAGGCAGATGCTCTACCTCTAGGCCATCACTCCGGTGAAATATACATATGTTCGACTCCCACCTGTTACCTGACTTCTTTCAATATTTTTGTATGCAGAATCCCTCGGTTATTGATGTTACCATTACTGTTATTGATATTAGCTTAGTTATTGCATGGACTCAAATGAACGTGAATGAGCTCGTGTAAAGACTTTGCACAATACATGTCCATTACACAGCTCTGTTACAGCCCATGCAGCGGTGTTTGGAATGACACAGATATAAACAAATATGATAGCTGCTAGCCGCTAAACTAACCGGGGAACTATTAAATGGCTCAGTATGGTTACAACAATGATCAAAATGTGAAACACAAACTTTATAAAGAAAAAAAGTGAGCTGCCCGTACGCTATTTCCAGTATGTACAATAATAAGTGAAAGTCATAAAATTGATTTAATGAGGAGAAAGCACCAGGGGATGGGAAAATATAATCAAACGTAACTGGAAATGTGGGTAGACTAGAATGTGGAAATACATTATCTTACATTGTGCAAGAGGTCCATTACACAGGTTGGTTATTTATTCATTCATTCATTTATTTATTTATGACTCCCTCATTCTTTCAACTTAAAAAAAAATCAAATGTAAATATTTTTGCTGGGGAAATCTGACGTTTATACACTACTCACAAAAAGTTAGGGATATTCGGCTTTCAGCTGAAATTTCAGGATGCACCTAAAATGCACTATAGCCTTTCCAAGTGAACTTAATTTGACCTTCTCTGACCCTTTGAATGCACATGTCCAACTATTCGATGTTTCAGTACTTTTTGCATAACTTGCTGTTCTCTAACAAGGTGCTTAACGGCAAAATTCACAACAGGTGTTTGATACATGAATCGACCAATAAATTTTCTGGTTCGGTTAGAATTGATATTTAACCTGTTGAACTCTGTTCAACTTCCCTAAAAACGCCTAAAAATAACATACCCGAAGTAAATCAAAAGCTGTTCTTCAACCCTTTGTAGCATCTTCATGGGGTTGGTCTCATTTAAAAGAAAACACTCTGAATTTTTTGGCAAAACAGTCATAATCTCTCTAAGTGCTCCTGCCACTGAGTAACAATCATCTAAACATACTGAATTTGAAGAAAATAAAGTTCGCCTGGGTGTTTTTTTAGATACAAATGCTTGCAAATAACATACAGTTGTCAGATACTTGCTGGAAAACACAACAGAAATGTAGAACCAAGTGTTTTCAAGCTCAGGTCAAAATTTTGTAACAATACCACAAAAAATGAATATATTACACAGCTTTTTTCTCAGGTTGTAACAAGGCGTTCTTGAACTGTGCCAAAAAAAAAAAAAAAAAAAAAAAAACTGTGCCAAATGGCACAGTTTGGAAAACTGTGTACCAGAGTTCACTATCTCAGCAGTTTGCACAGTAAAACCAAGGGTTAACAACCCAGACATACACAGCACAGTTCCTGTTTTGTTTTTTTTCAGGCAAAAATAGCCTACAGTGTAAGAAAAATTATGCGAAAAATTAATACATTTCACTAAAGTATACACAAAAACACCCCCCCCTCCAATTTTTCCAGAGTTCACTATCTCACCAGTTTACACAGATACAGGTCAACTGGACCCCTGACCAAGTGCGCACCCCAAGTGGACCACGGAATCCAATCTGTACATGTACAGGTGCATTCTCCATCCAGTGATTTATAAATGCTGCCCCAGATAAGATAAGATAAGATAAGATAAGATAAGATAAGCCTTTATTAGTCCCACAATGGGGAAATTCCAGGATTGCAACAGCACAGGGATAGCAATACTCAGAGCAACAATCAAAAAGACAAGAAAAAACAAGAGCAGCGAATATACATATGTACATATTGTGGGACACATATGTGGGTTTCATATGCACAAATGTATATCACCTTATGCTTCATATGTATATCACTGTATGCTTACTGTATGCTTCACGTCTCAGATGAACAAAGGACTGAGCCTCCTCGGAGATAACAGGAGGATGTGAAATGTGGTCTTTGGTATGCAAAGAGATGGCCGTGGGGGATTTCCTGGCTGCCAGTGACTTTGGGTGGAGGTGATAAGATCTGAAAGGGATGCATTGTTACTTGGGATTAAATGCAATGTGACTGGAGCTTTGAAGCTCCTGGGGTATAAAAAGGGATGAAGGTCTGGGTTTCTTCCTCTTTCTGTATTGCTGATGTTGGAGAATGTGAATAAACCTGACTCGTGAGATAAACTCTGCCTCGTCCTTTCACATTTCCACAATATAAATATATAAACACACAGTGCGGAGCATTGTAGCTAGATGGAATGAACAGCATAACCGTCTACTTAGTTACCCTACATGGTATGATTATGTACCCATACGTATTGTCACCCTCCATAGTGACTGATATTGTCCTAGTTGTATACCGGAGGGGACCATTGTGTAAGTCTATTGCGTCTTTTGCATTCAGTACTATTAGGTTGTCACGTTTTTTGCTATCTCTGCGAGCAGCCCTGCTTAGGTTATACAGTCTGACAGCCGTAGGTAAGAAGGACCTGCGAAACCTCTCGGTTGCGCACCTAGGATGATGTAGTCTGCTGCTAAATGAGCTCCTCAGTGCGTTCAGTATGTCCTGCATAGGGTGAGACTCGGACTCCAGCAGAGATGACAGTTTAGCCACCATCCTTCTCTCTCCTATCTCCTCCACTGGGTCAAGGCGTTGCCCCAGGACAGAGCTAGCTTTCTTGATCAGTTTGTTCAGTCTCTTCCTATCGGCTGCTGTAACGCCACTGCCCCAGCAGACCACTCCAAAAGTGATGGCTGATGCCACCACCGTGTTATAGAATGTCTTCAGCAGCGCCCCTTGTACACCAAAAGACCTGAGTCTCCTCAGTAGGAGCAGCCTGCAGTATTGTGTGACCAGTCTAGTTTATTGTTCAGATGAACACCCAGGTACTTGTAGAATGTCACCATCTCGATGTCTGTTCCCTGTATGTTTACTGGTGCTGTGAGGGGTTGTCCTTGCCTGCAGCAGTCCACCACCAGCTCCTTAGTTTTCCTCGCGTTGATCTGGAGGCATGGATGGCACCATTCATGCCTCATGACTTCGTGGCACCAGTCCACGAACTCCCGGATAAGTCCTCTGTACTCAGCTTCATCTCCGTTTGAGATGAGGCCAATGGTCGCAGAGTCGTCAGAGAACTTATGTAGATGGCAGTGTGTTGTGTTGTGTGAGAAGTCCGCAGTATAAAGGGTGAACAGGATGGGAGCCAAAACCGTTACCTGGGGGGCCCCCGTGCAACCGATGATCGTGTCGGACACACAGTCCCGGGTTCTCACAAACTGTGGCCAGTTAGTGAGGTAGTCCAGGATCCATGATGGTAGGTGCCAGCCCACCCCTGCGCACAGCAGCTTGTCCTTCAGGATCATCGGTTGGATGGTGTTGAAAGCACTGGAGAAGTCAAAGAACATGATCCTCACCGCATTCCTGGGCTTCTCCAGGTGGGACAGAGAACGGTGAAGGAGGTGAGCAAGGAGCAGTCTCTCCAGGGTCTTCATCATGTGAGACGTCAGGGCCACTGGTCTGTAGCTGTTCAGATCTTTGGGGTGGGAAGTCTTTGGTACAGGTACCACACAAGATGTTTTCCACAACTGTGGTACCCTCCCCAGCTTCAGGCTCAGGTTGAAGATAACCTGCACAATCCCACACAGCTGGTCTGCACAGGACTTGAGGAGCTTTGCGCTGATGCCATCCGGTCCCGACGCCTTCCTCACCTTGATCTTCCTCAGCTCCGTCCTCACCTGGGTCTTAGTGAGGGTCATGTTGGGGGGCTGTGTGTTGGGAGTGGGGGGGGGGTGTTGGTGGAGTGGGGTGTGGGCAGCAGGACTCGATGTCTTCAGAGGCAGCAGTGGTTGTTGTGCAGTCGGGGGGGAGGGCGGTTGGTCAAACCTATTAAAAAACAAGTTCAGATTGTTCGCCCACTCCCTGCCCCCCGTGGCCTGGGAGGAGGTATTCTGGAGCCCAGAGATGGTTTTAAGGTTTCTCCAGACCCCACCGAACCAGTCTGTGGGACTATAATGTTCTGAATGAGGCTTTAGAAAATTATGAATCACTTTGTAAATCACTGGATTGAAAATGTACAGATTGAATACCGGTGTCCACCTGGGGTGATCACAATAGTGTGCTCACATGGTCAGGGCTCCATTTCACCAGATCACGTTTACACAGTAAAACAAAGACATAATAATAACCCACACATACACAGCACAGTTCCTTTTTTTACAGGAAAAAATAGCCTACAGTGAAATAAAAATTATACTAAAAAATTATAAAATTTTTCTGCAATATACACAGTAACAAATACACCCCCCCCCCCCCCGCCACGGCACACACAAAAATGTCGCCATGCGGGACCCTTGTAATTACCGATTGGTCAAAAGTTATTTTTATTACTATTTTTATCGATAAAGAATAATTTAGATTATAAGACTTACCTGTCCACAGCTGCACTGTTGCTGGTATTGTCCACTGGCGTCTGGATCGTCAGCTATTCCGTTATTGAAACCTCCGTTTGTTTACTGATTCATTGTCGACGTCACTCGACCCGGTCAAACCATCTACGTTTTCATGCACGCCCTTTCGGTTTATTTTGTGAACCATTTTTCAAAACAAGTAAAATTATGGCTAATGTTACCCTGACCCTTCTGTAGAGCATCACAAAGGACTGCGCGTCACACAGCAGCGGAGTCAAAAGAGATTTTACGCACGCGAACGCATGGTATTTTACCAGAAATATACGCTGAACCAGTGCATGTAGGATGTCATTGAAGTCAGAAATTGATTGGCTAAACGACACGTCCATCGTCAGATTACTCGGCTTCAATTGGCTCGTTGTATTCGCGGTCGTTGATGGGCAGATACTTCTTGCTAGGTTTACAATCATTGGTTATTCCAGGTTTAAAAACCCAAATCAAGGCTCTTGTTGGTCGAATGAGATGTCAATCTCATTCTAAACCAATCAAACACTCCTTTGGCTTTCTATTTACCGCTGTGTCTGTACTGGAAGACTGGAAATACAGCTTTTTTTTTCAGTGCGCACTGAGACGCACTAAGACGCAGAAACGTGACCGCCCGCGGAATCTCCTGAGTTCAACAGGTTAAACAGTCCTCTTCATCATGCTGTTCACATTTTGACATCATGAGACCAAGACAACACTTCACAATTGAGCAACCTTACCTTGCCATTGCGAGGCTTCAAACAGGATGTTCTCAGAGGGAAGTGGCCACTGAGCTTAGAGTGTCACAGAGTGTCATCAGCAGATTGCAACAGCGATACAGAGAGACTGGAAGAGTCACAGAAAGGCATAGAAGTGGACAGCCTTTGGCCACATCCCACGCTGATGACCGCTTCATTGTGAACAGTGCCCTATGGAACCGGATGATGAATGCCACTCAACTCCAGGCACATTTAAGGGAGGTGAGAGGCACCCAAGTGTCACGTCAGACCATTCGAAACCGTTTACACCACCATGGTGTGCGTGCTAGACAACCTGCAAGAGTACCTGACCACACCATCAGGCACAGGCGTCATCGTTTGCATTGGCCAGGGCGCATTTATGCTGGACAAGGGACCAGTGGGCCTCACTGCTGTTCTCTGATTAAAGTCGATTCACGATGAGCAGAAATGATGGCTGCCAACGATGTTGGAGACGTCAAGGAGAGCGCTATGCATCAGTCACTGTCGTCACCATGTTACAGTCTGGGCAAGTGTGTCTAGTCAATACAGAACTGCTCTACACCTTGTGAATGATACAGTGACAAGCCGATACTACCTGAATAACATCATTAATCCAGTCATTGTGCCCCTGCATGAACACAGGCCTAATTTCATCTTCATGGCCGACAATACAACACCTCATCGAGGTTGCATCATTTAAGAATGGCTGCTGGAGGCTGGGGTACCTCCAATGAAGTGGCCTGCACTTTCTCCAGACCTGAATCCCATACAAAACCTATGGGATCAGCTGAGTCACTGTGTAGAGCCTTGTAACCCTGCACTCCACAACCTCAATGACCTGAGGGCTGCCCTTCAAGAAAAGTGGAATGCCATGCTCTCAGCAGACAATAAGTCCACTTGTAAACAGCATGAGACATCATTGTCAAGCTGTAATTGATGCTCAAGGGCACATGTAAATTTATTGAGACATTGACATTTTCTGTGGTTCACCCATCATTGTTGTTGGCTTTTGTTTCAATAAATTGTTTGAGATGAGGAAATCACCATTGCATGCTTCTACTTAAATGCCCTATTTTCATGATGTACAGTGGGGCAAAAAAGTATTTAGTCAGCCACCAATTGTGCAAGTTCTCCCACTTAAAAGATGAGAGAGGTCTCCAATTTTCATCATAGGTATACCTCAACTATGAGAGACAAAATGAGAAAAAAAAATCCAGAAAATCACAATGAAGGATTTTTAATGAATTAATTGGTAAATTCCTCAGTAAAATAAGCATTTGGTCAATAACAAAAGCTCATCTCAATATGCTGTTATATACCCTTTGTTGGCAATGACAGAGGTCAAACGTTTTCTGTAAGTTTTCACAAGGTTTTCACACACTGTTGCTGGTATTTTGGCCCATTCCTCCATGCAGATCTCCTCTAGAGCAGTGATGTTTTTGGCTATCGCTGGGCAACACGGACTTTCAACTCCCTCCAAAGATTTTCTATGGGGTTGAGATCTGGAGACTGGCTAGGCCACTCCAGGACCTTGAAATGCTTCTTACGAAGCCACTCCTTCATTGCCCGGGCGGTGTGTTTGGGATCATTGTCATGCTGAAAGACCCAGCTACGTTTCATCTTCAATGCCCTTGCTGATGGAAGGAGGTTTTCACTCAAAATCTCACGATACATGGCCCCATTCATTCTTTCCTTTACACGGATCAGTCGTCCTGGTCCCTTTGCAGAAAAACAGCCCCAAAGCATGATGTTTCCACCCCCCTGCTTCACAGTAGGTATGGTGTTCTTTCTCCTCCAAATACGACAAGTTGAGTTTTTACCAAAAAGTTCTATTTTGGTTTCATCTGACCATATGACATTCTCCCAATCCTCTTCTGGATCATCCAAATGCTCTCTAGCAAACTTCAGACGGGCCTGGACGTGTACTGGCTTAAGCAGGGGGACACGTCTGGCACTGCAGGATTTGAGTCCCTGGCGGCGTAGTGTGTTACTGATGTAGCCTTTGTTACTTTGGTCCCAGCTCTCTGCAGGTCATTCACTAGGTCCCCCCGTGTGGTTCTGGGATTTTTGCTGACCATTCTCGTGATCATTTTGACCCTACAGGGTGAGATCTTGCGTGGAGTCCCAGATCGAGGGAGATTATCAGTGGTCTTGTATGTCTTCCATTTTCTAATAATTGCTCCCACAGTTGATTTTTTCACACCAAGCTGCTTACCTATTGCAGATTCAGTCTTCCCAGCATGGTGCAGGTCTACAATTTTGTTTCTGGTGTCCCTTGACTGCTCTTTGGTCTTGGCCATAGTGGAGTTTGGAGTCTGACTGTTTGAGGTTGTGGACAGGTGTCTTTTATACTGATAATGAGTTCAAACAGGTGCCATTAATACAGGTAACGAGTGGAGGACAGAGGAGCCTCTTAAAGAAGAAGTTACATGTCTGTGAGAGCCAGAAATCTTGCTTGTTTGTAGGTGACCAAATACTTATTTTACCGAGGAATTTACCAATTAATTCATTAAAAATCCTTCAATGTGATTTCTGGATTTTTTTTTCTCATTTTGTCTCATAGTTGAGGTATACCTATGATGAAAATTGGAGACCTCTCTCATCTTTTAAGCAGGAGAATGTGGTAGACTGCAAGTCTAATTTAAAACATTACTGACACAGGCCTCTAGGGGGAACTACCTGTATTGTTCAGCACTACTACTAAGGGGACACATTAGAATAAGAGTGTGAAAACCCCGCGCAGAATCCATGTTCAGTCATATTGTGTGTGTTGCAGAATAAACGGCAGAGTTAGCCAAAGAAATAACTCAAGTGTGATCATTGCTACACGGTAGGAATCACACAATTGGCGACGAGGATTAAAAGAAAAAAATCAGCGGCGAGAAACAGAGAACATTGCAAGTGTGGCGAACTCAAGTGACTCCAGTAGTTCGAGTGCAAGTTCAGAGGAGGAAAAACGAGGTTTCCCCACCACGACGAGCAATGGCGGCTGTAATCGGAACGGTAACCCCTTTTGATAACTCGACTCAGTCATGGGAAGAATATAGTGAAATGTTGGACTTTTTCTTCGAAGCTAATGAGATTGAGGAGCCAGACAAAAGGAAGGCTGTACTGTTGAGTGGAGTTGGTGCAACTACTTACAGCTTGTTGAGAAATTTAATAAGCCCTGCATTACCGAAAGATAAAACGTACGACCAGCTTACTGCTGAGCTTCAGAAGCACTTCAGCCCCAAACCGAGTGAAATCGTGCAACGATTCAAATTTAATTCACACATAAGGAGGAACACTGAGTCCATAGCAGAGTATGTGGCAGAATTGAGGAAATTAGCACTGCACTGTGATTACAAAGACTCATTGGAAGAAATGTTAAGAGACAGACTTGTGTGTGGAGTGAATGATGACCGAATGCAACGGCGACTTTTATCTGAAACAAAACTCACTTTTGCAAAGGCTTTGGAATTATGCCAAGCGATGGAAACAGCATCTAAAGATGTGAGAGAAATGCAAGGGAAGCTAACAGAGGACACAGCAACGCATGTTCGTGTGCCTAAGACCCAAGTAGGTGTCCACAAAGTGTCGACTGACAAAAATCAGCACAAATTCCCCAGTTGTTATCGCTGCAAAGGCCAGCACAATGCCGCCGAGTGCAAATTTGCCACTGAGCTGTGTCATAATTGTGGCAAGCGAGGGCACATTAAGAAAGCATGTAGAACAAAGGTGGGCAATGCACAGGTGCAGAAGGCAACAGTAAAAGGGCAAAAGTATGAAAACAAGGGCCCAGGAAAGGAACAGCGAGCGAATCAACTTAGAGGGGAGGGAGAAAGTGATACAGAAGACATGGGTTTTCACACAATTTACAACACGTCAGAGGAGCTGACCAAGGTAGCGCCCATCACGCGTACCATGAATGTTAATGGAATGAAAGTAACATTTGAAGTTGATACAGGCTGTGGAGTAACCATATTAAGTAAACAGCAATATACACAACTGTGGAAGAAAACAGACACAGCAGAATTAAATCCCTGTTCATTAAAATTAAAAACATACACAGGAGAGAAGCTAGACGTGCTAGGCATGGCACAAGTGAAGGTGCAACACGAAAACAAAGAAAAGGACTTACCTGTAGTAGTAGTTGGGAGCGAAGGACCAAATCTACTAGGGCGAAGTTGGCTACAAGAACTGGCCATGATGGATCAGTTGGTGAATAAGGTGGAATCTCAGCCCAAATTGCAGCTGGAGGAGATCCTCGAAAGACACGCTGAGGTGTTCAAAGAAGGCTTAGGACAGCTAAAAGGTGTCACTGCAAAGATTAATGTGGACAAGGAGGCCCAACCACGATTCTGCAAACCCCGACCGGTACCCTATGCAGTCAAGCCACTGGTCGAAAGCGAGCTACAGAGGCTGCTGGATGACAAGATCATTGAGCCAGTGCAGGTTGCAGAATGGGCGGCGCCCATAGTCCCAGTGAGACAGCCGAATGGCTCCATTAGAATATGTGGAGATTACAAACTCACTGTCAATCGAGCATCATGGGTGGATCAGTATCCAATTCCTAAAGTGGAGGACCTCTTCGCACAGCTGAATGGCGGCCGACACTTCACGAAATTAGACATGAGTCACGCTTACCAACAGATAGTCCTGGAAGAAGAATCAAGAAAGTATGTAACCATCAATACACACAAAGGCTTATATACCTACACACGCTTACCATTTGGAGTAGCTTCCAGTCCTGCTATATTCCAGAGAACTATGGAGGGCATCCTAGGTGGAATTCCGAATGTTGCCATTTATTTGGATGACATCCTTTGTACAGGACCAAATGAACAAGAACATCTGAAAACGCTGGAGGAAGTGCTTCAACGGTTGGAGAAAAGCGGTCTGAGGTTGAAAAGAAGCAAGTGTGAGTTCATGGGAAAAGAGGTGGTGTTCCTAGGCCACAAGATCAACGCCAGTGGTCTACACCCTCTAACAGACAAAGTGGAAGCCATTGCGGAGGCGCCTGAGCCACAAAATGTTACTGAGTTAAAAGCCTACCTGGGCTTGTTGAACTATTACCATAGGTTCCTCCCAAAGCTCTCCACGCTGCTGGCACCACTACATACCTTACTTAAGAAGGAAGAAAAATGGTCATGGGGGGGTCAAGCAGCAGAAGGCGTTTGAAGAGTCCAAAGCGCTACTTCAGTCCTGTAGTGTGTTAGTGCACTATGATTCAAACAAACCACTCATCCTGGCGTGTGACGCATCACCCTACGGTGTGGGAGCTGTACTCTCTCATCGTATGGAGGATGGCTCAGAGAGACCCATAGGGTTCGTCTCAAGAACTCTTAGTGCAGCTGAGAAAAACTACTCCCAGCTAGACAAGGAGGGCCTTGCAGTAGTATTTGGTGTAAAAAAGTTCCACAAATACCTGTACGGGAGACAGTTCGCTATAGTGACTGACCACAAGCCACTAATTTCACTGTTCAGTGAAATGAGAGCCATACCCCAGATGACATCTCAGAGAATTCAGAGATGGGCCGTTACATTAGCAGCGTATGAGTACACCATCGTTTACAAAGCCGGACGGGACCATACGAATGCTGACGCGATGAGTAGGCTACCCTTGGATGGAGGAAGAGACAGCACGCCTAAGGAGGAGGAGAGAGTGCTATTGTTTGAAGATATCGGCGTGCCCCTGGTGAACGCACAACAAATAAAGAAATGGACAGACAAAGACCCTGTTCTAGCAAGAGTGCGAGAATACATCTTGCGAGGATGGCCGAAGGTGAACAGTCCTGAGTTCATTCCCTATGCCCGACGACAGGATGAGCTCAGCACCCAGGAAGGTTGTATCCTGTGGGGAGGACGCGTGGTTGTTCCACCACCTGGTCGGAATGCCTTACTGCAACAACTACACCAAGCACACCCTGACATCACTCGCATGAAAGCATTGGCGAGGAGTTACATGTGGTGGCCCAACATGGATGCAGAGGTGGAGGCGCTTGTGAAGTCATGTGCGGCATGCCAGGAGAACAGGAACAGTCCTCCAGCAGCCCCACTACATCCCTGGGAAGTTCCAGATAAACCATGGAGAAGAATTCACATTGACTACGCAGGTCCATGGATGGGAAGAATGTTCCTGATCATAGTTGACGCATACTCAAAGTGGATCGATGCATATTCTGTGAGTAGCTCTACTTCTACTGTTACCATTGAATGTCTTAGAAAGAGTTTCAGCCAACATGGGCTACCTGAAATCATAGTATCAGATAACGGTACATGTTTTACGAGTGAACAGTTCCAAGAGTTTTCTGAAAAGAATGGCATACGTCACATCACGACTGCGCCATACCATCCTTCTTCTAACGGCTTAGCCGAGAGGGCCGTGCAGACGTTCAAGTCACTCATGAAAAAGATGGCAGGAGACTCTATTGAAACCCGAATGTCGAGAGCTCTGTTCAGCTATCGAATAACACCCCAATCTACAACTGGCAAGTCACCAGCTGAGCTATTGTGTGGAAGGAAGTTGAGGTCAACATTTGACTTAATACATCCAGACTTCAGAAACAAAGTGCATGATAAACAAGAGAGACAAAAAGGTTATCATGACATGCATGCTAGAGAGAGAATACTGAGAGAAGGAGACGTGGTCTACACCCGCAACTTTGGCTCAGGACCAGCCTGGGTACCAGGAGAAATAACAGAAAAGACAGGCCCTGTGTCATTCAAGGTGACATTAGGCCATGGACAAGTGGTGAGGCGACACATCGACCAAGTTCGTGGTAGGAGCTCCATTCCCCTGCCGATGGCACCAGAGGTGTTGTCTGACACCCATTCTGAGGAGAGCATCAACGAACCACCACTTCAGGTGAAACCTGAGGTACCCGTCTCTGCAGATTCTACGGGCAGCACTGCAGCAGCCGAAACAGTGGAGCAGTCTGAGTCTTCACCTGCAGTTGGCTCACCCGCCGTGAGAAGATCTCAGCGAGCTAGGAAAGCTCCAGACTACTTGAAGGACTATACTTAGTCAGTAGTGAGTTCCCCAGCCACAGGACAAGAATGCGTCCTGGAACCTCACTGGGATGCGGTAGTCAAACCAAATCCCCAGTTAGACTGTTATGTGTGTTATACATGTAAAAAAAAAAAAAAAAAAGAGAAAGAAATTATGTGTATGACACATGTGTTTAAGAAGTTAAAAAGTAACTGTGATTGTTTAGGGTTAAATGGGAGTTCCAGGATGTCTAGCATAATTGGCTAGTGTAATTAAAAGTAGTTTAATCTAGAGGGGAGGGATGTGGTGGACTGCAAGTCTAATTTAAAACATTACTGGCACAGGCCTCTAGGGGGAACTACCTGTATTGTTCAGCACTACTACTAAGGGGACACATTAGAATAAGAGTGTGAAAACCCCGCGCAGAATCCATGTTCAGTCATATTGTGTGTGTTGCAGAATAAACGGCAGAGTTAGCCAAAGAAATAACTCAAGTGTGATCATTGCTACACGGTAGGATATCACAGAGAACTTGCACAATTGGTGGCTGACTAAATACTTTTTTGCCCCACTGTAATATCCCTGTAGCATGAACGTTTTTCATTTTCCATAAATTTCACCCGAATGCCAAATATCCCTAAATTTTTGTGAGTAGTGTAGTTGTGGTTTTACAATCCAAAGTAAAACTTCCGCTTGTCATCTGTTAGTTACAACAGCAGTTTTCACACCTTCGGTGGATCCATGTTCATGCATGGTTGCTTCTGTGATGTGTCGCATGCATGCAAATGTTTCTCTCCAGGTCTAAATGAAAATGTTGTCATGTGCACAAGGTCTAAGGCCAGAGATTCCCAATTGTGAGTGTCAGTTTCTGTTTAACTACATGGTGCATTTGAGGTCAAAATGAAATGAAGTACATCAACCAAGGTCTTTTACTGGTGTTTTTGACTTTCCAATTGTAATTCACACTTCAAGCTACTTTTTTTTTTTCTGTTATTCTTTTATTGTTTTTAATTAGGGAAATTGGCTTCAACCAGTTAGCCATTAGCCACTGCTAGCAAAATCAACTGAAAATTGTATATACAGTAAATAAAAAATTTTCACTCCATTTATATCATGGACACACAGATCGCCCCAAATGTCTCCCGAGCCAGTGGACGGAGTCACTGTTTATAGCAGGAGACGGTACAGCAGGGAAGAGCTGCTAGCACTCAACCGCCACCCGGTGCTAACGGAAAAACTCGACATACCGGAAGAACTGAGGCGACAACGCCGTGGGTGCCGGGCTGAAGTAAGGCGGAAGACAAGAAATATAAGGTACAGACCCACCCTTCCATCCATTGTCATGGGGAATGTACGATCGTTATTGGGAAAGGTAGATGAGCTAGCGGCTATCTCCCGCTACGATAGCATATACCGGGAGTGTAGCCTGTATCTATACACAGAGACTTGGCTAACCGAATTAGCAGCAGATGCTAACATTGAACTGGAGGGTTTCCACGTGATACGGGCAGACCGAACACCAGACAGTGGCAAAGCAAGGGGCGGTGGAGTGATAATGTATGTTAACAACAACTAGTGCAGACCGGGACATATCACTGTTAAACAACGACACTGCAGCAAAGACATTGAGTTGCTAGCTGTTAGCATGCGGCCTACATATCTCCCGAGGGAATACTCACACGTGATCTGCATTGTTGTTTATGCAAATCCGACGGCGAACGCTGGGACAGCGCGTGACATCATCCATTCAGTAACTGGCAGGCTGCAGACAGAACACCCAGAGGCTCTTCTCCTCATCTCAGACGATTTCAACCATGTTTCACTGTCTCCCATTCTACCCACGTTTACCCAGTATGTCACATGCCACACTAGAGACAATAAAACACTGGACTTATTCTACGCAAACACTAAGGAGGCGTACACCTCATCACAGCTCCCCCCACTTGGGAGTTCGGATCACAACTTGGTTCATCTCCGGCCGGTGTACAAACCCCTAGTGCACAGACAACCTCCGGCCATGCGCACAGTGAAGATATGGTCTGAGGAGGCAATGGACACTCTAAAGGGCTGTTTTGAAACCACCACCTGGGAGCAGCTCTGCGATCCACATGGTGAGGACATCGATGGCCTCACTCACACCATCACGGACTACATCAGCTTCTGTGTGGACAACACCGTTCCCACCAAGACCATACGGTGTTGCTCAAACAACAAACCCTGGATCAACCTTGAGATAAAAACACTTCTGAGAGAGAAGAAGAGGATCTTCAGGTCGGGGAACAGGGAGATGCTGAAGTCCGTACAGAGGGAGCTGAGGAGAAAGATCAGAGAAGGCAAGGACAGCTTCAGAAATAAGATGGAGGACAAGCTGCAACAGAGCGACATCAGCGGGGTCTGGAGAAACCTTAAAACCACCTCTGGGCTTCAGAATACCTCCCCCCAGGCCACGGCGGGCAGGGAGTGGGCGAACAATCTGAATCTGTTTTTCAATAGGTTTGACCAACCGCCCTCCCCCCTGACCGCACAACAACCACTGCTGCCTCTAAAGACATCAAGTCCTGCTGCCCACTCCCCACTCCACCAACTCCCCCCCACTCCCAACACACAGCCCCCCAACTGACCCTCACTAAGACCCAGGTGAGGACGGAGCTGAGGAAGATCAAGGCAAGGAAGGCGTCAGGACCGGACAGCATCAGCGCAAAGCTCCTCAAGTCCTGTGCAGACCAGCTGTGTGGGATTGTGGAGTACATCTTCAATCTGAGCCTGAAGCTGGGGAGAGTACCACAGCTGTGGAAAACATCTTGTGTGGTACCTGTACCAAAGACTTCCCACCCCAAAGATCTGAACAGCTACAGACCAGTGGCCTTGACGTCCCACATGATGAAGACCCTGGAGAGACTGCTCCTTGCTCACCTCCGCCCCCAGGTGGGACCAGCGATGGATCCACTCCAGTTTGCCTACCAGCATGGCATTGGGGTGGAGGATGTGGTGATCTTCCTCCTTCACCGTTCTCTGTCCCACCTGGAGAAGCCCGGGAATGCGGTGAGGATCATGTTCTTTGACTTCTCCAGTGCTTTCAACACCATCCAACCGATGATCCTGAAGGACAAGCTGCTGTGTGCAAGGGTGGACCAGCACCTGTCATCATGGATCCTGGACTACCTCACTAACCAGCCTCAGTTTGTGAGAACCCAGGACTGTGTGTCCGGCATGATCATCGGTAGCACGGGGGCCCCCCAGGGAACGGTTTTGGCTCCCTTCCTGTTCACCCTTTATACTGCGGACTTCTCACACAACACAACACACTACCCATCTACAGAAGTTCTCTGATGACTCTGCGATCGTTGGCCTCATCTCCAACGGAGATGAAGCTGAGTACAGAGGGCTTATCCAGGACTTCGTGGACTGGTGCCATTGGAACTGCCTCCAGATCAACGCGAGGAAAACTAAGGAGCTGGTGGTGGACTGCCGCAGGCAAGAACAACCCCTCACAGCACCAGTAAATATACAGGGAACAGACATCGAGATGGTGACATCCTATAAGTACTTGGGTGTTCATCTGAACAATAAACTAGACTGGTCACACAATACTGACGCACTCTACAAGAAGAGACAGTGCAGGCTGTTCCTACTGAGGAGACTCAGGTCTTTTGGTGTACAAGGGGCGCTGCTGAAGACATTCTATGACACAGTGGTGGCATCAGCCATCACTTTTGGAGTGGTCTGCTGGGGCAGTGGCATTACAGCAGCAGATAGGAAGAGACTGAACAAACTGATCAAGAAAGCTAGCTCTGTCCTGGGGCAGCGCCTTGACCCAGTGGAGGAGATAGGAGAGAGAAGGATGGTGGCTAAACTGTCATCTCTGCTGGAGTCCGAGTTCCACCCTTTGCAGGACATACTGGATGCACTGAGGAGCTCATTTAGCAGCAGACTACATCATGCTAGGTGCACAACCGAGAGGTTTCGCAGGTCCTTCCTACCTACGGCTGTCAGACTGTACAACCTAAGCAGGGCTGCTCGCAGAGATAGCAAAAAGACGTGACAACCTAATAGTTTTGAATGCAAAAGACACAATAGACTTACACAATGGTCCCCTCCGGCATACAACTAGGAAAATACCGGTCGCTATGGAGGGTGAGAATATGTATGGGTGCATATTCATACCATGTAGGATAACTAAGTAGACGGTTGTGCTGTTTCATTCCATCTAGCTACAATGCTCCGCACTGTGTGTGTTTATATATTTACATATTTATTCCATCTAGCTACAATGCTCCCGCACTGTGTGTGTTTATATATATATTTACCTCCGCCAAGGAGGTTATGTGATCATCGGCGTTGGTTTGTCTGTCTGTTTGTTTGTCTGTTTGTTTGTTTGTTTGTTAGCAAGATAACTCAAAAACTTATGGACAGATTTTTATGAAATTTTCACAGATTGTCAGAAATGGGGTTTCCTACAGATGGTTACATTTTGGTGGTGATCCGCATCACCGTCCAGAAGAAAACCGCCATTACGGAAAATGCCATTTTTGTGAATAACTACTGAACCACTAATCCTATCATTGTCAATCCAATTGCTAGTCACATGTTTTCATGGTCAAGGAATCTGAAAACGTACACACAAACATTGTATGGGGGGAACTGTGGCCGCCATTACGGAAAATGCCATTTTCGTGAATAACCACTGAACCACTAATCCTATCATTGTCAATCCAATTGCTAGTCATATGTTTTCATGGTCAAGGAATCTGAAAATGTACACACAAACACTGTATGGGGGGAACTGTGGCCGCCATTACGGAAAATGCCATTTTCGTAAATAACTACTGAACCACTAATCCTATCATTGTCAATCCAATTGCTAGTCATATATTTTTGTGGTCAAGGAATCTGAAAACGTACACACAAATACTGTATGGGGGGAACTGTGGCCGCCATTACAGAAAATGTCATTTTCGTGAATAACTACTGAACCACTAATCCTATCATTGTCAATTCAATTGCTAGTCATATGTTTTCATGGTCAAGGAATCTAAAAACGTACACACAAACACTGTATGGGGGGAACTGTGGTGCTTGGTGGAGGTCTGCGCTCCCCGAATGCTTTTATAGTTATATATTTACTCTATCTAGCAACAATGCTCCACACTGTGTGTGTTTATACACACTGTGTGTGTATATCTACATGTTTATTCCATCCAGCTACAATGCTCCGCACTGTGTTTATATATTTATTTATCTATCCCATCTAGCTACAATGCTCCGCACTGTGTGTCTATATATATATATATATATATACACTACCGTTCAAAAGTTTGGGGTCACCCAGACAATTATTTTGTGTTTTCCATGAAAAGTCACACTTATTTACCACCATGAGTTGTAAAATGAATAGAAAATATAGTCAAGACATTGACAAGGTTAGAAATAATGATTTGTATTTGAAATAATAATTTTTTCCAGATACTCAACCTGCTCAAAGGAAGGTCAGTTTTATAGCTTCTCTAACCGGCTAAACTGTTTTCAGCTGTGCTAACATGATTGCACAAGGGTTTTCTAATCATCCATTGGCCTTCTGACGCAATGAGCAAACACATTGTACCATTAGAACACTGGAGTGATAGTTGCTGGAAATGGGCCTCTATACACCTATGTAGATATTGCACCAAAAACCAGACATTTGCAGCTAGAATAGTCATTTACCACATTAGCAAAGTATATTAGATATTAGAGTGTATTTCTGATTAGTTTAAAGCTATCTTCATTGAAAAAATCAGTGCTTTTCTTTCAAAAATAAGGAAATTTCTAAGTGACCCCAAACTTTTGATCGGTAGTGTATATACAGTATATATATATATATATACAGTATATATATATATATATATATATATATATATATATATATATATATATATACTGTATATATATGTGTGTGTGTGTGTGTGTGTGTGTGTGTGTGTGTGTGTGTGTACATATGTATACTTGCTGCTCTTGTTTTTTTCTCTTGCCTTCTGATTGTTGCTCTGAGTGTTGCTATCCCTGTGCTTTTGCAATCCTGGAATTTCCTCATTGTGGGACTAATAAAGGCTTATCTTATCTTATCTTATCTTAAATACACCACAGTGATATATTTAGCTATACAAGATGGGCAGTACTGTATGTAGGGCCTACTAGAAGGGACATATATAACACAGAAGTGCTAATAAATAGTACATTTTACAGTACTGTTAATGCATGGTGTGTGGGCACAGACATCTTGACTTCACGTGTCTCCCATGACATCATGAGTTGAAAAATACAGATTTCATGGCTGGATGTACTGAGGCACGCACACATGCATAAATATGAGAGTGAAGGAGATATACAAAGTGGGGCTGAAAAGTTCAGAGTGGTCAAATTTGACTATCCATCCATCCATCCATCTTCTACCGCTTTTCCGGAGGTCCGGGTCGCGGAGGCAGCAGTTCAAGCAGAGAAGCCCAGACTTCCCTCTCCCCAGCCACCTGCTCCAGCTCTTCAGAGGGGATACCAAGGCGTTCCCAGACTAGCTGGGAGACATAGTCTCTCCACCGAGTCCTGGGTCTGCCCCGGGGTCTCCTCCCAGTGGGACGTGCCTGAAACACCTCAAGTGGGAGGCGTCCAGGAGGCATCCTAATCAGATGCCCATACCACCTCAACTGACTCCTTTCAATGTGGAGGAGCAGCGGTTCTACTCTGAGCCTCTCCCGGATGACTGAGCTCCTCACCCTATCTCTGAGGGTGAGTCCAGCAATCCTACGGAGAAAGCTCATTTCAGCCGCTTGTATCCGCGATCTCGTTCTTTCGGTCATTACCCAAAGCTCGTGACCATAGGTGAGAGTAGGAACGTAGATTGACTGGTAAATCGACAGCTTTGCCTTAGAACTAAGCTCCCTCTTCACCACAACAGACCGGTACAACGTCCGCATCACTGCAGATGCTGCTCCAATCCGTCTGTCGATCTCTCGCTCCATTTTCCCCTCACTCGTGAACAAGACCCCAAGATACTTAAACTCCTCCACTTGGGGCAGGAGCCTGTCCCCAACCCGGAGAGGACAATCCACCTTTTTCCGGCTGAGGACCATGGACTCGGACTTGGAGGTGCTGATTCTCATCCCAGCCGCTTCACACTCAGCGGCAAACCGTCCCAGCAAGAGCTGTAGGTCATTGCTGGATGAAGCCAACAGGACAACATCATCTGCAAACAACAGAGATGAGATCCTGTGGTCACCAAGCATGACACCCTCCATTCCCTGGCTGCGCCTAGAAATCCTGTCCATAAAAATTATGAACAGGACCGGTGACAAAGGGCAGCCCTGGCGGAGTCCAACTCTCACTGGGAATGACTCCGACCGAGTGTTGGCAATGCGAACTAAACTCTCACAACGGTCGTACAGAGACCGAATAGCTCGTAACAACAAGCCCGATACCCCATACTCCCGAAGCACCCCCCACAAAAATCCACGAGGGACGCGGTCAAATGCCTTCTCCAAGTCCACAAAACACATGTAAACTGGTTGGGCAAACTCCCACGAACCCTCAAGAATTCTCGAGAGGGTAAAGAGCTGGTCCGATGTGCCACGGCCAGGACGAAAACCACATTGCTCCTCCTGAATCCGAGGTTCGACCAACGGCCGGACACTCCTCTCCAGTACCTTGGCATAGACCTTCCCAGGGAGGCTGAGGAGTGTGATCCCTCTAAAGTTGGAGCACACCCTCCGGTCCCCTTTTTTGAAGAGAGGAACCACCACCCCGGTTTGCCATGCCAAAGGCACTGCCCCCGACCTCCACGCAATGTTGCAGAGGCGTGTCAACCATGACAACCCAACAACATCCAGGGCCTTGAGGTACTCGGGGCGAATCTCGTCCACCCCCGGGGCCCGGCCACCAAGGAGATTTTTAACCACCTTGGCGACCTCAGCCCCTGTGATAGGCGAGTCATCCCCCTCGTCCCCAAACCCTGCTTCCTCTGTGGAAGGCGTATCAGTGGGATTGAGGAGATCCTCGAAGTATTCCTTCCACCGCCCGACGATATCCCCAGTTGAAGTCAACAGTGTCCCATCCGCACCATACACAGTGTGGACGGGGAGCTGCTTTCCCCTCCTGAGCCGCCGAACAGTTTGCCAGAATCTCTTTGAAGCCGACCGAAAGTCTTGTTCCATGGCCTCACCGAACTCCTCCCATACCCGGGTTTTTGCTTCAGCAACCACCCGAGCTGCACTCCGCTTGGCCTGCCGGTACACCTCAGCTGCTTCGGGAGTCCCACAAGCCAACCAAGCTTGATAGGACTCCTTCTTCAGCTTAATGGCCCCCCTCACCACTGGTGTCCACCACTTGGTTCGGGGGTTGCCACCACGAGATGCACCGACCACCTTGCGGCCGCAGCTCTGGGCTGCCGCTTCAACAACAGAGGTGGAGAACATGGCCCATTCAGACTCCATGTCTCCAGACTCCCTCGGAATGTGGTTGAAGTTCTTCCGGAGGTGGGAGTTGAAGACCTCCCGGACAGGGGCCTCAGCCAGACGCTCCCAGCACACCCTCACTATACGTTTGGGTCTACCAGGTCTGAATGGCTTCCTACCCTGCCATCGGATCCAACTCACCACCAGGTGGTGATCAGTTGACAGCTCTGCACCTCTCTTTACTCGGGTGTCCAAGACATACGGTCGCAGGTCTGATGATACGATAACAAAATCGATCATCGACCTGCGGCCTAGGGTGTCCTGGTGCCAGGTGCACATATGGACACCCTTATGCTTGAACATGGTGTTCGTTATAGACAGACTGTGGTTAGCACAGAAGTCCAATAACTGAACACCACTCGGGTTCAGATCGGGCAGGCCGTTCCTCCCAATCACCCCCCTCCAGGTTTCACTGTCGTTGCCCACGTGCGCATTGAAGTCCCCCAGTAGGACAATGGAGTCTCCAGGAGGAGCACCCTCCAGCACCCCAGTCACAGACTCCAAAAAGGGTGGGTACTCTGAAACATCATTTGGTGCATAGGCACAAATGATGGTCAGGACCCGTTTCCCAACCCGAAGGCGCAGGGAAGCAACCCTTTCGTCCACCGGGGAAAACTCCAATATAGAGGCAGCAAGGTGGGGCGATACAAGAATACCTACCCCTGCTCGTCGCCTCTCGCCCGGGGCAACTCCAGAAAAGGCCAAGCTCCAGCCCCTCTCCAGGAGACTGGTTCCGGAACCGGAGCTGTGTGTTGAGGTGAGGCCGACTATATCTAGCCGGTATCGCTCAATCTCGTACACCAGCTCAGGCTCCTTCCCCACCAGAGAGGTGACATTCCACGTACCAAAAGCCAGTTTAGAAAGCTTGGGATCAGTCCGCCAAGGTCTCCGCCTTTGACTGCCACCTAATCCACATAGCACCGGACTTCCATGATCCCTCCTGCAGGTGGTGAACCTACTGGAGGGCGGACCCATGTAACTCCTTCGGGCTGAGCCCGGCCGGGTCCCATGGGTGGAAACCCGGCCACCAGACGCTAGCCTTCGAGCCCCTCCCCCAGGCCTGGCTCCAGGGTGGGGCCCCGGTAACCCCATACCGGGCGGGGTACACTGAATCCTTGATATACAATTTATCATGAGAGTCTGTTGGTTCATAGTGGTCAAATTTGACTAAATGTGGTTTATTTTTCAATCGCAGGGATCCAAGCGCTGCAACACCGATGGAAGAAGTGTGTGGACCGAAGGGGAGACTGTGTTGGGAAAATAAACCACATTTGGTCAAATTTGACCACTATGAACTTTTCAGCCCCCCCCCCCCCCCCACCGTATGTATCAATACGTATCATCACTGTCTGGCACAAAGTTTTTCTTAAGGAAATGAGAAAAACTGTATTTTCTGATTGATTTAGTTGTTATGAAATTTATTGACATGGCTTTTCCCATGCTTATCAGTGGTTTCAATTTAGAAAAAAAAATCCAAAGACAAAAAGTGTAACCAATAAAATGAGTTTATACAAACAATAGGATTTTTAAAAAGATGAAACCATGCAGCAATGATATTTTTATTTCATTTCAGTGAACCTGTAGCAAAGTAATCAAGTGACACCAATCCTCAGGGTAGGAGCATGATACCAAATTAACCACACCTGTGGATGTGCATCCCATACTGTATATACCCCTGCATCCACCCACTCTTCCTCTTTCTTTCCTCAAATCAAATCAAATTCAAATCAAATCAAATCAACCTTTATTGTCATGTTGCTGTACATACAACTGTAGTGCAGGCAAGATGAAATTGCGTTTCTCTAGGCATCCATATAAGTAAAAGAACATAATTTAAGACACACTCACACACACCCTCACCCCCCACCTCAACACAGCCATTCACATCCCTGAGACATACTTGAAATCTAACTAGAACTATAATATACATAATGTCCATAAGGTATGTATGAAAGATTCCAGATCACACACTGATGGTGGCATGCTGCCTTACATGGTGCTTCCAGACCCACCAGGAGCAACTGGGGTGAAGTGTCTTGCCCAGGGACACAACGGCAGGATATCTGGGGAGAGCGGGATTTGAACCGCCAACCATGTGGTTATTGGACAACCTGCTCTACCTCCTGAGCCACTGCCGCCCCCCAAAAAAATCCAAGATGGCGCCGCAGATGGCAGCCACTGGCTTCTGCTCTCTGATGTTTTTGATAATTTTGTGTGTTTTTTTGGATCTTCTGCTCTTCTGTCCGAATCACCTATTCAAGGGAGGAACTACTTTCACTCAGACTACCTCCCAATGCAACTTCTCCGCCAGTTACTGCTGCTGATCTGAAGTTTTTTCAGTCCATCTTAGCTGTGGGAGCAGCGGCTATTGGCGCTGGCCGGAAGCGAAGGCGGCGTGGAAAACGTGCCGGTGTGTTAGTCAGGCTGAAGAAACGAGGATTTCGCACGCCGCTCCCATCGATCCATCTGGCAAATATCCGCAGTTTGGCGAACAAAATGGATGAACTGCTGCTCCTGACTCACAAAAACCGGGATTTTAGCAGATCTGGCGCCCTTTGTTTCACGGAGTCCTGGCTGAGTGAACACATCCCGCGCTCTGGACGGATTTCAACTGTTTCGCGCTGATCGCAGCCGAGAATTTTCTGGAAAGACTAAGGGTGGTGGAATCTGCTTCTACATAAACGAAGGTTGGTGTGCTGATGTCACAGTGTTGAAGAAGTTTTGTAGCCCTAACCTAGAGTCACTGTTCATAAACTGTAAACCCTTTTATTCACCGCGAGAGTTCTCCTCATTTATTCTGGTCGGAATTTATATCTCGCCTGCTGCTTGTACAACGGAGGCACTGCAACACCTCGCTGACCAGATAGCAGAGGTGGAGGAAAAACATCCAGACTCTCTGCTTATCATTCTGGGTGATTTCAATAGAGCTAATCTCACAAATGAGCTTCCTAAATACAGACAGCATATTAAATGTCCCACCAGGGACACAAATACACTTGACCACTGTTACACAGTTTTAAGAAACACCTATCATGCTGTCCCCCGTGCAGCTCTGGGTTTTTCTGACCACTGCCTGCTCCATCTTATTCCAACATACAGACAGAAACTAAAAACTTCCAAGCCTGTTGTAAGGACTGTGAAGAAATGGACTGAGGAATCAAAGCTGAAGTTACAAGCCTGCTTTGACTGCACAGATTGGAGTGTTTTTGAAGCTGCAGCCATTAACCTAAATGAACTCACTGACACTGTGACGTCATACACCTGTTTCTACGAGGACATGTGTGTGCAGACCAAGACCTTCTGCATATACAACAACAATAAACCCTGGTTCATTCCTAAACTGAAGCAGCTACGTCAGACCAAGGAGGAGGCCTACAGGACTGGTGACTGGACTCTGTACAAGCGGGCCAGAAACATGCTGACGAAGGAGACCAGGCTTGCTAAGAGGAGCTACAGTGTGAAGTTACAAAAAAACTTCTCAGCTAACAACTCTGCTTCTGTCTGGAAAGGCCTACGGAATATCACCAACTACAGGAGACCATCCCCCCACCCTGCGGAAAACCTCCAGCTGGCTAATGACCTAAACAGCTTTTACTGCAGGTTTGAAAAGAACCTACAGTTCTCACCTCCCACCCACACAAAAGGATTATCTGCAGCCCCAGGAACTCCATCCCTCCTCCACTCTGACCTCCCACCAGCACTAATGATCTGTGAAGAGGAGGTGCGCCGGGTCTTTCAGAGACAAAAGATCAAGAAGGCTGCAGGACCTGATGGTGTGTCTCCGTCCTGCCTGAGAGTCTGCTCCAACGAGTTGGCCCCCATCTTCACCCGGATCTTTAACAGATCACTGGAGCTGCGTGAAGTGCCTTCCTGCTTCAAACGCTCCATCATCATTCCAGTTCCCAAGAAACCCTCTATTACAGGATTAAACGACTACAGACCTGTTGCCCTGACCTCTGTGGTCATGAAATCCTTGGAGAGATTGGTGCTGAACCACCTGAAGGTCATCACAGGCCCCCTGATGGACCCACTGCAGTTTGCCTACCGGTCAAACAGGTCAGTGGATGATGCAGTGAATATGGGACTACATTACATCCTGCAACACCTCGACTCCCCAGGGACGTACGCCAGGATCCTGTTTGTCGACTTCAGCTCAGCGTTCAACACCATCATCCCAGGCATTCTTCATCAGAAACTCCTCCAGCTCAAGGTGCCCCCCTCCACCTGCCAGTGGATCTCCAGCTTTCTGACTGACAGGTGGCAACAGGTGAAGCTAGGGAGATTTACATCCAGCTCCCGAAAAATTAGTACTGGCGCCCCCCAAGGATGTGTCCTTTCCCCACTGCTCTTCTCCCTCTACTCCAACGACTGCACCTCAGAGGACCCTTCGGTGAAGCTCCTGAAGTTTGCGGACGACACCACAGTCATCGGTTTGATCCGGGATGATGATGAGTCTGCATACAGGCGGGAGGTGGAGCAGCTGATCCTCTGGTGCAGCCAGAACCATCTTGAACTTAACCCAGCCAAAACAGTGGAGATGACTGTGGATTTCAGGCGACACCCCCCTTCATTCCCCCCACTCACCATCCTCAACAGCACAGTGTCCACTGTGGACTCCTTCAAGTTTCTGGGTACCACAATCTCCCGGAACCTGAAGTGGTCCTCCCATATTGACACTGTCCGGAAAAAGGCCCAGCAGAGGTTGTTTTTTCTGCGTCAGCTCAAGAAGTTTGATTTGCCTCAGGAGCTGCTGGTTGTCTTCTACACCGCCATCATCCAATCTGTCCTCTGCTTTTCCATCACTGTCTGGTTTGGATCTGCCACTAAACAGGACAAGACCAGACTGCAGCGGATCATTAAGTCTGCGGAGAGGATCATTGGTACCGACCTACCCTCCATTGAGAACTTATATCGGTCCATAACCAGGAAACGGGCGGGAAACATCTGTGCTGACCCATCACACCCCGGCCACAAACTGTTTGAACTTCTATCTTCTGGTCGTCGTTACAGATCACTGAAGGTCAAAACCACCCGTCACAGGAACAGTTTCTTTCCTCAAGCCATCACTCTGATGAACTCCTAACATTCACCTAGTCCTACCTGTTTGCTGTACTCATGACTTTTCATCCATTATTACATTGCACATAACTCTCACACTGCTTTTTACTTCATTCACATTATATCACTGAATCTGAGTCCACATTGAAATACTGTGTGATTGTATATTTTTTCATATATTTCTGCAAAGTGTGGTTAGTCCGAGTAAATAACTGCATATATTCCTGTATATATTTGCATCCTTTTATAGAAACGTGGACAGACTGTAATTTACTGTACATACTCTGGTTGTCATTGAATCCTTATTTAAATCCTTCACCTGAACAACGAGAGCAAGTTTTTAGCCAAAGTCAAATTCCTTGTATGTGTTGTGCATACTTGGCCAATAAAGCTGATTCTGATTCTGATTCTGATTCTGATTCTGATTCTGATCAACTGTTCAGCATCCTAACAGCTTGTGGAAGGAAGCTGTTAATCAGTCTGGTGATTCTGCCTCTGATGCTCCGGAATCGTTTGTCAGATGGCAGCAGTTCAAAGTGTTTATGCAGAGGGTGAGAGTGATCCTTGACAATGTCCAGTGCCCTACTCCTACAACAGTTCTGAAAAAGTTCTTGGACAGAGGGGAGGGAAACTCCAATTACCCTCCAGCTCCCTTAACTATCCTCTGCAGGGCTTTTTTGTCTGACATACAGCAGCTGGAGTACCATGTTGCAATGCAGTACGTCAGAACACTCTCCACTACACCTCTGTAGAAGGTCCTGAGGATGCAGATGGGGAGTGAGGCCTGTTTGAGTTTCCTCAAGAAGTGTAGTCTCTGCTGGGCCCGCTTCCTGATCCCCAAGAAATTCTTGCTCCAGTTCAGGTCCTGCGAGATCTGCACTCCGAGGAACTTGATGTTCTCCACCAAACGGCCGCCGATACTGAGAGGGACGTGTTCAGGCCGTGACCGCCGGAAGTCGATAATCATCTCCTTCGTTTTGTCCATGTTGAGCACCAGATTGTTTTCCCTGCACCAACCCTCCAGGTCTCTAACTTCTTCCCTGTACACTGATTCCTCATCCCTCTGAATAAGTCCCACCACTGTGGTGTCATCTGCAAACTTAATAATCTGGTTCCCCTCGTGTCTTGATACACAGTCACGTGTTAGAAGTGTAAACAACAGTGGACTGAGTACGCAGCCTTGAGGGGATCTGGTGCTCAGCGTGATAGAGTTGGAGCTGCTTCTCACAGAGGACTGTCTCAGTGCAGCAGTGCCAGGGGATCTTAGGTCTCTTCACTGCAGCTGCCCAGGTAGTGCCACTGGGCCTTTACATACTTGTCCCCTTCAGCGGTGGCTCGCGCTTCAGAAGGTGGTTTTGCCCAGAGGCAAAAGGAGGAGGCTAGTTCTTCCGAAGGAGTCTCATGGTTCTCAGGTGGTGGAGACACTCATCAGCAGTCCGAGATGGTGTTCCCCTGGGCCAAGAAGGCTGCAGGGTGACCATTACAACCGACGCCTCCCAAGCAGGGCAGTCTGGGAGGGCAGGTTTGTTCGGGGCACTGGGCTCCAGCACAGCAGTCTTGGCATATGAACCACCCCAAGATGGAAGCGGTGCATATGGCTCTGGGGCTTTTTCTTTCAGTCATTCAGGGCAGAAAAAGTTCTGATACAGATGGACAGCACGGCTGTGGTGTCGTACATGAACCAGCAGGACAAACTGGGGTTCCCCTCTCCGTGCGAGGGTGCATCATATGCTCATGTGGGCTCGAGCCTGCCAGGTCCACTAGCTATAGATGCTCTGAGCGTACCTGGCCTCCAGTGAACTGTTTGCATTTCCACTACTGCCTCTTCTGCCAGCTTTCCTCGTGAAGGTGAGACTGCTGTCTGCTCAAGTAATTTTGATGGCCCAAATTCACCACAAGATCATGGATGGCGGAGATCCACGAGATGTTGGGGGGCCGTCCTTGGTCTCTCCCAATCAGATGGGATATGCTCTCACAGGCACAGGGCGGGAGTTGGCATCCAAATACCCAGCTCCTAAGGTTTCATGTATGGCCCTTGGATGGGAGCAATTGTGGAAACTGGCCTTGGAGAAGGAGGTTATACGCACCGTGCAGGCTTCATGGGCCCCATCTACCCAGCTGCAATGCAGTGTGAAGTGGAGAGTGCTTTCAAACTGGTGTTGGACTAAGGGGGAGAATCCCTTGACATGTCACATCCCTGTCATCTTTTCTTACCTCCAGTACCTCTTCGCCCGAGGGTGGGCGGAGTCGGCTATCAGGGGTTACCTGGCGGTGTTGTCAACTGTCCATGAGGAAATGTGATGGCTTATCTCATGGGACACATCCCTTGGCTAGGCAGTTTTGAGAGGCGTGGAATGGAGCCATCCATCTTGGTGTCCGTTGCTGCCCACTTGGGATCTCCAGACAAGTATTAGGGCTCTATGCTTACCCTCCTTTTGAGCCACTCCCCAGTGCTGACCTTCGTTAACTCTCCTGGAAGACGGCTTTTCTCCTGGCAATTGTCTCAGCCAAGAGGGTCAACGAACTGAATGTGTTCTCTGTGAACGCAGCATGCCTTAGGTTTGATGGTGATCAAGTGGTTCACCTGTGGCCCAACCCAGCTTTCAGCCCAGGGTGCTGGTTAATGGGTTTTTTTTCCACCCTCTTGTACTTGAGTCCTTCTACCCACCTCACACACCTCTTCAGAGGCTGAGAGGCTTAATAGTTGTGCCAATTAGAGGCCCTTAAGCTTTACGTTGACCGTACGAGGTCTGTCCATGCTTCAGACAAGCTCTTTGTGTCCTATGGGGAATCCACCATGGGCAGGCATATTCCTAAGCAGCGCCTGTCCTATTGGATAGTTGATCTGATTGCTTCGCATATGTACAGGTTGGAGCGGGATCACCAGATAGATTGGTGACTCACTCGACCCGGGGAATGGCCACTACATGGGCATTGGTCAAGGCTGCACCCCCGGAGGATGTATGTGCAGTCGCTGGCTGGCTTCTTCCTCAATGTTCACCCACTTCTGTAGGCTCAATTTGACCTCATCAGTCATCCCCTAATCTGTTCTAAGGGTTGGTTTTTTTTCCGGTTCCGGTTCCGCCGGACCGGCGGCGCCACGCGAGTTGGCTGCCCTTTGCAACTGCCTTTTTTTATCTTCCTTCTTCTTTCTACACCTTTCACTCTATATATACTGTATATCACGGACACACAGATCGCCCCAAAGGTCTGCCGAGTCGGCGGACGGAGCCACTGTTTACAGCAGGAGACAATACAGCAGGGAAGAGCTAGTGCTAGCTAGCACTAAACCGCCACCCGGTGCTAACGGAGAAACTCGACATACCGGGAACTGTAGCGAAAACGACGCGGGTGCCGGGCTGGAGTTTAGGCAGCGTGCAAGAAATATAAGACAGAATAATAAAGAGCGATGGCAAGAACCAAGCAGACCGCCCGTAAATCTACTGAAGGAAAAAGCCCCCCAGGAAGCAGCTAGCCACCAAGGCTGCTCGGAAAAAGCGCTCCGGCCACCAGCGGAGTGAAGAAGCCTCACCGTTACAGGCCCGTGGCTCTGAGAGAGATCCATTGCTACCAGAAATCCACGGAGCTGCTCATCCGTAAGCTGCCCTTCCAGCACCTGGTGAGGGAGATCACTCAGGACTTCAAGACCGACCTGTGCTTCCTGAGCTTCACCGTCATGGCTCTGCAGGAGGCCAGCGAGGCCTACCTGGTGGGTCTCTTCTCTTCGTGGACACCAACCTGTGCGCCATCCACGTTAGAGGGTCACCATCATGCCCAAAGACATCCAGCTGGCTCGTCGCATCCACGGAGAGAGAGCTTAGACTTTCTGCTGCACATTCACCAACCACAATGCTCTGCACTGTGTGTCTATATATATATATATATATATATATATATATATATATATATATATATATATTTATAGTAATATGTACATATGTAGTATACTAGCTGTTCTTGTTTTTTCTTGCCTTCTGATTGTTGCTCTGAGTGTTGCTATCCCTGTGCTGTTGCAATCCTGGAATTTCCCCACTGTGGGAATAATAAAGGCTTATCTTATCTTATCTTATCTTAACTTATCTTATCTTATCTTAATAGATTCTTAGTTGTATCTTAGTTTTCCATCGTTGAGCCGGCAGGTGTGCCTCGTGCTCAGAATGGTTTTTGTTCAGCTCCGGTTGCCTGGAGGAACTGGCTTAACTTGTACGTATCCAGTTGAGTACAATAGAGTCAAGTCATCTGTTCTGAGAATCACAACAGGTTCTTAGGTTGCATCTTAGTCTCCCTCATGTGAGCTGGCATGTGTGCCTTGTGCTCGAAGAGGGTTGTTTCAGCTCCGGTTACCTGTAGGAACTGGCTTAATTTGTACATACTCAGGTAAGTACAATAAGGGAGCCAAACTCATCAGACTGTGTTGTGCATTGTGCTCCTTCAGCCTGTGGATGACGCCCCAAAAAGCAAAAACTCAGATGTGGGAGGAGTTTGGTGAGGCCATGAAACAAAGACTTTTGGTTTTGGCCTCAAAGAGATTCTGGCAAACTGTCCGGCGGCTCAGGAGAGGGAAGCAGTTCCCTGTCCATACTGTGTATGGTGTGGATGGGGCACTGCTGACTTCGACTGGGGATATCATCGGGCAGTGGATGGAATACTTCAAGGATCTCCTCAATCCCAGAAATGCCTTCCACAGAGGAAGCAGGGCTTCTCGACTCGACAACTCGATGACTCGCCTATCACAGGGGCTGAGGTCACCAAGGTGGTTAAAAATCTCTTTGGTAGCCAGGACCCGGGGGTGGACGAGATTCGCCCTGAGTACCTCAAGGCCCTGGATGTTGTAGGGCTGTCATAGATGACACGCCTCTGCATAATTTCATGGAGGTCCTGGGCAGTGCCTTTGGCATGGCAAACCGGGGTGGTGGTTCCTCTCTTCAAAAAAGGGGACCGGAGGGTATGCACCAACTTTAGAGGGATCACACTCCTCAGCCTCCCTGAGAAGGTCTATGCCAAGGTACTGGAGAGGAGAGTCCAACTGTTGGTCAAACCTTGGATTCAGGAGGAGCAATGTGGTTTTCGTCCTGGCCGTGGCACATCAGACCAGCTCTTTACTCTCTCAAGAATCCTTGAGGGTTCATGGGAGTTTGCCGAACCAGTTTACATGTGTTTTGTAGACACGGAGAAGGCATTCAACCGCGTCCCTCATGTTTTTTTTTGTGGTGGGTGCTTCAGGAGTATGGGGTATCTGGCTTGTTTTTACGAGTAATTCAGTCTCTGTACTACCGTTGTGAGAGTTTGGTTTGTATTGCCAACACTCAGTCGGATTCATTCCCAGTGAGAGTTGGACTCTGCCAGGGCTGCCCTTTGTCACCAATCCTGTTCATAATTTTTATGGACAGGATTTCTAGGCACAGCCAGGGAACGGAGGGTGTCATGTTTGGTGACCACAGGATCTCAGCTCTGTTATTTGCAGATGATGTTGTCCTGCTGGCTTCATCCAGCAATGACCTACAGGTCTTACTGGGACGTTTGCCACTGAGTGTGAAGCGGCTGGGATGAGAATCAGTACCTCCAAGTTCGAGTCCATAGTCCTCAGCCGGAAAAAGGTAGATTGTCCTGTCCGGGTTGGGGACAAGCTCCTGCCCCAAGTGGAGGAATTTATGTATCTTGGCGTCTTATTCACGAGTGAGGAGAGAATGGAGCGAGAGATTGACAAACGCATCTGCAGTGATGCGAACGCTGTACCTGTGTATTGTGGTGAAGAAGAAGCTGAGCTCTAAGGCAAAGCTGTCAATTTACCAGTCAATCTAGATTCCTACCCTCACCTATGGTCATGAGCTTTGGGTAATCACCGAAAGAACGAGATCACGGATGCAAGTGGCTAAATGAGCCGCTTGTATGTGGAAGTCTGGGCTTCTCTGCTTGAACTGCTGCCTCCACGACCCGGACCTCCGGAAAAATGGTAGAAGATGGATGGATGGATGGATGGATGGGTAGTTTATTTTTCAAGCGCAGGGATCCAAGCGCTGCAACACCGATGGAAGAAGTGTGTGGACTGACGGTGAGACCGATGAAAAATAATCGCATTTGGTCAAACCTGACCACTATATGAACTTTTCAGCCTCGTAGTTCCCTCTGGATTCTCTCATCAGCCAGCAAGCACAGAAGAGTCCATACCTCATCATTGGACCACAGTGTTGATTTCTGTCACCATTTATCTCGTTGGTTATCACAGAAACAATAAAAACTCACGGCCAAATTCACAAATGGTAGTTTTGAATCTTGTAAAGATGTCACTCTCATCCACTGACATCATGCTCTGGCCAATCAGTGGCCTGCAATCTGCTGCAGGCCACTGCAGGCTGGAACCTGACTGGGGTAGGTACCAAAATAGTACCTGGTACCACATACTAGGTACTAATGGAAAACCCTACACACCGAGTAGAGTCGAGGCGAGTCAGGGCTAGTGGAAAAGGGCCTTATGGGGCAAATTTACTTATGTGCTGCACCATCGCAAAACCCTGTTTTGGCATTAAAAAAAACTACTGTTGAGATGTACGAAAGGGCGCAGGGCAAAACTAGCGGTGGAAAGGTGTGGACTATGTTAATTTTGCACTTGGCCTCATTGTATATGTATTTGTAGGAGTTGTCATGTCAAAGTGCAAATTTGAGGGAGGAGAGTATTTAAATGACTGGCGCAAGGTGATTTACTAAGGTTTGTGGTTGTCAATCTCCTGCTAAATGCACCAGGATTTAACACACAAAAAAAGCATGTCTTAATTCATCTTGCCCACAATAGATACACAACCCCTCCTCAAATCGTCGTCTTTCAGCTAGCACTAGTTTGGAGCATCCAACGTTCATGGGTTCAGATGAGTCACGGGAGGTAGTAGGCAGTGGCAATTCAAGAAGCTGCGGATGAGACGGCATGATGTGGGAGTGAGGGCAGGGTCCAGACTGCCGTTCCCTGGCTCGCTCCCACATCCTACTATCTAGTTTGATATTCAACGAGACTGAAGCGTCAAAAGTGTTCAGTTCCTCACTAAAATGAGCAAGCTTGTCATGAAGGTTGGTGTTCAGGCCATGAATGAACACAGTAAGTCGAGTCGCATCATCCCACCCTGCTTCCTCCACCAGAACCCGGAAATTTAGAGTGTACTCAGCTGTTGAGCTAATTCCCTGGCGGAGATTCATTAATCGTGTTTCCGCGCTCCCCTCGCGGCCAAAATGGTCAAACACATTCATGAATTCCTCCATGAATCGGGCGAAAGTGTAAGTACAGAAATTGGGACCCTGCATAAAAACTTGGGCCCAGGCGAAGGTGTGCCCGTCGAGCAGTCCGGCCAAGAAGCCAGTTTGGCTCAGGTCAGAAGAAAACTCCTCGGGGTCCGCTCAAAAACCAGTCTGCATTGAAACAGAAAGCCCCTTTGCCCCCCTAGCGTATCATCATAGCGTGGGGGGTGGGGGGAGAGTTAGGAACTGGTACTCAAGCCGAACGGGGAATAGGTGCGGTTTGGACCATAGCAGGGGAAGATGCTAATAGGCCGTTTGCATGAGTGTTAAGCTGAGCTACCTGTTCAGAAATTTTGGAAACCTGGTTGTGAAGAATCTCGATTTGATACCCCGTTTGCTCCAACCAATGTTCTAGGACCTCAAGCAGGGCAACTAGTGATCCAACTACTGTGTCCACTGTGGCTGCTTGCTGGTTTTGTGCTGACATGGTAACTAATTCTGAGATCCAGGAGCAGACACGAATGAGACTGACTAGCAGTTTAAACAATGATTTTATTTTAAGTGAACAGACGTGGCAGGGAATCTGGCAACCCTGGAGGGGAAAGACAGAAAACACAATGTGAGCTCAGGCAATATTTGGAGGAATTGGGAGAATCGGGGAAACTGATGGAATAATAACTATTAAGGGCTTCTCCAGAGGATGGCTGCATGGAAGTCCTTCCTGAGGGGAGAAGCGGTGAGCCAGGCAAATCTCTCCAGGGGGTGAGCCAGTGAAGGCCATCCAACAGAGATACCGTGGCAGGCTGGCCAGGCCTGGGGAAGAGGGGTGACGGAGGGGTGGCTGTAGGAAAAGGTGAGTGGACTCACGTGGGGGGGAGGGGTATGTACAGTCCAAGCAGAGGTAGTTCAGTCCAAAAGGCTAATTTGTAGTCGAGTCAGGCAAGGGTCAAAGCACAGCTGACAAGATGGCAAAACAGGCAGACAGATCCAATCCAGGGGGCAGGCTCAGTGTTCTAGGCAGGCAAACGTCAAACCACAGAATAGCATGTAACGAGAATACATACGGTGAGGCTCAGGTTGATTCTGACAAGCAGGTGATCAGAGAAAAACAGGCAGAGTGGAGGGAGAGCGCCCAATATAAAGGATTCCTTTAATTAGCCACAGATGGTGTAATCAGCTGCAGGCAGCGGTGCCTAATCAGAGGAGAGGGAGAGAGACTGACAGAGGCACAGAGCAAACAAGAATCCTAACAATACCGATTCTCCACTGGCAAATACCACTTTTCCACCGGTTGACTACTTTAATCCAGCAGTCTTTGCGTTTGTTGCAAAAAAAGACATTTTTAATTCACATTTATTAATGGTTTTGGACAGGGATATGTGCCTAGTGTCATGTGCGGCCCTCCGGGGCAGAAAGAAGGACTCACGTGCAGGGTGACATTTTAACATGATTTATTACAAAAAACACAACATAACAACTGTAACAGTGGTGTGAAGAGTAGCAATGAATGATGAATATGCCGTACTGAGTGTATGGCGTGGGCACTATATATAGAGGCGGGAGGTGATTAACAAATATGGCACAGCTGTGAATGATTAACAACAAATGGACCAATAACTGAGGAGTTGAGAATGAACTGAGAACGCTGTCAGAAAGTAAACACAACATGATGAACAGGACAGGATAATGGCAATAATAATAATGCAAAGGATAAGGACATAATGAACAATGATGATAACTGAGGTAGAATATAACTTAAAGCAAGGGCATGATAATACTAATAATGATGATAAATATAATAGAGAGTCCAAAAAGAACACAAAGCGTGGACAGGATCT
The DNA here is from genome assembly GCA_020510985.1 of Pholidichthys leucotaenia. Classification (NCBI taxonomy): domain Eukaryota; kingdom Metazoa; phylum Chordata; class Actinopteri; order Cichliformes; family Pholidichthyidae; genus Pholidichthys; species Pholidichthys leucotaenia. The sequence goes on from CM035843.1 coordinate 26,415,769, forward strand.
GTGACCACGTCCAGATCATGACAGTGCCTCCCCTTTCAGAGTCTGATACCAAACTGCCCTAGAGATAGACCCCCTTCCCAGGGCAGGTGGTTGGGGCCCTAGGACAAGTGGGCCAGAAACATCCCCCTCCTAAGCACACAGTCACAGGCCTGATAGTTCGAAGAAAAGTTGGTCGGGTGGGCAGCCCCAGTCAATGGGCTACCTGATGAAGGGGAACAGTCTGTCGGATGGTCTACCAAAGTCCATGGGCCACCTGGTGAAAGGAGACAGTCTGTCGGTGACATGGATGGTAAATGGTAAATGTCGTTCACTTATATAGCACTTTTTCTCATCTCTAGATGACTAAACGCTTTATAAATCCTGCTATCCACCCATTCACACACTGATGATATGATGGGGGTGGAGCTGCCATACATCAGGTTCAGGTTCAGGTTACTTTATTTGTACCCGTAGGTAGATTTGTTACATACATACATACATACATACATAAGCGCTGGCCTGACCTACCAGGAGCAACTGAGGGTTCAGTGTCTTGCTCAAGGACACTCTGACATGCAGACTGCAGACCGAGTGGGAATCAAACCCCTGACCCCTCCGATCAGTAGTTGGCAACACTACACCTGCACCACAGCCACCCCCTGGGTGGTGAAGGTTGGACCCTCTAGAGCACAGGAAGTGATGGTTGGGCCCCCTGGGGCACAGGAGGTGAAGGTTGGACATCCTGGGGCACAGGAGGCGAGGGTTGGACCCCCTGGGGCACAGGAGGTGAAGGTTGGGCCCCCTGGGGTGCAGGAGGTAAAGGTTGCTGAGGGGCATCCTCAGAGGGTGAAGGCTGATGAGTGGCATCCTCAGATGGCAAAGGCTGGTGAGCGGTGTCGAGCTCAGGCGGTGATGATAGGACAGCGTCGGGCCCAGATGCCTGGAGATCCCTCCCCGATGCAGTCACCTTGAGTGGGAAGGAAGAAACACAGGTTGGGGCTGGGACCACACAAAAATAGCCAGCAGAAGAACTCAGTGGGGAGAGCTCAGAAGCAGATGGAGGCTGCAACTGGGTCTCTCCACCAGGAGTAAGACAAGACCTCTTTAATACAGATATTAAGAAAAGAAAGAAAAGGACTTGCCTTAACTCCTGCGCTTCCGCTGGCGAGGATCCCGGTGCTTCTGATGTTAGAGTGATAATCTTGAGAGGAGCGTGCATGTGGAAAGGAGCAGTCTCTGCAGGAACATGCATGTGGAAGGGAGCAGTCTCTGCAGGAGTGTGCACGTGAAGAGGAGCACGCGTGGGTTGGTGAGGGAGGGAGGCGAAGAGCCGTGACTGATGAGAGCTGGAGAGGAGCAGCGACTGCTAGAGAACTCATCCTCTTGGAGGTGGAGGCCATGGGGATGGAGATGACCTCAGAACGAAGAGGGAGAGCAGGGGTGAGAGGTAGCAAAAAGATGGAGGTGGCGAGGGACCAGAAACAGCAGGAGGCTGTGACTGGGAACCCTCGCTCAGGGCAAGGCAGTACACTTCATTAATAGGTGTTAAAACAAATGAAGGTACTTGCCGTGTTCTGCCCTCTGTCGCTGCTGGAGCTGCTGCTGGCGAAGAAATGACGGCCTCAGGGTAATCTGCTGGAGTGTCGGCCTCAGGATGAGCTGCTGAGACAGTGGCTTCGGGATGAGCTGCAGGAATGGCAGCCTCAGGATGAGCTCCAGGAGTGACAGCCTCCAGATGAAATGCAGGAGGGGCAGCGGGTGAAGCAGTAAGGGGAGGAGCAGCAGGTGAGGTGGTCGTTAGCAAAGCAGCTGGTGAAGCGGCCAGGAGAGGAGCAGCAGACGAAGAGGCCGGGAAACAGGCAGCAGGTGAGGTGGCCGGAGGCAAAGCAGCAGGTGGAGATCTCTGGAGAAGAGGGTATGCAGCTGCTGGAACTTTCCGGGGATGAGGAGGTGCAGCTGCTGGAGCTCTCTGGGGAGCGGTGGGACCAGGGGTGGGGCTGGAACAGAGCACCGAGTGGAACGGCGTCTCCTGGAATCTTCTTTTCACCCGGATCCCCTGCCTGCCAACCCACTGCCATAAAAAAAAAAAACTCCCTCCGCAGGAGTTATCACAGGCGGGCAGTTGGCTGGCTCTGGTGAGGAGAAGGCTGGTGGTGCTGGTCGGGCTGGAAGAGGAAGCCCCTGCACTCAGGGAAGGGAGTGCAGGCTCGGGTAGGCTTCCAGGATTATTACAACGACCTCCCAGCAGCTTGCAGCGCATTCTGGGATGGGGGAGATACGGGCTGCAACAATGAGGTTCTGCAACACCTCCGTGACCGGCAGCTCTCCCCGTCCCTGCCTTCTTCTCCTTCAGTTGCCTGCTGAGTCCATTTCTGACGGCGTGCTTCTGTCATGTGCGGCCCTCCGGGGCGGAATGAAGGGCTCACATGCAGGGCAATCTTTTAACATGATCTACCAATAAATTCAAGATCTCGCTGTCTGTTTGTTTGTGTGTGTGTGTGTGTGTGTGTGTGTGTGTGTGTGTGTGTGTGTGTGTGTGTGTGTGTGTGTATCCCATTTACACAGGGTGCGTGTGAAGCGCCTAGTGCAGTAGTATAGTAACATAGAGATGTTTGTAGATAGTGCATGTTGCATGGCATATGTTGCATGTTGCTTTCTGCTTGCTGCTCTGCTTACAGCTACCACCACCAGCTAGCCCCCATCGGGGGTGAAAAGAGGAGCCGAGTGCGTAAGTCTCCTCCTGCTGGTACATAGCCTCTCCACCACCAAGACCCCTGCAGTGCCTCCTCGTGGCCACACATGGTAACTGGGTACCCTGCGGTCCCAGGCTAAACTGGAGGGGATTTCAGAGCAGCAGGGGGCCCCAGAGACGCGGCGTATAGACCCACCCTGTGTGGACACGCCCTGACGCCCGTCAACCCCTGCCCCAACTATGGGTAAATAGCCCCACTGCCTTGTGGGTAATCTATTAAGGTGAAGGATAAGGGAGCAACCCCTGACAGAAAAGCAATGCGCTGGTGGTGCGCAAAAGGCGGAACTTAAAAGACCAAGGACCCGGCAGCCTCCTGTAGCCATGCTGAGGGACTGGTCGTCATGGGCTTACCCATGCCACCGGATTTACCTTCTCATCGTGAAGACAGTGCTATTGGGAAGAGCGCGCCCCCTACAGCACTCTAAATAATTCAGTGCGCAGGTGTCCACCTCTGACCATGGTGGGCCTTACCTTCCTGGACAACTGGTTGAAGTCTGGCGGCGACAGGGTGTGTGGCGACGGGAGCAGGTATGAATGTTACTGGGAGCTCCTAGCTATAACCCTGCACGTCAGCAGCACAGGGCTATTATGGTCGCTAACAGCTGGGGTGGCAGCTGTTTTCGGCAGACCCCTGTGTGATTGAGCAGCCCTATTTAGGACAGCACTGCTCACCCCAACTGGGGATGGGGCCTAGAAAAAGTGGCCTAAAAATTGCCCACCCATCTTTCGCCTGAACAGGTTACCACGCCTGTTGGGTCATTCCACCTCTGCGGTCGAAACAATAAAAAGAGAACATGCAACCTAAAACTGGCAACATGGAATGTAAGGACACTCCTGGATCGAGGTTCTGATAGACCCCATAGGAGAACAGCTCTGGTTGCTGCTGAACTGAGTCGCTACAACATTGATATTGCTGCACTGAGCGAGACCAGGCTCCTAGATGAGGGTTCTTTAACAGAGGAAGGGATGGGCTACACATTCTTCTGGAGGGGTTACCCCTCAGGAGAACATCTGCATGGTGTAGGACTGGCCATCAAAAACACCCTTCTACCAAGACTCAGTGAAACACCGGTTGGCATTAGTGAGAGACTGATGACACTCCGTATCCCCGTGGTTAAGAATCGCTTTGCTACACTTCTTAGTGCCTATGCACCGACCCTGCCATCGGAGAGTGAGGCCAAGGATTCCTTCTACCAGTTACTGGACAAAACTCTTTGCCAGATCCCCAAGAATGACAAGATCTTCTTACTTGGAGATTTTAACGCCAGAGTGGGTCAGAACAATCAGATATGGAGTGGAGTGCTTGGCAGACACGGAGTTGGCCAGGCTAACGCAAATGGAGTGAGATTGCTCACTCTCTGCTCTGAGCATAACCTGACCATAACCAACACCATCTTCCAGCAAAAGACCAAATACAAAACATCATGGATGCACCCTCGCTCTAAACACTGGCACCTGATTGATTACATCATTGTGAGGCGCAGTGACATCAGAGATGTCCACATCACCCGTGCCATGAGAGGTGCAGAATGCTGGACAGATCACCGGCTGATTGTGGCCAAGGTCCACATGCAAATGCGCGCCCCCTTGCGACTACAAGGGCCCAAAAGGAGGAAGCTTGATTGCTCCCGTCTGGCAAATTTGGATGTAAGAAATGACTTTCGGCGCTCCCTGGTTGAGAAACTGGGGGGGGTGGAGCATTTCCTGAGTCTGCCTGAGAAGACCATGGACCAGAAGTGGGACTTTATCAGCTCGGCTCTTTGTGAGGCAGCAGCCCAAATGATTGGCTATAAGAGAAAGAACCACCAAGACTGGTTTGATGACAACTCGGACACCATCCACAACTTGTTGGAGGACAAGCACAGAGCACATCAGGCAACCTTAAAAGGAACTCCGACTATATTGGCATGTTAGCTCTATATGCTTTATTTTGATGTTAGTAACATAACTATAATTTAATTTTTTTGAAAATAATTCCCAGTTTTATATATTTTTAAAAAACTTTATTACAATTTTTGTTTACGTCGCAATGCATTCTGGGTAGTGACGTAGAATGGTTGCAGCCGTTTTTTCTGTCTTATACAAGCCAAGAAGCGAAGCTCCTAACTACTGCCATTTGTCAGTGAAAATGCCACATTGTGCGGCTTTTGGATGTAATTTCCAATCAAAAGGAAATAAAGAGAGCGGGGTGAGCCTCCATAGCTTTCCTAAAGAGGGAAAGTGGAGGAAAAAGTGGGGCGGCAGCAGCTCAGCAGGTAGAGCAGGTCGTCTAATAACCCGATGGTTGGCGGTTCGGATCACGCTCTCCCCAGATATCCTGCCGTTGTGTCCCTGGGCAAGACACTTCACCCGCATTGCCTCCAGTGCCCATAACACTGGGTATGAATGTGTAAAAATGTTTAAATGCTCGGTGGTGGCCGGAGAGGCTGTTGGCGTGGATTGGCAGCCACATTTCCCTCACTCTGAGTGTCTGTGATCATGCGCTGTAGCTGCATGCCTGATAGAGCTGACATGTATTAATCACGCTGTGATAATAGCACAATATCGCTCAAAGCACACGCATGAGACATGTCTATGATCGCACATAAAGCTGACATATGTATTAATCACGCTGTGATAATAGCACAATATCGCTCAAAGCGCACGAGCATGCGCTTTGCGCACCAGTGTTGCGGATGAAATAAGGGAACCCAGTGTTGAAGCACGGAATAAGTGCAGGCAGGACACGCGAACTGAAGTTTAAAAGGGTGTTTATTTCATCCTCCAGCACGAAGCTCACTCCAGCGCTGTGGAGCGAGCCCTTTTTTTTATTACTTATTTTGTACTAACCACAGTGCGCAGAGTGCGCAGTTTACCCTTGGCCGGGGGATCGCGGAGATCGTGGGTTCAATCCCTGCCCCCGGCCAACAGTGATCTGTGTGGAGTTTGCATGTTCTCCCCGTGTTTGCGTGGGTTTACTCCGGGATTTCTCCAGTTTCCTCCCACATGTCAAAAACATGCAGGTTAGGGAGTTAAGGGGCGCTTGCGCACGCAGCGACTGGCAGCTGGTGGCTTGTCACCAGACTGCAAAACAAATCTACCTATGGGTACAAAATAAGTAATAAAAAAAAAAAAGGCTCGCTCCACAGCGCTGGAGTGAGCTTCATGCTGGAGGATGAAATAAACACCCTTTTAAACTTCAGTTCACAGTGTCCTGCCTGCACTTATTCCGTGCCTCAACACTGGGTTCCCTTATTTCATCTGCAACACTGGTGCGCAAAGCGCAGCGATATTGTGTTATTATCACAGCGTACAGCACGTGATCACAGACTGAGAGTGAGGGAAATGTGGCTGCCAATCCACGCCAACAGCCTCTCCGGCCACCACCGAGCATTTAAACATTTTTACACATTCATACCCAGTGTTATGGGCACTGGAGGCAATGCGGGTGAAGTGTCTTGCCCAGGGACACAACGGCAGGATATCTGGGGAGGGCGTGATCCGAACCGCCAACCATCGGGTTATTAGACGACCTGCTCTACCTGCTGAGCCGCTGCCGCCCCACTTTTTCCTCCACTTTCCCTCTTTAGGAAAGCTATGGAGGCTCATCCCGCTCTCTTTATTTCCCTTTGATTGGAAATTACATCCAAAAGCCGCGCAATGTGGCATTTTCACTGACAAATGGCAGTAGTTAGGAGCTTCGCTTCTTGGCTTGTATAAGACAGAAAAAACAGCTGCAACCATTCTACGTCACTACCCAGAATGCATTGCGATGTAAACAATAATGGCGATTTACATCGTAATAAAGTTTTTTAAAAATATATAAAACTGGGAATTATTTTCAAAAAAATTATAGTTATGTTAGTAACATAAAAATAAAGCATATAGAGCTAACATGCCAATATAATCGGAGTTCCTTTTAAGGAACCCCTCATCCATTATCATCAGGCATCAGTGGCAGAGAGCTCGGCGGGATGTACAAAGGGCTACTCGGACAATGCAGAACGAGTGGTGGACAAAAAAGGCACATGAAATCCAGGCCTTTGCCGATAAAAATGACATGCATAATTTTTATAACGCTGTCAAGAAGGTTTACAGCCCAAAAAACATTGGGCCAGAACAAACATTTTACGACACAGTGGTGGCATCAGCCATCACTTTTGGAGTGGTCTGCTGGGGCAGTGGCATTACAGCAGCCGATAGGAAGAGACTGAACAAACTGATCAAGAAAGCTAGCTCTGTCCTGGGGCAGCGCCTTGACCCAGTGGAGGAGATGGGAGAGAGAAGGACGGTGGCTAAACTGTCATCTCTGCTGGAGTCCGAGTTCCACTCTATGCAGGACACACTGAATGCACTAAGGAGCTCATTTAGCAGCAGACTACATCATCCTAGGTGCGCAACCGAGAGGTTTCGCAGGTCCTTCCTACCAACGGCTGTCAGACTGTATAACCTAAGCAGGGCTGCTCGCAGAGATAGCAAAAAGACGTGACAACCTAATAGTATTGAATGCAAAAGACGCAATAGACTTACACAATGGTCCCCTCCGGTATACAACTAGGAAAATACCGGTAGCTACGGAGGGTGACAATATGTATGGGTACATAATCATACCATGTATGATAACTAAGTAGATGGTTATGCTGTTTCATTCCATCTAGCTACAATGCTCCGCACTGTGTGTGTTTATATATTTATATATTTATTCTATCTAGCGACAATGCTCCACACTGTGTGTTTATATATTTACATATTTATTCTATCTAGCTACAATGCTCCGCACTGTATGTGTTTATACATGTACACTACCGTTCAAAAGTTTGGGGTCACTTAGAAATTTCCTTATTTTTGAAAGAAAAGCACTGTTTTTTTCAATGAAGATAACTTTAAACTAATCAGAAATACACTCTAATATCTAATATACATTGCTAATGTGGTAAATGACTATTCTAGTTGCAAATGTCTGGTTTTTGGTGCAATATCTACATAGGTGTATAAAGGCCCACTTCCAGCAACTATGACTCCAGTGTTCTAATGGTACAATGTGTTTGCTCATTGCATCAGAAGGCTAATGGATGATTAGAAAACCCTTGTACAATCATGTTAGCACAGCTGAAAACAGTTTAGCTGGTTAGAGAAGCTATAAAACTGACCTTCCTTTGAGCAGGTTGAGTATCTGGAAAAAATTATTATTTCAAATACAAATCATTATTTCTAACCTTGTCAATGTCTTGACTATATTTTCTATTCATTTTACAACTCATGGTGGTAAATAAGTGTGACTTTTCACGGAAAACACAAAATAATTGTCTGTGTGACCCCAAACTTTTGAACGGTAGTGTACATATCTATTCCATCTAGCTACAATGCTCCGCACTGTGTTTATATATATCTATATATTTATTCCATCTAGCTACAATGCTCCGCACTGTGTGTTTATATATTTACATATCTATTCCATCTAGCTATAATGCTCCGCACTGTGTGTGTGTTTATATATTTACATATTTATTCTATCTAGCTACAATGCTCCGCACTGTGTGTGTTTATACATGTACATATCTATTCCATCTAGCTACAATGCTCCGCACTGTGTGTGTTTATACATGTACATATCTATTCCATCTAGCTATAATGCTCCGCACTGTGTGTGTGTTTATATATTTACATATTTATTCTATCTAGCTACAATGCTCCGCACTGTGTGTGTTTATACATGTACATATCTGTTCCATCTAGCTACAATGCTCCGCACTGTGTTTATATATCTATATATTTATTCCATCTAGCTACAATGCTCTGCACTGTGTTTATATATCTATATATTTATTCCATCTAGCTACAATGCTCTGCACTGTGTGTTTATATATTTACATATTTATTCCATCTAGCTACAATGCTCCGCACTGTGTGTGTTTATATATTTACATATCTATTCCATCTAGCTATAATGCTCCGCACTGTGTGTGTGTTTATATATTTACATATTTATTCTATCTAGCTACAATGCTCCGCACTGTGTGTGTTTATACATGTACATATCTATTCCATCTAGCTATAATGCTCCGCACTGTGTGTGTGTTTATATATTTACATATTTATTCTATCTAGCTACAATGCTCCGCACTGTGTGTGTTTATACATGTACATATCTATTCCATCTAGCTACAATGCTCCGCACTGTGTTTATATATCTATATATTTATTCCATCTAGCTACAATGCTCCGCACTGTGTGTGTGTTTATATATTTACATATTTATTCCATCTAGCTACAATGCTCCGCACTGTGTGTGTTTATATATTTACATATCTATTCCATCTAGCTACAATGCTCCGCACTGTGTTTATATATTCATATATTTATTCCATCTAGCTACAATGCTCCGCACTGTGTTTATATATCTATATATTTATTCCATCTAGCTACAATGCTCCGCACTGTGTGTTTATATATCTATATATTTATTCCATCTAGCTACAATGCTCCGCACCCTGTGTCTATATATTTATGTTTATATGTACATATATATATACTCGCTGCCCTTGTTTTTTTTTTTGTTTTTTTTTTTTTCTTTTTTCTTTTCTTGCCTTCTGATTGTTGCTCTGAGTGTTGCTATCCCTGTGCTGTTGCAATCCTGGAATTTCTCCATTGTGGGACTAATAAAGGCTTATCTTATCTTATCTTATCTTAAATCGCTGCATCACTCCCCTGAAAACAGCAGATGGGCTGAGAATCCTAAAGGATCAGCCTAACATCTTGCTGAGATGGGCTGAACACTTTAGTACCCTGCTTAACCAGGACTCAGATGCAGACCCCACTGTTCTCGACGACTTGCCTACACTTACTCCGATGCAAGACCTGGATCAGCCCCCAACCTTCCTGGAGGTTCTATCAGCTACCCACTCTCTCAAAAACAACAAGTCCCCTGGTAATGACAACATCCCTGCCGAGCTGTTGAAACAAGGAGGCTACTTGTGTACAAAAACCTTGCACAAGTACATCACCAAGGTCTGGGCCGATGATAACATCCCACAACAATGGAGAGACGCCACAGTTGTCACCATTTATAAAAACAAGGGTGACAAGGCTGTCTGCGGTAACAGCAGGGGTATTTCGCTCCTTGCTGTTGCTGGTAAGGTCCTGGCGAAGGTGATGCTTCACAGGCTGATCAACAACATCACAGAATCAGTGCTGCCTGAATCGCAATGCGGTTTCAGGAAGGGCAGGAGCTCGGTGGACATGATTTTCACAGCTCGGCAGCTGCAGGAGAAATGTCGGGAGCATCACCAGGACCTGTTCATGGCCTTTGTCGATCTCTCCAAAGCTTTCGACACTGTCCACAGAGAACTCCTATGGGAAGTTCTTCTTAAGTTTGGCTGCCCCAGTAAGTCTGTCAATATCCTCCACCAGTTTCATGATGGTATGACTGCTCGGGTGACCATAGGAGGACAGGAATCTCCTTCCTTCCCCATTTGTACAGGGGTTAGGCAGGGGTGTGTATTAGCACCAGCACTTTTTAACATCTTCCTGCTCTGTGTCACCCAGCTTCTCCACAAGGAGCTTGAGGACAGCAGCGGTGTAACAGTGGACTTCCGTCTAGATGGCAACCTTTTTAATATAAGGAGGCTCCAGGCAACCACCAAACTGCAAAGGGTGAGAGTCATTGAGCTACAGTATGCAGATGACTGTGCTCTGGTATCTCATAGCCCACAAGATCTCCAGTCCGTTCTTACTGCTGCGGTGAGAGCATACAGCAGGATGGGACTGACGGTGAACACCATCAAAACAGAGGTCGTCTGCCAATGGAGCACCAATATCCCATCTACTCCACCTACCTTCACTGTTGCTGGTGAACAGCTGTCTGTTGTTCCATCTTTCAAGTACCTGGGGAGCATCCTCTCTGTAGACAACACCATTGACAGTGAGGTCCAGAACAGGATCAGGCAGGCATCAGCTTCTTTTGGGAGTGTCCGGCGTCGGGTCTTCCAGAACAAGAACCTCCATCTCCAAACGAAGATCTCTGTTTACCAGGCAGTCTGTGTCACTACTCTCCTCTACAACTGTGAATCCTGGGTGACTTACAGCCACCACATTAGGGATCTAGAGCGGTTCCATATACGCTGCCTTCAGCGTATCCTGGGAATCACCTGGCATGACCATGTGCCTCATTCTGAGATACTCTTTAAGACCAGCTGTAGGAGTATTGAGGCAACGATCACCCAGCACCAGCTACGCTGGCTGGGACATTGGTGAGGATGCCCCCAAATCGGCTGCCTCGCAGGGTGTTTTATGGCCAGCTACACCATGGTCGACGCTCTGCTGGAGGGCAGAAGAAGCGCTACAAGGGCCAGCTAAAGATGGCCTTAAAGAAGTGCAGGATCAGACCTGAGGCTCTGGAGGAGGCTGCTGCTGACCGGAACACCTGGCGACAGCAGTGCCTTGTGGGGACCCGTATGATGGAGGAGGACATAACAGCCAGGAGACAGGAGAGAAGACTGAGGAGGAATGCACTTGCAGCCCCTGCTGCCACTACTACAACTTTTACATGCCCTACCTGCAACAGGACATATGGGTCCAGGTTAGGACTACACAGCCATCAAAGGACTCACCGATAGAAGTGGACGTCATCATCGGACTCGATGGACAACCCCAAGCAAGCAAGTGTGTGTGTTCCTCAGATATCTCTCAAACCATTCGTCACACTGACCTATGATTTTAAACATGCTTTGCTGAAGCTACGAAGGTGTGCATCCCCGAATATGGAGTCAGTCAAATTATGTAATTTTTATCAATAAAAGTTTAGCCACCGCTGTGTGACCACTCTATGTCTTCATCCCCTGGCTTCAAGAAGTGTGGGCAGGGTTTCAGATTGACTCCATGCTCATTGGAAATACACAGCATCACAGCCATGCTGACTGGGCAATACGTGGCATCGTGACCATGCTGATTGGATAACACAGCATCACGACCTGTCAGTCACCACAACCCTTTACAAACAAAGATTTTAGAAGTGCTTTGCTGCTGAGGTTAAGAGGGTGTGCATCCACGAGTATGGAGCCGCTCAGTCAAAAATATATACCATAAAGTTGCGTATTGGGCAGCGCAGTGGCGGAGTGGTTAGCACTGTGGCAGCACAGCAACTTACCCTTGGCCGGGGGATCCTGGGTTTGATCCCAGCCCCCGACCAACAGAGAGGGAGATGGATGGATGGATGGATAGATAGATAGATAGATAGATAGATAGATAGATAGATAGATACTTTATTTCGAACAAAAAAGTAAAAAAAAAAAAAAAATGACAAGTGCAATAAAGTAACAGTATACAGTGCTCGAAAGGGAGAAGGAAGAAGTGAACACTTATTAATTCCAACTCCTCTTTTCCATAAATACAACTCATGTGAAATATATACAAATTACCACATTTAAGACCCCAAGTAAACAATTATTTTGTACATATCAACATTATCACCCATCCATCCCAACATACATACAGTCCATACAACAAAACCAGCCCTAAACAACACAGATATACACAGTACTGTCCCACCTACCATTCCATAGTGTCCCAGAGTGAGCATAGTGAATCATACATATAAATACTACCCTTCTAACATATATTCTTTCAGCAAATAATGTTTATACCTATTTTTGAATTGATTTCTGTTTGTACATAGTTTCAGCTCTGGCTCCAGACTGTTCCACAAATCCACCCCACAGACAGATATGCACAGACTTTTCTTAGTTGCTCAAATCTTAGGTTTTGTAAAGTTTAAGTCTCCTCTCAAATTATAATCATTGTCTCTTTTTTTGAATATTTTTTGTATATTAGTTGGGAGTTGATTATTAATTGCCCTGTACATTACTTGTACTGTCTTAAATTTAACTAAATCCATGAACTTTATGACATGTGACTTTAAAAACAACGAATTGGTATGGTCTCTATATCCTACATTATTTATTATCCTTATAGCTCTTTTTTGTAATGTGCATATTGACTGTAGGTTGGTCTTGTAGGTGTTTCCCCAGACTTCTACACAGTAGTTAAGATAAGGTAAAAACAGTAAATTGTACAGTAAGACCAATGATTTATAGTCCAAGATGTGTCTTGTTTTCCCCAGTATCCCTATACATTTTGCCAACTTGGCCCGGATGTGACTGATGTGAGGTTTCCAGCAGATTTTATTGTCTAGCGTCACCCCCAGAAACTTATTTTCCTGTGCTATTTCAATTCTGGTATCATCTATTTTTACCATTATTTCATGATTTATTTTATAATTTCCAAACAACATAATCTTTGTTTTTTTTCAGATTTAGAGATAATTTATTTTGTTGAATCACTGCGTTAACCTTTTCATTTCAGTTGTGACCACCTCTAAAACCTGCTGCAACTTCTCACCAGTGCAAAGGATATTTGTGTCATCCGCAAACAAAATAAATTTCAGAACTTTTGATACTTGGCATATGTCATTTATATACAAGATAAAGAGTTTGGGTCCCAAAACCGACCCCTGGGGTCAGTTGTGGAGTTGGATCTGTGTGGAGTTTGCATGTTCTCCCCGTGTCTGCGTGGGTTTACTCCGGGATTTCTCCGGTTTCCTCCCACATGCCAAAACATGCAAGTTAGGTTAATTGGCATCAAACTGGGGATTCTAAATTGTCCTTAGGTGTGACTGTGAGAGTGAATGGTTGTCTGTCTCTCTGTGTTGGCCCTGCGATGGACTGGCGATCTGTCCAGTGTGTACCCTGCCTCTCGCCCAAAGATGCTGGGATAGGCTCCAGCCCCCCTGCAACCTGAAAAGGATTAAGCGGAAGAAGATGGATGGATGGAAGTTGCGTATTCGCCATACAGAACGCGGGAGGGGTGGCTGCTGGGGACCCGCACATCCACGACTGTGGAGCCGCTGTATACCATAAAGTTGCGTAGGTCTAACGGATATATTCACCATAGAGAACACAAGGTGTGGGGGGGAAGGGGGGTTCCTGCCGGGGACCAGTGGTGCCACAATGACATCACTGGCACACGGGTAAGGCAGCAGCCGAGACTCCCATTAGCCAGCCAACACTGGTGTCCCACTGTGTGCTCCACAAACATTCAGGGGGAGGCATGCTCAGCCTGCCCGGTCTGTGGTACACAAAAGTCCCGACTGCTGCTTCATTGTGGAGCAGAATGACCAGATCAGCTGCATATTACATGCGGACACATGCTCTGGTAAATGACAGCAAGACACAAAAATGTCCAGACAATGAAATAAATCATTTTATTTAAATATTTACAGACAAATGGGCAACACTGGTGCAAAACTTGCAGCCAAATGGGTCATGCTGCGCTCTCTCTCTCTCTCTCTCTCTCTCTCTCTCTCTCTCTCTCTCTCCCTCTCTCTCTCTCTGTGTGTGTGTGAGTGAGTGAGTGAGTGAGTGAGTGAGTGAGACACTGGTGAAGGGATCAGCACTGTACTGTGGATGCCCTGAATGTCCCTCTGGTGATCAATAAAGTATACAAGATACAAATACAAAAATAATAATAATAATGTTCAGTGTTTTGTACTTAATTGTTATGCGGTGGCTCTCACGAGCCACCATAAGACGCCACACAGTCACCAGTGAGTTTTCAGTGAGTTTTATTACGGTGAAAAAGTTACAACACAAGATGCAGGAGCAATGACACATAAGTCTACACACATCCGGAGGCGTAAGGCTAAACAGCTCTCATACAGGTCCTTAGGAGGAGACGGTCATACACAGGCAAGGTTGTTGGGTAATGACTACACAGGCTGCTGAGGCAGAGACACACAGAGGTCTACTTCCACCGGGAGGGGTAAGGCTAACAGCTCACTTACTGGTCCTGGGGAAGCGACGGTCAACCACAGGCAGACGAGGTAGGTAACAGTCCAAAGCATCCGTAGCTCAGACGAAGAACGACTGACACTGCTGCGTCTTACCGCCACCAGTGCCGGGCTTAAGACGGCGAAGCACTAACGACGGTAATTACAAACAGCTGACCGACCGTTGACAGGCGGAAGCCCCACCGAGCACTTTCACAATAAGAGCCCGGTGAGGCCAGAATACAGCCCGCAACTGTCAAGGCCGGCAGCGAAACATAACTTAGCCCGAGCGCAATCAGAACCAGCGCTCGGGTCATAACAGTTCCCTCCCTCCACGGGCGGACTCCGAACGCCCCAAGGAACCACCCTGCCCCCCGGTGGGAGGTAGGGGGACAGGTGCGGAGGGAGAGATACCAACCCTAAACCAAAAGGAAAAAGAATACATCAATTTCCCCCAGAACCATGACAAAACCAGAAAAAACAAGACATGACCAAATATACAAGGGATACAAAACCATAAAGAGCATAAGCACCTGACACCGAACATCTTCCCACAGGGACAACAGACAACCCGTCTAATTCCAAAGTACATAATCCCACGTGGTAAAGAACTCAACGTAAGGATCTCTTCAAAAACCCAAACTTAACATGCCAAAATCATACTCCCAAACAACCTAAATACATGATAACTATGGAACAACAAAAAAAAAAATGCATGGAAACACACATGGAGCAATCTAGAATTGCTTGGCATAACGTGACTACGACTAGACCGTGACTTTCAAAAACACATGAGGCAACCTAAGCACAAACAAAACAAGAAATACATGCAAACACACATGGAGCAATCTAAAATTGCTTTGACACAACTTGGCTATAACTAAACTGTGGCTTTCAAAAAAAAACATGAGGCAATCTAAAATTGCTTTGACTTGACTATGACTAAACTGTGGCTTTCCAAAAAAAGGAAACATGAGGCAATCTAAAATTGCTTTGACTTGACTATGACTACGTGAAACAACAAAAAAAAATTGCTAACCATACTTGACATGACTAGGCACCGTATGGGCCCACAGATAGTCCCACAAACACAGTACATGATCAGGTGGCCTACCCCAGTCCCAGGCCCCCAGCAACAAGTCCTCTGGTGGCCGAACCAGGTCACCCCGTAGCAAACAAAGTTTATTGGGTGGCCAACCCAAGACGCCGAACGCACCAAGCAGTTCCTCAGGTGGCCGACCCGCATCCCACAACCACCAGGACCGTGGAGGAAATGCATGCAGCCGCCTGCCTGAAGACGACAAGACAGGAGAGCGCCGATCTGCCAAACACAAACCTCTAACGGCCCCCAGCTGGTGGCTCCTGAGAGGGGAACAACCAAAGACTTGGACCCCCTCGAATCCTGATTGGGTCACAGCCGCACCTGCGCTGGACCCTCACTGGACCTCGTCGGACCCCGATTGGGTCATTGCTGCACCCACGTCGGACCCCGACTGGGTCACCTTGGCCCACGCGTCAGACCCCGACTGGGTCACCTCGGCCCACACGTCGGACCCCGACTGGGTCAGGACTGCTCCGGCGACGACCTCCATCTCCGAACCTGGAACCCCCAGTCCCGTGACCTTGACTGGCTCCGGACCGGTAACGCTGTGGAGGTGCTCAGAAAACAGAAGAGGACCGGGATCAGTTCCACCGGCAGTGCCAGAGCCCAGCAAGACGAGCTCGGGTGCAGCGGACGGCTGCCCCTCACTCGCCTCCCCATGAGGCAGGCAAAAATGCTCTAACACACCATACAGGAAAACAAGAAAGAGCACTTGCCTGCACTCGGGCTCTGGAGCCATCCAGGACTTCGCCGATCCAGGTTCAGGAAGACGCTCGTCGTCGGGCTCCCACTCGGCTGCGTCGGGTTCCACAGCCGGCCTGATGGTCTCTGCAGCTGAATCCTCTCGCGCTGGCGTCCACGCCAATAACCCGTATGGCGTGGGGGCAGAGGACCCTGGACCTGCTGACTCGGGCTGCATCCCTGAGGACCCCTGGGGACGCTCTCTCGTCGGCTCTGGCTCCTCATCGCAGTCCGTTCTCCTCCTCTGTCCAAAACAAGGCTGCAGGGCCGGGATATTTCCCAGAGCCGCAGGCCTCCCCCCCGTTCGACGGCGTGGGACTAACGCCGAGGACCGCTCAGCAGGAGGAGACACAGAGGCAGCAGGTTTAATACAAATGGCTACAGCTGGGGAAAGAAACTGAGGGAGCTGCGAACCCCGAGCTTCACCCCCAGGAGTCAGACAAGACAGATCACTATGAAAAATAGGACAGTGAAATTGGACTTGCCTGTCTCCCGGAGGAAAGATGTTATCAGCTGTAGCGGACATTGCTCCTTCCCTCGCTCGCTGGGTGGTAGAAAAGGACCCATGGACGGAGCCCACCGGCACAGGACTCAGCTCACTTACAGCAGCTGGCTGATTGAGGGGGTCATTCCGGCGGCCCGGAACTGGATCCGGAGCAGGAGCTTGCCGAAGATGCGCTCGGCCATGGCGCCGACGCCTTCGCCGGCCCCCAGACGGTGCGAACTCCCGAAACGGATCGAGGACAGGATCGGGATCCGTAGGCAAAGAGCAGGAGTGCCTCTTCTCCTGCTTCATGCCGCGTTCCTCCTCCATCATCAGGTATATTTCGCGTTGCGCGGCGATGTCTTCCCTCCTCGCGTCGACTTTCGGGTGGTCGGCATAGCGGGGAGAGAGATGACAAAGAATATCTTCGGCGGCGTCCAGGTATCAGTGTATGCCGTGGTCATAATCCAGCAGGGAAGCGGAGATGAGCAGCTCATCCACGACTTCCAGCACACCTGTCAGCTCGCGGCTCAGACTCCAAACGCGGCCCCTCCGCGACGGCATTCTTCACATACACAGTACCCAGACAGGAAAAAGCAAATGTCCAAAAACTCGAACCCACTGGTGAATTGTGTCTCAGGTTGGCGTCACCATAAACGCCGTTTTTGGCAGCAGTGTACTGTCATGTGGTGGCTCTCGCGAGCCACCATAAGACGCCACACAGTCACCAGTGAGTTTTATTACGGTGAAAAAGTAACAACACAAGATGCAGGGGCAATGACACATAAGTCTACACACATCCGGAGGCGTAAGGCTAAACAGCTCTCATACAGGTCCTTAGGAGGAGACGATCATACACAGGCAAGGTTGTTGGGTAATGACTACACAGGCTGCTGAGGCAGAGACACACAGAGGTCTACTCCCACCGGGAGGGGTAAGGCTAACAGCTCACTTACTGGTCCTGGGGAAGCGACGGTCAACCACAGGCAGACGAGGTAGGTAACAGTCCAAAGCATCCGTAGCTCAGACGAAGAACGACTGACACTGCTGCGTCTTACCGCCGCCAGTGCCGGGCTTAAGACGGCGAAGCACTAACGACGGTAATTACAAACAGCTGACCGACCTTTGACAGGCGGAAGCCCCACCGAGCACTTTCACAATAAGAGCCCGGTGAGGCCAGAATACAGCCCGCAACTGTCAAGGCCGGCAGCGAAACATAACTTAGCCCGAGCGCGATCAGAACTGGTGCTCGGGTCATAACATTAATATTGCTAAAATATAAAAGGATGCACAACAATGGGTCTCAAATATTTGTAAACGTGTCCTGTTATAGTACTGCATGACTTTATTGACGATAGACTATAAACTACACATATAAACTAAATTATAATGGTGACTGAACAACTCCCATTCCCCAAAGTGCAACATATAATATTTATGAATATACAGTGGGGTAAAAAAGTATTTAGTCAGCCACGAATTGTGTACGTTCTCCCACTTAAAAGATGAGAGAGGTCTCCAATTTTCATCATAGGTATACCTCAACTATGAGAGACAAAATGAGAAAAAAAAAATCCAGAAAATCACATTGTCTGATTTTTAAAGAATTTATTTGCAAATTATTATTATTATTTTATTTTTTAGATTTAGTATACTTTATTGATCCCCAGAGGGGAAATTAAGGGTCATCCACCACCTGGATGGATGAAGCAGCCACAATACGGCGCTATCCCTTAACCATTCACACACACATTCACACCTAGGGCCACTTTAGAGTCTCCAATTAACCTAACCTGCATGTTTTTGGCATTGGGATTGGCATTTGGTGGACAATAAGTATTTGGTCAATAACAAAAGTTCATCTCAATACTTTGTTATGTACCCTTTGTTAGCAATGACAGAGGTCAAACGTTTTCTGTAAGTCTTCACAAGGTTTTCACACACTGTTGCTGGTATTTTGGCCCATTCCTCCATGCAGATCTCCTCTAGAGCAGTGATGTTTTGGGGCTGTCGCTAGGCAACACAGACTTTCAACTCCCTCCAAAGTTTATCTATGGGGTTGAGATCTGGAGACTGGCTAGGCCACTCCAGGACCTTGAAATGCTTCTTACGAAGCCACTCCTTCGTTGTCCGGCGGTGTGTTTGGGATCATTGTCATGCTGAAAGACCCAGCCACATTTCATCTTCAGTGGCCTTGCTGATGGAAGGAGGTTTTCACTCAAAATCTCACGATACATGGCCCCTTTCATTCTTTCCTTTACACGGATCAGTCGTCCTGGTCCCTTTGCAGAAAAACAGCCCCATAGCATGATGTTTCCACCCCCATCCTTCACAGTAGGTATGGTGTTCTTTCTCCTCCAAACACGACAAGTTGAGTTTTTACCAAAAAGTTCTATTTTGGTTTCATCTGACCATATGACATTCTCCCAATCCTCTTCTGGATCATCCAAATGCTCTCTAGCAAACTTCAGATGGGCCTGGACATGTACTGGCTTAAGCAGGGGGACACGTCTGGCACTGCAGGATTTGAGTCCCTAACGGCGTAGTGTGTTACTGATGGTAGCCTTTGTTACTTTGGTCCCAGCTCTCTGCAGGTCATTCACTAGGTCCCCCTGTGTGGCTCTGGGATTTTTGCTCACCGTTCTTGTGATCATTTTGACCCCATGGGGTGAGATCTTGTGTGGAGCCCCAGATCGAGGGAGATTATCAGTGGTCTTGTATGTCTTCCATTTTCTAATAATTGCTCCCACAGTTGATTTCTTCACACCAAGCTGCTTACCTATTGCAGATTCAGTCTTCCCAGCCTGGTGCAGGTCTACAATTTTGTTTCTGGTGTCTTTTGACAGCTCTTTGGTCTTGGCCATAGTGGAGTTTGGAGTCTGACTGTTTGAGGTTGTGGACAGGTGTCTTTTATACTGATAACAAGTTCAAACAGGTGCCATTAATACAGGTAACGAGTGGAGGACAGAGGAGCCTCTTAAAGAAGAAGTTACAGGTCTGTGAGAGCCAGAAATCTTGCTTGTTTGTAGGTGACCAAATACTTATTTTCCACCATAATTTGCAAATAAATTCTTTAAAAATCAGACAATGTGATTTTCTGGATTTTTTTTCTCATTTTGTCTCTCATAGTTGAGGTATACCTATGATGAAAATTGGAGACCTCTCTCATCTTTTAAGTGGTAGAACTTGCACAATTGGTGGCTGACTAAATACTTTTTTGCCCCACTGTAACTCGTAAAAGATCACACAAATAAGTGATCTGACAAAAAAAATAAACAAGCGGTTCTTAAGCAGTGGCTAATATTGGATGTCCCATTCATTTTCAATTATTCTGTAATTAATATTCACACAGTCAAATAAATCTCAATTCAGTCCCTTTCATATCTGTCAAAGTCTAACGTGTTATTGCTACATATAGGCTACACCTCCGTATTCCACTTTCAAACACAGCCTATGTTTGGGCCTGTAAAGCCTGATTGAGCTACCTGTTTCAAACAGGAATACTTGCTTTCTACGGGCATGCACTAGTTTATTTCAAAAAATACAACACAACAACTATAACAGTGGCGTGGAGAGTGGCAATGAATGACGAGCACACCATACTGAGTGTATGGCATGGGCACTATATACAGAGACAGGAGGTGATTAACAAATACGGCACAACTGTGAATGATGAACAATAAATGGACCAATAACTGAATAGCAGACAATGAACTGAGAATGCTGTCACAAAGTAAACACAACATGATGAACAGGACAGGATAATGGCAGTAATAATAATGCAAAGGATAAGGACATGATGAACAATGATAATAACTGAGGCAGAATATAACTTAAAGCAAGGGCATGAGAATATTAATAATGATGATAAACATAACAGAGAGTCCAAAAAGAACACAGAGGAAAAAAAGAGACAATGATTACAATTTGAGAGGAGACTTAAACTTTACAAAGCCTAAGGTTCGAACAACAAAGAAAAGTATGTGCATATCTGTCTGTGGGGTGGATTTGTGGAACAGTCTGGAGTTGGAACTGAAACTATGTACAAAGAGAAACCAATTCAAAAAGAGGTATAAGCATTATTTGCTGAAAGGATATATGTTAGGGGTGTAGTATTAATATGTGAGATTCAATTCAGCTTTATTTATAATGCGCCACATCACAGCAAAAGCCGTCTCGTGGCGCCACAGTGCAGATAAAAAAAAAATCACACAGTCACAGAAAGACCCAGCAATCAGACGATCCCCTATGAGCAAGCACTAGGCGACAGTGGAGAGGAAAAACTCCCATTTGGAAGGAAAAAACCTCTAGCAGAACCAGGCTCAGGGAGAGGCAGTCGTCTGCTGCGACTGGCTGGGGATGAGGGGATAGGGAGGATGGAAAGGACAGACATAAAGAACATAGCAGTAAGATGCCAAGTACAATATTGGAGGTCAACCAGCAGTATGGATCAGATAACAATAGAACAAGAGTGGGGTTAAAAGACACAAATACCCTCCTTAAACGAAAGCTATATTAAAAAGGAAGGATTTTACCCTGTTCTTAAAGACAGAGACCGAGTCTGACTCCCAGACCCAGAGTGGTAACTGGTTCCAGAGAGAAGGGGCTTGGTAGCAGAAGGCTCTGCCTCCCACCGTACTTTGGAGATTCTGGGCACCACAATTCTGGGCACCATTGGGAGCGTAATGCTCTGTTAGGATGGTAAGGTAATATCAGATCTTTTATATATTGGGGGGCCAGATTGTTAAGAGCTTTGAAAGTAAGAAGAAGGATTTTAAACTTGATTCTGAATTCAATGGGAAGCCAATGGAGGGAGGACCGAACCGGGGAAATATGATCTCTTTTTTTAGAACCAGTTAAAACTCTAGCAGCAGCATTTTGAATCAATTGAAGACTTTTTAAAGATACTCTAGGACAACCAGATAATAGCGAATTACAATAATCTAATCGCAAACTGACAAAGGCGTGAATCAGTTTCTCAGCATCACCCAGAGACAAGATGCTCCTGATCTTAGCAATATTGCGCAGATGATATAAGGCGGTCCTAGAAACAGTTTTAATATGTGAATTAAAGGACAAATCCTGGTCAAAAATCACTCCAACTTTCCTCACACAACTGTTCAGAGTGAGAGTGGCAGCATCTAAATTAAGGGCATAATCTGAAAAGGAATTTCTAAGATGTTTTGGGCCAACAACAATGACTTCAGTCTTATCAGAGTTCAACAGTAAAAAATTACAAGTCATCCAAGCTTTGATGTCCTTAAGACAGGCATCTAGCTTGGCCAACTGATCACAATCATCGGGCTTCATTGACAGGTAAAGTTGTATGTCATCAGCGTAACAATGAAAATGTATACAGTGCTTTCTGATGATATTGCCCAGCGGGAGCATATATAGACTAAAAAGAGTAGGGCCCAACACAAATCCCTGTGGAACTCCGTGAGTGAGCTTAGAGCTGGAACAAAATACATAATTGACATGGACAAACTGAAATCTATCAGACAAATAAGATCTAAACCACTGCAACGGAGTTCCACTGAGTCCAACAAAGTGTTCCAATCTATCAAGTAGAATGGCATGATCAATAGTGTCAAAGGCTGCACTGAGATCTAAAAGAACAAGAACAGAGACAAGTCCATTATCAAATGCAGTCAGGAGGTCATTAGAGACCTTCACTAAGGCAGTTTCAGTGCTGTGATGAGCTCTGAACCCAGATTGAAACACCTCAAACAAACCAACTCCCTGCAAATGGTCAGATAATTGCACAGCAACAACTCTTTCCAGGATTTTTGAAATGAAAGGCAAATTGGAGATTGGTCGATAATTGGCCAAAACCCCAGGATCGAGCGTCGGTTTTTTAAGTAAAGGTTTAATTACAACAGTTTTAAAAGCCAGTGGAACATAACCCAGAGTTAAAGAAGAATTAATGATAAGAAGAATACGGCTACTAATAATTGGGAAAATAATTTTAAATAGCCTGGAAGGAATAGGGTCCAGAAGGCAAGATGAAGGCTTAGAAGAGGAAACTACCCTATCCAACTCCAAGAGGTCGATTGGAGTAAATCTATCCAAGCAGATATCAATTGAGGGAGCTGCAGTAATTAATGTACTCAGGAAGAATCTGACTAATTTCATCTCTAATAGATAAAATTTTAAGATTGAAATAGTTCAGAAAGTCCTGACTAGAAAGCTCAGGGGGGATGCGAGGATTGACCGAGTCATGGCTCTTTGTAAGCCTGGCTACAGTGTTGAAGAGAAACCTGGGGTTATTCTTGTTTGCTTCTATTAATGCAGAATAATAGCTTGATCTAGCTTTTCTAAGAGATTTTTTATAGATTAAGAGATGATTTCTCTACGCCAAGTAGAATTCATCTGAATTAGTTGAACGCCATTTTCTTTCCAATTGACGAGCCTTCTGTTTCAAGCCACGAGTTTCTGAGTTAAACCAAGGAGTAAGAAATCTCTGGTTAGACTTTTTCTTTTTTAAAGGGGCTACCAAATCTAGAGTCCGATGCAGAGAGGCAGTAACACCATCAACCATGCTATCAATCACGAATGGAGCAGACTCTCCATCACTTATTTCAGGTGTTCTGTTGTGTTGACCCATGGCATAGAGGAGACAATCTGCAAAAATTTAGCAACAACGTCATCAGAAAGACATCTGCTGTAGTAGTATTTTTCTTTAGGAAATAAGTGATCAGAGATAATGAAATCAAAAATTAACAGACAATGATGCATTAAACTCACTCTGGGACACTGGCTGAATATTTGTATTCAAGATTCAAGAGATTCAAAGGCTTTACTATCATGTGCACAGTTAAGAAATGCTACATTCCCTGAGCAATAAAATTCTTACTTTGTTAAGGTAATAATACAATAACACAATAACTCAATCCTAATACTAATGGATGCTAATAACACACACACACACCAACACACAGTTAGGCAATTAGGACTCCTAAGCACGCCTTGATACTAAATACTAATACTAATGAGTACTAAGAACACACATTAGGCAATTTGGACAGCTAAAGCAGTTGATGCAGTCAAACAAGAGGAATGAAATTTAAAATTCACTGGATGACTATAGTGGTAGTGGTATATTGATATCAGAGATGATGTGAACCTGAGATGGCATAAATCTATGTACAGTCTGCAAATGAGCATTGTGCAGGAAGCAGTATGTAATTATAAATTACAAATTAGCACCCGGTGCTAAGTTCTCTGTAACAGTAGTACCAGTAGACTGTACAAGATAAATAGCAGCAGAGATGATATGGACATCAGAGGGGTGAGACTATATACACTGTACAGGTGAGCAATGTGCAAATTTAGCAGCCGATGTGTGAGTTCCTATATATGCAAAGCTGTGTTGCAGAGTTTGGGGAGTTGTTATTTGTTCAGGAGTCTGATGGCAGTGGGAAAGAAGGAGTTTTTCAGTCTGGTTGACCTGCATTTCACATTTCTGTACCTCTGGCCTGAGGGTAGAAGTATGAACAATCTGTGCTGGGGGTGGGTGGGGTCCCGGAGGATGGCGTCAGCTCTCCTTTGGACTCTGTGGTGGTAGATGCTCTGCAGAGAGGGGAGTGGAGTCCTGATGATCTTCTTCACTGTCTTCACCACTCTTTGCAGGCATGTGCGGTCCAGGGCAGTGGTGCTGCCATACCACACAGCAATGCAGTTGGTCTGGATGCTCTTGATGATGCAGCTGTAGAAATTGTTGAGGATCCTGCAGGGCATGCCAAACTTCTTCAGCCTCCTCAGGAAGTACAGCTGCTGTTGAGCTCTCTTAACCAGCTCTGTGGTGTTGTTTGTCCACTTCAGGTCCTCGCTGATGTCGATACCCAGGTATTTAAAATGTATGCATGTAAATGCATGTAAAAAGAAGAATACATTATATAAACAATTCATTAAATGCAGAATGGTGGAAGCTGAGATCAAATATAAAAGATATAAAAATAAGCTTACTACTATAATGAGGACCTGTAAGAAAGAATATTGCAACAGAATACTAGAGGATAACAAAAATAACATAAGAGGAATATGGCAAGTACTCAATGGGATTATTAGTAATTGTCCTAAGAATGCAAATTATCCAGAATATTTCATCGAAAATGGCAGTTTGATTAATAATATGGAAGATGTGGTCAGTGGTTTCAATAAATTTTTTGTAAACGTTGGTCTTGAATTAGCAAAATCAATAGTGACACCGGAAACAAACCACACACAGTGTTCCTGTGAATGAAATGAATCTTTTTGGGTGCAGTTACTGAAAAGGAAATTATCGAGACTGTGAGTAAATTTAAGAACAAAAAATCAACGGACTGGAATGAAATTGACATGACAATAGTGAAAAAAGTAATTGAAGGAATTGTTAAGCCACTCACCCACATCTGTAACCTGTCATTTCAAACTGGTACATTTCCAGACAAAATGAAAATAGCAAAAGTAATACCTCTATACAAAACAGGAGACAGTCATCGCTTCACAAATTACAGGCCAGTCTCTTTACTCTCACAATTCTCCAAAATACTTGAAAAAATCTTCACTAAGAGACTGGATGATTTCACTGAAAAACACAACCTCCTTACAGATAGCCAGTATGGTTTTAGAGCAGATAAATCTACATCTTTGGCACTAATCGAACTTATAGAAGAAATTACTAGTTGTATAGATAAAAAAAAAAGGTTGCTGTAGGAGTATTTATAGATTTAAAGAAAGCTTTTGACACCATTGACCACAGAATACTACTAGGGAAACTGGAAAGGTATGGGATAAGAGGGGTAGGACTGAGTTGGGTGGAAAGTTATTTACTAACTAACTACTAACTAACTAACTAACCTGCACTTATATAGCGCTTTTCTAGTCACAAAGACCACTCAAAGCGCTTTCATTAATACTAACCCTCTATTCTAAGGGCCTATAGGAAACAAATATCTAGGGACAATTTAGAACAGCCAATTAACCTAACATGCATGTTTTTGGCATGTGGGAGGAAACCGGAGAAATCCCGGAGTAAACCCACGCAACACGGGGAGAACATGCAAACTCCACACAGATCACTGTTGGTCGGGGGCTGGGACCGAACCCACGATCCCACGATCCCCACAATCCCCCGGCCAAGGGTAAACTGTGCTGCCGCAGTGCTAACCACTGCGCCACCGTGCAGCCGCACTGCGCCACCATTTAAGTAACAGACAACAATTTGTACAAATTGGTGAGCACAAATCACCCTTCATGGACATCACTTGTGGTGTGCCCCAGGGGTCGGTTTTGGGACCCAAACTCTTTATTTTGTATATAAATGACATATGCCAAGTATCAAAAATTCTGAAATTTATTTTGTTTGCGGATGACACAAATATCCTTTGCACTGGTGAGAATTTGCAGCAGGTTTTAGAGGTGGTCGCAACTGAAATGAAAAAATTAACGCAGTGGTTCAACAAAAATAAATTATCTCTAAATCTAAAAAAACCAAAGATTATGGTGTTTGGAAATTATAAAATAAATCATGAAATAATGGTAACGATAGATGATACCAGAATAGAAACAGTACAGGAAAATAAGTTTCTGGGGGTGACGCTAGACAATAAAATCTGCTGGAAACCTCACATCAGTCACATCCGGGCTAAATTGGCAAAATGTATAGGCATACTGGGGAAGACAAGACACATCTTGGACTATAAATCATTGGTCTTATTGTACAAATCACTGTTTTTACCTTATCTTAACTGCTGTGTAGAAGTCTGGGGAAACACCTACAAGACATCCAAGATGGCGACCAAGATGGTCACACTTTTTCAGCGCTGAGACAAACTCGCTGATTTCCCCACCAAAAGTACTTAACCAACAGTGATCGGCGCTCGTGACGGACACCCACGGGCTGAATTTCCACCTCCGTCAGAATCCCGTTGGAATGCCCCTTTAATCGGGTAGAACTGCTGCGCTCTACCAGAAGCGATTGCCAAGCTAACGCTAGTTAGCTTAACGCTGGCCCCAGTGCGCCACCTAACTCCGACAAGAAGCGGCTCAGTCCTCGGTGAGGGCCTATCGGAGGAATCAACCTAGGCGGCAGTTGGGAGCTCGAGCGCGGCGTTGGTGAGAGACGGGGCCACCTGGACCTAGCAGGACAGTGGCCTGAGTCGGAACCCAGTTGCGAGGTCCAGCTGAGGAGCTACCAGACTGACGGCGGTCGGTGACGGGGCCTAGCGGAGGTGCCACCCAGCCAGACGGTGGCGAGCGGAGGCGGTGATCGGTGAAGCTCGGCTGCGCCGGCGGTGTGCGGCATAACCGGCCAGGCAGACGGCGGCAGGCGGTGGCGAATGACGGGGGTGATCTGCGGAGCTGTACAGCGCTACTTGGCGGAGGAGCTGTGCAGGAGCTGCTGCGGCGAGTTCAGCAGCGGCCGGGCTAGTTGAGGCCTAGCCGGATTCTCTGTTTACTTCTATCTACAGGTCAGTAAGATGCCACCAAAGAAAGAGGAAATGGAAGAAATCAAAAAAGCTCTGAGCTTTATGTCAGAAGAATTGGCCAAATTGACTAGCCAACAGGACAAAATAATAGGCCTAATAGAACAGGTACAAGCCCTAAATTTAATAATTCAAGAAAAAGACAAAAAAATTATGGACCTGGAGCAACACGGGCGTCTTTTGGAGCAACGCGTCGAGGATCTTGAACAAGGTTCTCGTATTGATGACCTAGTTATAAGTGGACTAGACATCAGATATCAGTCATACGCCCATGCCACAGTAGGACTGAGTGGTGAAGATGCACCCATGAGAGAATCTTTGTCCTTAGAAAATCAAGTGCTTCAGTTCCTTAATGATAAAGACATTAAGGTAGAAGCCAATGCAATCTCAGCCTGCTATGCTCTACCGAAGAAAGATAACAAAACAAAGAAATCAATTGTGATGCGCTTTGTGAACAGAAGGGTAAAGAATAACATACTGAGGCAGGCCAAAAAGCTAAAGGAAACTCAAGTTTACATAAATGAACACCTGACAAAAAAAACCGCTGAATTAGCACGACAGGCACGGATGCTAAAAAAACAAAATAGGATACAAGCAACCTGGACAAGAAATTGTAGAATTTGGATAAAACTAAATGGATCACCTGAGCAAGCAAAGAGTATAATGATCAGAGATGCTACTGACTTAGATAAATACAGATGAACACACACGATAAGAATAGTTCTTTTGATACACCATGCCAAAGTACTTTAATAAAAATAACCAAAACAAACAAAAACTTATGACTGACTCAAGTAGACATCACTTATCCCCAGTTGGAGGAAGTCATTTGACACAGAATGAGGAAACTCAAACTCTGAAAACATACCATTACGCTGAACATAAACCACAAGAGATGGAGAATGATATTGATCCTGATAACCACTTTTTCAATAATATTCATAACCACTGTGAATATTACACCGAAAAACAATTCAAAAGTCAAATGCAACTAGATGGTAAACTGTCAATAATACACTTCAATAGCAGAAGTCTAAACAAAAACTTTCCACAGATTCAGGACTATTTAAAACAGCTAGACAGAAAATTCACAGCCATTGCAGTCTCTGAAACCTGGCTTAATGAAGATCAGGCTCCCCTGATGGCAATAGAAGGATATCAGATGTTTTATATTAACAGAACTCAAAAAAAGGGTGGTGGTGTTGCACTGTATATTGATGACCTGTACAGGTGTAAGCTTGTAAATGAAATGTCCTTAGCACTACCAGGGATTTTGGAATGTGTTACTGTTGAGATTGACCTAGACAAAACAAAAAATCTAATCATAAGCTGCATATATAGAACGCCGGGAACTTGCATTGAGACATTCAGAGATAAATTAGTCGAGCTGTACAATAATATTACTAGTAAGAAAATGGTAGCAATTTGTGGAGATTTCAATATTGACTTACTGAATCCTCATCAACAAAATGTAGTTACAGAGTTCATGAACTCTATGTACAGCATGAGTCTATATCCCACAATAACACATCCCAGTAGAATCACAGTTCACTCTGCTACACTTATTGACAACCTGTTTGTCAATGTTTTCGATAAGAAAATAGAAAGTGGATTATTGATAAATGATATAAGTGACCACTTGCCAACCTTTGCACTTATCCATGGCCACACGGGGCCCAACGCAGAAAAAACTTCAAAATCGTTCAGACACAAATCACCAAATGCAATCAGTTCTCTTAAAGAGGACTTGCTGAAGCAAGACTGGACAGAAGTCTATGTATCAGATGTAAATGAAGCCTATGACACATTTATAAATATTGTAACCACTCTTTATGAAAAAAACTGCCCATTAGTAATAAAAAAGCTTAAACACAAATTTGCTAACAAGCCATGGTTAACCAAAGGACTACAAAAGGCGTGTAAAAAGAAAAATTTATTATATAAAGCTTTCCTAAAGAAAAGAACAAAAGAAGCAGAGCAGCGGTATAAAACATACAAAAATAAGTTAACATATATAATAAGATGTAGTAAAAGAGACTATTACAGTAAAGAACTGGAGAAAAACAGAGACAATATTAAAAATACATGGACAATACTCAACAGTATCCTTGGAAATAAAAGCAGAAATACAAGCTACCCAACTAACATTCCAAAAAATAATAAAATGACTCAGAGTGTGAATATTGCTTCACCTGCAGATGAATTTAATAATTTTTTTTTGTTAACATTGGACCTAAACTGGCCCGAGAAATACCCACTACGGTGCCAACAGGTGATTCAATATGCAATAACACTGCTGTAAAAGACTCCATCTTCATAAAGAACACAGACGAAAGAGAGGTCATTGAAATTGTTAAATCGTTCAAAAGTAAAACATCTACTGACTGTGATGGTATTGACATGCTATTAGTCAAAACTGTTATCGAATGCATAGTAAAACCACTGACATATATCTGCAACCTGTCTCTCCAATCAGGTATATTTCCCAATGCAATGAAAATAGCTAAAGTAATTCCGATATACAAGACGGGCGACAGAGGGGAACTCTCAAACTATAGACCAATTTCACTATTACCGCAATTTTCCAAGATACTTGAAAAAATATTCTATGAGAGAATTGACAACTTCATACTGAAGAATGATTTATTATGTGAGCAGCAATATGGGTTCAGACACAAGAGGACAACTGCATATGCCCTAATGGAATTTACAGAAAAAATATCAACAGCCATTGAAAATAAAGAGTATTCAGTTGGAGTATTCCTAGATCTTAAAAAAGCATTTGATACAGTAGATCATAATTTATTATTAAAGAAACTACAAAATTCTGGTATTAGAGGGGTAGCACTGCCCTGGTTAAGTAGTTACTTAAAGAATAGATATCAGTATGTATGTGTTAGCAACAAAAACTCAGAGTTGCTGAAGGTCACCTGTGGAGTCCCACAGGGTTCAGTTTTGGGACCATTATTATTCAATATGTATATAAACGATATATGTAAAGTTTCAGAAAAAATGGACTTAATATTGTTTGCCGATGACACTAATCTGCTATGCAGTGGAAACAATTTGGAACAACTTATGGATACACTCGGGAAGGAATTAGAAAAGCTTAAACTGTGGTTTTATTCAAACAAATTAACGCTCAATTTAAGTAAGACAAAATTTATAGTCTTTAACAACCATCACAACAATCCAGTACCCAAACTCAATGTAAATGGTGTAGAGATTGAAAGGGTATCTGAAACTAAATTCCTTGGAGTAATAATTGATAACAAACTGTGTTGCAAGTCACATATTAATTATATTAAAGGTAAAGTTTCCAAATCAATTGCAATATTACACAGAGTGAAATATTTGCTGAATCAACCCACACTATACACCTTGTATCATTCATTAATACTCCCATACATGACATATTGTAATGAAGTATGGGGAAATACATACAAAACAAACATATATCCACTCTTTATGCTTCAAAAGAGAGCTATTAGAATAATAAACAAAGCAGCTTACAGGGAACCAACAAACCCACTTTTTCTTAAACAAAAAACTCTCAAGTTGAAAGATCTGGTTGACTTTAAAACCGCAATAATAATGTTCAAAGTGAAGAATTTATCACTGCCCGCAAATATCCAAAAGTTGTTCCAAACAAGGGAGAAACGATATCACTTCAGAGGAACATGTATATTTCAAAAGCCTACAGTGAGAACAACCACCAAGCAACACTGTATTTCAGTGCAAGGAGTCAGATTATGAAACGATTATGGACCTGAATTAAAATCATGTACAACGCTTGGACAATTTAAACAAAAACTAAAGGAAGAAATACTCCAAACATATTTACAAGACGACATGTAAACTCACATAAGGATTGACATATCCAGCCTGTGTTGTGTTGTAGCTTAGTTTTTTTTTGTTTGTTTTTTTTCTCTCTGTGACATTCTGTCTTAGATTTGTCTTGAATAGCAACCGCTCAACTTAGCTTAGCTTAGTTTTCCTTTTTTTTTCTCTCAGTCACACTTTGTCTTTGCTTTGTTCTAAATTGTAATCACTCTTGTCTTGTTTACACTTTTTCTTTTGAATTCTTGGATGGAATATGGGTGGGCAATATAAGCTGCGGCTTCAGCCATCACCCATTTCGGATAACTCACGTGGAATTGTTTAGTAGAAGGAGTCTTTGTCTAATTTGACCTTGTTGTTATATTATACAGTTTCTTTTAACCTGTACTGTATTATCCGAAATAAATAAATTCATTCAAAAAGACCAACCTACAGGCAATATGCACATCACAAAAAAGAGCTATAAGGATAATAAACAATGCAGGATATAGAGACCATACCAATTCGTTGTTCTTAAAGTCACATGTCATAAAGTTCATGGATTTAGTTAAATTTAAGACAGCACAAGTAATGTACAGGGCAATTAACAATCAACTCCCAACTAATATACAAATAATATTTAAAAAAAGAGACAATGATCATAATTTGAGAGGAGACTTAAACTTTACAAAACCCAAGATACGTACAACCAAGAAAATTATGTGCATATCTGTCTGTGGGGTGGATTTGTGGAACAGTCTGGAGCCGGAACTGAAACTATGTACAAACAGAAATCAATTCAAAAAGAGGTATAAGCACCATTTGCTGAAAGGATATATGTTAGAAGGGTAGTATTTATATGTACGATTCATTATGTTCACTCTGGGTCATTATGGGACACTATGGAATGGTGGGTGGGACAGAACTGTGTATATCTGTGTTGTTTGAGACTGGTTTTTGGATGTATGGACTTCATTGTATATTAGAATGGATGGGTGTTAATGCTGATTTGTAAAAAATACAATAAATTGTTTACTTGGGGTCTTAAAGGTGGTAATTTGTATAAAATTCACATGGGTGTATCTATGGAAAAGAGGAGTTGGAATTAATAAGTGTTCACTTCTTCCTTCTCCCTTTCGAACAGTGTATACTGTAACTTTATTGCATTTGCCATTTGCTTGTTTTTTGTTATATTTTTGTGTTCGAAATAAACTATATATCTATTTAAAGCTGCTCACCCTCTCCACCTCAAGCTTCTGGATGAACAGCAGCTGATGGGGTCTCCTCCTCCCTTTCCTCATGTCCACTATCATCTCCTTTGTCTTGTCCATGATGAGGGTGAGGTTGTTGTCCTCACACCATGACACCAGGTTGGCCATCTCCCTCCAGTAGGATGCTTCGTCATCACCAGTGATGCGTCCTATCACTGCTGTGTCATCCGCGAACTTTAGGATGATATTGTCCTTGTTGGAGGCAACACAGTCATGGGTGAAGAGGCTGTAGAGGATGGGGTTGAGAATACAACCCTGTGGGATACCTTTGTTCATGATGATGCTGGCTGAGATCCTGTTACCCATCCTGACAGACTGGGGCCTGCCAGTTAGAAAGTCCAGTAGCCAGTCACAGAGGGTGGGGTGCAGGCCAAGTGAAGACAGTTTGTCCGTGAGTTTGTAGGGGATGACCATGTTGAAGGTGAAGCTGTAGTCGACAAAGAGCATCCTAATATAGGAGTCTTTAACTTCCAGGTAGGAGAGAAAGTAATGGAGTGCTGCAGCAATGGCATCTGAGGTGGACCTGTTGGGCCGGTAGGCATACTGCAGGGGGTCCAGGGTGCCCAGTATGCTGTCCTGAATGAGGGGCAGCACCACTCTCTCAAAGCACTTCATGATGATTTGAGTGAGTGCTACTGGTCTGTAATCATTCAGACAGGTTGGTGGGCTCCTTTTGGGAAGAGAGATGATGGTTGTCGTTTTGAAGCAGGAGGGGACTATGTTCTGGTTGAGGGAGAGGTTGAAGATTGATGTGAGGATGTCAGTCAGCTCAGCAGCACATGCTCTGAGGGCCCGCCCAGGTATGTTGTCTGGTCCTGCTGCCTTGCAGGGGTTGATATTCCTCATTGCTTTGTTTACCTGCCTGGTGAGACTTTTAGCGGAGGGGGAAGGGGGGTGCATGAGTGTGTCTCTCTTTTCTGCCCTGTAGCTGGTGGTCTCAAAGCGGTTGTAAAAGATGTTGAAGTTGTCCAGCAGGCTGTCTGTGGAGCTAGTGGTGCTGCTGTTCGTCCTCTTGTAGTCTGTGATGTGTTGCAGGCCTTGCCATATGCACCCTGGGTCAGGAGTGGAGTAGAGGCCGTCCACCTTTTCTTTGTACTGCCTCTTGGCTGTTGTTAGAGCTTTTCTCAGTCCATACTTTGCAGCTTTGCAGCTTTGTACTCGACCTCACAGCCTCATTTAAATGCAAGAGAGTGAGCATGCAGCATCTGACATACCTGACTGTTGATCCAGGGCTTCTGGTTGGGGAACTTCCAAGATGGCGCCCACAGCGGTCGACATGGTGCTTCGCTGCGCTCTTTGTTTGTTTTTGTTTGTCAATTGTGTGTCTGCTTGCACTTATACCCGTGAAGAACTTCTAAATATCAGGACTTTGACCCCCACGGACCTCCTCCCAGTTTTTCTAGCCCCTGCCGCCGATCTGGTTTATTGTTTGGCTCGGAAAGTGAGACGGCGGAAGAGAGGAAGACGAGCGGGCGCTCTCGTACGACTTCGCAGGAGAGGCTCGCGAACGGCGCTGCCTGGCATATTTCTGTCCAATACCAACTCTCTCTCTAACAAGGTGGATGAACTGAGACTGCTGATGCGTTTTAAGGACCTCGCCTCCTCAGCTGTCCTCTGCTTTACTGAGACCTGGCTCCGGGAAAATATACCGGACAGCGCGCTGCGCCTCGACGGCTTTCAGCTCTTCCGTGCTGATCGTGACACAGAGCTTTCCGGCAAGACCACAGGAGGCGGTGTCTGCTTCTACATCAACTGCAGCTGGTGCTCTGATGTAACGGAAATTTCCAAACACTGTTCTCCTGCCTTGGAATTTCTTGTTATCAATTGCAAGCCCTTCTATTCCCCGCGGGAGTTTGCTTCCTTCATACTCATCGCTGTGTACGCCCCTCCCGACGCGGACACGCGCGAAGCTCAGCGCGTGCTCACGGATCACATTCAACACACAGAGCGGAGTTTTCCAGACTCGCTGATTATTGTGGCTGGCGACTTTAATCAGTGCAATCTGAGCCACGATCTCCCCCGCTACAAACAGTTTATTAAATGCCCCACCAGAGGATTAAACACACTGGATCACTGTTACACCACAGTGAAAGACGCATATCGCGCTGTTCCTCGCGCTGCGCTGGGATTATCTGATCACGTGATGGTTCACCTCATTCCCACATACAGACAGAGATTGAAGCTCACTAAACCTGTTGTGAGCACTACGAAGATACGGACCAGTGATGCTGAGGAGAAGCTGGAAACGTGCATGGAAATATCTGACTGGGGCATGCTTAAAGGAGCCACGCATGATCTGGATGAGTACACGGACACTGTGAACTCATATATCCACTTTTGTGAAGAGAACATTCTTCCATCATGCACCAGGGTGAGTTACTCTAATGACAAACCCTGGTTCACAGCTAAGCTCAGACAGATCAGGAAGGAGAAGGAAGCAGCGCTGAAAAGTGGAGACAGGGACTGCTACAGGGAGGTTAAATACCGGTTTAACAGAGAGCTGAAGAGGGCTAAATCTCTATACTCAGAGAGACTCCAGCAGCAGTTCACTGCTAATGATTCGGCTTCCGTGTGGAGAGGACTGAGGCAAATCACCAACTATCGACCTAAGGCTCCTAAAGGTCAGGATGACAAAGCCCTTTGTCAGAGACTGTCCCAACACTATGCCCGTTTTGACACCTCGTCATCTGTGTCCAACTCCCCCCCTCCCTCCAGCTCCACAGCCTCCACATTCCCTACTTCATTTAAGGCACCACCCCCCTCCTCCCCCCCTCCCCTTATCATCAGTGAGCAGGATGTGCTCAAACAGTTCTCCAGACTGAACCCGCACAAGGCCCCCGGCCCAGACGGCGTGTCTCCCTCCACCCTGAGACTCTGTGCGAAAGAGCTGGCTCCTGTATTCACAGACATTTTTAACACCTCCCTTAAGTTATGCCACGTGCCGTCCTGCCTCAAATCCTCCACCATCATCCCTGTCCCCAAGAAGCCACGGATCACTGGACTTAATGACTACAGACCTGTAGCGCTCACCTCTGTAGTCATGAAGTCCTTTGAGCGCCTGGTCCTGTCCCACCTCAAGTCCATCACCACCCCTCTCCTGGACCCGCTGCAGTTTGCCTACCGAGCCAACAGGTCTGTAGACGATGCAGTCAACCTGGCCCTCCACTCCATCCTGCAGCACCTGGACTCCCCGGGAACCTACGCCAGGATCCTGTTTGTGGACTTCAGCTCCGCATTCAACACCATCCGCCCCGCTCTGCTCCGGGACAAGCTGTCCCTGCTCAACGTGCCTGACTCCCTCTGCAGGTGGATCATCGACTTCCTGACGGACCGGAGGCAGCATGTGCGGCTGGGAAAGACTGTCTCAGACTATACTAGCATCAGCACCGGATCACCCCAGGGCTGTGTACTTTCCCCCCTACTCTTCTCCCTTTACACCAACTCCTGCACCTCCAGCCACCAGTCTGTCAAGTTGATCAAGTTTGCGGACGACACCACCCTCATCGGGCTCATCTCCAACGGCGACGAGTCCGCCTACAGGAGAGAGGTGGCCCAGCTGGCGTCCTGGTGCGACAATAACAACCTGCAGCTGAACGCTCTGAAGACAGTGGAGATGATTGTAGACTTCAGGAAAGTCACAACCCCTCTGCCCCCCCTCACCCTCTCAGGCTCTCCCATCACCACTGCTGATTCCTTCCACTTCCTAGGCACTACCATCACCAGGGACCTCAAATGGGAGCTGACCATCAGCTCACTCATCAAAAAAGCCCAGCAGAGGATGTTCTTCCTGCGGCAGCTGAGGAAGCTCAAGCTACCCACCAAGATGTTAGTGCAGTTCTACACAGCCATCATCGAGTCCATCCTCACCACCTCCATAACCGTGTGGTACGCAGGAGCCACTGCCAGGGACAGACTAAGGCTGCAGCGCGTCGTGCGCACTGCTGAGAAGGTGATCGGCTGCAAGCTCCCATCTCTCCAGGATCTGTACATCTCCAGGACCCGGAGGCGTGCTGGCCGGATCATAGCCGATCCCTCACACCCTGGTCACGTACTGTTTGCCCCCCTCCCCTCTGGTAGAAGACTTCGGTCCATCCAGACTAAAACCTCCCGTCACATGAACAGCTTCTTCCCCTCTGCCATTAGACTGCTGAACACTAAGTGACTCTCGTGCACCATGTACAGCAGCTCAACCAGACTCATGTTAATCATCACTGTTTTCTTCCTGCATTACCGACTGCACTATATAGTTCTCCACAGTATCTGCTGCTGGCTAATATATATTTTAACTGTTGACCAGTATCACTTAATCTTATCCTACACTTTATTACATGTATAGTTTATTTCTCTTATCTTATCATGTTTAATGTTGCAGCACTGTACCGAGACAAATTCCTAGTTTGTGTACTACATGAACAATGGCAATAAACCTGATTCTGATTCTGATTCTGATTCTGAACTTCCTGACCTGTGTGGTGGGTATGATGGTATCAACGCACGTGCTGATGTACCCAGTTACATATTCAGCATATTCCTGTATGTTTACAGAAGAGTCCTCTCAGGTGGCTGCAGCTTTAAACACATCCCAGTCTGTGCAGGCAAAGCAATCTTGCAGGGTGCTCTCAGCCTCTGGAGTCCAGCGCTTAATTTGCTTAATAACAGGGTTTGTTTGTTTCAGCTTTTGTCTGTAGGCTGAGTACATAAACAGTGAGATGTGATCTGACTGTCCGAAGTGGGGGCGGGGTGCCACTCTGTAAGCGCCACATATATTGGAGTAAACATGATTCAATGTGTTTTTATCGCGGATGGCAATGTCCACATGCTGGTAATATTTGGGGAGTACAGTCTGTAAATTGCACTGGTTAAGGTCACCAGCAACAATAAAAACAGCATCAGGATGCTTCATCTCTACTGCGCTGATGGCTTCATGGAGTTTGTTTCGCACTACTGTGTAGTTGCTTTGCAGACAGCTGTAAACAGCAGCTAAAAACACAGCGGTAAATTTTCTCAGTAGATAACAGGGACGGCATTTCAACAGTAAAAACTCCACGTCGGGTGAACAGTGCTTGTAAACAGTCTGTACATCTCCACACCACGAGTTGTTTACAAAAACACACACTCCCCCTCCCTTCGTCTTACCAGTTCTGTCTGCTCAATGTGTTGAGTGAGTCTGTAGTTGAATGTCAGCCTCCGGGATTCTGTCTGATAGCCAGGTCTCACAGAAAATTAGGGCGCAGCACTCTCTTATCTCCCGCTGGTCATCAATCCTCGCTCTTAGTTCATCTAGCTTGTTTTCCAAAAACCGAACATTCGCCAGTAAGAGACTGTGAATTGGTGGTTGACTGGCATGGGCCTTTAGCCTAGCATGCAGCCTACCTCTCTTGCCTCTTCTCTGCCGCCGTCTTCGATGTGCTCTCTTGGGGTCAGCAAGCTCACGTGGTCT
Source organism: Pholidichthys leucotaenia (assembly GCA_020510985.1). NCBI lineage: Eukaryota > Metazoa > Chordata > Actinopteri > Cichliformes > Pholidichthyidae > Pholidichthys > Pholidichthys leucotaenia. Next base: position 26,453,626 of record CM035843.1, read on the forward strand.
TGGTGCTTTGGGGCCTTTCTGGGGCTGGTATTGATCGCTGCCTGGACGTTGGACGTTGGACATGCATTGCATGTCGGGTGGAATGAAGCCAGTAAACTCCGTGTGACTGCTCGTCTTGGCGATGTTCAGTATTGTCCGTCGGTCATATGTTAGCAGTGTAAAAAGAACAGCAACCATGCAAAAAAGGAGAAAAGTCGGCATTCAAGAGCAGAATAAGCAAAGACATTTGCCATCGGTGGGCACCATCTTGCCAAGCCAAGATGGTAGGTGGGACGGTACTGTGTACACTGTATCTATGTTGTTTGGGGCTGGGTATAGATGTATGTATATATATGGATTGTATGTATGTAGGGATGGATGGGTGTAAATGTTGATATTGTAGAGAGCGTGAAATGAAGAGGTTGAATTTATTTCTCAATTCAGGTTTATTAATCATTCACGTATCTCCAACATCCTCTCAATCAGAAAAGAGACAGAATATCCCACATCTCCTCTTTTTATACCCGGGACATCAAAGTACAGAATCACATTGTCATTCAATCCCCCGAGACAATACATCACCCCCCAGGTCTTCTCTCCTCCACCTAAAACCATGGTGGTCAGGAAGTCTTCTCAGAACCATTTCTAAAGACAGATTTCACACCTTCCCGTTACCCCCGGAGGTCCAGACTTATTGTTCCTTCTAAGACGTGAGGTAGCAGTAATATACATATGCAGCTTAAGCATCTCAAATATGTGAGCCACATGACCCCCCCAAACGTCGAAGATGAAACAATACAACATAGCCAACACCACATGATAAAATCACAAATATCAGTCCATAGGCTGTCTGGGCTTCAACCGTCTTCCAAACTTGCTGTATGTGGGCTTAGCCGCTCCCGCGGTGCCATCCTGCAGTGAATCCGCTGTCTGAGGATGAGAACTGTTAGACAATCTCTGTGGGGCCTCTGGGGCATGCTCCCTGGGGGGTCTGCCGCGTCGAGGAGCCCTCGCCACTTGCATCGCCTCATCAGCCATCACAAAAGCAGGTTTAAGTCTGTCTACACAAATTGTTTCCCTCCTGTCCCCTAAATCTAGCAAAAAATGTTTATCACCTGTTTCCAGCACTCTATATGGGCCATCGTAAGGTGGTCGCAGGGTGGGACGCTGAGCGTCGTGCCTGACAAAAACAAACTTGGCGTTTTTTAAAGATTTAGGTACAAAAACACGCGGAAAAGTGTGATGAACGGGGCCCAGAAGCGTGTCCGCTCCCTTGTTGTTCAGTGACTGCTGAGCAGGGGGACGTTCTGGCGCCGGATTATCAGGAAGGAACTCGCCTGGCAGCCGGAGTGATTGCGCAAACACCAACTCAGCTGGGGAGGCTTTTAAGTCATCTTTAGGTGCAGAACGCATCCCTAATAAAACCCATGGTAGCCTGTTTACCCAATTTGCATCCGTAAGCCACGCTCTGAGGGCTGCTTTCAATGACCTATGAAAACGCTTGCATAAACCATTAGCCTGGGGGTGGTACGCGGTAGTGCGGTGAATTGTTGCTCCAAGGCTGCAGGCCATCGCTGACCAAAGCTCAGAAACAAATTGAGGTCCCCTGTCGGACGTAATATCCGATGGGACCCCAAAACGCGCTACCCAAGCCGTTAAAAACGCGCGGGCCACCTCTGCGGCTGTGGTTGATGCCAGTGGGACCACTTCAGGCCAACGCGTGGTGCGGTCCACCATTGTCAAAAGACGCGTGAACCCCTGCGATGACGGTAGGGGGCCTACGAGGTCGACATGCACATGATCGAACCTCTTGGCCGGGATGTGAAATGGCTCTAAGGGGGCTTTAGTGTGCCTGTGTATTTTGGCCCGCTGGCAAGCCATGCAGGCTCTTGCCCACTCTTTAACGTGCTTGCGCAGGCTCGGCCAAACAAACTTCTCCCCTACCATTTTCACCGACGCGCGCACCCCCGGGTGCGCCAGAGAGTGAATCGAGTCAAAAACACGGCGGCGCCACGCGGCCGGCACTACCGGGCGGGGTCGTCCGGTAGAGACATCGCAGATTAAGGGGGGCATGCCATCTTGCAGCCTCCTGCTCTCCAGCCTTAACCCTGTTGGTCCAGACTGGAGCGCGCACACGTCCACATCGCTACCCTGATCTGCGGCCATGGCTGCATAATCTATCCCCACGAGGACTGGGGCAGCGTACGCTTCCGCGCCGCTATTTTGCTCCGCGGCCGTGGAAGTATAATCCACCTCTGCGCAGACTGGAGAGGTTACGACGCGAGAGAGGCAGTCTGCCACCACGTTAAGTTTACCCGCTACATGCTGAATATCAGTAGTAAACTCTGAAATTGCAGCCAGCTGCCTCTGCTGCCGGCCCAACCATGGTTCCACAACTTTGGCCATCGCAAAAGTGAGCGGTTTGTGGTCGACAAACGCGGTGAAACGCCGACCTTCTAGCCAGAACTGGAAGTGATGAATGGCTAAGTGGAGCACTAACAGCTCCCTGTCGAACGCGCTGTATTTTCGCTCGGCCTGACGCAAGGTCCTGCTAAAAAAGACCAGCGGCTGCCAAGCCCCGGCAACATGTTGCTCCACTACCGCCCCTATGGCCACGTCTGACGCATCCGTGGTGAGCGCTATGCGGGCCGTTGGGTCTGGATGAGCCAACAACGCAGCGTCTGCAAGGGCTTTTTTGACCTCCGAGAATGCGCGCTCCCGCTCCGGGGACCATTCGATTGCATTTGAGGGTTTTTGTTTTTTAAGCGCGGCATACAATGGTTGCATGAGCTGCGCTGCGTAGGGGAGGAAACGGTTATAAAAATTCACCATTCCCAAAAACTCCTGTAGTGCTTTGACCGTTTGTGGCTGGGGAAAATTTGCTACTGCGCGCACTTTGTCCGGCAGCGGAACTGCCCCCTCTGGGGAGACGCGGTGCCCCAAAAAATCAATCTGCGCCACCCCGAACTGGCACTTCGCTGGGTTGATTATTAACCCGTGCTCTCCCAACCTCCGGAAAACTGCCGTGAGGTGCTTTTCGTGTTCTTCTTCGGACGCATTGGCTACCAAAATGTCGTCCAGGTAGACGAACACAAAAGGGAGATCGCGTAACACCGCATCCATCGTGCGCTGGAAAGTTTGCGCGGCGCCTTTAAGCCCAAATGGCATACGCAAAAACTCAAAAAGTCCAAACGGAGTTATTACCGGTGTTTTGGGAATGTCCTCGGCGCGTACTGGGACTTGATGATAACTGCGGACCAAGTCTATTTTAGAAAAAATGCGCGCCCCCGCCAGATGAACCGAAAAATCCTGAATATGGGGGATTGGGTAGCGGTCGTGTGCTGTGGCGTTGTTCAACCTGCGGAAATCACCGCAAGGTCGCCACAAGCCGTCAGCCTTAGGGACCATGTGGAGCGGGGAAGCCCATGGGCTGTTCGAACGATGGATGATGCCCAACCTTTCCAGGTTGGTGAACTCCTCGCGCGCTATGGTCAGTTTAGCTGCATCCAAGCACCAAGCTTTTGCAAAAACAGGTGGACCAGCGGTAGTGATAAAGTGCTCCACCCCGTGTTTAGCAACGGCTGCTGAAAACGTGGGAACCGTGAGTGCTGGAAACTGAGTGAGGAGTGTGTGAAACTTACCGCCTGCTGTGGCGACGTTGGCTTGTGCTGGGGGCGGGAACACTCGAGCTGCACAAGGGATAGAGTAAAAGGAGAGTGCATTAACCAAGCGTCTATTGGGAAGATCAACCAACAACCCATGTGAGCACAGAAAATCAGCACCTAACATGTTGAAACTCACCGCTGCTATAATAAAAGTCCACTCATATGTGCGGCCGTGCAGGGACAGAAGTAGAGTCCTTTCACCGAAGGTCTTAATGCTCGAGCCATTCGCCGCTGATGCTCCGTGACTCCCGGGGCCAGCCAGCCGGTCAGCGTAGGTTGGCATGATGAAACTCACTTGGGAGCCTGTGTCCACGAGGAATTGCCTCCCGGAACGCGCATCCGTCAGGTAGAGCAGCTTGTTCCGTTCACTGAGAGCCACAGCTGCTACCGACTCTCAGTCCTGGAGTTTCCCGAGCTCTTGAACTGGCACGGCGGTATACACTTGCACGCCCTCTCTGCGAAACGACGATGGTAAAAACAGAGGTCGTCTCCTCCGCGATGTCGGGGCTTCGCCGCTGCTGTTGTTGGTGTGTCTGCTTCCGTCGCCTCTGGCCTTTTGCCGTTCCCGGTCGTCGCGCCGAGGTCTGCCGCTGCTGCGGTGGTCATGTGCTGTCCGCTGGCGTCGAGGATCCATTGCGCCTCCTGGGCCAGCGCACGGAAGTCCCGCTGGGTCACGAACTGGGAGCCCGCCAGGGTCGCCCTCGTCTGCGATGGTAGAGTTCTCAGGAAGATGTGAGTGAAGAGGAAATCGTCGTTGTCTGAGCCTCTCAGCTTCAGCATGTCTTCCATCAGGTCAACAGGCGTGCTTTCTCCCAAGTCGTGCAGGGCCAGGAGTCTCTCGGCTCTCTGCTGGGCTGAGGGAGTGAAACGCTGGATGAGGGCAGCTTTCAACCCACTGTATTTGTCGCCAGCAGGTGGGCGCTGCACCAGGCTTCGCACATGTCGAGCTGTGCGGCTGTCGAGTTTGGCGATGACATGGTAGAACTTTGTCATCTGCAGTTAGTCCCCCAAGGGCGAATTGGGCCTTGGCCAGGAGGAACCATGAGTCCGGGTTGTCCTGCCAGAATTCTGGTAGTTTGACTGAGACTGTGCTTGCCCGGCTGGTCCCTGGCGAGTCTGGTTCGAGGGAATCGTCTCTGCCCATTATACGTCTTAAGGTCACCAGTGTAGAGAGCGTGAAATGAAGAGGCTGAATTTATTTCTCAATTCAGGTTTATTAATCATTCACGTATCTCCAATATCCTCTCAATCAGAAAAGAGACAGAATATCCCACATCTCCTCTTTTTTTACCCGGGACTTCAAAGTACAGAATCACATTGTCATTCAATCCCCTGAGACAATACATCACCCCCCAGGTCTTCTCTCCTCCACCTAAAACCCTGGTGGTCAGGAAGTCTTCTCAGAACCATTTCTAAAGACAGATTTCACACCTTCCCGTTACCCCCGGAGGTCCAGACTTATTGTTCCTTCTAAGAAGTGAGGTAGCAGTAATATACATATGCAGCTTAAGCATCTCAAATATGTGAGCCACAATATGTATAAAAATATAGTTAATTGTCTACTTGGGGTTCTTAATAGATCTAATATGTAGTATTTCACATGGGTTGTATTTAGGAAAAATAGAATTTGGAATAAATAAGTGTTAACTTCTTCCTTCTCCTTTTCGAACACTGTATACTTGATCCATCTGTTTTTAAAAACTTCAGGCCAATTTCTAAGCTTCCTTTTATTTCTAAGCTTTTAGAAAAAGTTGTTGCCAAGCAGCTCACTGACTTTCTGATTGAACATAATATTTTTGACAAATTTCAGTCAGGCTTTTGTCAGAAACACTCGACAGAGACCGCTCTTCTGAGGGTGTCAAATGATATTGTAATGTCATCAGACTCTGGCGTCTAGACATCTAGACTGGCGCCTAGCGGCTGCCCCGGCCTTAGATGCGCTCTGCAGAGCGTGCCCAAATGCCAAGTCACGTTTCGTTACCTTGTATTCATACATGTGTAATGACAATAAAGTTGAATCTCAATCTCAATCTCAATCTCAAATGCTCTGTTTTAGTGTTTTTAGATCTTACTGCAGCATTTGATACTATTGATCATTTTATGTTGTTACAAAGGTTTAGAGATTGGGTAGGTATGTCTGGAAAAGCTCTGGATTGGTTTTTCTCCTACCTTTCTGGTAGGAGCTTTTCCGTGGCTGTTGGCTCTTATTCATCTGACTCTGCTCCTTTAACCTGTGGGGTGCCTCAGGGTTCTATTCTGGGTCCACTTTTATTTGCCCTATATATGCTGCCACTTGGTTCTGTTATCAGCAAATTTAAAGGTGTGTCTTATCACTGCTATGCTGATGATTTACAGCTACTTTTCTCTTTTAAGCCTGACCATGTTGACAATTTAAAAATTATTCATGATTGTCTGTCTGCAATCAAGGACTGGATGTCTAGTAACTTTTTGCAACTTAATGCTGATAAAACTGAAGTCCTTATTGTAGCACCTGATAATCTAATTCCTAAGTTGGTTAATAGCATTGGTTCATTAAGCTCTAACATACGGTCTAATCTAAAAAATCTTGGTGTCATTTTTGATCAATTGATGAGTTTTGATCAGCATGTCAAATCTCTGACCCGGAGTTGTTTTTTCCACCTTAGGAATATATCCAAAATTAGGTCATTGGTTTCCTACACTCAATTAGAAATCATTATTCATGCCTTTGTTTCTTCACATTTCTTTTTACATGTCTTAGTAAATCCTCTTTACACCGCCTACAGTTAGTCCAGAACGCTGCTGCAAGATTACTAACTAGGTCCAGTAGATTCTGTCATATCACTCCTGTTTTGGCCTCCTTGCATTGGCTTCCTGTAAATTATAGAATTGATTTTAAAGTTCTTGTTCTTAATTACAAAGCCATTCATGAAGAGGCACCTTTTTATATTAGTGACCTGCTCTCTCTACACCAGCCCAGCAGGTCTCTCAGGTCTTCTCATCAGAATCTATTGGTAGTTCCTAGTACTAGGCTCAAAACCAAAGGCGATAGAGCCTTTGCTGCTGTTGCTCCCAGACTGTGGAACTCCTTGCCTTTTGAACTTAGATCTGCACCTTCCATTGGTGTTTTTAAGAAGCAACTAAAGACCCACCTTTTTAGCCTGGCTTTTTAACTATGTGCCGATTGTATTTTTATGTGCTTTTATTGTCTACTTTGTTTTACTGTTTTATGTGCCTGTGTTTTTATTTTGTTTTTTACCATGTTAAGCACTTTGTGACTCTGTCTGTGAAAGGTGCTCTATAAATAAACTTATTATTATTATTATTACTGTCACTTTTATTGCACTTGTCATGTTTTGTTTTTTGTTTTCTTGTTCGAAATAAAGTATCTCATCATCATCAAAGTGTGGACAGGATCTGTGACCCTATCCAGATCATGACACCTATATAAACTTTCATGAAGTCATCGTGGTAAGTTGTGTTGTCTCGTGACATGCTTTTGAAACTTTTGGCAATGAGGCAACTTCAAATACAGTATGTCTGTTAATGCAACAGATGCTCATGTTTATTCATGTTCATACCTAGTTGTTTAGAGATGGTGGCTAGGAATTTGACAGAATCAGTCAAATGTATTGTGAGATCTTTTTTCGGTAACTTACTGTACTTATCCACCAGTACTGCATTTAACTATTTACCAAAAATTGTTATTTTACCTAATGGATCATAGGCTGTATGTGTTAGCGCTACGATTGTTAATGTTATTATTGATATTGACAAATATAGTATGATGGCTTAATATTAGTCAATAATGATTCAATGGATTAGGCCGCAGGAGACCAACTGACCACTTGGCAAGACCCGGCTAACCATTCGCAGGATGCTCGTGGGCTGCTGAACACTGACAGACCAGTCCATGGTCCGGGCTGACTACTAGCTGACAGCAGCTAACCAGTAATCCACACCGGCTGACCAGTCCCTGGATAGGGTTAGTGTTACCGGCCTCCAGCCTAGGGGCGCCGGGGCCAGTAATGATGATGCTGCGCAGCTATGGAAAGCTGCGGAGCAGTAAAGGAAGAGACAGGTTTAGCTCTTGTAACACATTCAAGTGCCGCGTTTATTCTGACACAACATATAAACAAATTACATTTCAATATTTTCCTTTTCAACTTTCAAATAAACTTAATAAAGTTGTGCTTAGTATCCATCAAAACACATTTCTTCTGTCAAAATACATTGGCTCTTTTTGACTCTGCAATTTGTCAACATCACACAAGGCACGTCTCTAACACATAGTATACTTTAAACTATTCAATATAACATTGTTGATAAACCTTTAGAGAAGGATCTACATTTACAGAATTTCTCCATAAACATTCGAAAAACATATCATTTCAGTCAAACTACATTTATTCATACTCAGATCATAATACTTATGTGCATGTGAATTTTCAATAGGCTAAGGCCCTGCATTAATTACAGTACAAGCACACAATACCAATTCAACATATTTTAGCATATACATTCACAATAAACCACAAGGAAATATGCTTTAGTGTTATCTGTGGAACCATAGCTTACTCTGACATTCTGGATTTTACTTTAGTAATCTGAGAACACACACCTTAAACCATGTTGTTACGCTACATTGTCACGTCGCAGTCAAGCTAATTTCAGAAACTACACTAAATCCAAAACTACATTTAACTATAATTTTATGCTTTCATGCTTTACACAAATTTAACAGATGCATTTTACGGACATCTAAATAACTTTTGGCATAAGTTTTAGTGACTTTATATCACATTTGACATACCTGCAGAGCAGTAAAGGAAGAGACAGGTTTAGCTCTTGTAACACACGTGAGCGCTGTGATATCCTACCGTGTAGCAATGATCACACTTGAGTTATTTCTTTGGCTAACTGTGGCCATTTATTCTGCAACACACACGACAAAAGACTGAACATGGATTCTGCGCGGGGTTTTCACACTCTTATTCTAATGGTGTCCCCTTAGTAGTAGTGCTGAACAATACAGGTAGTTCCCCCTAGAGGCAGGTGCCAGTAATGTTTTCATTTAGACTTGCAGTCTACCACATCCCTCCCCTCTAGATTAAACTACTCTTAATTACACTAGCCATTTACTAGACATCCTGGAACTCCCCTTTAACCCTAAACTATCACAGTTACTGTTTAACTTCTTAAACACATGTGTCATACACATAATTTCTTTCTTTTTTTTTTTTTTTTTTTTCACATGTATAACACACATAACAGTCTAACTGGGGAATTGGTTTGACTACCGCATCCCAGTGAGGTTCCAGGACGCATTCTTGTCCTGTGGCTGGGGAACTCACTACTGACTAAGTATAGTCCTTCAAGTAGTCTGGAGCTTTCCTAGCTCGCTGAGATCTTCTCACGGCGGGTGAGCCAACTGCAGGTGAAGACTCAGACTGCTCCACTGTTTCGGCTGCTGCAGTGCTGCCCGTAGAATCTGCAGAGACGGGTACCTCAGGTATCACCTGAAGTGGTGGTTCGTTGATGCTCTCCTCAGAATGGTTGTCAGACAACACCTCTGGTGCCATCGGCAGGGGAATGGAGCTCCTACCACGAACTTGGTCGATGTGTCGCCTCACCACTTGTCCATGGCCTAATGTCACCTTGAATGACACAGGGCCTGTCTTTTCTGTTATTTCTCCTGGTACCCAGGCTGGTCCTGAGCCAAAGTTGCGGGTGTAGACCACGTCTCCTTCTCTCAGTATTCTCTCTCTAGCATGCATGTCATGATAACCTTTTTGTCTCTCTTGTTTATCATGCACTTTGTTTCTGAAGTCTGGATGTATTAAGTCAAATGTTGACCTCAACTTCCTTCCACACAACAGCTCAGCTGGTGACTTGCCAGTTGTAGATTGGGGTGTTATTCGATAGCTGAACAAAGCTCGCGACATTCGGGTTTCAATAGAGTCTCCTGTCATCTTTTTCATGAGTGACTTGAACGTCTGCACGGCCCTCTCGGCTAAGCCATTAGAAGAAGGATGGTATGGCGCAGTCGTGATGTGACGTATGCCATTCTTTTCAGAAAACTCTTGGAACTGTTCACTCGTAAAACATGTACCGTTATCTGATACTATGATTTCAGGTATGCCATGTTGGCTGAAACTCTTTCTAAGACATTCAATGGTAACAGTAGAAGTAGAGCTACTCACAGAATATGCATCGATCCACTTTGAGTATGCGTCAACTATGATCAGGAACATTCTTCCCATCCATGGACCTGCGTAGTCAATGTGAATTCTTCTCCATGGTTTATCTGGAACTTCCCAGGGATGTAGTGGGGCTGCTGGAGGACTGTTCCTGTTCTCCTGGCATGCCGCACATGACTTCACAAGCGCCTCCACCTCTGCATCCATGTTGGGCCACCACATGTAACTCCTCGCCAACGCTTTCATGCGAGTGATGCCAGGGTGTGCTTGGTGTAGTTGTTGCAGTAAGGCATTCCGACCAGGTGGTGGAACAACCACGCGTCCTCCCCACAGGATACAACCTTCCTGGGTGCTGAGCTCATCCTGTCGTCGGGCATAGGGAATGAACTCAGGACTGTTCATCTTCGGCCATCCTCGCAAGATGTATTCTCGCACTCTTGCTAGAACAGGGTCTTTGTCTGTCCACTTCTTTATTTGTTGTGCGTTCACCAGGGGCACGCCGATATCTTCAAACAATAGCACTCTCTCCTCCTCCTCAGGCGTGCTGTCTCTTCCTCCATCCAAGGGTAGCCTACTCATCGCGTCAGCATTCGTATGGTCCCGTCCGGCTTTGTAAACGATGGTGTACTCATACGCTGCTAATGTAACGGCCCATCTCTGAATTCTCTGAGATGTCATCTGGGGTATGGCTCTCATTTCACTGAACAGTGAAATTAGTGGCTTGTGGTCAGTCACTATGGCGAACTGTCTCCCGTACAGGTATTTGTGGAACTTTTTTACACCAAATACTACTGCAAGGCCCTCCTTGTCTAGCTGGGAGTAGTTTTTCTCAGCTGCACTAAGAGTTCTTGAGACGAACCCTATGGGTCTCTCTGAGCCATCCTCCATACGATGAGAGAGTACAGCTCCCACACCGTAGGGTGATGCGTCACACGCCAGGATGAGTGGTTTGTTTGAATCATAGTGCACTAACACACTACAGGACTGAAGTAGCGCTTTGGACTCTTCAAACGCCTTCTGCTGCTTGACCCCCCCATGACCATTTTTCTTCCTTCTTAAGTAAGGTATGTAGTGGTGCCAGCAGCGTGGAGAGCTTTGGGAGGAACCTATGGTAATAGTTCAACAAGCCCAGGTAGGCTTTTAACTCAGTAACATTTTGTGGCTCAGGCGCCTCCGCAATGGCTTCCACCTTTGTCTGTCAGAGGGTGTAGACCACTGGCGTTGATCTTGTGGCCTAGGAACACCACCTCTTTTCCCATGAACTCACACTTGCTTCTTTTCAACCTCAGACCGCTTTTCTCCAACTGTTGAAGCACTTCCTCCAGCGTTTTCAGATGTTCTTGTTCATTTGGTCCTGTACAAAGGATGTCATCCAAATAAATGGCAACATTCGGAATTCCACCTAGGATGCCCTCCATAGTTCTCTGGAATGTAGCAGGACTGGAAGCTACTCCAAATGGTAAGCGTGTGTAGGTATATAAGCCTTTGTGTGTATTGATGGTTACATACTTTCTTGATTCTTCTTCCAGGACTACCTGTTGGTAAGCGTGACTCATGTCTAATTTCGTGAAGTGTCGGCCGCCATTCAGCTGTACGAAGAGGTCCTCCACTTTAGGAATTGGATACTGATCCACCCGTGATGCTCGATTGACAGTGAGTTTGTAATCTCCACATATTCTAATGGAGCCATCCGGCTTTCTCACTGGGACTATGGGCGCCGCCCATTCTGCAACCTGCACTGGCTCAATGATCTTGTCATCCAGCAGCCTCTGTAGCTCGCTTTCGACCAGTGGCTTGACTGCATAGGGTACCGGTCGGGGTTTGCAGAATCGTGGTTGGGCCTCCTTGTCCACATTAATCTTTGCAGTGACACCTTTTAGCTGTCCTAAGCCTTCTTTGAACACTTCAGCGTGTCTTTCGAGGATCTCCTCCAGCTGCAATTTGGGCTGAGATTCCACCTTATTCACCAACTGATCAATCATGGCCAGTTCTTGTAGCCAACTTCGCCCTAGTAGATTTGGTCCTTCGCTCCCAACTATTACTACAGGTAAGTCCTTTTCTTTGTTTTCGTGTTGCACCTTCACTTGTGCCATGCCTAGCACGTCTAGCTTCTCTCCCGTGTATGTTTTTAATTTTAATGAACAGGGATTTAATTCTGCTGTGTCTGTTTTCTTCCACAGTTGTGTATATTGCTGTTTACTTAATATGGTTACTCCACAGCCTGTATCAACTTCAAATGTTACTTTCATTCCATTAACATTCATGGTACGCGTGATGGGCGCTACCTTGGTCAGCTCCTCTGACGTGTTGTAAATTGTGTGAAAACCCATGTCTTCTGTATCACTTTCTCCCTCCCCTCTAAGTTGATTTGCTCGCTGTTCCTTTCCTGGGCCCTTGTTTTCATTCTTTTGCCCTTTAACTGTTGCCTTCTGCACCTGTGCATTGCCCACCTTTGTTCTACATGCTTTCTTAATGTGCCCTCGCTTGCCACAATTATGACACAGCTCAGTGGCAAATTTGCACTCGGCGGCATTGTGCTGGCCTTTGCAGCGATAACAACTGGGGAATTTGCACTGAGTTTTGTCAGTCGACACTTTGTGGACACCTACTTGGGTCTTAGGCACACGAACATGCGTTGCTGTGTCCTCTGTTAGCTTCCCTTGCATTTCTCTCACATCTTTAGATGCTGTTTCCATCGCTTGGCATAATTCCAAAGCCTTTGCAAAAGTGAGTTTTGTTTCAGATAAAAGTCGCCGTTGCATTCGGTCATCATTCACTCCACACACAAGTCTGTCTCTTAACACTTCTTCCAATGAGTCTTTGTAATCACAGTGCAGTGCTAATTTCCTCAATTCTGCCACATACTCTGCTATGGACTCAGTGTTCCTCCTTATGCGTGAATTAAATTTGAATCGTTGCACGATTTCACTCGGTTTGGGGCTGAAGTGCTTCTGAAGCTCAGCAGTAAGCTGGTCGTACGTTTTATCTTTCGGTAATGCAGGGCTTATTAAATTTCTCAACAAGCTGTAAGTAGTTGCACCAACTCCACTCAACAGTACAGCCTTCTGTTTGTCTGGCTCCTCAATATCATTAGCTTCGAAGAAAAAGTCCAACATTTCACTATATTCTTCCCATGACTGAGTCGAGTTATCAAAAGGGGTTACCGTTCCGATTACAGCCGCCATTGCTCGTCGTGGTGGGGAAACCTCGTTTTTCTCCTCTGAACTTGCACTCGAACTGCTGGATTCACTTGAGTTCGCCACACTTGCAATGTTCTCTGTTTCTCGTTGATAACTTTTAAATCCTCGTCGCCAATTGTGTGATATCCTACCGTGTAGCAATGATCACACTTGAGTTATTTCTTTGGCTAACTCTGGCCATTTATTCTGCAACACACACGACAAAAGACTGAACATGGATTCTGCGCGGGGTTTTCACACTCTTATTCTAATGGTGTCCCCTTAGTAGTAGTGCTGAACAATACAGGTAGTTCCCCCTAGAGGCAGGTACCAGTAATGTTTTCATTTAGACTTGCAGTCTACCACAAGCGCCATGTTTATTCTGAAGAACCTCAGGAAAAGACGCTGAGTGGGGTTTCCCTTATTGATCCAGGTCCTGCAGTGACACCTACTGTCACGGAGCGGATATGACAGTGACATTTGCTATAACTGTCTAAGTAGAATGACAGTATACAGTAGCTCTATTGTAGTTTTAAAAATTTTAAGGGGGTGTCAGTTTTTTTAATTAACTTATAATAGGGACCTTTTCTCAAACCTCTACATTTGCCGGTGGCTCCTGCCATTTGGCCATGGCCAATTAACTGGTTATGCATTCTGCTACTGTGAAGTGGCTCGTCTGTCCATTTTTTTCCACCCAGAACACTTAAATTATAGTCATACCAGCTTCACGGCTTTGTTCTTCTTCTATTGTTTAATGGTGGATGGCAAGCAACTTATAGGTGCATTTCCGCCACCTTCTGGACTGGAGTGTGGAACAGAACAGGCATGACGCCACCCACTACTGTGCATCATGACTTCTTTACTAGCCCTGTTTGACCCAAAAATCTAAAGATGGCCCTAAAAACCACATTCCCTGAATTTTTCTGCAGTAGATCCCTTAAATTTAGTCTAGTCTGACTTCTCTTCAGTCCTGTTTTGAGTATTTGTCTATGTTGTGTGTACCTGGAACATTCATTCATTCATTCATCTTCTTCCGCTTAATCCTTTTCGGGTCGCGGGGGGGCTGGAGCCTATCCCAGCATCTCTGGGCGAGAGGCAGGGTACACCCTGGATAGATCGCCAGTCCATCGCAGGGCCAACAGAGAGAGACAGACAACCATTCACTCTCACAGTCATACCTAAGGACAATTTAGAATCCCCAGTTTTTGATGCCAATTAACCTAACTTGCATTGTACAAAAATATGCGCTACTGTTTCTGGTGATCCATAATGGTCACAATTTCCTGAAGAGTGTTTCTTTATTATGAATAAAGTACTATTTAGTCCTGTATGCCCAAACCCTAATCTTGAAATAATGTCCTCTTCCTTTTTGCTTCTATTACATTCCCTCACATCTCCAACTTTGTTTTGAATAGTATATAAATGATGGCCCTTGTTCTCTTGATCCCACTCTTCCTGCCATTTCTTTTTCATTTCTGACTTGACTATGCTTTTAATCTCAGCCTTGCTATATTTTACCACCATGTTTGTTTCTGCCTTATGAGTAGCTCCTTTTGCGTATCTATCTGCAAATTCATTACCTTCTATACCAATATGTGCTGGAACCCATAGTGCCTGGACTGTTACTTCTGCCCTCTGAATTCTGTATGTTTGAAATATTTTGAATATTATGTCCTGTTTTGAATATGATTGGATGTTCTGAATACTTATTAGTGCACTACTGGAGACTGAAGCTATTAACCCTTTGAGTGTGAGAATTTGTGTGCCCCTAGTGGCAGAGCGCAGTACTGCACCTGCCTTCTCACTCTGTCAAAAGTAAGTGAGAAATTTCTGGGGGGGGGGGGTTAAATGTACTGATTTCTTGTTCATATACGTTGAAAATAAGATGATGAGGTACCTCTGTACAAAAAAACGATGTCAAAAGACTGAACCATTTTTTGTGTAAATACGTCCAAAGTCCAGTTTTGACTGAGTTGTAGAATTTAAAGAGGTGCCGCGACATTATGCAAATTAGATGCGTAAATTTATTCCTGTCTAAAACTTTGGATCATATTTTACATCTTTCTAATTGACAGTAAGCCATTATCTCTTATCACTTTCAAGTTATAGCCTTGGAAATCTGAACTATTTTATTGACAAAAAATATTTACCACTCTTGACCACTAGGAGGTATGTCACAGTTTGGCAACATACACACTCATAGGGTGAAAACAGTTTTTGGTCTGACCTCTTCCACACAATTTAATGCCAGCTGTATAGTCAACAATTCTCCTGTGTAGACTGCCAGTTTGTCATTAATTCTCTTATTTGTTGCAAAGTCTAGTTCCGAGATTACAAATGCTATTCCATCTTTTTGGTATGGTGACTTTGAAGCTATAGTGGTCTGGACAGGGCTTCAGCCTCTGTCTACACTTTATGTTCTTTTTTGGACTCATTGTCATTATTATCATTACTATTATTATCATCGTGCCTGTCTCTCTCATCATTTTTGTATTTACTAGTGGTGTCAGCACTTTCAGTTACTTCTGCTCCTCATTATTGGCCTTTTGTGCTGTTAATTATTCACAGCTGTATCTGATTGTGTTGATCACCGTCTACTCTTTATATTCTGGTCTCGCCTCACTTTCAGTGTGGCAATCTTCTGTTTAGCTGACAGGTTAGTTGGCTGCAAGAATTATTATTTGCTGCATTTCCACTTTGTTTGGCACAGTGTTTATTATTTTTTCCAAGTTGCTCACGGTTTAGGTTTTTGTCCCTGTTATCCTGCTGTGCAGCTTTATGTTATTTTTTCCAGCCTCATGCTGCGTTTTTTGTTTTGTATAATAAATTATGTTTCCTTTTCTCCTGGCAAGTGGGTCCTCTCCTTTGCCCCGAAGGGGCACCCATGACAGAAGATCGCCACCAACACTGGACCCAGCGGGCAAAGGAAACGGGAGAAGGAGGAGGTAGAAGGAGCAAGAGCTATGGGCAGTCAGTATGCTGTGGGACCTGGTTACCGCAGCCTGCAGTTTACCTTACCTGGAGGAGGCAGAGGATTGTCTGGGAGCAGCTGCTAACATTCTGGATGCTCACCCAAACTTGCATTCCCTTCCCTGGCTGCGGAGGCTCTGATTCCCCACTTTACCACCACCGCCACCCACCCCTTCATCACCTGCTGAGCCTGAGGACTACAGTTGGATCCAATCCGAACAGGACTCAGCTGGTACGGACTATTGGAGTTTTGGACTTGATGCGGATGAGGTGTGGGCAGCTCAAACCATTGAAGATCTGATTTCAGATGCCCGCACCTCCCATTCGCCAGAGGCAGCTCTGAGATTCTTGGACCCCACAGCCGAGATAATAGAGGCATTCTCCAGCCTGCGGAAGTACCCCGAGCTGGGCCAGCTGTTACTTTCAGTTGCTAACCTCCAGCATATGTACTGTGATATGGTGAGGAAGGCACCTGGGTCATTGGGGTGTGTGCTGACGAAGAAGCATCCCTGGCCTCTGGCGTCCTCTTCTCCTTGCCATCCTCCAGTGTCTGCTCTAGCTCCAATCCCAGCCCCACCAGCCCCACAGCCACTCCACGGGCTGAAGACAGGGGCACCATCTATGCCGAAGCCTGTACCGTCAGATAAGCATCCCCTGGCCCCGGCACTTTTCTCTCCAGCTACTCCTCACTGCGCTACAGCTTCTCGCCAGACGGTCACTGTAGCCACCCGGAGTGATTCATCTGGTTCTCCAGTGGTGGATTCAACAGCAGCAGCAGCCTCAGTGGCAACGGAGCTGGAGGCAAGGCAAGTACCAGTTTCTCATTTTTTAACATCTAATAGTGAGAAGTCTTGTCTTGTCTCCAGTGAGGAGTCTCAGCTGCTGCTTCTTATTGCTGCTGAGCCCTCAAATATTTTTTTCTGCTGCCACCCCCTTGTTTATTCTACCATTCACCTAAACCCCTTGTTTCCCTGAGGTCATCTCTCCACCTCTGCTGGGTCCATAACAGAGGTGAGCTCAAGCGCAACTACTGCTCCTCTCCACGTGCACACCCCATCAGAGACTGCTCTGTCTCACATGCACGGTCCTGCAGAGACTGCTCCTCTTGAGGCCGTCATTTCAACATTGGCAGCAGCGGTGTCCTCACCAGCGGAAGAGTAGGACTTAAGGCAAGTCCTCTTCTTTGTTTTTTTTAATATCTGTATTAGAGAGGTCTTGTCTTACTCCTGGTGAGGAGACCCAGTTGCAGCATCCATCTGCTTCGGAGCTCTCCCCGCCAAGCTCTTCTGCTGGCTGTTTTTGTATGATTCCTACTTCAACCTGTACCTCTTCCCTCCTGTCTGAGGTGGCAGCATCAGAGGAGGGTTCCTGGGTATCTGGACGGGATGCTCCCCTGCCATCTCTTCCTGAGGTCAGCGCGCCCCAGCCGTCTCATTCGGGAATCAGTGCACTCAAAACATCAGCACGTGAGGACGGCATGCTTCAGTCATCTGATCCAGAGGTCAGCACTTTTCAGCCATCTCATCCAAAGGTCAGCACACCCCAGTCGTCTCATCTAGAGGTCAGCGTGCTAAAATCATCATTACCTGGGGTTGGCGCACCTCAGCATCTGTTGAGCACATCCTGTTTCCTGATTTGGGGGCCCGTGGACTTGGGTAGACCCCCTGAACCACCTTATCCCATGGTCTGGTGGCCTAGGGACTCTGAGAGGCCACAAGATCCATCTTGCTCCTCAGTCTCTGGGCCCATGGACTGGGGCAGACCCCCCAACCCACGTTGTTCTCCAGTTTGAGGGCCTTTGGACTTTGGTAGACCCCCTGACCCGTTGTTTGTTCTGGTTCGGTGGCCCATGAACTTGGGTAGACCACCCGACCTGCTTTGTTTTGGGTCTTGGGGCCTTGAACTTTATTTGGCCCGTGAACAGTGTTGGTTTTGGACTTTGCTCTGGAGGGGGGTTCCAGTTTGTTCCGGCTCACCTGGCCTTTTCCCCCACCACCCACCTTGTGAGGGTTTTTGAGGTTTTCTTTTTTCCCTCTTGTTGGTGTTACCCTAGGGTCATCTGGGATCTGCCTCTTAAAGGGTGGGGTGGGGGGTACTGTAGCGGTCTGGACAGGGCTTCAGGCTCTGTCAATGCTTTATGTTCTTTTTTGGACTCATTATCATTATCATCATTACTATTATTATCATTGTGCCTGTCTCTCTCATCATTTTTGTGTTTACTTGTGGTGTGAGCACTTTCAATTGCTTCTGCTCCTCATTATTGCCCTTTTGTGTTGTTAATTATTCACAGCTGTATCTGATTGTGTTGATCACTGCCTACTCTTTATATTCTGCACTCGCCACACTGAAAGTGAGGCGATCTACTGTTTAGCTGATGGGTTAGTTGGCTGCAAGAATTATTTGCTGCATTTCCACTTTGTTTGGCACGCGTTTGTTATTTTTTCCAAGTTTTTTTTTTTTTTTTTTTTTTTAGATTTAGTATACTTTATTGATCCCCAGAGGGGAAATTGAGGGCATCCACCACCTGGATGGATGAAGCAGCCACGATACGGCACTATCCCTTAACCATTCACACACACATTCACACCTAGGGCCGCTTTAGAGTCTCCAATTAACCTAACCTGCATGTTTTTGGCATGTGGGAGGAAACCGGAGAAATCCCGGAGTAAACCTACGCAAACACGGGGAGAACATGCAAACGCCACACAGATCACTGTTGGTCGGGGGCTGGGATCGAACCCACGATCCCCACAATCCCCCGGCCAAGGGTAAACTGTGCTGCCGCAGTGCTAACCACTGCGCCACCGTGCAGCCCAAGTTGCTCACGGTTTCGTTTTTTTGTCCCCGTTATCCTGCCGTGCAACTTTATGTTGTTTTTCCAGCCTCATGCTGCGTTTTATGTTTTCTGTAATAAGTTATTTTTCCTTTTCACCTGGCAAGTGGGTCCTCTCCTTCGCCTCGAAGGGGCACCCATGACAGAAGCATCTGTTTAACATTTAACATGCTTTGAGTAATTTATTCCAATGTATTTGTTGACTATATTCCTAGTTAGAATTTTCCCTGTAATATTTTTAGATCTATTTTAAATCCCTTCCAGCATCCATGGTGCTACCACAGAAAGTGGCACTGAGGGGCTTATCTCTTTGCCAACTAACCCTACTTCTCTGACCCTGTTGTCTATTGTCCACCCAAAAAACTCAGCTTTCCCCTTAATCATCTCTTGGCACAGCGGGATGATGCTCTGCCCAGGATGGCTGATATCATGTCCTTTTCAATTAGCCCAGTACACTAACAAAACTTGTTTCCTTCTTAATTCCAATGGCATTTCATCCATCTCCATCTGCAGTGCTGATACTGGTGTGGTTTTCATTGCTCCACAGCACAGTCTTAAGGCCTGATATTGAATTGCATCAAGTTTTTTAAGTAAAGATTTAGATGCTGACTCATATAATGCTACCATAGTCCAAGATCGATCTGAACAAACTAACATATACATTTTTCAAAGCTGCTCTAGTCGTTCCCCACTCCTTTCCCCTCAGACACCTCATAATGTTCAATATTTTCTTGCATTTTTCTACTATTTTCTCAACATGTAATTTCCAGGTAATCCTCTTGTCAAACCAAATCTCCAAATATTTAAAACACTCGACTATCTCTAGATTTTGCCTATACAGTTTGAGATTATACTATCAACTTTTTTTTGTGAATAAAATTACCTTTATTTTTGCCACAGAAAATCTGAATCCCCATTGAGGTGCAAAGGCCTCTACTTTTCCCATTGCTTGTTGCAATTTACTAAGTATAAATGCTATGTTCCGCCCCCTTTTCCACATAACTCCATCATCTGCAAACAATGAAATCCCCACTGATCCATCTATGTTACTGAAAACTTAATTTATCATAACTGAAATAAGAGTTGGGCATAGGATGCTTCCTTGAGGTGTTCCATTTGTCATGATCCCCCTGTGCCCAATCTCCAGTTTTAGTTTAGTCTTTTTCTGTTTGTTTGTTTCTCTGTTTTCATTATCTGCTGCATTTGGGTTCTGTTTATTAGTTCTTTATAGTCTTGTCCAGTTATTGTGTCATTTTGTGTTTTTGGGGTGTGTTGTATTATTTTTCTTTGGTGATCCTTTTCCTGTTACTTGTGTATGGTTATTTCATTAGTTTCTGTATATTCTTTTCTGGTTTGCCATCCTGATCTTTGCAGGTGCTGTGACAGCTCGTGAGTCATTTCCAGCTGTCACAGCTGCCGGTAATTATCTTCACTCATGATCCCACAGCTGTTCTCAATACGTTTCTCCTTATTTAAGCCGGTTGTGCCACTTCCCGGGAGCAGTGACAAAAACTTTTTCCAGTTGGGTATCCTACATTCCTCAACTGTTGTAAGTAATTAAATCACCCTTTATTGTCGTTCAACTGTATAACCAATCATGTACAGTAGAACGAGATTGTGTTTTACCTATCTACAGTGTTAATCACACACACCCCAAGTGTAGAATCAGAGGGCCGCTGCCATGCAAGGCACCGCCACAAATTTCCCTCCTCCATTCCATTATTGCTGAGCACCAAGCTGGACGGCAGGAAGTTCCACTTTTATATGGTCTTCGGCATGACCCGGCCGGGATTTGAACCCCTGCCTCCCGGGTGTGGGGCGGATGCTCTACCAACTGAGCCACCACTCCGGTGGTTATTATTATTAATCGTCCCATTATAATTATTTACCAGTCTGTTTCCTCGCGTGTGTTCCACGCTTCTTCCTTTTTGTCCTGGCATTCATCACCCCAGCCTCAGAGCTGTGTTTTTCGTTAACCTGTTTTGGTAGTGCCTCCGTGTTTGTGCGTTAGTGTTTTTCTGTTTAATAAACTTGCAAACTAACAGCCTGTGTATGACATCCTCCTGTTTGCCCGTCTAGATGCCAGTGGGCTGTGAGTTTGTCGGCGTTGGTACCCGATGAGCCTGGGGTGGGAGATTTGATAGATAGATAGATAGATAGATAGATGTACTTTATTGAGCCCAAACTGGGAAATTGCAGTGTAACAGCAGCATGACAGTAGACAATCAAATGACAGAAAACACACGCATGGCAGCCAAAGGGATTACCCATGGAAAGTAAAACTAACTGGGGTGGGAGATTTGATAGATAGATAGATAGATAGATAGATAGATAGATAGATAGATAGATAGGGCGGCGTGGTGGCGGAGTGGTTAGCACTGCGGCAGCACAGCAACTCACCCTTGGCCAGGGGATCCTGAGTTCGATCCCAGCCCCCGACCAGCAGTAATCTGTGTGGAGTTTGCATGTTCTCCCCGTGTCTGCATGGGTTTACTCCGGGATTTCTCCGGTTTCCTCCCACATGCCAAAAACATGCAAGTTAGGTTAAATGGCATCAAAACTAGGGGATTCAAAATTGTCCTTAGGTATGACTGTGAGAGTGAATGGTTGTCTGTCTTTCTGTGTTGGCCCTGCGATGGACTGGCGATCTGTCCAGGGTGTATCCTGCCTCTCGCCCAAAGATGCTGGGATAGGCTCCAGCCCCCCTCCGACCCGAAAAGGATTAAGCGGAAGAAGATGAATGAATGAGTGAATGAATGAAGTAAAACTGACACTACTATAAAAAAAAGCCTATTTACATCATAGCTGAATAGATGGTGACCCGTATAGACACATGAATCATACCCACTGCACAATGCAGGACTATCAGGAGCAGAGTGAAATGTGAGGTACCAATTAGACTGTAAGGTGCAATATGGCAGCATAGTTCATAGTTATGACCAGAATGCAACATCATAGTGAGTTATTGTACAGTGAAATGGCATGCAGCAGGAAAGATTTCCTGTACCTAACTGTTTGACTGTGAAGCTGTAGTAGTCTGCTGGAGAAAGTGTTCTGCTGTCTGTTCAGTGTGTGGTGGAGGGGGTGATCAGGATTGTCCATGATGGATCACAGTTTATTTAGTGTCCTTTTCTCCGCCACTGTCTCAAAGGTCTCTGGCCTGAGACCAATTATAGAGCCAGCCCTCTTGATAATCTTGTCGAGTCTTTTGGTGTCGCTGGCTCTGATACTGCTACCCCAACAGACAGCAGCAAAGAAGATGGTGCTTGTGACAATGGTCTGGTAGAAGACCGAACATTAATGGAAATGGATGGACTAATATCCTCTGCTTGCATGTCTCCCACCCCAAAATCCGGTCCCTGGTACCTGGGCCTCATGGAGGCAGCAGCTAATTGGTGCCCTCAGCTCGCGGAGCATGCAGAGGGGGTGGAGAAGATTACACTGGTGGCAGACCTTCAATGGGAGAACAATGGGATAGTGAGGAGTTCCACTAATAAGCCTAGGTCTGCACTGACGAGGAAGCATCCCTGGGCCTCGGTACTACCGTCTCCTCGCCAGTCTCCTGCTGCAGCTCCCGCTTCGCCAGTCCCACAGCCGCTCCACGGGTTGAGGTCGGAGATGCCATCTGTGCCGAAGTCTGAGCCGACGAGTAAGCGTCCCCTGACTCCAGCGCCTCACCCACCTCATCAGAAGCCCATGTCTTCGCCTCCTCGCCAGACGACCTCCACAGCTCTCGAAGGAATGTCGTCTGGTCCCGCAACAGCAGCAACCACCAAGTCCCGGGAATTAAGGCAAGTAACTTTTCATTCATTAACACATAAGCATGAATTGTCTTGCCTTATTCCTGGGGTGGCAGGGGGGGGGGGTGCTCAGCAGCAGCTAGCCACTTTAGCTGAGCCATCACCGCCTGCTGCTACTACCTTTCCCTCACCTGCTTCTCCTGTGTCTCGTCTCGTTTTCCCCAAGTGTCTGCCGGTTCTGGGACAGAGCCGCTGGACGACGGATTTGCCTGCAGCCCTGGAGAACTTCATGCCAGCCCCGTAGCCACGTCTTGGAAGGGGAGGAGTGGTCCCGGTGTCCTGAAACCTGTGCCAGCAAGGGAGTGGCCCCAGTTTCAGCTGCTCGGGACTCAGTGCCAGTGGTGAGGTGACCTCCAATCCCAGCCACCATGCCGGAAGATCCACCTGCGCTGGTCCCTAAGCCTGGAGGCCCCTTAGCTGCACCAGCCATTATGCCTGCTGCCAGGGTTGCCGCAGCACAGTCAGCGGAGTCCTGGACAGCGGTGGAGCTTGAGTCCAGGCAAGTACTCTGTTCTGTCATTCCATCTGCATTTCAAGGGAACTCTTGTCTGGCTCATGGTGAGGAGAATCGATTGCAAAAGTCCTCTGCTCCTGAGCTCTCCTCACCGGGCTCCACTGCTGCCAGTGATTCTCCGGTGTTTTTCTCTTCCTCCCTTTCAGAGGTGGCCAAGTTGGAGGTGGAACGTTGGGAGCGCGGAGTCGAGACGCCCCAGCCTGGATCGCCGGAGTCCTGGATGGCAGTGGAGCTTGAGCTCAGGCAAGTTCTCTTTTTTGTTTTTGCTTTATCTGTCCTAGTGAAATCTTGCTTGGCTCTTGGTGGGGAGAAATAAATGCAACCGTCTGTTGCACCTGAGTCCTCCTCGTTGGGCTCCACTGCTGCCAGTGACTCTGAACCGGTGTGTGTTTCTTCTTTATCTGAGCCTTCTCCACCTGAGGTTACCAAGGATCCTCCATCTTTGCCCGAGGTCATCACGGGTACTCCACCTCCGCCTGAGGTCACCATGGATCCTCCTTCTTCGCCTACGTCTGGCTCACCGCTGATTGACCATCTTCTGAACCTGGTCTTCTCGCAGGTCAGCCGTTTGGTTTCACTGGGATCCCCAGAAGTCTCAGTGGGTTCCCCCTCTTCATCAGAGGTCTCCATGGGTTCCTCCTCTCTGCCGGAGGTTTCCACGGGTGCCACGCCTCAGTCCGAGGCCACCGTGGGTGCCACACCACAGTCCAAGGCCACCGTGGATGCTACACCTCAGTCCGGAGTCACTGTGGGTGCTACGCCTCAGTCCGGGGCCTCCGTGGGTGCTACGCCTCAGTCCGGGGCCTCCATTGGTGCTATGCCTTAGTCCAGAGCCTCCGTAGGTGCTACACCTCAGTCCGGGGCCTCCATGGGGTCTACATCTCCATCCGGCCCTCACGTCGATCAGCGATCATGGTTGGCAGTCCCTGTGGTCCACATGAGGGATAGGTTCTAGCTTCCACCTCCTGGGGGGAAAGGTGCCATGCCCTGTGGCTCAATGGCTCAGGGATGGTGGGAGGCCACCCGATGGACTTCACCTTCTGTTTGGGTGGCTCAGGGACTGGGGAAGGGCACCCGACACATGTCTGCTCGCTGCCTGGTGGTCTTGGGACTCGAGCAGGCCACCTGATCTGCCTTACCTCCTCGCCCAGTGGTTCCCGGGTCTCTGTTGTCACCTTATTTTTTCTGTGTTGGGGGTCATGCGTGAACAGCCTTTTGTTTTGGTTCGGTCCCTCCATGCCTGGATTCTCCCTCCTCCCGTCGGGGTGGGCTGTTTTTGTGGTTGGGGGGGGCCTCCTTTGTGTGTGTGTGTGGGGATCTTCTTTTCTTTTTTGATATTGTCCTGGGGTGTCTGTATTTGGGTTCTGTTTGTTTATGAGTCATCTTTATAGTATTGTCCAGTTATTGTGTCATTTTGTATCTTTGGGGTTATAGTGTTTTTGGAGTGTGTTATATTATCTTTCTTCAGTGATCCTATTCCTGTTACTTGTGTGTGGTTATTTCATTATTAGTTTCTGTATATCTTTTCTGGTTTGCCATCCTGATCTTTGCAGGTGCTGTGACAGCTCATGCATCATTTCCAGCTGTCAGATTCTGTTTGCGGGCTGTCACAGCTGCCGGTAATTATCTTCACTCATGATCCCACAGCTGTTCTCAGTACGTTACTCCTTATTTAAGCCAGTTGTGCCACTTCCCGGGCACAGCAGCAAAAACCTTTTCCAGTCGGGTATCCCCCGTTCCTCAACTGTTGTAAGTAATTATTTACCAGTCTGTTTCCTCGCATGTGTTCCACGCTTCTTCCTTTTTGTTCTGGCATTCATCGCCCCAGCCTCAGAGCTGTGTTTTTCGTTAACCTGTTTTGGTAGTGCCTCCGTATTTGTGCATTAGTATTTTTCTGTTTAATAAACTTGCAAACTCACAGCCTGCATTTGACATCCTCCTGTCTGCCCTCAGAAAGAGTGGTTTATGACACCATTATCCACCTAGTAATTCTCACTATAATGTTTTCCTATTCTCACTGAAATCTTCCTACCTGTTAAGAACTGTTTAATCCATTTATACATTTTCCCTCTTATTTCCTATATAAGCAGGGACATCTAGCAAAAGACATTGCTTGGATGGCAACATATATTTATAGGGGAGGTCCACTGAGAGGCAATCTCTCTTTTTCAAGGACGCCCTGTTCGCATTCACACAGTTACACATTCCAACCTGGAAGCTGCCCAGTCTTACCACACACTGACCTGTGGCCACTGATCAGTTCCACTGGAGCAATTGAGGTTAAGGGCCTTGCTCAAGGGCACCACAGTGGGGTTAATGAGGGTGGGGCAAACACTGCTATGTCATTTGTTGCATCCAGATCTGATCCTGCCGGGCCAGTGATTGAACCAACAACTCTCCAGTCATCACCAGTCCACATCCCTAACCATTAGGCCACCACTGCCATATGCTGCTCCAAAATGTGCTCTGTATGTACTGTTCAGCATTAATGGGGCCTTCACAGATGTGCAAGTTACCCTTACCATGGGCATTAACACACCTCCATACAATCACAGATGCTGACTTTTGAACTTGGCACTGATAACAATCTGGATGGTCCTTTTCCTCTTTAGCCCAGAGGACATGGTGTCCATAATTTCCAAAAACAATCTAAAATATGGACTTGTCAGACCACAGCACACTTTTCCACTTTATCAGTCCATCTCAGATGAGCTTGCACCCAGAGCAACAGTTGGTGTTTCTGGGTGTTGTTGATACTGTATATTGCTTTCACTTTGCATGGTAGAGTTTTAACTTGCACTTGTCGATATAGAGGCATACTGTCTTAGCTGACAATGGTTTTCTTGAGCCCATGTGGTAATATCCTTTACAAAATGATGTTGGTTTTTAATGCAGTGCCACCTGAGGAAGCAAAGGCCACAGACATTCAGTGTTGGTTTTTAGCCTTGCCACCTACATGCAGAAATTTCTTCAGATTCTCTGAATCTTTTCATGATATTATGGACTGTAGATGATGAAATCCATAAATTCTTTGCAATTGTACTTTGAGAAATGTTCTTAAACAGCTGAACTATTTGCCCACGCATTTGTTCACAAAATGGTGAGCTTCACCCCATCCTTTCTTGTGAACACATGAGCTTTTCGGGGATGCTCCTTTTATACCCAATCATGACACTCACCTGTTTCCGATTAACCTGTTCATCTATGAAATGTTTCAAAAAGGTTTTTTTCAGCATTCCTCAACTTTCCCAGTCTTTTCTTAACTCTGTCGCAGCTTTTTGGAATGTGCTGCAGGCAACATGTTCAAAGTGAGTGAATATTTGCAAAAGAGGAATAAAGTTTATCAGTTTGAACATTAAAGTATCTCGTCTTTGTGGTGTAGTCAAATGAATATAGGTTGGAAAGGATTGGCAACACACTGTATTCTGTTTTTATTTACATTTTACACAATGTCCCAACTTCATTTGAACTGAGGTTTGAAAATTTGGTGGAAGGGTGATTAGACCTGAAAAGAAATTACATTAGGACCAAGTCTGATTCAAGACAATGATCTTACTTTAACTTTTACTTTAACCTTTCAATTTATAGCATTTTTAAACATTCTGTACTACTTGTTCAAGAATTATGTATGGGATTTTCTGAAAAAAAAAATCTGAATTTGGTAGGACGTGGGTATCTGTGAGTGCGTAAATTTGACATGTATCTAAATCAGTGCTTGGGTCCAGCTACTTTGTTTCCTCTTTTTTAAGCATCACAGTTGTTTCAATATTCTCAATTCATTTAAGGGTTTTCCATGACATTTATGAAACCAGTCTGACATATGAGTGGTGCGTGAATGCATATAAAAATCTAGAATTTGAAGAGGTTTGTGCTGTCTGAGCACTTCCTATTCAAGTGTACTGTACATTGTACCCATTGGTTTTGCATGATTGATGTATCTTTGCTTGTTGGTATTATCGGCGGCTAAAATGTTGAGCAATGTCGATCTTCGTATTTATTGCATTTATATGGGAGGATTTTTGTATCTGTGCGTGCAAGTCTGTGCATGAGCTGCGTGTGTTTGTCGGGGGGGGGCAGCATGTGTGGAATGTGTGTGTGATATAAAGGTTCTCTCCTTGCGACACAATGGTGTCTTTGACAGGCGGGAGAAGGGAAGGCTTTGTTTGGAGACGCCACACAGTGTTGTGAATGCCCGACATAACTGCCATTCCTCTCTCTGTGTCGTCCGCCAGGCCACCGGCTTATCAGGGATTCCTCTGCCCACGCACACCCCCAGTGTGTGTGTGTGTGTGTGTGTGTGTGTGTGTGTGCGTGCGTGTGTACACGAGTGCGTCCGTGCGTGTGTGTATGTGTTTGTTTGTGTGTGCGCGCGCAAGTGTGCACATGAGAAAAAAAAAAAAGAGTCTGTGACTTGCAAAGAGCAAGAAAATGCTAATGAACTGCAGAGGAGAATAGATTCTCTGTGAGGTTTCAGTTTCTGGCCAGAAGTGAGCCAATTTGGCAGCCAGATTCTCAAACAAGCTCAAGTGGATGGCTAACATGCTTTGGATTTGGTTGGGCTTGCAAATAAAAATGATTTAAGACAGCAAAACAAATTTAAAGTTTGGTGATTATAGATTAAAGATAATAAAACTCCAACTAAAACTCAAGGATTAAGCCATTGAAGATGAATGAATGATGACAGGAATTATTATTATTATTATTATTATTATAAAAAACATTATTGACCAATTAAAGGTGATAGAGGCAGCATTCTGACCTCCTGGCCAATAGGTGTCACTGATTCTTGCCCCAACTGCTTGGGGGAGACACATGACAGCCTCTCATCTCTTGCATGGTGATGCCACAATACCTGAAGAGTGCACCTGGCATGGTTTCACTGACTGCTTGACCATAACAGAGGTCAAAGGTGATCTTTTTTAACCAACCTTTACCGGTGGAGGTGTACGCCCGGGGATGGAATGAAGTGCACCTAACACGGTCGGCAGAGTTTAGGATCCACGGGTCTCTCTCCACAACACAGGCATTGTGAACTAACGAAATAAGACCCCGAGATGCTTAAACTCCTACACTTGGGGCAGGAGCTTGTCCCCAACCCGGAGAGGACAATCCACCTTTTTCCGGCTGAGGACCATGGACTCGGACTTGGAGGTGCTGATTCTCATCCCAGCCGCTTCACACTCAGCGGCAAACTGTCCCAGTAAGACCTGTAGGTCATTGCTGGATGAAGCAAACAGGACAACATCATCTGCAAACAACAGAGATGAGATCCTGTGGTCACCAAGTATGACAACCTCTGTTCCCTGGCTGCACCTACAGATCCTGTCCATAAAAATTATGAACAGGATCGGTGACAAAGGGCAGCCCCGGCGGAGTCCAACTCTGACTGGGAATGAGTCCGACCGAGTGTTGGCAATATGAACTAAACTCTCCCAATGGTCGTATAGAGACCAGATAGCTCGTAACTACAAGCCCGATACCCCATACTCCCAAAGCACCCCCCACAAAAAAGCATGAGAGACTTGGTAAAAGCCTTCTCGAAGTCCACAAAACACATGTAAACTGGTTGGGCAAACTCCCACGAACCCTCGAGGATTCTCAAGAGGGTAAAGTGTTGGTCCGATGTGCCACGGCCAAGAGCGATCAGCCGATTGAAGCCACCTCCTTCAGTGTTCTGACATTTTGGCATATCTATCAGAACAGCACTGGACAGCTGATGGTACAGACTGCAAAGATTTAAAAAAAAACATGGGGGGAAGGCCCTACAACCTTTGCTCCATGAATGCGGGATGTATCAACCATATGCTGGATAAATGTTCAGCATGAGGCACATATTTTTTCCAGTTTATAAAATTTTTCACTGGGTCTGAGGTGTGTGCAAAAAAAAAGTGTTTTGGTTGTTTAGAGGGTCAAAAATGCAATCATTTAGGCAAAATAATAATAATAATAATAATAATAAATAATCTTGCATCAATAAAAATAAACTGCTTACAATAGAGCCACGGTGCTCACATTGTTAGTCTTTGCCAGTCACGCCCTCAAGGGTCATATCATTATTGGCCTCAGTATCGCCCTGTATCGCGCGACAATATAAGCACCGCCTCAATCTTAGCATTAAAGTTTTAAAAAACCTTTTAATAACAAAATATTGCTAAAATGTAAAATGATGCACTAGAATGGGTCTCAGATATTTGTAAACATGTCCTGTTTTCGTACTGCACGAGTTTATTGATGATATGCAGAAGAAATTCAATATTCCACTGAACTCCATCACTGAACAGTGATATAAACTAAATAATTATAATGATGACTGAACAACTCCCATTCCCCAAAGTGCAAGATACACTATTATCTTGAATAAGTGATAAAAGATCACACAAATAAGTGATCTGACGAACAAATGAACAAGGGATCTGAAACAGTCAGTAATATTGGATGTCCCATTCGTTTTCAATATTTAGGTATTCTGTAATTAATATTCACACGATCAAATAAATCTTAGTGCAATTTACTCCCTTTTATATTCGTCAAAGTCTAACATGTGACTGCCTGCATATAGGCTACACCTCTTTGTATTCCACTTTCAAAGACAGCCTACATTTGGGCATGTAAAGCCTGACTGGGATACTTGTTTCAGACAGGAATACTTGCATTCTACGGGCAGTGCACTAGTTTAAAAGAAAACATCTTTGTCTAATGAGAAAAGACTCTTTTATTAACCACCATATTAAATCCTATTAAGAGCAAAAGACCTTGATTGGAAGCTGGTTGGCCTAAATTTATTTCTCCACTCAGAGAATCATGGTTGCAGAAGCAATCTGATTTATTCTATCTGCGGTTAACAGAACTATTTAACTTTGAGGACACTCTAACCTCTTGAACTGGGGGGGCAGCTGCTGTCTTTTAGCCAAATCAATAATCGAGTAAAATACATAAAAGAAATTCTATGAAATTTCATTCTGAGTAATCATTTGATAAGCAGTACCCATTGTGCAAGGTAGGTTGCTCTAAAGAAAGTTTCTGCTTTCTTATTTTCCATCCTCTAATTCCTTTTTTTAATTATTTTGTTTATCTCAGAGCTGTGCCGGGTTGTTGTTGCTAAACAATGAAGCCCCTCCATCAGAAAGGGGATCTTTAAGTTCACAGACATCATGGGCTGGTGGATCAACCACCAATCAAGTCTAAAAGAAGAAGAAGAAAAATGAGGTGAGACGCAGATACGGACTACAGCTCCTGACCAGATAGACTGATGATATAGAGTGAAGTATGTGGCGGTGGTGCACCTATGGGCTGGTTGCCAGCCGCCAGTGAAGTCTAGAAGAAGAAG
Organism: Pholidichthys leucotaenia; assembly: GCA_020510985.1. Taxonomy (NCBI): domain Eukaryota; kingdom Metazoa; phylum Chordata; class Actinopteri; order Cichliformes; family Pholidichthyidae; genus Pholidichthys; species Pholidichthys leucotaenia. The sequence goes on from CM035843.1 coordinate 26,484,072, forward strand.
AAGAAGAAGAAGACGGTTGTTTAGAACTCCTTTTACAAAGATATAGAGTGATAATAATCAAGACTCCTTATGGGTTGCCAGCCGGCAATCAGATCTAGAAGAAGATGAGTGATATACAGACGTGGACAAAATTGTTGGTACCCCTCTGTTAATGAAAGAAAAATCCACAATGGTCACAGAAATAACTTGAATCTGACAAAAGTGGTAATAAATAAAAATTCTATGAAAATTAACCAGTGAAAATCAGACAATGCTTTTGAAATGTGCTTTTGAATTATTTAAAAAAAAACAAACTCATGAAACAGGCCTGGACAAAAATAACAATATTTTGTTGCACAACCTTTTGAGGCAATCACTGCAATCAAACGATTTCTGTAACTGTCAATGAGACTTCTGCACCTCTCAGCAGGTATTTTGACCCACTCCCCATGAGCAAACTGCTCAAGTTGTCTCAGGTTTGAATAGTGCCTTCTCCAGACGGCATGTTTCAGCTCCTTCTGCAGATGTTCAATAGGATTTAGATCAGGGCTCATAGAAGGCCACTTTAGAACAGTCCAATGTTTGTCTCTTAGCCATTCTTGGGTGTTTTTAGCTGTGTGTTTTGGGTCATTATCCTGTTGCAAGACCCATGACCTACGACTGAGACCAAGCTGTCTGACACTGGGCAGCACATTTCTCTCTGGAATACCTTGATAGTCTTGAGATTTCATTGTACCCCGCACAGATTCAAGACACCCTGTGCCAGATGCAGCAAAGCAGCCCCAGAACATAACAGAACCTCCTCCATGTTTCACAGTAGGGACAGTGTTCTTTTCTTGGTATGTTTCATTTTTGTGTCTGTGAACATAGAGCTGATGTGCCTTGCCAAAAAGTTGCAGTTTTGTCTCGTCTGTCCATAGGACATTCTCCCAGAAGCTTTGTGGCTTGTCAGCATGCAGTTTGGCAAATTCCAGTCTGGCTTTTTTATGATTTGTTTTCAACAGTGGTGTCCTCCTTGGTCATCTCCCATGAAGTCCACTTTGGCTCAAACAACGACGGATGGTGCGATCTGACACTGATGTACACTACCGTTCAAAAGTTCGGGGTCACTTAGAAATTTCCTTATTTTTGAAAGAAAAGCACTTTTTTTCAATGAAGATAACTTTAAACTAATCAGAAATACATTCTATTCATTGCTAATGTGGTAAATGACTATTCTAGCTGCAAATGTCTGTTTTTTGGTGTAATATCTAGATAGGTATATAGAGGCCCATTTCCAGCAACTATCACTCCAGTGTTCTAATGGTACAATGTGTTTGCGCATTGCGTCAGAAGACTAATGGATGATTAGAAAACCCTTGTGTAATCATGTTAGGTCTGCAATGCTGTAATTGCTGCAAATGGAGGATTCTTTGACGAAAGCAAAGTTTGAAAGAAAAAATTATTATTTCAAATACAAATCAATATTTCTAACCTTGTCAATCTTTTGACTATATTTTCTATTCATTTTACAACTCATGGTGGTAAATAAGTGTGACTTTTCATGGAAAACACAAAATAATTGTCTGGGTGACCCCAAACTTTTGAACGGTAGTGTACCTTGACCTTGGAGTTCACCATGAATGTGTTTCGAGGTTGTTCTGGGCTCTTTTGTTACCATTTATATTATCCGTCTCCTCCTGCGGCCACGTCCAGGGAGGTTGGCTACAGTCCTATGGATCTTAAATTTCTGAATAATATGTGCAACTGTAGACACAGGAACATCAAGCTGCTTGGAGATGGTCTTATAGCCTTTACCTTTAACATGCTTGTCTATAATTTTCTTTCTAATCTCCTGAGACAACTCTCTCCTTTGCTTCCTCTGGTCCATGTTTAGTGTGGTACACACCATGTCAACAAACAGCACAGTGACTACTTGTCACCCTTTAAATAGGCCGACTGGCTGATTACAAGTTTGTAGACACCTGTGATGTTAATTAGAGGACACATCTTGGTTGAACATGTCCCTATGGTCATATTATTTTCAATGTTTTCTAGGGGTACCATCATTTTTGTCCAGGTCTGTTTCATGAGTTTGTTTTTTAAAATAATTCTGTTGAACCACAATTCAAAAGCATTGTCTGATTTTCATTGGTTAATTTTCATAGAATTTTTATTTATTACCACTTTTGTCAGATTCAAGTTATTTCTGTGACCATTGTGGGTTTTTCTTTCATTAACAGAGGGGTACCAACAATTTTGTCCACGTCTGTAAAGTGTATGTGGCGGTAATGCACCTGTAGGCTGGTTGCCAACCCGCCAATCAAATCTAAAAGAAGAAGATGAAAGCATCATTATGATTGTGTAACCAGTGAGTTTTACAATGTATACTGTATACTGTATATGTTTTGACATTAAGCAACTTCTAGTGGTTCTGTAAAGAACGACATGAAGTAACATGGTGGAGTGTTACAGTTGCAGTCTATATAAAGTATATCCTCATTTTTTCCTAACCCAATCCCTAACCATAATTCTAACATTAGTTAGTTAGTTAGTTAGTAAGTTAATTCCCTTCACACCATGTTGGTGTATGGGGCGGCGCCTATCTCCGTTTCTCTGACCCTAGGCCACACAGCTACTGTAAGTAGTGAAAGCTACAGCGGGGGGTCAGTCCTCTGGTAGCTCTGTGCGTAACTTTACTTTCCCCGTTCCATTATGCGGAGCACCACGCTAGAAGGCAGAAAGTACCATTTTTATATGGTCTTTGGTATGACCTGGCCGGGATTTGAACCCCTGCCTCCCTAATTCTAACATTACCCACCTGAAAATAGGTATCGGTATCTAATGCAAAAAAGAAGTTAACTGCAAAAATGAAAGTGAGTCACTAACAAGAAAGTGAAAGTCAAAACAAGACGGCAATGACAAAAAAAAGGCAGATGGGGATGTGAACACGTGATTCCAGGTTGGGAGCACTATTGTTAGGAGTCCTGCCCACTGTTCTCCACCTCCGTCAGAGGATCTAAGCAGTTTTGAAACATGGAAACAAAATGTGATGACATCACCATCATCAATATGGTGCACACAGGTTGGGGCCATCCATCCATCCATCCATCTTCTTCCGCTTAATCCTTTTCGGGTTGCGGGGGGGGGGGGGGCGCTGGAGCCTATCCCAGCATCTTTGGACGAGAGGCAGGGTACACCCTGGACAGATCGCCAGTCCATCACAGGGCCAGGTTGGAGCCACACAACATATTTTTACATATTAGAGGATTTGTAAGTAACTTGTTCTTTTTATTTGTCTAAATAATCCAGCTTTTACCCAAATGTAGCCATTGCCAGTTAGGAATTCAGTATATAAATTAACTTATCTTTGGAGTCTCTCTTGCACAAAGCTGTGTTTCTGCTTTTCATGCCGAGGTGTGTTTTGTTGGTTTATATGAGTGTTCCATAGAAAAAAAGTGAATATTTATGTTTAAATTGTCATGTTAACAGATACCTTTAAATGGCTTATTGGTGAACTGTTTCAGAAAAGCTATGGCAGCGTTTTCAACCTTTTTTGAGCCACAGAACCCTTTTTGGAAATATGAATATGAGGCGCAGGTAAAGTATTACCTCACTTTGTGGCTGCAGCTCCAATTTGAAGTGTTTTCTTTGGACCTAAGAAAGTTTGTCTTTACATTTAGCTGAAGAGTATGACTTTACTAGTCAGCCAAACTTTATCTAGTGATGAGCTGAATGTAACTGCAAGGAACACTGTCAGAACAGTCTGGGGAGACTTCATCGAGTACTGGGATTTTGCTAGGAGAAGCTGAAAGACAGTAAAATATTTCACTTCTTAGAAAATCAAAGGAAAGTCACTCAAAATGTGAAAACGCACAGAAGGTGCCAAGATTCAGAAATGACAAGTTGTGACTACGGTGGTGCAGTGGTTAGCACTGTTGCCTTACAGTTAGAAGGTTCCTGGTTCAAATCCCCAGGTTGGCAGGGGTTGGAACCTTTCTGTGTGGAGTTTGCATGTTCTCCCTGTGCTGCGTGGGTTTACTCCGGGGGCTCCGGTTTCCTCCCACAATCCAAAGACATGCATGTTAGGTTAATTGGCTGTTCTAAATTGTCCCTAGATATCTGTTTCCTATAGGCCCTTAGAATAGAGGGGTTAGTATTAGTGAAAGCGCTTTGAGTGGTCTTTGTGACTAGAAAAGCGCTATATAAGTGCAGGTTAGTTAGTTAGTTAGTTAGTCCATACAGAGGGTAACTCATCCGTTCTGGGCTTCATTAACACAAAGCAGTGGATCGTTAATTAAAGCAGTGAACTAGTGGCCACAGAGTTAATCTACTATGTCTCAAGCAGTCTTGATAGAGGAAAGATCTGTGCTGTTTAATGACAATGAAAGGATTATGCTTCAAAATCTGTAGAATGTGGTTAAGCACGTGTTGTTAATATAGTGAAAGTGTTCCTTTTATTTTTCTTAGTTATTGCTGGGAAAAATACAAATGTTTAGCCTTATTCTTAGACTACAGATCTCTCTCTTTCTCACATTACTTTTTTTAGCCCTTCCATTTCTCTGTTTCATATTTTTATGCATTAAAGAGAGATAAGAAACATGCACGACCAGTGGTGAGAAAAGAAAGCTGATGAGATCCAAGGCTTTGCTGATACCAACTGTGGGATCGGAGCTTATTGTGAAGTGCGGTGTGATGATGCCACCTTCCGGTGGCATCATCACACCACCCTATAATAAAGGGTGTCCGCCTTTTCTGTTGGTTGTTGGTGTTCTGTTAGTGTTCTCTGGCCCAGACGACTCCACACATAACTGTGTACAGTGTATTGTGACCAGTATGTAATAAAGTTCCAGTTCCAGTGCAACCTCCTCGTCCATCTCCTTTTGTACCAGGTTTGCAGACATAACATTTGGCGACTCAGGATTAACTCATGGCGGCGTGCATGACTCCACTACGGCCCTTTCTGGAGCACCCAGGGGAACCAGCAGTTCCATGGGCATGTTGGCTCAAAGCTTTTGAAACGTATGTTGCAGCATTGGACCTGGGAAAGCTCAACAAGGTAAGGACACGAGCACTGTTTGTCCACAACCTAGCCTTAGAGGGCCAAAGGATTCTCCGGACATTCAGCGCGACAGGACATACACCGGACACCTTCCGTACCCGTGACAAGCCTCGGCTGATGGCAGGGACAGCAGGCGAAGGGTCTGCAATGAACACAGTGACTACAGAACCACTGCAGCACGGCGGAGATCCCAGGCCGAATGAGCATGCAAAGCCACCGGGAGCACAACAACGATGCATGGAAACAAGTAAGGCACCGCTCTAAGTCATGGAGCGGGTTCGGGTTCACACCGGCGAGAGACCAGGATGGCGACTGACCAGGCCGCAGCCAGCAAAGCAGCGGGTGCTGCTGAGGATCGTGGCGAAGCTGGGAACAGCATGCTTTTGGATGATGGGCGATTCGGTTCTGCACGCGAACAGACTATGGTGTTTCCGGGTGGTGGCTCCAGGTGGCGGGGCTCTGCAGGAGTTGGCTTCCGCAGAGTGGGACCCGGGCCGCAGTGTCATGAAGATCCAACAGCTCCAGGGGGGTGGCTTCCACTGGCCTGTTTCAAGGCTCTGGGGGGGGGGGCGGGCATGAGCCTGCTTCAAAGCTCAAGGGAGGGGTCCACCGCGGGGCCGCATGGCCAGATCGTTTAATAGTGGAAGAATAACTTTGCCACTTTGCCATGCAGGCTGTGTGGCAGTCTACCCACAGGTCCTAGTTTTAGTTTTGAAGTTCGTTATAGTTTTGTGTTTGCTGTTTTATTTCAGTGTGTCTCTTGGGGTTCTGTTTTGCCAAATTTGGGAAGGTTTTAATTAGATGTATTTTTTATTTTGTAAGCGGGGGGGGGATGTGGGATCAGAGTTTATTGTGAAGTGTGGTGTGATGACACTCCCGTTATGATAGCACATACCGGGAGTGCTCTCTCCTTTTGTTTACTGAGACGTGGCTAACTGAACTAGCAGCAGATGCTAACATTGAGCTGGAGGGTTTTCACATGATACGAGCTGACCGAACACCAGACAGTGGCAAGGCTAGGGGCGGTGGAGTGATCATGTATGTTAACAACAACTGGTGCAGACCGGGACATATCACTGTTAAACAACGACACTGCAGCAAAGACATTGAGTTGCTAGCTGTTAGCATGAGGCCTACATATCTCCCGAGAGAACACTCACACGTGATCTGCATTGTTGTTTATGCAAATCCGACGGCGAACGCTGGGACAGCACGTGACGTCATCCATTCAGTAACCAGCAGGCTGCAGACAGAACACCCAGATGCTCTTCTCCTCATCTCAGGCGATTTCAACCATGTTTCACTGTCTCCCATTCTACCCACGTTCACCCAGTATGTCACATGCCACACTAGAGACAATAAAACACTGGATTTATTCTACGCAAACACTAAGGAGGCGTACACCTCATCACAACTACCCCCACTCGGGAGATCGGATCACAACTTGGTTCATCTCCGGCCGGTGTACAAACCCCTAGTGCACAGACAACCTCCGGCCATGCACACTGTGGAGTTATGGTCTGAGGAGACAATGGACACCCTAAAGGGCTGTTTTGAAGCCACCGCCTGGAAGCAGCTCTGCGATCCACATGGTGAGGACATCGATGGCCTCATTCACACCTTCACGGGCTACCTCAGCTTCTGTGTGGACAAATCCGTTCCCACCAAGACCATACGGCGTCACTCAAACAACAAACCCTGGATCAACCCTGAGATAAAAACACTTCTGAGAGAGAAGAAGAGGATCTTCAGGTCGGGGAACAGGGAGATGCTGAAGTCCGTACAGAGGGAGCTGAGGAGAAAGATCAGAGAAGGCAAGGACAGCTTCAGGAAGAAGATGGAGGACAAGCTGCAACAGAGCGACATCAGCGGGGTCTGGAGAAACCTCAAAACCATCTCGGGGCTCCAGAATACCTCCCCCCAGGCCACAGGGGGCAGGGAGTGGGCGAACAACCTGAATCTGTTTTTCAATAGATTTGACCAACCGCCCTCCCCCCTGACTGCACAACAACCACTGCTGCCTCTAAAGAAATCAAGTCCTGCTGCCCACTCCCCACTCTACCAACACCCCCCCACTCCCAACACACAGCCCCCCATCCTGACCCTGACCAGGACCCAGGTGAGGACGGAGCTGAGGAAGATCAAGGCGAGGAAGGCGCCGGGACCGGACGGCATCAGCGCAAAGCTCCTCAAGTCCTGTGCAGACCAGCTGTGTGGGATTGTGACGTATATCTTCAACATGAGCCTGAAACTGGGGAGGGTACCACAGCTGTGGAAAACATCTTGTGTGGTACCTGTACCAAAAACTTCCCACCCCAAAGACCTGAACAGCTACAGACCGGTGGCCTTGACGTCCCACTTGATGAAGACCCTGGAGAGACTGCTCCTTGCTCACCTCCGCCCCCTGGTGGAACCAGCGATGGATCCACTCCAGTTCGCCTACCAGCATGGCATTGGGGTGGAGGATGCGGTGATCTTCCTCCTTCACCGTTCTCTGTCCCACCTGGAGAAGCCCGGGAATATGGTGAGGATCATGTTCTTTGACTTCTCCAGTGCTTTCAACACCATCCAACCGATGATCCTGAAGGACAAGCTGCTGCGCGCAGGGGTGGACCAGCACCTGTCATCATGGATCCTGGACTACCTCACGAACCGGCCTCAGTTTGTGAGAACCCGGGACTGTGTGTCCGACACGATCATCAGTAGCACGGGGGCCCCCCAGGGAACGGTGCTGGCTCCCTTCCTGTTCACTCTTTATACTGCGGACTTCTCACACAACACAACACACTGCCATCTACAGAAGTTCTCTGATGACTCTGCGATCGTTGGCCTCATCTCCAATGGAGATGAAGCTGAGTACAGAGGGCTTATCCAGGACTTCGTGGACTGGTGCCATCGGAACTGCCTCCAGATCAACGCGAGGAAAACTAAGGAGCTGGTGGTGGACTGCCGCAGGCATGGGCAGCCCCTCACAGTACCAGTAAATATACAGGGAACAGACATCGAGATGGTGACATCCTATAAGTACCTGGGTATTCATCTGAACAATAAACTAGACTGGTCACACAATACTGATGCACTCTACAAGAAGGGACAGCGCAGGCTGTTCCTGCTGAGGAGACTCAGGTCTTTTGGTGTACAAGGGGCGCTGCTGAAGTCATTCTATGACACGGTGGTGGCATCAGCCATCACTTTTGGAGTGGTCTGCTGGGGCAGTGGCATTACTGCAGCCGATAGGAAGAGACTGAACAAACTGATTAAGAAAGCTAGCTCTGTCCTGGGGCAGCGCCTTGATCCGATGGAGGAGATAGGAGAGAGAAGGACGGTGGCTAAACTGTCATCTCTGCTGGAGTCCGAGTTCCACCCTATGCAGGACATACTGAATGCACTGAGGAGCTCATTTAGCAGCAGACTACATCATCCCAGGTGCACAACCGAGAGGTTTCGTAGGTCCTTCCTACCAACGGCTGTCAGACTGTACAACCTAAGCAGGGCTGCTCGCAGAGATAGCAAAAAGACGTAACAAACTAATAGTTTTTTGAATGCAAAAGATGCAATAGACTTACACAATGGTCCTCTCCGGCATACAACTAGGAACATACCGGTCGCTATGGAGGGTGAGAATATGTATGGGCACATAATCATACCATGTAGGATAACTAAGTAGACGGTTATGCTGTTTCATTCCATCTAGCAACAATGCTCTGCACTGTGTGTGTTTATATATTTGCATATTTATTCCATCTAGCTACAATGCTCCGTACTGTGGGTGTTTATATATTTATATATCTACATATTATTCCATCTAGCTACATTGCTCCGCACTGTGTGTGTTTATATACTTGCATATTTATTCCACCTAGCTGCAATGCTCCGTACTGTGGGTGTTTATATATTTACATATTTATTCCATCTAGCTACAATGCTCTGCACTGTGTGTTCATATATTCATAGATTTATTCCATCCAGCTACAATGCTCTGCACTGTGTGTCTGTGTGTGTGTGTATATATATATATTTTATAGTAATACGTACATATGTTTATTAGCTGCTCTTGCTTGCTTGTTTTTTTTCTTGCCTTCTGATTGTTGCTCTGAGTGTTGCTATCCCTGTGCTGTTGCAATCCTGGAATTTCCCCGTTGTGGGACTAATAAAGGCTTATCTTATCTTATCTTATCTTATCTTATGACGCCACCTTCCGATTGCGTCATCACTCCGCCCTATAATAAGAGGCGTCCGCCTTTTGGGGCTCTCTGTCCCGGACGATTTCACACAAAACCGTGTACAGTGTATTGGGACCAGTATGTAATAAAGTTCCAGTTCCAGTGCACCCTCCTTGACCATCTCCTTTTGCACCAGGTTTGTGGACATAACAACTCAAAGCAGTTTTTCAGCTCCATCAAGACGATGTTTGGTCCCTCAAAATCTGGTTCTGCCCCCTTGCTGTCTGCAGACAGAGCCACGCTCATCAAGGACAAAGCTGCCATCAAATATAAATGGAGGGAACACTTCAGCCAACTTCTGAACCACCCATCCACAGTTGACCAGGCTGCACTGGACCAAGTTCCACAACAGACAGCCATTGAAGAGCTTGATGACCGTCCATCCCTGGATGAAGTCAGGAAAGCCATCAAACAGATAAGCTGTGGCAAGGCACCCGGCAGGGATGGTATCTCTTCAGAAGTGTACAAGGCACTTAGCAAAAAGGCTCTTCAGGCATTTTTTTTTTTTTTTTTAGATTTTAGTATACTTTATTGATCCCCAGAGGGGAAATTGAGGGTCATCCACCACCTGGATGGATGAAGCAGCCACGATACGGCACTATCCCTTAACCATTCACACACACATTCACACCTAGGGCCACTTTAGAGTCTCCAATTAACCTAACCTGCATGTTTTTGGCATGTGGAAGGAAACCGGAGAAATCCCGGGGTAAACCCACGCATACACAGGGAGAACATGCAAACTCCACACAGATCACTGTCAGTCGGGGGCTGGGATCGAACCCACAATCCCACGATCCCCCAGCCAAGGGTAAACTGTGCTGCCGCAGTGCTAACCACTGTGCCACCGTGCAGCCCCAGTTCACAGTGTTCTTACGAGTATATGGGAAGAGGAAGAAATTCCAGCTGAACTCCTTGACACAATAATAGTCGCCCTGTACAAGAACGAAGGCTCCAGAGCAGACTGCAGGAACTACAGGGGTACAGTATATTCCTACTCTCCATTGCTGGGAAAATCCTCACCAGAATCATCCTGAACAGACTGATCTCAGCAGTCTCAGAGAAGAACATCCCTGAGTCACAATGTTGTTTTCAGGCTGATCGCAGCACTGTTGACATGGTTTTTGTGGTGAGACAGGTTCAAGAGAAATGCCTTGAGCAGAATATGAACCTCTACACAGTCTTCATTGATCTGACAAAAGCGTTTGACACAGTCAACAGAAATGCACTGTGGATAATCCTCCGCAAACTCGGATGCCAAGCGAAGTTCACTTCACTCATCAGTCTGTTTCATGACGACATGACTGGTGAAGTACTGTTCGACGGTGAACCTTCTGAGAGATTTGACATCTCAGATGGTGTAAACCAAGGCTGTGTCCTTGCCCCAGTGCTATTCAATCTCTTCTTCACCCAAGTACTACTTCATACTGCCAAAAACCTCGAGCTTGGTATCTACATCAGATATCGCCTGGATGGCTCACTGTTTGATCTGCGACGTCTTGCTGCCAAAACAAAGGTGCTGGAGAGGCTCATAGCAGAAGCCCTGTTTGCCGACAACTGCGCTCTGATGGCCCATGAAGAGAACCACCTATAGACAATCGTTGACAGGTTCTCCGTAGCATCCAAGATGTTCGTCCTGACAATCAGCCTTGGAAAGACAGAGGTCTTCTTCAAGCCTGCATCAAACAGTGTCCGCCAAGAGCCAAACATCACCACTGATGGCACACAGCTGAAGAATGTTGATACCTTCAAGTACCTGGGCACCACCATCTCTAATGATGCATCACTAGACAAGGAGGTCGCAGTAAGGATACAGAAAGCCAGTCAAGCAATGGGCAGACAGTGCACCAAGGTCTTGCAGCATAAAGACATTCACCTCTCAACCAAACTGAAGGTGTACAATGCAGTCCTATTGACATCACTGCTGTACGGCTGTGAAACCTGGACTATATACCGCAGGCACATCAAGAAGCTGGAGCAATTCAACACACACTCCCTGTGGTCAATCATGCGGATACGCTGGCAGGACCACATAATGAACCAAGAAGTCCTGAACAGACCCAACGCAAGCATCAAAGCCAAGATCCTCCAAGCACAGCTTCGATGGACTAGCCATGTCATCCACATGGAAGAATCCAGAATCCCACGTCAGCTCTTCTAAGGGGAGCTGGCATGAGGTAGCCGCAAGCAGGGTCACCCAAAGAAGAGGTTCAAAGACAACCTCAAAGTCAACATCAACTGGGATGGCCTTCAGCTTCAACAGCTTGAGACTGCAGCAGCCAACAGACCCAGTTGGCATGCTTTAACAAGGAAGGCAGTCAACTCTTTCAAAGATGACTGCCGCGAACGCCTTGCAGCTGCACGGGATCGGCGCCACTAAGCTGCATTTGCCTCTGCACTGACCACTGGTATTCCATGCCCTACATGCAACTGCATGTGTGCTTCAAACTTCGGACTCTAAAGCCACATGTGCATCCACCGGTGATGGCACAATGCATTGTCTTCCCGAGACACAACCAGAAAGAGAGAGAGAGAGAGAGAGAGAGATATTTTTAAAAAATCTTTATTTCTTCTTCTTACTTTCTTAATTTAAAAATTGATGGCACAACTGAACTGTGCCTGTCATTGAATTTCAGGAGACTTGCCAATCGTGCCAATTTTTGTTCATTACTCTTGAACATGTTTGTGCCAATGTTAATGTCACTTACGGCTGCTACATTTTTTAATGTCATCAAGGTGATAAGGTTGCTCTATTAACAGTAAATAATAACACAGCTGCCTCTTCCTGATAGTCTGGAGTGTCAGTCAAATGCTACTTCTTGCAGTGATGTCATAGTTGAGATGCTAATAGGCTTAATCGTAGAATAGTAAAAAAAAAAAAAAACAACTATTTTTTTCACCACTAGTCAAACATCAAATACTTAGTGCTTCTGAAACCTATTTCATGCAGGCTCTACTCTATAAGATCTATCCTATCTATGTGATTTCTGTCAGATCCCAGCCAGCATGTACATGTGGGCCCCACCAAAGGTTAAATCTGGGCTGTCTTATGGGTCCCATGTGGGTTTGTCCACAGATTCCATGTTGGCCCCATCTGTGTTTGCCCACATGGACTTTACCTGTTTCCCTATTTTCAACTTATTTTCTCATAAATTTGCTATTTTCTTGTAACTTTGTCACTTTTTTCCCTGATTTGATACACTTTCCTTGAAAATTTGAAACTTTCTCATATATTTGCAACTTTTTTACCGTAAACCTGTAACTTTTTCTCAGAATTTTATGATTTTTTTCCTGTAAATTTCCCACTTTTTCCCTCATAAATTTGTTAATTATTCTTGTAAAACTGTGACTTTTTTCTTACAAATTTGCTAACCTTTTCTTGTAATTTTGGAACTTTCTCATAAATTTGCCACTTTTTTATTGTAATCCTGCAACTTTTTCTCATAAATTTGCTACTTTTTTCCTTGTAAATTTACCATTTTCATGTAAATTTGTGACTTTTTTTTCATAAATTTGAAACATTTTTCTTGCAAATTTGAAAGAACTTTTTTTGTACTGTAAACTTACAACTTTTTCTCAGAAGTTTGGGATTTTTTTATCATAGATTTTCAATTTACTCATGTACTTGCTACTTTTTTGTTAATTTGCAATTTTTTCTCATTTTTTTCACATAAATTTGTGACTTCCTTCTTGTAAATTTGTTAAAATTCTCAAACACAGATGGGGCCAACATGGAACTCGCAGACAAACCCATATGGGACCCAGAAGACAGCCCAGGTAAACCTATGGTGGAGCCTACGTGGACATGCTGGCTGGGATGGATGGATCTTCACCAAAGACAAGAGCTCTTTTACCACTGCTGTCATAACATTTTCTGCTTTGGAATGTCTTATGGTGCAGCCATAGATCCCTGTGGAATTCCACAGGCAACTACTACTGCTCTGTAATAAACTCTTGTTTAGATCGGCAGCAGTTGCCAGTGCTTCTCCTCAGATGTGGGAGGTTGAGTTATTCCTGTCACTTTCCTAACACTGTGCCTTCAGGGAACAATTAGGCTCCTTTTATGTTGCTGCAGCTTATTTCATCACACCCCCTCCACGGCTCCTCCCTTTAATGCCGGAGAAACACACGCAACAGCACGCGATAATATGAACATGCACGGCTCATTAACTCAGCCTCCCAGGAGCTCTTCTCAATACAGTTGCAGCTCCATCAGACTCATCAGCACTGCTCAGGGAATAGTATTAACAAAACAGAATTAGCCTTTCCATCAGCCTTTCTCAATCAGAATGAGGACACACACACACACAGTGGATTTCAGCTCTGATAAAAGTGCATCTGCACAGCATGTGTTGCTTTCCTCAGATTGTGTTCCAAATGATCTGCATGTTCGTGTTTTAGAGCAAACAAAAAAAAAAGAATGCTATGATTTGAATTTTTTTCTGTAAGGTGTGTCCGTGTTATTATGCCTGTCCATGTTTTTGCATGCATGTGCGAGTGAGTGGTGAATTGGCAGGCCTGCTGCTCCCACGTCCCTGAGAATGAGGCCAATCAGGACTGCACAGACAGTTTATTTCCAAGCACTCGTGTCTGGCCTGCTGCCGCACACACATTCCTGTACTTCCAGACAGACTTTCAGAAGCGGGAATTAAAAGGCAGTGGAGTTGTTAAAACATGAAATTCCCTAAAAAGGGCTGCTGGGCCCTGAGACTGCCCAGAAACATCCCACATGACTTAACCGTGGAGGAATTACAGCATCGCCAGGGTCACAGATGAAGGTCCTCTCTGCATTCTTTTAATCTCTCTATTTCTGTCCTTGTGTTTCATCATTCACTCACATATTAGATAATCACAACCAGAAATATGTGCCTGTCCTCTTGTTTGTGGAGTTAAGGTTCAGTGTCTTGTTCAAGTGTGTCTTGGATTCTTTTAATATATAAGTCCAGTGGTAACATCTGTTACAGTAGTAGTAGTAGTAGAATAAGTTATTTTTATTCAGTCACCAATGAGAAGCAACAACTCAAAATAAGTGATAATCATAATCAGGATCATTGAGCTGCATGTAGTGCAGTGACTGAACAGGCTTAGGCCTGACCAAGTTGCTTATCAATGTACCTAACCTACATTCTCATCTATTATAGCTACCATTCATAATAAAAAGACAGAAAAAAGGGGGAAAAAAACAAGGAGTTTCAGCTATTTGTGAGGGCCAGGGGCAAAAATCCCATTTCACTGTTGGGTGGGGGGGGGGGGGGGCAATAAACAGGAAAATTTGAGAGCTTAATTTTTGAGGGGGACATAAAAATGCCATTTTTGCTGTGTTGTCTTATACTTTCTCAAATATCTTATATAATGATATTAGATAATTATGTCATTGTTCCTTATTAGTCCATATCCTAACTGTCTACAGGTTTTTACATGATCAACCAGAAATACCAAAAGTTGTATTGGGTGATCGGTGTCAATTACACCATATATGATCGAACAAAATGTCTTTGCTCACCATGAACACTGGTCTGATCCCCACCACAGCAGCTTTACAGGAATTTAAAGCTCAAAATAAGTTCTAAAACTAGAAGAAATACCTTAATGCATAACTAAACTACATCAAACTATTCTTCAAAAATATGTATTTATTAACAAGCAACAACAAAACAAAATCTCAATATGTGTTAAAACTAGGGCTGTCAAACAATAACATTTTTTAAACTGATTAATAATAGTGATACTGTGGATTAATGGTTCCAAGGTTGTCATAGCCAGGAGCGGCACTGGGGTTAAGCTCCCAGTGCTCATAAAATGCTCCTTATGGCGTGCGTCTCGAAAAGCCTCTGACAACTAAGTCCAACTCCTAGCCTGTGGTTTAGTGGTTTAGTGTGGTTTAGTCTCTAAGCTCGGCGGAACTGCTTTTACTAATAGGAGAAGGGGCGAGGGCGGATCTCTGGCGCCTTAAAACCAGATGCTTCGGGTAGATGGTGGCTCGTCAACCTGGGAAGGTAGCCCATCTAGGGGAAGGTAAACCCTGCTTTCAAACCTTTGCTGCCTTGCGGCACACCCGGTTACAGGAAAGGCTTTGGGAGTCAACCCTGAGGAAAAATCCGGAGTCGGAGTCCCTAAGGCAGTTCTCTGTTGTGCTCAACATCGTTCTGGCAGCTCCTGCGATGGCGCTGGTGCCAAACTGTAGCAGCCCTGCTGTTCCTTTGGATTCATCAGTGGCGTGGAGAGGGGGGACATGCTGCATGGGCAACATCTTGTCCTCCATATCTTCCTGCCCAGGCTTGAATCCTACCAACGCCCAACGCTGGAAGGTAGCGCACCGGATCACTGGAGAGGACACTCCAGCTTCGCCTTTGGCGTAGACAAAACACGGGGAATGACAGTTACCGGTTATAAGCCACCGCTCAATTGGCGTAGAGCGCGGCGCCAGGGGTTGTTCCCGACGGTGGGAGGGATCATCGGATCTCACTGGACAGCTACCGCCCACCTCAAGCTGGGCAGCCCCGAGCCAATCAGGTGTTGTCCCGCCACAGCTTGCTTTCCTCATTGGGTGCATGGGGATGAGGAGAAGTCCGAATGGCAGGCTGAGAACCTTCGCACCAGGCAAGACAAAACTGGGAACTTGGAACGTCCGCACTATGATGACAGGACTGGCTGCTAACCTCAAGGACATCAACAATACCAGGAAGACTGCCATCATCAATAATGAGCTGAAGAGACTGGAAGTGGATATCGCCACTCTCCAGGAAACACGGTTGGCTGACTCAGGCACACTGAGAGAGAAGGACTACACGTTCTACTGGCAGGGAAAGGGCAGTGACGAACACAGGGAACATGGAGTGGGCTTCGCAGTGAAGAACACCTTGCTGAAGATGGTGGAACTGGGCAGCAATGGCTCTGCACAACTCCTCACCCTCCTCCTGAACACCACTCAAGGCCCAGTCACCCTCGTCAGTGTGTATGCCCCAACACTGACAGCCACACCAGAGGCAAAAGACGAGTTCTAGGAGAATCTCGCAACAACTGTCAGGATCATCCCCAACTCTGAACAACTCATTCTCCTTGAAGACTTCAATGCCAGAGTGGGTGCTGACCACGACTCCTGGCCCTCCTGTCTTGGACCATTTGGCATGGGCAGAATGAACGACAACGGACAGCGGCTGCTCGAGTTCTGCACATACCACGATCTGTGCATCACAAACTCGTTCTTCAAGACCAAGCCCCAACACAAGGTTTCCTGGCGACATCCGCGGTCAAAGCACTGGCACCAGCTGGACTTGATCCTGACCAGGCGCACCTCACTGAAGAACGTGCTAATCACCCGTTCTTTCCAGAGTGCAGATTGTGACACAGACCATTCATTGGTGTGTTGCAAGGTCAAGCTGCAGCTGAAGAAATTCCATCATGCTAGACAGCCTGGAAAGGCACGGATTGACACCAGCAAGATGGCCCAACCAGAACTTGTTGAGCAGTTTGCCTCCACCTTTGAGAAGGAACTTGGTGTAGCACAAGAAGGAGAATCTGCAAAGCAGAAGTGGGAAGAGCTGCGAAACACCATCCACCGGACAGCCTTGGCTACCTTTGGGAGGAAGACCTCGAAGTCACAGGACTGGTTTGATGCCAAGTTGACCGAGATGACCCCCGTCATTGAAGCCAAGTGCTCAGCACTTGCTGAGTACAAGAAGTACCCAAACGAGAAGAATCTCCAGATTCTCAGGGCTACGAGAAGCAAAGTTCAGCAGACTGCTCGGCGCTGTGCCAACGAGTACTGGACTCAGCTCAGCCAAGACATTCAAACCGCTGTCATAACAGGGAACATCCGTGGTATGTACGATGGCATCAAGAAAGCACTTGGTCCGGCTCAGAGCAAGATGGCCCCCCTCAAATCCTCCACTGGGGAGATGATCACAGAAAAGAACAAGCAGATGGAGAGATGGGTGGAACACTACTCCGACCTCTACTCCAGACAGAACACCATGACACCGTCAGCCCTTGATGCCATCGACTGCCTGCCATCCATGGACGAACTTGACGCCGAGCCAACCGTCGATGAACTCAGCAAGGCCGCTAGCAAGGCACCCGGCAACGACGGCATACCCCCCGACCTGATCAAGCACTGCAAGACCGCCCTACTGCTGCCATTGCATGACGTCCTCTGCCAGTGCTGGAAGGAAGGTGCCGTACCACAGGACATGAGGGACGCCAAGATCATCACCCTCTACAAAAACAAAGGGGAGAGAAGCGACTGCAACAACTACAGGGGCATCTCCCTCCTCAGCGTTGTTGGCAAAGTCTACATACGAGTTGTTCTCGTTTGTCTACAGAAGCTTGCCGAACGTGTCTACCCCGAGTCTCAGTGTGGCTTCCGTGCTGAGCGATCAATGGTAGACATGATATTCTCCATCCGCCAACTCCAGAAGAAATGCAGAGAACAGAACATGCCCCTGTACGTCGCCTTCATCGACCTCACCAAAGCGTTCGATCTGGTCAGCAGAGAGGGCCTTTTCAAGATCCTGCCAAAGATAGGATGCCCACCAAAGTTGCAAAGCCTCATCGAATCGTTTCACACCAACATGCAGGGGATAGTGTAGCACGATGGCAACGTCTCAGAGCCATTCAACATACGCAGTGGAGTGAAACAGGGCTTTGTACTTGTGCCAACCCTCTTTGGGATTTTCTTTGCTATGCTCCTGAGGCATGCCTTCAGCACAGCAACAGAGGGAATCTACCTGCACACAAGATCTGACGGCAGGCTTTTCAACCTCGCCCGCCTGAAAGCCAGAACCAAAGTACGCGAGGCTCTAATCAGAGACATGCTGTTCGCAGATGATGCTGCAGTCGCAACCCACACACAGCAGGAGCTTCAGACCCTGATGGACCGCTTCTCCCAGGCATGCAAGGATTTCGGGCTTACCATCAGCCTGAAGAAGACTAACGTCTTGGCACAAGGCACGGAAGCACCACCAACCATCACCATCAACGACTACGAGCTGGAGGTCGTGAATCAGTTCACGTACCTGGGGTCCACGATCAGCAACAACCTCTCCCTTGATACAGAGATCGACAGGAGGATTGGAAAATCAGCCTTCACACTCGCTCGCCTCACCACACGAGTGTGGGAG
The DNA here is from genome assembly GCA_020510985.1 of Pholidichthys leucotaenia. Lineage (NCBI taxonomy): Eukaryota > Metazoa > Chordata > Actinopteri > Cichliformes > Pholidichthyidae > Pholidichthys > Pholidichthys leucotaenia. The sequence goes on from CM035843.1 coordinate 26,502,434, forward strand.
AATCCCAAACTCTCTGTCAAGACGAAGATGGCAGTGTACAACGCCTGCGTCATCAGCACACTGCTCTATGGGAGTGAGACGTGGACAACATACGCCCGGCAGGAAAAGAGACTGAACTCCTTCCACTTGCGCTGCATTCGCCACATCCTGGACATATCCTGGCAGCACAAAGTGCCCAACACAGAAGTTCTGTCCCGCGCCAGCCTTCCCTCCATGTTCACTCTACTCAGGCAGCGCAGGCTCTGCTGGCTAGGCCACATTCACCGTATGGAGGATGGCAGAATCCCCAAAGACGTCCTCTACGGAGAACTGGCGACTGGCAGGAGAGACGTTGGCCGCCCACAGCTGCGCTTTAGAGACGTCTGCAAGAGAGACATGAAGGCCCTGGAGATCAACACAGAGCGCTGGGAGGACCTTGCAACGGACCGCTCCAAATGGAGAGGCACCCTGACCAGACAGCTCAAGGCGGGTGAAGAGAGACTGACTGCTGCAGCAGATGAAAAAAGGACCCGCAGGAAGAACCGCCACAGACCCAGCAGCACGGAGACCACCCACAAGTGCGACCTGTGTGACAGGGACTGCCATTCGCGCATCGGCCTGTTCAGCCACAGGCGGTGCTGTTCCAGCAGAGTAGACGTTTAAGATTCTCTTCCATGGTCATCATAGACCGACGGAGGTCGACGTGGATTAATTTACAGTAATCATGATTAATACCCATCCATTATTACTTATGTTTCTTTTTGTGGAGACCAAAAGACTCTTGACTGAAGAAATGAACAAATACAGACAAGAATGCATCAGTTGAGTTTATGTAAAACATGTTCGTGTTATGCCAAGAATTGCTCGCGTGCCGAGAATTGCACCCCATCATTGCAAGCAGGTGTTCAGTGTAAGTCAAGTCAATGCAACTATATACTTTGAAAATATTTTGAAAAAATGATTACCCTTTTTACCGACAATGCGTAAATGCAAAATTTTGACTTTGAAGATTGTAAAACGTGGAGTTGGAACACTGATTTCTAACCCTCTTTGAAACACTAAAACGTCTGGTGAATTAACATAATTTAAAGATAATTTACAAGAGGTAACAATTTTTACTTCTAAAAATGTATAATGGGTACTTCTAAAAATGCACAAATGGTTACAAGCCTGGCTGTAGTGTTATATTTAATAGTTTTGGTGGATGGGATGCAATTCTCTTTTAGTTGATAGTACTGCAGCCTCACTGCGGACAACACTTGACTCCATAGCCCCTCTTAAAAAGAAAACTATTAAAAATAGGAGATTAGCTCCATGGTACAGCTCCCACACTCATGAGTTAAAACAGAAAGTCAGATCCTGTGAAAGGCTTTGGCGTGCAAACAAGACAGAAGAATCATGTTCAGCCTGGAATGCCAGCCTTACCACCTATAAGAAATCTCTTCGTAATGCTAGACGACAGTACTATTCATCCTTGATAGAAGAAAATTAAAGCAACCATAGACTTCTTTTTAACACTGTAGCTCAGTTAGCCTAGAGCCACAATGCCATAGACCCTTACATTCTTCCAACTTTTAGTGCTGATGACTTTTTGAATTTTTTTAATGATAAAATTGTCAGTGTAAGGAATAATATTCCAAAAAAAATAGCTCCTTTAAAAATACCAAGCCTCTGTCTAACACTGCTGTGTCCACAGGCTCAGAACTCTGCTTTTCTGAATTTTCTCTTATTAGTCATTCTGATCTAGCCTTAATAGTCTCAGGCTCTAAACCAACTACCTGTCTCTTAGACCCAATCCCTGCTAGACTCCTGAAGGAGTCACTATCTCTGATTATTCCACCGTTTTTGAACATAATTAATATGTCCCAATTGACAGGACACGTACTGCAGTCTTTTAAAGTGGCAGTAATTAAACCTCTGCTTAAAAAACCTTTGCTTGATTCTTGGATTTTGGCCAATTATAGACCAATATCTAACCTCCCCTACCTTTCCAAGATCCTCAAAAAAGTAGTCACCAATCAACTGTGCACTTTTTCAGAAAATAATTCAATATTTGAGAAATTTCAGTCAGGTTTTAGGAAACACCACAGCACAGAGACAGCCTTAGTGAAAGTTACCGATGACCTCCTTATGGTATTTGACAAAGGACTTGTCTCTGTCCTTGTCTTATTGGACCTTAGTGCTGCCTTTGACACTATTGAGCACCATATTCTGCTAGAGAGACTTGAACAGCAAATTGGTCTGAAAGGAACAATGTGAAGATGGTTCCAGTCTTATTTATCAGACCATTTCCAGTTTGTCTATGTCCATAGCAAGTCCTCTATCCAGACTACGGTTAGCTATGGAGTTCCGCTGGGATCGGTACTTGGACCAATACTATTTACATTATACATGCTGCCTTTGGGAGACATTATGAGGAAGCATTCTATTCATTTTCGTTGTTACGTTGACAACACTCAGTTATATTTATCCATCAATCCAGATGATCCCAGGCATTTGGGTTCACTCCAGGAGTGTCTTAAGGATATTAAAACCCTGGATGAACTATAACTTTCTATTGCTGAATACAGATAAAACTGAAGTCATTGTTCTTGGCCCCAGACATGCTAGAAGAGCTCTTTCTAGTAACATAACAACATTAGATGACATTGCACTGGCTTCTAAGTTTTCTGTTAGGAATCTTGGCGTTGTCTTTGACCAAGATATCTTTTAACTCTCATATACAGCAAACCATTAAGACTGCCTTCTTCCATCTGCATAATATTTCTAAAATTAGATCCATCCTGTCTCATAAAGATGCAGAGAAACTTGTCCATGCCTTATATCACCTCTAGGCTAGACTATTGTAATTCACTTTTATCAGGTTGTCCTAATAAGTCCATAAAGTTTCTCCAACTCATTCAGAATGCAGCTGCACGTATCCTGATGAGAACAGGGAGAAGAGATCACATTACCCCAGTTTTAGCTTCTTTACATTGGCTCCCAATAAAATATAGAATTGAATTCAAAATATTACTCCTAATGTATAAAGCCCTTAATGGTCTGGCTCCTTCTTATCTGTAAGAACTCATAGTTCCCTATCATCCAACCAGAGCTCTGCACTCCCCAAAATCCAAAATACTGATGGTCCCTAAGGTTTCCACAAGTAGATTGGGAGGTAGAGCTTTCAGTTATCAAGCTCCCCTCCTGTTGAACCATCTTCCCAGTTCAGTTTGGGAGGCAGACACTCTCTCTTTATTCAAGAGTAAGTTGAAATTTTTTCTCTTTGATAAGGCCTATAGTTAAAAATGTTGCCACTGCCAGACCTTCACCCGCATGTGGGGCCTAACCCAGCTTGATACTGGAATGCCTGGCTGTGAATGTTAATGTTGAATTGTATTTGTTACGTTTGTTTGAATGTAGCTACTGCCAGGCCTCCTACTTTTTACCTCTTTTTCAACCCAGCCGGTTGAGGCGGATGGCCGTCTTCTATGAGCTATGGTTCCGCTCGAGGTTTCTGCCCATTAAAGGGAAGTTTTTCCTTGCCTGTGTCGCCGCAGTGCTTGCTCTTAGGGGTCTCTGCTGGGTTCTATAAATTTGAGAGCATGGTCTAAACCCACTCTTTTTTTGTAAAGTGCCTTGAGATGACCTGTGTTGTGATTTGGTGCTATATAAATAAAATTGAAATGAATTGAATTGAATTAAATTCTCAGCAAGTGAGCAATTCTCAGCATAACACCGGTAGACTGGACAAATGAGATGAAATATCACTTTTCATATTCTGTATGTGACTGTTGAAAACATGGACTGATAAATAACTTATTAACCATTCATTCATTAAGCTTTCAATGCACTTACTTACCGCTCTCTGCCTCTCTGTCTGCCTGTGTGTAAGAAGCCACAGCACCCCTGCCCGCGGGGGAGAAACATATTGGACTAAGCCACTGTGAGGATGGGGGGTTCTAATCTTTCAATAGTTATAAATGACAAACAATATGTTTTTAACCCTTTAACTGCCCAGATTAAATGGACGGGTCACACGCCCCCAGTGGCACAGCGCAGCAACTGCACCGGTCAATTTATTGACGTCCCCCGGCTATACTGAGAATTTGTACTAATCTGTATTGATCTGACAGTTTAGAAGGTGGCAGACACGCGCCGAAGGAATCATGGCTGACATGGAATACAGCAAAGAAGAAGAAATCCTTATTATTGTAGGGAGCTTGAAATAAGGAAGCGAAATGATTTTATAAATCAAGTTTTATTGTCGGCTTCCAATCCCCAACATGTCTCATCTCAATGCAGAAGCAGAAGAGAGGCTGAGCGCAGTCAGACCTTCATACTTATACCTCACATAACAAAAGACATTGCATAACAAAAGCCGACATCACACATCCGTGTTATTTCCATCTATTGTCCTCTCTCTCCTCCACCTGACCCTGGGGGGTCAGGAAGTCCATCCAGGTCTCCACCGCTGAGTCTCCGTCTGCTCGTTGATCTTCGCCGGTGGTCGAGACCTATTGTCCTGCTCTGAGACGTGAGGTCATTCCACATATGCAATCTCTAAACATTCCTCTTGTGTCTATACATATGTAGGTATGGATATATGAATAATATAAGCCACAGCCCCCCCCCCCCAAATGTCTAAGAAAAGGACAATAAAATTAAGTTCACAGCTTAAGGTAACATCCATGACATATTATACCGTTATTCACATCAACAGGAAAAAGGAAAAATATCTTCAGCAGCCATGCCACCCTTCAAGCTATACAGCATGTTCATGTTAAAAATTCAGTGATAACAACAACAGTATAGTCTATGTCATATGTCAGCCCTAACTCTGCAACGGCAAAATTCGACAGCATAGCTTACAACCCCTTGTCAATTTTACATCAGTCTATGTGTCGTCTGGGTTTCAATTTTCTCCCAAATCTGCTGTAGGCCCGCTTGGGCGCCCTGGCGGGGCCGTCCTGTAAGGAATCTGCAGCTTGGGGAGGAGAGTGGTTATATGGTCCCTGCGGGGGGGTTGAGGTGTGTCTCTTGGGGGGTCTACCCTGCTGAGGTGCTCTTGCCACCCGTGCAGGTTCGTCGCTCAACATGAAAGCAGGCTTAAGTCTGTCAATGCTGACTGTTTCTTTTCAGTCCCCTAAATCAAGCACAAAATGCTTATCACCAGGTTCCAGCACTCTATATGGTCCATTATATGGTGGGCGGAGGGTTGGTTTTAAAGCTTCGTGCCTAACAAAAACGAACTCGGCGTTTTTCAAAGCTTGGGGAACAAAAACCCGCGGAAAAGAGTGATGTACAGGTCCGGGGAGCGTGTCCGGTCCCGTGCTGCTTAGGGGCCTCAGGGCTGGGAGGCGCCCGGGCTCTGGATGTTCTGGTAAGAACTCACCCAGGAGCCTGAGAGGTTGTGCGAAAACTAATTCTGCCAGGGAGGCGTCTAGATCCTCCTTAGGTGCAGAACAGCAACCCTAATAAAACCCAGGGAAGTTTATTTACCCTTTGTCACCGATCCTGTTCATAATTTTTATGGACAGGATTTCTAGGCGCAGCCAGGGAATGGAGGGTGTCATGCTTGGTGACCACAGGATCTCATCTCTGTTGTTTGCAGATGATGTTGTCCTGTTGGCTTCATCCAGCAATGACCTACAGCTCTTGCTGGGACGGTTTGCCGCTGAGTGTGAAGCGGCTGGGATGAGAATCAGCACCTCCAAGTCCGAGTCCATGGTCCTCAGCCGGAAAAAGGTGGATTGTCCTCTCCGGGTTGGGGACAGGCTCCTGCCCCAAGTGGAGGAGTTTAAGTATCTTGGGGTCTTGTTCACGAGTGAGGGGAAAATGGAGCAAGAGATCGACAGACGGATTGGAGCAGCATCTGCAGTGATGCGGACGTTGTACCGGTCTGTTGTGGTGAAGAGGGAGCTTAGTTCTAAGGCAAAGCTGTCGATTTACCAGTCAATCTACGTTCCTACTCTCACCTATGGTCACGAGCTTTGGGTAATGACCGAAAGAACGAGATCGCGGATACAAGCGGCTGAAATGAGCTTTCTCCGTAGGATTGCTGGACTCACCCTCAGAGATAGGGTGAGGAGCTCAGTCATCCGGGAGAGGCTCAGAGTAGAACCGCTGCTCCTCCACATTGAAAGGAGTCAGTTGAGGTGGTATGGGCATCTGATTAGGATGCCTCCTGGACGCCTCCCACTTGAGGTGTTTCAGGCACGTCCCACTGGGAGGAGACCCCGGGGCAGACCCAGGACTCGGTGGAGAGACTATGTCTCCCAGCTGGTCTGGGAACGCCTTGGTATCCCCTCTGAAGAGCTGGAGCAGGTGGCTGGGGAGAGGGAAGTCTGGGCTTCTCTGCTTGAACTGCTGCCTCCGCGACCCGGACCTCCGGAAAAGCGGTAGAAGATGGATGGATGGATGGATGGATGGATGGAAGTTTATTTACCCAATCTGTATCCGTCAGTGAGGCCCTGAGGGCGGCCTTTAAAGACCTATGAAAACGCTCGCATAACCCGTTAGCCTGAAGGTGATACGCGGTGGTGCGATGGATTGTCGCCCCTAAGCTGCTGGCCATGGCTGACCATAGCTCTGAGACAAATTGAGGCCCCCTATTGGACGCGATGTCCGATGAGACGCCGAAACGCGCCACCCAGGTTGTTAAAAAAACGCAAGCGACTTCCGCGGCTGTGGTTGACGCCAGCGGGACCGCTTCTGGCCAGCGTGTGGTCCGGTCTATCATTGTTAAAAGGTGTGTGAACCCCTGAGACGACGGCAGTGGGCCCACGAGGTCGACGTGCACGTGGTCAAACCTCCTGGCCGGGATTCGGAAGGGTTCTAGAGGAGCTTTCGTGTGTTTGTGAATTTTGGCGCGTCGGCAAGACATGCAAGTCCTCGCCCACAACTTTACATTTTTACGCAGGCCTGGCCAAACAAACTTCTCCGTGACCATTTTCACTGAGGCGCGCACCCCTGGGTGTGCGAGGGAGTGCACCGAGTCAAAAACACAGCGGCGCCACGCGGCTGGGACTACCGGGCGAGGTCGACCGGTTGACACGTCGCAGATTAGGGGGGGCACACCATCACGCAAACCCCTTTCCTCCAGCCTTAACCCTGTTGGTCCAGACTGGAGTGCGCGCACGTCCGCGTCACTGCTTTGTTCCGCTGCCATGGCCGCGTAATCCATCCCTACTTGAATTGGGGCCGCGTACGCGTCCGCGTTGGCCATGAGTTCTGCGGCTGCGGTAGTATAATCTGCTTCCTCATGCCCTGACGATGTCACGGCGCGGGAGAGGCAATCTGCCACCACATTAACTTTGCCTGCCACGTGTCGAATATCTGTGGTAAACTCTGAAATTGCGGCCAGCTGTCTTTGTTGCCTGCCCGACCACGGTTCTGAAATTTTAGCCATCGCAAAAGTGAGTGGTTTGTGGTCTACAAAAGCCGTGAAACGCCGCCCTTCCAGCCAGAACTGGAAATGGCTGATGGATAAATGAAGCGCTAGCAGCTCTCTGTCAAAAGTGCTGTATTTGCGCTCGGTTTGGTTTAAGGATTTGCTAAAAAAATGCTAGCGGTTGCCAGGTTCCGCCGACATGTTGTTCCACAACTGCTCCTATAGCCAGGTCTAAAGCGTCTGTGGTCAGCGCTATGTGGGCCGAGGGATCGGGGTGGACCAACAATGCGGCATCCGCTAGTGCTCTTTTTACTTCCGCAAAGGCGCGTTCCCGCTCCGGGGTCCATTCGACCGCGTTGGAGGGTTTTTGTTTTCTGAGCGCGGCATATAGGGGCTGCATGAGTTGAGCTGCGCGAGGGAGGAAACGGTTGTAAAAATTTACCATTCCTAAAAATTCCTGTAGCGATCTGACCGTTTGTGGTCGGGGGAAATTTGCTACCGCGCGCACTTTGTCCGGCAATGGAACTGCCCCTTCTGGTGAGACTCTGTGTCCTAAAAAATCAATTTGTGACACGTCGAATCGGCATTTGGCTGGGTTAATTATTAACCCGTGCTCTTCTAGCCTCTGAAAAACTGTAGTGAGGTGTTGTTCGTGTTCTTCCTCCAACGTGCTGGCTACCAGAATATCGTCGAGGTAGACGAACACAAAGGGGAGGTCGCGTAACACTGCGTCCATCATACGCTGAAAAGTTTGAGCAGCGCCTTTGAGGCCAAACGGCATTCGCAAAAATTCAAAAAGACCAAAAGGGGTTATTACAGCCGTTTTAGGGATGTCTTCAGGTCGAACTGGAACTTGGTGGTAGCCGCGGACCAGGTCTATTTTAGAAAAAATGCGCGCACCCACCAGATGTAGTGAAAAATCCTGAATGTGAGGGATTGGGTAGCGGTCATGTGCTGTCGCATTGTTTAATCTGCGGTAATCACCGCAGGGTCTCCAGGAACCGTCGGTTTTCGGGACCATATGTAGTGGCGATGCCCAAGGGCTTTTCAAGCGCCGAATAATGCCCAGTTTTTCCAGGCTGGCAAACTCGTTGCGTGCTATGGCGAGCTTGTTCACGTCTAAGCGCCGAGCTTTAGCGAAAACCGGTGGGCCTGTTGTGGGGATGAAGTGTTCCACCCCGTGTTTCGCTACTGTTGCCGAAAATTTGGGAACTGTGAGTGCTGGAAATTGGGTGAGGAGTTGGTCAAACTTACCTCCTGCTGTGGCGACGCTGGCCTGCACGGGTGGTGGGGACACTCGAGCTGAACAGGGGATAGAAGAAAATGACAGTGCATTAACTAAGCGTCTGTTTGCAAGATCGACTAACAACCCATGTGCACATAAGAAATCAGCACCCAGCAAGTTAAAACTCACCGCCGCTATAATAAAGGTCCATCTATAGTTGCGGCCGTGAATGAACAGAGGCAGGTTTCTTTCACCAAAAGTGTCGATGATCGAGCCGTTAGCTGCCATCGCTCCGTTTCCACGGGGTCCTGTTGCCTGGTCTGCGTAGGACGGGGTGATGAAGCTCACCTGAGCTCCGGTGTCGATGAGGAACTGTCTCCCGGAGCGTCCGTCAGTCACGTAGAGCAGCTTGTTTGTCTCGCCGAGAGCCGTAGCTGCTAACGGTTCCCGGCTTTGCAGTTTCCCGAGCTCTTGAAACTGCAGGGGGGCACGCATTTGTATGCCCTCTCGGCAAAACGTCGATGGTAGTAGCAGAGGTCATCCCGTTTGCTGCGCCTTGGTCGCGTCGCTGCCATGGTGGGCGGGTTCTGCTCCGTCGCCTGTGATTCTCCGATGCTCTGGGCTTCCACGCCGAGATCTGCTGATGCTGCTGTGGCCATCTGCTCACCGCAGGAGTTGATGAGCCGCTGCGCTTCTCGGGCAAGTGCGCGGAAGTCCTGCTGAGTCTTACACCGCATGTTGGCCAGGATCCCTCTCATGTGCGTCGGCAGAGTGCTGAGGAAGATGTGTTGAAATAGGAAGTTGTCGTTGTCTGCTTCCCTCAGCTGCAGCATGTCCTCCATGAGGGCCATCGGTCTGTGCCCCCCGTGGCCGTAAATCGCCAGTATCCTCCCGGCCCTTTCCTCGGCCGAGGGGACGAAACTCTCGATGAGGGTCGCCTTCAGTTCCTTGTATTTATCGTTGGCGGGCGGCTGTTGTATCACGCTCCACGCATCGTGCTGTGGCGGCATCGAGTCTGGCGACGATGTGGTAAAATTTGGTCTCGTCAGCCGTCACCCCCGCGAGTGCAAACTGAGCCTCAGCCTGCTGGAACCACGAGTTCGGGTCATTTTGCCAGAACTCTGGAGAGTTTGACGGCAACAGCACTTGCTTGGGCCGCCTCTGATGAGTCTGCAGCGCGAGAACGCCTTTCCTCCGTTCTCACAACCGGGTTGGGGACGGCGCTTGGTTGTGCCATCTCTGACGATTCTGCTGTGGGGGAACGTCTTCCATCCGTTCCCCTGTCTGTGTTGGCAACGGCGCTTGTTTGGGTCGCCTCTGACGAGCCTGTAGCGGGAGAACGTCTTTGGTCCATTCTCACGTCTGGTCACCAATGTAGGGAGCTTGAAATAAGGAAGCAAAGTGATTTTATAAATCAAGTTTTATTGTCGGCTTCCAATCCCCAACATGTCTCATCTCAATGCAGAAGCAGAAAAGAGGCTGAGCGCAGTCAGACCTTCATACTTATACCTCACATAACAAAAGACATTACATAACAAAAGCCGACATCACACATCCGTGTTATTTCCATCTATTGTCCTCTCTCTCCTCCACCTGACCCTGGGGGGTCAGGAAGTCCATCCAGGTCTCCACCGCTGAGTCTCCGTCTGCTCGTTGATCTTCGCCAGTGGTCGAGACCTATTGTCCTGTTCTGAGACGTGAGGTCATTCCACATATGCAATCTCTAAACATTCCTCTTGTGTCTATACATATGTAGGTATGGATATATGAATAATATAAGCCACAATTATTATTATTATTCCTTTTTCTACTTTGAGCTCACAGTACCAATGTGGATGCCTTAACGATTGGTCATCGCAGTAGCGATAATGACCGAAACTGCATGAAACAGGGAAAATAGCCACGTAGTACAAATGAAAGTAAGAGTTTGTAGATGTGGAAGTGGGTGTAAATTACTAAGTAAACGCGATACATTGACCACGATGGACGAAAAACTGAGCTCCCATTACCAAGATGGCAGTGCCTGCGAGCAGCTAGATTCCCACATGAAAAATGCACCAAACAGAAAAAATAGCCACGTAATACAAACGAAATTCACGTGGGGTAATCATAAGGGTTTGTAGATGTGTAAGCGGGTGTAAATTACTAAGTAAACGCAAAACATCGGCAACGATGGACGAAAACAGACTGGTCATGTGGGCGAGCAAGCCCCCCCACCCGGCAACAGGTAAGAAAAATATGTTTTTTGACATTTTATTGATTTTCTGGTTCATATACTTTGAAGATTAGATAAAAGCATACCCCTGTAGACAAATTGGTGTCAAAAAAATGGACCATTCTTTGTGTAAATGTGTCCACAGTCCACTTTTGACTGAGTTATGTAATTTATATAGCTGCCGCAACATTATGCAAATTAGATGCGTAAATTTATTCCTATCCGAAACTTTGGATCATATTCTACATCTTTCTAATTGACAGTAAGCCATTATTTCTTGTAACTTTCAAGTTATAGCCTTGGAAATCTGAACTATTTTATTGACAAAATTTTTTTTTACCACTCTTGACCACTGGGGGGGGGGGGCTTGAGTTGCCTTGCATTTCCCCGGGCGCGGGCATCTATCTAAAGGGTTAAGTCGCGCCACTTGTATTATGCCTTCAACAAACATTACTATGCTGTTCAAATAAAATGTGTATGTTTACAATGTGATTTTGGGGGGGGCAGCTTTATGGAAGGGGGGGCATGACCTCTGCAACCCCCCCCCCCCCGGGGGATTTATGCCCCTTTTGAGGGCTACAATTGCAACTCTCAAAGATAACTTTACAAGCCAATCTTTTGGAAATTTGAAGTGAGTTACATATTTTTAAATTCTTATTTAAATTATTCCACAACTTTAATCCAGTAACGGAAATGGTAAATGGTGTTTACTCATCTCTGGATGACCAAAGCGCTTTACAGATCCTGTTATCCACCCATTCACACACTGATGGTGGCACAGCTCCTTTTAATGCCTTCTTTACCTTTTCATACATTAAACTTAAAAACACCTCTTATATCTACTTACACAGATTGTAAAAAAAAATTGTGCAGAGTGTGGAAGTGAACCATCTGTAGTTCTATACATTATTTTGTAATGGTATAAGTTGTTAAATTTCATGATACAGCAATTTAAAAGAAAGGATGTGTATGTGCATAATAATCAGTTTTGTTTATTAGAACATTTCTGAAGAACAATTATTGGATTTAAGCATGTTTTAAAGCTCTATTCCCATAGTTCAACACAATAAGACATGTAAGATAAATAGAGTGAACAGGAGATTATATGCAAAGCTCTATGATTTAAAGATGCACCCTGGTGGATATAAATCCCCTATAAAAACAAATCTACATTGTATAAAATTGCATCTTATCCCCCTTTTTCTATGAAAAAAACTTTTATTGTCTCACGGTTTTGTGTCAAAGTCTTTACTTTTCCTCCTTCAAACACCAAGATCTGTGATTACTAGGCCCACCCACATTCCACAAGGCTAATAGTAGCTAACACTACATTATCAGAATAAATCCTGTGATAAAAAGACTTACCGGTTGAAGGACATGGACGGCTGTATGCACGGTAGCCCAGGATGATGACTGAAACTGCATCGATCCTTAAAAGCAGTTTAACGGTAAAACCCATCTTAATTTGGGTCAAGTTTTCAAAGCAGTTTGTTAAAAAATGCTAACTGGCCCTGGAGGCTAACTTCAGTTAGACCAGAGTGTCCTGATTGGCTCAACACTTACCGACATGCCAGCTTCATCCATAGTTGTGTCACCAAAAATGTTCTGTCTAAACTTGCCTTTTTTCAGGGGGCGGGGCTTAAATGAAACTTCAAAGCAAAAAACAGAGATAGGAAACATTTGAGTTCATTCTTGTAAGTCATAAAAAGGTGTTACAGACATGGTGACAAGAATTTTTGGCAGAGTGTCACTTTAAAGCATTTCTGTCTTTATACAATACTGCTACTGACTTTGAAATTTTCCCTTTAATATGATCAATATGCTATTTCATGATAATTTATGACCATTGATAACACCAAGAAATTTCGTCTCAAAAATTCTTTCAATATTTGCTTTGCAGATTTTTAATTCATTGTTGCCAATATTGTCGACATCTTTTTGACTTCCAACGATTGGTATTTTATGGTCTTTTTTTTTAATTTCACAGCCAGCAAGTTAAAAAAAGAAGTAAAGGCAATAATCTTTTCATGGTGTCCCTTCTCACTGTGTCCCTTTATGGCATGTGCAAAAGTCAGTGCACCCTACAAACTTAATGAAAAACAACCAATTTTTTAAAAAAATCACCGAGACACACTATTTGTCAAGTCGTTGCCAAATTTATGCATACCACAGTATCTGATCTGTTACAAAACTGATCACCTAAATTCTGTTTGCACTGCTAAATGATGATATTAAAATGATTTAAAAAAGTGATAGTAACTGTAGGTACTATCTGGTGTCTCCTCAACAATCCAAATCAACAACTCCTTATATTTGACGTAGAGGGCATAATGACATCCACAAGCACAGTGGTTGGGGCTTCTATTATTAAAGAGCTGAACAGCTGTAAGCTGGGATGTGCATAGACATTTTGAGGGGCTGATGCTCTGAAACAAGGGCAAAATTACAAGAAAAAGGGATTTTTTTGAGACAAAACTCAAATTCATGAAAAAGTTGCAAAATTACGAGGAAAAGTCACATGTATACAATAACAATCACTGTTGTCACAAAGATACAAAAGAAAAGTCATACATCTACCAATAAAAATCCTTTTTTTTAAGAAAAAATGTCAAGACATAAGGGGGAAAATATTGAAAAAAAGTCACAAAGCTGGAAGAAAAGACAAAAGTTACAATTTCTAGAAAAAAAAAGGTAATTCAGAAGTGAAAAGCCTGAATTGTATAAAGTCTCCAAATTTTTGGAAAACGTTTCCAATAGAGGTATGCACATGATGTCAGAGAACAGAACTCATGGCAGTTGCAAAACACTGAGTGGCAAAAATGAGTGGCAGCATTAGGGTATATGCAGTAAAACCCCCAAAATCCACACAGTATTAAGTCACAGCAGTACACAGAGTACTTGCTAGCATTGCAGAGAGCCATTCTTATCATTCCATCATGTATTAATTGACAAAAAAAATAGATAAATGAAAGCACCAAGGTGCAGCTGCCTCGGTGCGACCTCTACTGGCCCAGCCTAGTTATTACAATACCTTTTGTCGCTGTGCCATTGAGGGTATAATGTGAGTTACGTTTGTGTTTATTTTGAAAACAAAGCCCTTTCTCAAAATTCTAGCAAATTAAAAGTCAAGAAAATATGGTGATATAATGATTCAAGCCTTTAGTTCCACTTGATTTTGAGCAGGTGAGCTGAAAAGCTGGTAACAGACAGATACACACACACAACCACACACAGACACATGGAGGGATGTGCCAACGTTGCTCCAAGGCATAATAAATAAAGGCTCAGAACCAGTTCTTCACTTACTGTTCTTACCCACACATCACTGCGGTCAAGTAAACTGTGTGGCATTAGTGTCTAAAGTAAAAAAAAAGGCACTCTGTGTATTGCTGTAAAGAAATATTTTGTGTGTTTTTTATGTTTTGCTGCATACAAACTAGAGCTGCCACATGTGTTTGCCAAGAACTCTGTAAGTAGTGTAGTAGTAGTGTAACTGCCAAGAATTCTGTTCCAATGCATTCCCTCTATTACACAAAGAATTTAAAAATACGAAAAATAATAGGCCTCTGTGTTGTACCATTCATATCGTTAAAATATTTACTTGATGTGATGCCCTGACAACTGCAGGAAGTGACCATATGCCTCCATTAGTCATGTTTGTTATCAAGCTCTGGGCCGCTGATGTATCGGTTTCATGAGAGGCTTACCAGTCAAAAACAGGCCGAAAGTTAAGGTTTTGTGATGAGTTACGGTGCATCTGGAAAGTATTCACAGCGTTTTACTTAGAAAGAGTCCTGGTGGTTATGAACTTCTTCCATTTACGGGTGATGGAGGCCACTATGCTTAATGGGACCTTCAAAGCAGCAGAAATTTGTTTGTACCCTTCCCCAGATTTGTGCCTCGAGACAATCCTGTCTCGGAGGTCTGCAGACAATTCCTTTGACTTCATGCTTGGTTTGTACTCTGACATGCACTGTCATCTGTGGGACCTTATATAGACAGGTGTGTGCCTCTCCAATTCAGTTTACCACTGAATTTACCACAGGTGGACTCCAATTAAGCTGTAGAAACATCTCCAGGATTATCAGTGGAGACAGGATGCACCTGAGCTCAATTTTGAGCTTCATGGCAAAGGCTGTGAATACTTATGTACATGTGATTTTTAAGTTTTTTATTTTAATAAATTTGCAAAAAGGAGGCATCCTGATCAGATGCCCAAACCACCTCAACTGGCTCCTTTCAGTGTGGAGGAGCAGCGGTTCTACTCTGAGCCTCTCCCGGATGACTGAGCTCCTCACCCTACCTCTGAGGGTGAGTCCAATGATCCTATGGAGAAAGCTCATTTCAGCCACTTGTATCTGCGATCTCGTTCTTTTGGTCATTACCCAAAGCTCGTGACCATAGGTGAGTCTAGGAACGTAGACTGACCGGTAAATCGACAGCTTTGCCTTAGAGCTCAGCTCCCTCTTCACCACAACAGACTGGTACAACGTCCACATCACTGCAGATGCTGCTCTGATCCGTCTGTCAATCTCTCGCTCCATTCTCCCCTCACTTGTGAATAAGACCCCAAGATACTTAAACTCCTCCACTTGGGGCAGAAGCCTGTCCCCAACCCGGAGAGGACAATCCCACTTGAGGTGTTTTGGGCACATCTCACTGGGAGGAGACACCGGGGCAGACCCAGGACTCGCTGGAGAGACTACATCTCCCAGCTGGTCTGGGAACTAACTAACTAACTAACTAACTAACCTGCACTTATATAGCGCTTTTCTAGTCACAAAGACCACTCAAAGCGCTTTCATTAATACTAACCCTCTATTCTAAGGGCCTATAGGAAACAGATATCTAGGGACAATTTAGAACAGCCAATTAACCTAACATGCATGTTTTTTTGGCATGTGGGAGGAAACCGGAGAAATCCCGGAGTAAACCCACGCAACACGGGGAGAACATGCAAACTCCACACAGATCACTGTTGGTCGGGGGCTGGGATCGAACCCACGATCCCCACAATCCCCCGGCCAAGGGTAAACTGTGCTGCCGCAGTGCTAACCACTGCGCCACCGTGCACGCCTTGGTATCCTCTCTGAAGAGCTGGAGCAGGTGGCTGGGGAGAGGGGGGGTCTGGGCTTCTCTGCTTGAACTGCTGCCTCTGCGACCTGGACCTCCGGAAAAGCAGTAGAAGATGGATGTATGGATGAAATTTGCAAAAATCTCAAAAATTTTTTTTTAAAAATTACGTTGTCATTATGGGATATTGTGTGTAGAATTTTGAAGAAAATAATGAATTTAATCCATTTTGGAATAAGGCTGTAACAACAAAATGTGGAAAAAGTGAAGCGCTGTGAAGACTTTCTGGATGCACTGTACTTTGGTCTAATATCAGCAATCATAAGCTGCTATGATAATAAGACACAACAGTTATTTTTTTTTCATTTTTTTCCTCTGAAGGGGCAGCTCAGACAAAGATAGCGTATGGGCTGTTACCCAGGCAACGATAGCCCGCACCTGTGCACATCTCTGACTGTAAACTGACCTGCCATTACAGTAGTAATGGGGCGGCTGTGGCGCAGGTGTAAGTGTGGCCGACTACTAATCGGAGAGTCAGGGGTTCAACTCCCGCTCGGTCTGCATGTCGAAGTATCCTTGAGCAAGACGCTGAACCCCCAGCTGCTCCTGGTGGGTCAGACCTGTACATGGTAGTTCCGCCGCCATCAGTGTGTGAATGGGTGGACAGCAGGATCAGTGAAGCGCTTTGGTCATCTAGAGATGAGGAAAAACGCTTTATAACTGAACACCATTTACCAAACAAATTTGGTGTGTTTGTGCTAAACTTATAACATTTTACTTGCAGTGTCGGTATTTTCAAGTGAATGTTTTTTTCTCATAAATTTTTTTCTTTTTTTCTGTAAGTTTTAAACTTTTTTCGGGTAAATTTGTGACTTAGTTTTGTTTAGCTGTGTTTTTTTTATCTTGTAAATGCTCCTTTTTTCTTTCAAATTTATATATTTTTTCTTCATAAATTTGCTATTTGTTTTATAAATATAGTATCGTAAATTTGAGATTTTATTCTATTTTATATTAATTGATTCAAAGTGGCGCAAAGAGTCACGGCAGGCCTGTGCCTTTTGATGACGATGATGATGATGATGATGATGATGATGATGATGATGATGAGCCCTTTAGTGTCATTTTCAAGTAAACATAAAAATGAAATGAAATCTAAATGTGTTGCAGAATTCTACAAAAAACCCAGATAAATAAATAAATACAGTAGGTGAGCATCATTAGTTCACTTAAAATGATATAAATATGATATACTGTAGATAAAATAAATAGCAAATAGGTTATTGTTCATTTGATAGTCTTATCGCAGTAGGGAAGAAGCTGTCCTTTATCCTGGACGTCCTCGCTCCAACGCTCCTGTGTCTCCTTCCTGATGGCATCAGAGAGAAGAGACAGTGTGAGGGGTGACGGGATCCCCGAAGACGCAGCGCCCTCTGCGCCGCATCTGTGGCCGTAGATATCAGTCAGTGATGGTAACTGGGTGCCAATAACCCTGTCTGCCATCCTGATGATTCTGCCCAGTCTCTTTCTCTCCTCCGCTCTGCTGTTCCCGCACCAGGAGGTGATGCAGCATGTGAAGATGCGTTCAATGGTGCCTCAATAGAACGCCGTCATTAGAGAGGCCTGCTCTCTTCAATCTCCGGACGCAGTGAAGGCGCTGCTGTGCCTTTTTGATCACAGCTGTCATGGTATCTGTGGAGGTTAGGTTGTCACTCAGATGAAGTCCAAGAAATTTGGTGCTCTGGACTCTTTCATCAGCCAAACCACAAATCATTAGTGGAGGGTGGTGGAGTGGCTGGCCCTTTCTAAAGTCAGTGATAATTTTTTCTTTTGTTTTTCCGGTGTTGAGACAGAGATTGTGGAAGTTGCACCAAGTCACTAGTTTCTTCACCTCATCCCTATATGCTGATTCTTCGCCATTTGTGATGAGACTCACAACTGTGGTGTCATCAGCAAATTTGATTATATGGTTGGTTTTGCGGGATGCAGAGCAATCATGAGTCAGCAGCGTGAACAGTAGTGGTGTGGAGAAAGGACACAGGCGAGTCAACAAGCTGGATAACACAAGAATTTTATTCTTTCTCCAACATAAATTACAGCAAAAAAGATCCCGGGTCTCTGTGCATTCCTCTTTTATATCTTTAATACCATGCATCGAGACCTGGAACTTCCGACCATGATATATTGTGTTCAGAACAAAACCTGTGTGGCACATTAACATGACACAACGCCGGCGCCGCTCTCACACCCTTCTTCTTCCCGCGGCTCTGGCATGTACTCCTCTCCCCTGGGGGCACATAGTCCTTACTGTCCCGTCTGATACCCCCCCCCCCCCATTATACCTCCTCTTTCGGTCCATCGTTCCTCCCTTCCCCATTTGCCTTCTTCTCTGGGTGGAGAAGTCCCACACCATGCTCCCACAGTGGACTCAAAACACATCCCTGTGGTGATCCAGTACTCACTGTGATGGTCTCAGATGTTCTGGTGCTGACCTTGACAATATGTCTTCTCTCTGTGAGGAAGTCTAAGACCCAATTGCAGGTGCTAGTGCTGACTCCCAGCAGTTGCAGTTTCTCAACCAGCCTCTGCGGCAAGATGGTCTTAAATGACAAGCCCTGGTTCACTGCTAAGCTCAGACAGATCAGGAAGGAGAAGGAAGCAGTGTTGAAAAGTGGAGACAGGGACTGCTACAGGGAGGTCAAATATCGGTTTAACAGAGAGCTGAGGAGAGCTAAATCTGTGTATTCTGAGAGACTCCAGCAGCAGTTCACTGCTAACGACTCTGCTTCTGTGTGGAGAGGACTGAGGCAAATCACCAACTATCGGCCTCAGGCTTCTAAAGGCGCTTTTCCACTTGGAACCCAAAGGCCTCGTTTAGTACCGTTTGGCCTCCATTGTCTGGTTTCCCACTCAGAACCCAAAGGCCTCACAGTTCGCTTTTTCGGAACAGTTCCAGTTTTATCGACACTATTTTCGGCACCGTTAAAAGCAGGTCCGACGGGTACCGGCACCGTTTCGCCACGCCCATGCTGGCCATTCATTGGTCTGTGCGTAGCGTCATCAGAGTGGGCGTTACATGGGCGTTACGCTGACTTTCGAGAATCGCTTACTGGTCGCCATTTGCAATTTTTCGTCAGTGAGCCCGTGAACAAGTGATATTATAAACCACAAAGATAGAATGGCTTAACAGAAATCAGCAGAAATCTAACACCGCAGTCCAGCAGAGTTTCCAGTGCATTTCGGCTGATGAGAGAATGCAGAGGGAAGCAGACTGAGCTTGCAGTGGTGCGCACAAACAGACGCACCAGAAATTACACGGAGATGCACCGGGAATTAGACCCAGCCACCCGAATTGAATTAAATGTGCAGCCGCGATGCACCCAACTTCAGCAGTTGAAGCTGTGATATTGTGATATACAGGACGGTGAGTGATGTGATATTCATGCTTTATGTTATTTTTTTCAACAGTGGAAAGTTCACTTAGGACAGACGAAAACTTAATCGTGTTTAAACGATGACCTTGAGATTTATTTGTGTGAATATTAATTACAGAGTAATTGAAAATGAATGGCACATCCAATAGTAGGTTTCACATCCAATAGCGGTTTTTAAAAAAAAAAAAAACGCTTGTTTATTTATTTTTATCAGATCATTTCTGTGATTCTTTATGAGTTCTAGTCATAATAGTGTATCTTGCACCTTGGGGAATGGGAGATATTCAGTCACCATTAGAATTTAGTTTATATGTGTGTAGTATTTCATCTTTAAACTCATTCAGTAATAGAACACATTACAAATATCTGAGACCCATTGTAGTGCTTCCTTTTATATTTTAGCAACACAAGCACAAAACACCAGCCACACTTGAAACCAGGGCGACACAGCGGTGGCTAAATTTTATTGATAACGTTATTTCACAACATCACAACAACTCAGTATCTAAACTCAGTATAAATGGTGTAGAGATTGAAAGGGTCTCCAAAATTAAAATCCTTGGTGTAATAACTGATAATAAACTGTGTTGGAAGTCACATATTAATTATATTAAAGGTAAAATATGCAAATCAGTCACAATACTGCGCAGAGTGAAATATTTGCTGAATCAACCCACACTATAGACTTTGTATCATTCATTAATGCTCCCATACATGACATCCATCCATCCATCTTCTACCACTTTTCCAGAGGTCCAGGTCGCAGAGGCAGCAGTTCAAGCAGAGAAGCCCAGGCTTCCCTCTCCTCAGCCACCTGCTCCAGATCTTCAGAGAGGATACCAAGGTGTTCCCAGACCAACTGGGAGATGTTGTCTCTCCAGTGAGTTCTGGGTCTGCCCTGGGGTCTGAGATCTACCACCAAGCAACACTGTGTTTCAGTGCAAGGAGTCGGACTGTGGAACGCTTTTGGACCTGAATTAAAATCATGTACAAAGCTTGGACAATTTAAACAAAAACTAAAGGAATAAATACTCCAAACACACACATGTGGACAAAATTGTTGGTACCCCTCTGTTAATGAAAGAAAAACCCACAATGGTCACAGCACAGTGACTACTTGTCACCCTTTAAATAGGCCGATTGATTACAAGTTATTAGACACCTGTGATGTTAATTAGAGGACACATCTTGGTTGAATCTATGATCATGTTCATGTCCCTATGGCCTATTTTCAATCTTTTCTGGGGTACCATCATTTTTGTCCAGGTCTGTTTCATGAGTTTGTTTTTTAAAATAATTCTGTTGAACCACAATTCAAAAGCATTGTCTGATTTTCATTGGTTAATTGTCATATAATTTTTATTTATTACCACTTTTGTCAGATTCAAGTTATTTCTGTGACCATTGTGGGTTTTTCTTCGATTAACAGAGGGGTACCAACAATTTTGTCCACGGCTGTATATACAAAACGACATGTCAAATCACACAAGGATGATCATATCCAGTCTGTGTTGTGCTGTTGCTTAGTTTTTGTCACGTTTTGTCTCAGTTTCTTTTTTTTTTTTACAGTTTGAATTTTGCACATTCTAAATAATCTGTAATTTGCTGCTGATTGGAATAAACAATTTAGTGATTTATTTGTTTGCATCATGATTTTCTATTTTGTCTCTTCAGACACCGGTGGGAAAAGAGTCAACAGTACGAACCATTTATCAGTGACTTTGAAAATAATGGCCCATTTTAAGAAAAGTAACCAAAACAATTATTTGCTGAAGACTGTAAAACAAAATAGAGACATCTGCAAAAGTACAAAGGTTTATTGTCAAAATTCCCAGAGCAATACTACATGAATACAAGTATAGTTCACTGTTGATGCAGAGAATATATATTTATACAGTATCTACATGTAGTCAGCAATACTTAATACCATATATTTCCAGTTAATCCACATATTTCTCCATGTAACCCTGGGACTGCTTTATTTTAATTACTTCTAATCCTAGATCTATTTGTTTTGGCTTAAAATGCATCATAATTGCTAAATATATCTTATGCCCAACTCAGTACTGTTTACCTGTTGAAATATATATTTAACGGCTCATATGGCACCTGATCCATGTTTTGCCACGACACCACTGGCTGGAGCAGATAAATTCCATGACGTCTCAACAGTCTCTCCATGATTTTGACACAGATCATGTATTTTTACCTAACCATCTATTTGTCGAGAAAAGTAATTTTTGATATTCATGCGCTGAGAGCCAATAAATGATTAAAATCTAACAATACTTCACTGTCTGATTCATGATTCTGTATAATATATGGGTCTCACTTTCTGACATGAGTGTCCAAAAATATTTAACTTTTGCATTATTTTTGGAGATGTATTGCTACATGTTTTGATGTTGATTTTACTGAACAGGAATATGGCGCCGCCTCATGGGGAACGTAGCACCGTCTCCAACTCCCTCCTTCTCCCACCCATGCTACAGTGAGCCTTGTGCTGTGGAAAACCATGGGTGCCGAACGGTACTGTTCGGTTCCAGGCTAAAGGAGGCCTTTGGGTTCCAAGTGGAAAAGCGCCTTAAAGGTCAGGATGACAAAGCCCTTTGTCAAAGACTGTCCCAACATTATGCCCGTTTTGACACCTCATCAGCTGTGTCCATCTCCCCCCCTCCCCCCAGTGCCACTGCCTCCACGGTCCCTACTTCATCAAAGGCGCCCCCCCCTCCCCCCCTGCCCTTGTCATCAGTGAGCAGGACGTGCACAGACAGTTCTCCAGACTGAACCCGCGCAAGGCCCCCGGTCCGGACAGCGTGTCTCCCTCCACCCTGAGACACTGTGCGAAAGAGCTGACTCCTGTCTTCACAGACATTTTTAACACTTCTCTGAAGTTATGCCACATGCCGACCTGCCTCAAAACCTCCACCATCATCCCTGTCCCCAAAAAGCCACGGATCACTGGACTTAACGACTACAGACCTGTAGCGCTCACCTCTGTAGTCATGAAGTCCTTTGAGCACCTGGTCCTGCCCCACCTCAAGTCCATCACCACTCCCCTCCTGGACCCGCTGCAGTTTGCCTACCGAGCCAACAGGTCTGTGGACGACGCAGTCAACCTGGCCCTCCACTCCATCCTGCAGCACCTGGACTCCCCGGGAACCTACGCCAGGATCCTGTTTGTGGACTTCAGCTCTGCATTCAACACCATCCGCCCCGCTCTGCTCCGGGACAAGCTGTCCCTGCTCAACATGCCTGACTCCCTCTGCAGGTGGATCACCGACTTCCTGACGGACTGGAGGCAGCATGTGCGGCTGGGAAAGACTGTCTCAGACTCTGTTAGCATCAGCACCGGATCACCCCAGGGCTGTGTACTTTCCCCCCTACTCTTCTCCCTTTATATCAACTCCTGCACCTCCAGCCACCAGTCTGTCAAGCTGATCAAGTTTGCGGATGACACCACCCTCATCGGGCTCATCTCCAACGGCAATGAGTCCGTCTACAGGAGAGAGGTGGCCCAGCTGGCGTCCTGGTGCAGCCACAACAACCTGCAGCTGAACGCTCTGAAGACAGTGGAGATGATTGTGGACTTCAGGAAAGTCACAACCCCTCTGCACCCCCTCACCCTCACAGACTCTCTCATCACCACTGCAGATTCCTTCCACTTCCTGGGCACCACCATCACCCGGGACCTCAAGTGGGAGCCGACCATCAGCTCCTTCATCAAAAAGGCCCAGCAGAGGATGTTCTTCCTGCGGCAGCTGAGGAAGCTCAAGCTACCCACCAAGATGTTGGTACAGTTCTACACAGCCATCATCGAGTCCATCCTCACCACCTCCATAACCGTGTGGTATGCAGGGGCCACTGCCAGGGACAGACTAAAGCTGCAGCGCGTCGTGCGTGCTGCTGAGAAGGTGATCGGCTGCAAGCTCCCATCCCTCCAGGACCTGTACATCTCCAGGACCCAGAGGCGTGCAGGCCGGATCATAGCTGATCCTTCACACCCTGGTCACGTACTGTTTGCCCCCCTCCCCTCAGGTAGAAAACTTCGGTCCATTCAGACTAAAACCTCCCGTCACATGAACAGCTTCTTCCCCTCTGCCATCAGACTGCTGAACACTAAGTGACTTATTGACTCTCGTGCACTATGTACAGCAGCTCAACCAGACTCATGTTAATTCACTGTTTTCTTTTTGCATTACCGACTGCACTATGTGGTACTGCACAATATCTGCTGCTCGCTAATATATTTAAAAATTGCTTTGACTAGTATTACTCGTTCTTATTCTACATTTTATTGCATGTATAGTTTTTTATTTCTATCTTTTATTTTCATCATGTTTAATGTTGCAGCATTGCACCGAGACAAATTCCTAGTTTGTGTACTACATGAACAATGGTAATAAATCTGATTCTGATTCTGATTCTGATTGATTAAATGCTGAGCAAAAGTCCACTAGCAAAACTCTGGCATAGGTGTCTTTGCCTTCCATTTGAGTCAGGATGAGGTGAAGTGGAGTGGATATGGCATCGTCTGTAGACTGGTTGGCTCTGTATGTGAACTGGACAAGGTCCATGTCAACAGGGAGGCGGGATTTAATATGGGCCTTAACAAGCTGCTCGAAGCACTTAACTACTGGAGTGAGGGCAACAAGGCTGTAATCATTTAGACAGTGAGGGTTTGGATATAGACAGGGCACAACTCTAGAGCAGGGGTTGGCAACCTGTGCTACACAAAGAGCCACTGCGAGTGATTCTTGCATAAAAATTATCTGCATGGAGTTGCAGAAATATCTGAGCTTAAAAAGTGAGGTAAAACAGAAAATTACAACTACAGTCTGGCCTGACAACATTAGAATTGAGGGTTTTTTTCTTATAAATTTGCATCTTTTTTAAAAAAAATAATTGTAAATTCATTCTCTTTTTCTTACAAAATTGCTACTTTTTGTGGTAAATTTTTGATTATTTGTAAAAAAAAAAAAAGTGTATTTTTTTTCTTGCAAAATTGCATGGGTGTTTTCCTCATTAAACTGTAATTTTGTTATCAGAATTTGTTGTATTTTTGGCATAAATGTGTTTTGCTTTTTTCGTAAATTTGGCACATTTTCTTTGCAAATTAAATACCTTTATTGAGTAAAATTTAACATGTTTTCAATGTAAATTTGCAACATTTTTCCTAATAAACATATTGTGGAGGATGTGCGGAAGGATGAGACTGAGTTTATTCCTCAGGTTCAGCTTTATTCACAAACACATACTCCAACAATTTCAAAGCAGAAAAAGAGGATGAATTATCTCACATCTGTCCTTTTATACCCAGGACATCAAACATACAGTCACATGGTACTTAATCCCAGTCACAATGTAACTCTTCTGAACTTCACACCATTGTCCCTTAGTCTCCAGTGGTCCGGAAATCTCTCCAGGTCATCTCCTTGAAACAAAGGCCAAACCTCACACTTTCCCGTTACCTCCCGAAGGCTCTCTCGGAGGCTCAGTCCTTTTGTTCCTTGAGACTGCAGCACACAATACAATCAACACATAGCAATATCTTTGTGGAGCATATGTAACCAACATATGTTGCCCACAATATAAGCTTTTTTCATAAATTTGGATATTTTGGGGCATATCTTCTGCTTTTCTCATAAGATTGTCTTATCTGATTGTTACCTTTTTTAAGGTAAAAATGCTGCCTTTTTCATATAAATTTGTAGCAGCTTTCTAATAAAACTGTAGCTTTTTCTGGTAAATTTGTGACATTTTTTCCTGCCAATTTGTGGCATTTTTCCTCATAAAATAGCAATATTTTCCCAAAATTTTGGATATTTTTTGGCATAAAATTTCAGCTATTTTCATAAATTTATCATATTTTCTTTGTAAATTTATTACCTTTCATGGGTAAAACTGCAGTATTTCTTGCATACATTTATTACATTTTTCTCATAAAACTCCAACTTTTTCCTGGTAACTTGTCATTTTGTTTCTGGAGATCTTGTGACTTTTTCTTGCAAATTTATGGGTGTGTATTCCACAGAAAATTGCAGAAAGTTTTCCCTAAGTTTGTGAGATTTTTTTTCATAAATTTTCAGGTTTTCTCATTTTCTGCTTTTTAGGATATTTTTCTCATCAGTGTTGCAGCTTTTTTTCTTGTAAATTTATTTCTTCTTTTCTTGGAAATGTATGAGTTTTGTTTTTTTTTTCTCAAGGCCTCAGGGAGCCATCATCTATGAGCAATGTGACCCTAGAGCCACAGGTTGCAGACCCCTGCTCTAGAGCTTTGGGTTGGAAATCCCTGTGAATTATAGCTTAACTTCCTGCTACAGTTTGCACGCTGAATGTTGTCAAATCATTCTCATGACAAACCAATGTTAACAAATTAATGGCCAACAAAATTGTAATCAGTACAACAGGGTCTAAAAGAAACACGCTGAAGCCAACATCCTGACATGTCTTCTGAATTAAAACCAGATTTTTAGTCAGCAATAAAACACCAACAGAAATGCTGGTGTTTTAGTGGAGCTCACAAACAGAAACACTTCACTTTTGCATCATGCCAACACACAGATATCCAGTTTAGGGTATAGGTGATGCAACTTATTTAGTAATCCATCGTGAATATGCAATCCACTCACACAATAAAAAAATGTCTCCTTCTCGCTCAGGGCAGTAAGACTCACGCACACTTAAAGGAATGCTGTGTGTATTGTGAGTGGGAGTTGAGGTCAGACTTCACCATCACTGACTGTGTCGGTGCATTCAGCTCCTATAGAGGCTCCGTAAGGCGCCTATCGTCTTCAACAGTGGGTCAATTCTTCCTGCTGGTAAGAGGCCTACTGGCGTTAGAAATGGAGGCTGTGATGCAACTTTAAGTGACCAGTTCAACTCCCAGTCGTATGTGGTGTGCCATTGTCAGGCTGGACAAATGTACAGGTTTGGAGTTGGGTTCATTCACACCGACAGGATGAGTTCAAAGTTTTGAAACAGGGTCATTAGTCTTGTCAAATACAAGCTCATAAATCAAGGAGATTAAAGCAAAAATATTTTTCGCTTTTTGACAAAGCCAGCTAAAGTTGGTTGCAGTGTGTTTAAATTCAATTAATCACTGAATCAAAGTAAAAACATCTACCAAATGTGCACTGCTTTATTCAACCAGGGTTGATGTGAGCACAGAGATTTTTCATTGTCAGATTTCTAAAACACCAACATGCAAGAATAAAGCAAGCACACCAAGAAAAACAACGTGGAATTGTCTGTGAAAATCTAGAAACTGAAAGGCTAGGCTACCAAATACAAAAGAGAGGACAACAACAACAGACCCTGCCTCGTCTTCAATACAGCACTCTAATAATATTTTTTATCATCATCATAGCAGTCTGTCGGGGGCGACAATGACTGTTTCATTTAGGTCTGATCAGATTCCTCCATGCAGCTCTGTCCTTTGCCTTCCGCTGCCAGGAACTCCTGACCTTGTTAACCCAGGCGACGTCCGAGCCGGTATGAGTTACTTTCTGACTGACCATTTCATGAAACTGCTTGCAAAGTATTTCAGTACCACTAGCTTTTGCTGGACTAGCGGCACATTCTTGACAGATAGAGGTATTATCAGTGGCAAGCACAGGCCAAAACAAACTGACTCCAGTATGTGTTGCAGTGACTGACCAGATGATAGGTTTGTTTATCTCTGCTCTTTGTGTAATGCGTGTCACGATGCACCGACTGGCAAAAGTCCACCACAGACCTTGCGACAGATGTGCTTATCTGCCAGGAAGTCCAGTCTCACCCGGTGTAACTGGGAGTGGTCCACCACAGACCTGTGGCAGATATTGTTTTTAGTTCTACCAGGATGCTCAGTTTCACCCTCCACGCCCTCGGAAGGGCGGGGGTGCCGGTTGAGGCACCAATGGTCAGACCCATGAGATAGGTAGTACCAGTTTTCATGGTTAGCCAGTAGCAAACAAATCAGTGCCTGACCTGACATATTATTTATAAAACTCTGTAAAAGGGATAGGGTGAGATGATCTGCTGTTGCACCCCCTAAAGCAGCGGCTCCCAACCTGAGGCCCCAGGAACATCCAAGTTTCTGTTGGAAATTTTCTAATTTCACTTCTTAGTTGGTCAAAAAATTGCAAATAATTTGCTGTTGTCGTGCATGGGTGCCTACAGAACATGGAAACCTGAACGTTCAGGGATCCCAGGCCTGTCCTAGAGGAAGTCAACCGAAGAAGAAGAAGACTGCCTCGTTTTTTTACAATCTCATTCACAACAATGTTATAATAATCATCAAATCTTATTTCTATTTCGGATCCATAATTGGACAAAACTGAATAGCTTAAATAATTAAAACGGTTTTATGCATCAGTATTACCAAAAAAAAAAAAAAAAAATGGTTTCAAGGGGTTTCCTCTGAAGTGGATTGACTTTTCTTCTGATTCTCTTTGGCCCCAAAGGCCTCTTACAGTGTGTAAGGGGTAAATATTAAAATATTCATGCATCAATTAAATCTGCAGAAATTAATCTAATAAATACAACCTGACAAAGCTATTATGGTCTCTTAAAGAGGAGAAGTTATTAGGGGGATAAATCCTGCAGGGCTTTTTCATGACAGTGCTGAATGTAGTCATTCTGATTGATGCCAATCTACAGGGCAGGAAAAGGGAACTTGTGTCGCTGACCCTTTTTTGATTGAACTGCTATCAATTATGTGCAAATGTGCTTTAACAGCAGAGTTTAATTTACTATTCATGTTCGATTTATTATAAGGTCTCGAATGTTACTGAAATTTCATTTTTTGAAGGCAATCATTAACTCCAGAAAAACAAGGGCATTTTTCTCGAGGTATTTTCAAACACATTCCCCAGAGGAAGAGTATCTTCTGTGGCATTTCACCCAGATTAGAAAGACCCTGGATTCAAATTAGAACCAGTCCCAGAGGGGGAGCTTCCAGTAGCAGAGCCTTGGCCCATGGGGACCACTGGGAACACTGAGGGTTCAATAAATGCTTAGATATAGTGCATGTCAGGGGTTAAGCAAAGGCAGGTGTGTAATCAGATGTACAGATCTGTACATATGTCTGATGATACAGAGCCGAGATGTCAATTAGTCATCACCAAGTTCAATTAGATGGAAAAAAACATATCCCGCAAGATCAGTGCGGCCTTGGGCTAATCTCTCTGGTGATCTTTGTACAGTGGTGGCTTCTGGTACGTGAGATCCCACTGGTGAAAGTGAAGTCCTGGTTAAGCTGCAAGTCAGACTTCAAAGCATTCCCAGCTGGACATTTAGACTGGAAGGTGAATTTTCAGTTTGGAAAGTCAGGCAAACCTCTGTGCGCCCAAGATCCAAATCCAACATGGCTGTGCCGATCACCAGCATCAGTAACATGCAAAGCCCCATTCCAGTGAAGTCGGAACGTTGGGTAAAATTTAAATAAAAACAGAATACAATGATGTGCAAATCCTTTTCAACCTCTAGTCAACTGAATACACTACAAAGACAAGATATTTAATGTTCAAACTGAAAAACTTTATTGTTTTTTTGCAAGTATTCACTCATTTTGAATTTGATTTCTGTAACATGTTCCAGAAAAGCTGGCCTAGGGTCATGTTTACCACTGTCTTACATCACCTTTCCTTTGAACAACACTCAATAAGCATTTAGGAACTGAGGACAGTACACTGGTCAACACCACATTTATTGTCTAAGTTTTTTTTTAGCTGATTTGGGACAATTCTGATGTGCTGAATCCAAAAATCACATTGGTTTTGCTCAGTCAGGTCAACTTTTTGAACTATGGCCACATGTTTTTACGTTTTTCTTTACATGTATGGGTATTTTTGCTTTATATGATGCAAAATTCTTTTTTTTTCTTGAAATTCTCTGAATTTTGAGCAATGATGACATAACATTCAATTTACATGTACTTTACATTCAATTTACATGTATCAATGCCTGCTATTCAGTTTACAGTACAACTGTGCAACTACTTACAACTTAGCACAAAAACCTGACCTGATCGAGAGAAACGGATGTCATTTTCGGATTCAGCGGTGCAAAATTGTCTTAAATCAGTTGAAAAAACACAGACAACTTACAAAAAAATTATTTTTGTTATGTTGTGTTATTGAAGCTTTGTAGGTGGAACTCTTTCCTGTTCTTGTTTGATGTACGACTTCAATTGCTCAGCAGTCTGGGGTCTCTGTTGTACTTTGTACTTCATAATGTGTCACACATTTCCAATGGAAGACAGGTCTGGACTGCAGGCAGGCCCGTCTAGTACCCACACTCTTTCACTATGACGCCTCGTTGCTGTGGCACTTGCAGAATATGGCTTGGCATTGTCTTGCTGAAATAAGCAGGGGCGTCCCTGAAAAAGACGTTACTCTGATGGCAGTATAGTATGTTGCTCCAAAACCTGTATGTACCATCCAGCATTAATAGTGCCTTTGTGCAAGTTACCCATGCCATGGGCACTAACACACCCCCATACCATCACAGATGCTGGCCTTTGAACTTTGCACTGATAACAGTCTGGATGGCCCTTTTGCTCTTTAGCTCAGAGGACACGACGCCCGTGATTTAAAAAAAACCCAAACAGTTTCAAATGTGGACTCATCAGACCACAGCACACTTTTCCACTTTGCGTCAGTCCACCTCAGATGAGCTTGGGCCCAGAGCAACCAGTGGCGCTCTGGGTGTTGTTGATATATGGCTTTCGCTTTGCATGGCAGAGTTTTAACTTGCACTTGTAGATATAGCAACGAACTGTGGTAACTGACAATGGTTTTCAGAAGTGTTCCTGAGTCCACATGGTAACATTTACAGAATGATGTCATTTTTTAACCTGAGGGACCAGCAGTCACAGGCATTCAGCGTTGCTTTTCAGCCTTAGTGCTTACGTGCAGAAATTTCTCCAGATTCTCTGAATCTAGTGAAGGGGTTAATAGCAGTAGTTAGGGATTTAGAAAACTGCTCTAATTTTGTGAAAGCAATTTTACAGATGCCTTCCATCTAGAACTAGTGGGCATTGATAACTGATGTTTTAAAAATAAGCCTTACTGCTAATATCATAACATTTGTCGTCAAATACCATCATTACCTTGATGTACCAAGTTAACATTAAGCTGTCTGTTGGGTTTTATAATAAGAACTTTCCTGTAAATGTTTTAAAATGTATTTCTAATAAAGTAGAGTTCATAAAATTACTCTGCCTGCCCAGTGTCTTCTCTTGGGCTCTGAGGCACCCTAATTGCTCTGGGTCTGCCCCCCTGAACTGCACAGCCGTCTTTACAGCTTGCATTAGCATATATAATACTGCTCTGTGGACTCGGCTAGTCATGGCAATTGAAAAGCAATCATTTTCACAGCAGAGCACTGCCACCACCCACTTTAATTGAGTGGAAGGGTACTCGCATGTGTATGTGTATGCCTTCTTGTTATGAGACAGGAGATAATTGGTTGTGCAATACTACACAGTAATATGTTGTTAATTCAATGATTAGAGCTGATTGCTTTTGTCTAGCCAGATCCCATGGGCTGGCACATATGTTTACGACGTCACAAAACGAGGTATAAAGAATAAGTGGGCCATATTCCACAGACTGTAGTATATCCATGTTTACTGACGTGATGAAGACCATATATTTATAAAGACAACCCAGCCAGCATGCCTACCTGGGGCCCACAATAGGTTGAGCTGGGCCGTCTTCTGGGTCCCATGTGGGTTTGTCTGCGGATCCCATGTTGGTCCATTCTACGTTTGCCCATATGGACTTTAGTTGTGGTGCAGGTAAGCAGGGGATCTGTTGACCCACTTTAAACCCAGCTGGGCCCCACATGGGTCTAATGTGGCTGAGCAGATTTCAGGAACATTTGTGCCATAGACAAAATTATGCAAAAAAAAGTCAAATTTATAAGAAAAAAAGTGTCAGATGTATGAGGAAAAAGGTGACAAATTTACTAGAAAAAAATCACAAATTTATAAGTAAAAAGTGACAAATTTACTAGAAAAACTCACAAATTTACTAGAAAAATGTTACAAATGTACTAGAAAAAAGTCACAAATTTACTACAAAAAATCACAGATGTACTAGAAAAAAGTGACAAATGTACTAGAAAAAAGTCACAAATTTACTAGAAAAAAGTCACTAATTTATAAGAAAAAAGTGACAAATTTACTAGAAAAAGTGACAAATTTACTAGAAAAAGACACAAATTTACTAGAAAAAAGTAACAAATTTACTAGAAAAAAGTCACAAATGTATGAGGAAAAAGTGACAAATATACTAGAAAAAAGTCACAAATTTACTAGAAAAAAGTGATAAATGTACTAGAAAGAAGTCACAAATTTACTAGGAAAAAAATCACAAATTTACTAGAAAAAAAGATACAAATGTTCTAGAAAAAAGTCACAAATGTATGAGGAAAAAGTGACAAATTTACTAGGAAAAAAATCACAAATTTACTAGAAAAAAGATACAAATGTTCTAGAAAAAAGTCACAAATGTATGAGGAAAAAGTGACAAATTTACTCGAAAAAAGGCACAAATTTACTAGAAAAAAAAGTCACAAATTCACTAGAAAAAAAAGACAAATTTTCCAGAAAAAAGTCACAAATTTACTAGAAATAGTAGTAAATTTACTAGGAAAAGGTCACAAATTTACTAGAAAAAAGTCACAAATTTATAAGAAAAAAAGACAAAAAATTTCTAGAAAAAAGTCAAATATATGAGGAAAAAGTCACAAATGTACTAGAAAAAAGTCACAAATTTACTAGAAAAAAAGACAAAAAATTTCTAGAAAAAAGTCAAATGTATGAGGAAAAAGTCACAAATGTACTAGAAAAAAGTCACAAATGGAAAAAAGTCACAAATTTACTCGAAAAAAATCACAAATTTACTAGAAAAAAAGACACAAATGTATGAGGAAAAAGTCACAAATTTACTAGAAAAAGTAGTAAATTTACTAGCAAAAGGTTACAAATTTACTAGAAAAAAGTGAACTTTACTAGAAAAAAGACACAAATGTATGAGGAAAAAGTGACAAATTTACTAGAAAAAAGTCACAAATTTACTAGAAAAAAGACACAAATCTTCTAGAAAAAAGTCACAAATGTATGAGGAAAAAGTCACAAATTTACTAGAAAAAAGTGACAAATGTACTAGAAAAAAGTCATAAATTTACTAGGAAAATAATCACAAATTTACTAGAAAAAAAGACACAAATGTATGAGGAAAAAGTCACAAATTTTCTAGAAAAAGTCACAAATTTACTAGAAAAGTCACAGATTTTCTAGGAAAAAAGTCACAAATTTAATAGAAAAAAAGAAAAATTTTCTACAAAAAACTCACAAATTTACCAGAAAAAAGTCACAAATTTTCTAGAAAAAAGTCACAAATTTACTAGAAAAGTCACAAATATTCTAAAAAAAGTCACAAATTTACTAGAAAAAAGCCACAAATTTACTAGAAAAGTCACAAATTTTCTGGAAAAAAGTCACAAATTTACTAGAAAAAAGTTATCAAATTTACTAGAAAAGTCACAAATTTACTAGAAAAAAATCACAAATTTACTGGACAAAAAGTCATAAATTTACTAGGAAAATAATCACAAATTTACTAGAAAAAAAGACACAAATGTATGAGGAAAAAGTCACAAATTTACTAGAAAAAGTAGTAAATTTACTAGCAAAAGGTTACAAATTTACTAGAAAAAAGTGAACTTTACTAGAAAAAAGACAAATGTATGAGGAAAAAGTAACAAATTTACTAGAAAAAAGTCACAAATTTACTAGAAAAAAGACACAAATCTTCTAGAAAAAAGTCACAAATGTATGAGGAAAAAGTCACAAATTTACTAGAAAAAAGTGACAAATGTACTAGAAAAAAGTCATAAATTTACTAGGAAAATAATCACAAATTTACTAGAAAAAAAGACACAAATGTATGAGGAAAAAGTCACAAATTTTCTAGAAAAAGTCACAAAATTTACTAAAAAAATTTACTAGAAAAGTCACAGATTTTCTAGGAAAAAAGTCACAAATTTAATAGAAAAAAAATTACAAATTTACTAGAAAAAAAGACAAATTTTCTACAAAAAACTCACAAATTTACCAGAAAAAAGTCACAAATTTTCTAGAAAAAAGTCACAAATTTACTAGAAAAGTCACAAATATTCTAAAAAAAAGTCACAAATTTACTAGAAAAGTCACAAATTTTCTGGAAAAAAGTCACAAATTTACTAGAAAAAAGTTACAAATTTACTAGAAAAGTCACAAATTTACTAGAAAAGTCACAGATTTTCTAGGAAAAAAGTCACAAATTTAATAGAAAAAAATTACTAATTTACTAGAAAAAAAGACAAATTTTCTACAAAAAACTCACAAATTTACCAGAAAAAAGTCACAAATTTTCTAGAAAAAAGTCACAAATTTACTAGAAAAGTCACAAATTTTCTGAAAAAAAGTCACAAATTTACTAGAAAAAAAGTTACAAATTTACTAGAAAAGTCACAAATTTACTAGAAAAGTCACAGATTTTCTAGGAAAAAAGTCACAAATTTAATAGAAAAAAATTACAAATTTACTAGAAAAAAAAGACAAATTTTCTACAAAAAACTCACAAATTTACCAGAAAAAAGTCACAAATTTTCTAGAAAAAAGTCACAAATTTTCTAGAAAAAAGTCACAAATTTACTAGAAAAGTCACAAATATTCTAAAAAAAGTCACAAATTTACTAGAAAAAAGCCACAAATTTACTAGAAAAGTCACAAATTTACTAGAAAAAAGTCACAAATTTACTGGACAAAAAGTCGTAAATTTACTAGAAAAAAACACAAATTTACTAGAAAAAAGTCACAAATTTATGAGAAAAAGTCACAAATTTACAAGAGAAAAATCACCGATTACTAGAAAAAAAGTTGCAAATTTATCAGAAAATAGTGAAAATTTAGAAGAAAAAAGTTAATTTTACAAGAAAAAATCATAAATTTGCTCAAAAAAGTCACTGATTACTAGAAAAAAGTCACAAATTTATCACAAAATAGTGGAAATTTAGTAAAAAAAAGTCGCAAATTTACAATAGAAAAGTCACAATTTTACAAGAAAAACTAATTTATGACAAAAAAATTGCAAAATTATAAGAAAAAAATCATATATTTACAAGAGAAAAATGTAAGTTTAGAGTTTAAAGAAGTTGCAAATTTATGAGTTTCCAATTTTCAAGAAAATTTTATCAAATTAGGGGCAAAAAGTTGCACATTTTGATTTGATTTGAATTTATTCAATAAATAAAATGCCCATACAGTTTAAATAAATTAAATTAAATTAAAATTAAATTAAATCACCCTTATTGTCATTCAGCCATACAACCAATCATGCACAGCAGAACGAGATTGTGTTTTATCTATCTACAGTGTAAATCACACACACCCCAAGTGCAGAATCAGAGGGCCGCTGCCATAGAGTTCCCTCCTCCATTCCATTTATTGCTGAGCACCAAGCTGGACGGCAGGAAGTTCCACTTTTATATGGTCTTCGGCATGACCCGGCCGGGATTTGAACCCCTGCCTCCCGGGTGTGGGGCGGATGCTCTACCAACTGAGCCACCACTCCTACCGGAGTGGTGGCTCAGTTGGTAGAATAATTGTATAGAATACAACCTAAATCTATAAACACATTCTCTAAATTAGGATAACACAATAAAGTGCAAGCACTTATTTCCACTGTGGTCCAGAAGCACAACAACAAAACAGCAAATTTATGAGAAAATCAGTAGAAAATAAGTAACCAGGTGAAGTCCATGTGGGCAAACACAGATGGGACCCATAAGACAGCCCGGATTTTAACCTGTGGTGGGGCCCACATGGGACATGCTGGCTGAGAATTTTTTTTTTTTGATTTTGTATACTTTATTGATCCCCAGAGGGGAAATTGAGGGCATCCACCTGGATGGATGAAGCAGCCACGGTACGGCGCTATCCCTTCGCCATTCACACACACATTCACACCTAGGGCCACTTTAGAGTCTCCAGTTAACCTAACCTGCATGTTTTTGGCCTGTGGGAGGAAACCGGAGAAATCCCGGAGTAAACCCACGCAGATACGGGGAGAACATGCAAACTCCACACAGATCACTGTTGGTCAGGGGCTGGGATCGAACCAGGGATCCCATGGCCAAGGGTGAGTTGCTGTGCTGGTGCAGTGCTAACCACTGCGCCACCGCACCGCCCATTTTGGCCTGTAAATGAACGGGTCAGGAAGTCCAAATCAGCTGGCACATGTGGCTCTGTCCTGACCATCACATCTGAACCAAAGCTGCGGTCCAAACCACGTGCACGCTCCACCGCTCCACTCATTAAGGCAAAAAAGGGCCCAAGAGTCTTTGAATGGAGAACTTCTAAGGCTAGTTAGCAACGCAGCCGTGGTTTCCATGCAGACTGGACAAAGCAAACAGCTCTGATGAAAATCTCTGATATTATGCTTGCAGGATAATTTCTCTCATCATCAAGAAAATGCCTGCAGGGATAAAGTCATTAGATTACAAGATTGTGTATTAATGGCAGTGGGCGCTAATTAGCCACAGAGAGGAGGAGGGCATTAATCTTCAGGGCTAGTTGTAGACTGTTCATGTCTGGAGTGAACTTGACAGCATTTCCTCACACAAATCTTAGCTCTGAATTTGAAAAGGACTCAGCAGAAAGTGAGAAAATGTGTACTCAACAAAGACTTATTTAACATCTAAATTCTCTGTTCTTTGCCTTTGATGACACCCATGGCATGGTTTTAAATGTACCTGCTATTTTTGTACTATTTGAGAAATTATTATTATTATTATTATTATTATTATTATTTCTTCCTTTTATTTTACTTTATTAGTAAAAGTGAATCTGTATTTTACACATTTGCGGTGCATAGTGTCTGTCTACAATGACGTTCTTGTCCCCACTGTTTATGATTGTTTATATACTGTATATATAGTATATAGTATACAGTATATACAGTATGTATATGTTTGACAAAGTTGTCCAGCTTCACTGCCCTGCCGTTTTTAATGAAACCACGCCACCTTCTGGCTAATTTGTGTTAGTACTGTGCAACTGAAATTCGGTTGAAATTGCGTATTTATAAAAATCAGTTCAGAACCAGACTATGTCATCTAATTCTACACTTGAAATGACTTCAGTTGCCATAACAGTGTAATCCTGTCTTTCCCGGAAGAGCTGTTCCATTTTCTGAAGTCAAGGAAGGACTCTTGTCGTCTACCGAGTAGTGGACTTGGAAGGTAGGCCCCTACCAAGCGTCCTTGGCTTTGAGAGCCAAGCAGAAACTATAACTTGCGCTGCCGCTAGATGGCGGCAATAACGTTGAAACAGTGACGTGTCATTTGTCCGCCAACTTTGAATTATGTTTGGTGGTTCTTCAGTCAGAAATGATTTCAGAAATGTCACCATTTACGGTTTTCTAAAAAAAAAAAAAAAAAAGGCGTTTTATTTTCCTTTGCAGCGGTGAAATTTACAGCCTAACATATACGCTAAAAAAAAAAGCATACCGGAAGTCCGTTTTATTTTGTTTACTCGACGCCCACTGACGCCGCAGGTGTCGCAAATCACCGAGGTTGACTTTTTAGCGGTTTGTACCCATGAGTCATAGTTCTAAGGATGCTGATGGAGCTGAGAAACTGGAAGTCCTTCAGGAGAAACGTATGGAGAGGATGAAGCAGGTTTGAGTTAAATGAATAAATGACATTTCTGACGTCTTAAGTGTAGCTACACCGACCCCGAGTGGTCCGAGTTAAGCTAACCTAGCTTGTTTTCTGATAAACTGAAGGGTAATAAACTCATCAGACTTTCACTAAACTCACTGGGCAAAAAGAAACGACTTTGAACTTTATAGCTCAAGTAGGTTCATTTTGTCTTCTTTTAATTATCTTTAATAAGAACAAAAGGTAATACTTTGAACTTTATTCGTTTTTTTCTGTTTACACTTCATAATTATTATTTTCATGCTGCTGCAACATGCCAGTGTGCCTTATTTTGTGACTGCATATTTATGAAAATATTGTTAGGATTATTTCACCAATAACTGATTAATCCCATGTAATCATTCGTCTGTAATCTTGCTGTCTTTTAGGTTTTCTCAGATGTCATTAGTCTGGAAACCAGAGATGGTAAGACAACTTCACAGCTCTTTATTTTTTTTATATTTATTAAAAAATAAATACAGTAGTAACAAACATCATAATTTCACATCATTTTGATATAAAGCATGCAGAACAAATCATCTGTGGAGAGTTGTGAAGGACGAGACTGAGTGTATTCCTCAGGTTCAGCTTTATTCACAATGACATTCTCCAACATTCAAAAGCAGAAAAAGAGGATGAATCTTCTCACATCTGTCCTTTTATACCAGGACATCAAACATACAATCACATGGTGCTTAATCAAACATACAGTCACACAGTACTTAATCCCAGTCACAATGTAACTTCCCCCGATCTTCACACCATCCAAATCAAATCAAACTTTGTCATATTGCTGTACATACAACTGTAGTGCAGGCAAGATGAAATTGCGTTTCTCTCAGCATCCATATACAGTAAATGGAAGCAGTATGATTTAAGACGCACTCCCACATAGCCCCACCCCCACCCCCCATCCATTCACACATCCCTGAGACATACTTGGGGAAAAAGAAAAACTAACTATAATATATACAAAATGTCCGTAGGTGCAGTAGTGTGTATGAGAGATTCCGGGTCAACTGTTCAGCATCCTGACAGCTTGTGGAAGGAAGCTGTTGATCAGTCTGGTGGTTCTGCCTCTGATGCTCCGGAATCGGTTTACCAGATGGAAGAAGTTCAAAGTGTTTATGCAGAGGGTGAGAACGGTCCTTGACAATGTTCAGTGCACTGCTCCTACAACTGTTCTGAAAAAGTTCTTGGACAGAGGGGAGGGAGACTCCAATTACCCTCTCCGCCCCCTTGACTATCCTCTGCAGGGCTTTTTTGTCTGACATACTGCAGCTGGAGTACCATGTAGCAATGCAGTACGTCAAAACACTCTCCACCACACCTCTGTAGAAGGTCCTGAGGATGCAGATGGGGAGAGAGGCCTGTTTGAGTTTCCTCAAGAAGTGCAGTCTCTGCTGAGCCCGCTTCCTGATCTCCAAGGAATTCTTGCTCCAGGTCAGGTCCTGCGAAATCTGCACTCCGAGGAACTTGATGTTCTCTACTCTCTCCACTAAACGGCCGCCAATGCTGAGGGGGACGTGCTCAGGCTGTGACCGCCGGAAGTCGATAATCATCTCCTTCGTTTTGTCCACGTTGAGCACCAGATTGTTCTCCCTGCACCAGCCTTCCAGGTCTCTCACTTCTTCCCTGTACATTGATTCCTCATCCCTCTGAATAAGTCCCACCACCGTGGTGTCATCTGCAAACTTAAACTGCAAACTCATCTGCAAACTCCACCTCCTAGTCTCCAGTGGTCAGGAAATCTCTCAAGGCCGTCTCCTTGAAACAAAAGGCCAGATCTCACACCCTCCCATTACCTCTGGAAGGCTCAGCCCCTTTGTTCCCCTGAGACGTGAAGTATACAATAAGCATACAGTGATATATCTGTGGAGCATCTGAAATCAACATATGTGCATATACACTACCGTTCAAAAGTTTGGGGTCACCCAGATAATTATTTTGTGTTTTCCATGAAAAGTCACACTTATTTACCACCATGAGTTGTAAAATGAATAGAAAATATAGTCAAGACATTGACAAGGTTAGAAATAATGATTTGTATTTGAAATAATAATTTTTTCCTTCAAACTTTGCTTTCGTCAAAGAATCCTCCATTTGCAGCAATTACAGCATTGCAGACCTAACATGATTGCACAAGGGTTTTCTAATCATCCATTAGCCTTCTGACGCAATGAGCAAACACATTGTACCATTAGAACACTGGAGTGATAGTTGCTGGAAATGGGCCTCTATACACCTATGTAGATATTGCACCAAAAACCAGACATTTGCAGCTAGAATAGTCATTTACCACATTAGCAATGTATAGAGTGTATTTCTGATTAGTTTAAAGTTATCCTCATTGAAAAAAAGTGCTTTTCTTTCAAAAATAAGGACATTTCTAAGGGACCCCAAACTTTTGAACGGTA
Organism: Pholidichthys leucotaenia; assembly: GCA_020510985.1. NCBI lineage: Eukaryota > Metazoa > Chordata > Actinopteri > Cichliformes > Pholidichthyidae > Pholidichthys > Pholidichthys leucotaenia. The sequence goes on from CM035843.1 coordinate 26,541,882, forward strand.
GTGTATGTGTGCCACATGACCCCCCCCCCCCCCCCCCCCCAAACGTCTAAGATGGAACAAATGTAATACAGTTTGCAAGTCATGGTCACATTATTACACATCAGTCCAAATGTTGCTTGGGCCTCAGTCGCCTTCCATATCTGCTGTAAGCTGGCTTTACCACCCCTGCAGCGTCTTCTCGCTGTGGAGCTGCTGTTTGAGGATTAGAACTGTTAGTCAATCTCTGTGGGTGTTCTGGGGAATGCTCTCTAGGGGGTCTGCCGCGCCTAGGAGCCCTCGCCAGCTGCAGCACTTCGTCAGCCAACACAAAAGCGGGTTTGAGCCTGTTTATACAAATCATTTCTTTCCTGCCCCCCAAATCTAGCAAAAAATGCTTGTCCCCTGTTTCCAGCACTCTGTATGATCCATCATAAGGTGGGCGTAAGGGTGGGCGGTGTGCATCATGTCTGACAAAAACAAACTCCGCATTTTTTAAAGCTTTAGGCACAAAAACTCGCGGGAAGCTGTGATGAACTGGGCCAGGAAGCGTGCTCGCTCCCGTGTCGCTCTGCAACTGCTGAGCGGGGGGGCACTCTGGCGCAGGATTATCTGGGAGAAACTCCCTGGGCAGCTGGAGTGGCTGCGCAAAAAACAACTCAGCTGGGGAGGCTTTTAAATCCTCTTTAGGTGCAGAACGCAACCCCAATAAAACCCATGGTAGCCTGTCCACCCAATTTGTATCTGTAAGCGACTCTCTGAGGGCTGCTTTCAATGACCTATGGAAACGTTCGCATAAACCATTAGCCTGCGGGTTGTATGCGGTAGTGCGGTGGATCGTTAACCCCAGGCTGCGGGCCATCGCTGACCAGAGCTCGGAAACAAATTGAGGACCTCTGTTAGACGTAATGTCCGACGGAACTGCGAAACGCGCTACCCATGCTGTCAGAAACGTGCGCGCCACCTCCTCGGCTGTGGTTGATGCCAGTGGGACCACTTCCGGCCAACGTGTGGTGCGGTCCACCATTGTCAAAAGGTGTGTGCACCCCTGTGACGGCGGGAGGGGGCCTACAAGGTCGACATGCACGTGATGGAATCACTTAGCCGGGATGTGAAAAGGTTCCAAGGGAGCTCTAGTGTGTTTGTGTATTTTGGCTCGCTGACAAGCCACGCAGGCTGTTGCCCACTCCTTGACTTGCTTGCGCAGGCACGGCCACACAAATTTCTCTCCTACCATTTTGACCGAAGCGCGCACCCCCGGGTGCGCCAGAGAATGAATCAAATCAAAAACGCGGCAGCGCCACGTGGTCGGCACCACCGGGTGCGGTCGCCCCGTGGAGACATCGCAGATTAGGGGGGGCATACCATCTTGTAGCACCCTGTTCTCCAGCCTTAACCCTGTTGGTCCAGACTGGAGCGCGCACACGTCTGCGTCGGCAACTTGATCCACGGCCATGGCTGCATAATCTATCCCTACGCGGACTGGGGCCGCGCGCACTTCCACGTCACTAACCTGGTCCGCGGCCATGGCTGCAAAATCTACCTCTGCGCGGGCTGGAGCCGCCATGGCGTGCGAGAGGCAGTCCGCCACTACATTAAGTTTACCCGCTACATGCTGGATATCGGTAGTAAACTCCGAGATGACGGCCAGCTGTCTCTGCTGCCGGCCCGACCACAGTTCTGTAATCTTGGCCATCGCGAAAGTCAGCGGCTTGTGATCCACGAATGCGGTGAAACTGCGTCCCTCCAGCCAAAACTGGAAATGGCGAATGGCCAAGTGGAGAGCTAACAACTCCCTGTCGAATGCGCTGTATTTTCGTTCACTATCGCGCCAGGTCCTGCTGAAAAAGGCGAGCGGTTGCCAAGCTCCTGCTACATACTGTTCCATGACCGCTCCTATGGCCACGTCTGACGCGTCAGTAGTAAGCGCTATGCGGGCCATTGGGTCTGGATGTGCCAACAACGCAGCGTTTGCCAGGGCTATTTTGACTTCAGCGAATGCACGCTCCCGCTCTGGAGACCATTCGATTTTGTTTGTGGGTTTTTGGTTTTTTTAGTGCAGCATACAATGGTTGCATGAGCTGCGCTGCGTGAGGGAGGAAACGGTTATAAAAATTCACCATTCCCAAAAACTCCTGTAACGCTTTGACCGTTTGTGGTTGGGGAAAATTTGTTATTGCGCGCACTTTGTCGGGCAGAGGAACCGCTCCTTCTGGAGAGACGTGATGCCCCAAAAAATCAATCTGTGCCACCCCAAACTGACACTTTGCTGGGTTGATTATTAACCCGTGCTCTGCCAACCTCCGGAAAACTGCTGTGAGGTGGTTTTCGTGTTCGACTTTGGACGCGCTGGCTACCAATATGTCGTTCAAGTAGAAGAACACGAAGGGGAGGTCGCGCAGAACCGCGTCCATCATGCGTTGGAACGTCTGCGCTGCGCCTTTAAGCCCAAACGGCATGCGTAAAAACTCAAAAAGCCTGAAAGGAGTTATTACCGCTGTTTTGGGTATGTCCTCAGCGCGCACTGGAACCTGGTGGTAACCGCATCCCAAATCTATTTTAGAAAAAATGCACGCCCCCGCCAAATGCACCTAAAAATCTTGATGTGCGGGATCGGATAGCGGTCGTGCGCTGTAGCGTTATTCAACCTGCGGAAATCACTGCAAGGTCGCCATCAGCCTTTGGGACCATATGGAGCGGCGAAGCCCAGGGGCTCTTCGACCTCCTGATGATGCCCAGTCTTTCCAGGTTGGCCAACTCCTCGCGCGCTATGGTCAGTTTAGCTGAGTCCAAGCGCCGAGCTTTTGCAAAAACGGGTGGGCCAGTGGTAGTTATAAAATGTTCCACCCCATGTTTAGCCACTGTCGCCGAAAACGTTGGGACCGTGAGTGCTGGGAACTGAGTGAGGAGTGTGTGGAACTTACCACCCGCAGCTGTGACGTTGGCTTGTGACGTTGGCTTGTGCAGTTGGCGGGGCCACTTGAGCTGTGCAGGGAATAGAATAAAAGGAGAGTGCATTAACCAGGCGTCTGTTAGCAAGATCAACCAATAAACCATGTGAGCACAAAAAATCAGCCCCTAACATGTTGAAATTGACTGCCGCTACAACAAAAGTCCACTCGAATGTACGGCCCTGCAAAGACAGAAGCAGAGTCCTCTCACCGAAGATCTTAATCGCCGAGCCGTTCGCTGCTGACACCCGGGGACCACTGGAAAGCGCCAGCCGGTCCGTGTAGGAAGGCGTGATGAAGCTCAGCTTGGAGCCTGTGTCCACGAGGAATTGCCTCCCCGAGCATGCGTCCTTCAGGTAGAGCAGCTTGTTCTTTTCTCCGAGGGCCGCGGCTGCTACCGACCCCCAGCCTTGGCGTTTCCCGAGTGCTTGAAGTGGCACGGTGGGATGCACTTGCGTGCCCTCTCTGCGAAACGGCGATGGTAGAAGCAAAGGACGTCGTCCGCTCCGTGTCGCCTGGCCCTTGCTGCTGCGGTCGTCGGTGAGTCTAGTGCTGCAGCCTCTGGCCCCATGCCGTCTCCGGACGTCGCGCCTAGCTCTGCTGCTGCGGCCGAAGCTGTGCTCCGTTTGTGAGCGTTGACGAGTCGCTGCGCCTCCTGGCTCAGCTTGTGGTAGTCTTGTCGGGCCAACAGCGGTGAACCGGCCAGGGTCACTCTCACCGCTGACGGTAGGGTCCTGAGGAAAAGGTGGGTGAAGATAAAGCTGTCATCATCGGAGTCTCTCAACCTCAGCATCTTCCCCATCAGGTCTGGGGGTCTGTCGTTCTCAAACTCCGTCAACGCCAGGAGCCCCTCTGCTCGCTGTTGCACCGAGGGGGTGAAGTGGCTGATAAGCGCAGCCTTCAATGTGCCGTACTTGTCACTGTCCGGTGGGTGGTTGACCAGGCTCTCCACCCTCTGGACTGTGTGGTTGTCCAGCTTCGCCACCACATGGTAGAATTTTGTGTCGTCTCTCGAAATTCTCCGGAGGTTGAACTGCGCTTCAACCGCGCTAAACCAGGAGCGCGGACTGTTCTGCCAGAAGTCCGGCAGCTGGAACGTGGCGGCATTCGTCAGGCTGGCTTCTGACGAGTCCGGCTCAGGAGAATTACTTCTGCTCATGCTTCGTCGTAAGGTCACCAGTGTGGAGAGTTGTGAAGGACGAGACTGAGTGTATTCCTCAGGTTCAGCTTTATTCACAATGACATTCTCCAACATTCAGAAGCAGAAAAAGAGGATGAATCTTCTCACATCTGTCCTTTTATACCAGGACATCAAACATACAACCACATGGTGCTTGATCAAACATACAGTCACATGGTACTTAATCCCAGTCACAATGTAACTTCCCCCGATCTTCACACCATCCACCCCCTAGTCTCCGGTGGTCAGGAAATCTCTCAAGGCCATCTCCTTGAAACAAAAGGCCAGATCTCACACCCTCCCGTTACCTCTGGAAGGCTCAGCCCCTTTGTTCCCCTGAGACGTGAAGTATACAATAAGCATACTGTGGCAGCATGATAAAATAGGCAGCGAACTGAGAGTTTTTGAGGGTGTTTATTATCATTCATCCTGCCATCATGGAACTCACTCCAGCCCTGTGCAGGCGGGCTGGAGTGGGTCCTCAGGCTCTCGTGAGGAGACACGGAATGCGTGTGTCAGAAGCTGTAGTCAGAGAGAGAGTGAGTTACAGAGCAATGCAGCTTTTATACCCAACTACAGACAATACATGAAAGGCATGGGACATTTGCATCACAGTAAGAGCAGGAAGCGTGAACACAATGCATGAATGGCACATTAACATCACAGTACTGAGCAGGAAAGAGCTAGACGAAGCGAGGCTGCCTTTTGACATTAATACACACATTTCACTTATGTTAATTGCTCTAGCTGAGCGCTCTGCTTGTCCCAGTCTGTTGTGGGGGTGCCCCACACACTCCCCCCCCCCCCCCCCCAGAGGGCTCAGCAGGAAGCTGAGGCCTCGATAGTCCGGCTTTCGTAGCGAGCAGGGAAAGTTCTGTGCAGGCGGAGGTGGAGGGAGGGGGGTGGGGGTAGCAAGTGCCGGCCCAGGATGGCGAAGTTGTTTGGGCCGCGCAAAAATTGCCTGTGGATCCGCGATGTTGAGGGGCTGTCCCGTTGAACGTGCGGAGGTCCACAGCAGCTGTTTGAAGAAAATTAGTCTCTGACTCCTCTCGCGGCCATAAAGAAAAAAAAAAAAAAGGAGCTGCAAGGCTGCGTAGCGGCTGTGAGAAAAAAGGAGCTGCAGCAGTGTGGGACTTGGCGTGTTGGCTTTAGGTGTGCGCGTGCAGCCCTAAAGCCCTCGGGGACAGCTGACGGCTGAATTCCCTTGTGCGCCGTGGCTGAGACCATTAGAAAATCCTGTGAGCGAGCTGCGTGCGTGCTTCAGATGTGTGAGCAGCCCTGAAGGTTCTGTGTGCAGCGGCGGAGGACGATGGCGGTCTGTGGAGCCGTTAATGTCCCGTGCGTGGTGCGCTGTCCTCGTAACCCCCCGGTTTGCGCGCGGGGGTTCGGTGCGTGGGTGGTCCGCTGTAGAGGCGAGTCAGGGTCAGGGAGCTTGCTGGAGATCGGTGTCGTCGGCGCCGATGGTCATCCCTGTAAGCTGTTGCGTCGTTCGCTGTGTCGGGTCATGGTGCGTTGGAGCGGTGAGAGGGAGGAGACGATCTCTGTCCCTCGGGCTCGTGTCGATGCGGAGGAGCGATGAGAGGGAGTAGGCGATCTCTGTCCCTCGGGCTCATGCAGATGCGTTGGAGCGGTGAGAGGGAGTAGACGATCTTTGTCCCTCGGGCTCATGCAGATGCGTTGGAGCGGTGAGAGGGAGGAAACGATCTCTGTCCCTCGGGCTCGTGTCGATGCGTTGGAGCGGTGAGAGGGAGTAGACGATCTTTGTGTCCTTCGGCCGGTTCCAGCGTGGATGTCCAGGTCAGAAGGTTGCTGCACAAAGCGTGTGCTTTCTCGGGGTCACCAGTGTGGCAGCATGATAAAATAGGCAGCGAACTGAGAGTTTTTGAGGGTGTTTATTATCATTCATCCCGCCATCATGGAACTCACTCCAGCCCTGTGCAGGCGGGCTGGAGTGGGTCCTCAGGCTCTCGTGAGGAGACACGGAATGCGTGTGTCAGAAGCTGTAGTCAGAGAGAGAGTGAGTTACAGAGCAATGCAGCTTTTATACCCAACTACAGACAATACATGAAAGGCATGGGACATTTGCATCACAGTAAGAGCAGGAAGCGTGAACACAATGCATGAATGGCACATTAACATCACAGTACTGAGCAGGAAAGAGCTAGACGAAGCGAGGCTGCCTTTTGACATTAATACACACATTTCACTGTTATGTTAATTGCTCTAGCTGAGCGCTCTGCTTGTCCCAGTCTGTTGTGGGGGTGCCCCACAATACAGTGATATATCTGTGGAGCATCTGAAATCAACATATGTGCATATATGTGTGCCACACACCAACAATGTTTAAATTGTCTAGCACTTTCAGATACAAAGAAACTGAATATTTTCGTTGTGTTGACGAGTGCCACAGCTTATGTAATAACTGTCATCGCCTCCCTAGAAGCCTCATTAGCACCCTTGTGGCACTCCCGATTTGATAGATTGGAATCTGGCATTTACCAGTCGCTTGTAGGCTGTCTCACAAATCACAGCTCTCCACGCCTTTTGAGTATAAACACCCAGCAGTTTGTCAACATCGCACTATTTTTTACGTGTTTGGACACTAAAAGCTATTACTAATCAGATGTTGTACAAGTAAAAGAAATATATACATACATATTTTTAAACGCACATTTCTTTTTTTTTTTTTTTTCCTTTGTCAGGGGCAGGTTGAAGACTTATATTAGCTGATGAGTCCAAGCAGCCAAACAAAGACTTGAAATTCTATAGTGAAGCTTTACATGAACTGTTTTAAAGTAGTCACCAACCACCAGCCACATTTATTGAACCCACAATTTCCCCATTGTGGGACTAATAAAGGCCTGTCTTATAAGAAATCCAGGGGCTTTTTCTTAAATTGTTTCTATTTGTAACTTAATTAAATTATAATTCTGAGGTAACTTTCCAGACAACTGTTAACTTGTCATTTTTAGTTTCATTGGCTTTAGAATATTTTTGATGCATTACGTAATTAAAAGTCACAGGGCTTTACTTTACCTTTATTTGCCCAGATGTGATCTTGCCATCCGACCAGAATGGCACCCTTGAGTCACAGGAAAGTGACAGCGGTTTACAGTGGGCTGACCAGTTACCTGAGTCCCGCAGCTCATCTTCTTGTGGACTACTAAATGTTTACCAGGAGATGATGATCATCTACAAACAGCTAAAGGTAAGGCAGAGAAGCAACACTAGTTTGCAACATTTTTCCCATGAAGCGCCATAAATAACTGGATTAAAGGAAATAAAGACTCAGATCCAAAAGTAGTTACAGGTTGCAATGCACAAAAAGGCTGTTTAACCTACCTTTGGCCAGTTATTTTATATGCAGCACTGTATACTTCTCTGATTAAACACACTGTATTTGAATTGACTTCTAGGGAATCCATTTGCCCCAGGATTCTATGGCTCTGCAACCATATGCTGTTTAGCAGTCTTGCAGAGCAGGCCTCGAGGCGCCGGTACCTTTTCCCCAAGGACAGGGGGCTGAAGAGGGAGTGTGAGGGGTGGGAGGTGTTGCCTGCAATGTTGATGGCTCTGTGGGTGAAGCGGGGGAAGTAGATGTCCAAGAGGGGGGGCAGAGGGGCACCTATAGGCACTTTTCCACTTGGAACTCAAAGGCCTCCTTTAGTACCGTTCGGGCTCCATTGTCTGATTTTCCTTTTGGAACCCAAAGGCCTCACAGTTCGCTTTTTCGGAACTGTTCCAGTTTTATCGACACTATTTTCGGCACCGTTAAAAGCAGGTCCGAAGGGTACCGGCACCGTTTCGCCACGCCACTGCTGGCCATTCATTGGTCTGTGCGTAGCGTCATGAGAGTGGGCGTTACGCTGACTTTCAAGAATCACTTGCTGGTCGCCATTTGCAATTTTTTGTCAGTGAGCCCGCGAACAAGTGATATTATAAACCACAACGATAGAATGGCTTAAAGTAGAACTGAACTCACCTTTTTGCCAAAAAAGTAGAATAGCAGATTAATTCCTTATTACCTATTGTATTTTTTTTTTTTTTGTTACTTATTTGTACCCGTAGGTAGACTTGGTTTGCAGTCTGGTCACAAGCCACCGGCTGCTGGTCGCTGCGTGCGCGAGCGCCCTAAACCTACATGTTTTTGGTGTGCGGGAGGAAACCGGAGAAATCCCGGAGTAAACCCGCGCAACACGGGGAGAACATGCAAACTCCACACAGCTCACTGTTGGTCGGGGGCTGGGATCGAACCCACGATCTCATGATCCCCGTGATCCCCCGGCCGAGGGTAAAACTGTGCTGTCACAGTGCTAAACCACTGCGCCACCGTGCAGCCAATTTTTCAACACATAAAAGAAATTTTTAGGCCATGCGATGGCCAAGCTATAAGCCGATAAACTTTTGCCTCTGGCTGGCAGTGCCAAACAAACCGGAAGTAGTGCAGACGACGCTGCGTGACGTCACGAGTGTGACCCTTATCAAAACAACAATGGCAGATGATAGCAGTTCCAGCAGTCAAGAACACCCGAGTTTTCAGAGTGAAGAGGCATTCAGGATCGGTGACAAGACAGAGGAGGATGCAGGAGTGTCAAGTGAACAGGAAGAGAGCGAGGGAGGCATCGAACCGTACAGATTAGAGCCAGAATTTTCGGGGGATTCCGGCACCGACTCAGACCGCAGCAGTGATGGGGAGGAGAGTCTCTTGAATACAGAATGGTGAGTCTTTACTTTGGCATGTTTGGGGTGTCAGGATAAGGAAAATTAACAATAAAAAAGAAAGGGGGGGAAAAAAAACCATCAGGATTTTTCCAACTTATTACAGTGATCCCTCACTTAACGCGTTTAATGGGGACCAGAACCGACCGCGAAAAGTGAAAAACCGCGAAGTAGTGTCACCCCCCCCCCCCCAAGGGCGTCACAAGCACTATTTTGCACAAAAAGGCACAAGAGAACAGCGAAAAGTGCCACTAAGCAACACGAGCGATAAAGAACAATGAATGCGGTCTTCCTTCGCTGGGTATAGGCGCTCGGCAGGGAGCGAAGCTGGGTAAAATGTCTCGGCCAATCAGCTTGCGAGATTCCTGAGCGGTGAAGAGGTGGGCGGAGAGGAGTGGAGCGGTGGTCAGAGAGGTAGATTTTGAGTTGTGCGGGCTCTCCGTGTTGATACCTGATGTTCTAATGTAGAAGGCAGGGAGAAGGCAGGGAGACTACATTAGAACATCAGGTATCAACACGGAGAGCCCGCACAACTCAAAATCCACCTCTCTGACCACCGCTCCACTCCTCTCCGCCCACCTCTTCACCGCTCGGGAATCTCGCAAGCTGATTGGCCGAGACGTTTTACCCAGCGAAGGAAGACCGCATTCATTGTTCTTTATCGCTCGTGTTGCTTAGTGGCACTTTTCGCTGTTCTCTTGTGCCTTTTTGTACAAAATAGTGCTTGTGACGCCCTTGGGGGGGGGGGGTGACGCTACTTCGCGGTTTTTCACTTTTCGCAGTCGGTTCTGGTCCCCATTAAACGCGATAAGTGAGGGATCACTGTATATCTAGAAACGCATCGTTTCCCGGTCGCTTTTCCTCCCCCTTTCTTTTCTTTCGTCGCCATGACAGCTTTCCTTGGCCACTGAACAGATCTTCCCAGGTGTTGGAAGTGTTTTGTAGTCGACTATCACGACAAAATGCACCAAAAACAACCAGTGTCGACGTGCTCGCAATGGTAAACATGGAGGACTGTGTCACACTAGTGACGTCACGCGGAACTCCGGCTGCACTTCAGCGGATTTGTCTGATTTTTCAGGGCGGGAAATTCAAAATCGCGATTTTCTCCAAGATTCCGGGATTTGTGGAGGGGGTGCCAATGATGAATTGTCTTTATAATTGTATGTACTATCACCCAGTGCCGTTCAATGCCGTTCAGTTCAGTTCTACTTTAACAGAAATCAGCAGTAATCTAACACCGCACGCAGTCCAGCAGAGTTTCCTGTGCGTTTCGGCTGATGAGAGAATGCAGAGGAAAGCAGACTGAGCTTGCAGTGGTGTGCACAAACAGACGCACCAGAAATTACATGGAGACGCACCGGGAATTAGACCCAGCCACCTGAATTGAATTGAATGTGCAGCCGCGACGCACCCAACTTCAGCAGTTGAAGCCGTGTTTCAGCCGTGTTTCAGCCGTGTTTCACAGCGCATAAAGCGCTGTGAGCCAATAAATAATTAAAATCTAACAATACTTCACTGTCTGATTAATGATTCTGTATAATATATGGGTCTCACTTTCTGACATGAGTGTCCAAAAATATTTAACTTTTGCATTATTTTTGGAGATGTATTGCTACATGTTTTGATGTTGATTTTACTGAACAGGAATATGGCGCCGCCTCATGGGGAGCATAGCGCCGCCTCCACCTCCCTCCAAATCCCGCCTCCAACTCCCTCCTTCTCCCACCCATGCTACAGTGAGCCTTGTGCTGTGGAAAAACATGGGTGCCGAACGGTACTGTTCGGTTCCAGGCCAAAGGAGGCCTTTGAGTTCCAAATGGAAAAGTGCCTTATGATCTTGTTGGCTGCTTTCACTGTGCGTTGTAGTGTCTTCCAGCAGCAGGTGGTGCAGCTTCCATACCACACTGTGATGCAGCTGGTGAGGATGCTCTCAATGGTGCCCCGATAGAAAGAGCACATGATGGGGGTGGTACTCATGCTATCTTCAGTTTGCGGAGGAAATGGAGGCGAGTTTGAGCCTTCTTGGCCAGTGATGTGGTGTTGTTGGACCAGGAGAGGTCCTCAGAGATGTGCACCCCCAGGAACTTGGTGCTGCTCACCCTTTTCACAGCTGCACCATCGATGATCAGAGGGGGGCATAGTTGCCAAGTCCACTTATTATAAGCGACTTTGGGCTTATTTTTCTCTCAAGTCACTTGCAAATCTCGTCAGTTGCAGGTTGCGGGTTTTTGGGCTTGTTTTTTAACATGTGGTTGCTTATTTGGGCTTGCTTTGCCGACTCCACTCAGCTCCGTACTTGCTAATGGGGCATGAGCTATCCAGGTTTTTTTATGCAGATCAGTGCATCAAGTGGGACCTTAAATCGAAAAAAATTCTCCATTGAAATGAATGGCAAGAGCAAAATTATCTTTTGATCCTGATTAAATTTTGCTACAAGTTGCACATATAATGTTTGTCAGTTTAAAAGATAATTTTCCACATAATTAAAGTTGTCGGCTCTTGTATAATAACAGTAATATTTAGTTTTTGTTTAAACGACTAGCAGACTAAAACTTCCATCATCCCACATCACTAAACTGTAATTGTGTTTAGTGCTGTTACTGATACAGGATGCTCATGTCTTTCCTTTTGATCAGTTTAAAAATGTAATTTATTCAAAGTTTTTATGTTGCCTGTGTTCACTATAAATTTGCTGTTGCTTACGCAGAATGCATATGTATTTTCCTTTAAGAGTTTACAAAATTCTGTTATTCAATGCTGACTGTGTTTACAGTCAATTCACTGCAAAAAAAAAATAATAAAAAAATATATATACAGTATATCGATATGTTATCAAGCAACAGTGTTTCCTCTGGCTTAAATACCTTGGCACGGTGGCAACATATTTTCCCCCCCGGGGGGGGCAGTAAACATACCGGAATATGTTAGTTTTATACTATTTATTTTTTTTAAATTTTACATAGTAACGTTGCATGTGGAACTTACCATTTGAAGTATTGTACAACCGAGGCTTGAATATTGGGCCAGTTAGGGTCCCGCACACACATCCTGTGTTTAGACTTTTTAAGATAAGATGAGCCTTTATTAGTCCTACAATGGGGAAATTCCAGGATTGCAACAGCACAGGAATAGCAACACTCAGAGCAATAATTTAGAAGATAAGAAAATAAGAGCAGTGAATATACATATGTACACATAAATATATATGGGTGTTTTTATTTATTAGGGGTCCAATGTGTGACATTGGTGGCAAAATTTAAAATTGATCAAATCTGCACATGAAATTGACTAATCACTATCCAGTTGTGTCAGGTTTATGAAACTATTAACTATTTTCGTAACGGCATTCGCGTTCAGGAACTCTTGAGGATGAGCGCTCACTTCAACTACTTGTAAATGGAGACGTAAATGGGACACTCGGGCTTTTGTTTCCCCGTGTGCCAATGCACTTTGCAATGGCACACGTTTTACACGAAACAACTTCAACACTTCCAGTATTTTTCACGCATCAAAACTCATCAACAGCTACATTTTCATGACATATTAAGATGTGATAACGTGTATACATACCTTCAAATTCTCCCTGTTTGTTGGATAAGACGTAAAATCACAAAAGGCGTAAATGCGGGACACGGAAGTTTGGACCTTTGATAACTTCAATATAAAGTGACCACGGTTAATCCTCTCCACATGGGTTGAGCACATCCGGGGTAGAGAAAATAAAAGTGCTTTCCCAGGGCGGTCACCTCGCCAGACGGGGCTGCGCGCGGCCGACCAAGACCGAAGACGTAAATTTTTTAAAGGACACCATATTCGATGTGTCATAAATGTTTGAGATTTTATTGAAATATTCTACATCTGAGCTTCACAAAGACTGATCTCCTTTTTACGTGTATGGTTTGGGATTTGAAAGGTGCAAAGTGAAAAGCATCAGCACTTCCTGTTTTCTGGTTACTTTACCAAATAACTTGCATGTTGCTGCGTAAATTTGGGGACACGGAAATTTATGTCGTACGAGTAAATTTGCAGGGGTCGCCGTACAAAAACCATAGATCCGATCACATTGGGGAATATTTTATTTTGAATTTGCGTTGCAACTCTGTTATCTCTTGCATTTTGAGTAGAAAGAGTTACTCAGAGATCACGTTACAGTACTTTGAAATTGATGCGATTTTCATGTCACACAAAAACTGGGAAAAATGAGGGGACACGACCAATAATTTCGATTCTAACGGCAAAATCAATGATTTTTTTTTTTAAATTGCAATGCAAGTCTGAAACTCTTTTATGTTCCCTTGCATATTATAAAAACGAAACCGACATCTGCAAATTACAGAAAAAGAGAGAGCGCTTGAAAGTCGGATACCCGTGATATAGTGCACTGGACCCCCCCAAAAAAACCAACACCCATATACACAGTGCAGAGCATTGTAGCTAGATGCAATAAACAGCAGCATAACCGTCTATTTAGTTACCCTTCATGGTATGTACCCATACATATTGTCACCCTCCATAGCGACTGATATTGTTCTAGTTGTATACTGGAGGGGACCATTTGTGTAAGTCTGTTGCGTCTTTTGCATTCAATACTATTAGGTCATCACATTTTTTTTCTGCTATCTCTGTGAGCAGCCCTGCTTAGGTTATACAGTCTGACAGCCGTAGGTAGGAAGGACCTGCAGAACAGCTCCCTCGAGCACCTAGTATGGCACAGCCTATCACTAAATGAGCTCCTCAGTGTGTTCAGCGTGTCCTGCATGGGGTGGGACTCAGACTCCAGCAGAGATGACAGCTTAGCCACCATCCTCCTCTCTCTTATTTCCCCCACTGGGTTGAGGCGTCGCCCCAGAACAGAGCTAGCTTTTTTTGATCAACTTGTTCAGTCTCTTCCTGTCAGCTGCCATGATGCTGCTGCCCCAGCAGACCACTCCATACGTAAAGGCTGGTGCCACCACAGAATCATAAAAGGTTTTCAGGAGTGCCCCTTGCACTCCAAAAGACCTGAGTCTCCTCAGGAGGAACAGCCTGCGCTGCCCCTTCTTGTAGGGTGTATTGGTGTTGTGTGACCAGTCCAGTTTATTGTTCAGGTGAACACCCAGGTACTTGTAAGATGCCACCATCTCAATGTTTGTTCCTGAATGTTTACCGGTGCTGTGGGGGGTTGGCCTCACCTGCAGCAGTCCACCACCAGTTCCTTGGTTTTCCTTGCATTTATCTGGAGGCAGTTCCACAGGCACCAGTCCATGAAGTCCTAGGTAAGTCCTCTGCACTCTGCATCATCCTCATCAGAGATGATGCCAGTGATTGCAGAGTCATCAGAGAACTTCTGTAGATGGCAGTGGGGTGTGTTGTGTGTAAAGTCAGCAGTGTAGAGGGTGAACAGGAAGGGAAAACTGTTCCCTGGGAGCCCCCCATACTGCAGATAATGATGATGGATTAGATTTAAGTGGTGCTTTACATGTCGAGTGTTATTGCAAAGTGCTTACAGTGAGTCCGTTTTTTATTCACTCCAGACAGACATTGGTAGTGGTAAGCTACTGCTGTGGCTACAGCTGCCCTGGGGCAGACTGACAGAAACATGGCTGTCAATCCGTGCCAACAGCCTCTCTGACCACTACCGAACATTTATACACATTCATACACAGTGTCTTGGACACTGGAGGCAAGGTGGGTAAAGAGTCTTGCCCAGGGACACAACGGCAGGATGGCTGGGGAGAGCGGGATTCGAACCGCGAACACTGTAGTTATTAGATGACCCACTCTACCTCCTGAGCCACTGCTCCCTCCCTGTTGTATGCCTGTTCTCTAGAACTATTAAAAAGGTGAATCTACATATTAATTTTTCTTCTCATTTGAGGCTGTGTTTGAAGTGTGTGAAGAATTATTCACCAAAGGAACCAATTTATTAAACGCCTTTATCGTGAGAATTGCATGGTTTTTAGAATTCTGTGTTTAAATTTTGAGAAAGAATCCTCTCCATCCATCTTCATGGCATTTATTTCTATTTTCAGGCAGAGCGGCAAAATCAGCAGAGGTGGGAAGAGGAGTTGCATGAGCGAGAACGGAGGTTGAAACAGCAGGAGGAGGATTTGAGAGGGCTGGCTGGACTGAAGGAGACCATCCACGTTCACGTTGTCACTATGGAGGAGGTTAGACGCACACAAACACCCTTGTAACTTTTCTTTCACCTTTTTAATTTTAATAATCCATCACCAGGTAATATTTATTTTATCACTGTCTCCTGAATATGATTTTAATTATTTTAGGAGGTGCATGTGAATGATTTATATTTGATGTTCCTCAGACTAACTCAGACTGATGAGAGTAAAGTCATATGAAGAAAAAATCCACAAATTCACAAGAAAAAAATGCAAATTTATGTATAAGAAGTTGTACATTTATATCGGAAAGGTCACATATTTATCACAAAAGTTGGTTTATTTATAAAAATAAACTTATAAAAAGTACATTTTAGTGGTGGGCAACAATTAAAAATTTTAACAGGATTAATTTCCAGAAAGCTGCATTTATTCATGAACAGTGTTGAACAAGTTACTAAAAATAGTAACTAATTACAGTTACTAGTTACTTCTTTTCAAAAGTAATTGAGTTACTTTACCAATTACTGCATGATTAAAGTAACTAGTTACTTGGAAAAGTCACTTTCACGTTACTTTTAAATGCATACATAGATTATCTTGCACACATAGCAAGATAATTTAATCAGTAGATTACAGGCTTATTAATGTCAGGCTGAAAGCAGACAGTTTCAGACAGAGCTTTTAGAACATGTTCAGTCTGCTTTATCCTGCCTTGAGAGCTCTTATTGTGGGAAAAATCTGAAGAAAATCAACACGATATTAGCTGTAATTTCCTCATTTTGGCGTGAGAGTTGGCAACCCTGCATAAAGCTGTCCATGTTTATCTTACCTTTATGATATACTGTAGATTTGATCCGATGTTCAGTAATCCAAAGAAAATGTCCATTATCCACAGTTCAAATGTCTGCTGTGGCAGAGACATGATCTAGTCCCTCAAATTCCTTTTGGACATCAAAATCCATTTTTGAATAATCTTTATCCAGGTAGCAAGTAAATATGTTTTAACTTCAGTGTATCACAGGTTTAACTATCTGATGGAAAGTCACTGTTTATTTCACATCTTCAGTGTGTAACAACGTATCTGGCAATGAGTCTGTTTAATTCTTGCTGGGTCACAAACTGTCCAGATGCATAACTGTGCTTGAAATTGTAGTGTTATTCAGTCCCTCCAGGATTTCGCGATGTTGCAATCGCACCAATTCACGCGAAATCAGCTAATCAGCGCAACTATTACACGACCTTGCAACTTTGTCCAATCACCGCAACTTTCCCGCAATTTTGGCCAATCCTCGTCAACTTCCACCAATTTCACCAATCAAATTTGTCTAACTGGCACTGAAACGGCCAGTCTAACCAATCAAATGCATCGTTGCACCTCGTTCACTTCCGTGTTTACAGTGAGTAGTGAATTTATAGTTTACAGTGAGTAATGGAACACATCTGCAAACAGAGTGTGTGATTTAAAAAAAAAACACTCACCCGTGAGGTTTTCAACACCGTCCCTTCCTCCGTCTCCCCCAGCCTGCCCGTGGACGCCTCGGCACGTTTCTGTCCTGACTGCGTGTGCGAAGCACTGGGTTTGTGTTGAAAAACATGCACTTGCTCCAAAAGCACCGCATCGTGGGAGCGCGCGTGAGGAGAGTACACTACATTACAGTCAGTGCTTGAACATCTTTAGAGGTAAAACCATTACTACATGTGGTCAGTGAGCTTTAAAACTGAATCTCCATTGTGGACGGACAAACGCATCCATCCCCCCTCGCCGTCCCACTGTAAATGAAAGGCATGTGTGTGTGTGTTTGCGCATGCGCACGTGCGTGTGTGTGGCCTGATATGCAGCAGACAGGTAGGCATGGAAAAACGGAGAATATTCTTTTTTTTTTTTTTTTTTTTTTTCCTTTTCAAAAAACACAGACTCCAATAGCCAATACAGTGCAACAGAATAATTTATTTTTTCCTCTCCGCTCAGTACTGAGTGGTTGAGAACCGTAGGGAGTTTTCAAATGAAGGTGCTGCCAATAATTTCCAAATCTATACTCTCAACATGCACGAGTTCTTCTGTATAGCAGAAGTTTCTGCTTAATTTACAAATCACTATAATACGAAATTTTTGACAATCCTGTGCTTTTCTTGTATTGTTATATAGAATACAGTGATCCCTCGCTACTTCGCGCTTCACCTTTCGCGCCCTCAGTGCATCGCGGATTTTTCAAAAATATTCATCAAAAATTCAAAATTGAGAAATAATGGGCGGGCGCTAGCAGAAGGCAGGGAGACTACATTAGACCATCAGGTATCAACACTGAGAGCCCCACCTCTCTGTTCGCTGTTCTCGTGTTGGCTCGGCTCGGAAATCTCGCAAGCTGATTGGCCGAGACGTTTCACCCCGCAAGCTGATTGGCCGAGACGTTTCACCCCGCAAGCTGATTGGCCGAGACGTTTCACCCACCTCCTCTCCCTGCCGAGCGCCCATGAAGGGAAGAAAGACCGCATTCATTGCTCTTTATCGCTCGTGTTACGTAGTCTCGCCGCGTGGAACTTTTCGCTGTTCTCTTGTGCCATTTTGTGCGAAATAGTCTTCCCGTCGAGCCACTACGCCGCCTCCTGCAGCTTCAGCTCTATCGGAAGCTGCCCTCGATGATCCTGCGCTTCTAGCACCTGACGATGAGGCGTCACCTGAGGATCAGTAAAGCTCTCATTAACCTGTGAAGTAAATCATCTTCATCTTGAGTTACGTATCTTGTTATAAGAATAAGAGTTCTAAAAACATATTTATGTACACTTTATTTACATCTACGTATGTATGTACACGTACACACACACACATCATATGAGAGAGAGAGAGTGAGAGAATGAACGTACGTATTATTTATGGATGACGTCATTAGGGGTGACGCTACTTCGCGGTTTTTCACTTTTCGCGGTCGGTTCTGGAACCCATTAACCGCGATAAGTGAGGGATCACTGTATCACTGCAGTAAACTGGGAAAAAAAGCATCTGCTTTAAAATTTGGAATTCTTCCCACAACTTTTAGTGCAGAAAACACTCTAAAAGCATTGCAACTTTTCCCGCAACTTTTTAAAAAAGCTCCCGCGAATTCAGGCTTTTTGTCCCACAACAATCATAAAAACATCCTGCAACATCCTGGAGGGACTGGTTATTTAATTATAATTGTGATCCAGTATAAAGATTACTGTTCACCCTTTATACTGCGGACTTCTCACACAACACAACACACTGCCATCTACAGAAGTTCTCTGATGACTCTGCGATCGTTGGCCTCATCTCCAACGGAGATGAAGCTGAGTACTGAGGGCTTATCCAGGACTTTGTGGACTGGTGCCATCGGAACTGCCTCCAGATCAACGCGAGGAAAACTAAGGAGCTGGTGGTGGACTGCTGCAGGCAAGGACAACCCCTCACAGCACCAGTAAATATACAGGGAACAGACATCGAGATGGTGACATCCTACAAGTACCTGGGTGTTCATCTGAACAATAAACTAGACTGGTCACACAATACTGACGCACTCTACAAGAAGGGACAGTGCAGGTTGTTCCTACTGAGGAGACTCAGGTCTTTTGGTGTACAAGGGGCACTGCTGAAGACATTCTACGACACGGTGGTGGCATCAGCCATCACTTTTGGAGTGGTCTGCTCGTCGGCCTCCGTCGGTCTATGATGACCATGGAAGAGAATCCTAAACGTCTACTCTGCTGGAACAGCACCGCCTGTGGCTGAACAGGCCGATGCGCACCGGTGTTCTACCTTCCAGCGTTGGCCGTTGGTAGGATTCAAGCCTGGGCAGGAAGATATGGAGGACAAGATGCAGCATGTCCCCCCTCTCCACGTCACTGATGAATACAAAGGAACAGCAGGGCTGCTATAGTTTGGCACCAGCGCCGTCGCAGGAGCTGCCAGAACGATGTTGAGCACAACAGAGAACTGCCTTAGGGGCTCCAACTCCGGATTTTTCCTCAGGGTTGACTCCCGAAGCCTTTCCCATGACCGGGTGTGCCGCAAGGCAGCGGAGGTTTGAAATCAGGGTTTACCTTCCCCTAGATGGGCTACCTTCCCAGGTTGACGAGCCACCATCTACCCAAAAGTGGTCTGCTTGGGCAGTGGCATTTCAGCAGCCGATAGGAAGAGACTGAACAAACTGATCAAGAAAGCTAGCTCTGTCCTGGGGCAGCGCCTTGACCCAGTGGAGGAGATGGGAGAGAGAAGGATGGTGGCTAAACTGTCATCTCTGCTGGAGTCCGAGTTCTACCCTATGCAGGACACACTGAATGTACTAAGGAGCTCATTTAGCAGCAGACTACATCATCCTAGGTGCACAACCGAGAGGTTTCGCAGGTCCTTCCTACCTACGGCTGTCAAACTGTACAACCTAAGCAGGGCTGCTTGCAGAGATGGCAAGAAGACGTGACAACCTAATAGTATTGAATGCAAAAGACGCAATAGACTTACACAATGGTCCCCTCCGGTATACAACTAGGAAAAGACCGGTAGCTACGGAGGTTGACAATATGTATGGGTACATGGTCATGCCATGTAGGATAACTAAGTAGACGGTTATGCTGCTGTTTCATTCCATCTAGCTACAATGCTCTGCACTGTGTTTATATATTTACATATTTATTCCATCTAGCTACAATGCTCCGCACTGTGTGTTTATATATTCATATATTATTCCATCTAGCTACAGTGCTCTGCACTGTCTATATATTTGTTTATATGTACATACGTATACTCGCTGCTCTTGTTTTTTTTTCTTGCCTTCTGATTGTTGCTCTGGGTGTTGCTATCCCTGTGCTGTTGCAATCCTGGAATTTCCCCATTGTGGGACTAAAAAAGGCTTATCCTATTTAATTTAGACTTAGAAGTGTATGTGTGTGGGGACAGATGGTTGATCTGTCACCACAAACACTCATACATAGAGAGTAATGCACTCGTTGGGGCACCAGCTCACTAATGTGAACACTTATAATGATTAAACTTTATACCTTTTTAATCAATCGGCCTCAAAATATTCATGAGTTCGATACTGGGAACTTAGAACATGGCACAGAATAAGGAATAAATACTCAACTACTTCTCTCTAATTTACAGATTTATTAAAATGAAACTCTGATTAAATTACATTACTTTCCAATAATCTGTAAGCAGGTGAAATGATCAACATTAAGCCATCACATTAAATTTGTAACTGGGATGGTGAATAATGGAATGTGAACACATCTGTAAACCATGGACTTTATTATGAATTTGGAACAGTTTGAAATGGAAGAATTATGAATAAATTGCCAATTTATGGAGAAAATTATAACTAATTATGTGAAAAATTCTGAATTATTTTAAGAAAGTAAAAATGGAATTTTAAGGAAAAAAGAAATATTAATTCTCTTCCATTCTGTAGCTCTGATCAGAATTATGAACTGATTTTAATATGAAACAAATTATGGCATATGTTTTATGGCACAGACATCGCGTTGGAAACCATTGATCAGCAGATGTAACAGAAGGAAAAGGGCTCACGTGAATGTTGGTTTTCGATGACTCTTTCCTCAGCCGTTGACGCAGGATGAAGGTTTATTTCAGGTGATAACGGTATATATCTGCCAGCAGATATATCTTACAAAGTCCACAGTCACAAAAGCTGAGGTTTGACTACGATGATGAGGCTTCTTCACTCCACCAGTGGGGAACTCTTGTCCGGGCAACATTCAAAGTCCAGCGGTCACACCGAGGTCTGATCGCGACACACAGTTGTAGCTAATCGGGCAACGTGAGGCTGCTTCTAGGGCTTCCTGTCTTTTTCTTCAGCCGTGTAAGATGGTATGCCAGGCGGCACAACACAAGGAGGGTTTTGTGGTTGAGTGGCGGCTCCCCTCCCAGGTCCAGTTAAATGGGACAGTCCAAAGTCTGATCAGAATTACAGGATCAGAGACAAGATTAAAATTAACTAAGTTCAAACCACAATCTCCTAGTTCTTCTTTGATGTCATGGTATGTGCAGCAACAGCTTTCAGTGTGAGGAAATGAACAATCAGTCAGTCTCTTTTGAAAAACACACAAAAACACACTGAATTTAATAAAAGTTTAAAAGGAGAAAAGTAGAAAATGCCTAGAAACAGGAGTTAAAATCTGAATCAAGATTTGCGTTCGAAGAAATGATTCCAAGACGTTTTTAAAAGAAAAACATTAAAACACAGACGTTTACACAAAGACAATACTCCATGTTCTCTGTAACACTCTGTAATACTGTCTGAACGAAGGAGTCTCCCTACTAAAGACTGAGCAAGTTTCGTGCCGAATCTCTGATTGACACAACTGATAACCAACTGTTTCCCGTCGTGGGCTGGCTTAGTGAACTTTGGTCCAATGAGCAACCAGTCCTTTGTAACTGACGAATAGGATGGAGAGAGCTGTTGTTAAGCAGAGACTGGCGGATACCAGCCATATGACTCAAGGAACATTTTGGCAACATGATACACACATCTTAATAATATGAGACTTTACTTTAGGCTTATATATGTAACTAAGCTAAGTCAGTGATTCATGCACTTTTATACTGCTTCTCCTAAAATTGCATGCAGTGGAATAAATTCATTTAAACATTTAAACATGCACATATTTAAAATCAAGGATTAATAAAATCTTTCAAACCCAAATGACTGTCCAACACAGAATGGTACATCCGAGTCCATTTGCTTTTTTTCCCTGTGATGTCCTGGAAATTTTCCTGAGGAATGAAACTTTGAAGAGAGAAAGGATTTCAGTCAAAGATGCACACAAAGTTTCAAGGCTGGTTAAATCCGACATGTCCCTGAGTTACCAGAAGGTGGCAGTGTTAAGCTGTGGATAATTCTAGGGCCTTATGAAAGACAGTCAAATTTTATGGGATGCAGTCTGGTAAATGTCAGATGGCTGATAACCAATAAAACCGTCTTAGTTGGAGAAAGTTTCCAGTTTATTTATGATGCAAGTTAATCTGTTGAAAGCATTCCTTATGGCTTGTTTAACAAAGGAATGTTGTTATCCACAGTGGTTCTGGGGTGAAGAAACAGTCCTGAGATCAGACTTTCCTGGGTGAAACAATGTCTTGGAGGAAGAATAATTTTATAGATTTTAGCCAAAGGAGTTGATGCTACAAAATCTAGCCGTGGCTGTTCAGAATACACTAGATCCACCTCACGGTGTTGTTGGCATAGCTAGCCGTTACTTAGCACTAGCTTTGTTGGAGCTTTGTTGCTGTTTTCAAGCACTTCTGAAGATTGCAGTAGGCCTCAACCAGCACTTTAGCTTGCAACCACAACAAAGGAAAAATAATCTATTTCCACAAAAACAAAGTAGCTTCATCTCTTCCTCCGCTCAGTAGTGAAGAGGCTCTTCGCAACAGGTCACGTAGACTGATGGCTGCGTCAGCTACGTAGGGTCAGTTTGTATTTATTTACGCTAAAAATGTCTATCCTAATAAAACGAGTAACACATCTGATCAAGTTTCAGTAACTAATGTATTACTGAATTTTTAAACGGTAATTTCGTTACACAGCACGTTACTGCAAAAGTAGTGGTGTTACTCCCAACTCTGTTCGCAAATAAATGCAAAGAAAAAAATTCTGTATAATGTTCTTACTTTCTGCAACTGCAGGTTTATTTAAAGTTTCCACTTGTCAAAATGACAAGTATCCAGAATATTCTCCAAAAAAGCCTCATGAGTACTGCACAAATACTGCATGGGCAAGCATCTGGCAACCACTTTAGCATTATCACACCAGTGGTTATTTGTGTAAATGCACACACCACCCAGTCAGATGTAGCAGTTAGTTCCCAGCTTCTGTCTAGCTGGAAAGTTAGCCCCTATAGTGTGCACTGGAACAGAACTCTCGGCAGTTACAGGGTGGTTACCATAGTTACACAGCACTGAGTAGCAAAACATGATATAACAAGTAATAAATCAATTTTAAATCAGTATTAAAATACTTTTGTTTGGAAGATTTTTTTTTAATAAAAATCAACTGAATTGATTTTCCCCCCACAAAAAATATATACACTGTGGCAACCTGGGGAGTGCATAATGGTTTACCACCTTAAACAGGAACAAAGGACGCGAAGATAACCTTTTGTGTGTGAGAAGTTTGTAGATGCCCTAGTAAGATAACAGGGAGGTGTCAAGGATGAATGGACTGACTGCAGTCGGACGGAGAGATTATCTTTTGTGTGTGAGAAGAGTCTAGAAGGAGATTATCTTTTGTGTGTGAGAAGAGTCTAGAAAGATGTCATGTTATTTAAGGGAAGAGTTCCTACTTGTATGCCATTCTGTCTATGCTCCTTGTGTGAGTCGTGTAATAAACTGCCTGAACCAAATCCGCCTCATTATTTACACGCTCCACACTGGTGCCCCAAGACAAATCATGGAATATGACGGAAGATCCCCGGAGCCAACCTCGACTGGAACCCCCAGCTTCGCGTGCGCTGTAGCGATCAAACTACCTGATTTTTGGCAGCACAACCCGCACTCCTGGTTCCACCTAACTGAGGCGCAGTTCGCCCTCCGAGGGATATCGGCGGATGATAAGAAATTCCACTATGTGGTCGCAGCGCTCGATGCCAGCACGGCTCAGCACATCAAGAGCCTGCTCGATCAGCCACCAGCCGACGGCAAATATGACGCGCTGAAGGCTGTCCTCATCCAGCACTACACGCTCTCGGATGGTGAGAGAGCAGAGAGGCTTCTGACGCGGACCGAGTTGGGAGACGGTTTGGCCGTGGACGTGATGGAGAAGATGCTGAGGTTAAAGGGCACAGACGACGACCGCTTCATCTTCACCCACATTTTCCTCAGGAACCTTCCAACAGCGGCGAGAGCGGCCCTGGCCAATTCGTCATTGCTGGCCAAACGGGACTATCGTGCGCAAGCCCGAGAGGCAGACCGGATCATCGTCGCGACCAAGGCTTTCGTGACCATTGCGGCAGCGACGGATCCCGGCACGTCGACACGAGGAGGCGAGGAGCCGCCGACGGCAGCAGCAGAACCACCGACGGCAGCAGCAGCGGGGGCCAAGGAACGTGGCGGTGACGCGCTTTGCTTCTACCACCGCCGCTTTGCAGAGAGGGCACGCAAATGTATACCACCGTGCCAGTTCAAGCGCTCAGGAAACGCCAAGACCGGGGGTCGGTAGCAGCCGCGACCCTCGGGGAGGAGAACAAGCTGCTCTATTTGATGGACGCACGCTCAGGGAGGCATTTCCTCGTGAACACCGGCGCACAGAAGAGTTTCATCCGGCAGACCTACGCTGACCGGCTGGCAGGAACCAGCGGCCCCAAGATGGCAGCAGCAAACGGCTCAGACATTAAGACCTTTGGTGAGGGGACTCTTGTCTCTACACAGTCGTACATTTGAATGGACTTTTGTTGTAGCAGCATCGAATTATCATATACTGGGAGCTGATTTTCTATGTGCACATGGGTTGTTGGTAGATATCGCTAACAGGCGCCTGGTTAATGCACTGTCTGATAATAATGTACTGTCTTTTGACTCTCTCCCCTGTATAACTCGAGTGACCCGGCCAACAGCACAAGCCAACATCACAGCAGCATGCGGTAAGTTCCACACACTGCTCGCTCAGTTCCCAGCACTCACAGTCCCGACGTTTTCAGCAGCTATCGCTAAATATGGGGTGGAGCATTTTATCACCACCACCGGGGCGCCCGTTTTTGCAAGACCTCGGCGCTTGGACGCAGCTAAACTGGCCATAGCGCGCGAGGAGTTCGCTAACCTAGAGAGGTTAGGCATCATCAGGCGCTCAAACAGCCCATGGGCTTCCCCGCTACACATGGTTCCTAAAGCTGAAGGTTCGTGGCGACCTTGCGGCGATTTCCGCAGGTTAAACAACGCTACAGCGCACGACCGCTACCCAGTTCCCCACATTCAGGATTTTTCCGCTCACCTCGCAGGAGCGCGCATTTTTTCTAAGATAGATTTGGTCCGTGGTTACCACCAAGTCCCAGTGCGCGCTGAGGACATACCCAAAACAGCGGTAATAACTCCGTTTGGTTTATTTGAGTTCTTGCGCATGCCGTTTGGGCTTAAAGGGGCAGCACAGACGTTCCAACGCATGATGGATGCAGTGCTGCGCGATCTCCCTTTCGTGTTCGTCTACCTGGACGATATCTTGGTAGCCAGCGCGTCCGAAGACGAACACGAAACCCACCTCACAACAGTTTTCCGAAGGTTGGAAGAGCACGGTTTAATAATCAACCCAGCGAAATGTTAGTTTGGGGTGACGGGGATTGATTTTTTTTTTTTTAATTTTTTTTTTTTTTTTTAGGGCACTGCGTCTCTCCCGAAGGAGCAGTTCCGCTGCCTGACAAAGTGCGCGCAGTGACAGATTTTCCTCGACCGCAAACGGTCAGGGCGCTACAAGAATTTTTGGGAATGGTGAACTTTTATAACCGTTCCCTTACCCGCCGGGCAGCACAGCTCATGCAGCCATTGTACGCTGCGCTCAAAAAACAGAAACCCGCGAATAGGGTCGAATGGACCCCGGAACGAGAGCAGGCGTTCTCGGAAGTTAAAGCACCCCTGGCAAACGCCGCATTGTTGGCACATCCAGACCCAACGGCCCGCATAGCCCTCACCACTGACGCCTCAGATGTGGCCATAGGGGCTGTCGTGGAGCAGCGCGTCGCCGGGGCTTGGCAGCCGCTTGCCTTTTTCAGCAGAACCTTGCGCGACAATGAACGTAAATACAGCGCGTTCGACAGAGAGTTGCTGGCTCTCCACCTGGCCATTCGCCATTTCCAGTTCTGGCTGGAAGGGCGCAATTTTACTGCGTTCGTTGACCATAAACCACTATCATTCGCGATGGCCAAAGTTTCAGAACCTTGGTCGGGCCGGCAGCAGAGGCAGCTGGCCGCGATCTCAGAGTTTAGTACCGATATTCAGCATGTGTCGGGCAAACTGAATGTAGCGGCAGACTGCCTCTCGCGCGCCGTTGTGGCCCCGGTCTGTGTAGGGTTGGATTACGCAGCCATGGCTGCGGAGCAGGCTAGTGACGCGGACGTGCGTGTGCTCCAGTCTGGACCAACAGGGTTAAGGCTGGAGAAGAGGACGCTGCTTAACGGCATTCTCCCCTTAATCTGCGACGTCTCCACGGGTCGCCCACGGCCTGTGGTTCCAGCCGCGTGGCGCCGCCGCGTGTTTGAGTCGGTTCACTCTTTGGCACACCCAGGGGTGCGCGTGTCAGTCAAAATGGTAGGAGAGAAATATGTGTGGCCAGGCCTTCGCAAACAAGTGAAAGAGTGGGCGGCAGCCTGCGTGGCGTGCCAATGAGCCAAGTTTCACAGACACACGAAGGCTCCTTTGGAGCCGTTTCACATCCCGGCTAAGAGGTTCGACCATGTCCACGTGGACCTCGTAGACCCCCTTCCGCCATCACAGGGGTACACGCATCTCCTGACAATGGTGGACCGCACCACGCGCTGGCCAGAAGCGGTTCCGCTGGCGGCAACCACGGCCAAGGAGGTGGCGAGCGCGTTTTTAACAGCATGGGTGGCACGTTTTGGAGTTCCGTCGGACATTACGTCCGACAGAGGCTCTCAATTTGTTTCTGAACTCTGGTCAACCATGGCCCGCAGCCTAGGTGTCTCAATTCACCGCACAACCGCGTACAACCCGCAGGCTAATGGGTTATGCGAACGTTTTCATAGGTCGTTAAAAGCGGCTCTGAGGGCTTCACTGACGGATGCAAATTGGGTACACAGGCTACCATGGGTTTTATTGGGGTTACGTTC
Organism: Pholidichthys leucotaenia; assembly: GCA_020510985.1. Classification (NCBI taxonomy): domain Eukaryota; kingdom Metazoa; phylum Chordata; class Actinopteri; order Cichliformes; family Pholidichthyidae; genus Pholidichthys; species Pholidichthys leucotaenia. The sequence goes on from CM035843.1 coordinate 26,568,611, forward strand.
TGCGCCTAAAGAGGATCTGGAAGCTTCCCCGGCAGAACTCGTTTTTGCACAACCACTCCGGCTGCCTGGGGAGTTTCTGCCAGATAATCCTGCGCCGGGCAGCTCCCCGTCTCAGCTGCTGCAGCGTTGCATAGACTCAAGCACGCTGCCGGGCCCTGCCCACCACAGTTTTCCGCACGTTTTTGTGCTTAAAGCTTTGAAAAACGCAGAGTTCGTGTTTGTCAGACACGACGCCCCCCCCCCCCCACTGCGCCCACCTTATGATGGACCGTTTAGAATGCTGGAAACAAGGGATAAGCATTTTTTGCTAGACTTGGGGGGGGGGGGGTAGGAGGGAAAAAATTGGCATTGACAGACTTAAACCTGCTTTTGTTGTGGCTGACGAGCAAGTGCTGTTGGCGAGGGCCCCTCGGCGTGGAAGACCCCCACGGGGCGCTTCCCAGAGAAAAGATTCTCCAGAGCACCCACACGGACAGTCAAAAAGTTTTCACCCCCAGACATCAGCCCCCCAGCATGGCAGCGCCACGGAGGCGGCGAATCCTGGCTACAGCAGATACGGCAGAAGACTGAAGCCCAAGCAGCATGCGGACTGATGTTGATTGTTCTACAGCATGTGGACTGATGTTAATGGTTCTATCACAGCATGTGGACTGTTACCCTTTTGTCCTAAGTTGCTGGGGAGGGGGTGTGGCAACCTGGGGAGTGCATAATGGTTTACCACCTTAGACAGGAACAAAGGACGCGAAGTTAACCTTTTGTGTGTGAGAAGTTTCTAGATGCCCTAGTAAGATAACAGGGAGGTGTCAAGGATGAATGGACTGACTGCAGTCGGACAGGGAGATTATCTTTTGTGTGTGAGAAGAGTCTAGAAGGAGATTATCTTTTGTGTGTGAGAAGAGTCTAGAAGGATGTCATGTTATTTAAGGGAAGAGTTCCTACTTGTATGCCATTCTGTCTATGCTCCTTGTGTGAGTCGTGTAATAAACCGCCTGAACCAAATCCGCCTCATTATTTACACGCTCCACAACACTACTGCTCAAAAGTTTGGGGTCACTTAGAAATTTCCTTATTTTTGAAAGAAAAGCATTGTTTTTTTTCAATGAACTTTAAACTAATCAGAAATACACTCTATACATTGCTAATGTGGTAAATGACTATTCTAGCTGCAAATGTCTGGTTTTTGGTGCAGTATCTACATAGGTGTATAGAGGCCCATTTCCAGCAACTATCACTCCAGTGTTCTAATGGTACAATGTGTTTGCTCATTGTGTCAGAATTCTCCAGATTACCTCAACAAATTAACAGCTAGAATGCCAAAGGTCTGCAATGCTGTAATTGCTGCAAATGGAGGATTCTTTGACGAAAGCAAAGTTTGAAGGAAAAAATTATTTCAAATACAAATCATTATTTCTAACCTTGTCAATGTCTTGACTATATTTTCTATTCATTTTACAACTCATGGTGATAAATAAGTGTGACTTTTCATGGAAAACACAAAATTGTCTGGGTGACCCCAAACTTTTGAACGGTAGTGTATACAGTTTATTTTCATTTCCCCCCACCCCCACAAGAGTAAATACAGCGGCCTCCAGCGCTAAGCCCCTCCACCACCCCGTCTCTCTCTGATACAAATCCACTTGAAACATGGCAGCATGCTCGGAGAAAAGGTTGGATCTTGTTCCTAAAAATGGCAGGCTTACCTTTGTCATTGGCTTAAATTTGTTCATTTTCGCACTTTTTGATGATGAACATTTCACAGCTGATGACTGGAGTCTGAAAAGTGTTCACAAAGTGTAAAAGTCAGCTTTCACTGCAGATTTGTTTGCAGTTGCTATGGTTATGTGGTGGCAGAGTCATTTCACAATGGTGATTAAACTCCAGATGGACTTTTTTTCAAGAGGCAGTGAGGCATTTATTTTACATAATGTAACAGGATGAGATTGCACTTTATGTATTCAACCTAGATGATACAGGAACCCTTTGCCCCTCAGCATCTAAAGGCTGAAGCAGTATTGTCGTCACCCAGCCGGCCAGATGGGCAGTAGGGGTGGGACTCTTTAGACACCCAACGATTCAAGGCTATTACAATTCAGTGGGCTCCGATTCGAGCCAATTATGATTCTCAGTGCATCTCAATGCTTTTTTTTTTTCTCTGTTCAGGATTTTTTTCTTCCCACTGTGTGGCATCTTACTTTTAAAGCATTTGCAATGGGCCATGAATTTACTTCCATCTTTTAATGTTTCCAAAAATCAACATGAAAAGTGCAACTGTAGTAGCGCATTTGCTGCTATAACACAGACTTCAGAGTAGGGGTGTGCCATATCCTATCTTTCACAATAATACCGGTATAAGTCTTGATACCGGTGTAAAAATGAATGTCGCGATATTTGGGGTCTGCTGTGTGACAATGCCACGCTGTTATGCTGCCAACAGAAGTTGCGCGTGACCGCAAAACAAACATGGCGTGGGAAGGTGTTGCTCCGTCTGCATCCAGTTGAGTTCCCTCTGTTCTCTGATGGCCTCTTCTCTTCTCTCCAGAGTTCAGGTCAGGATTGTACATTGATAAGGTCCAAATGTGAATTTTGAAATCACTGCCTGGGAGCAGCTCTGCGATCCACATGGTGAGGACATCGACGGCCTCACTCACACCATCACGGACTACATCAGCTTCTGTATGGACAACACCGTACCCACCAAGATCATACAGTGTTGCTCGAACAACAAACCCTGGATCAACCCTGAGATAAAATCACTACTGAGAGAGAAGAAGAGGATCTTCAGGTCGGGGAACAGGGAGATGCTGAAGTCTGTACAGAGGGAGCTAAGGAGGAAGATCAGAGAAGGCAAGGACAGCTTCAGGAAGAAGATGGAGGACAAGCTGCAACAGAGCGACATCAGCGGGGTCTGGAGAAACCTTAAAACCATCTCTGGGATCCAGAATACTTCCTCCCAGGCCACGGGGGGCAGGGAGTGGGTGAACAATCTGAACCCGTTTTTTAATAGGTTTGACCAACTGCCCTCCGCCCCCGCCTGCACAACTACCACTGCTGCCTCTACCGTCATCGAGACCTGCTGTCCACACCCCCTCCATCTGCACCCCCCACTCCCAGCACACAGCACCCCAACCTGACCCTCACTAAGACCCAGGTGATGGCGGAGCTGAGAAAGACTAAGGCGAGGAAGGCCTCGGGCCCGGACTGCATCAGCGCGAAGCTCCTCAAGTCCTGGGCAGACCAGCTGTGTGGGATTGTAGAGCACATCTTCAACCTGAGCCTGAAACTGGGGAGGGTACCACAGTTGTGGAAAACATCTTGTGTGGTACTCGTACCAAAGACTTCCCACCCCAGAGACCTGAACAGCTACAGACCAGTGGCCCTGACGTCTCACCTGATGAAGACCCTGAAGAGACTGCTCCTTGCTCACCTCCGCCCCCTGGAGGGACCAGCGATGGATCCATTCCAGTTCGCCTACCAGCATGGCATTGGGGTGGAAGATGCAGTGATCTTCCTCCTCCCCCGTTCCCTGTTCCACCTGGAGAAGCCTGAGAACGCGGTGAGGATCATGTTCTTTGACTTCTCCAGTGCTTTCAATACCATCCAACCGATGATCCTGAGGGACAAGCTGCTGTGCACAGGGGTGGACCAGCACCTGTCATCGTGGATCCTGGACTACCTCACAAACCAGCCACAGTTTGTGAGAACCGAGGATTGTGTGTCCGACACCATCATCGGCAGTACGGGGGCCCCCCAGGGAACGGTTTTGGCTCCCTTCCTGTTCACCCTTTATACTGCGGACTTTTCACACAACACAACACACTGCCATCTACAGAAGTTCTGACGGCTCTGCGATTGTCGGCCTCATCTCCACCGGAGATGAAGCTGAGTACAGAGGACTTATCCAGGACTTCGTGGACTGGTGCCATCGGAACTGCCTCCAGATCAACGCGAGAAAAGCTAAGGAGCTGGTGGTGGACTGCCGCAGGCAAGGACAACCCCTCCCAGCACCAGTAAACATCCAGGGAACAGACATTGAGATGGTGACATCCTACAAGTACCTGGGTGTTCATCTGAACAATAAACTAGACTGGTCACACAATATCGACACACTCTACAAGAAGGGACAGCGCAGGCTACATAAAAAATTAAATTAAATCACCATTTATTGTCATTCAACCATACAACCAATCATGTACAGTAGAACAAAATTGTGTTTCTCCTATCTACAGTGTTAATCACACACACCCCATATATAGAATCAGAGGGGCTGCTGCCATGCAAGGCGCTGCCGCAGATTTCCCTCCTCCATTCCATTATTGCTGAGCACCAAGCTGGACGGCAGGAAGTTCCACTTTTATATGGTCTTCGGCATGACCCGGCCGGGATTTGAACCCCTGCCTCCCAGGTGTGGGGCGGATGCTCTACCAACTGCGCCACCACCTGGGTGCGCGACCGAGAGGTTTTGCAGGTCCTTCCTAACTACGGCTGTCAGACTTTATAACCTAAGCAGGGCTGCTCGCAGAGATGGCAACAAAACATGACGACCTAATAGTATTGAATACAAAAGACGCAACAGACTTACACAAAATGGTCCCCTCCAGTATACAACTAGGACAATATCATTTATCCTTTTTTTTTTTTTTTTTTTTTTTTCCCTTTGAAAGACAAAAGTAAAATAGAAAGATGTCTTTACCTTCTTTACATGTTTCAACTGCACTGCAGCCTTCATCAGAAGAGTCAGCTGATTGCTGCCAGGTGACATTTATCAGCTGATTTTCGTAGGCGGGGCCAGCTCAGCAGATCTGTCAGATCCGCCGAGCCGGCCCCGCCTCCCGCCGTCAGATGGTCTCTGGAGAATGTGGTCCCAGGTGTGAGAAAGCATAAAGGCCCCCTCATCTCGGTTCATGGTGTCTTTTCCCCGCTTTCTGATCTCTATTGCCTCCTTGATCCAACGTTTGTGTCTGTTGCTCTCCGATCCAATAATTTTTGTGTTGTCCCAGTCCATGATGTGATTATTTCTTTTGCAGTGGTCCGATATAGCTGATTTTAATGTTTCTTGTTCTGCTTTTTCTTTTTGTGATCTTGTGAGTCGTCCTTGCGTTTCCTTCTCACATTCCTTTTGGTGTTCTTTTTTTCTTGTGGTGAATAATCTTCCGGTTTCTCCAATGTAGGTTTTGTTACATGATCTGCATGATATTTCATATAATACATTGCATTTATTGTCTTGTTCTATTCTGTCCTTGGGGTGTACTAATAACTGTCTTAATTTTTTGTGTGGTTTGACTGCTGTGTTTATTTTGTATTTTTTCATGATCCTTTGAATTGGTTCCGTGATCCCTCGTATGTATGGTATAGTTATGGTTTCCTTGTTTTTGATTTCAGCTTTTGTTCTGTGTCTTGTGTCCTGTTTATTTTCTTTGTTTTTGACTTGCTGTTTCCCTTTGTTTATGGCCCATACTGGATATTGGCAGCGTATAAGTGCATGTTTTATGTGGTTTTCCTCTTCCTGTCTGTCTTCTTGTTCCGTGATGATGATGGCTCGTTCATATAATGTCCTGACGACTGATAGCTTGTGTGCTGTGGGGTGCGGAGCAGCACTCCGGAACGCAGTCGCAGGAATCCTCAAAACGGCCAAATTACCACAAAGCAACGTTACAAGAAAAGAAGAAAAAGCATTAAACTCACTCAAGACAGATAAAACGATCACAATACTCCCAGCAGATAAAGGCAGAACAACAGTAATTTTGGACACGGAAACATACGAAAAACAGATGGAAACCATGTTGGCAGACAGTAACACATACGAAATCATTAAAACAAACCCGACAGAAGAAAAGAAAAAAATGCTCAAAGCCCTTCTAAAACCTCTATTAGAAAGCAATAAAATCACAAAGGACGCATATGATCACCTGATCCCCACAGCCAGCATCACCCCTCGGATTTATGGAACACCGAAAATACATAAAAAGGATATCCCACTGCGGCCAATAATAGACAGCATTGGATCAGTCACATACAACTTATCAAAAGCCCTAGCTGAAATCATCAAACCCCTCCTTGGACTATCAGACTTTCACTGTAAAAATTCAAAAGAGCTGGCACAAGAACTCAAAGACATAAAAATAGAATCAGACGAGATCCTCATCTCACATGACGTCATCTCTTTATTCACAAAGACTCCTATTGACGTCACACAACATATAGTGCAAGAACGCCTCAACAAGGACAGTACCCTAAAAAGACGCACCAACCTCACAGTCCATGACATATCCAAATTACTACAGTTTGTTGCAAAATCCACTTATTTTCAATTCAGAGGAAAAATCTACAAACAAAAAGAAGGATTTGCAATGGGAGACCCACTATCAGCCATCATGAGCAGTTTTTTTATGGAGGATCTGGAAAATAAAGCCATCAACACAGCACCCACAATATGCAAACCCACCCTTTGGAAGAGATACGTAGATGACATTCTGGAAAAAATAAGGAAAGGACATACACAAGAACTCACTGACCATCTGAACAGTACAGACAGTACGGGGAACATAAAATTCACACACGAAGAGGAGGAAAATGGCACCATAGCCTTTCTGGACATGAAAATCCACCACAACGAGGATGGCAGCATAAAAATCACAGTCTACAGGAAACCAACCCACACAGATCAATACCTACTTTGGACATCGGAACACCCCACAGCACACGAGCTATCAGTCGTCAGGACATTATATGAACGAGCCACCATCATCACGGAACAAGAAGACAGACAGGAAGAGGAAAACCACATAAAACATGCACTTATACGCTGCCAATATCCAGTATGGGCCATAAACAAAGGGAAACAGCAAGTCAAAAACAAAGAAAATAAACAGGACACAAGACACAGAACAAAAGCTGAAATCAAAAACAAGGAAACCATAACTATACCATACATACGAGGGATCACGGAACCAATTCAAAGGATCATGAAAAAATACAAAATAAACACAGCAGTCAAACCACACAAAAAATTAAGACAGTTATTAGTACACCCCAAGGACAGAATAGAACAAGACAATAAATGCAATGTATTATATGAAATATCATGCAGATCATGTAACAAAACCTACATTGGAGAAACCGGAAGATTATTCACCACAAGAAAAAAAGAACACCAAAAGGAATGTGAGAAGGAAACGCAAGGACGACTCACAAGATCACAAAAAGAAAAAGCAGAACAAGAAACATTAAAATCAGCTATATCGGACCACTGCAAAAGAAATAATCACATCATGGACTGGGACAACACAAAAATTATTGGATCGGAGAGCAACAGACACAAACGTTGGATCAAGGAGGCAATAGAGATCAGAAAGCGGGGAAAAGACACCATGAACCGAGATGAGGGGGCCTTTATGCTTTCTCACACCTGGGACCACATTCTCCAGAGACCATCTGACGGCGGGAGGCGGGGCCGGCTCGGCGGATCTGACAGATCTGCTGAGCTGGCCCCGCCTACGAAAATCAGCTGATAAATGTCACCTGGCAGCAATCAGCTGACTCTTCTGATGAAGGCTGCAGTGCAGTTGAAACATGTAAAGAAGGTAAAGACATCTTTCTATTTTACTTTTGTCTTTCAAAGGAAAAAAAAAAAAAAAAAAAAAGGATAAATAATTGAAAGAAGACAAAATGAACCTGTTTGACGTAGGACAATATCAGTCGCTATGTAGGGTGAGAATATGTATGGGTACATATTCATACTATGTGGGGTAACTAAATAGACTGTTATGCTGTTTATTGCATCTAGCTACAATGCTCCGCACTGTGTATATATATTTATATGTATATGTGTGTATTCACTGCTCTTACTTTCTTATCTTCTAAATTATTGCTCTGAGTGTTGCTATCCCTGTGCTGTTGTGATCCTGGAATTTCCCCATTGTGGGACTAATAAAGGCTCATCTTATCTGATCTTATCTTATCTTATGTCCACATAGTATGACAGCGATAACTCCAGCAAACTCATTTGAACACTTAAATGTGTGTTCCGTTAGAATTGAATGAGTTTGTGCCATGACTAGGGCTTCACATGTCTGTTTGGAGTTGCATCATAGACTGTCCTACTGCAACAGTACCTCAGTCTCGAGAGTTCTTTCTTCATTCTGCCACGATTATTTATTTATTTTTTTTGGGGGGGGTGGATTTGACTTTGATTTTGTATACTTTGTTGGTCCCCAGAGGGGAAATTGAGGGCATCCATCTGGATGGATGAAGCAGCCACGGTATGGTGCTATCCCTTAACCATTCACAAACACATTCACACCTAGGGCCACTTTATAGAGTCTCCAGTTAATCTAACCTGCATGTTTTTGGCCTGTGGGAGGAAACCGGATTAATCAAGAGTAATAATAATTCAATTCAATTCACCTTTATTTATATAGCGCCATTTCACAACAGTCATCTCATAGCACTTTCAACAGTAGGGGAAACCCCCACAATTGCAGAAAGACCCCAGCAATCAGGCAATCCCTTGTGAGCAAGCGCTTGGCAATGGTGGAGAGGAAAAACTCCCTTTTAACAGGAAGAAACCTCCAGCAGAACCAGGCTCAGGGAGGGGCAGTCATCTGCTGCGACTGGCTGGGGGATGAGGGGATAGAGAAGATGAAAAGAACTGACATGTAGAGAGCAAATGGCACAATGCGGACTCAATCTATGGGAGAGAACAAACCGATGTTAATGACCAGCAAAAAAAAAATATTGCATTGAGAGTGAAGAAAGGAGTGAAGCCCAGTGCATTATTGGAGGTCCCCCGGCTGTCTAAACCTATTAGCAACATAACTAAGGGAGGGTTCAGAGACACAGGATTCCTCCCTAATTGTAGGCTATATCAAAAAGGAAGGTTTTAACCCTATTTTTAAAAACAGAGATCGAGTCTGACTCCCGAATCCAGATTGGCAGCTGGTTCCACAGGAGAGGAGCTTGATAACTGAAGGCTCTGCCTCCCTTTCTTTTCTTTTTTTCTTTCTTTATTTTATTTAATATGGACATAACAAATTACATTAGTACAATCACAAGGAGAGACCAGATGCTTTGCATAGGTGTATATAGCACAAGTGCTAATTCTCAACACCAGTCCATAGGTGGCTTATATAGGTCATAAATTAGGCTGTACAAACAAATTTTACAAGTTAATTAAAATTACAAATACATTACAAATTATAAATGGAGCAAGAGATCCATGATCACAACAAACACAATTCAGACTAGACATGCACACATTGCTGGTGGGATTTTAGCCAATCTTTAGCGCCTCTGTTGAAGAGGTTGGCATTTGTCTCCAATTTTAAGTGAGTTGGCAGAGTTCCATAAGTTTGCCCCTTTTATGGAGAAAGCAGACTGACCAAATGAAGTTCTAGACATGGTGACAATGCAGTCACCATTGATGGAAGCTCGTGTGCATGCTCTGCTAGAGCTCGAGCATCTAGCCACCAAACCAGAGAAAGGAGTACTTTTGGACTTTTTGGACTTTTTATCCCATTGTACTTTTGGAGATTCTAGGTATTACAAGTAATCCAGCATTTTGGGAGCGTAGTGCTCTGTTAGGATTATAGGGTAGCATCAGATCTTTTAAATAAAAAGGGGCCTGATTGTTTAGAGCTTTGTAAGTAAGAAGAAGGATTTTAAACTTAATTCTAAACTTTATGGGAAGCCAATGAAGGGAGGCCAGAACCGGAGAGATATGATCTCTCTTTCTAGTACCTGTTACAACTCTTGCAGCAGCATTTTGGATCAACTGAAGACTTTTTAAATATGTTTTAGGACAACCTGATAATAAAGAGTTACAATAATCTAATCTAGAGCCAATAAAAGCATGGATCAGTTTCTCAGCATCACTCTGAGACAAGATACTCCTAATTTTGGCAATATTAACCAAATGATAGAAGGCAGTCTTAGAAACGAATTTAATAGGTGAATTGAAAAACAGATCTTGATCAAAAATAACTCAAGTTCCTCACAGAACTATTAAGAATAAGAGTAACCGCATCCAAACTAAAAGTTTGATTTGGAAAGGTATTTCTAAGGTTTTTTGGACCAACAAGAATGACTTCAGTCTTATCTGAATTTAATAGCAGGAAATTACAAGTCATCCAAGCTTTGATTTCCTGAAGACAGGCTTCTAACTTGGCTAATTGATTACTGTCCTCTGGCTTCATTGACAGGTGTAATTGTGTGTCATCTGCATAACAATGAAAATGTATACAGTGCTTTCTAATAATGTTGCCTAACGGAAGCATATATAAACTAAAAAGAGTAGGGCCTAGCACAGATCCCTGTGGAACTCCATGACTGAGCTTTGAGTTGAAAGAAAACTCATTATTGACATGAACAAACTGGAACCTATCAGATAAATAAGATCTAAACCACTGCAACGAAGTTCCATTAAGTCCAACATAGTGTTCTAATCTATCAAGTAGAATATTATGATTGATAGTATCAAAAGCTGCACTAAGGTCTAAAAGGACAAGTACTAATAAGTAATAATCAAAGAAATTGTTCGCAATCAAGGGGGGTATTGCATTATCATGCGATAACATGTTAATTTGCCCACCACTAGTAAATTTTCAAGAAAAAAAGTCACAAATTTATTTGGAAATGAGAAGAGGCACAAAATTATGAGAAAATGGATAAGAGTAAACTGCTTAAGTAGCTTTTTAGTAGATATTTTCTGTTACTAGTTTCTTTGATATTGGTCTTCCATACAGTGGTATGCAAAAATTTGGCAAATAGCATATTTTGGTGTTTTGTTTTTAATCAGTGTGTTTAATTATGTGTATAGGGCTACCAGACTTTTGCACAGGCCACAGTTGTGTTTATGTATTTCATATTGTTCCAATTATTATATAGAGCGTAATAATGCTTTACTGTTCACTTGTAATGTTAACTTTTTTACATGCCCTACAGAGACTGTGTTTGCATCTTTTAAATGAAAAAGTGTGCCATTTGTCAAGTCGGTGGCCAAACTGTTGCATACCACTGCATACTTAAATTATTGGTATCCTAAAGTAATGCTACTCTTACTTGAGAGCAATGTCTGGTGACTCAATCCCAGGAAAAACCTGAGGATTGTTAACTGTCTGATAACACTGGTCAACACCAACTTTATTGCCTAATTTTTTTTTAGCTGATTTAGGACAATTTTGATGTACTGAATCCAAAAATCACATTGGTTTTGCTCAATCAGGTCAACTTTTTGAACTTATGGCCACATGTTTTCTTACGTTTTTGTTTACATGTACGGATATTTTTGCTTTATATGATGCAAAATTCTTTGTCATGAAATTCTCTGAATTTTGAACAATGATGACGACACATTCAATTTACATGTACTCACTCACCTTTATCAATGTCTACTATTCAATTTACAGTATACCTGTACAACTGCTTATAACTTAACATAAAAAACCTGACCTGATCAAGAGAAACGGATGTCATTTTTGGATTCATCCATCCATCCATCTTCTTCCACTTAATCCTTTTCGGGTCGCGGGGGGGCTGGAGCCTATCTCAGCATCTTTGGGTGAGAGGCAGGGTCCACCCTGGACAAATCACCAGTCCATCGCAGGGCCAACACAGAGAGACAGACAACCATTCACTCTCACAGTCATACCTAAGGACAATTTAGAATCCCCAGTTTTGATGCCAATTAACCTAACTTGCATAAATTGTCTTAAATCAGTTGAAAAACACAGACAACTTACAAAAAAATTATTTTTATGTTGTGTAATGATGCAGCTTAAGGCCTAGGCCACATGCAAATGGGCATTTTACAATCTTAGCTTTTTATATGTGGTTTTGACCTTTCATCCACACATGAATGCTCTTTTGAGCACTAAAAAATAACTTTTTCGCTTTTCACTGACTCCAGCAACAATATTTGTGTGTGGACTGGCTAACCAAAGTTTTTTCCCAGGTTGTTTCCATGACAATGGCCAACACAGGAAAGATTGTGCTGCCGTTTTAACTTTAGCAGGACTTTTTGCACACACTAGTGCAGGGGTTTGCAACCTTTTCCAACCTTCTCTGACTAAAACTGAACTGGCTGAGAGCTGCAACAGCCATTTGACCATTAAAATAAAGATTAAACTGATTATGAAGTTTTATATATATATCAGTGAATATACAAGAAATGTAGTTCATGTAACAGTTACGAATTTATACTACAACAGTGAAGAAAACTGATGGAACTTTGCTATAATGTGTTGCAACAAATAAAAAAGCCAGACTCTTTTGAAGAAATGTTATATGGTGCAGTGTGTAATCTATCTAGCTATCTGACATCAAAATGCAAATATTTTCCTTCATACTGGTCATTATTCCCTTATTAAATATTTGCAATAACCTACAAAAGTCTTTGTAAACTGAGTTTGGCATAAAACTTGGAAAGACAGTACAGTGATCCAAAATGGCCGGACCCTCTTCCTGTATATAAAAGAATAACCATACAATACAAAAACGACCCCACAGTTTTTACTTAAATGATTATATAACAATGGAATCTATATAATGATTTTATGCTGCATTAAATTTCATAATTTAGATTACCAGAAATATTATACACTGCTCCTTTAGCTGAAAACCAAACTGTGCAGGCCGACATTTGAATTCTTCTCATATTTAGGGAAAATGGGCCCCTTTGAAATAAATAAACCACAACAAACCGTTGTATGCTATCACAAAAAGAGGTTGTTTTTTTTTTTAAATAGTCCAATGTGTAGGTTATTCAGTAATTTCAGGGTGATATCTTTCTTTTTTTTATTCTTCAGCCATGTACAGCAATCAACCATCCTGCATGAACATAAAACATAACCAGCTTTACTTTCCTTACCTTGGAGATGTTTATTCAGTGAGGTCAGAGGATTTATCATGTTCATGAAGTGAAACTTTTCCAGTCAGTCTGCATCTGTCAGTTAAGAAGAAGTCACTCTTTTTTGCTCATCTCCAGCTTTTTTTTTCTTTTTGGCAAAGGCTGTGCTTGTTCTGGCAAAGTTTCTAGTTCTGCTTGATTGATTTTTCTTATTTTGGATTTGTCCCTATCTCACCGAGGGCAAGGAGGATCAGCAGCCAGCTGCTGCAGGCAATTGCTGTCCGTGCATGTGAAGCCACTGTGAAGTTTGGTCGGATGTGGCGTGTATTTTAGTCGACAACATAATAAAACATTTAATATACAACAAGTAAAATACAGTGTTTCCTCTGGCTTAAAGACATTGGTGCGGTGGCAACATATTTTTGCGGGGGGAGGCAGAAAACACATATGTATGAATATGTTAATTTTATACTATTTATTTCTTTTTTAAAATTTTGCACAGTAACTTTGCATATAATAATAATGCATCAGATTTATATAGCACTTTATCATAGACACTCAAAGACACTTTTTACAGATACATTATTCATTCACTCCAGACAGACAATGGCAAGCTACTACTGTAGCCACAGCTGCCCTGGGGCAGGCTGACGAAACGTGGCTGCCAATCCGGGCCAACGGCCTCCACCGAACATTTATACACATTCATACCCAGTGTTATGGACACTGGAGGCAAGGTGGGTAAAGTGTCTTGCCCAGGGACACAACAGCAGGATATCTGGGGAGAGCAGGATTCGAACCGCCAACCATCTGGTTATTGGACAACCCGCTCGACCTCCTGAGCCACTACCGTGCATATGGAACTTACAATTTGAAGTATTGTTACAACCAAGGCTTGAATGTTGGAATATTGGGTCAGTTGGGGTCCCACCCAGACGTCCTGTATTTGGACTTTTTACTGGTGTCATCCATCTCTCCTTCCTCTGCTCTCACCTCTCCTGGACCCTCTGCCTGAACACTTTCCTCTCCTTGGCTCCTGTCTTCTGTCTCATCTCTTCTGTCTCATCTTGCCCTCTCTGAGCCCTGTCTAATTCAGGTTCTCTCTCTGTCTATGGTGGTATACAAACAGGTTAGAAAATATCAAGTGCCATGTAAATTAAAGGAGACAACCAAAAATTTCTGGTTAAGGGTACAAAGAGCACTCACTTAAAACTTGAGTAACAACTTCATTCTTGAAGGTTTGAGGTTTTTCTCCAAAATTTATAACAATTTTCTTATAGTCTTCTACTTTTCTCTGTAAATTTATCTAAATTTGAAACCATTGTCCTCAAATTTGTAATTTCCTCTTGTAAAATTGACTTTTCTTGTACATTTGAGACTTTATTATAAATTTGTGGATTATTTTATGGCTTATTTTTGTCTGTTTTTTTTTTTTAAATAAAATTACTGGTTTGTTTTTTTTTAAATAAATTCGAAACACTGTGGGTTTTTTTTTTTTTAACTTTTTCCTTATAACAACTTATATTTTTGACCATAACTTTGTAGTCAGAACAGAACAATAATTTAACTCTCATTATAAAGAAAAAATATTAAATTGTATTTAATGAAATAAATTAACTTAAATGACCAAGGATGCTGTTATTTCTGTTATAATATTTCTATATATTTATAGTTTTGTTTTTTTTTTGTTTTTTTTTTTCTTAGAAATCTCCACCACCAAGAAAAACCTCCCTTATTTTGAAGTCCAAATGCTGGCACATTCAGTTTGTCTGAAGGCTGCTGACGGATTAAAGTCACTGACTTTGTGAATTTCGGTCATCTTAACTTGCCAGGTACATAATTGGGAACATAATATTGTAGTGGCTGGTGAAATATATTCTCAGCAATTCAGTAGTCCCCCTTGCCTTTTCCTTCATATGAAGGCAGCTGTATTTGAATTCTAACCGCATCTCTTAGCTAAGCCCCTGTCTTCCCCATCAGAGAATCATTGTCTGCTCCCGCCAAAGTAAATAAAAATATAACGTATAAGCATCCCAAAGTGATTAAACAAAAAGTTGGTAAAACTCAGATTAAACATGAAGCCTTTAAATTGAATGATTCAGCGCCCCCCGCAACCCGAAAAGGATTAAGCGGAAGAAGATGGATGGCCTCTGTTCCTCCTCATAATTTAAAAATTAAATGTGGTTTGTTAAATATTAGGTCTCAAATGCCCAAGTCTCTGCTAGTCCATGATCTGTTAATTGATCTAATATCCCTTACAGAGACTTGGTTAGGGCAAGAGGATTATGTTGGTTTAAATTAATCATCTCCCTCTGGTTATTTAAACTGTCAAAATCCCAGACGTTGTGGTTGTGGAGGAGTAGTAGCAATAATTTACCATTCCAAATTACTAGTTAATGTAAAGCAAAAAACACATTATCATTCCTTTGAGGGCCTGGTCCTCAGTATTGGGCATTTTAGCAATTTTAGGCTAAACCCAATTTTATTTGCCATAGTTTATTGTCCTCCATCAACCTACTCAGAGTTTTTAATCCGAATTTGCCGAATTCTTAGCTGATTTAGTGCTGAAATCAGATAGAATAATTATAGTAGGGGACTTTAATATACATGTAGATGTAGATAGTGATTGCCTTAATATGGCATTTAATTCAATATTAGACTCAATGGGGTTTTCTCAGAAAGTAGGAAATTCTACCCATTATCTCCACCATACGTTGAACCTTGTTCTGACATATGGCATAGAAATAGAAAATCTTGTAGTGTCTCCTCATAACCCTGTACTGTCAGACCATTGTCTGTTAACCTTTAATTTTACTATTTCTGACTATTTGGCTCCTAAAGAAAAATATTACTACAGTAGATGCCTCTCAGATGATGTTGTTACCAAATTTATGCAGATTGTTTCCTCTATGCCATGTGTCAATATAACAGAAATAAACTATAGACAGCTTGCTCCTTCTGTAATTGATAGCATGGTAGATAGTGTTACAGCTTCTCTGCATCAGACTCTAGATATGGTGGCCCCTTTAAAAAAGAAAAAGTCTAATCAGAGATTTCTAACTCCTTGGTTCAACACAGAAACTCTTAGCTTAAAACACAGACTCGTCAATTAGAAAGAAAATGGCGCTCCACTAATTTAGATGAAATCTATTTAGCTTGGAGAAATCATCTTTTAATTTACAAAAAATCTCTTAGAAAAGCTAGAACGAGTTATTATTCTGCATTAATAGAAGAGAACAAGAATAATCCCAGGTTTCTTTTCAGCACTGTAGCCAGGCTGACAGAGTCAGGACTCTGTCAATCCTAGCATTCCCTTAGACTCTAAGGGAATGCTAGGAGTAGTAAGCTAGTAAGGCTCTAAGGCTTAGAGCTTACTAGTCAGGACTTTAAGAACTTTTTCAATAATAAAATTTCATCTATCAGAGATAAAATCAATCAGATTCTTCCCACCGTTAACTTAAATACAGTAACTACTACAACTCCTTCAATTGATATCTGTTTTGATGAGTTTACTCCAATTGACCTTTTAGAGTTAGACAAAATAATTTCCTCATCCAAGCCTTCAGCTTGTCTTATAGACCCTATTCCTACCAGGTTATTTAAAGAAGTCTTCCCATTTATTGGTAGCTTTATTCTTCAAATAATCAATTCTTCATTAACTTTAGGCCATGTACCGCAGGCTTTTAAAACGGCTGTAATTAAACCCTTACTCAAAAAGCCAATGCTGGATTCAGGAGTTTTAGCTAGCTATAGACCAATCTCTAATCTCTGTTTCATTTCAGAAATCTTAGAGTTGTTGCTACACAGTTATTTGACCACCTGCAGGGAAATGGTTTATGTGAAGAGTTTCAATCTGGGTGTAGAATCCATCATAGTACTGAAACAGCCTTAGTGAAGGTCACTAATTTTTTTTTTTTTTTTTTTTTTTTTTTTTTTTTTTTTCGGCGCCACACGAGTCGGCTGCCTTTTGCAACAGCGGCTCGATTCCGAGTCTTTTTCCCTTCCTCTCTCTTTTGATCCGTCTTTTTTTTTCACCCCACTTATATCACGGACACACAGATCGTCCTAAATGTCTCCTGAGCCGGTGGACGGAGCCACTGTCTATAGCAGGATACGATACAGCAGAGAACAGCTGCTAGCATTCAACCGCCACCCGGTCCCATTGGAAAAACTCGACATACCGAGAGAACTGAGGCGAAAACGCCGCGGCTGCCGGGCTGGAGTAAGGCGGAGGACAAAAAATATAAGGTACAGACCCTCCCTTCCATCTGTTGTCATGGGAAATGTACGGTCGATACTGGGAAAGTTAGATGAGCTAGCGGCTATCTCCCGTTATGATAGCACATACCGGGAGTGCTCTCTCCTTTTGTTTACTGAGACGTGGCTAACTGAACTAGCAGCAGATGCTAACATTGAGCTGGAGGGTTTTCACATGATACGAGCTGACCGAACACCAGACAGTGGCAAGGCTAGGGGCGGTGGAGTGATCATGTATGTTAACAACAACTGGTGCAGACCGGGACATATCACTGTTAAACAACGACACTGCAGCAAAGACATTGAGTTGCTAGCTGTTAGCATGAGGCCTACATATCTCCCGAGAGAACACTCACACGTGATCTGCATTGTTGTTTATGCAAATCCGACGGCGAACGCTGGGACAGCACGTGACGTCATCCATTCAGTAACCAGCAGGCTGCAGACAGAACACCCAGATGCTCTTCTCCTCATCTCAGGCGATTTCAACCATGTTTCACTGTCTCCCATTCTACCCACGTTCACCCAGTATGTCACATGCCACACTAGAGACAATAAAACACTGGATTTATTCTACGCAAACACTAAGGAGGCGTACACCTCATCACAACTACCCCCACTCGGGAGATCGGATCACAACTTGGTTCATCTCCGGCCGGTGTACAAACCCCTAGTGCACAGACAACCTCCGGCCATGCACACTGTGGAGTTATGGTCTGAGGAGACAATGGACACCCTAAAGGGCTGTTTTGAAGCCACCGCCTGGAAGCAGCTCTGCGATCCACATGGTGAGGACATCGATGGCCTCATTCACACCTTCACGGGCTACCTCAGCTTCTGTGTGGACAAATCCGTTCCCACCAAGACCATACGGCGTCACTCAAACAACAAACCCTGGATCAACCCTGAGATAAAAACACTTCTGAGAGAGAAGAAGAGGATCTTCAGGTCAGGGAACAGGGAGATGCTGAAGTCCGTACAGAGGGAGCTGAGGAGAAAGATCAGAGAAGGCAAGGACAGCTTCAGGAAGAAGATGGAGGACAAGCTGCAACAGAGCGACATCAGCGGGGTCTGGAGAAACCTCAAAACCATCTCGGGGCTCCAGAATACCTCCCCCCAGGCCACAGGGGGCAGGGAGTGGGCGAACAACCTGAATCTGTTTTTCAATAGATTTGACCAACCGCCCTCCCCCCTGACTGCACAACAACCACTGCTGCCTCTAAAGAAATCAAGTCCTGCTGCCCACTCCCCACTCTACCAACACCCCCCCACTCCCAACACACAGCCCCCCATCCTGACCCTGACCAGGACCCAGGTGAGGACGGAGCTGAGGAAGATCAAGGCGAGGAAGGCGCCGGGACCGGACGGCATCAGCGCAAAGCTCCTCAAGTCCTGTGCAGACCAGCTGTGTGGGATTGTGACGTATATCTTCAACATGAGCCTGAAACTGGGGAGGGTACCACAGCTGTGGAAAACATCTTGTGTGGTACCTGTACCAAAAACTTCCCACCCCAAAGACCTGAACAGCTACAGACCGGTGGCCTTGACGTCCCACTTGATGAAGACCCTGGAGAGACTGCTCCTTGCTCACCTCCGCCCCCTGGTGGAACCAGCGATGGATCCACTCCAGTTCGCCTACCAGCATGGCATTGGGGTGGAGGATGCGGTGATCTTCCTCCTTCACCGTTCTCTGTCCCACCTGGAGAAGCCCGGGAATATGGTGAGGATCATGTTCTTTGACTTCTCCAGTGCTTTCAACACCATCCAACCGATGATCCTGAAGGACAAGCTGCTGCGCGCAGGGGTGGACCAGCACCTGTCATCATGGATCCTGGACTACCTCACGAACCGGCCTCAGTTTGTGAGAACCCGGGACTGTGTGTCCGACACGATCATCAGTAGCACGGGGGCCCCCCAGGGAACGGTGCTGGCTCCCTTCCTGTTCACTCTTTATACTGCGGACTTCTCACACAACACAACACACTGCCATCTACAGAAGTTCTCTGATGACTCTGCGATCGTTGGCCTCATCTCCAATGGAGATGAAGCTGAGTACAGAGGGCTTATCCAGGACTTCGTGGACTGGTGCCATCGGAACTGCCTCCAGATCAACGCGAGGAAAACTAAGGAGCTGGTGGTGGACTGCCGCAGGCATGGGCAGCCCCTCACAGTACCAGTAAATATACAGGGAACAGACATCGAGATGGTGACATCCTATAAGTACCTGGGTATTCATCTGAACAATAAACTAGACTGGTCACACAATACTGATGCACTCTACAAGAAGGGACAGCGCAGGCTGTTCCTGCTGAGGAGACTCAGGTCTTTTGGTGTACAAGGGGCGCTGCTGAAGTCATTCTATGACACGGTGGTGGCATCAGCCATCACTTTTGGAGTGGTCTGCTGGGGCAGTGGCATTACTGCAGCCGATAGGAAGAGACTGAACAAACTGATTAAGAAAGCTAGCTCTGTCCTGGGGCAGCGCCTTGATCCGATGGAGGAGATAGGAGAGAGAAGGACGGTGGCTAAACTGTCATCTCTGCTGGAGTCCGAGTTCCACCCTATGCAGGACATACTGAATGCACTGAGGAGCTCATTTAGCAGCAGACTACATCATCCCAGGTGCACAACCGAGAGGTTTCGTAGGTCCTTCCTACCAACGGCTGTCAGACTGTACAACCTAAGCAGGGCTGCTCGCAGAGATAGCAAAAAGACGTAACAAACTAATAGTTTTTTGAATGCAAAAGATGCAATAGACTTACACAATGGTCCTCTCCGGCATACAACTAGGAACATACCGGTCGCTATGGAGGGTGAGAATATGTATGGGCACATAATCATACCATGTAGGATAACTAAGTAGACGGTTATGCTGTTTCATTCCATCTAGCAACAATGCTCTGCACTGTGTGTGTTTATATATTTGCATATTTATTCCATCTAGCTACAATGCTCCGTACTGTGGGTGTTTATATATTTATATATCTACATATTATTCCATCTAGCTACATTGCTCCGCACTGTGTGTGTTTATATACTTGCATATTTATTCCACCTAGCTGCAATGCTCCGTGCTGTGGGTGTTTAGATATTTACATATTTATTCCATCTAGCTACAATGCTCTGCACTGTGTGTTCATATATTCATATATTTATTCCATCCAGCTACAATGCTCTGCACTGTGTGTCTGTGTGTGTGTGTATATATATATATTTTATAGTAATACGTACATATGTTTATTAGCTGCTCTTGCTTGCTTGTTTTTTTTCTTGCCTTCTGATTGTTGCTCTGAGTGTTGCTATCCCTGTGCTGTTGCAATCCTGGAATTTCCCCGTTGTGGGACTAATAAAGGCTTATCTTATCTTATCTAATGACCTCCTTATCACATCTGATAATGGACTTGTTTCTGTACTTGTCCTTTTAGACCTTAGTGAGCTTTTGATACTATTGATCATAATATTCTACTTGATAGATTAGAACTCTATGCTGGACTTAATGGAACTTCGTTTGCAGTGGTTTAGATCTTTTTTTATCTGATAGGTTCCAGTTTGTTCAGGTCAATAATAAGTTTTCTTTCAACTCAAAGCTCAGTCATGGAGTTCCACAGGGATCTGTGCTAGGCCCTACTCTTTTTAGTTTATATATGGTTCCGTTAGGCAACATTATTAGAAAGCACTGTATACATTTTCATTATGCAGATGACACACAATTATACCTGTCACTGAAGCCAGATGATAGTAATCAATTAGCCAATTAGAAGCCTGTCTTAAGGAAATCAAAGCCTAGATGACTTGTAATTTCCTGCTATTAAATTCAGATAAGACTGAAGTCATTGTTGTTGGTCAAAAAAACCTTAGAAATACCTTTCCAAATCAAACTTTTAGTTTAGATGCGGTTACTCTTTTTCTTAATAGTGTTACGTGTGGCCCTCGCGAGCCACACAATGAGAGCCGAGGGCGAGCCTGTGAGTTTGCAATGTTTTATTGTAACAGGGAACAGGGGATAAGGAACACGGCCTCGTGGGGCCAAAAAGCACAAATACTCATACAGGGGTACACTTACAAATAATGCAGAACGACGAGCAGAGGACTGGCGCCGGGCGTAGGGGTTCCAGCCTTCGATGTTGATGCATGTTAGGTTAATTGGTTGTTCTAAATTGTCCTTAGATATGTTTCCTATAGGCCCTTAGAATAGAGGGTTAGTACTAGTGAAAGCGCTTTGAGTGGTCTTTGTGACTAGAAAGAGCGCTATATAAGTTCAGGTTAGTTAGTTAGATGTGCTAAGTCACAGCCCCGAATGATCGGAGCTGCTCCTTTTTATACTCATGCTGGGATGAGAATCCTCCGCGGATCCGAGGAATTCCTCGGAATTGATCATGTCTAGGGTCATTCTCGTGAATCGTCTAAATTCGAGGAGAAAATTTTGGGGGGGGAGGTCTGTTATGAGCGGCGAGTCGTATTTTCGATCGGCTGCTCAAATCCACCGCGCAGAACGCGCTACCCAGCGAGATCAGTAATGTAATGTAACAAAGCCACTGATTGGCTGATACTTATTGAAGCAACCAATCGACGATTTTGTTATTCCTTTGTCGTATCCCACACGCGGAGCGAAATGCAAATGGCGGACAATTCAATCAACCGAGTTTTCCCGATTTCGTGAAAATGGTGAACCTAAAACTCACGAAAGACAACAAAGCAAGAAGACAAAGGGATAAGGAACAAGTTTCGTTGGGAATGGCTCGAAAAAACCCCAGAAACATCTCAAAATTGTGGCTACAAGGAGATCGAATTACAGTGATCCCTCGCTACTTCGCGCTTCACCTTTCGCGCCCTCAGTGCATCGCGGATTTTTCAAAAATATTCATCAAAAATTCAAAATTGAGAAATAATGGGCGGGCGCTAGCAGAAGGCAGGGAGACTACATTAGACCATCAGGTGGCAACACGGAGAGCCGCACAACTCTCTGTTCGCTGTTGTCGTGTTGGCTCGGCTCGGAAATCTCGCAAGCTGATTGGCCGAGACGTTTCGCCCCGCAAGCTGATTGGCCGAGACGTTTCACCCACCTCCTCTCCCTGCCGAGCACCCATGAAGGGAAGGAAGACCGCATTCATTGCTTTTTATCGCTCGTGTTACTTAGTCTCGCCACGTGGAACTTTTTGCTGTTCTCTTGTGCCATTTTGTGCGAAATAGTCTTCCCGTCGAGGCACTACGCCGCCTCCTGCAGCTTCAGCTCTATCGGAAGCTGCCCTTGATGATCCTGCGCCTCCAGCATCTCACGATGAGGCGTCACCTGAGGAGCAGTAAAGCTCTCATTAACCTGTGCAGTAAATCATTTTCATCTTGAGTTACGTATCTTGTTATAAGAATAAAAGAGTTCTAAAAACATATTTATGTACACTTTGTTTACATCTACGTATGTATGTACACGTACACACACACACACGTATCATATGAGAGAGAGAGAGTGAGAGAATGAACGTACGTATTATTTATGGATGACGTCATTAGGGGTGACGCTACTTCGCGTTTTTTCACTTTTCGCGGTCTGTTCTGGAACCCATTAACCGCGATAAGTGAGGGATCACTGTACTCGCTCGTGCTGCGTTCAAAACAATCGACGGACACGGTTAAATTCAGATGCCAGTCAAAGTTCATCACAATCGGCCCCGATTACAGCAATTAGTGATCGGAAGACACATTCCGAGGTAAGATTTTTTTTCTCGTTATAAGTAATGTACTTGAGAATTTTCGCGTAATGAATTTGTTATGAAATAGCATGTGTAAGTTGTGACGTCATGCCTGTTTTGAAACACTATTGATAATTTGAAACACTAAACATCTTTTAGGTTTTACTTACTTTCTTAGATTATCTTTCAAATATTAAAATATACTAATATGCAACTTTTTTATATTCCTAGTAACACTAACAAATGCACACATTAATAAATCAAAAGGCTTGCAGAATGTCAGTATATTTTAATAAATGGGTGATGGACTTGGTGATGGAATTTTGTTAATATTTATAATTTATTTTACTTGATTAAATTATTTTGTCTGTTCTAGAACTATGTAAATGTAATTCTGTGTCAGTTCTAGGGGCAGCTGTGGCGCAGGTGTAGTGTGACCGACTACTGATAGGAGGGTCATGGGTTCGATTCCCACTCTGTCTGAAGTCTGCATGTCAAAGTGTCCTTGAGCAAGACACTGAACCTCCAGTTGCTCCTGGTGGCCAGGCTAGCGCCTGTGTGTGTATGGCAGCTCTGCCGCCATCAGTGTGTGAATGGGTGGATAGCAGGATCTGTAAAGCACTTTGGTCATCCAGAGATGAGAAAAAGCACTATACAAGTGAATGCCATTTGCCATTCTAAACATATTAAATAGTAGTAAAATATAATTTCGTATTATTACATCAACATACCATTCAGATATCATTACACATGTGATGCAGCAGCAGATTAAAAAGGTAAACTATAAATGCATTTGTACTTACTTCTAACTTTAAATATAAGACCACATTTGAGTATTCTAAAACGCCAGATTTCGTCCCCCCCAGACCCCCCACCAAGGCTCCGCCTTGGAGCCGGCTTGGGGGACGCAGGCCTAAGACCCCCGGCTTAGTTTCCTCTTTTTTTCCCAAACCCCATTCTCATCCCTGTTAGCAGCACCTCAGCTGATGAGGGTTAAATGGGCTCCAGCCGTCCCGTAACTGACAGCTGGGAGCCCACTGAGATGCTGTCATAGAAAGAACCGAGCCGAGGGGAACATGGTCTGAGCGCCGGATGACACGGCGTCTCATCCCACGTGACACAGCCCCCCCCTTACGGTCGGACTACGAACGACCCGTAACATCCAAGACCCCCCACCACCACCACCACCTAGGGTGGGCGGATGGGGCGCAGGTCAGGGGGGAGAAAATCAGGGAAAGGGAAAAAAAAAATCGACAATAAACCAATACAGAGTACAAAGGGAAAAAACCCAAACACAATACTCCATAAGATACAACATGAGAGAAAAAAAAAAAACAGAGAGGGGGGGGGGGAAGCAATCGATAACAAACCAATACAGAGTAAAAGGGAAAAACCCAAACACAATACTCCATAAGGTACAACATGAGAGAAAAACCCATACAGGCGGAGAATAAATGCGGAAAGAACAGCCCACCAAACAGGGAAGACAAAAAACCACAATACTCCATAACCATGTACAGGTCAAACAAAGAAAATCAACCCCGGAGCCCCAAAAAGAGAGGAGAGCTCCCAAGGGCGAAAATTAACCATACAGCCATCCCTCACACAGGAGGGGAAACCCCCCCCAAAAAAATCATGCTAAACGCGGAACAATAATAACAGTTTAGCTGTACTCACCCAAACATAAACACAGCAAAAGACATTCAGTTCGGGGGGTTTCCCCGCACCCAGCGTCCATGCCGCTAACAGGGGTGAAGGGAAAAGCTCCGACGGCCTACCCGAACCCCAGGCCAGAAAACACAGTTCCTCGGGAGACCGAACCAGATCGCCGAACAGAAAGTCTAGCGGGTCGGGCGGCCGCACAAGCGAGCCGAATGGGCACGGCAGGCCCTCCGGCGGCTGACCCGCATCGCTCAACCACCAGGCCCGTAGGGGAGAGGGAGAGGTCCAAATGTGCCCCAGTGGAAGAGGCTTGGGGGAGAGCTGATGACGAGGTGGTCAAACGTCAGATGGCAGGGGATCTGCAGCTCCCTCACCGGACCCGGACACCGCTGGTGCCAAACTCACGTCGGACCCCGATTGGGTCTCTGTCGAACCCACGTCGGACCCTGATTGGGTCACTGACGAACCCACGTCGGACCCTGATTGGATCTCCTTTGAACCCACGTCGGACCCTGATTGGGTCTCTGACGAACCCACGTCGGACCCCGACTGGGCCGGCGCCGCACCAGAACCAACCTCCGATGTCGAACCTGGACCCTCTAGCACCACGAGTGATGGCAGCTCCTCGCCGGCGACCCTGGGAGAAGGCTCAGGAGAGAAAACAGAACCGGGATCAGGATCACCGGCAGCGCCAGAACCCGGCGAGATAAGCTTGGACGCAGCGGACGGCTGCACCCGGCTCATCTCCCCTAGAGACAGGCTAAAGTGCTCTAAGGTAAGGAGAAGAAAGATAAGATGGAGCACTTGCCTGATCTCGGGTTCTGACGCCGTCCAGGACTGCGAAGATCCGGGATCCAACATCAGGAGGTCGTCGTCAGGTTCCCACTCAGCTGCGTCGGGCTCCGCAACTGGCATGATGGACAACGCAGCTTGTGAGTCCTCCGGCACCGGTGCCCACGCCGACAGCCCACACGGCGTGGTGGCAGGAGAACCTCGTCCCGCTGGACCGGACCGTTCCTCCATGGAGACTCAGGGACGCTTGGTCGTCGGCGCAGGCTCCACGTAGCAATCCGCCTTCCTCCTCCGTCCACGGCGTAGCTGCGGAACCGGAACCAGGCTGTCCAGAACTGCAGGCCCCCTCCTCATCCCACGATGTTGGCCTGGCACCGGGGACCGCTCAGCGGAGGGAGACACAGAGGATGCAGGATTAATGACTACAGCTACAGCAGGTGGTGGGAGTTTGGGGAGCTGCGAACCCCGAACTCCACCTCCAGGAGTTTGACAGAGCAAATCACAGGGTGAATGTGAAAAAACTGGGATTTGCCTGTCTCCTGGAGGCTGGATGGTGCCTGCTGTAGTGGACGTTGCTCCTCCCTTTCCCCGCCGGGTGGTAACGGAGGACCCCCTGAGAGGACGTCAGGGAGCCGCTCGTGTTGATTCCAGGAGGGAGCTCGCCAGGTCAGGATTCTGGATGCACACAGCGGCCGGGGAGCGAGTCGAGGAGGAGGGGGTGACAGCCGAGATGAGTCGGGCCCGAAGTGCTGGCGTAACGGCGGAGGGAGGAGGCTCAGGAGACGAGGCTGTGGGATCTCCCCTCAGACGAGGCGCAGGAGTGACAACTGCGTGGGAGGATGAGACCTTGCAGCGACCCGGAACTGGATCCGGACGGGGTACATGCTTAATAACTGAGGACTGCTGCACAGTGGAGCAAGCAGCAGCCACTCGGTCCCGGACCTTAATAGCCGTCAGCTGCAGATCCTCCGGGGGAATCCCGAGTGACGTCGTGCTGGTTGGGGAAAACCCTCTGGATGGCGCGAACTCCTGGGCCGGAGCGGAGGCAGGAACGGGATCCCGAAGCGAAGGGTGATGTCTCCTCCTCTTCGGCTTCCTGCCGGGATTTCCCTCCAACCCACGGAGTATTTCCCGCTGTGCGGCTATGTCCCATCTCCTCGCGCTCACCTCTGGATGACTGGCGAAGCGGGGAATATAATCGAGTACCTCCTCAGCCTGGTCTAAGTACCGGTGCACGTCGCTACTGAAGTTAAGGAGGGAAGCGGTGTTAAGGATGTCATCCACGCACTCAAGGGCGTCTTCGAGGACATCACTCGAACCCTGAGTGCGGGACCTCCGTGACGGCATGCTTCCGTGACGGTACCTAGACAGGTAAGGGCAACAGTCCAACGCAGCAAACTCACGGCCGCCGGCAACTCGTCTGGCTGTGACTTACTGTTACGTGTAGCCCTCGAGAGCCACACAATGAGAGCCGAGGGCGAGCCAGTGAGTTTGCGATGTTTTATTGTAACAGGGAACAGAGGATAAGGAACACGGCCTCGTGGGGCCGAAAAGCACAAATACTCATACAGGGGTACACTTGCAAATAATGCAGAACGACGAGCAGAGGACTGGCGTAGGGGTTCCAGCCTTCGATGTGCTAAGTCACAGCCCCGAATGATCGGAGCTGCTCCTTTTTATACTCATTAGCAGCGCCTCAGCTGATGAGGGTTAATTGGGCTCCAGCCGTCCCGTAACTGACAGCTGGGAGCCCGCTGAGACGCTGTCATAGAAAGAACCGAGCCGAGGGGAACATGGTCTGAGCACCGGATGACACGGCGTCTCATCCCACGTGACAAATAGCTCTCTGAGGAACCTTGGAGTTATTTTTGATCAAGATCTGTTTTTCAGTTCACGTATTAAATTTGTTTCTAAGACTGCCTTCTATCATTTGCATAATATTGCCAAGATTAGGAGCATCTTGTCTCTGAGTGATGCTGAGAAACTGATCCACGCTTTTGTTAGCTCTAGATTAGATTATTGTAACTCTTTATTATCAGGTTGTTGCAAAACATCTTTAAAAAGTCTTCATTTGAACCAAAATGCTGCAGCAAGAGTTTTAACAGGTACTAGAAAGAGAGATCATATCTCTCCGGTTCTGGCCTCCCTTCATTGGCTTCCCATAAAGTTTAGAATTAAGTTTAAAATCCTTCTTCTTACTTACAAAGCTCTAAACAATCAGGCCTCTTTATATTTAAAAGATCTAATGCTACCCTCTTATCTTAACAGAACACTATGCTCCCAAAATGCTGGATTACTTGTAATACCTAGAATCTCCAAAAATACAATAGGAGGCAGAGCCTTGTTATCAAGCTCCTCTCCTGTGGAACCAGCTGCCAATCTGGATTCGGGAGTCAGACTTGATCTCTGTTTTAAAGAATAGGGTTAAAACCTTCCTTTTTGATATACAGTAGCCTACAATTAGGGAGGGATCATGTGTCTCTCACGCGGCGCTGTATATGCTCACTTGTTTCATCTACCCAGGCCAAGCGGTTGGCGCATGCACACAACCATCATTTGTAGTTTCACTCCCGCCCGATAGGTCGTGCCAAGGCACTGATGCACCAGGATTTTCACCAACAAAGAAACGGCGGACTTCTTCACAAAGTTTCTCTTCAAATAGTCTATTGCTACTGTTTGACTTCCCGGTGTTCACTCCTTTTCCACAGAGATAGTACAGTACATAATACAGTGCTGCCGCTAGCAAGACACTGCCTGCTGATTGACTGGAAAGCTCACCTGGGTGGGGCGCTTCTAAACTCTGCCCGGTTGACGGCCACGTGCGTTGTTCATGCGTGCGCTTGCAGAAAGTCATTGCTTCATATATTTTTCTTAAATTCATATCTCCTTCTTGGCGCAACTGTAAATTTTCTGGTGCAGCGGCCCGCCGCCAAGAAATGTTACCAGATGAAACCCTGGTTTGTTCATCTCTGCTTGTTGTGTAGTGCATGTCATGATGCACCGACTGGCAAAAGTCCACCACAGACCTTGCGACAGATGTGCTTATCTGCCAGGATGTCCAGTCTCACCCCATATAACTGGGAGTGGTCCACCACAGACCTGTGACAGATATTGTTTTTAGTTCTGCCAGGGCGCCCAGTTTCACTTTCCATGCCCTCGGAAGGGCGGGGTTGCTGGTTGAGTCACCGACGGCCCGACCTATGAGACAGGTAGTACCGGTTTTCATGGTTATCTGGTAGCAAGCAAACCAGTGCCTGACCTGACATGAATGACACTGCTTAATGACAACAGTCATTAAGTAGTGTTTTATCAGAGGGTCAGCCCTGCCTCAACATCAACCAGCGCAGCCACAGCACCACTGAGGCCCCCTGATTGTAAAAGAAAGCAGCTCATCCGTCTGGATGACCTTTTCAGTCTTTGGAAGCAGAATCAATGGCCCCTAACTTCTGTCTGACAGTGGTGGTGAGCTCCGCGTGTTTAGGATTTCAGTTTTGGCAACTAATTATTGTTTTATAATCTCATATTGTAACTGGTTGAAACCGACCCAAACAACACGAAGGTCATAATTTTCCACCAGAGAATTTTATAATTTAGTGAAAGTGATTTTTTTTTTTTTAATTTAAAGGTTCATGACAAAGTCAAAAAGCTGTGGTGCAATAAACAAATTTAAAAGGTAGTTTTATCCAGTTAAAACCTAAAAACAGGTCGGTGCCACCCCCAACACAAGAGGAAGGTTAAAGGTACAGTGCAGTAAACATGGATGTTAAAGTTGATTGAAAGTTTTTGAGAGCTGCGTGGCACTTCTTCTTCCACAGCACAATAAGTATTGAACACGTCAACATTTTTCTCAAACATATTTCTGATGGAGCCACTGACCTGAGATTTTCACCTGATTTCAGTAACAACTCAAGTAATCCATGCATACAAAGAAATCAAAGCAACTGTGTTCACAAAACGAGTTATATTTAATAAAGGGCAATGACACAGGGAATAAGAAACACACTTGGTGAAAGTTATTTCCTATTTAAGCGTCATCTTGTCTGCTTTTGTTTTTATTGATTTCGCTTTTTTTTTTTTTTTATCTCTTTTTGCTGATATTAGTTTTTGCTTGGTGTTAGCTTAGTGTTGGCCTAGCAGAAAGCCCGATCAGACACACGGGTGGATCAGACCCACGGCTGGGCTGTTTACCAGGCTAGGCTAACCTGTTTTTAGCTGTTTTTGGCTGGATGGCTATCCACCTCTCGCCTGGAACGTCATGGCTCCATCCCCGACGTGTGTCAGCTGTGTGTCCCTCCTTAGGAAGGTTTCTGAGTTGGAAGTGAAACTCTCCAACCTCTATAAGATTTGGGAGGCTGAAGACCACCTTGAGACCATAATTCTTAGGCGAACAATGGCCCCGGCAACCGACTCACAGCTGGCAGAGACGGCTACTTACCTGGGTGAATTCAGCGCTTCACCATCCACTTCCACCCTGCTCCGGTCTCTTCAAATGTCCAGGACCACAGCAATGAACACTGGCTTCAACTCAGAGCTAAACCCAAAGCCCCAGGTGGTTTCTCTCATTGTCAATCCGCACCCTGGACCTTGGTTGAGCCAACTAGCAATCATTGACGATAGACCAGACAGGGCCGCGCCTCTTCTCTCCCCTTGCTTTTGGAAAACAGATTCAACATCCTTTCTCTGGAAGATTTTCCCCACCTGGATGCCGACCATCCGCCCTTTGACCGCCCCTCCTCCTCCTTCTTCAGCGGCAGCCCAAACCCGCAAACCCCGAATTAAGACTACTTTAGGTGTGCGAAATTACACACCAGCTCCAAAAAGAAGAGAGCGCATCACCCCGCCATCACAACATCGACAAAATTATCCACCACTTCAGAAACCACCGACAAAGCCCCCCCCAGACGACGCTGGTAATTGGTGACTCGATTATGAGGAACGTCAGAAGCAGGTACTGTGTCACTAAATTTTTTCCTGGGGCTAAAGTGTCTGACATTGAGGCCCTTACCACTGACCTATTAAATAAATTCCCCCACGCTAAAACTGTCATTGTACATGTTGGATGCAACAACATCCCAGATGAAGCGTCGGAGATCTTAGAGTAACTTCAGGAGCCTTCTGTCCACTCCTATGAACTGTGGCAGACATGTGTTTATCTCTGGGCCTTTGGCCCCTTTCAGATGAGGTTGCAGTTATTGTAGCAGAACTCTCAGTCTTAATACTTGGTTGTGTTCTACATGTCCTACTTTTAACATTGGGTTTTGTAGACAATTTCAACCTGTTTTAGAACCGCCTATCACTTACGAGGCCAGAAGGCATCCATCCAAATAGACTTGGTGCACGTGATTTAAAGGACAATCTGTTCTATTCCATTCAGCCTTTTTTAATACAGTGACTGAAATTTGGTGCGCTAACTCACTCCGAAGTTCCCAGGTCTGCCAACCAGCCCTTTGTTTCCACTTCTCATATTAATCCTATTAATCCAAATAATCCTCACTGTTTAGATCAGTCTTCAGTTTATAACCCCACAGAGATTGTCTGTGTCCCGTTACCCAAAATATTATAACCCAAGACAAATACAACACAACTTGATAAATACACGTCTTTCTGCAGCTCCTCCTCATCCGCCACCCCTCAACTTTGCCCCTGACTTCCCCCTTAGAGAACCTTTGTCTATTCCCCCCAAAGTTAATAAAAATATAATGCATAAACATCCCAAAGTGATTAAACAAAATGTTGGTAAAACTCAAATCAAACCTCAAGTCCATCCATCCATCCATCCATCCATCCATCTTCTTCCGCTTATGGCTTTGTCGCCCATCCAGGGACAAGAGTTGCAAATTAGCTAATAGCTATACACTCTATGTGCAACACATCAGATTGATTGTCTTTGATTAATTGTCTATGTTTATTGCACTGTCCCTGTCAAATAAACTAATCTACTACTACTATTAATCCTTTTCGGGTCGCGCGGGGAGGGCGGGGGCTGGAGCCTATCCCAGCATCTTTGGGCGAGAGGCAGGGTACACCCTGGACAGATCGCCAGTCCATCAAGTCACTAAATTTAATAATTTGGCCTCTGTTCCTCCTCATAATTTAAAAATTAAATGTGGTTTGTTAAATATTAGGTCTCTAACTCCCAAGTCTCTACTAGTTCATGATCTATTAATTGATCATCAGATCGATTTAATATCCCTTACAGAGACTTGGCTAGGGCAAGATGATTATGTTGGTTTGAATGAGTCAACTCCCTCTGGTTATCTAAACTGTCATAATCCCAGAAGTTCTGGTTGTGGAGGTAGAGTAGCGGCAATTTTCCATTCTAAATTACTAGTTAATGTAAAGCAAAAATCATGTTTTAATTCCTTTGAGGGCCCGGTTCTCAGTTTGGGGCATGTTGGCTATCTTGGCTTGAACCCAGTTTTCATTGCCAGAGTTTCTCCTTCGGCCTACTCAGAGTTTTTATCCGAATTTGCTGAATTTTTAGTTGATTTAGTACTGAAATCAGAATAATTATAGTAGGGGATTTTAATATACATGTTGATGTTGATAGTGACTGTTATAATAAGGCATTCAATTCAATTTTAGACTCAATGGGGTTTCCCCTGAAAGTAGAAAATTCTACCCATTATCTCCACCACAAATTGGACCTTGTTCTGACTTATGGTATAGAAATAGAAAATCTGGTTGTGTCTCCTCATAATCCTGTACTGTCAGACCATTGTCTGTTAACCTTTAATTTCACTATTTCTGATTATTTGACTCCTAAAGAAAAATACTACTACAGCAGATGTCTTTCAGATGACGTTGTTACCAAATTTTTGCATATTGTCTCCTCTATACCATGGGTCAACACAACGGAAATAAAAGATGGGGACCGTGCTCCTTCCGTAATTGATAGTATGGTAGATATTGTTACAGCCTGTCTGCATCAGACTCTAGATTTGGTGGCCCCTTTAAAAAAGAAAAAGTCTAACCAGAGATTTCTAACCCCTTGGTTTAACACAGAAACTCGTAGCTTAAAACAGAAGACTCGTCAATTAGAAAGAAAATGGCGTTCCACTAATTTAGATGAATTCTATTCAGCATGGTGAAATCATCTCTTAATTTATAAAAAAATCTCTTAGAAAAGCTAGAACAAGTTATTACTCTGCATTAATAGAAGAGAATAAGAATAATCCCAGGTTTCTTTTCAACACTATAGCCAGGCTGACACAGAGTCAGGACTCGGTCAGTCCTCGCATCCCCCTAGAGCTTTCTAGTCAGGACTTTTTGAACTTTTTCAATCATAAAATTTTATCTATTAGAGATAAAATCAGTCAGATTATTCCTGCCATAAACTTCAGTACAGCAACTACTACAACTCCTTCAACTGATATCTGTTTAGATAAGTTTACTCCAATTGACCTTTTATTGTTAGATAAAATAATCTCCTCATCCAAGCCTTCATCTTGTCTTTTAGACTCTATTCCTACCAGGTTATTTAAAAAAGTCTTCCCTATTATTGGTAGCCGTATTCTTCATACAATTAATTCTTCTTTAACTTTAGGTTATGTACCGCAGGCTTTTAAAATTGCTGTGGTCAGACCCTTACTCAAAAAGCCAACGCTCGATCCAGGAGTTTTGGCTAACTATCGACCAATCTCTAATCTGCCTTTCATTTCAAAAATCTTAGAAAGAGTTGTTGCTGCACAATTGTTTGACCACTTGCAGGGAAATGGTTTATTTGAAGAGTTTCAATCTGAGTTCAGAGTTCATCACAGCACTGAAACAGCCTTAGTGAAGGTCACTAATGACCTCCTTATCGCGTCTGATAATGGACTCGTTTCTGTACTTGTCCTTTTAGATCTTAGTGCAGCCTTTGGTACTATCGATCATGATATTCTACTTGATTAGAACACTGTGTTGGACTAAATGGAACTTTGCTGCAGTGGTTTAGATCTTATTTGTCCGATAGACTTCAGTTTGTTCACATCAATGATGAGTTTTCATCCAACTCTAAGCTCAGTCACGGAGTACCACAGGGATCTGTGTTAGGCCGTACTCTTTTTAGTTTATATATGCTTCCGTTAAGCAATATCATTAGAAAGCACTGTATACATTTTCATTGTTACGCAGATGACACACAATTATACCTGTCAGTGAAGCCCAATGATTGTAATCAATTAGCCAAGTTAAGGAAATCAAAGCTTGGATGACTTGTAATTTTCTACTATTAAACTCAGGTAAGACTGAAGTCATTCTTGTTGGTCCAAAAAACCTTAAAAATACTTTTCCAAATCAAACTCTTAATGTGGATGCCACTACTCTTACTCTGAATTGTTCTGTGAGGAACCTTGGAGTTATTTTTGATCAAGCTCTGTTCTTTAATTCACATATTAAATTTGTTTCTAAGACTGCCTTCTATCATCTGCGCAATATTGCCAAGATTAGGAGCATCTTGTCTCTGAATGATGCTGAGAAACTGATCCATGCTTTTATTAGCTCTAGATTAGATTATTGTAACTCGTTATTATCAGGCTGTCCTAAAATATCTTTAAAAAGTCTTCAGTTGATCCAAAATGCTGCTGCAAGAGTTTTAACTGGTTCTAGAAAGAGAGATCATATCTCTCCTGTTTTGGCCTCCCTTCATTGGCTTCCCATAGAGTTTAGAATTAAGTTTGAAATCCTTCTTCTCACTTACAAAGCTCTTAATAATCAGGCCCCCTTATATATAAAAGATCTGATATTACCCTATCATCCTAACAGAGCACTACGCTCCCAAAATGCTGGATTACTAGTAATACCTAGAATCTCCAAAAGTACAATGGGAGGCAGAGCCTTCTGCTATCAAGCTCCTTTCCTGTGGAACCAGTTACCAATCTGGGTTCGGGAGTCAGACTCGATCTCTGTTTTTAAGAATAGGGTAAAATCCTTCCTCTTCAATATAGCCTACGATTAGGGAGGGATCTTGTGTCTCTTAACCACCCTTTTGTTTTGCTGTTAATAGATTCTGACTGCCGGGTGACCTCTAATAATGTACTTGGCTTCTCACCGTTAATGTTTGCTCTCTTTATGTCTGTTCTTTTCATCCTCTCTATCCCCTCACCCCTAGCCAGTCGCAGCAGATGACTGCCCCTCCCTGAGCCTGGTTCTGCTAGAGGCTTCTTCCTGTTAAATGGGAGTTTTTCCTCTCCACCGTCGCTAAGTGCTTGCTTACAGGGGATCGTCTGATTGCTGGGTCTTTCTGCAATTGTGGGGTTTTCCCTACATTGAAAGTGCTATGAAATGACTTTTGTTGTGATATGGCGTTATATAAATAAAGCTGAATTGAATTAGTAGAAAAGCCTTTGTTGGTAGTAACAGCTTCCAGACGCCTCCTGTATGGAGAAACTAGACACAGGCATTGCTCAGGGGTGATTTTAGCCCGTTCTCCACACAGACTGTCTTCAAATCTTGAACGTTCCGTGGGTGTCTTCTATGAGCTCTGATCTTCAATTTGTTCCAGAGATTTTCAATTGAATTCAGGTTAGGTGACTGATTGGGCCATTCCAGCAGCTTTATTTCCCTTCTCTGGAGCCAGTTGAGACTTTCCTTGGCTGTGTGTTTGGGATCATTGTCTTGCTGAATTGTCCACCCTCATTTTATCTTCAGAATCTTGGCAGATGGCAACAGGTTCTTATCAAGGATGTCTCTGTACATTTGTCCATTCATCTTTCCTTCAATTATATATAGTCTGCCTGTACAATGTGCTGAAAAACACCCCAACACCATGATACTCCTACCTCCAAACTTCACTGTTGGTATGGTGTTTGGGGGCTGATGTGCAGTACCATTTCTCCTCCAAACATGCTGTGTGTTGTGGCATCCAAAAAATTCAGTTTTGGTCTCATCTGACCAGACTATATTATCCCAGTATTTTACTGGCTTGCCCAAATGTTGTGCAGCAAACTTTAAACAAGCTTCAACATGCTTTTTTGTCAGTAGTGGAGTCTTGCGAGGTGAACGGAGGTGAACGGACTTAGAGCCCATATCAGCTGAGTGCATTACTTATTGTTTTCTTTGAAACAGCAGTACCTGCTAACTCCAGGTCTTTCTGGAACTCTCCACGAGTGGTCTTTGGCTCTTTGGTAACTCTTCTGATAATTCTTTTGACTCCTCTGTCAGAAATCGTGTGAGGAGCTCCTGGTCATGGCCGGTTTATGGTAAAATGATGTTCTTTCCACTTCCGAATGATGGCTCCAACAGTGCTCACTGGAACATTCAGCAACATTGTAACAAATGTCATCATCATGTTTTGCAACAATAAGGTTGCAAAGGTCTGGAAGAAGAAGCCAACTTGATTGTCATTCAGTCATACAGCCAATCATGTACAGTAGAACGAAATTACGTTTCTGTTATCTACAATGTTAAACACATCTAGAATCAGAGGGGCCGCTGCCATGCAAGGCGCCGCCACAAACTCTTGAGCAGGGTTGCCCAACCTGAGGCTCCTGGAGCATTCGGGTTTCTGTGGGAAATTTTCTAATTTCACTTCTTAATTGGTCCAAAGATTTGCAAATAATGTGTCATTGTTGTGCATATGTTCTGTAGGCATCCTTGCACCCATGCACAACAACAGCAAATTATTTGCAAATCTTTGGACCAATTAAGAAGTGAAATTAGAAAATTTCTCACAGAAACCTGAACGTTGCAGGAGCCCCAGGTTGGACACCGCTGCTCTAGAGACAGCACCTTGCTTCTACCCATCATGAGTTCTTTGTGGTGTGAAAATCTGATATTCACAGACCTTTTTAAAGGCTGTCAGGACTTAACCAGCTGAAATTAATTTGCACTGATGGAGGATGGGATGACTTCCTAAATTCTGATGGATTTTAGCTGGTTTCTTGTAAGGGTGGGAAAAAAGATCAATTCAGTGATGGATCCTGATATTTGGCACTGGCAACAATGCATCGATCCATAAATGCACGGATCAGTCTTTTATTTAAAAAAATGCGCACACATATACTTTTGAGTTATCAGTTAATCGGTGGCATTTCCAGTCCACTAGATGGCACAAAGCAAGCACCCAGTCAAGTGAAGTCATAGCTTTTCTTGGTAATTTGCAGTCAGCTTTGAAAGTTAGGAAGCAGTTAGCTCAAATGTCGGGTCTTTTTTGGATTTTATAACAAAGATCGAAGAAGAGACCTTGACATGACACAACCTGCAAGAAGTGCAGCACGAAAAAAAGAAAAAACACTCGGGAACATGGTGGGCCAGCACACGTCTAGGGCCAGAGAGATGATGATTCACTTCAGGAAGAAGAGGACGCTTTCACAGCCACTGTGGATTAGGAGGGAGGATGTGGAGGACTACAAATACCAGGGTGTCATAATCAGCAATGGACTGGACTGGAAACCTAACACCAATGCCTCTTACAAGAAGAGGATGAGCAGACTCTACTTTCTGAGGAAGTTGAGATCCTTCAACGTGTGCAACAAGATGCTGGAGCTTTTCTACAAGGCCGTCGTTGCCAGCGCCATCTTCTTTGCTGCTGTCTGTTAGGGTAGCAGTATCAGAGCCAGCAACACCAGCAAACTTTTTTATTTTTTTATTTATTTTTTTTTTTGTTACTTATTTGTACCCGTAGGTAGATTTGGTTTGCAGTCTGGTGACAAGCCACCGGCTGCTGGTCGCTGCGTGCGCGAGCGCCCTAAACCTACATGTTTTTGGTGTGCGGGAGGAAACCGGAGAAATCCCGGAGTAAACCCGCGCAACACGGGGAGAACATGCAAACTCCACACAGCTCACTGTTGGTCGGGGGCTGGGATCGAACCCACGATCTTATGATCCCCGCGATCCCCTGGCCGAGGGTAAAACTGTGCTGCCACAATGCTAAACCACTGCGCCACTGTGCAGCCAAAACTTGGCAATATTATCAAGAAGACTGGCTCTGAAATTGGTCTTAGGTTGGAGACCTTTGAGAATGTGGTGGAGAGGAGGACACTGAACAAACTGTTATCTATCATGGACAACCCTGATCATCCCCTCCACCACACACTGGACAGACAGTGGAGCACTTTCTCCAGCAGACTGCTACAGCTTCACTGCCGAATGGTCAGGTACAGGAAATTTTTTCTGCCACATGCCATTTCACTGTACAGTAACTCACTCGGATGTTGAATCTTGGTCATGACAATGCTGCCATACTGCACCTTGCAGTGTAATTGGTACCTCACATTGAGCCCTGCACCTGGTAGTCCTGCATTGTACAGAGAGTACGATGTATCCATCTACACGGGTCATCATCTGTGACGTATATAAAGCTATCTAGGCAGTTTTACTTTCCTGGGTAAT
The DNA here is from genome assembly GCA_020510985.1 of Pholidichthys leucotaenia. NCBI lineage: Eukaryota > Metazoa > Chordata > Actinopteri > Cichliformes > Pholidichthyidae > Pholidichthys > Pholidichthys leucotaenia. The sequence continues at coordinate 26,606,162 of CM035843.1, forward strand.
TCCCTTGTCTATTATGCTGTGTGTGTTTCTGTTTTGGTTGTCTACTGTCATGCTGCTGTTACACTGTAATTTCCCAGTTTGGGATCAGTAACATCTATCTATCTATCTATCATCATTTAAAAAATACAAAAACAAGTTAAAACACAAGATGAAAATAATTTAAAAATATCAGACTTGCCATTAAAAAGTAGTTGAAACTCAACAGAAATCCTTGTTAAACAAAAAAGTTTTCTCCTGCTTTTTAAGAGTCCAGAGTCAGCTAGGCATATCTGGAGTGGGAGTCAATTCCAAACACCGTCCACCACCCTCTGTGTGTGCAGAGACGTGTCTCCACAGAAAATGCAGCCCCGAGAATACTTTATTATATGAAAGCGATGTCACCAGTTTTACTTTGGGACATGATTTGAGGTTGAATAAGGTGAAAAATTTGAAATATATGGGATCGCAATTCTGTATTATCACGATATCGTGATTATCGTTGAATCGCGATGGGATCGAATGGTGACCCAAGAATCGCGATCCGACTCGAATCTCACCTCTAGTTTCTTGGCTTTCTATGCCTTTTTGAACCTCTTTTTCTTCATGTGTTCAATACGTATTCCCTGTGTCATTCCACTTTATTAAATATAACTTGTTTCGTGAACACAGTTGCCCTGATTTCTTTGTATGTATGGATTACTTGGGTTGTTACTGATATCTGGTGAAAATCTCAGGTCAATGGCTCCATCAGAAATATGTTTGAGAAAAATGTTGACGTGTTCAACACTTATTTTCCCTGCTGTATATATTTTTTTTGCGTTTACAAAAGCATGTGTTTCAGTTGAAAAATGCTAAAATTTGAAAAATAATATAATTAAAATTGCCTTAGTTATTTCCATGTCATATTGAGATCTAATTGCAGGGGAGCCACAGCATGGGGGCCTTAGTACCCCATACTAGTGTGTCTCCGTAAGTTAGAATATTGTCAAAGAGTTAATGATTTTTTTTCTTTTGCAAAATAATTCAAAAGTTAAACTTTCATGTATTCAGTATTGATTACACTCAGATTCAAGCCTTTTTGATTTAATTTTGATCATGGTATAGTTTCTGAAATTAAATCACAAATAATGATATTCTGACGCACCAGTGAATGTACACTTACTCACCCATTATATCAAGGGACGGAAATGTCAGAAGGGGTTTGCACATTTTCCTATGGACATGGATATTTTTAAGCAGTGCTGTGGATGGGACTTATTTTCATAAATGGGGGAGGGAAAAAAAAACAGTTTTTAAAGTAGTCATGTACTTGTGGACTAGGCCTAAATCAAATGATCAACAGTGAAACAAAGCTAGTATAGTTTCAGTTGTAATCTCAAAGATCCTCTGACCTTGATGAGATGGTTGTCATGGACAGAATTCCATTCACTAGTGCATTACTGAAGGGTGTTAATTTTTAAACATTGCTGGTTTGGCCTCCTTCCTCATTATGTGTAAATGTAAAATGTTTCTGCATAATAGAAACACCAGCAGGAACTGAGCCAATTGCAGGAGCTTCTCAGAGAGCGGAGCAAAGAGAACAGGAGACTCAGATCCAACTTTGACACAATCAGGGAGCTGAATGACAACATGAAGAAACAGGTTTGACACAGTTTGAAGATATTTGTGTTTGCTGCACTGACTAGTTCATTTGTAATAGGGATGTCCCGATCTGATCTCATGTCTGAGATCGGGTGCCTGATCAAGGCTTTTGTGACTCGGATCGATGTAAGGGTCACAAGGTTAATCTCCATTCCAGTCTCCATTGTTTTCTGTCAGCCTCACCATAGCATGGCAGCTGTGTAGAGTTTCAGCAGAGAAGTTGTTGCCAGCATGTCTGCTAAGTGGAATATTCTGAGTATAGAGAGCCTAAGTCATGCCCCGTCTACTTCCACATATGTGACCTTAAATTATAAAAATTCTCCATTGAAATATATGGCAAGAGCGAAATTATCTTCTGATCCCGATCAAATTTTGCCACCAGTTACACACATGTTGTTTGTCAAGTTAGAAGATAATTTTCTATGTGAATAACTGTGTACAGACTACAAACGCTGCAGCTCTCACAATACAAAACAATACCTTTGTGTTATATAGGGGGTGGCAGTGGCTCAGGAGGTAGAGCAGGTCGTCCAATAACCACATGGTTGGCGGTTCGAATCCCGCTCTCCCCGGGTATCCTGCCGTTGTGTCCCTGGGCGAGACACTTCACCCCAATTGCTCCTGGTGGGTCTGGAAGCGCCATGTTAGGTAGCATGCCACCATCAGTGTGTGAATGGGTGGATAGCAGGATCTGTAAAGCGCTTTGGTCATCAAGAGATGAGAATAAAAGCGCTATATAAGTGAATCCCATTTACCATTTTACCATTTTTGTGTTGGTTTTCTCCTCTTTTGATCCTTTTTTCATTGGTCAGGAAACAGGAGGTGAGGTTTTAGTAATCTCCATGATCATATTTGGTGATGTGGGATGATGGGAGTTGTTGTCCACTAATCGTTTTCAAAAAAACTAAATAGTACTCTGCTATTATGCGACAACTGACAACTTTAATTACGTGGAAAATTATCTTTTGAATTGACAAACATATGTGTAACTCATGGCAAAATTTGATTGGGATCAAAACATAATTTCGCTCTTGCCATTCATTTCATTGGAGAATTTTTACGATTTAAGGTCCCATTTGCAAAAGTAGAGGGGGCGTGACTTAGGCGCTCTGTTGTGTTGTCAAGCAAATACATGATATGGATTTTTTTTAATCACTTTAATGGACTATGGGATAGGCTCCAGCCCCCCCGCAACCTGAAAAGGATTAAGCGGAAGAAGATGTATGTATGGATGGTCTATGGTTTGTACAAATGTGTCATGAGAAAATCTTACTCCACCAAAAGTCAAATTTTTAATTTTATTTTTTCCCTTAACACGTGTTTTTACTTAAATGACATATCAAGAGCAAAATCACTCAAATATGTCATGTCTGTTTTTCTGCTGGAAGATTTCAGTTAAGCCCCGCCCCCTGAAAAAAGCCAAGTTTAGAGGGAGCGTTTTTGGTGACGTAGCTATAGCGGGTCCGTAGTGTTGAGCCAATCAGGACTCTCTGGCCTAACTGAAGTTAGCCTCCAGGGCCAGTTAGCATTTTTTAACTAACTGCTTTGAAAACTTGACCCTAATTAAGATGGGTTTTATCATTAAATTGCTTTTAAGGACTGATGCAGTTTCAGTCATTATCCTGGGCTGCCGTGCACACAACTGTGCATGTCCTTCAATGGGTAATTCTTTTTTATAACAGGATTTATTCTGTTTAATGTAGCACTAGTCACTATTAGCCTTGTGCGATGTGGGTGGGGATTGTTCACAGATCCTGGCACTTCAAGGAGGAGGAAAAGTGATAAGATTTTGACACAAAACTCTAAAGGGCATAAGATGCCATTTTAGACAGTGCAGCTTTGTTTTTATAGAGGATTCATGTCCACCAGAGTGTGTATTGAAGTATCGGATTGGGACTCTGTATCGGCTGATCCTCAATCTTAAATAACTTAAATCAAATCGGGAACAAGAAATCTTGATCAGGACATCCCTACTTTGTAGCTGAAATAGACAGCAACTCTCAGAATTAAATTTATTAATGCCAATGTTTGCAGGCTTTATGATTCCAGTTGTTTGTAAAATTCTAATAGGTTTTAAATGTTTATCATTATGCCCCATGCAACAGAGTTTCAGAGGGTTTAATGTTTTTGAGCCATCTGTTTGACATTTTCTGTAGTCACCACTCTAGCTTCTATATTTCTGATTGCATTGACTTCAAATTTATACAGAAACTAGCTCATCAGTACCTTGGACAAGTTTGATTTAGAGATCAATCTTTTGAAGGGTTAACCCATGACTAAAAGGAATTGAATGTGAGCTTTTTTCTTTTGAAAAAGATACTAATTCCTTTGACTACATGCCAGGTTTATACAGACGTGGACAAAATTGTTGGTACCCCCTCTGTTAATGAAAGAAAAACCCACAATGGTCACAGAAATAACTTGAATCTGACAAAAGTGGTAATAAATAAAAATTCTATGAAAATTAACCAGTGAAAATCAGACAATGCTTTTGAATTGTGGTTCAACAGAATTATTTTAAAAAACAAACTCATGAAACAGGCCTGGACAAAAATGATGGTACCCTTAACATAATATTTTGTTGCACAACCTTTTGAGACGATCACTGCAATCAAACGATTTCTGTAACTGTCAATGAGACTTCTGCACCTCTCAGCAGGTATTTTGGCCCACTCCTCATGAGCAAACTGCTCCAGTTGTCTCAGGTTTGAAGGATGCCTTCTCCAGATGGCATGTTTAAGCTCCTTCCACAGATGTTCAATAGGATTTAGATCAGGGCTCATAGAAGGCCACTTTAGAATAGTCCAATGTTTGGCTCTTAGCCATTCTTGGGTGTTTTTAGCTGTTTGTTTTGGGTCATTATCCTGTTGCAAGACCCATGACCTGCGACTGAGACCAAGCTGTCTGACACTGGGCAGCACATTTCTCTCTAGAATACCTTGATAGTCTTGAGATTTCATTGTACCCTGCACAGATTCAAGACACCCTGTGTCAGATGCAGCAAAGCAGCCTCAGAACATAACAGAACCTCCTCCATGTTTCACAGTAGGGACAGTGATCTTTTCTTGGTATGCTTCATTTTTGCGTCTGTGAACATTCAGCTGATGTGCCTTGCCAAAAAGTTCCAGTTTTGTCTCATCTGTCCATAGGACATTCTCCCAGAAGCTTTGTGGCTTGTCAACATGCAGTCTGGCAAGTTCCAGTCTGGCTTTTTTATGATTTGTTTTCAACAGTGGTGTCTTCCTTGGTCGTCTCCCATGAAGTCCACTCTGGCTCAAACGACGGATGGTGCGATCTGACACTGATGTACCTTGACCTTGGAGTTCACCTTGAATGTGTTTAGAGGTGGTTCTGGGCTCTTTTGTTAGCATTCGTATTATCCATCTCCTCCTGCGGCCACATCCAGGGAGGTTGGCTACAGTCCCGTGGATCTTAAATTTCTGAACAATATGTGCAGCTGTAGTGACAGGAACATCAAGCTGCTTGGAGATGGTCTTATAGCCTTTACCTTTAACATGCTTGTCTATAATTTTCTTGCTAATCTCCTGAGACAACTCTCTCCTTTGCTTCCTCTGGTCCATGTTTAGTGTGGTACACACCATGTCACCAAACAGCACAGCAACTACTTGCCACCCTTTAAATAGGCCGACTGACTGATTATAAGTTTGTAGACACCTGTGATGTTAATTAGAGGACACATCTTGGTTGAACATGTCCCTATGGTCACATTATTTTCAATCTTTTCTAGGGGTACCATCATTTTTGTCCAGGCCTGTTTCATGAGTTTGTTTTTTAAATAATTCTGTTGAACCACAATTCAAAAGCATTGTCTGATTTTCATTGGTTAATTTTCATAGAATTTTTATTTATTACTACTTTTGTCAGATTCAAGTTATTTCTGTGACCATTGTGGTTTTTTCTTTCATTAATAGAGGGGTACCAACAATTTTGTCCACGTCTGTATTTGTGTCAGATGAGAGTGAGAACTCTGATATAGGGTGTGTGGGGTTTGTGAGCTTGTTCACTAAGATTCTTTAATTTAAAACCAGTTTTCAGTTTGAACATAAAATAAAATGTTCGACTGTCAACAGGTTTGTTTGTTTTTTCCCTTCAGAACTTCAGTTATGACTGAGCTCTTTTCTGCATCATGGGAAGAATGATGCATTTTATGTGAAGCAAATTGTATCTGAGTCCACAAGAGGGTGCTGCAACATAACTTTCATATAGTTAGGATTGCTGCACTTCAGCTTGTTTTTTATTAGTCATTTTAGATTTTTAAGACACTTAACAGCTACTGTGCAATGACTCCACTGTGGCTTTTAGAGAAGACTATAAAAATTGGTTTAATATGAGGAAATCAATTGTTTTAATATCTCCTGATTAACATAGATTGACAGTGTGTTATTAATTAACAGTTGAATGAGGTCAGTGAACAGAATAAGAAGCTGGAGACCCAGTACAAAAGGATGCAGGCTCGACTTGCTAACCTTCAGGTAACATCAGATTTTTCAAATTCTGACATGTTTTTAAATTGGTTAAAAGCCATCAAATAAATGCTTTTAGTCAGTCAATTTTTACTATCGCAATATGGTTTTCTGAGACCATTCTACACAAACATTTACTTGATGTTAAGTTACTGATTGTTTATTTACTTGTCTTTCTGTTACTGATTCTTTATTTACTTGTCTTTCTTTAGAGGAAATATGAACAAAGGATGGCATCAAGAAACTGCCAGAAAGAGAGTGTTGTGACTACAGAAACCATTAAGTCCTGCAAAGCAGAGAAAAGTACTGTTTCTGGAAAAACTGGCTCCAAGGTACTGCATCAAATGTGTGATTTTTGTGGTCAAATGTCCTCCTAATCAGCAGGATTTGTAGATGTGCTCTAATTACAGCTCCATCACTTAATTTATTGTTAATGCATTTACTTAGAGGGGAAAAAAGCTGCATATAATTAAGTGTGGTTAGACAAACCCTAACACAGTGATTTACACATCCCCAGACTGGAAGCAGTACAAAACAATCCTTCCAGCTGAGGTGATTAGTCAGAATTTGTGTCTGTGTTAAATCATCAGTGTTGTTGATGACAATGGAAACACATCTCTGGATGCAGATGTACTTGTAATTTAAAGGATTGTTTTTCTTTCTCAACTCAGAACATTAGTCACTCTTTCTTTTCAGGCCTGCACAATTGACTTCCTAAAGGACAACTATAAAATAACTCTTTATGTAAATATGTCTTTGTAGGTCTATAGCTATACATACAGATATTAGCAACCCTGTATTTTGATGACATAATGCACCAGGTCACCCTGAAAATTGCTTCAGTTATGAATGCCTGGTATTATGTTTATTTCTTTTGATTGAACAACAGAAAAAAAGTTTTTTTTTTCCCAAACAAAGAAATAAACATGACAATACCAAAGCATTTGTAATTGCAACAGTGTTCCAGGAGAAGCGCTGCTTTATTATAGAAATGCAGCAGTGCCAAATATTTTTAGCCTTGACTGTTCGTATTTCTAAATTGCACTCTGTTAGAAAAATTCTTCTAAACCTTCAGTCAAAAACCAGGTGGGATCAGAGTTTCAGCAAATTTAATTACACTGGCCAGTGGAGAACAATACAAAAATAGTCTGAGTCTATTTGCACAACATTCTGACTCAAACACACATCACTCAGTTCTTTAAGCCCTTTGTTATCTGAGAGGTGGCGAAGAACTTGCTATGGTGATTGGTACAGTACATCTGGTCAAAACTTGGTGTACAGATTATCTCTTTCTCAGGAACCATGACGCTCACTCAGCACCAATCACACAGGAACAGTACAAAATGAACTGAAAAAAGATGATAAAGTACAGCTGCTGCATCCTTGACACTGACTCTGAGACAAAGCAAATCACATGTATGAAACAAATATGAAACTTTTCTATAATTTTCCCCCCTCTGATGCCATGCAAGGTATCAAAAAAGAACGATTTATGGCATCTAAAACCCCATCTGGCAGCTATGCAAGCTCCAATGCATTTGCGTGCAACAGATCCTAACTAGCTATCGACGGGGAAAGTCCGCCATCGGCCCTGCTGCCCCAGGCACCGGCTAAACGTTTTAGTCCTTTAGGAGGAGAAAAAGAACAATAAACTCATTAATTAAGAAAATAATCACTAATAAAAACGGTGAGAACAGAATGATGATAAAATAATAGACATAATAAAGATATGTTTGTCATAGCAACTTATATAAAAACAAACAAAGGATAAGCTAGAACAACAATAATAATAGTAAAATGTAATAATAAAATGTAAAAACAGAAATAAGAGTAACATAAAAACAAAATAATGTGGTGACACCAGCACACTGCGGATGGACATTATCTCACACCTGAAGCAAACAGAGGGGCTGAACAATTACACCAGATTTTAATACGCCTTCGCCACCTACTGCTAGAAGCTACAGCACAGGGAGGTGAATGTATTGTAGAAAGGTAACATGTGTTATGTTCATCGTGCCACATGGTGCTTTTGTATGTAACGTGTTATTATAATGTTGCCACTCATGGCCTTTGTCAGACCTTATGTAATATGTGCCAGCCTCAGTTTCTACACGCAGGTCAATAAAGCTTTAGAAGAGAGCGCAGAGAAACTGAGGCAAGCCTTTCCAGACTAGGCTCTTCACGGCCCTAGCGTCCACGCTGGGGTCACAGGCTGTACATATGATAGAGGGTTCAGTAAAGAATCTGTGTCGACCTACGCTCGTGCTTCTCCTCCACATCCTTCCCTTTCACCCTCTACAATAAAAGTAGAGCCATCTTGGATCAGCCATCTTGGCTGATCCAAGATGGCGCCCACAGTGGTCACCATGGTGCTTCGCTGTGCTTTTCTTTTTGTTTTTGTTCGTCAATTGTGTGTCTGCCTGCTCTTACACCCGTGAAGAGCTACTAAATATCAGGACTTTCACTCCCACGGACCTACTCCCAGTTTTTTTGGCTCCTGCCGCCGATCTGGTTCACTTTTTAGCCCAAAAAGTGAGACGGCGAAAGAGAGGAAGACGAGCGGGCGCTCTCGTGCGGCTTCGCAGGAGAGGCACGCGCACGGCCTTGCCTGGGATCTTTCTGTCCAACGTCAATTCTCTTTATAACAAGGTAGATGAACTGAGACTGCTGATGCGATTTAAGGACCTCTCCACCTCGTGTGCCCTCTGTTTCACTGAGACCTGGCTCAAGGAAAAGACACCGGACAGCGCGCTCCTCCTCGAGGGATTTCAACTGTTTTGTGCTGATCGAGACACGGGGCTCTCTGGCAAGACCACAGGCGGAGGAGTCTGCTTCGACATCAACAGCAGCTGGTGCTCCAATGTAACTGTGATCTCCTAACACTGTTCTCCCGCTCTGGAATATTTATTCATCAACTGCAAGCCATTTTATTCCCCGCATGAGTTCGCCTCATTCATCCTGGCCGCTGTTCACGTCCCGCCCAACGCGGACGTGCGCGAGGCTCAACGCGCGCTCGCAGATCACATTCAGTAAGCGGAGCGGACTTTTCCGGACTCTCTGGTTATTGTGGTTGGCGACTTTAACCAGAGCAACCTTAGCCACGAACTCCCCCGGTACAAACAGTTTATTAAATGCCCCACCAGAGGAGAGAACACGCTGGATCACTGTTACACTACAGTTAAGGACGCGTATCGCGCTGTTCCCCGCGCTGCGCTTGGACTATCTGATCACGTGATGGTCCACCTAATTCCCACATACAGAGGCTGAAGCTCACAAAACCTGTTGTGAGCACTACAAGGAAATGGACCAGTGAAGCTGGGGACGAGCTGCGCACGTGCTTGGAAATAACTGACTGGGACATGTTTAAATCAATTAGCCAAGTTAGAAGCCTGTCTTAAGGAAATCAAAGCTTGGATGACTTGTAATTTCCTGCTATTAAATTCAGATAAGACTGAAGTCATTCTTGTTGGTCCAAAAAACCTTAGAAATTCCTTTCCAAATCAAACTTTCAGTTTGGATGCAGTTACTCTTTCTCTTAATAGCTCTGTGAGGAACCTTGGAGTTATTTTTGATCAGGATTTGTCCTTCAATTCACATATTAAATTTGTTTCTAAGACTGCCTTCTATCATTTGCGTAATATTGCCAAGATTAGGAGCATCTTGTCTCAGAGTGATGCTGAGAAACTGATCCACGCTTTTGTTAGCTCGAGATTAGATTATTGTAATTCTTTATTATCAGGTTGTCCTAAAACATCTTTAAAAAGTCTTCAGCTGATCCAAAATGCTGCAGCAAGAGTTTTAACAGGTACTAGAAAGAGAGATCATATCTCTCCGGTTCTGGCCTCCCTTCATTGGCTTCCCATAGAGTTTAGAATTAAGTTTAAAATCCTTCTTCTTACTTACAAAGCTCTAAACAATCAGGCTCCTTTTTATTTAAAAGATCTGATACTACCGTATTATCCTAACAGAGCACTACGCTCCCAAAATGCAGGACTACTTGTAATACCTAGAATCTCCAAAACTACAATGGGAGGCAGAGCCTTCAGTTATCAAGCTCCTCTCCTGTGGAATCAGCTGCCAATCTGGATTCGGGAGTCAGACTCGATCTCTGTTTTTAAGATTAGGGTTAAAACCTACCTTTTTGATATAGCCTACAATTAGGGAGGGATCATGTGTTTCTGAACCCTCCCTTAGTTATGCTGCTAATAGGTTTAGTCAGCCGGGGGACCTCCAGTAATGCACTGGGCCTCACTCCTTTCCTCACTCTCTATGAAATATTTTTTTTTTGCTGGTCATTAACATTTGTTTGTTCTCTCCCATAGATTGAGTCCCCATCGTGCTGTTTGCTCTCTACATGTCTGTTCTTTTCATCTTCTCTGTCCCCTCACCCCCCAGCCAGTCGCAGCAGATGACTGCCCCTCCCTGAGCCTGGTTCTGCTGGAGGTTTCTTCCTGTTAAAAGGGAGTTTTTCCTCTCCACCGTCGCCAAGTGCTTGCTCACAGGGGATCACCTGATTGCTGGGGTCTTTCTGCAACTGTGGGGGTTCCCCCCTACAGTTGATAGTGCTATGAGATGACTGTTGTTGTGAAATGGCGCTATATAAATAAAGTTGAATTAAAGGAGCCACGCATAATCTGGATGAGTACACGGACACTGTGACCTCATATATCCACTTTTGTGAGGTGAGCATTCTTCCATCGCGCACCAGGGTGAGTTAGTCCAACGACAAGCCCAGGTTCACAGCTAAGCTCAGACAGATCAGGAAGGAGAAGGAAGCAGTGTTGAAAAGTGGAGACCGGGACTGCTACAGGGAGGTCAAATACCGGTTTAGCAGAGAGCTGAGGAGAGCTAAATCTGTGTATTCTGAGAGACTCCAGCAGCAGTTCACTGCTAACGACTCTGCTTCTGTGTGGAGAGGACTGAGGCAAATCACCAACTATCGGCCTCAGGCTTCTAAGGGACAGGATGACAAAGCCCTTTGTCAAAGACTGTCCCAACACTATGCCCGTTTTGACACCTCGTCAGCTGTGTCCAACCCCCCCCCCTCCCCCCAACGCCACTGCCTCCATGGTCCCCACTTCATCAAAGGCGGCCCCCCCTCCTCCCCCCCTGCCCTTGCCATCAATGAGCAGGACGTGCACAGACAGTTCTCCAGACTGAACTCGCGCAAGGTTCCCGGTCCGGACGGCGTGTCTCCCTCCACTCTGAGACACTGTGCGGAGGAGCTGACTTCTGTCTTCAGACATTTTTAACACCTCCCTGAAGTCATGCCACGTGCCGGCCTGCCTCAAAACCTCTACCATCGTCCCTGTCCCCAAGAAGCCACGGATCACTGGACTTAACGACTACAGACCTGTAGCGCTCACCTCTGTAGTCATGAAGTCCTTTGAGCGCCTGGTCCTGCCCCACCTCAAGGCCATCACCACTCCCCTCCTGGACCCGCTGCAGTTTGCCTACAGAGCCAACAGGTCTGTGGACGACGCAGTCAACCTGGCCCTCCACTCCATCCTGCAGCACCTGGACTCCCCGGGAACCTACGTCAGGATCCTGTTTGTGGACTTCAGCTCCGCATTCAATACCATCCACCCCGCTCTGCTCCAGGACAAGCTGTCCCTGCTCAACATGCCTGACTCCCTCTGCAGGTGGATCACCGACTTCCTGACGGACGGGAGGCAGCATGTGCGGCTGAGAAAGACTGTCTTAGACTCTGTTAGCATCAGCACCGGATCACCCCAGGGCTGTGTACTTTCCCCCCTGCTCTTCTCCCTGTACACCAACTCCTGCACCTCCAGCCACCAGTCTGTCAAGCTGATCAAGTTTGCGGACGACACCACCCTCATCGGGCTCATCTCCAATGGCGACGAGTCCGCCTACAGGAGAGAGGTGGCCCAGCTGGCGTCCTGGTGCAGCCACAACAACCTGCAGCTGAACGCTTTGAAGACAGTGGAGATGATCGTGGACTTCAGAAAAGTCACAGCCCCTCTGCCCCCCCTTACCCTCACAGACTCTCCCATCACCACTGCGGATTCCTTCCGCTTCCTGGGCACCACCATCACCCGGGACCTCAAGTGGGAGCCGACCATCAGCTCCCCCATCAAAAAGGCCCAGCAGAGAATGGTCTTCCTGCGGCAGCTGAGGAAGCTCAAGCTACCCACCAAGATGTTGGTGCAGTTCTACACGGCCATCATCGAGTCCATCCTCACCACCTCCATCACCGTGTGGTACGCAGGAGCCACCGCCAGGGACAGACTAAGACTGCAGCGCGCTGTGTGTGCTGCTGAGAAGGTGATCGGCTGCAAGCTCCCATCCCTCCAGGACCTGTACATCTCCAGGACCCGGAGGCGTGCAGGTCGGATCATAGTCGACCCTTCACACCCTGGACACGCACTGTTTGCCCCCCTCCCCTCAGGCAGAAGACTTCGGTCCATTCAGACTAAAACCTCCCGCTACATGAACAGCTTCTTCCCCTCTGCCATCAGACTGCTGAACACTAAATGACTTATTAGACTCTCGTGCACTATGTACAGCAGCTCAACCGGGCTCATGACAATTATCACTGTTTTCTTTTTGCACTACCGACTGCACTATGTGGAACTCCACAATATCTGCTGCTCGCTAATATATTTAAAAATTGCATAGATTAGTGTTACTTATTCATATTCTACCTTTTATTGCATGTGTAGTTTTTTATTTTTATCTTTAGTGCTACTCCATGTTTAATGTTGCAGCATTGCACCGAGACAAATTCCTAGTTTGTGTACTACATGAACAATGGCAATAAATCTCATTCTGATTCTGAAAAATAATGTTTCAAACTTCACATCATGATCGTGCAACTCCTTTCGGTTTTCTGCATACCAATCATACTTTTACTCTGTACTTGGGTCATGGAGAGACACCTTGAGCTCACGCTGTTTGTTTATCATCACCACCATCCCCGGCAACTGCTCCATGGGTCATTACTAAGTTAACATGAACAAGTCTCATCATCATACTACTGATACAAGGAATGACACAAGAAAAGGCTAAAAATAATACCACCAAAATCATTAACAAGTTCATGATGAGACTTCTCCATGAAGAGAGTAACCAACTTAACCAGGTTTGTTCATCAGTAACATTGTCTTTGGTCCCAGCAGCCTGCAAGCAGTCAGGCTCCATATGGCCGAGGCAATCACGTGACCATCTGCATCATTTTCAGGGATAAAAGTACAATACTAATCTCCTACAATTGCACACACACACCCTCGGGTGGCAGTTATTTGATCAAGAAAAGCAGATAAAGAAAAATTCACAAATGAGTGTAGTCTATAACTAGTTGTTTCAATCCATAAGGTATTCTTAGCCACTCCCACCAAAGGGAACAAGGAATTAAGTACCTCCTGCGCCATAGTTTCTAACTTGAATTCTTCCAGCACATCTGTACCCCAGATGGAATCATGTGGTGCAAAGGAGACATCTCTCTTCATCCTGCCCACTTGTCCTGCCGACAGTATGATGGTATGGTCAGTCACAGCTACGGGGGCACACACCCCTCCCCACTTCATGGCAGGTGTGAGTAGGCACGATGGCCACACAGCCACCAACCCCCTGTCCCCATATCCATGCCGTGTTTGTGAGAATCACAAATTGCAGCACTACAGAGCTCCTGCAGGGTGACATTGCCTTCCAGACTTCTAGACTGACAAAAAGGATCTTCAGGACAGCTTTTGCCCACTACGTTGGTCCGGCAGGTAGCAGTACAGGGGCGAGACGCACTATGCACCGTTGCACACCCAGAAAGCAATAAACTGCCCAAAGAGACATTTCCACACCCTTTTAGACAAAAGGAAAAGTTCCCTAGCGAGATTAACCTTGCCTTCACCAAGTAAGGGGTGTCATTGTGTCTCCAGTCAGTGGAGTCATAAGCAATGCAACAGGTGTGATTCACATTAATGCTTGCTGTACTATTTCTATACATAGCCTCTTGCAAGAAACAAACCACTTCTGATAGTTCCATTTGTTTTGCAGTAACAGATATTTGACCAGCTGAGAGTGGGAGCAAAGAACACACATAGCAATTTGAACGATTAGCTGATTTGGCTGTGTAATTAGCATACTTCCACCACACATTAGCAGCATAAACGTGATCCTCATGACCTGGACCTTCTAGCTAGTTATGGTGTGTGTGAGTAATGTATCTAGCCCTACGGTAGATGGGTAATGGTGTCCCTAAAAATATCCAAACCAAAAGTGTCGCCACAAGACTTGAGATTGGCAAAAAGCTTGCTGGATTTGTTACCGTGCAACGTTCAATAGTGAGATGAGGCTGTGATAATAGCACTGTCATGCATGCAAGGTGTCTGGATGGTGAGATGACTGATATTTTACTTTGTGACAAAATGACTGATACTCCATGTGACTTTTTTCACTTTGTAGTTTTCCTTATTAACTTTGTGGCCTTGTTCTGCTAAAAACTCCAGTAAGGCAATGGTGTCTTGTTTGCATGTTTCTTCGTCAGGTGATACCAGCAAAATGTCAACATAAAGGAGCAACTGGCTCCCATTAGTAGGAATAAACTGTGCCAAATTTGCTGACATTGCCTGTGAAAAAATGGTTGGTGATTCACAGTAACCTTGTGGTAGCCTGGTGAATATGTACCCCTTGTTTTCAAATGTGAATGCAAACCAAAACTGATTATCTGAATGTATTGGTATGCTAAAAAAAAAGCGTTGCTGATGAAAGAGCTCTTGGGATAACTGCTTTGTTTACCGCCTGAAGGTTTTGGCCCATTTGCCATTCGGAAGATGGTCCAGCCTTCCTCACAGGAAACAAAGGTGTGTTACATGGAGAATTTGGGCACGGGACAATGGCACCTGCTGCTTTCAGGTCCTCTATGACCAGTTTAATGCCTTCTTGGGCTTCAGGGCATTTATTTTAACCACTTATGCATTTTTTTAAAATTAAGCCTACATCTGCCTTTCCTGTTGACCACAGTGAATTTGGAATTTGTGAAAGTGCGTGTTCCTCTCCTTCTGTTGATGTAAAAAGTGATCACATTGGTGAGCTGGGAATGTCAATGTGGACCTCTTTCTGCATTGTGGTCACCCAGTTCAAAGGCAGTAAGTAGGTGTCCAGTTTTCGGGAATATTGAACTCTTGGATCAGGAGTTTGTTTCCAAGACTGACCACATTCCTCTGTGGAATGTTTTTGCATAATTTGGATCTGGGCCACTCAGATGTCTGTCATACATACTGCAGCAATACTGGTCGGTGGCCTGCTGTGTAGTAGGGATATTGGACTCAAAATGTTGCATAGCTTTTGTGTGCAGGTCTGATGTCACTGATCTTGGTCCGGCCGAAACCAAACGCAGAGAGTAGCAGTACCTTGGCACATTGAAATCCTGTATTACATTTACTTCTGTCACATGTGGAAAATGTGATGCTCTCGTACCGTTCTCCGCTGGGAAACGCTAGTGGAATATCCTGAACCTGCAATGTCACTTCAGGTAAACACTGCATTGTTACCATCAAGTCAAAGTCAGGTAAATGGATGTCCGTTATGTCAGTGTTAGCGTCAACAGTTGTACTTAGCTTCGGTGCAGTCAGTCAGGTAGTCAGCCCGTGAGGTCCTCCACCCGCTCCCCGCCGCTGCTGCCATCTAGGACATTGCCTCCGCCAATGGCCCCTTTGTCCACATTGATGATAAACGTCACGTTCCCCTTGCCGCAGCCAGCTCGTCCCACGCCTCCCTCCATCCCCCCCTCCACCACTGGGGTCCAGTTCTGATGCCACCCTGAAAAATAGAACTGGGGGGAAGCTCTCACCCCCCATTGTGTCAACAATCATACAAACAGAAGTTGTTTTTTCTTTTCCTTTTCTTTCTTTTCCTCCTCTATTATCACTGCATGTTTGGCATAAGTTAACACATTGCCAAATGCACAGGTGCGGTATGTGACCAAATGTTTGCGGATGTAATCAGCTAGGTGTGGGTGCATGTTTTGCAAAAAGGCATTCTTCAAATGCTGCCATTAAGGTTCTACACCTGAATCATTATCAGCCTTAGTTAAATCAGAATGGCTATCAAACCTCTTGTAACCTGATTCTATAAGCATCATCACTTTCATCGTTACCTTGTTTGTGGTTTGGATCAACCCATATAAGCTGTATTTAAAAGTTCAATCATAAGATTTTGTTCAGTGACATTTTTCACAATCTTCAGTTTTATTGATCGTATTGATGGTGAGTGTAGAGTGGATATTAGTCAAATCTTTTTTCCTTCCTTTTACCATGGTTAATTTTTCAGATTTATTGTCAAATTTTGATTTTACTGTCCAAGTCAAGTCCAAGTCAGCCTGTCGCCCCTTTTATTTTTTTCCTCTGAAGCCACTGTTATCCCTCAGTTGGAGAGATAATGCAGCTGTGAGCTAGGGAATACAATTACACTCCAAAAGTCAAATATGTCAAATGAAGTAACCTAATGCTGTTTACCTGCCTTCAAGCATCCCAAACAAAAGAAAAATCAAATTTTCTTGCTCTGCTGGCAGATAAGTTTACTTAAAATAAGTGAAAAAATTTAGGCAATTGATAATGTTAGTTAAAAATAAAGACATCAGCCAATAAAGCAAGATTAAATTGCTTAACACAAGTAAGTATCAAAGCCAGCAAAAACCCCACAGAAAACTGCACAACAAAAGAAATTACTGTCGAAGCTATCTCAAGATTTAAAAAAAAAACAAGCATCTAATACCTCTCATCTTACCAAAATCCCCAGTTCAGTGTGACGTTATTACTGCGTCAGCACAACACAGGTTAGTCCTTTCACACACACACAGCAAGCCCCAGATAAGCATACACGTTAGTGAAACAATCCCAAAGTCGCTTAATAATAAGCAGATCTGGCAACCAAAGGTTCCCATCGTCAATCATCTTCAGCCGCTCTGAAAACAATTCATTTTTTTCCCATCTTTTTCTCACTAAAGTAAACCATAAAACATTAAAACACACATGAACAAGCACGTGAACGACCGGACAAACAAACTGCAGTTATTTATTTGATGTATTTATTTTATTATAATTTGAGGTTATTTTATCATGTATACATTTTTGAGGAGTTATTTTATTTTATTTCAGATCTGTTTTAAATGATGCCTTAAGGTATTTTGGTTGTTATTGTCACAGTTAAGTTTTATCCTTATTTATATTAGTGCTATTTATCTTTATTTTAAGGTTATCTCTCGTTATAACTTTTATTCTCTATTTTTTTTTTTCTTTTTTTCCCCTTTTTATATTACTCCTATATTAGCCACTCATTAATTAAATTTGAGAGTCTTGTAATATATATATGGGAGTACTTTATCAATGCTCACTTGTGATGTAAAAAAGGTCCTGCGTTTTATTTTTTATTTTTTTTAACGATACCCCCGCACGCTCTTTTATGGGTCCACTTAACATAGCAGAACTGCATTTCTCCACGGCCTCGAACCAGGACCCACCAAGCTCTACCTCGTCCGAATCTTATTTGGACTTTGCAGTATCTAATGCTTGACTTGCAACTCTTTTACGCATATTCTCAGACCGAACCGGGGCATTATTAATAATTAAATTTACTCACTTTGAGCCTCCTGTGGGTTGGCTCCGTCACTCTCCGGTTCTGCTCCCAGCGTCTCCGGACTGTGCCTCACTTCCACAAAGCTGACCCACTGGCTGTCTGTGGTCCAAAAACGCCAGAAGCAGGAGGAGAGGTATCTGGAGTCCCTGTTCGGGCGCCAAGTATGTTAGAAAAATTCTTATAAACCTTCAGTCAAAAACCAGGCGGGATCAGAGTTTCAGCAAATTTAATTACACTGGCCAATGGAGAACAATACAAAAATAGTCTCAGAGCCTATTCGTGCAGCATTCTGACTCAAACACATATCACTCAGTTCTTTAAGCCCTTCATTATCTGAGAGGTGGAGAAGAACTCGTCCATGGTGATTGGTACAGTACATCTGGTCAAAACTTGGTGTACAAATTATCTCTTTCTCAGGAACCATGACGCTCACTCAGCACCAGTCACACGGGAACTGTACAAAATGAACTAAAACAAGATGATAACAAAGTCCAGCTGCTGCATCCTTGACACTTTCACACAGACTGAGGAAGACTCTGAGACAAAGCAAATCACATGTATGAAACAAATATGTAACTTTTCTATGACACTCCCAGATTTCTTCACACCACATCAGCCCCATTTCCACCAAATCTACTGGTTTTACTGGAACACACCTGTGCTGCATGTCTCCACCAAAGCAACCACCTTTGGTGGGAAAGAACTTGTTTGGTTTGAGATAATTCGCTGCCTCCCTGCTGGGTGGGGCTTGGGACTGACTTGGTGCTGATTGGATATCATTAAGCATCTCAAAAGTCAACTAAATGAAAAAAGAAACCATCGTGAAATGCCATTTTTACTAGTGACCACCAGAAGAGTTTACAAAAGAAAAGCATGGAGAAGAAGAATGATATATTATTGATATTTGCTTTGGGTTAGGGTGCTGCTCAGTCTGTATATGACATTGCAGTCAAAACTGTTGCAAAATTTCCCCTCTGGGGATCAATAATGTGTACAAAATCAAAAAATCAAATCAAAAATGAAAAGTTGCACAATGACTACATGACCTCTGCAGACTGATTGGTCCTACCTCCGCAATGGTTGAGAGGAACAGCTACAGGAACCACCCTTAGAAAAAGTCTTCATCCTTAATGTTTTACCTAGAGTTCCTTCCGTTAAAATGAGGCTGTAGATATTTGGAGAGTTCTTCTAAAAATATATTATTTGTTGAAGATACTGAATTTTGCTTTTCCTGATGTGCCTGTCCTAGTAAGTGATACTGAATGCTTTCACATTGTTTTTTCTTGTTGCCTAGCAATGATGTGAAACACTGACTAAGATTAAGGCATGAATGTTGTATTAGTTCATTCTGATGAAGTCAAAAGGAACTAATGCAATGATGCAGCATCTATCCGTCCATTCACATTTCACGGGAATTGTTACTCCTCCAAGGCAATTACTTCAGTGCTCACGAAAACGCGCACAATGATCCTCAGGTGGGTCTGCATCCAGGTTGTGATAAAGGTCAAGGTCTAAGGTCTGGAGATCTGGGTGCTTTTTGTGGTGGTTTCGTCATGCTGGAATGAGCGACTTTGTCATTGGCAGTCTGTTTGTCTTCCTTTCTTGTTCTTATAATCAATGGAGTAGCTTCTGCTTCCTCCCATTTAGCATACAACAGGTATCCTCTTTGTGTTTATGCTGGTGTACTTGGTCCATTCTTGCTAGAGAATCAGTGTGTCTCTGAAGTAGAGGGGAGGGAAGTAATGGCTTTGGAGTTTTTTTTAATGCATCACACTGCCACACATGAAAGATTCTGAATCAGTATACAAATGTCAAAGAAGAAGACTTTTTTTAAATATCCTGACGTCATCATCAGTCTAGAGGAAGTAACCAGCTACTGTGGTACCTGTAGTGGATATATGTTGGTTATTTAACCCCTTGCACTCTGGTCAATTTCCCTAAAAACGCCTAAAAATAACGTACCCAAAGTAAATCAAAAGCTGTTCTTCAACCCTTTGCAGCATCTTCATGGGGTTGGTCTCATTTAAAAGAAAACACTTTGAATTTTTTGGCAAAACAGTCATAATCTCTCTAAGTGCTCCTGCCACTGAGTAACAGTCATTTAAACATACTGAACTTGAAGAAAATAAATTTCGCCTGGGTGTTTTTTTGGATACAAATGCTTGCAAATAACACACAGCTGTCAGATCCAGGCTGGAAAATGCAACAGAAATGTACGTAGAACCAAGTGTTATCCAGCTGAGGTCAAAATTTTGTAACAATACCACAAAAAATGAATATATTACACAGCTTTTTCCTCAGGTTGTTCCCAGGCATTTTTGAACTGTGCCAAATTGTGCCAAATGGCACAGTTTGGAAAAACGTCTAACTTTTGAATGATTCAATATAGAAGCTTCATCTTGGGCTCTAATGAAAGGTGAAGGGCTGTGTGTGTGTGTGTGTGTGTGTGTGTGTGTGGTGGGGGGGGTTGTTTATTCATTCATGAATGAATGAATGAACAAACAAGCCCCCCACACACACACAAAGAAGCATGCCACGTAAAAAATGTGTGGCTTTTTTTTTTTTTTTTTTTTTTTTTTACAAGAAAAAATAACCTACAGTGCACTAAAAATTGTACTAAAATATTTGTAATGTAGAAGTTAACAACTCCCCCCCCCCCCCCGCTACAGAGAACGGACGTAGCCCATTGCTACATGACGGACCGCGGTGACGGTGCGCCGCATTCTACTACGCACAGTTGTACTAAAATATCTGCAATAATATCTGCAATCCGCTACAGAAGAGTAGCGGGGGGGGGGGGGCGTTCACGGTCCGGATGCGGCGCACAGACCGGTCCGTCATGTTGCGATGACGCACAGTTGTAATTTACCGATCGGTCAAAAGTCATTTTGATTACAATTTTCAGGGATAAAGAGGTCTTCAACTCCCACCTCCGGAAGAACTTCAACCACATTCCGAGGGAGTCTGGAGACATGGAATCTGAATGGGCCATGTTCTCCACCTCTGTTGTTGAAGCGGCGGCCCAGAGCTGCGGCCGCAAGGTGGTCGGTGCATCTCGTGGTGGCAACCCCCGAACCAAGTGGTGGACACCAGTGGTGAGGGGGGCCATTAAGCTGAAGAAGGAGTCCTATCAAGCTTGGTTGGCTTGTGGGACTCCCGAAGCAGCTGAGGTGTACCGGCAGGCCAAGCGGAGTGCAGCTCGGGTGGTTGCTGAAGCAAAAACCCGGGTATGGGAGGAGTTCGGTGAGGCCATGGAACAAGACTTTCGGTCGGCTTCAAAGAGATTCTGGCAAACTGTTCGGCGGCTCAGGAGGGGAAAGCAGCTCCCCGTCCACACTGTGTATGGTGCGGATGGGACACTGTTGACTTCAACTGGGGATATCGTCGGGCGGTGGAAGGAATACTTCGAGGATCTCCTCAATCCCACTGATACGCCTTCCACAGAGGAAGCAGGGTTTGGGGACAAGGGGGATGACTCGCCTATCACAGGGGCTGAGGTCGCCAAGGTGGTTAAAAATCTCCTTGGTGGCCGGGCCCCGGGGGTGGACGAGATTCGCCCCGAGTACCTCAAGGCCCTGGATGTTGTTGGGTTGTCATGGTTGACACGCCTCTGCAACATTGCGTGGAGGTCGGGGGCAGTGCCTTTGGCATGGCAAACCGGGGTGGTGGTTCCTCTCTTCAAAAAAGGGGACCGGAGGGTGTGCTCCAACTTTAGAGGGATCACACTCCTCAGCCTCCCTGGGAAGGTCTATGCCAAGGTACTGGAGAGGAGAGTCCGGCCGTTGGTCGAACCTCGGATTCAGGAGGAGCAATGTGGTTTTCGTCCTGGCCGTGGCACATCGGACCAGCTCTTTACCCTCTCGAGAATTCTTGAGGGTTCGTGGGAGTTTGCCCAACCAGTTTACATGTGTTTTGTGGACTTGGAGAAGGCATTTGACCGCGTCCCTCGTGGATTTTTGTGGGGGGTGCTTCGGGAGTATGGGGTATCGGGCTTGTTGTTACGAGCTATTCGGTCTCTGTACGACCGTTGTGAGAGTTTAGTTCGTATTGCCAACACTCGGTCGGAGTCATTCCCAGTGAGAGTTGGACTCTGCCAGGGCTGCCCTTTGTCACCGGTCCTGTTCATAATTTTTATGGACAGGATTTCTAGGCGCAGCCAGGGAATGAAGGGTGTCATGCTTGGTGACCACAGGATCTCATCTCTGTTGTTTGCAGATGATGTTGTTCTGTTGGCTTCATCCAGCAATGACCTACAGCTCTTGCTGGGACGGTTTGCCGCTGAGTGTGAAGCGGCTGGGATGAGAATCAGCACCTCCAAGTCCGAGTCCATGGTCCTCAGCCGGAAAAAGGTGGATTGTCCTCTCCGGGTTGGGGACAGGCTCCTGCCCCAAGTGGAGGAGTTTAAGTATCTTGGGGTCTTGTTCACGAGTGAGGGGAAAATGGAGCGAGAGATCGACAGACGGATTGGAGCAGCATCTGCAGTGATGCAGACGTTGTACCGGTCTGTTGTGGTGAAGAGGGAGCTTAGTTCTAAGGCAAAGCTGTCGATTTACCAGTCAATCTACGTTCCTACTCTCACCTATGGTCACGAGCTTTGGGTAATGACCGAAAGAACGAGATCGCGGATACAAGCGGCTGAAATGAGCTTTCTCCGTAGGATTGCTGTACTCACCCTCAGAGATAGGGTGAGGAGCTCAGTCATCCGGGAGAGGCTCAGAGTAGAACCGCTGCTCCTCCACATTGAAAGGAGTCAGTTGAAGTGGTATGGGCATCTGATTAGGATGCCTCCTGGACGTCTCCCACTTGAGGTGTTTCAGGCACGTCCCACTGGGAGGAGACCCCGGGGCAGACCCAGGACTCGGTGGAGAGACTATGTCTCCCAGCTAGTCTGGGAACGCCTTGGTATCCCCTCTGAAGAGCTGGAGCAGGTGGCTGGGGAGAGGGAAGTCTGGGCTTCTCTGCTTGAACTGCTGCCTCCGCGACCCGGACCTCCGGAAAAGCGGTAGAAGATGGATGGATGGATGGATGGGATAAAGAATAATTTAGCTTATAACACTTACCTGTCCACAACAGCAGTGTCGCTGGCGAACTTCTCTTCCTCATTGTCAGACGAACATGATGCTGGTCCGCTTGTTACGGACTCGTGGTTCTGGTCACGCGACCCGGTCAAACCATAATTCCATTATTGCGGTTTTGCGCTTCTATGATTGCGGTTTTGGCGAACGATTTTTCAAAACAAATAAGAACAGTAGTAAGAAAAAGACTGGCGAATGCGTGTGTGTCACCCAGCGGCTTACACAAAACAGATTTTACGCATGGGATGTACGCTTTCAATCGTCAAAGTTCTCTGCTTCAATTGGCTCGCTGCATTCGCAGCCCTTGGTAGGCGGGTCCTTCTTGCTAGGTTTTCAGTCATTGGTTCTTCAAGGTTTCAGAAACCCAATTCAAGGCTCTTATTAGTTGAATGAGAGGTCAATCAAATCTAAACCAATCAAAGCACTCCTTTGGCTTTCTGTTCGCGGCTGTGTCTGCAGCTTTTTTTTTTTTTCAGTGCGCCCTCGGACACAGAGACGTGACCGCCCGCGGTATCCCGGAGTGCAAGAGGTTAATCTAGTGGATATATGCTGGCAGCATGGTGGCGTAATGGATAGCACTGTTGCCTCACAGCTAGAAGGTTCCAGGTTCTAATCCCCAGGCTGGCATGGGTAGGAACCTTTCTGTGTGGAGTTTGCATGTTCTCCCTGTGCTGTGTGGATTTGCTCTGGGGGCTCCGGTTTCCTCCCACAACCACAGACATGCATGTTAGGTTAGTTGGTGACCCTAAATTGTCCGGAGGTATCTGTCACTGATCGGCCCTTGGAATAGAGGCTCGGTGTGGCTACTGGTTGGGTGCTTTTAGTGGTCTTTGTGACTAGAAAAAGCATTATACAAGTACAGGTCCTTGTCCTATTTAATGTAACAGTGGCATTGTAACATCGGCAGTGGCATTACTGCAGCCGATAGGAAGAGACTGAACAAACTGATTAAGAAAGCTAGCTCTGTCCTGGGGCAGCGCCTTGATCCGATGGAGGAGATAGGAGAGAGAAGGACGGTGGCTAAACTGTCATCTCTGCTGGAGTCCGAATTCCACCCTATGCAGGACATACTGAATGCACTGAGGAGCTCATTTAGCAGCAGACTACATCATCCCAGGTGCACAACCGAGAGGTTTCGTAGGTCCTTCCTACCAACGGCTGTCAGACTGTACAACCTAAGCAGGGCTGCTCGCAGAGATAGCAAAAAGACGTAACAAACTAATAGTTTTTTGAATGCAAAAGATGCAATAGACTTACACAATGGTCCCCTCCGGCATACAACTAGGAAAATACCGGTCGCTATGGAGGGTGAGAATATGTATGGGCACATAATCATACCATGTAGGATAACTAAGTAGACGGTTATGCTGTTTCATTCCATCTAGCAACAATGCTCTGCACTGTGTGTGTTTATATATTTACATATTTATTCCATCTAGCTACAATGCTCAGCACTGGGTGTGTTTATATATTTATATATCTACATATTATTTCATCTAGCTACATTGCTCCGCACTGTGTGTGTTTATATACTTGCATATTTATTCCACCTAGCTGCAATGCTCCGTACTGTGGGTGTTTATATATTTACATATTTATTCCATCTAGCTACAATGCTCTGCACTGTGTGTTCATATATTCATATATTTATTCCATCCAGCTACAATGCTCTGCACTGTGTGTCTGTGTGTGTGTGTATATATATATATTTTATAGTAATACGTACATATGTATATTAGCTGCTCTTGCTTGCTTGTTTTTTTCTTGCCTTCTGATTGTTGCTCTGAGTGTTGCTATCCCTGTGCTGTTGCAATCCTGGAATTTCCCCGTTGTGGGACTAATAAAGGCTTATCTTATCTTATCTTATCTTAACATTCCAGGTGACTTATTGCATCTCCCTTCCATTTGTTTTAATAATAAGATATTGGAAGTGAATTCATCATAGATTGTTACTTTGCTTTGAGAGTACCACATAGTCGCACAGTGAGGGGGGGAAAAACATCTGACCAGAAAGAAAGATGCATCAGTAATTGTTACTGCATCAGTTATCTGAATTGTGCTGGAATCAAATCTTGAGGTGGCTGGAGATTCCACCTAATCTGGAGACATCTTTATTTAAACCATTTTCACAACCTAACAAATGCTCAGTACATCATATGAATGCTTCCACACAAGCGCACACAGTATGCATGCAGCAAGGAAAATATAAGACAGGGTTTCAAATACCTTTGACAATATACAGTAAGATACATACTGTATATGCATAATAAAAGTGGGTAGAAAGCCATGTCACCACTCTCTTTTTCACCAACTCTTTTAATGTGCTCCAATATTGGGCACCAAATTTTGTCACACATTTTGTGGGTCTTTTTTGTTTGAATGGAAAATTGGACTCGTGTCAGAGGAAATTAAAATTGTCATCATGCACTAGTAAAACTGGTTTGAAAAATATTGTAGGTTTTTAAAAAAAATCATTAAAGCACATATAAAATCAAGTGCAAGTTTAAAATTAAGTTGTTTTAGCAAAAATAATTAACATTTTCCCACCAACTTTCTTTTCTCAGGACAACTCACATCCCACCTGTTTAAAACTCCTGGGCTTTATATTGGACTGGGTTGATGAACAGATGTTTTCATCAATAAAAGGAAGTGACGCGAAAGGCCAGAGTCTGCCTCCAAAGGTTGTGCACAATGAGAAATGCCTTAAGGTACAACATGATTTCAGTTAGCATCACAAGGACAAACAAAGAATAGATCATGAGATGCTGAAGACATTTGACTGACATCGCAGTCATAACTTGCCTTTGGTTCCTTAGGTCCTGCCATTGTTAGTGGATCAGCTTCATCACACTTCTTTGTCAGAACCTGAGCTCCTCCTCAACCTTGTCCGCCTCATTTATTCTACTTTGAGACACTTGGACAGTAGAGCGCAGGTAAACAAAATATTTTTGTTACATTGGTGTCTTTGGATACGCCAAAGAGCTAAATGAATAGCATCACTGATGGTAGGAATGTGTTTGCTTTTTGAAACGTTATCAGAAAATAATGAGTGAAATTTGACTGTGCAAACAGTTTTGTTTGGAATCTTTTCTGTTTAGTTAGACAGCCATTTATTTTGCTTTCACATCATTTAACAAAACTGGTATTTCTGTCTGACATCTTTGACAAAAATCAGAGAGCATTAAATATTAACAACTCATATACAAATACAGTAAATCCTGTAAAGTGCAGACTTTTTCACAGTTTTCTTCATTATTAATGTGACGACATAGCTGCAATTCATACGTGGCAAAACTCATGCATTCCTCCAAAATGCCAACCACAACACCAGTCCACCTCGCCATATGAAAGATGTCAAGGTTCTTCATGTCTTGTGTTCATGGAGCCTTTTTGTCTTATTTATATGGTAACTATAATTTGGTGGAGAGTGCATATCTACTCCAACGACTGCACCTCAGAGGACCCTTCGGTGAAGCTCCTGAAGTTTGCGGACGACACCACAGTCATCGGTTTGATCCGGGATGATGATGAGTCTGCATACAGGCGGGAGGTGGAGCAGCTGATCCTCTGGTGCAGCCAGAACCATCTTGAACTTAACCCAGCCAAAACGATGGAGATGACTGTGGATTTCAGGCGACACCCCCCTTCATTCCCCCCACTCACCATCCTCAACAGCACAGTGTCCACTGTGGACTCCTTCAAGTTTCTGGGTACCACAATCTCCCGGAACCTGAAGTGGTCCTCCCATATAGACACTGTCCGGAAAAAGGCCCAGCAGAGGTTGTTTTTTCTGCGTCAGCTCAAGAAGTTTGATTTGCCTCAGGAGCTGCTGGTTGTCTTCTACACCGCCATCATCCAGTCTGTCCTCTGCTTTTCCATCACTGTCTGGTTTGGATCTGCCACTAAACAGGACAAGACCAGACTGCAGCGGATCATTAAGTCTGCGGAGAGGATCATTGGTACCGACCTACCCTCCATTGAGAACTTATATCGGTCCATAACCAGGAAACGGGCGGGAAACATCCGTGCTGACCCATCACACCCCGGCCACAAACTGTTTGAACTTCTATCTTCTGGTCGTCGTTACAGATCACTGAAGGTCAAAACCACCCGTCACAGGAACAGTTTCTTTCCTCAAGCCATCACTCTGATGAACTCCTAACATTCACCTAGTCCTACCTGTTGCTGTACTCATGACTTTTCATCCATTATTACATTGCACATAACTCTCACACTGCTTTTTACTTCATTCACATTATATCACTGAATCTGAGTTCACATTGATATACTGTGTGACTGTATATTTTTTCATATATTTCTGCAATGTGTGGTTAGTCTGAATAAATAACTGCATATATTCCTGTATATATTTGCATCCTTTTATAGAAACGTGGACAGACTGTAATTTACTGTACATACTCTGTTGTCATTGAATCCTCATTTAAATCCTCCACCTGAACAATGAGAGCAAGTTTTTAGCCAAAGTCAAATTCCTTGTATGTGTTGTGCATACTTGGCCAATAAAGCTGATTCTGATTCTGATATTAAAGGCTTTTTTTGACAATGTTACTGGCCTCATTCAATACATTGTCAAGGAGTGCAATATTAGCTACTCATTCAGAGGGGCAAAAAAAATCAAGCATCTGCTCAGGCACACATTAAATTTAGACATTACACTAATCTGTGACCCAGCCTGACCAGTCTGAAGCACGGTCCTTTTCAGTTATAACCTATTTGATCCTCTTTTTTTTCTTGTCAGAGATAATTCAGTCAATGTGATTAACTGGGTTGGATTCTGTGCACAATTGTAAATGCCTAGAACATTTATTTTGGAAAAGATTAAGGAAGCATTTGTGTGCAGTTTTATATAGAGCTTCATAATTAATAAAAATCAATCGCAGTTCATACATATGTGCACTCATTTCTAGTTAAGTGACTTATTTGCATGCGCATTTCCCATTCAGATCGTGCTCTAGTCATGTGTTTACTTGTTTTATTTAGAACAGTCAGAGATGCTATATCAGTCAGACTCAGTGGTCACAGCAAGAGAATATTTTTGCTACAAGAGGCTCCAAGTACAACATTTTATTGTTATTGAAAGTTGAAGTAGATGACACTTTTTTTTTTTTTTTTCCCAACCTCATGGCAGTAAATGTTTTTGTTGGAAAGCAAGTGAATCATGTGAAAGAATCGTCATATCTGTTCCCATGGAGAAAAATCACTGTTCACATTTTGCTTGAGAATTGTGCTGCCCTACTATGATGCAGTGGGGGGTTGAAAACTTAGGAGGAAGACTTTAACAGCACCTCACCTGGTCAATTTTCACACTTTGTGGGGGAAAAAGGCTTCTCTGATGACATGTATCCTGAATGCAAGTGTGACTTTACAGCAGAAATTGGTTTCAGAAATCCCAAAAGAGTCGGTTTGTCATATTTGTGAATGGACTGAATTACAAACACAGAAGTCATTGTCCTCTGTTCTGACCAGTTCAAACTGATAAGTCACAAGAAATTCTGTTTGTTCTTGATTTTCTGCTTGTTTCTGTTATGAAAGAGTTTGTCAATAAAAAAGGTTCTTTTCCACTAATTACTAATCTTCAAAAACAATCTGATACAACAAATGATTTTTTTCAGTAAGACGTCTGTCCAAGTTACAGTTCACCTTTATTAGTTTTAATAATATTAACAATAATGCAACTACTAAAAACAAAATATGGAAGCTACTTGAATAAAAATGACTTGAGCTGTTTGGATTCAACAAATAAAACATCCATCCATCTTCTGCTGCTTATCCGGGTTGTAGGGCCATTAGTGCAGGCAGAGTGGCTCAGACTTCCGCCCGGTTCACAACGCACCATCATCCCTCCTGCACGTGCTGAGCCCACTGGAGGTTGGACCCATGTGCCTCCTGTGGGTACACTGGGTCCTTGATGTAGCATTTTTCATGGCGATCCACTGGACCGCTCCTAGTCTGCATTCAGACCAGGAGAGTCCGGGGGTCCCGGTTCGACTGGGTGGGGAATGCCAAGAATTTTCACACCTTCGTTTGGTTTGCATTCACACTTCCGCGGACCAGACTGCCTGGACAACGTCACACAGTTACAACAACTGCTCATTTGGGACGGTGTAGTCAAAACCACCACTGACCAGGAAGAAAAAATTGCAGCGAAGAGAGGAAAAAAAAAAAAAATCAGGCTCATCGATTGGCCAGGACTGAAAATGGAAATCCGTTTACTTCAGCCGGGTTGTTTGTCTGCCACAAATGAGACATTTTTTAACTTTTCTCCTCAGCTTTTTCCGGTAAAAAGATTTCTCGAATTTGCACGGTTGTCTTCATTGTTATTTTCTACCCAAAATGTACGACGGTAAATGCCACTGCCTCTTCTCAGACTATGTGCTATGGCCACACAAACGCCGAGAGGCACTTCTGCCCTTTGGTCCGCTGGATATTCCGTTTGCATTCACTCTGCAAGCGAAGTGCACCAGACTTTGTTTGCAAGAGAACAGAGACCCCCATTTTCAGGAAGTCCAGACTTCGCTTGTTTGGTGCATACCAGCATTCCAACGCACATTCAGATGGCACCAAACAAATCAAACTATCCGCGGAACTGGATGAAGGGCCAGACTTAGGGTTAGACGGCCACTGTTTGGTCCAGACCAAAGGACCAGACAGTGGCTGTCTAACCCTAAGTCTGGCCCTTCATCCAGGACCAGTTTGCCTTGATAGACCCTACCAGGGGCAAGTTACCCCCAACAACGTAGCTCCTAGGATCATTTAGGCACTCAAACCCCTCCACCACGATAAGGTGGTGATCCACAGAGAGGAACAAGCAAAATATCTAGAACACAATAAATTAGCTTTCCTGATCAAAAACCTGTATGAAAAGTATTGTCTTGAGAGATTTTTTTGGTCTAGTTCCTCATCACCTGTGAATTATGTCATGAACATGAGAAGGTGATAAGTTTGGTGTTGCCAACTTGGCGACTTTCTTGGTAAATTTGGCGACTTTTCAACTCCCCTCTCTTTTTTTTTTTGTCAAAAGCGACTAGCAACAAATCTGGTGACTTTTTCTGGTGTTATTGGAGACTTTTCTGGTGTCTTGGAGACTGACGTGAAAGCACTGTTGCTCTTAGTCTGCAGTTACTGTCCTCAACCAGCAGCAGGTGCTACCATGAGCCTCTCCAAGTCCCAAAGCACTCACAGTCAGTCTCACAGTAGCCTCATGCAGCAGGTAGCTGCAGTGAGAGGAGACCCACGCCACTCGTGTCCAGACTGCAAGTGAATGTGATTTTCGTATTACGAGTGCGCATGTGCGGACTATGTGAGTTCAAAGTTCACGACTACCAAGCATTCCAGTAGCCAGCTTGCTTTTGTATAGAGACAGTACTGTCACACCTGAACAATTGCCGTTTAAAGTCTGCTTCAAGCTTTAAATTGCCGTTATGCCAGGTGCACATTGTGCCGTAGTGAAGTGTGGGAACGGCATGTATCATCTAGAGCGGTGGAAAAAGCAAACTTGCAGCATACATGCGTGTAACTTCGGGACCAGCGTGTGTACATGTCTGCCGCCATTCACATTATGTACATTCCCCATGGAGCTGAAGGATCCGGACGGACGTGATTGTTGGATTAAAGCAGTAAGTCTATATTATAACATAATTAAATAGTGTTGTGTATTGTTCAAGTTCTAGCCTAATTGACACGAGTCTAAACCCTGAAGTAGTAGGTACGGACAGGCAGGCCTGGATCTAGGATATAGTTCTTTGTATACCGGTAATGAAGCTTGATCTACACACACACACACACACACACACACACACACACACACACACACACACACACACACACACACACACACGTAATTAAGGCCATTGATAAGTAGGCTGGTATAAAATAAAATTTCAAATCATTGAAAACGTGTGGCACTCCATCTAGCTACAGTGCTCTGCACTGTGTATATATTGTGGTGACCCAGCACAATGCAGACTGATGGTATTCACGCTCAGCAGGGATTGCATATGGACAGAGAACCCCTGGAGGGACAACCAGAACAATGGACTATTGTTTATACATCCTCGGATTAAGGAGAGGACATCCGGGCACCAGTGGTCATGCTAATCATATGTATTGACTGATACGTACACCAATATGCTAATGCACCATGCATTCTCTCTCTGTATAAAAGAGCTTACAATACATGCCTCAACAATACAGTGCAACACAGCACAGGCAGACACACAGACCACTGCAGCGCACAGCCCTACAAGTGCGTCTCATTATGTTGGAGGAAAATAAAACTCTGCCACCTTCCAGCTCGCCGCATTTCGCCTGAACTTATTTTTCCTCCACACTGGTGACCCCGACGTGTCATGGTGCGCCCCTTGCCTGATCTATCCCTCCACACTGGTGACCTGACGAGAGAGAATGACCGTCTGCTCCCTCTCACCGCGCTGTGGACAGCAGAGGACCAGAGAACGCCTGCAACCTCTTCATCCTCACCAGAGCGCGCCCCGGAGCGGGCAGCGCTTGGACCGACAAGCACCATTAACGGCGACACGAGCGAAACGAAGGAAGCAGCCTGAATGGGGAAATCATTGACGCCGACTGCGTTGATTTCCACCAAGCTCTCCGACCCTGACTCGGCTCACGACAAGCGGACCTCCCGCGCACAGAAGCCCCGCACGCACACTGCAGGATTACAAGGACAGCGCAACTGCCAGCTAAGTGGTCACTGTGCCACGCATGCGCCACGCACAGGGTCAAGCCGGCTCCACAGACCAATAGTGTCCTCCGCCGCTGCATATGCCTGAGAAAAACGGCCGATCGCCACCCTCGGAACCTTCAGGGCTGCTCAAGCACCTGAAGCAGACATGCAGCCCGCACACAGGACTTTGTATGGGTTTATCAGCCACGGCGCACAGGGGGAATTTAGCCGATTCCTGGTCCCGAGGGCTTTAAGGCTGCTTCCGCACCTAAAAGCCAAAAAGCCTCACACCCTCACACAAGTTGAGCTGTCAAACCACTCGCTTACCACCTTTGTAGTTGTTTCGGAGTCTCGCAAGTAAGGGTGCTTGGTCCTTTGACAACAAAAAATCTATGTCAGCGTACATACAGGGGGGCCATTTTGGCCAATTTCTCCACCGTGGCCGCGAATGCAAGCGCAACTAGTTTATCCTTGCGTTTGCGGGTAAAACCGGGAAGACCCCTACGCATACAATATGCTCGTAGATCAGGAACTTTCCATAAATTAAATGTATCGATAGAGCATGTTTGATAGCCACGTTCCCATGATGCTTTGTGCGAGCCGAGCTGTGAAAGTTGCTTATTGTACGTGCACAGTTCATCCCCCCCCCCCCCCAAACCTACCTTGTTTTACAGGAAGCCAATGAGATGATACGTAGACATACTGCCTGTACTGTCCCAAGCCCGGATAAGTCAAAGTCAAAGTGCCTTTATTGTCATTCCATTGTCAATGAACAATGCAACGAAATTGAGATGCTGCTCCCTAAAACAAACTATAAACAAACTATCACACTCACAGTTCACTCATGCATTTAACATTCTTATAATTACAACAATAAATAATGCTTGAAACAAAATTACCTAAAAGTTGAATACAATATATACGTAGCAATAATGAAAAACATACTGAGCGATAAATACAAAAGACCAGCTTATGCACACAGGGTTGTTGCTACAAAATAACCCAAAATAACAAAAAATATCAGCAGTCTGTGCGTGTTACATAAATCCGTTCAAAATACGTACTGCTGCTGGGAAAAAACTATGATTAAACCTGGTAGTCCAGGTTTTATGGGATCTGTACCGCTTTCCCAAGGGGAGCAAGTGAAAGAAGTCATGGCCTGGATGAGCACAGTCTTTAATGATGGCAGTAGCTCTGTTGAGGTACCGAGACCTGGAAATCTCTTCCAGAGAAGGGAAAGAACAGCCAGTGATTTTTTGCGCAGTCTCGATCACTCTCTGGAAGGTTTTGCGGTCTGCGGCTGAACAGCCCTCATACCAAACCGTGATGCCATATGACAGAATGCTCTCAATAGCAGAGCGATAAAATAAAACCAGCAACTGTGCATTCAGGCCATTCTTCTTGAGGAGCCTCAGAAAGTGTAGATGTTGTTGAGCCTTTTTTATCGTAGCTATGGTGTTAACTGCCCAGGTAAGGTTGTGAGAAATATGAACACCCAAAAACTTAAAAGCCTCCACCCTCTCCACACGCTCCTTGCCTATATATAGAGGAGGCGGTTCACTGCTGTGCTTCCTAAAATCAATAATGAGTTCTTTTGGGGTTTTTTTGTATACAATAGCAGATTATTATCTGAGCACCATCTCACCAGTTTCTGGACCTCATCTCTGTATGCGGACTCATCTCCTCCTGATATGAGCCCCACTACTGTTGTGTCATCTGCAAACTTCACTATAATGTTTGTGGGATGAACAGGTATGCAGTCATATGTGTACAATGAATACAAAGTGGGGCTCAACACACAGCCCTGTGGCGAGCCTGTGTTAAGCATGACTGTAGAGGAGGAATGGGGTCCAAGTCTAACAGTCTGTGTTCTGTTTGTTAGGAAGTCCTTAATCCAGCTGCAAGTGTGAGTAGGCAGACCAAGCTGAAGCAATTTGATGATGAGAATGTTGGGAATAATTGTATTAAATGCCGAGCTATAGTCAACAAACAGCATTCTTACATAGCTCCCCTTGTCTTCTAAATGGCTGAATGCCGAGTGGAGAGCTATAGCAATAGCATCTTCAGTGGATCTGCCCCGCCTGTAGGCAAACTGGTACCGATCAAAGTCTGGGGGGAGACTAGGCAAAAGATGTTTCAATACCATTTTCTCAAAGCACTTCATAACAATGGGTGTTAATGCTACTGGTCGATAGTCATTCAGACTGCTAATAGTATGCTTTTTTGGTACAGGAATAATGACTGCAGATTTTAAATACTGTGGAACAACGGCTGCCTTGAGAGACAAGTTAAAAATGTCAGTCAAAACAGAGCATAGCTGATCTGCACATGATCTGAGCTCCTTTCCTGGCACTCCATCGGGACCAATAGCCTTTCTCAGGTGAACTGCTCTGTGTCTGTCTCACCTCATGATCCTGCAGGATAAGCACATCAGAGCTGGCATTCAATAACATCTGTGGGTCCAGGCGAGGTGTATTTGCCTCAAACCATGCGAAAAGGAGTACAGCTGGACATAGAGCTAGCAATTCCACCCCACATGTCTTTTGATTAACTTTGATGTTCTACATGTAACAATGCAGGACAAAATTGATTTATGTAATGTGGGTCTAGACAAAGCATTAAAGTCATGAAGTTATTTTGAGAAGTGATGGCCTATTTAAATGGCAAAAATCTATTTATTTTTATAACCTTTATTTTACCAGGGATAAAACCACTTGAGGTAAGGAGCTCTTTTACAGTAGAGCCCTGGCCAAGATGGCAGCACTTAAACACTTAATTACAATAGTTAACCTTTAAACATAAACAAAAAATTAAAACAAACCAAGAATCAACAGAAGAAAGTTAATTTGTAATTCTAAACATATTTAGGGTGTTTTATTTACTTACTTTTGTCTCTCCCACGACATTATTTTTCTCTTCTACAGCATCCATTATAATTACATGCAAATGACCAATTATGCAAATGAGGCGATGACATAATTTAGCGACTTCTAGCTACTTTTAGGACAGCCAATAGCTACTTTCCTTACTGAGGAGTTGGCAACACTGGATACGTGAACCACCTCAGGACTCTTGAGGTTGTGTAGATGACACACCGGTGAGATTCAGCGTAAATTGTTTTGACAGTTCATCGTCCACTTGTGATGATGAGCTCACCACAGTCCCAGACTTCATAACTGCCATCAGGAAGGTACCTATGGATGATGATGATGGGGATTTTTCTGCTTTTAAATTCTTTCATAGCTGTCTGCAAAGGGTCCGTTTCTCCTTCCAGCTCCACCGCGACTACAGCGCACATCACTGTCTGCAGTGCTGGAGCTCCCGGCACTCTGGCTCTTTCATACTTGGTCATGTACAGTGTTGTGATTCGCTTCTGGTTTCGCCTGTTGACCTTCTCCTGCAGGCCAGAGCCACACGTTCTTCGGATCTTCATTTTCCATGTCTTCCAGATCATCTAATCCCTCCTTCTCCTCAGCATCATTAAAATCTCTGTCATTGAAATTGTCTTTGTTGTTGGACATATTTTTTTTTTTTTTTTTAATAAATTTGCCTGTTTCAGACTTCTGCTGGTGGAGCGCAGTTGTAGGCAGATGCTCTGCCACTATGTCACCACTCTGGTCAGGTGATTCTGTAACCGGTTTAGCTTTAATTTTAAAAAATGGCTGCTCTTCCACTGAGAAAAGCTGCTTGGTCAGCTCCACAGCATCATAAGTCCAAATAAAACAGTTTTTCCTAGCTGGAGCTACACATCAGACGTACACATCCATTTCAAAGAGGGATTATCCATTTTTATCACTACACCTCCCCCCACAGCATGCCAGGCTTTAATGTTTGGTGGTCATGTCTTGTTCCGTCTTGTGTTCAGATGAGGTGCTTCGACTTCTGAAGTCTTCTGCCTGTTTTCCTCTGTGTTGAACACGGTCTTGGTATCAAAGACAGGCTGTTCCTGTTTTGTGGCTTTGATAAGGATGTGGGTCCCTCTCTCTTATCCGGCCACAAGGCTCTCGAGTCCTCGATAACAAACAATAACAAACACAGCACATTAGCTATTGCCGGTTGAAGAGGTGATGGGTGAGACATTTTAACTCAATTGTCTCACAATCCCACAAGTTTACTTCAAAGGATTTTTTTAATAATTACAGATTGGAGAGATGAGAGGCTAGAGGAAAAGGGGGTCGTGTTTGTAGGTTTAAGCTACAATATTTGTATTGTTATAAAGGCCCCGGTCCCTGTCCCAGGGCTCTGTAACTCGAAAGTCACAAATTTACAGGAAAAAAAGTGTAACATTTACAAAAGCAGACAGAGAAAAATGTAATGCAAAACATTTTTTTGTAAATTCGCAAAAAAAATTTTGTTCAAAGAATGTTGCAAATGTGGGAGAAATTTTAAGAGATAAATGTGTTTTAGGGGGAAAATACAAAAAAAAAAAACCCTTACAAATTTATGGGGAAGAGGTTGTAGATTATTAACAAAGATGCAAAATTAAAAAATAAAGCTTTGATATTTTAGAGGAAAAATTCACCTATTGCCAGTATCGTCATATTTGAACCGTAAAAGCAAGGTGAAACTGCTGAGTTGCTAAATAAACACATGAAATTAAAAAATGGCATGTTTTCTGGTTCAGAGTCTTTTAGTATTTTTACCATCGTTGGACAGATACAGTGAAGAAAAATGAGAAATGGGGTGAAGAGCAGGACATAGATACACAGGAAAGATCACGCCAGCCAGGAATCGAACCAGGAGTCACTATACCCAAGCAGCATATTTCCATACATGCTTTGTAACCATCAGGCCATCGGGACACCCATTAGGTCATTTTTCAGTGACCTTCCACTCATTGTTTGACCTCCCAGTCACAGATACTGCAGGGTAAAGCTGCCCCTCCCTCAATCGTCCAAGCTCGGATCTTTCCATTTTGTTTATTAAGATGGTGTCATATCTGCTTAGTCACATGCCTGATGTCCCATTATTGCTGCATTAGGCGCTCAAGTTTAAGAAGAAAACCAACCTGAATGAAGCAACCACACATGAAAGGAGGACAGGAGATGGTCTAAATTATAGTGCCTATGGTTACCGTGACTTTGAGGAAAGGTAATGGTAGTGCATCTGTGAACCAGCAGCTCTATATGGCTTTAGAAATACAGAAATCTTGGGTAGGAGCTATAGTTTACTGCACTGATTTATTGAATCCATCGGTTATTTTGACAAGTCACAAAAGGAACCTGCCAGCTCTCTGTCGGACCAACCGTGTGTTTTATATTGTGGCTTTTGACGAAGATCATTGTAGACATATCTTTTCTCTTTCTGACAGGTATGTGAAAAAAGGTAACTAAATGCAGGTGATTTTATCAGCTTTGTTCTCTGAACGGTACATCTAAGTGTGTGTATTTCTTTTTTTAAATATTCTGCACAGCATATAGCACTTTCTACCACCACTCTGCGACGCATAGGAGAGGAAGTGTCAAAGCGTGCCTTGCAGTCAGGAATGCTGCAATCTGAAGAACCAGATCTGCACCAGTCCTGTATTAAAGCAGCAGGACATTTACGGATTGGACCTCTTTACCGGAGCCCTTGCCCTCACACACGCATGCTTTCAATCCTCATCATTCTCCACACCGTTACACAAGGTAGGATTAAAACCACAAACTCTGCCTTGAAAGTAGGCATAAAGTCAAATTTATTGTTGAACTGTTTTTAAATCATGTGTTTTATGCTATAGGTCACCTATATGCCACTATTTTGAAAGTATTCTCAATGACATAGAGTATCTACCTCTCCCATGACTATAAAAGCTGTCAGGAACCACAGAGTGGAGCGGAAGCCAGCTAGCAAAGATGGGTGTCAGTGTGTGTTTGGGCCTGCTGACACTTGGATTCCTGTCCCATTTCTGTTAGCGTGGGGTCTTGGTCCACAGCCTCACTCCAAAAACAACATAATCATTGTCGCTTTTTTTGTCAGTTTCATCCCTCTCCAGTTCATCAGTAAAATTCATTGGTGTGGGTAATGGTGGCAGCAAGAAGTTTTCGATACAACACGGAGCGATGAATGCTGAAGATCATTCATGAACGTTGTGGTTTTTGGATTTTGTCAGGGTTCGTAAAAGGTTGCAAAACAGTTTGCACAGTTTCGTCGTTTACTACTGGGTGAACCAAAAACAACCCTGGCAGCACACGTTCCAACCGTTTGCAAACACGGCAACATTTTGCAATTGTCGGTGGAAAAAAAAATGCATTTGCTAAAAAAATTTGAACATGTTCAAAAATTTTGTGACCTTTCAAAACTGTTGGTGAACTGTTTAGCAACCTTTTAGGAACCCTGACAAAATCCAAAAAGCGTAATGTTTGTGAACGTTCCTCGGTATTCGCCACTCCAGGAGATACGGGGGTTAGTGGATTCATGGCAACTGTAATGATAGACTTAGAAATTGCAGACACACTTTAAGTTATGGACACGAGACAGTAGGTGATTTGAAGGGAGATGAGGGAGTATGCTATTCCCCTTTCATGGGTGTAGCATGAAATTCTGGGCCCCATGTTCACTTCATCTATATCTTTCACGCATATTTTCCCATGGTATAAGACGAGGACAATAAATATGACCTTAGTTAAACTACTATATTGAGGTCATGTTTGTAAATGAGAATTGGTTCTCAAACATTTTACCTGGTAAAATAAAGGTCAAATAAAAAAATGCCTAATTGCCAACATGAGAAAATACCCTGTCTTCTCTCTGTCTGCTACAAGGAGGACAGACCCCAAGCAAGCAAAATGGATACAGGATTAGCTTAACCTGATTATAGCCTAAGATACAATAAAAAAGCTACTTGATTTAATTGTTGCTAAGATCCTTTCAGTTGAATCAGCTACAGATAATTGCCTGTAAACTGGACAACTTAACTGCCTACATAAGCTCACCTTGAGTCTCACTTGCTGCTGCTGCTGCTGTCTGAAACTGAGGGCCATGTGGTTCATGATGTTAAGCTTTGGTAAGACTGATACATTGCATTGTTACAGTTAGGGATGGGAAGTTAGGGATTTTTCAAGCCCCCGGAATCATACGTCACTGATGGTATCAATTCCTCTTTTCAGTGCTGCGGGTTTAAACACTTCGGTGTTTTTTTCTACAAATGACATGACGTCACACACTGTCGTTACCAAGCAATGCCATGACACTGTCACTACCATGGGATAAAGGCGGAAGCGTATGATAAACTTGAGTTGAAACATCTCTTGACACAGCAGCATGAAATACAGTAAAAGACTGCACTGTGTTTGACAGTCTACGAAGTGCGCCCGCACTTGACTCCCAAACGGCAGCACCTCCATTAGTGACGGCAATATTAGCTTATTACTAGTAGTAGTAGAATATTAGTGCAATGCTAGCAGCCTTGCAGGCTAAGTTTAATGCATTTTTAACTCACAAAACCCAACTAAAAACGTCTGATATTTAAATATGAGCTCATTCTCTTTAGACGATGATGGCAACAAGTAGCTTTCAGGTTTTACCAACCTGCTCGTCCTCCGCTCCTTGTCAGAATAATCCACTGACACCAGCTGCTCACAGAGGTATGATGATGTTTGTAGTGCAAGGCTTGCATCCATTCATGATTGTAGAGCAGCTGGAGTTTTGGGTAGGTGGTACGTGTGATGGAGTTTACAGATTAATACTGAACTAGACTCGTTGCAATGTCTTGAGGTTTTACCAGTATGTTAATATACAGTTTAGTATTTTATGCATGTGGGGGTGTGTGTGTGTATATATATATATACTGTGCATATATACTGTATATAGTTTTTAAAAAACACGCAAAAAATAGACTCAAGTACAGCATGTATATTTTTGGGATTGCTAAAATAACATATTCAATTCAGCTTTATTTATATAGCGCCATTTCTCAACAACAGTCATCTCATAGCACTTTCAACTGTAGGGGGGAACCCCCACAGTTGTAGAAAGACCCCAGCAATCAGGCGATCCCCTGTGATCAAGCACTTGGCAACGGTGGAGAGGAAAAACTCCCTTTTAACAGGAAGAAACCTCCAGCAGAACCAGGCTCAGGGAGGGGCAGTCATCTGCTGCGACTGGCTGGGGGGTGAGGGGACAGAGAAGATGATAAGAACAGACATGTAGAGAGCAAACAGCACGATGGGGACTCAATCTATGGGAGAGAACAAACAAATGTTAATGACCAGCAAAAAAAATATTTCATTGAGAGTGAAGAAAGGAGTGAAGCCCAGTGCATTATTGGAGGTCCCCCGGCTGACTAAACCTATTAGCAGTGTGACAGAGATCATCCTGCGCAGTTCGCCCCACACGGGACACGAACCCGCGACCTCTCAGTCAACTACACAGTTCGAGCATGGGAGACACAGCACGATCGCGCTGAGCTAAAGGTCCGACCGATAGCTCAGCGCTACCGATACTGTATAAGGCTTTGGGAGGGAGGTTTTACTAACGTTCTACGCCGAACAGTACTAGTTGGCATCCGTTACAGCAGCATAACTAAGGGAGGGTTCAGAAACACATGATCCCTCCCTAATTGTAGGCTATATCAAAAAGGTAGGTTTTAGCCCTATTCTTAAAAACAGAGATCAAGTCTGACTCCCAAATCCAGATTGGCAGCTGGTTCCACAGGAGAGGAGCTTGACATAATTGTTCAGCTGTTTCTAATTATTTCAATATTTCATTTATACTGCTTTTATTTATATTGCTTTTCAGCAATTAAACATAACAAATACTACAAGGCATAAATGCCCATTTTTCTAAGGAAAGCATGTTTACAGTCTTGTATTTGATTTTATTATATCTTTTTAAGAGAAGAAGCACTGTTTAAAATAAGAAAAATAGCAAAACTCCTGCATTGATGCTGAAATCCTCTGAAGGCCTGCTTTTTTCGACACGGAAAACTGATCAAGAATTGATAATGGAATTGATAAGGAATCGGATCGATAAGCAAAATTAATAATGCCATTGATATTGATAAAATCTTATCAATTCCCATCCCTAGTTATAGTGGTACTGAAAGATTATATATACAGCGGGGAAATTAAGTATTGAACACATCAACATTTTTCTCATTAAACATGTTTCTGTTGGAGCCATTGACCTGAGATTTTCACCAGATATCAGTAACAACCCAAATAATCCATGCATACAAAGAAATCAAGGCAACTGTGTTCACAAAACAAGTTATGTTTAATAAAGTGGAATGACACAGGGAATAAGTATTGAACACAAAGAGGTGCAAAAAGGCATAAAAATCCAAGAAACCAGCTGAAATCCATCAGAATTTAGGAAGCCATCCCATCCCCCATCAGTGCAAATTAATTTCAGCTCTTAAAGTCCTGACTGATAGCCTTTAAAAGGGTCTGTGAATATAAGATTGTCACACCACAAAGAACTCATGATGGGTAGATGCAAAGAGCTCTCTCTAGACCTTCGCAAACTTGTTGTTACAAAACATAATGATGGCATTGGTTACAGGTGCATTTCTAAACTGCTGAACGTTCCAGTGTGCACTGTTGGAGCCATCATTCGGAAGTGAAAAGATAATTTTACCATAAACCGGCCATGACCAGGAGCTCCTTGCAAGATTTCTGACAGAGGAGTCAAAAGAATTATCAGAAGAGTTATCCAAGAGCGAAAGACCACTCATGGAGAGCTTCAGAAAGACCTGGAGTTAGGAGGTACTGCTGTTTCAAAGAAAACAATAAGTAATGCACCCAACTGACATGGGCTGTATACCTGCTCACTTTGTATGACTCCATTGCTGAAGAAAAAACATGTTGAAAGTCATTTAAAGTTTGCTGCACAACATTTGGGCAAGCCAGTAAAACACTGGGAGAATATCGTCAGGTCAGATGAGACCCAAGTTGAACTTTTTGGATGCCACAACACACAGTATGTTTGGCAGAGAAATTGCACTGCACATCAGCCCCAAAACACCTTACAAGTAGTGAAGTTTGGAGGTGGGAGCATCATGGTGTGGGGGTGTTTTTCAGCACATGGTACAGGCAGACTTCATATAATTGACGGAAAGATGAATGGACAAATGTAGAGAGTCATCCTTGAGAAGAATCTGTTGCCATCTGCCAAGATGCTGAAGATGAAACAAGGGTGGACATTTCAGCAAGACAATGATCCCAGGCACACAGCCAAGGAGACTCTCAACTGGCTCCAGAGAAGGAAAATAAAGCTGCTGGAATGGCCCAATCAGTCATCTGACCTGAATCCAATTGAAAATCTATGGAACTAACTGAAGATCAGAGTTTATAGAAGACACTCACAGAACCTTCAAGATTTGAAGACAGTTTGTGTGGAAGAATGGGCTAAAATCACTCCTGAGCAATGCCTGTGCCTAGTTTCTCCATACAGGAGGCGTCTGGAAGCTGTTTTTACCAACAAAGGCTTTTCTACTAAATATTAAATTAATTTCACCAAGCGTGTTCAATACTTATTCCTTGTGTCATTCCACTTTATTAAATACAACTTGTTTTGTAAACACAGTTGCCTTGATTTCTTTGTATGTATGGATTATTTGGATTGTTACTGATATCTGGTGAAAATTTCAGGTCAATGGCTCCATCGGAAATATGTTTAATGAGAAATATGTTGACATGTTTAATACTTATTTTCCCCGCTGTATACAGCCGTGGACAAAATTGTTGGTACCCCTCTGTTAATGAAAGAAAAACCCACAATGGTCACAGAAATAACTTGAATCTGACAAAAGTGGTAATAAATAAAAATTCTATGAAAATTAACCAGTGAAAATCAGACAATGCTTTTGAATTGTGGTTCAGCAGAATTATTTTAAAAAACAAACTCATGAAACAGGCCTGGACAAAAATGATGGTACCCCTAGAAAAGATTGAAAATAATGTGACCATAGGAACATGTTCAACCAAGATGTGTCCTCTAATTAACATCACAGGTGTCTACAAACTTGTAATCAGTCGGCCTATTTAAAGGGTGACAAGTAGTCACTGTACTGTTTGGTGACATGGCGTGAACCACACTAAACTTGGACCAGAGGAAGCAAAGGAGAGAGTTGTCTCAGGAGATTAGAAAGAAAATTATAGACAAGCATGTTAAAGGCTATAAGACCATCTCCAAACAGCTTAATGTTCCTGTGACTACAGTCGCACATATCATTCAGAAATTTAAGATCCACAGGACTGTAGCCAACCTCCCTGGACATGGCCGCAGGAGGAGACGGATAATACCAATAGTAACAAAAGAGCCCAGAACAACCTCTAAACACATTCATGGTGAACTCCAAGGTCAAGGTATATCAGTGTCAGATCGCACCATCCGTCGTTGTTTGAGTCAAAGTGGACTTCATGGGAGACGACCAAGGAGGACACCACTGTTGAAAAGAAATCATAAAAAAGCCAGACTGGAATTTGCCAAACTGCATATTGACAAGCCACAAAGCTTCTGGGAGAACGTCCTATGGACAGATGAGACAAAACTGGAACTTTTTGGCAAGGCACATCAGCTCTATGTTGACAGACGCAAAAATGAAGCATACCAAGAAAAGAACACTGTCCCTACTGTGAAACATGGAGGAGGTTCTGTTATGTTCTGGGGCTGTTTTGCTTCATCTGGCATAGGGTGTCTTGAATCTGTGCAGGGTACAATGAAATCTCAAGACTATCA
This sequence comes from Pholidichthys leucotaenia, assembly GCA_020510985.1. Lineage (NCBI taxonomy): Eukaryota > Metazoa > Chordata > Actinopteri > Cichliformes > Pholidichthyidae > Pholidichthys > Pholidichthys leucotaenia. The sequence continues at coordinate 26,649,298 of CM035843.1, forward strand.
AGGTATTCTAGAGAGAAATGTGCTGCCCAGTGTCAGACAGCTTGGTCTCAGTCGCAGGTCATGGGTCTTGCAACAGGATAATGACCCAAAACACACAGCTAAAAACCCCCAAGAATGGCTAGGAGTGAAACATTGGCCTATTCTAAAGTGGCCTTCTATGAGCCCTGATCTAAATCCTATTGAACATCTGTGGAAGGAGTTGAAACATGCCGTCTGGAGAAGGCACCCTTCAAACCTGAGACAACTGGAGCAGTTTGCTCATGAGGAGTGGGCCAAAATACCTGCTGAGAGGTGCAGAAGTCTCATTGACAGTTAGAGAAATGGTTTGATTGCAGTGATTGCCTCAAAAGGTTGTGCAACAAAATATTAAGTTAAGGGTACCACCATCTTTGTCCAGGCCTGTTTCATGAGTTTGTTTTTTAAATTAATTCTGTTGAACCACAATTCAAAAGCATTGTCTGATTTTCATTGGTTAATTTTCATAGAATTTTTATTTATTACCACTTTTGTCAGATTCAAGTTATTTCTGTGACCATTGTGGGTTTTTCTTTCGTTAACAGAGGGGTACCAACAATTTTGTCCACGTGTGTATATTTGCTGTGCAATAAACCACTTGTTAGGACATGCCTACAAAGGCACAGGAGTCGTGTTTGGAATTGTACCTCCTGTCTGTGAACTTATTCTTCTCTGTATCTTATAATCCCATGCAGGCTGGCGCTCCATGATAATATTTTTTCTAATTAATGCATTGAATTAAGTAACTAAGTAATAGCTGTAAGACGGCCCTTTTTCAAGGTCAAATGGTTTTTATAAGGCATTAAATCTTACTTGGATGCACCAACAGTTGGTCATATAAGTAGGCTCTACTTTATTCATCATTCATTATGGCCTTAAAGCTGGACTGTTCACCTCCTCTGTTTCATTTGACCAATGTTAACCCTTTGTTAAATAATGGTAGATCGTTTGGTATTAACATTACAGTTTTTGAGGTCTGTTCCATTCAGTTTTTCACACAATGATGACAGTGGCATCTTCACACTCCTGAGATTACAAGGAATCCATTGATACGAAGTATGTCATGATCGATCACTGGGAAAGGACTACAGTATCAGTTCAAAGCTGAACTGTTTTTACAGCAAGGTCCATGACATCTTGGTGTCAAATAACCGACAGTAAAACTTTGATGCTGATGAATTTAAGATGGTAATTAATCTATGTTGTCAATAAAGTGTTAATGTGCTGCCTTCGCCCTGAGAGAAATGCTGCTGATAGTAGCTTAAACTGTGTGTTAGTTCAGTTGTGCTGCTCACCTCTCTTAAAGAAATGGGTAAGCAGCTGCTTCCCCTCAGTTTTCTCTCCCTCTCTTTTCATTTTTTGGTAGCCTGATTTCCCTTTCTTGGGGAAAGATATGATTTTTTTTTTTTCTGCCTCCTGCTCCTCTGGCTGTCGGTTCACTCTAAACCATTTTGCACCTTTTTAAAGGGGTGATAGGGGCCTCAGAAAGCTTCTGTCATTATTGTTGATGCAAAATTCAGTCTCTCAGCCACTTCATTCAGCACACCAAAGACACATCGCCTTCTCCTCATGGTGGTGGCTGGTAATGAGGATCCCTGCAACCTCAGCAAACTATGAAAGCCTCCAGCGACAGACGGGGCAATGCAGCGGCTGGAGTATCTTCGATCACATCCTATTGCAATGCCAAATCAATTGTTCATGTCCAACCCGGCTATGTCAAAGGATGTGGCACCATGGACACAATCCATGCAACCCCAGTCCTTGTGGAGCGGCATCTAGAGAAGAACAAGCCAGTCCATATGACATTCCTCAACTTGGAGAAGGCCTTCGACCAAGTCCCACACGCACTCTGATCCCACAGTGTGTCCAAAGCTTACGTGCACTGGCTCCAACTGCTGTTACTGAGGTGTCGTAGTAGCTTATGATGCCTGGTGGGAGCATCACCGCCATTCACCATCACTGTGGGCATGCATCAGAGGTCGGCCCTGTCCCCCTCCTCTTTGTTCTGTGTATGGACACAGCCACAGCTGATCTTCAGCTGCCCCACCCATGGACACTGTTGTATGCCGATGACATGATTCTGGGAGCCGAAGACGGGAACCACTTGGAACAACAAATGCAGCAGTGGGGGACAAGGCTAGGCAAGAATGGAATGTGCTTGAACATCAGAAAAACAGAGTACATGGAATTTGGACACCAAACCGATGGAACGGTCGGTATAAATGGTGCCCCCTTAAAGAAGAGTATACAGTCTGTGGTGTGTACATACTTTAAATACCTTGGTTCAATATTGAGCAGTAGCGGCAACACACTCCTTGATGCCCTGGGCCAAGTGGCAGCAATTGACTGGTGTCCTCTGTGACTGCCGGATACCAGTGTGTGCGCCCTGTCGCTCTGTATGGATGTGAATGCTGGCCCGCTACAAAGAAAAATGAGCAGTTTCACAGAATGGAGATGTCTATCCTCTGCTGGAGCCTCAGCCTGACCCTGCACAATCATGTGCTCATTTTGTAAATTATTTTTCTTATAAATGTGGAACTTATGGTAAATTGATGGTGGGGGGGTGCTTTGTTTTTTTTTTTAAATTGTAAATACTGTAGGCATCTTTTATTATATTTGCACCTCTATTCTTGCAAATTTTTACTGTGTGTAGGCCTACTTTATACTAAATTTGTGACTATGATCCCCCAAACCCCCATCCCCCTTGTTTTACAAAAAAAAAAAAAAAAAGAGAGAAATCGCCTACTGCATATAGGTATATGTTATCACAAAAATTTAGGCATCAATTTCCCAAAGATATTATTTAAAACACCCATCCAAAAAGGTATTGTTTTTGCAACAGTTAAAATGATCTCAGGGTTTTTATGGGGAGACTTTTAGAGATGGATAGTGTTATGTCTGAGAATGGTGTAAGGAACCAACAGAGAGCAACTTGCTGGGAACACGAACTTCATTACATAAAACCTTGGTGATGGTCCAGAATGTCATTGGTTGGGAGGTCGAGCCAAGGAGAGAGAAGAGAGACTGTAAAATGGCCGTCCCTTACATTTATATGTTTGGTGGGATGGTGTCACCGAGTGGCCGCGTCATCACGTCAATACCGACCAAACTTGTGATTTCAGAACACCGCATTCAACCCCCCACCCCTCGGAAAAGCAGAAAAACGCACATGAACGGATTAACCCTCCCCAATTTGGTACACAAAGAACCCCAAACTAGCTAGGGTCAGTGTTTCCTCTGGCTGAAAGACCTTGGTCTTTCATATGTTGCCGGTGGCAACATATTTTTGTGGGGGGGGGGGGGTAAACATATGACACGATTGTTACCGGAATATGTTAATTACAATTACAATTATTTCTTTTTTTTTTAAATTTTGCACATTAACTTTGCATATGGAACTTACCATTTGAAGTATTGTACTACCAAGGTTTGAATACTGGAATATTGGGCCAGTTGGGGTCCCACCCAGACGTCCTGTGTTTAGACTTTTTACTGGTGTCATCCTTCTCTCCTCCCTCTCCTCTCACCTCTCCTGGACCCTCTGCCTGAACACTTTCCTCTCCTTGGCTCCTCTCTTCTGTCTCATCTTTCCCTCTCTGAGCTCTGTCTAATTCAGCTTCTCTCTCTGTCTATAGTGGTATACAAACAGGTTAGAAAATATCAAGTGTCTTGTTTTATCCTGCAGGATTTTTTTTGTCATGGTTTACATAAATGACAAAAAAATGTGTATTTTTTTGTATTTTTATTCTAGTGTCTCTTTTTTTCCATTGAGAGAGTAGGGAAGGGGGGAAAAAAAAACATTCATAATAGTAATGTACTCATGCATACTTAAATTATATGATCAGGTGGGTATAGTAACCAGAAATTCTTCTCATGTAAAAGCAGTGCTTTGAAATTAATAATTAAAAGTAGACAAGCAAAAATTTCTAGTAAAGTTAAGGATGCAAAGAGCAGCCACTTAAAAACTTGAGTAATGACTTCAGTCTTGAAGGTTTGAGGTTTTTCTCCAAAATTTATAACAATTTTCTTATGGTTTTCTACTTTTCTCTGTAAATTTATCTAAATTTGAAACCATTTTCCTCAAATTTGTAATTTCCTCTTGTAAAATGGACTTTTCTTGTACATTTGAAACTTTATTATAAATGTGTGGATTATTTTATGGCTTATTTTTGTCTGTTTTTTTTTTTTAAATAAAATTCTTCATCTTTTAGATTTGATTGGCAGTTGGCAACCAGCTTACAGGTGCATTACCACCACGTACTTCACTCTATATATCTTGGCCATGGCAACTGTTTTTACCTCTGCCAAGGAGGTGATGTTTTTACCGGGGTTTGTCTGTCTGTCTGTCTGTTACCAACATAACTCAAAAAGTTAATAACGGATTTTGACGAAATTTTCAGGAAAGTTGTGTAATGGCACGGGGGACAGATGATTAGATTTTGGTGATGATCTGAGAGTGCATACCTCTACCAAGGGCTTTGTTTGTATTTGTGCAGCAGGATTACACAAAAACTACTGGATGGATTTGCATGAAATTTTCACCAGAGGTGGTTCTTGGCCTACAGAGGAACCCATTATACTGTATTTTGGTGATGATCTGAGAATGCATACCTCAGCCAAGGCTCTTCTCTTCTCACAGTGTGTTGGCAACAAAACTCCAAAACTGATGGACAGACTTTCATGCAATTTTCACCACAAGTGGCTCTAGGCCTACACACAAACCCATTACATTCTGGAGGTGATCCATGAGAAACGGAAGGAGCCTTGGCAGAGGTATGCGCTCTGAGTGCTTTTCTAGTTTAAATAAAAATTTGAAACGGACTGGTAATTTTTTTTTTTTTAACTGTTCCTTTATAACACTTTACATTTTTACCATAACTTTGCAGTCAGAACAGAACAATAATTTAATTCTGATTACAAAGAAAAAAAAATTAATAAAATTGTATTGAATGAAATAAATTGACTTAAATGACCAAGGATGCCATTATTTCTGTTATAATATTTCTGTATATTTATAGGTTGTTTTTTTTTTTTTTTTTGTTTTTTTAGAAATCTCCTCACCACCCAGACAGCAGAAAAAACCTCCCTTATTTTGAAATCCAAATGTTGGCACATTTAGTTTGTCTGAAGGCTGCTGATGGATTAAAGTCATTGACTTGGTGAATTTTGATCATCTTAACTTGCCAGGTACATAATGGAACATAACTTAATATTGTAGTGGCTGGTGAAATATATCCTCAGTAGTTCATCAGTCCCCCTTGCCTTTCCCTTCATATGAAGCCAGCTGCATATGAATTCTAACCACATCTCTTAGCTAAGCGACTCTTCCATTATTTCTCCCGTTTCCAGCAGGTTGAAACCATGATAAACGCCAGTGCTTACATACCGCTTCTGAATTTTTTCCACGTTTAAAGTACTTTAATAAACCCATGTTTCTGTTGGACAGTGACGCTTGCGAGACTGTCTGGTGACTACTGGAAAGCTCGCGTGGGCTTGGCACTTCTAAACTCCACCGAATGACGGCCACACGCGTTGTTCGTGTGCGCGCTTGCGGAAAGTCATTGCTTCATATATTTTTCTTAAATTCATATCTCCTCATAACGCGGCTGTAATTTTTCTGGCGAGGCAGGCCGCCACCCAGAAATGTTACCAGAGGAAACACTGGGTAGACTACCACATGGCTGAGTGGTTTATTGTGCCACCATTCGCTGGCAGCCACCCCCCCTAGCTGCACACAGTCCTTTTTTTTTTCTTTTTTTTTATATTGAGGAACTTCAAGGGGCCCTGTGGCAAGCTCGTGTTAGACACGCCCCTGGAGGTGCCAGCTGCAGTGGACCTGGACGCATTCCTGCTGGAGCCACAGCTCGCTCATCAGCAACGTCCCAGCCAGGATCCCACACCAGCTGGGTTGGCTCCAACGCTGCATCTTGATCTGCGGCAGATGCTCTTACCTTCCGCAGATGGCTGGCTTGCCATCTTGAACCATCAGCCATCTGGACGGAGGCTGGTCTCAGCTGCGTGGCGATCTTCATGGGTGTCAGTGGTGGTGACAATGTTGAGGCCGACTGCGAGTCTGGACGTTCAGATCTGTGGACCCAAACCCAGTCCATCACTGCAACTGGCACTCTGTTCGGCTGCGCTCGGCATTGTGGTTGTGATGGTGTGGCTCTCACGTCTGTTGTGGGTTGTTCACCAGGTTGTGGTGATTCTGCTGCATCCTGTTGGGTCACGGACTCTTCATCCTTTAGCTCAGCGGCAGCTCCTGGAGGCTGATGCCGGGCGTGGATTCGGAATGTGTCTAGTGGTTCTGCTGTATTTTGTTGGGTTGCGGACTCCTCATCCTGCAGCTCAGCAGCAGCTCTTGGAGGCTGCTGCCAGGCATGAATTTGGAAGGCATCCTGTGGTTCTGCTGCGTTTTGTTGGGTCGCAGACTCTTCATCCTCCAGCTCAGTGGCAGCTCATGGAGGCTGATGCCGGGCGTGGATTTGGAAGCCGTCTGGTGGTACTGCTGTGTTTTGTTGGGTCGCGGACTCTTCATCCTGCAACTTAGCAGCGGCTCTTGGAGGCTGGTGCCGGGCGTGGATTTGGAAGCCGTCCGGTGGTACTGCTGTGTTTTGTTGGGTCGCAGACTCTTCATCCTGCAACTTAGCAGCGGCTCATGGAGGCTGATGCCGGGCGTGGATTTGGAAGCAGTCTGGTGGTACTGCTGTGTTTTGTTGGGTCGCAGACTCTTCATCCTGCAACTTAGCAGCGGCTCATGGAGGCTGATGCCGGGCGTGGATTTGGAAGCCGTCCGGTGGTACTGCTGTGTTTTGCTGGGTCGCAGACTCTTCATCCTGCAACTTGGCAGTGGCTCTTGGAGGCTGGTGCCGGGCATGGATTCGGAAATAGTCCAGCCTCTTCTCCCCCTCTCCTGGGAAGTCTGGTCGTGGCAATGCATTGCTGTCGCCGTTGGTAGAATCTGTGCCGGGTTGTCATGTCCCGGGGTTCCCAATAGATACGGGCTCCCTCTCCTGCAGCTCTGCAGCGACTCCCTGAGGCTCATGCCTGGGCGAGGATCTGAGGCGAGTCCAGTCGCTGCCCCTTCTCCGGGCAGGAACGCGCTCTGGATTGGCATTTCTCTGCTGGGTCCTGCTGGGCTGCGAACTCTCTATCCTGCGGCGCTGCAGCGGATCCTGGAGGCTGATGCCGGGCGAGGATACAAAATGCTTCTGCCCCTCTGTCCTGGTGCTGATTGTGGTCACAGCGATGTGTCACTGTTGCCCGCGATGGGACGCATGCCGGGCTGTCATCGTTCACCGGGGTCCCCTTTGGCCACGAACTCCCTCTCCTGGAGCTCTGTGGTGGCTCCCTGAGGCTTATGCTGGGCGAGGATCGGAGGCGAGTCCAGTTTATGCCCTCTCTCCATGTGCTGGCATCGCTGCCGCTTGGCCGGGCAGGAGCGCACTCTTTCTCGGCGGGTCAAGGAGCCACAGTTGCTACATGGGAAGCGCCTTGTAGCGTTCCTCCAATCTGCAGTGTTTGCCTCGGCCTCTTCTGCCGTATCACCAGGCCCTTCTGTGGTTGCCGTATGTGCCTGACTTGGCTACTGGTTCCGCACCATTTCGTCCCCCAACAAACCGAATTTGCACATGCTAGCTAGGTGGCGAAGGTCCGTGATGAATTGTTGCGTTGTCTCTCCAGTCTTCTGTCTCCGTTGGCGGAACCTGATGTGCCATGCCAACACGTTGTAGGGTGTGACAAAGTAGCTAGCTAGCAGCTTGACTGACTTGGCAAACATTTCTGTTGGTCCTAGCATGTAGAAAATACGTTGGCCTTCTGTGCCCAGGCTGTGTACAAGTAGAGCTCGCATCCATACCTTGTCGAGCTTGCCCAGGTCCAATGCTGCCGATATGTAGGTGGTGAAGGCATCGAACCAGTGTGGCCACGGTACAGGTGGCTCACCAGGGGCCTCCAGAAACGGCTGCAGTAGCCTCAAACACGCTTCCTTAGTTTACGCTCGTCGGCAAATGTTATGTCTGGGAATGGTGTAGGGCAGTGATTCTCAACTGGTGGGTCGCGGACCTGTTTTCAGTGGGTCGCGGGCCTTTGCCTGGGCAAATAAAATAGCAAGAAATAAATCAACATAGTGTCATTCAGACTCCTTAACAGTAGATGGCAGTAGGTGGCGGGCGACACCATATTTTGCACCGTAGAAGAAGACTCGCAACCTTTGTTTGTATATGCTAATTGAGCATGGCGAAACGGACTGGATACGCGATCCCTTTGGAATCAACATGGAAAGCGTTATGTTGCCAAGCAACGAAGAGAATCAGCTGGTGGAGCTATCATGTGACCGCACGCTGAAAAAGAGGTTCACGGAGGTAAGCCCCTCGCAGTTCTGGTGCAGCAGCACTGTGATGAGCAAGTATCCTTCTCTTGCCATTCGAGCAGTAAAAACCCTCCTACCTTTCAGCACTACGTATCTCTGTGAGTGTGGCTTCTCAGCTCTGGTTCAGTTGAAGACAAAACAGAAACAGACTGGACATTGAGCATGACCTCAGAGTCGCTTTGTCTAATACAGGGGTCACCAACGCGGTGCCCGCGGGCACCAAGTCGCCCGCAAGGACCACATGAGTCGCCCGCAGGCCTGTTCTAAAAATAGCACAACTCACAAGTGAGCTGCGTCTAAGATGTAATTTTTTCTGCTGCTATTTTTTAAAATCACACTTGCATTTATATAGATTTTAAAATGACAATGTCTTAAAAATAAAAAAAAATGAAAATATGTTTATTATACGTAAAGTTAAGGTGAACTCTGACCTAGTTCAAAGGTCAGTATTGTGCGCATGACAAAACCTTAGCGCTTGTGGAGCGTAAGCTAGCGGCCAGTGAAGATGGTGAGCGGAGTGCAGTTTCCTAGCCCAAAAACATGGCAAAAAAAATTCAAAGTGAGCGGGAGGAAGAGTTCTTTTTTTACTACCGTGAAAGGAAGCTGCATGTGTTTCATTTGCGGGGCGACTGTTGCGACGGCGTTGCGGCACTATGTGGAGCGACACTTCACTCCGCGTCATGAAACTGCTGCCCACTCTCAGTGCTTGTTTAGCGTCTTCTCATGAAAGGACAGTGCTGGTTATTACTCAAGTGTGGAGATCATGAAATGATGAGACTGGATTATTTCTCAGTATGGTTTATTCATCTCACGTCCCCAGCTCTCTCTCTCTGTCAGGAAAAAGGAGAAGGAGCTGCGGTAAACCCACATACATTTATAGCCACACATCAAATACAGAATCACACAATCAAGTCAAATCCTTCTATTTACACTTAATCACTTCAAAGTTCTCTTTGCTCTTCTGTCTGACCTCCTGGGGTCAGACAGCCTTTTCAGGCTCTCGCCCCAGATCTTCTGACTTCCTTCCAAGTCCGCAGGTGGTCCAGACTCCTTATCCATCTGAGGCGTGATGTCAGTACACACCGCAAGCTTAAAGTCCTTCTATGCTTGAGTCTATGCAGTGAAATATGTGAGCTACATAATGTTACCATTATGGGCGCTACATCACTCCCCCCCCCCCCAAACGCCAAAGAATGGACACACCCAATAACCGTATCCTAATGGCAATACAGCATATGTCACCCCCCCTCTGCAGAATCTACAGCACAGCCTACACAGTTTGATCGAAACACACATCACTCTGCCCGTAGTCTGGGCTTCAACCTCCTCCCAAACCTGCTGTACGCAGGTTTCACAGTCTGTGTTGTGCCGTCCTGCGGCGAATCTGTGGAATGAGGGGGAGAAAGGTTATTTGTCCCCTGCAGGGGCTCCAGGGGCCGTTCCCTGGGGGGTCTGCCGCGTCGAGGCGTCCTCGCCGGTCGTACAAATTCGTCATGCAACACAAAGGCATGCTTTAATCTATCAATACTGATTGTTTCTTTCCTGCCCCCCAAATCTAGCACAAAATATTTCTCCCCGGTTTCCAGCACTCGAAATGGACCGTCATATGGTGGGCGGAGGCTGTGTCGCTGAGCGTCGTGCCTGACGAAAACAAATTCAGCGTTTTGTAAAGCCTTGGGAACAAAAACACGTGGAAAAGTGTGATGAGCGGGGCCCGGGAGAATTTCTGCTCCCGTGCCAATCAGAGGTCCCCGCACCGGGGGGCGCCCTGGTGCCGCATGGGCTGGTAGGAACTCGCCGGGCAGCCTGAGAGGTTGTGCAAAAACTAATTCGGCGGGTGAGGCATCTAAGTCCTCTTTGGGCGCCAAACGCAACCCCAATAAAACCCATGGTAGTTTGTTTACCCAATCTGTATTCGTGAGTGACGCTCTGAGGGCTGCCTTCAAAGACCTGTGAAAACGCTCGCATAAACCGTTGGCCTGGGGGTGATGAGCGGTAGTGCGGTGGACTGCCGCTCCTAAGCCGCTGGCCACTGCTGACCACAGTTCCGACACAAATTGAGGTCCCCTATCGGACGTAATATCTGACGGAACCCCGAACCGCGCTACCCACGCTGTTAAAAAAGCGCGAGCCACCTCTGCCGCTGTGGTCGATGTTAACGGGACCACTTCCGGCCAACGTGTGGTTCGGTCCACCATTGTTAAGAGATGTGTGAACCCTTGTGACGGCGGTAGGGGGCCCACTAGGTCTACGTGCACATGATCGAATCTCTTAGCCGGAATGTGGAACGGTTCTAAAGGGGCCTTCGTGTGCCTGTGGACTTTGCTGGCAAGCCATGCAGGCTTTCGCCCACTCTTTCACGTGCTTGCGCAGGCTCGGCCAAACAAACTTCTCCGCTACCATTTTCACCGAAGCGCGTACTCCTGGGTGTGCCAGGGAGTGCACCGCTTCAAAAACGCAACGGCGCCACGCGACCGGTACCACCGGGCACGGTCGCCCGGTGGATACGTCGCAGATTAGGGGGGGTGAACCGGTTTGTAAACTTTTGCTCTCCAGCCTTAACCCTGTTGGTCCAGACAGGAGCGCGCGCATGTCTGCGTCTCCGCTCTGCTCCGCCACCATGGCTGCATAATCTATCGCCACGTGAACAGGGGCCGCGTGCGCGTCCGCGCTGTTACCCCGCCCCGCGTCTGCGGTAGTACAATCCGCTTCCGCGCGGACAGGCGCTATTACTGCGCGTGAGAGACAGTCCGCTACTACGTTGAGTTTACCGGCTACGTGCTGAATATTGGTGGTAAATTCCGAAATTGCGGCCAGCTGTCTCTGCTGCCGTCCTGACCACGGTTCTGAAATTTTGGACATTGCAAAAGTGAGCGGTTTGTGGTCGACAAACGCGGTGAAACGCTGCCCTTTCAGCCAGAACTGGAAATGGCGAATGGCCAGGTAGAGCGCTAGCAGCTCCCTGTCAAACGCGCTGTATTTCCGCTCAGCATCGCGCAAGGACCTGCTGAAAAAAGCGAGCGGCTGCCAAACCCCGGCGACCTGCTGCTCAACAACAGCCCCTATGGCCACATCTGACGCGTCGGTGGTTAGCGCTATGCGGGCTGATGGGTCTGGGTGAGCCAGCAGTGCTGCATCTGCCAGTGCTTTTTTAACCTCCGTGAATGCGCGCTCCCGCTCCGGGGACCACTCGATCACATTGGAGGGCTTCTGCTTTTTAAGCGCGGCGTATAACGGTTGCATAAGCTGCGCTGCGTGGGGTATGAAATGGTTATAAAAATTTACCATTCCTAAAAATTCTTGCAACGCTTTGACCGTTTGTGGCTGGGGAAACTCTGCCACTGCGCATACTTTGGCCGGCAGAGGGACTGCTCCCTCTGGGGAGACGTGATGTCCTAAAAAATCGATTTGCGCTACGCCAAAATGGCACTTGGCCGTGTTGATTATCAACCCGTGCGTTCCCAACCTCTGAAAGACCGTCGTGAGGTGTTTTTCGTGTTCCTCCTCGGAGGCACTGGCGACTAAAATGTCATCCAAGTAGACAAAAACGAAAGGGAGGTCGCGCAACACGGCATCCATCATTCATTGGAAGGTTTGCGCGGCGCCCTTAAGGCCAAAAGGCATGCGTAAAAACTCAAAAAGTCCGAACGGGGTTGTTACCGCTGTTTTGGGAATGTCCTCTGGTCGGACCGGGACCTGATGATAACCGCGGATCAGGTCTATTTTAGAAAAAATGCGCGCCTTCGCTAAGTGCACTGAAAAATCCTGGATATGCGGAATTGGGTAGCGGTCCTGCGCTGTGGCATTGTTTAACCTGCGGTAATCACCACAAGGTCTCCACGAGCCGTCAGCCTTAGGCACCATATGCAGCGGGGAGGCCCAAGCGGTCTTCGAGTGGCGAATTATGCCCAACCTTTCCAGGTTGGCGAACTCCTCGCGCGCAATGGAGAGCTTAGCTGCATCCAAGCGCTGAGCTTTCGCAAAAACTGGTGGGCCACTTGTGGTGATAAAGTGCTCCACCCCGTGCTTCGCAACCTTAGCTGAAAACGTGGGAACTGTGAGTGCTGGGAACTGGGTTAGAAGAGTGTGAAACTTACCGCCTGCTGTGGCGACGTTGGTCTGTACTGGCGGCGGGGACACTCGAGCTGCACAAGGGATAGAACAAAAAGAGAGTGCATTTACTAGGCGTCTATTAACCAGATCCACTAACAAGCTATGTGAGCACAAAAAGTCAGCGCCTAACATGTTGAAACTCACTGCCGCTACTATGAAAGTCCATTCATAGGTGCGGCCGTGCAAGGACAGGTGCAGAGTCCTTTCCCCGAAAGTTTTGATAGACGAGCCGTTCGCCGCCGTTGCCCCGTCTCCGTGGGGCCCAGCCACACGATCTGCATAGGTCGCGGTGATGAAACTCCTCTGGGCTCCGGTGTCCACGAGGAATTGCCGCCCGGAGCCCGCGTCTGTCAGATAAAGCAGCTTGTTCTGTTCACCGAGAGTCGAAGCTGCTAACGACCCCCAGCCCGGGCGTTTCCCTGTTTTCTTGAAACTGCACGGCGGGATGCATCTGTACGCCTTCTCAGCGAAGCGTCGATGGTAAAAACAGAGGCCGTCCCCTCCTCTGCTTCGGGGCCGCGCCGCTGCCGTCGTCGCTGGGGTTGCTTCTGCCGCCTCCGGCTCCTCACTGCCCCCGGCCGCCGCGCCGAGGTAATCAATGTGGAGATCATGAAATGATGAGACTGGATTATTTCGCAGTATGGTTTATTCATCTCACGTCCCCAGCTCTCTCTCTCTGTCAGGAAAAAGGAGAAGGAGCTGCAGTAAACCCACATACATTTATACCCACACATCAAATACAGAATCACACAATCAAGTCAAATCCTTCTATTTACACTTAATCACTTCAAAGTCCTCTTTGCTCTTCTGTCTGACCCCAGGAGGTCAGACAGCCTTTTCAGGCTCTCGCCCCAGATCTTCTGACTTCCTTCCAAGTCCGCAGGTGGTCCAGACTCCTTGTCCATCTGAGGCGTGATGTCAATACACACCGCAAGCTTAAAGTCCTTCTATGCTTTGAGTCTATGCAGTGAAATATGTGAGCTACATAATGTTACCATTATGGGCGCTACACAAGCATGATTCTTGGCAAGAACTGTATGGATATAATTCCAGTGAAGAAGAACACACAAAAGTGTGTTTATTAAATGTAACAGATTTTGAGCAGAATTGCAGCAGATTTGTTCATTTAAAAATGTGATAAGATTTATTTAATATGAAAGTTGATTTTTCTTAAATGTTGCATAACTTTTTCAAACATGGTTCAACATAGTTCATGAATTAAAAGGGTTTAGTTTTTTATGGTTAAAAGGGACTGGTGAAAACTGGACATTTTTTTAATGAAATGTAGAAGTGATCATCTGAACAATTGCTGAGATTAATAAAAATAGTGTTGAATATTGATCTTGTCTGTTACCCACTCTTAAGTTATTGATAATTATTTATTTGTGTGTGTATGTGTGTGTGTATATATATATATATATATATATATATATATACATACAATTTGTTAATTTAGAGGAGTGTGTCAAGCTGGTGCCCTTCACATGACTTGATACCCATGAAGTAGCTCTTGGTTTCAAAAAGGTTGGTGACCCCTGGTCTAATATAACTCCAGACATTGAGAATCTTGTCAAGAGCAAAAAACATCCCCAGTTCTCCCATTAATTCCTCCAAACTCAGGTCCATGATGTCACTGTTACAGGTTTTAGTGAATGTTCCTTCATTTTCTTCAAAGTACATAACCTTATCAGTAGGTAAATACTGAAAAAACAATCAGAAGAAAAGTCAATTTTGAGACTTGAATTCTTTTGAATTGCACTTTGTTTATTAAAATGCAGCTAATTCAGCATTAAAGGGAATTGTTCTCTCTGTTGTATTACCACTTACTGGTCATTTTGGTTAATCATTAAATTTGTTCAATCTGTTCAAAATGCACAATCTTTACATTCAATAAATTTGAGAATCTGAAAATCTTTGATTTGGGTCGCGGCTTGTCATTGAGGGGTGATGGTGGGTCCCAAAGCCAGACCAGTTGAGAACCACTGGTGTAGGGAACCGACAGTGAGCGTCTTGCTGGGAACACGAACTTTATTACATAAAACCTTAGTGGTGGTACAGTGTGTCATTGATTGGGAGGTCGAGCCGAAGAGAGAGTGTAAAATGGCCATCCCTTACATTTATATGTTCGGTGTGATGACAGCACCGAGCAGCTGCGTCATCACGCCGATACTGACCAAACTTGTAGTTTCAGAACACCACAGACGGATCTTAAAGTATTTTGTTTTGTAATTTCAAAATGCACACGTTTTTTAAGTTTTTGTGGCATATTTTGCTGCCTCACAGAAAATAACACCCATACCAGAAGAGAAGCAGACAATGAAGAGTTGTGGCTGCCTCAGAATGACGGTTTTATAAGTTTGTGAATGGTATTTCTTAAAGAACTTGACAGATGGCAAGACCATGTTGATGTAGATGGCCACTTCTAGTAGCCAAGTAGAGTTTAAAAAGTAAAGCTCACATACTGCTGTACGTTGTATTGCACTGACTTAATAATAATAATGGATTAGATTTATATGGTGCTTTACATGTCAAGTGACATCTCAAAGCACTTACAGTGAGTTCATTATTCATTCAGACATTGGTAGTGGTAAGCTACTACTGTAGTCACAGCTGCCCTGGGTCAGACTGACGGAAACATAACTGTCAGTCCACGCCAGCAGCCTCTCCGACCACTACTGAATATTTATACACATTCATACCCAGTGTCATGGACACTGGAGGCAAGGTGGGTAAAGTGTCTTGCCCAGGAACACAACGGCAGGATGACTGGGGAGAGCGGGATTCGAATCACCAACACTCTGGTTATTGGATGACCCACTCTACCTCCAGAGCCACTGCCGCCCACATTTCCCTCCTTCATTCCATTTTTGCTGAGCACCAAGCTGGACGGCAGAAAATTCCATTTTTATATGGTCTCTGGCATGACCTGGCCGGGACTTGAACCTCGACCTCCTGACTGTGGGGCGGATGCTCTAGAGGTCCTTCTATGTAGGTTGATTGTTTTTTAAATACTGGTAATTACCCTTGTGGATTAGGACCTCTACATGTTGTGTGACTTAAATACAGACTGGAGTATCCTTTAGTAACTGGGTTGTCATGGATACTCCAGGCAGGACCTCAAAGAAAAAACATTCTTGCTACATATGAGCATGCTACTAGTGATGCCAACAAATGTAATTTTCTACTTTGACTACTTAAGTTTGAACCTGAACTCAGAAAGTGGTTTTCTTAACAATGAGACTTGCATCTTTACTGTGCAACTAGTATAACCTTTATGGTCTAAATCTTATGCTATGTAGTTACTTTAAAAATAGGGGGGGGGGCATGGAGCTCATTACCTTCCCACTCCATAAATCTTGATTCCTTCACTGGGTTCAATCCATACGTCCTGACGTGTTTTATGAAACTCTTGTGAAATGACCTTCCATCTGCTCGTAATTCTCCAGGAGTCCCTTGGTATGTATGTGCAGACAATTCTGTCAGTCTGCTAACCAGGTTTGCTTTCTCCACTCCTGTGGATTGATGTGCAGCCATAATTCAATTCAATTCAATTCAACTTTATTTATATAGCGCCATTTCACAACAACAGTCATCTCATAGCACTATCAACTGTAGGGGGGGACCCCCACAGTTGCAGAAAGACCCCAGCAATCAGGCGATCCCCTGTGAGCAAGCACTTGGCGACGGTGGAGAGGAAAAACTCCCTTTTAACAGGAAGAAACCTCCAGCAGAACCAGGCTCAGGGA
Organism: Pholidichthys leucotaenia; assembly: GCA_020510985.1. Taxonomy (NCBI): domain Eukaryota; kingdom Metazoa; phylum Chordata; class Actinopteri; order Cichliformes; family Pholidichthyidae; genus Pholidichthys; species Pholidichthys leucotaenia. The sequence goes on from CM035843.1 coordinate 26,665,543, forward strand.
GGGGCAGTCATCTGCTGCGACTGGCTGGGGGGTGAGGGGATAGAGAAGATGAAAAGAACAGACATGTAGAGAGCAAACAGCACGATGGGGACTCAATCTATGGGAGAGAACAAACAGATGTTAATGACCAGCAAAAAAAAATATTTCATAGAGAGTGAGGAAAGGAGTGAGGCCCAGTGCATTACTGGAGGTCCCCCAGCTGACTAAACCTATTAGCAGCATAACTAAGGGAGGGTTCAGAAACACATGATCCCTCCCTAATTGTAGGCTATATCAAAAAGGTAGGTTTTAGCCCTATTCTTAAAAACAGAGATCGAGTCTGACTCCCGAATCCAGATTGGCAGCTGATTCCACAGGAGAGGAGCTTGATAACTGAAGGCTCTGCCTCCCATTGTACTTTTGGAGATTCTAGGTATTACAAGTAATCCTGCATTTTGGGAGCGTAGTGCTCTGTTAGGATAATACGGTAGTATCAGATCTTTTAAATAAAAAGGAGCCTGATTGTTTAGAGCTTTGTAAGTAAGGAGAAGGATTTTAAACTTAATTCTAAACTCTATGGGAAGCCAATGAAGGGAGGCCAGAACTGGAGAGATATGATCTCTCTTTCTAGTACCTGTTAAAACTCTTGCTGCAGCATTTTGGATCAGCTGAAGACTTTTTAAAGATGTTTTAGGACAGCCTGATAATAAAGAATTACAATAATCTAATCTCGAGCTAACAAAAGCGTGGATCAGTTTCTCAGTTTCAGACATAAGACATAATTGAAACGATGAAGAAAATAAAGATCTTTTTTCTGTCAGGCATTAGAAAATAGTTTCAGGCTTTTGGAGCAAGGATACAAGTCTTGTAAAAATCTACTTTTTGATATAAAATTTGATGATTCAGCAGGAATGTGAATCTTGTGTTAACAGAACAGCGTACAGATGCCCATCGAAAACAATCAGTCCTGCTTTATAATGGCGCTCCCAAAATGGTGTAATCTAATTTAGTAATGTTTTGGTAAAATGCTAATTGTTCATTAGAAATGCCTTTTTTCAGTCACGCTGAAAAGAAGACAAGGATAGGGGGAAGGTGTGTTTGGAGTCGGAGAGAAAAGGAAAGGCAGAAGTGTGGAGGTGATAGTACTGACTTTAAATGTAGGGACTGTGAATGGGAGGGAGACAGGTAAAACAGTGAAGATGCCAGGATAAGAGGTAGTGAAGGTAGATGAGTTTAAATACCTGGGGTCAACCATCCAGAGTAATGTGCAATGCGCAAGAGAGGTGAAGAAGAGAGTGCAGACAGGGTGGAGATGAGTGTTGGATGATTTGTGACAGAAGGATAGCAGGTAGAGTGAAAGGGGCGTAGAGACAAAGTAAGAGAGGCAAGGCTGAGACAGTTTGGACATGGGCAGAGGAGGAATAGTGGAGATATTGGACAAAGGGTGTTGAAGATGGAGCTGCCAGACTAAAGGAAAAGAGGAAGACCACAGAAGATCCATGGATTGAGGACATGGAGAGGGTCGGTGTGTGAGAAGATGCAAGGGTTAAAGTGAGATGGAGGCAGATGATCCACTGTGGTGAACCCCTAAAGGGAGCAGCTGAAAGAAGTAGTTGAAAGGCAGTGAGATTGAAAGCTGATTATAGCAATAGATTTAGATTTAGAATTTTAAATATATTTAAAATTTTCTCATATCTAATTCTCCTGTCCCTGGGGTCATCAGTCCAGGAGTGATGGGTGGGTGGACTAGAATCTGGCTAGTTCATCTTAACTTTTTGCGCGTCTGTCGCCGAATTGCGACATAACCCCTAGTGGTCAAGAGTGGTAAATATTTTTGTCAATAAAATAGTTCAGATTTCCAAGGCTATAACTTGAAAGTGGTAAGAGATAATGGCTTACTGTCAGTTAGAAAGATGTAAAATAAGATAAGATAAGCCTTTATTAGTCCCACAACGGGGGAATTCCAGGATTGCAACAGCACAGGGATAGCAACACTCAGAGCAACAATCAGAAGGCAAGAAAAAAAAAACAAGCAAGCAAGAGCAGCTAATATACATATGTACATATTACTATAAAATATATATATACACACACACAGACACACAGTGCAGAGCATTGTAGCTGGATGGAATAAATGTATGAATATGATCCAATATGATCCAATATATCCAAATATGATCCAAAGTTTCAGATAGGAATACATTTATGCATCTAATTTGCATAATGTTATGGCACCTCTTTAAATTCCATAACTCAGTCAAAACTGGATTTTGGATATATTTACACAAAGAATGGTTCAGTCTTTTGACACATTTTTTTGTACAGAGGTACCTCATCTTATTGTCAAAGTATATGAACAAGAAATCGGTACAATATAAAAAAAAAAAAAAATTCCTCACTTACTGGCAGCTAAGGGAACTCGCTCACTCCCGTGGTCGCTGCATTTTCACCCATCATGGTCGTTATTTTGTGTTCTGTCGGTCATTTATGCTCTCTACCACATCTACAAAGTCTTATGATTATACCACATAAATTTCGCTTGTATCCCACAGCTATTTTCCACGTACAAAGCCAACTAAGTGACGGTGCACGATGACGGACAGCAACCATATTAGCTTTCTGGACTAAAATGCTAAAAATAGGACTTCCGGTTATGGCTGCCACGTAAGACGGACGTGTCTCACTCTGCTCTGCTCCTGGAGAAAAAAAATCGGCAAATAACTCTCTCATTTGGGACAGAACGTATCCCAGCGTTTGGGCGAGGATATGTCGGCGAAGCCTAAGGCTGGAAAACCAGGTAGAGGAAAAAGCGAGCCGCCGAAACAGTCCAAATTAACGGACTTTCAGGTCTGTGACGCAGCAAATAAAACTCCATATATGGCGGAGGAGGCTGGCAACGGTGCGATGTCTGCGGGGAGCGGCGCAGATGCGCTGATGGCTGCCATGAGTTCAATGAGAGTGGACTTTTCCTCTAGATTTGATGGGATTATGACAGCGTTGGAAGGAATAAGAAAGGAATTGGGTGACTGTGTAGAACGAACGGCGCAGATGGAGCTCCGTCTCGCTAGTGCTGAAGATGACGTCACCCGTCTTCAATTAAAGGTGCGTACTTTGGAAAAAAAAAAAAATGTCTGGAAGATAATATTTTGGATTTGGAATCTCAGTCGAGACAGATTAACTTGAGGCTGGTGGGTCTTCCAGAGGAATCAGAAGGTCGGGACGTATGTTCCTTTATGGAAAAGTGGATTCCGGAGGTGCTGGGCAGCAAGGAGTTGCAATCAGCAGTGGTTCTGGAAAATGCACATCGTATTGGCCCACGGAGAGATAAGGGACCGCCGAGGACCTTAATTATGAAGTTTCTCAGCAACAGAGACAGGATGAAGATCTTCAACGCTGCACGAGCTAAAGGAGAGATTAAACACCAGGATCAGCAGGTGCGGTTCTACCCAGATTTGGCCACAGGAATCCAACAATTGAGGAAGCAGTTTGATCCCATACGTAAGGAGCTGCGCAACCTTGGGATTCGTCATGGTGTAATCTATCCTGCGAGACTGCTGACCACGTATGAGGGCAGAACCCACATCTTCAAGACCCCAGAGGAGGCGCAGGAGTTCATCAAGAAGATCAAAGAAGAAGAAGAGACTGGTGGGAGCTAAGCATGAACAAAATATAAGGTAGAATAATTAAGCATTTGCACAGGCATCTGACTGACTTGAAGTAAATAGCAAGTTTACAAAATATAGATTGTATTATATATTAAAAAAAACAAAAACAAAAACAAAAAAAAAACTATGATGTACAAAGTTGTTAAAAATTTTGGAGTTAAGTTGGAAAACTACAGAGGAGAGTTAATGTTACGTCATTAAAAGCAGTAGAGTTAGGGTGATTGGGAGGATGAAGAAGGAGTGGCTTAGGCTGTTCCCCGTGGGTGTGGAGCGGTCGATGGCTATATCGGGAGACGGAATTTTTCTTTTGATTTTGGGGGGTTTGCCACAAGTGTGGGAAGGGGAAATTTGTTTGTGTGTAGTTTGCAGGATGAATGTTCAACCACTCATGTTTTTGCTTCTCTGTATGAGCATGTTTACACTGCAAGGTAATCCCAAACTCTCTATTGATCATAAACCAAAGTGTTAATCTTAATTTAACTTCATGGAATTGCAGAGGTCTACAAAATTTAAAAAAACTTAAACAAGTTATGAATAAAATAAAAGACATGGGTTCAAAAATTGTGTTTTTACAAGAAACTCATCTAATAAGATAAGATAAGATAAGCCTTTATTAGTCCCACAACGGGGAAATTCCAGGATTGCAACAGCACAGGGATAGCAACACTCAGAGCAACAATCAGAAGGCAAGAAAAAAAAAAAAAAAAAAAAAAAAAAACAAGCAAGCAAGAGCAGCTAATATACAGTACATATGTACATATTACTATAAATATATATACACACACACACAGACAGACACAGTGCAGAGCATTGTAGCTGGATGGAATAAATATATGAATATATGAACACACAGTGCAGAGCATTGTAGCTAGATGGAATAAATATGTAAATATATAAACACCCACAGTATGGAGCATTGCAGCTAGGTGGAATAAATATGCAAGTATATAAACACACACAGTGCGGAGCAATGTAGCTAGATGGAATAATATGTAGATATATAAAAACACAGTGCGGAGCATTGTAGCTAGATGGAATAAATATATAGATATATAAATATAAACACACCCAGTGCAGAGCATTGTAGCTAGATGGAATAAATATGTAAATATATAAACACACACAGTGCGGAGCATTGTAGCTAGATGGAATAAATATATAGATATATAAATATAAACACACCCAGTGCAGAGCATTGTAGCTAGATGGAATAAATATGTAAATATATAAACACACACAGTGCAGAGCATTGTTGCTAGGTGGGATGAAACAGCATAACCGTCTATTTAGTTATCCTACATGGTATGATTATGTGCCCATACATATTCTCACCCTCCATAGCGACCGGTATGTTCCTAGTTGTATGCCGGAGAGGACCATTGTGTAAGTCTATTGCATCTTTTGCATTCAAAAAAAAAAAAAAAAAACCTATTAGTTTGTTACGTCTTTTTGCTATCTCTGCGAACAGCCCTGCTTAGGTTGTACAGTCTGACAGCCGTTGGTAGGAAGGACCTACGAAACCTCTCGGTTGTGCACCTGGGATGATGTAGTCTGCTGCTAAATGAGCTCCTCAGTGCATCCAGTATGTCCTGCATAGGGTGGAACTCGGACTCCAGCAGAGATGACAGTTTAGCCACCGTCCTTCTCTCTCCTATCTCCTCCATCGGATCAAGGCGTTGCCCCAGGACAGAGCTAGCTTTCTTAATCAGTTTGTTCAGTCTCTTCCTATCGGCTGCAGTAATGCCACTGCCCCAGCAGACCACTCCAAAAGTGATGGCTGATGCCACCACCGTGTCATAGAATGACTTCAGCAGCGCCCCTTGTACACCAAAAGACCTGAGTCTCCTCAGCAGGAACAGCCTGCGCTGTCCCTTCTTGTAGAGTGCGTCAGTATTGTGTGACCAGTCTAGTTTATTGTTCAGATGAATACCCAGGTACTTGTAGGATGTCACCATCTCGATGTCTGTTCCCTGTATATTTACTGGTGCTGTGAGGGGCTGCCCATGCCTGCGGCAGTCCACCACCAGCTCCTTAGTTTTCCTCGCGTTGATCTGGAGGCAGTTCCGATGGCACCAGTCCACAAAGTCCTGGATAAGCCCTCTGTACTCAGCTTCATCTCCGCTGGAGATGAGACCAACGATCGCAGAGTCATCAGAGAACTTCTGTAGATGGCAATGTGTTGTGTTGTGTGAGAAGTCCGCAGTATAAAGAGTGAACAAGAAGGGAGCCAGCACCGTTCCCTGGGGGGCCCCCGTGCTACTGATGATCGTGTCGGAAACACAGTCCCGGGTTCTCACAAACTGAGGCCGGTTCGTGAGGTAGTCCAGGATCCATGATGACAGGTGCTGGTCCACCCCTGCGCGCAGCAGCTTGTCCTTCAGGATCATCGGTTGGATGGTGTTGAAAGCACTGGAGAAGTCAAAGAACATGATCCTCACCATATTCCCGGGCTTCTCCAGGTGGGACAGAGAACGGTGAAGGAGGAAGATCACCGCATCCTCCACCCCAATGCCATGCTGGTAGGCGAACTGGAGTGGATCCATCGCTGGTTCCACCAGGGGGCGGAGATGAGCAAGGAGCAGTCTCTCCAGGGTCTTCATCAAGTGGGACGTCAAGGCCACCGGTCTGAAGCTGTTCAGGTCTTTGGGGTGGGAAGTTTTTGGTACAGGTACCACACAAGATGTTTTCCACAGCTGTGGTACCCTCCCCAGCTTCAGGCTCATGTTGAAGATATACGTCACAATCCCACACAGCTGGTCTGCACAGGACTTGAGGAGCTTTGCGCTGATGCCGTCCGGTCCCGACGCCTTCCTCGCCTTGATCTTCCTCAGCTCCGTCCTCACCTGGGTCTTGGTCAGGGTCAGGATGGGGGGCTGTGTGTTGGGAGTGGGGGGGGTGTCGGTGGAGTGGGGAGTGGGTAGCAGGACTTGATTTCTTAGAGGCAGCAGTGGTTGTTGTGCAGACAGGGGGGAGGGCGGTTGGTCAAATCTATTGAAAAACAGATTCAGGTTGTTCGCCCACTCCCTGCCCCCCGTGGCCTGGGGGGAGGTATTCTGGAGCCCCGAGATGGTTTTGAGGTTTCTCCAGACCCCGCTGATGTCGCTCTGTTGCAGCTTGTCCTCCATCTTCTTCCTGAAGCTGTCCTTGCCTTCTCTGATCTCTCTCCTCAGCTCCCTCTGTACGGACTTCAGCATCTCCCTGTTCCCCGACCTGAAGATCCTCTTCTTCTCTCTCAGAAGTGTTTTTATCTCAGGGTTGATCCAGGGTTTGTTGTTTGAGTGACGCCGTATGGTCTTGGTGGGAACGGATTTGTCCACACAGAAGCTGAGGTAGCCCGTGAAGGTGTGAATGAGGCCATCGATGTCCTCACCATGTGGATCGCAGAGCTGCTTCCAGGCAGTGGCTTCAAAACAGTCCTTTAGAGTGTCCATTGTCTCCTCAGACCATAACTCCACAGTGTGCATGGCCGGAGGTTGTCTGTGCACTAGGGGTTTGTACACCGGTCGGAGATGAACCAAGTTGTGATCCGATCTCCCAAGTGGGGGGAGTTGTGATGAGGTGTACGCCTCCTTAGTGTTTGCGTAGAACAAATCCAGTGTTTTATTGTCTCTAGTGTGGCATGTGACATACTGGGTGAAAGTGGGCAGAATGGGAGACAGTGAAACGTGGTTGAAATCGCCTGAGATGAGGAGAAGAGCATCTGGGTGTTCTGTCTGCAGCCTGCTGGTTACTGAATGGATGACGTCACGCGCTGTCCCAGCGTTCGCCGTCGGATTTGCATAAACAACAATGCAGATCACGTGTGAGTGTTCTCTCGGGAGATATGTAGGCCTCATGCTAACAGCTAGCAACTCAATGTCTTTGCTGCAGTGTCGTTGTTTAACAGTGATATGTCCCAGTCTGCACCAGTTGTTGTTAACATACATTATCACTCCACCGCCCCTAGTTTTGCCACTCTCTGGTGTTCGGTCAGCTCGTATCGTGTGAAAACCCTCCAGCTCAATGTTAGCATCTGCTGCTAGTTCAGTTAGCCACGTCTCAGTAAACAAAAGGAGAGAGCACTCCCGGTAAGTGCTATCATAACGGGAGATAGCCGCTAGCTCATCTAACTTTCCCAGTATCGACCGTACATTTCCCATGACAACAGATGGAAGGGAGGGTCTGTACCTTATATTTTTTGTCCTCCGCCTTACTCCAGCCCGGCAGCCGCGGCGTTTTCGCCTCAGTTCTCTCGGTATGTCGAGTTTTTCCAGTGGGACCGGGTGGCGGTTAAATGCTAGCAGCTCTTCCCTGTTATATCGTATCCTGCTATAAACAGTGGCTCCGTCCACCGGTTCAGGAGACATTTGGGATGATCTGTGTGTCCGTGATATAAGTGGGGTGAAAAAAAAAAGTGATCAAAAGAGAGAGGAAGGGAAAAAAAACTCTGAATCGGGCCGCTGTTGCAAAAGGCAGCCGACTGCTGTGGCGCCGAGAGGAGAAAAAAAAAAAAAAAAAAATAATAGAGGAGGATATAAAAAGAATTAGGAGTAGATGGCAAGGAAGTGTCTTCACCTCATCATTCTCATCCCGGGCCAGGGGAGTTATGACTCTCATACATAAATCAGTCCCTTTTCAAGTGAAAAATGTAATTGGAGACAAATTTGGAAGATATGTAATCATTCAAGGTTCTTTGCTATTAGAAAATATAAATCTTGTGAACTTATATGGTCCCAATATAGATGATCAAAAGTTCTTTGCTAATTTATTTCTTATCTTATCACTTACAGGGCAACATACAGTATAATAGCAGGGGATTTTAATTGTACATTGAATCCGGGTATAGATAGATCAACAGGACTGGATTGTACGCACAATGGATGTAGGATGACTATTAATCATTTTATGAAAGAATTGAGATTGTTAGATATATGGAGAGAAATGAAACCACAAGTTAAAGCCTATTCTTGTTATTCCAGTACCTACAAGACATTCTCACGTATTGATTATTTTTTGATTTCCACAGAATTAAGGTCCAAGATTCAAAACTGCTTTTATGATAACATCGTGATCTCTGATCATGCACCCTGTTGTCTAATATATGTAGATAAAAAATTGACAAAGGAATCAGGTAGATGGCAATTTCAGCATAAATGGCTTCAGGATGAGGAATTTGTCAAGTATATAGAAAAACAGATAGACGAGTTCTTTGACATCAATACTACACAAACATCAGCATGTGTAAAGTGGGAGGCTTTCAAAGCTTTTATTAGGGGACATATTATTAGTTATACAGGATCAAAATCTAAGAAGACTCGAGAGGAGAGAGCTAAATTGGAACATAAAATAAAAAGTCTTCAGGAAAAAGTGTATGCAGGAAGTGATCCAAGGTTGGAGAATGAATTACTGATTTTGAGAGCTGAATACGACAAAAAATCAGCGAATAGAGCTGCCTCGAGTCTTCTAAGATTGAAACAATCTTTTTATGAACAAGGTGAAAAATCAGGAAAATTATTGGCATGGCAGATTAAACAATTAGAAATTAAAACACCAATTACCAGTATTATAAGTAATGGACAGGTAGTTATAGATCCTTTAGAAATTAACAGAGCCTTTAGAGATTACTATGAAAAATTATATGATACCAAAAATGAATTTGATTTAACAAAACTAAATGGGTTTTTGAACGAACTATCTATACCGTGTATACCAAATGAAAACAGGGAGATATTGGAGTCTAAAATTAGTCAAGAAGAAGTTGGGCTAGCCATTGATAATATGAAATCAGGAAAAAGTGCAGGACCAGATGGTCTTCCAGTTGACCTTTATAAAAAAATTAAGAATAAATTAATAAAACCTTTTTTGGAAATGGTTTTAGAAGCATTTCAAAATAATAATTTACCATCATACATAAATAATGCCTTAATTATACTGCTGCCAAAACCAGGTAAGCCCTCTAATAAATGTGAAAATATGAGACCAATAAGCCTATTAAACGCCGACCTTAAGATAATCTGTAAAAATTTTAGCAAGACGAATACAAGAAATTTTACCAAATATTATTAATCGAGATCAGAATGGCTTTATAAAGGGAAGACAAGGCTTCCATAATGTAAGAAGACTATTTAATATTATTTATTTTAATAAAGAAGCACCGGATACAGCTCTCCTATCACTGGACGCCGAAAAGGCCTTTGATAGAGTTGAATGGCCCTTTCTTTTTGAAGTCCTACAAAGGTTTGGACTTGGAAATAATTTCATAAAATGGGTTCAAATAATATACAATAATGCTACAGCAGAAATCCTAACAAATAACAATATTTCAAAACCAATAAAAATCAATAGAGGATGTCGACAAGGCTGTCCACTTTCACCTTTACTGTTTACTATGGCAATTGAACCTTTAGCGATAGCGATACGTTTACATTCACAAATATATGGAATTAAAGTTGGACCAACAGAACATAAAATCTCCCTGTACGCCGATGACATAATTTTGTTTATGTCGAATCTAAAAAAATCAATTCCAACCTTGTTGAATTTAATAAAGAATTTTGGGGAAATATCAGGATATAAAATAAATAAAACTAAATCTTCAATATTAATGCTAAATGAGACCCAGAGAAATTACCCAGCCCCTGAGGTAAATCAATTCAATGTTGTAAATCAGTTTAAATATTTAGGAATCCAAATTGTGCCTAAGCTAGAATCAGTCGCCAGTGTCAACTATGAAGCCTTAATGTCAGATATCAATGAGTTAACTCAGAGATGGATGTCACTACCAATGTCGATGATCGGGAGAATCAATATACTTAAAAGTAATATTTTACCTAAAATACTTTATTTATTTCAATACATTCCCTTATCACCACCTTTAGATTTATTCTCAAGAATAAAAAAAAAAGTTAGTGGAATTTATATGGAACAACAGGGAGGGCTAGATTACGTCTGTCTTTATTATATTTACCATTTGATCGTGGAGGTCTGAAATGTCCAAATTTTATGTTGTATTATTGGTCGGCACAACTGAGGTCTATGACATATTATTTTTCATCAAATGATCTCCCTCACTGGACTGAAATGGAATCATACAATTTACCTTTACCTCTTCCCATATTCATATACTCAGATTCGGCAAAAAAATTACAAAAACAAGTTAAAAATCCATTTGTAAAGCATATGATCAAAATATGGTGTGAAGCTAAAAACTATTTAAAAGAACCACAGTTATTGTCACAATTTAGTCCAATATGGGGTAATCAATATTTTAAACCAGGGATAGCGGACGCTGTATTTAAAGTATGGAATTTAAAAGGGATACAAAAGATTCAGGATTTATATTTGCCATGTGCAGATAACATAATGTCTTTTGAAGAGCTGAGGATCAAATTTAATCTCAATAGAACACATTTTTTTAAATATCTTCAACTTAGAAACTTTATTCGATCAAATCAAAATAAAGCTCTCACTCGACCTATTTATTCATCCTTGGAAAAAATGATGATGAAAGATAGTAAAAAGGGTATTATTTCAGAGTTTTATAACTCATTGACACTATCTTCAAGTGAAAATTCACTGAAAAGATTAAACTACTGGAAAGAAGATCTGCAAACTGAAATTTCAGAGGAACAATGGGAATTGGCTTGTACAGAAGCTCAAACCAAATCAATAAATGTACGCCTTAAATTGATACATTTCAAATGGTTAATGCGGATGTATGTTACACCGGAGGAGTTAAATAGATATAACAAAAATATACCAGATACATGCACAAAATGCATGGAAAGTAAAGGAACCCTATTTCATTGTGTATGGGAATGTAGATTAATAAGAATGTTTTGGGAAGAGGTGAGGGTAACAATTGAAAAAATAATCTCAAAACAAATCATATTGAATCCTAAACTGTTTTTGTTGGGTCTGTACCCAGAAAAGCATAATTTTAATAAAAGTGAAAGAACATTCATAGACCTCAGTTTGCTTAATGCCAAAAAATGTATTGCACTATTATGGAAAAAGACTCATAGACCAGATGTGACTCAGTGGTTAAGACAGATGTTAACAAACCTTCCATTAGAAAGAATAACATACTGTATATACTGAAATCAAAGGAAATTGTGTTTGAGAATATATGGAGACCTTTTATTGATTATGTAAAAAATTTAAACATAACTCTTGAAGAAGAAGGTGAATGATGTGTGTGGACCTTGTAAATTCCAAACTGGTGAACATAATATGTATACTTATGTAATGGATTGTCTAGACTAAACAGAGGAGCATTGTTGAAGATTTGATTTTGTTGGTGGTTGTTGGTGTTTTTAGTGCATTTTTTTTTGTAGTACTTTAGTGTTAGTGTTTGATTGTATCATGTTTGTTAAAAAAAAAAAAAGGTTCAATAAAGATATTGTGGGAAAAAAAATGCTAAAAATAGGAAAAGGAAATGAGGATTTCTTCTTCTTTGGTGCATTACGTGTCATCCATTGAGTCCTCCAACGGATATCTGCCACCTTCTGAAACTGGCAGTTCCGTACAAATCAGTACAAATTCTCAATGCAGCCGATCATGTCAGTGAGATGACAGGTGCAGCGCCACACTCTGCCACTAGGGGCACGCAAAATCTCACACTCAAAAGGTTAAAGCACAGTATGGCCTGCCCATCCTGTCACCTGCTGCATTATTTCTTCCTCCATGCATGAGGAGAACCTCTCTTACTTCGCTTTCCCATCAGGGCTGCATGTTGGTTATGAAGTAAAAGCAATCCAAAAAAAGGGAGTCCCTGTTTGAGAGCGTTTCCTCCCTTCTGGTGATCAGCGGGTTACAGTCCTGAGTTTCTGTTTTCGTCACTGTCCTTTGATGCTGACTTAGTTGCATTTATCCAGGGAGTCCTATTCAAATGGTTCCTAATCAAAAGTGATGTGGGCAACGATCCACGTCGCTTGCACGGTCAGTGTGACCAGGGATCTTATCTCCGGTCACCCCATTCAGATAACAGATGCAACACTAGTCTCAGAGGGGTTTCCTGGGTCCCGGGTTAATTTGAAAGGGACTTCAGTAACTTAGAATATGATAGTTTTTGAAATTAAGCTAGAAATTGTCATGTTAATCATAAAAATTAAATAAAAAAGGCTTGAAATATTTCAGTGTATGTAATAAATATATGAAACTTTATCTTTTTGAATTATATTGCAAAAAAATCTAACTTTTTTCACAATATTTTAATTTACTGAGATGCACTAGTGTATGGTTTGGACTATTGTTTTAAAGTGTCCGATAATCAGTGTTTTCTATATATCCGTCTCTGAGAAAGGGAGTCTCTTTAGGTCATCCATGGGGATCCTAAAGTTGAGAGTAAAGGGACAACTCCAGTGTGCTGGCCCGGTTACAATGGGGGGGGGGGGGGTACTGAAGCAAAATATCGTGATGGCTGAAAAGGCATAGGAAATAATACCTTTTATAGCTGTAATTTATATATTATTAATTCCATTAGTCATTGTCATTTAGAAACTTTCTGACCTTTTATTAGATAAAGCCAAATGTAGGATGTTTTTTTTTCTTTTTTCTCTCAGAGAGACACATTTCCATGCGGTCTCACCTTTTTAGTAGCTGTAGAAAAAGTTATTTTTAAAGTTTGATATGAAATTTCATGTTTTTGCTCATCTCCTACAGCTTTATAGGTTGACAGTTTTTCAGGAGGTAATTGATCTCAAAGAAAAAGTGGTGAAAAGTAAGACTGACTTTTGACATTTGTGTTTCATCTGCAGCTGATGTACTGGCCCAGGCACTAGACAGTCTCCACACAGAGCTGATGAGAGAGGAGAGTCGAGGCCTGTTCATCCACTATGGAGGATTGCAACTGCTGCTACGCAATCTTAGGATTAGTCGTTCAGGCCTCGATATTCCCATAAACATCTTGTTAAGGCTAACCGAACAGTCCTGTAAGTAAACATGCTTATTTTTTTTTTTCATGAACACCTTAAAGGAGATCTATGTGGGGAAAAAATGTTAATCTCATTACATCCATTGCTTTTGATAATGTAAACAAGAAGCAATGACCTTTTTTTCTTTACCTCTATTGTGATATCATTTGAAGGGCCTCTGGCCAGTTTTCCCACAGAAATTACATACCATGTGCATTCCCAGTCATTTGTTCTGACTCACTTTACATGCCCCAATACAAGACTGACACAGAAGTTGCTCTTTTACTTTAAGATGGAGCCTAACACGAGCAAATGACCAAGTCCACCTCCAACATAAATGTCAGAAAAGCACATGAACAAACAAAGCTCTGCCTTTTCATACTGCTGTGATGCAAAAAATGCAGTGCTCTGCCTGTGACATCTTTTTCCTCCACTCGTCAAGTGTTCACTCCGGTGCGGTGTGAAATTTCTAGCATGTAGAGTTCCATTTTCATTGCACTTCACCAATATTTTGGCTGACATTTTGGGCATCGTAACAGTAAGCTGTTTTACATTTAGGCTCATAACAATGTTACTAAGTGTTTTATGTTCCTTTTGAACATAAGATGTTATGTGTATGCTAGCTGTTGTAGCTAAAGTTAACGCCCAAGTTTTTTAGGGTATTTCCTGATAAAAGAATTTTCCTCCTTAAATCATTGAGAAGCAGCAGTTACAGTAAAATGCATTAAATGCACCTTAAAGTTGAAGATGCGAGAGTTTATGTACTGAAAAAATGTACATGAGGGGTCATATTGTATCCCAAGTAATATATTATTATTTGATATATTAATTTTCCTTCCAAATTTAAGTTATTTTTCAGCCTTTGTCAGTGTTAACCTGTACAGTTAGCCGTTATGAAAATGTCAGAACAAGATGGTGCTCAGCCGAGAAAAACTACATATGAATTGTTTGACTAAGGGGATTTTATTTCTTTGAGAATTTAACCTCCTTAGTCATCCTTATTTACACATGATGACATATGATATTAATTACTGAAGTATAAGAGGAGTAGTGACCCCAAAAAATTAGTTCAGAGGGTACTGTCTCTACTTAAAAAGTTACTTGAGGTGTGATTTTATTCTTCACAGTTTGAGATGTTTTTCTACTAATTTTTTTTTTACAATAGTTTTCTTGTAAATGTACTACTTTTTGTTTTGTAAATTTTCAAGTTTTTTTTTCCACTTAATGAGGAAAAAAGTTCCAAATTTATTGGTGTTTTTGCCCTTGTAATTTTAGGATTATCATACATTCAAGACTTTATTCTCATAAATTTGAGGTTTTCTCAAAACTTTCAGACATTTTTCTTGTAAATGTAATACTATATCTCATTGATATTTGGGGGGGGGGGGGTTATTCCCAATTTTATATCTACTTTACAATGAATTTATTCTGTTTTTTTCCTGAAAAGTTTGTGGTAAAATTGTAACTTTTTCACACATATTGGAATGTTAATTTGCAGAACAGAACAATAAGTTTACCTCTGATTCTTCATAACAGTATTACTATAACTCCTACCATCACTTTGTTAGCCCCAAATTTACAGTGTGTTCCTCCTCATTCAATTTCTTGAGTTAAACCAGCCCTTCCATGTGCAACACTTCATATTATTCACACATAAAAAAATGTGTGAACAGTAAGTCTGAGCTTACATTAATCATAAGTAGTAATAATATCTTTGGAAGTTGTAGCTATAAAATCTTGGACCTCTACAGCCTCCTAACTGACAGAAAGAGGAAAGTCTTGATGGAGGTTCATGCAACAGCTGTGGCGTGTTTCCGTGAAAGGTTGAGTTCACCAGGGTTATGAGCCATATCATTATAAGTGCTGTATGCTAATACACAGCAGAACCATATGCCAGAGGTGGCTGGGGACTGAGGGGTGTGTGTGTGTGTGTGTGTGTGTGTGTGTGTGTGTGTGTGTGTGTGTGTGTGTGTGTGTGTGTGTGTGTGTGTGTGTGTGTGTTTCAAAAGGACCGTAACCACACCGAGCCGTGCTCTTGGTGTTTTACAAGCGGTAATGAGGGGAGATGGAAAAAAGGGTGAGGAAGTGGGGGAATGAGGTATGCACCTTAAGGTTTCCAATAAAACAAAACAAAGGCCTATTTGTACACAAAGGACTGAGTGTTGGGCATCTGTGGTCAAACTACCACACTTTGACTGCAGCCACATACCCTTCCAGTTACACAACACATCTTGTGAATACCACATTCATCCATCAACAAGACAGACACACAAAGTACACCAATCAGTGTTTTAGTGGGTACAAAAACAGCTTCTTAAAATACATTTAACCCTCGTACAATCACTTTGATTTGGTTACAGCTGCTTGCTTTTTTAAAATTTTATTTAAGATATATACTGTTGCAGTCAAAATCATTTAACCTCATTGCATTTTAGGTTTATTGGCAAAATTTAATTATGCCTTTGTGAAAATGGAGGCATACGGTAATCACTCAGTGCGCCTGTGTGTGGATGGTTGTGTGTATCCATCTGTCCACCTGTCTGTTTCAGCTCGCCCGGTCAAAATTAAATGTAACTAAAGGCTTGTATCATTGTATCGCCATATTTTCTCGACATTTAATTTTCCAGAATTCCGAGATAAGGCTTTGTTTTCGAAATGAATGCAAATTTAACTCATCTTTAACATCAGTGGAGCCGGGAAAAAAGATATTGTAATAACTATGCCGGGTCACTAGAGGCGGCAGTGTGACTGTTTTACAGCACAGCACTTTTTTTACATCACGTGGAGCTGAACTGTTACAAAATAGCGGTTACTGAAAAATAAACACACATTCAGCAACTGCACCATTTATTCATCACATCTATTGTTTTCACACTGGTTTTGCTGTTTAGTTTTGCAGAGAAAGGATGAGGTAAAACTCGTTAAAAACTACAAGTCCCAGCGTTCCTCGACTGCAAATGGTCGCAGTGAACTGCACATGCGCCCAGAAACTCCCACCAGAGGGAAGTACTGAGCAATCCGCCAGTATTGGGTGAACAAATGTCCGTCTTTTTGCCCGACTGTTTTCTTCTTCTGCTACTAAACAGCAAAAGCTCCTGTTTCACTTGATTGTCAATGGATTCACGTACCTCCATCACCTCCGCCATTTAAAATGTCTGCCACCGTACTCTTCTTTTAAGTTTGGATTGCAGCTGTTCAAATCAGTTTGGTGGCTCTTGACTGCCGCCGACAGTATGGGCATGTGAATGGCAGATTATTTTCACTGCACATGCGTGTACTCCAAAACTACTGGATGGATTTAAAAAACTCTTTGGTTGCCGGGCCCCTGGAGGTAGACGAGATTCGCCCTGAGTACCTCAAGGCCCTGGATGTTGTAGGGCTGTCATGGCTGACACACCTCTGCAACATTGCGGAGAGGTCGGGGACAGTGCCTTTGGCATGGCAAACTGAGGTGGTGGTTCCTCTCTTCAAGAAGGGGGACCGGAGGGTGTGTTCCAACTTTAGGGGGATCATACTTCTCAGCCTCCCTGGGATGGTCTGTGTCAGGGTACTTGAGAGGAGAGTCACACCGCTGGTCGAACCTCGGATCCAAGAGGAGCAATGTGGTTTTTATCTTGGCTGTGGTACATCGGACCAATACTTTACCCCCTCGAGGGTTCGTGGGGGTTTGCACAACCAGTCCACGTGTGTTTTGTGGACTTGGAGAAGGCATTCGACCACGTCCCTCTTGGTTTGTTGTGGGGGGTGCTGTGGGAGTATGGGGTATTGGGCTTGTTATGAGCTATCCAGTCCCTATATGACCATTGCAAGAGTTTGGTTCGTATTGCCAACAATCAGTCAGACTCGTTTCCAGTGAGAGTTGGACTCCGCCAGCGCTGCCCTTTATCACCAATCCTGTTCATAATTTTTATGGACAGGATATCTAGGCACAGCCAAGAAATGAAGGGTGTCATGTTTGGACCACAGGATCTCATCTCTGTTGTTAGCAGACATTGTTGTCCTGTTGGCTTCATCCAGCAATGACCTACAGGTCTTTCTGGGGTGGTTTGTTACTGAGTGTGAAGCAGCTGGGATGAGAATCAGCACCTCCAAGTCTGAGTCCATGGTCCTCAGCCAGAAAAGAGTGGATTGTCCTCTCTGGGTTGGGGACAGGCTCCTGTCCCATGTGAAGGAGTTCAAGTATCTCGGGGTCTCATTCACAAGTGAGGGGAGAATGGAGCGAGAGATTGACAGATGGATTGGCACAGCCTCTGCAGTGATGTGGACGTTGTACCGGTCTGTTATGGTGAAGAGGGATCTGAGCTCTAAAGCAAAGCTGTCGATTTACCAGTCAATCTACATTCCTACCCTCACCTATGGTCATGAACTTTGGGTAATGACTGACAGAATGAGAACGCAGATACAAGCAGCTGAAATGAGCTTTCTTCGTAGGATTGCTGGACTCACCCTTAGAGATAGGGTGAGGAATTCAGTCATCTGGGAGAGGCTCAGAGTAGAATCACTGCTCCTCCACATCACAAGGAGTGGTTTGGCCATCTGATCAGGATGCCTCCTGGACGCCTCCACTTGAGGTGTTCTGGGCACGTCCCACTGGGAGGAGACCCTGGGGCAGACTCGGGACATGCTGGAGAGACGGTTTCCCAGCTGGCCTGGGAACATCTTGGTATTTTGTCTGAAGAGCCGGAGCAGCTGGCTGGGGAGAGGGAGGTTTGGGCTTCTCTGCTTGAGCTGCTGCCTCCGTCACCCGGACCTCCGGAAAAGCGGTAGAAGATGGATGGATGGATTTGGATGATTTTTTTTTTTTTTTTTTACCAGAGGTGGTCCTTGGGCAAGAGAAGAAAGAACCCATAACATTTTGGTGATGATTCCAGAATGCATATCTCCTCCAAGGCTTTTATCTTCTCACTGTGTTAGCAAGAATACCCCTGGATGGATTTGGATGAAATTTTTTACCAGAGGTGGTCCTTGAGCTAGAGAGGAACCCATAACGTTTTGGTGATGATCCAAAAATGCATTTCTCTGCCAAGGCTCTGGCACTGAGGCATCAGCACCTTGGTGCTTTCATTTTTTCAGGTGTTTCCAATAAGCAACACATGAACAGTTTAAATAGTTAAAATCCTTGTAATATTAGTTTTATTTATCCAAATTCAACACTAAATACTATTTCCAATGACTGCTGCAGTTTCAAAAATATTCACTCTCCTGAATAGGAGGAATTAATGTTTTCGCCAACGTTGGTTGGTTTGTCTGACTGTTAGCAACTTTATTCCTGAAAATTTCATCAAAATCCATTCATAACTTTTTGAATTGTCTCCCAGCTGGCCTGGGAACATCTTGGTATCCTCCCTGAAGATCTGGAGCAGGTGGCCGGGGAGAGGGAAGTCTGGACTTCTCTGCTTGAGCTGCTGCCTCCGCGACCCAGTCTTCCAGAAAAGCAGTAGAAAATGGATAAATGGATGGTGGATTATTTTTCAACCGTATGGATCCAAGTGCTGCAGCACCGATGGAAGAAGTGTGTGGACCGAAAGGGAACTTGTCAGTCTAGAAATCCTCCTCTTTTAAATGACATGTCTTACCCACAAACATGAAAATACGACAGCAATGACTAATTTTATTTGGAAAAACCTCAGTGTCCCTGCTAAAATACTGGAGAGGACACAGGTTTGCAGCCTTCATGCCGGAGGAGACAGCCCTGGTGTGCGTGGTGCAACTGCCTGGGCGAGTATCATCGTTGGTGAACCTGCAGAAGGATTGTTCTCGATGGAGCCGAGAGTCACTGCTCAGCTGGAGGGCTCCCCTGGCGGGCGCACCACACCCAGACATGCTCCAGAGACCGAGGGAGCGGTCTCACGGTCTTATTGGATTGCTAGGTTTTATCTTTATTTGCACTATGGGTAGCATATGGGTGCATAGACTGCTGTTGTTTTTCATCATTTTTACTTTTCTTGTATATTGCACGCACCACTAAGAGAGAGAGAAACGGCATTTCAGTTCTCCTGTATGTCCTGTACATATAGAAGTATTGACAAATAAAAATCTTTGAACCACGGCCCTCACCGTGGATCGCCTCGCTTGGGGGCGGCGAGCAGTTCGCCTCGGCTGGAAGCCGGCTGGTGGGTGCACCGGACCGAGGCGAACTGCTCGCTGGCCCCCAGTGAGGTGATCCGTGGCGAGTGGGTAGCCAGAGACCTTTGGGGAACCCTCCAGTCTCCACGCTGGGCCAGGCAGTGACTCTTTGCTACACCGAGAATGATTCTTCCACAGGTTCACCTATGAAAACCTAGTTGTGATTTTTTACTTCCTCAAGTTGGATCGCCTTCTGGGAGTCCTCATCTTGTTCCAGCTACTGGTGGGTGGGAGTATGGATGGAGCTAATTAGAATATTCATAGATCCATGCATACTTAAGTAGGTGAAAGATGGAAAAGCTCTTTCCAAGCCATTCTAAGGCAATGAAAGTTTTTTTTTTTTTTTTTTTTTTTTTTTTTTTGTGTGTGTGTATAAAAAGCCTCAGTATACTATTCTGGCAAAACGCATTGGTTTTTGAGGTGGTTTTAGAGCCGCCGGAGTGCATTTGTAAATAAATAAATTTTATAAAAGCAAGCAGTTTGTAACCAAATCAAAGTGATTGTATGAGTGTTAAGTGTATTATAAGAAGCAATTTTTTTACCCCTTCAGCCTTTAGAGCAGGGGTGTCCAGTCATGTCATGGAGGGCCAAGACCCCGCAGGCTTTACTTCCAACCAGTGTCTTCAGCAGCAGATTCTGCTGAATTTCTTCCCACTGATTGCTGATAAGTGAGAACACCTGCTGAAGAGACTGGGTAGAAGAGAAAACCTGCAGGGTCTTGGCCCTCCATGGCACATGATTGGACACCCCTGCTTTAGAGGCTGTGTCAGGCGGATGGACGGCGGCGGTGGTGGTCGCGTCAACACCTACTTTGTGATCATGATAACTGGAGAAAGAAATGACGTGGCCTTTTCAAATTGATATCATGGGTGTATCTAGGGATGGGCAATATGGCCGAAAAATGATATCACGATATTTTTGCAAATTTTCACAACAGTATAGTTCATGATTTCAGTTTTTTTTTTCTTTTTTAATTTATAAAGAACAGTTTCACATGCCATCATTATTTACCTTCAAAATATTTAGTAAAAACAAAAAACTCTCATTTCTCCTGTTTAGCAGCTCACAGCTCAGATTGAGTTTCAGATATCTTTTTTTTTGTTCTGTATCAAATATTACAAGAAAATAATATAAACCACGTTGTAGGTGCACTTATGTAGTCGGGCTTTTATGCTGAATAAGTTTGCCTGCATTGGTAGTCTCCGTTGCATGGACATCTCCTGGGACTTTTTGGCTCTTGTCACACTCGAGGAATTTTTTTTTTTGTGTGTGTGTTTTTTTTAGGTGAGTACCACTGCTCAGTGGAGAGCGTGCTCACCTACTGTCTGGGTGTGTGGTTCGCCGGCTCCACGGCCGAGAACAGGAAGGCTGTGCAGAGGGTCATCAACACCACCCAAAAAATTATCGGTGGCCCTCTGCCCTCCCTGGAGGACATCTCCAGATCCTCCTGTCTCAAAAGGACCAAGGCCATCACAGGAGACCCCTCACATCCCCCCACCATCTGTTTGGCCTGCTTCCCTCTGGACGATGGTTCAGATCAATCAGGTCCCACACCTCCAGACTGACAGTTTCCTCCCCTGGGCCATCCGGACTGCAGACAGCCAGATGCCTCACCCCCCTCCCTCCAAACGCTGACATGCACAGAACTGAGGACCTTTTAATTATCACAGTAACTCACCTGTCTTTGCACTCATCGCTTTCATGTATACTGACCCAGCCGTGAAACCACTATTATGTATTTTTTCCCATAATCCTTGGGCCGTTTTACTCAATTGTGTGTTCAATTGTGTGTCTGCACTCTTATGTACATAGTTCCACCTGCATAGCCACTACCATACCTGTGTATAGTTCCACAATCCTGGGCTATTTTTATTCTTATTTTATTTTTATGTTCATTTATTTTTATTTCAGTCATGTGTGTGCTCTGTAACTGTGTTTTATCTAATCCTTCTCCCTTACTTTATTGTGCAGTAGCCTAGTGGAACACCCACAATTTCGTTGTACTGTACTACTGTACAGTGACAATAAAGCCTATTCTATTCTTTTTTGGTTTGGGTGGTCATTAAGCGGATTAAGATCTGGTCTAAATAAAACAGGGAGGGAGTGGGCTCATTTAACTATTATCATTTCATCATGTTTATCATATTGAATATTTGCTGGCCTACATGTCTGTCGTTTCCCAAGACACTTCTGCAGGTAAATGGCCACTGCACCAGACCCCCCGTCTCTCTTTCTCTCAGTTTACCCACATTAGAAATCTCCATTGCACAGACGAGTCCTGGGGCTGTTAACAGATTTTTTTTTTCTTTCAGTTGGTTGAATAAATCACGCTGCAGCAGCCACAATGGAACGAAAATAAACCTCTGGACACTTCAGACGTCAGCAACACTGCGTCAGGGCGAAGTAAAACTTTTCCCCGAAGCAGCGTTGTTGACATACAGAAAAAAATGTGGGCAGATTAACTGCATCGCTGCACCGTTTTTGTTTTTTTGTTTTTTAAACATGGCAGCAGTCTGAAATGGCCTTAAAACTAAATTACTTCCTTGCAACCAAAGACGTTCAGAATCCAAGTTCCAAGCACGGAGCACCACTTGTTTGTTTTCCCGTTTCTATGGTAACACGTAACTTCTGTTGGCAATGTAATGGACCCCAAATATCTCAATATTCATTTTTACACCGGTATAAAAATTTATACTGTGGAAGAAGAAAGCAGACAAGGCAGCGAGCTGAACGACACATGAACTTTATTCTTCTTCCAACATCAAATACAGAAAATACTCTCTCTGGATCTCTGGGCGCCTCCTTTTTTTTTTTTTTTTTTACCTTTTTTTCTGTCCCATGAGACCCAGGGAGCCAAAAACGATACCCTCAGTGGACAAAGACATGCATGGCACATTAACATCATACAACACCAGTCCCACTTCTCACACCTTCTCTTCCTCCAGCAGCTCTGGCGTCTCCTGAACTCCCCGGGAACAAATAGTCCTTTCTGTTACGTCTGAGACCCCCCCGGTGCCACTTCCTCCTTCAGTCCTTTGTTCAATCTTCCCCCCAGCTTCTGACTGTGGGTGGAGAATCCCCCACCCAGTGCCACCACAATACCGGTATTATCGTGAACTATATGATATGGCTCACCCCTAGCCAGTGACTTATCAAAATCATTTAAAACCACTTTTGTCCTACACGATACGATGTGGCACACCCCTATTGCACACACCTATTTTGAGGACTATTCAGCTGTTTCAAGAAAAATCTGTAGAATTTTCAAAACTACAGGCTATATGTAGTCTGCACTACCAACTTCACTCTCATCTGCTTGTTACCATTCTCTCCTAAATTTGTTTTTTCTCATTATTTAAACATCTTTTCATGAAGGTACATTTTTTAAAAATTTTTGAATATTTTTGGTAACAAATTTGGGACCTTCTTCATGCAAAATTGTAACTTTTTACCTAAAACCTCTTACCTTGTGTTTTTACTCTGAAAAGGTAAATCAGAAGCAGTACCAGATTTAAATTAAGATGAGTCAATCAGTTGTTTTAATAATCAATAGATCAGTTGGCTATTACAATCCAAATTTATAATTTTCGTCCCACCCGAAGGTTATAATTACATTCATACGTAGTTTGATACCTGTTATTTTAAAATATTAACCTACTAAACTGTGGTGGTTTCTGGTTTCCAACAACAGGGTGGCCTAGGATGAAGTCAAACTTCCATCCTGAATTTTTGTCCCCGTCAACCCCTCAGTGTGCCCAAGATGTGGTGGTTTATAATATTTTCTGGTAATATTTGATACAGGGTGGCGCGGTGGCGGAGTGGTTAGCACTGCGGCAGCACAGCAACTCACCCTTGGCCGGGGGATCCTGGGTTCGATCCCAGCCCCCGACCAACAGTGATCTTTTTTTTTTTTTTTTTTTTGTTTTTTGTTTTTGTTTTTTTTTGTTACTTATTTGTACCCGTAGGTAGACTTGGTTTGCAGTCTGGTGACAAGCCACCGGCTGCTGGTCGCTGCGTGCGCGAGCGCCCTAAACCTACATGTTTTTGGTATGCGGGAGGAAACCGGAGAAATCCCGGAGTAAACCCACGCAACACGGGGAGAACATGCAAACTCCACACAGCTCACTGTTGGTCGGGGGCTGGGATCGAACCCACGACCTCATGATCCCCGCAATCCCCCGGCCAAGGGTAAAACTGTGCTGCCACAGTGCTAAACCACTGCGCCACCGTGCAGCCAATCTGCGTGGAGTTTGCATGTTCTCCCCGTGTCTGTGTGGGTTTACTCCGGGATTTCTCCGGTTTCCTCCCACATCCCAAAAACATGTAAGTTAGGTTAATTGGCATCAAAACTGGAGATTCTAAATTGTCCTTGGGCAGCACGGTGGTGTAGTGGTTAGCACTGTTGCCTTACAGCTAGAAGGGTCCAGGTTCGAATCCCCAGGCTGGCAGGGGTTGGAACCTTTCTGTGTGGAGTTTGCATGTTCTCCCTGTGCTGCGTGGGTTTACTCCGGGGGCTCCGGTTTCCTCCCACAATCCAAAGACATGCATGTTAGGTTAATTGGCTGTTCTAAATTGTCCCTAGATATCTGTCTCCTATAGGCCCTTAGAATAGAGGGTTAGTACTAGTGAAAGCGCTTTGAGTGGTCTTTGTGACTAGAAAAGCGCTCTATAAGTGCAGGTTAGTTAGTTAGTTAGTCCTTAGGTATGACTGTGAGAGTGAATGGTTGTGTGTCTCTCTGTGTTGGCCCTGTGATGGACTGGCGATCTGTCCAGGGTGGACCCTGCCTCTCACCCAAAGATGCTGGGATAGGCTCCAGTCCCCCCGCGACCCAAAAAGGATTAAGCAGAAGAAGATGAATGAATGAATGAATATTTGATACAGAATTTTAAAAAGTTTTAAACACATTCTAAACTGCTCTTTATAAACTGGAGAAATAAGAATTTTTGTTTTGTTTTTGCTGAATATGTTGAACATAATTAATGCTGGCCTGTGAAACTGTCCTTTATAAATTTAAAAGAAAAAACTGTATTCCTCGATGTCATGAAGAATATCGTTACCGTGAAAATTCACAGAAATATCCTGATAGCCGTTTTAGGCCATATCGTCCACCCCATCACTGGCTGATGAGCTCAGTTGGGTTTATCTTAGGTTTGATGTTAACGACTTTTCTAAGGAATTAGAGCTGTTAAAGGCCAATCTCTAATTCTTTACCTGTTATTGTACAGCTAGAAGGTTCCTGGTTCGAATCCCCAGGCTGGCAGGGGTTGGAACCTTTCTGTATGGAGTTTGCATGTTCTCCCTGTGCTGCGTGGGTTTACTCCGGGGGCTCCGGTTTCCTCCCACAATCCAAAGACATGCATGTTAGGTTAATTAGTTGTTCTAAATTGTCCCTAGATATGTTTCCTATAGGCCCTTAGAATAGAGGGTTAGTACTAGTGAAAGCGCTTTGAGTGGTCTTTGTGACTAGAAAAGCGCTATATAAGTGCAGGTTAGTTAGTTAGTTGGTAT
Organism: Pholidichthys leucotaenia; assembly: GCA_020510985.1. Classification (NCBI taxonomy): domain Eukaryota; kingdom Metazoa; phylum Chordata; class Actinopteri; order Cichliformes; family Pholidichthyidae; genus Pholidichthys; species Pholidichthys leucotaenia. The sequence continues at coordinate 26,690,715 of CM035843.1, forward strand.
TCAACAAGCACTATGTAGTCAACACCTTCAAGCACTGTAAACATAAAACTAGCCCTGACCCTGATAACACTGGAATTCGTTTGTCATCTTGTTGTGCAGAACAACTGGGAACCATTTTTTATCATATTTTTGTTATCAGTTTGTTTGCGGAGGGTTCCCAAAATATGGAAGCAGTCTATCATAGTCCCTGTCGCTAAAACCAACCATCCCAAGGTTGCAAATGACTACAGGCCAGTCGCTCTTACGTCTTTGGTTATAAAGTCATTTGCGAAACTGATAAAACATGAACTTTTGATCAAAACAGAACACCACCTCCACCCCCTTCAGTTTGCATATGGGGGGGGGGGGGTTCAGGATGCTTCCATCACTTTGCTTGATCTTTTATGTAAACACTTGGAGGGCAGCAGAGCACATGTGAAGCTCTTGTTTGTGGACCTCTTGTCAGCATTCAACACCATCCAGCCCCACCTGTTGGGGGATAAGCTTTTTAATAATTTTGGTGTTGATTAACTTGGCTCGCTGGATCCTGGACTTTTGGATCCCAGAGGGTGAGGGTGAATGGTTGTACATTAGTGGTGTGCTCATCTACTGGCTCACCCCAAGGTTGTCTCCTGTCTCCACTTCTTTACATTTTGTATACTGATGACTGGAGGAGCCAGTTTATAAACAGACACATTTTGAAGTTTGCAGATGACACCGTTATTGTGCTGTGCTGCTGCAGTACTCTCCACCACCACGCTGCCCAGCAACTCACCCTTGGCCAGGGGATCCTGGGTTCGATCCCAGCCCCCGACCAACAGTGATCTGTGTGGAGTTTGCATGTTCTCCCCGTGTCTGCGTGGGTTTACTCCGGTATTTCTCCGGTTTCCCCCCACATGCCAAAAACATGCAAGTTAGGTTAATTGGCATCAACTGGGGATTCTAAATTGTCCTTAGGTATGACTGAGAGTGAATGGTTGTCTGTCTCTGTATTGGCCCTGCGATGGACTGGGGATCTGTGCAGGGTGGACCCTGCCTCTCGCCCAAAGATACTGGGATAGGCTTCAGCCCCCCCCCCCCCGCGACCCGAAAAGGATTAAGCAGAAGAAGATGGATGGACAGTTATTGTTGGTCTCCTCCATGATGCTGAATCCAGCCACGGCCCTGTGATTATTTTTTAAAAAGGTGCAAAAATTCTGTTGTAAATCTTAATGTATCAAAGACAAAGGATATGTGCACTGATTTTTAGATGCCTTGCTCCTGCAACTCAGTGCACTGTTATTGATGGTGAAGAGGTGGAATCTGTGGTCAGATACAAATATTTGGGTTTCATCATTGATAATAAGCTCACATTTGAAGACAGCATTGAAGTGATTTGTAAAAATGGTCAGCAGCAACTTCTCTGTTTAAGGAAGCTTGTTAAATTTCATGTTGATAAAACCCTGATGACCCTTTTTTTTTTTAATAAACCCTACATTGAATCTGTGCTGACATTTTCTTTCATCTGTTGGTTTGGTGGTTTGAATGTTAGACACAAGAATGCTCTGTTAAAAATAGTAAACATCAGCAGTAAAATCATCTGTGTCCAGCAGAGCAGCCTGTCTGATTTGTACAGTAGTTAGGTGGGGAGGAGGGTGAATTCCATACTTTCAGACCATTCTCACCCTCTTCATCAGGAGTTTCAGTTTCTCCCCTCTGGTTTACATTTTAGATTTCCCTCAGTGAAGACCAAAAGATACAGACACTCATTCATTCCCATAGCCATCACCCTCCTTAACACGGGGGGGAGGAGGTAGACACACATTCATTATCATCTATTTATTTATAGGAACTAGGTGGCGAAATTGTTTTTAGATGGTATGTCGCTGGTCGACGGTATGTGGGTACATGTATGGGCATGTATATGTACTGTATGTATGTGTAGGTGTATGCATGTGTGTGCATGGATATATGCGTGTGCATATGTACGTATATACAGTGGGAAAAGTATTGAACATGTCAACATTTTCTCATTAAACATATTTCTGATGGAGCCACTGACCTTAGATTTTCACCAATTATCAGTAACAACCCAAGTAATCCATACATACAAAGAAATCAAGGCAGCTGTGTTCACAAAACAAGTTATATTTAATAAAGTGGAATGACACAGGGAATAAGTATTGAACACGCTTGGTGAAATTCATTTAATATTTGGTAGAACAGCCTTTGTTGGTAATAACAGCTTCCAGATGCCTCCTGTGTGGAGAAACTAGGTTCAGGCATTGCGCAGGAGTGATTTTAGCCCATTCTTCCACACAAACTCTTCAAATTCTGAAGGTTCCATGGGTGTCTTCTACGAACTGTGATCTTCATTTCATTCCATAGATCTTTATACTTCATATTTTATTCAGTTTTTAATCCATGATAAAAGATAAAAGAAAATATAACAATAAGAAACCGAAAAGGGTGTAGGCTGAAGCTGAGGCTTATATAACTCCTACCCTTGATACTGTACAGCCAGATTTCATTCATTCATCTTCCCAACCGCTCGATGCCTTATGGGTCACGGAGGGGCTGGAGCCCACCCCAGCATCCCCAAGCAGAAGGCGGGGCACACCCTGAACAGAGCAACAAAAATTTAACCTCGCAAAATAAATCAAATCCACCTTAAATGAAAACGGAAACAAATTCCATCGATGAAGTACCAGTCTTACAGAATCAACATAAATATGTCAAATTAATTAACCACTTAACAGCACCATTTCTCTACTCAACATGACAATAATGAGAAATTATATTTTCTTTATACATTTTTAAACATTTCAAATGTACTACACATTTTAATTTTCTCTGGACAACAGTTCCATAAAGTGCTGCCAACAGCAGAAGCACGGTGCTGTTTAGTGTTTGTGCTGAACTTGGGTTTAACCAAAATACAATTTCCTCTCAAATTATATGTACTTTTTCTGATTTTGAACAGCTTTTGAATATTTAATGGTATTTGTTTATTGACTGCTTTAAACGTAATTTGAATTGTACTATATTCTACTAAATCTTTAAATTTTAGTACATTTAACCGAGTAAATAGTGGATTAGTTGGCTCACGGTATGGTTTTATTGTAATTATCCTAATAGCTTTTTATTTGTTGTAAAAAGATTGAGTGTATACAGGTACATCTCCAAAAAATTAGAATATCATGAAAAAGTTCAATATTTTTTGTCACTGTGTTCAATATTTTTTGAAAGTGAAACCCATATTATTATATACTGTCTGTTTCACTGACAACGTTCGAACACCTGCACATGTGTTGGCGTCTGTCGGTGTCTGAAACCTCGGTCACCCTTACACGGATTGGTTATTTTATCTGTTCTTATTTATTTTACCTACTCCGTTTTAAATTTTTCTCTCTTTTATTGATATTAACTTTCTATCTAGTGATATTAACTTTTTAAACTGGAGCTAGAACTTTATTGATTGGCTATATTGATCATACAGCTCTCAACAGCTGGACCGTTTGCTTTTAGTAAAAATGGACATGACAGTGCCTGGGGATGATAGAATTCTCCTGCATAAAGCACAAAAGAAAATTGCTGACCTGGAGGAGGATATCCGACGACTCTCTGGTGAACTGCAGCAGAAAAACACACTCCTCTCCAACTTCAGCTTACGTCTTCCTCTGCTGTCACAGATAATGAGTCTTTTAGCGGCCAAGGAGTCCAAAAAAATGGCCTTGAGTGACTCAGCCCTCCGAGACACAGTTGCCTGGGACCCCTCCGCCTGTCCACGGCCCTCGTCCTGCTCAACGGCAAATCAGATGGCCTGGTCTGAGGTGATTGTCCGGGGCAGGAAAAGGGCCTTGGACGCGTCAACCACCAGCCCTCCTCTGCCCGTCTCCAACCGCTATGAGGCTCTGGCAACTGCTGATAATCCACCTTCCACCAATGCTCCAGCTTCACCAGTTCCAGTTTGCCCGGGCTCCGCTTGGCGCGCAGCCCCCGCTGACATTGCACCTGTCCCTTCATTGGAAGACCCAGTGGCCTTTCCTCCGCTGAGGACTGACAGCAGTGGGGCGGCTGGCGTAGCCCCGGCCCCGTTCTGGAGAGTCCTGTGCCCGACGTACAATCCTGAGGGAGGCTGTTCGCTGGCACTCCGGGAGGCCACACTGCACGGAGCAGTTGGGGATTCCCTCCTCTGGTTCTGGTCCCGCTTCGCTGCCCTGCTCGTCGGCTGGTGAGGTAAGGGGCCCTACCTGCCCCAACGACGGGACCCCCACTCTGCTGCCACCTCACCGCACTGACTCTCGCCAAGGGACCCTGCAACCACCAACATCCCGCCCTCTTTTTCCTCCAACCACGATGATCGTCGGTGACTCCATCATCAGGCACATCAGGTATTTTAACTCTATCACTCACTGTTTCCCAGGAGCTACTGTCCCCGACCTGTTAGAAAAGCTCCTGGATCTGCTGCAGTCACAACCTCCCTCCATCACACAGATTATTATTCACGTTGGGACTAACGACACTACCCGCAGACAGTCTGAAATCACTAAAAATGACTTCTGCAAACTTTTTAATATTTTATCAAACAGCGCAAGGTCTGTTTTTATTTCTGGCCCCATTCCCACATTGCGCCGTGGATCAGACCGTTCTGGCCGTATTCTTGCCCTCTCAACTTGGCTCAAGTCCTCCTGCAGCAGCAACATTAATTTTATTGACAATTTTAACTTGTTTTGGGGCCGCCACAATCTCTATAAATCTGACGGCATACATTTAAATGCATCAGGTAGCCGGCTTTTAGCAGCAAACCTGATGCATATCATGCAAACCACAACACGCAATTGACTGTTTACATCCCACGACCCCTCCCCTACAGATCCACTCACATCTCTGACCCCCAGGAAGACTATCCAGCACCAGTCCCGTTTTTGTCAGCCTCCACCATCTGGTCTGGAAATTCATTCACTACCCACCTTCCCCATTAGGACATTGATCACGGACAGACCTCCATCCATAAAACATACAGTTCACAGGAACTCACACCCACGCTGCCTACGTTCTGTGGATCAGTCTCTAAACAATAATCCACAGAAAACAAGTTACCGACCCATAAATAACTCACCACCTACCCTAAATATGGCTCTTTTAAATATACGGTCACTTGCCAACAAGACTTTTATCATCATTGACCTGATTTTAGATAATAAGATTGACTGTCTATTGTTCACGGAGATGTGGCTTGACACGGATGCACCAGCGGTTGTTACTGAGGCTTCCCCACCAAATTTTAGCTCAGTTTTTTCCATAAGAAAGGGCAGGAAGGGTGGGGGTACTGCATCAGTTTTTTCTTCCTCACTTGCAGTAAAGCAAATTTTACCTTATCAATATACCACATTTGAGCACCACGCTTTTGTCTTTAGCAGCCCTGCAATTTTATACGTCACAGTTTACAGACCACCAAATGCTGCCCTGTTTTTATTAATGAGTTCTCTGAGTTTTTATCAATAATCCACTCCTCATATAATTTTATTCTCATTTCCGGTGATTTTAATCTACACACTGATAAGCAGGGCGACCATATGTCAGAAGATTTTAATGACCTGCTCACGTCCATGAATTTTACTCAACATGTCATGCAGCCGACTCACAACAGGGGATGCACTCTGGATCTTGTCATTAGCCATGGCCTGCCCACGAGTGTGTCCTCTGTTGTTGACTTGGCTGTATCTGACCATTACTGTGTGTTTTTTGACATCACTGGTTTTATGCAATGGGAGACCTCAGTGCGAACTGAACTGTGAGGAAGCGCCATTTGACACCTGAAGTGGCTGCTGATTTTATCAAACTCTTACACAACATTCCCCCAGTTATTTCATCTCCATCGTGTGATTTTATTGTTGATAATTTTAACAGTAAATTAAGATCAACCATTGACAGAGTTGCCCCAATAATCACAAGGACAGCTAGAAATAAACCAAAGCCTCCATGGAGAAATAACCAAAGCCAAAAACTGAAAAGAGAGTGCAGAATGGCTGAGAGGAAATGGAGGAAAAACAAATTAACTATTAATTACCAAATACTATAAAATAAAATAAAAATATATAATAATACAGTCAAGACATCGAGAACGGAGTATTTTTCAACATAATCTCAACCCATAACAATAACCCTAAAGTCCTTTTTGCAACCATTGATCACTTAATCAACCCAGATTTTAATAAAAACACAAACCTGCCAAACTACCTCTGTGAGAGTTTTGCAGACCACTTCAGGTGCAAGGTTGATTCTATTAGATCCAACATTTTATCTGACCAGAAGACTGCTTTTAATGGAATCTTGGACTCACCTTTAGCTGAGGAATCACTGGACTGTTTTGCCCTGGTTGATGCTAAGATGCTTGATAGTTTTCTCCCAGGTTAACTTGACCTCCTGCCCTTTAGATCTGATTCCCACATCACTTTTTAAAACATTTTATGGATTCTTCAAACATGAGATTTTAAACATTGTAAATTGCTCTCTTCAGGCTGGTGTTTTTCCCACTGCCTTTACAACGGCTGTGGTGAAGCCCCTTTTGAAGAAGAGTAATTTAGATCCTGATATCCTCAGTAACTATCGACCTGTATCCAATTTACCATTTTTAAGTAAAGTTTTAGAAAAAAAATAATTTTTATCCAGTTAAGCAATTTTCTTATGGACCACAACATTCTTCAGAAATTTCAGTCTGGTTTTAGGACAAACCGCAGTACCGAGACAGCCCTTTTAAAAATCGTTAATGATATCAGGTGTAACATGGACTCCCACAAACTGTCAGTCCTGGTGCTGCTGGATCTCAGCGCTACCTTTGCACCACACCACATTTTATTAAGCAGACTCAAACACCTGGTGGGCATCTCAGGTACTGTTCTTGAATGGTTTCATTCCTATCTCACAGATCGCTGCTATTTTGTAAGTATGGATACATGTTTCTTCAGCAATCCATGAAATCAAGTGTGGGGTACCTCAAGGTTCAATTTTAGGGCCAATACTTTTTAATCTTTATATGTTACCACTTGGGGATGTTATCAGGAGACATGGCATCAATTTTCATAGCTATGCTGATGATACTCAACTGTACATTGCCATGTCTCCTGATGACACAAAACCAATTAATGCCCTTTCAAACTGTATTTTAGATATAAAGTCATGGATGGCAGAGAATTTCCTACAGCTCAACCAGGGCAAAACAGAAGTTTTAATTATTGGTCCTGAAGACGAGAGAGAAACTTCTACCAAAATTGCTAGGTCTAAAACCTACACATTGTGTCAAGAACCTGGGCGTTCTTTTAGACTCTGACTTTAACTTTATTTGACACATTAAAAATGTAACAAAAATCGGATTTTACCATCTTAGGAATATAGCCAGAGTCTACCCTTTTCTCTCTCTTGCCAGCACGGAGGTCTTGATGCATGCTTTTATTACTAGTCGTATAGACTATTGTAATGCCCTGCTCTCTGGTTTTCCTCAAAAAAGAATATCACATCTCCAACTGCTCCAAAATTCAGCAGCACGAGTGTTGACGAAGACCAAGGGGCGGGTGCATATTACACCAGTTTTAGAATCACTGCATTGGCTCCCCGTGCATTTTAGGATCAATTTTAAGGTTCTCTTAGTAGTTTTTAAATGCCTCAATGGTCTTGGGCCTTCTTATCTATCTGAGCTGCTCTTATCTTATGAGCCCTCACGAACCCTGAGGTCCTCTGGTACTGGCCTTTTAATGGTTCCCAAAGTCAAGACCAAGACCTTTGATGAAGCTTCCTTTCACTATTATGGTCCTCGTCTGTGGAACAGCCTGCCAGAGAGCCTCAGGGCCGCAGAGTCAATAGATGTTTTTAAGAACAGGCTCAAGACCCACCTTTTTAATTTGGCTTTTAATAAACCTGTTTAACTATTACTGAAGTAGTCATTTACGTTCCATTGTTTTATGTTCTTTTTGGCGCCATTTGTTCTTAGATTTTCTCATCTTCTTATTGATGTGTTTAGTTCAGGTTTTTTTTTAAGTATGGGTTTTTAGTTCCTGTTTTTATGTATTCTTAGTTCTTTTTGTACCTTTTTAAATTTTGGCTTTTAACAAACTGTTTAACTATTATTGAAGTAGTCATTTATGTTCCATTGTTTTTACATTCTGAGTAACTCCATTTGCTTTTAAATTTTCTTATTTTGATGTGTTCTTAGCTCAGTTTCTAAGTATGGGTCTTTAGTTCCCTTTGCTCTTTGTGTTCTTAGTTTTATTTCGTATTTGTGTTTTAGCTTCGGTGTTTCCTCAGTGGGGCCCCTCATGCCGGATGCTGCCTGGCCCATCTGCAGGGGTGTTGGTCTTGTGGGTCGCTCTAGCTTGGGTGAGTGGGGGCTTTATACCACTGCCTACAGCTGTGGTGTGGGCCCCAGCCTGTCCTGGTTGGGGCGGCCCTTGTGGCGCCTTCTGGGGTAACTGGCTGTGTGTTGTCCCGGCGTGGGGGGCTCCACAGGATGGTTGCTCCTTCGCGTGGTGCCTCAGTGCCGAGCAATGTCTCTTTTTTTATTTTATATGTATGTAAGAAAAGTAGGGGGTGATGTATGTGCCTGTGTGTGTTGTGCTTGTGGGTATGTTTATGGGAGGGTTGGAAGGGGTGGGGATGTATCATGTAAAATATGTAATTAAATGTGTCTATTGTTTTCATCTGTGTAAAGCACTTTGCACAGCATCTAATGTTTTAAAAGTGCTATACAAATAAAGTTTGATTGATATAGATTCATTACACAGAGAGTGAAATATTTCAAGTGTTTATTTATTTTAATTTTGATTATTATGGCTTACAGCCCATGAAAACCCCAAACTCAGTTTCTCAAAAAATTTGAATATTACATAAAATTAATTTAAAAAATAGTTTTTTAATAGAAATGTTGGCCGACTGAAAAGTATGTCCATGTACCACTCAATACTTGGTCAGGGCTCCTTTTGGATTTATTACTGTATCAATGTGGCGTGGCATGGAGGTGATCAGCCTGTGGTACTGCTGAGTTGTTATGAAGGTCCAGGTTGCTTTGATAGTGACCCTCAGCTCGTCTGCATTGTTGGGTCTGGTGTCTCTCATCTTCCTCTTGACAATACTCCATAGATTGTCTATGGGGTTTAGGTCAGGAGACTTTGCTGGCTAAACACAGTGATGCCATGGTCATTAAACCAGGTTTTGATACTTTTGGCAGTGTGTGTGTGGGGGGTGCAAGTCCTGCTGGAAAATGAAATCCGCTTCTCCATAAAGCTTGTCAGCAGAGGGAAGCATGAAGTGCTCTAAAATTTCCTGGTAGATGGCTGCACTGACTTTGGTCTTAATAAAACACAGTGGACCAACACCAGCAGATGGCATGGTTCCTCAAATCATCACTGACTGTGGAAACTTCACACTAAACCTCAAGCAACTTAGATTCTGTGCCTCTCCACTCTTTCTCCAGACTCTGAGACTTTGATTTCCAAATGAAATGCAAAATTTACCTTTATCTGAACAGAGGTTATCTGCTGGTGTTTGTCCACTGTGTTTTATCAAGACCAAAGTCAGCGCAGTTGTCTACCAGGAAATTTTAGAGCACTTCATGCTTCCCTCTGCTGACAAGCTTTATGGAGAAACTGATTTCATTTTCCAGCAGGACTTGGCACCCCCCTCCCACACACACACACACACTGCCAAAAGTATAAAAAACTGGTTTAATGACCATGGCATCACTGTGTTTGATTGGCCAGCAAACTCTCCTGACCTAAACCCCATAAGGCACTTTTCCACTAGCCCAGCTCACCTCGCCACGTCTTGATTCACTTCGACACGGTTCGGCTCGGTTGTGTCTCCATTACAGCCGGGTTAAGCTGGGGTGGGCGGGATTTTTTTACAGCAAGGCGGCGCCACACTCCTGTGACGTAAAACACGCGACCCAAGCAAAACATAACACATGCATCATGGCGGCTGTACAAGGTGACTCCTCAGTCTGTGGCTTTTTTCACCTTAAACGCCAAAAAGGACCGCCAGACAAGGGTACAGGCAGCGTGACGAAACACTCTGGAATAGTTCTGCACCTTCTGGGAGAGCCGAAGACGTGAGGATACAAACTAGGTCATATAAAGTGGGGCAAAAAAGTATTTAGTCAGCCACCAATTGTGCAAGTTCTCCCACTTAAAAGATGAGAGAGGTCTCCAATTTTCATCATAGGTATACCTCAAATATGAGAGACAAAATGAGGGAAAAAAAATCCTGAAAATCACATTGAAGGATTTTTAATGAATTAATTGGTAAATTCCTCGGTAAAATAAGTATTTGGTCAATAACAAAAGTTCATCTCAATACTTTGTTATATACCCTTTGTTGGCAATGACAGAGGTCAAACGTTTTCTGTAAGTCTTCACAAGGTTTTCACACACTGTTGCTGGTATTTTGGCCCATTCCTCCATGCAGATCTCTTCGAGAGCAGTGATGTTTTGGGGCTGTCGCTGGGCAACACGGACTTTCAACTCCCTCCAAAGATTTTCTATGGGGTAGAGATCTGGAGACTGGCTAGGCCACTCTAGGACCTTGAAATGCTTCTTACGAAGCCACTCCTTCGTTGCCCGGGCGGTGTGTTTGGGATCATTGTCATGCTGAAAGACCCAGCCACGTTTCATCTTCAATGCCCTTGCTGATGGAAGGTGGTTTTCACTCAAAATATCACGATACATGGCCCCATTCATTCTTTCCTTTACACGGATCAGTCGTCCTGGTCCCTTTGCAGAAAAACCGCCCCAAAGTACGATGTTTCCACCCCCATGCTTCACAGTAGGTATGGTGTTCTTTCTCCTCCAAACACGACAAGTTGAGTTTTTACCAAAAAGTTCTATTTTGGTTTCATCTGACCATATGACATTCTCCCAGTCCTCTTCTGGATCATCCAAATGCTCTCTAGCAAACTTCAAACGGGCCTGGACATGTACTGGCTTAAGCAGGGGGACACGTCTGGCACAGCAGGATTTGAGTCCCTGGCGGCGTAGTGTGTTTCTGATGTAGCCTTTGTTACTTTGGTCCCAGCTCTCTGCAGGTCATTCACTAGGTCCCCCCATGTGGTTCGGGGATTTTTGCTCACCGTTCTCGTGATCATTTTGACCCCATGGGGTGAGATCTTGCGTGGAGCCCCAGATCGAGGGAGATTATCAGTGGTCTTGTATGTCTTCCATTTTCTAATAATTGCTCCCACAGTTGATTTCTTCACACCAAGCTGCTTACCTATTGCAGATTCAGTCTTCCCAGCCTGGTGCAGGTCTACAATCTTGTTTCTGGTGTCCTTTGACAACTCTTTGGTCTTGGCCATAGTGGAGTTTGGAGTCTGACTGTTTGAGGTTGTGGACAGGTGTCTTTTATACTGATAATGAGTTCAAACAGGTGCCATTAATACAGGTAACGAGTGGAGGACAGAGGAGCCTCTTAAAGAAGAAGTTACAGGTCTGTGAGAGCCAGAAATCTTGCTTGTTTGTAGGTGACCAAATACTTATTTTACCAAGGAATTTACCAATTAATTCATTAAAAATCCTTCAATGTGATTTTCTGGATTTTTTTTTTCTCATTTTGTCTCTCATAGTTGAGGTATACCTTTGATGAAAATTGGAGACCTCTCTCATCTTTTAAGTGGGAGAACTTGCACAATTGGTGGCTGACTAAATACTTTTTTGCCCCACTGTATGACAGTAAGCTAATGTTGCTAATGCTAGTTTGCTATAAGTACGTCGTACTACACTGTAATGTCTCCAACTTATCGCTGTTAGGTACTAAAATATGTACGCTGTGTGTGTGTGTGTTTCAGATGGCTCTGTTGTTGGGAAATTACCGCTTCAAGCGGTCGGTCTGGGCGTTCAACACAGCCTGTCACTGATGTCAACACAGCTTCACAAATGATCAGTGGTTGTAGAGCTTAAAAATGTCTGTAGAAATGTTTATTTCCTGTGCAAAAAATTGCTCTGATCTGCGTGAAAATCATGGAGAGACTGTTGAGACATCATGGATGTACCCGCTGCAGCAGCACTGAGTCTGAGGTGGTGTCATAGCAAAAATTGATCAGCTGACACAACTTGATCACCATGTTAATAACCATATTAGCCACAAAATATATATTCAAAAAGTAAACAGTACCTAGTTATATATAATAAGATATATTTGACAGTTATGATGCATTTTAGGCCAAAACAAACTTGATCTAGGATTAAAAGCAATTAAAATAATGCAGTCACAAGGTTACATGGAAAATACTTGATTTACTAGATACATGTACTGTAGAAATATATATTCTCTGCATCAACAATGTACTATACATGCATTCATGTAGTATTGCCCTGGGAATTGCACTGACAATAAACCTCTGAAGTTTTTGCAGATGTCTCTTTTTTTTATATGTGAAGGTTACCACCATGTGGCACAAATTAAATACTAAAAGATTGGAAAAGCTGTCTAAGAACAATCCAGCAGTTTGAGAAATCACTTTTGCTTTGGTGTAAGTCTGTCAACAGAATTATGAACCATAAAGCAGTTTGTGTTAAAATGTTAAATCCCATTAAACCCTAATCCGGGGGCTTCTAATCATGTGTCATGGGGGGCCAAGACCCTGCAGGTTCTCTTCTACCCAGTCTCTTCAGCAGGTGTTCTCACTGATCAACAGTCAGTGGAAGAAGTTCAGCGGAATCTGCTGTTGAAGACACTGGTTGGAGGTAAAGCCTGCAGGGTCTTGGCCCTCCATGGCACATGATTAGACACCCCCGCCCAAACCCATTATGATGAAGAGCAGATGCTAATATGACCCAGAATTCCTCCATATACTGGTACTGTCACTAAAGTATGCAGGGTCTTCTGTGGTGGCACAGCCAACAATACAGTCTTCAGTTAATAAAATAATTGTTTTGGTTACTTTTTTCTTAAAAATGAGCCATTATTTTCAAGGTCACCGATAAATCCTTTGTACAGTTTACTCTTTTCCCACCGGTGTCTTAACAGACAAAATAGAAAATCATGATGCAAACACATAAGTCACTAAATTGTTTATTACAATCAGCAGCAAATTCCAGATTATTCAGAATGTGCAAAATTCAAACTGTTAAAAAAAAAAGACACTGGAATGGGTCACACACGCCAGCCACGCTGCCTCACTGAGAAGCAACTGGATCGGCCCCTCGTACTGGTCCTGGTTCAGCAGATCTTCAGCCTGCATCTCTGTAAATAGTGAGGCAAGGTCCAGTTGGGGTGGACAGTTTTCCTCTTGCCTAGACAAAAGACAAATGGGTGGTGGTTAATTAAAGCAAGTTTAAAACATATTTGGGAAATACACTTGTTGCTAAAAGCCAGTGGTGGAATGTGAATGAATGAATGAATGAATCTTTATTTCGGATTGATTAAAAGTAAAGATTAAAAGAAAATAGAATAATATAACAAAGGGGAAAAATCTAACAAGGTCAAATTATACAATAACTCCTCTGATTATACAGTTCAACATAGGTTATCTGAAATGGGTGATGGCTGAAGCCGCAGCTTATATTGCCCACCATATTCCATCCAAGAATTCAAAAGAAAAACAAAACAAGAGCGATTACAATTTGAATGCGACAATAAAGTACTTTGTTGTTGTATTTAACCACAATTTTCATGTAGCTGCGCTTCAGTAGATTTTACAAGGGCTGGGTTACATTTAAAATCATCTGTTTTTTACTGTGGCCTCAGCAATCAGAATGAATTAATACATTCACTTGAATGGAATCTAGTACTTTAACTGAGGGTGTGCATCACCGAGTATGGAGTCGCTCAGTCAAAATATGAAGTTTTTATCAATAAAAGTTTGTCTTGTCTGTATAAGTGTCTCTTCTTGCCCTGGCTTCATGTGTGGGCGGTGTTTTGTACTTGCATTGCTAAAATATAAAAGGAAGCACTACAATGGGTCTCAAATATTTGTATTGTCCTGTTACTGCATGAGTTTATTGATGATAGACTATAAACTACACATATAAAGTAAATTATATTGACGACTGAACATCTCACATTTGCCAAAACATAGTTATGAACATAACTCACAAAGGATCACACAAGTGATCTGACATAAAAATAAATACATTAACAAGCGGTTTTGCAGTTGATGTGCCAGTCATTTTCAATTATTCTGTAATTAATATTCACACAATCAAATAAATCTCAGTTCAGTCCCTTTTATATTAAGTGGAAATTGTGCTACTTTGGTTTTGACACTTTACCTATAAAACCAAAGGATTTCAGTACGTTCCACAGTGGCGAGGTCCGTTGTGGGGCGGCTGCTTTCCTCTTGCCTTGACGAACGACAGAAATGGATGGTGGTTAGGTTCAAGCAAGTTCAGCACTTATACAGGCACATCTCAAAAATTAGAATCCATCCATCCATCTTCTACCGCTTTTCCGGAGGTTCGGATCGCGAAGGCAGCAGTTCAAGCAGAGAAGCCCAGACTTCCCTCTCCCCAGCCACCTGCTCCAGCTCTTCAGTGGGGATACCAAGGCGTTCCCAGACCAGCTGGGAGACATAGTCTCTCCACCGAGTCCTGGGTCTGCCCCGGGGTCTCCTCCAAGTGGGACGTGCCTGAAACACCAAGTGGGAGGCATCCTAATCAGATGCCCATACCACCTCAGCTGACTCCTTTCAATGTGGAGGAGCAGCGGTTCTACTCTGAGCCTCTCCCGGATGACTGAGCTCCTCACCCTATCTCTGAGGGTGAGTCCAGCAATCCTACAGAGAAAGCTCATTTCAGCCGCTTGTATCCGCGATCTCGTTCTTTCGGTCATTACCCAAAGCTCGTGACCATAGGTGAGAGTAGGAAAGTAGATTGACTGGTAAATCGACAGCTTTGCCTTAGAACTAAGCTCCCTCTTCACCACAACAGACCGGTACAACGTCCGCATCGCTGCAGATGCTGCTCCAATCCGTCTGTCGATCTCTCGCTCCATTCTCCCCTCACTCGTGAACAAGACCCCAAGATACTTAAACTCCTCCACTTGGGGCAGGAGCCTGTCCCCAACCCGGAGAGGACAATCCACCTTTTTCCGGCTGAGGACCATGGACTCGGACTTGGAGGTGCTGATTCTCATCCCAGCCGCTTCACACTCAGCGGCAAACCGTCCCAGCAAGAGCTGTAGGTCATTGCTGGATGAAGCCAACAGGACAACATCATCTGCAAACAACAGAGATGAGATCCTGTGGTCACCAAGCATGACACCCTCCATTCCCTGGCTGCGCCTAGAAATCCTGTCCATAAAAATTATGAACAGGATCGGTGACAAAGGGCAGCCCTGGCGGAGTCCAACTCTCACTGGGAATGACTCCGACCGAGTGTTGGCAATACGAACCAAACTCTCACAACGGTCGTACAGAGACCGAATAGCTCGTAACAACAAGCCCGATACCCCATACTCCCGAAGCACCCCCCACAAAAATCCACGAGGGACGCGGTCAAATGCCTTCTCCAAGTCCACAAAACACATGTAAACTGGTTGGGCAAACTCCCACGAACCCTCGAGAATTCTCGAGAGGGTAAAGAGCTGGTCCGATGTGCCACGGCCAGGACGAAAACCACATTGCTCCTCCTGAATCTGAGGTTCGACCAACGGCCGGACTCTCCTCTCCAGTACCTTGGCATAGACCTTCCCAGGGAGGCTGAGGAGTGTGGTCCCTCTAAAGTTGGAGCACACCCTCCGGTCCCCTTTTTTAAAGAGAGGAACCACCACCCCGGTTTGCCATGCCAAAGGCACTGCCCCCGACCTCCACGCAATGTTGCAGAGGCGTGTCAACCTTGACAACCCAACAACATCTAGGGCCTTGAGGTACTCAGGCGAATCTCGTCCACCCCCGGGGCCCAGCCACCAAGGAGATTTTTAACCACCTTGGCGACCTCAGCCCCTGTGATAGGCGAGTCATCCCCCTCGTCCCCAAACCCTGCTTCCACTGTGGAAGGCGTATCAGTGGGATTGAGGAGATCCTCGAAGTATTCCTTCCACCGCCCGATGATGTCCCCAGTCGAAGTCAACAGTGTCCCATCCGCACCATACACAGTGTGGACGGGGAGCTGCTTTCCCCTCCTGAGCCGCCGGACAGTTTACCAGAATCTCTTTGAGGCCGACCGAAAGTCTTGTTCCATGGCCTCACCGAACTCCTCCCATACCCGGGTTTTTGCTTCAGCAACCACCCGAACTGCACTCCGCTTGGCCTGCCGGTACACCTCAGCTGCTTCGGGAGTCCCACAAGCCAACCAGGCTTGATAGGACTCCTTCTTCAGCTTAATGGCCCCCCTCACCACTGGTGTCCACCACTTGGTTCGGGGGTTGCCACCACGAGATGCACTGACCACCTTGCGGCCGCAGCTCTGGGCCGCCGCTTCAGCAACAGAGGTGGAGAACATGGCCCATTCAGACTCCATGTCTCCAGACTCCCTCGGAATGTGGTTGAAGTTCTTCCGGAGGTGGGAGTTGAAGACCTCCCGGACAGGGGCCTCAGCCAGATGCTCCCAGCACACCCTCACTATACGTTTGGGTCTACCAGGTCTGAATGGCTTCCTCCCCTGCCATCGGATCCAACTCACCACCAGGTGGTGATCAGTTGACAGCTCTGCACCTCTCTTTACTCGGGTGTCCAAGACATAAGGTCGCAGGTCTGATGATACGATAACAAAATCGATCATTGACCTGCGACCTAGGGTGTCCTGGTGCCAGGTGCACATATGGACACCCTTATGCCTGAACATGGTGTTCGTTATGGACAGACTGTGGTTAGCACAGAAGTCCAATAACTGAACACCACTCGGGTTCAGATCGGGCAGGCCGTTCCTCCCAATCACCCCCCTCCAGGTTTCACTGTCGTTGCCCACGTGCGCATTGAAGTCCCCCAGTAGGACAATGGAGTCTCCAAGAGGAGCACCCTCCAGCACCCCAGTCACAGACTCCAAAAAGGGTGGGTACTCTGAAACATCATTTGGTGCATAGGCACAAATGATGGTCAGGACCCGTTTCCCAACCCAAAGGCGCAGGGAAGCAACCCTTTCGTCCACCGGGGAAAACTCCAATATAGAGGCAGCAAGGTGGGGCGATACAAGAATACCCACCCCTGCTCGTCGCCTCTTGCCCGGTGCAACTCCAGAAAAGGCCAAGCTCCAGCCCCTCTCCAGGAGACTGATTCCGGAACCGGAGCTGTGTGTTGAAGTGAGGCCGACTATATCTAGCCGGTATCTCTCAATCTCATACACCAGCTCAGGCTCCTTCCCCACCAGAGAGGTGACATTCCACGTACCAAAAGCCAGTTTAGAAAGCTTGGGATCAGTCCGCCAAGGTCTCCGCCTTTGACCGCCACCTGATCCACATAGCACCGGACCCCCATGATCCCTCCTGCAGGTGGTGAGCCCACTGGAGGGCGGACCCATGTAACTCCTTCGGGCTGAGCCCGGCCGGGTCCCATGGGTGGAAACCCGGCCACCAGACGCTAGCCTTCGAGCCCCTCCCCCAGGCCTGGCTCCAGGGTGGGGCCCTGGTAACCCCATACCGGGCGGGGTACACTGAATCCTTGATATACAATTCATGAGAGTCTGTTGGATCGTTCTTAGTCTGGCCCTTCACCCAGGACCAGTTTGTCTTGGGAGACCCTATCAGAGGCAAATTGCCCCGGACAGCATAGCTCCTGGGATCACTGGGGCACGCAAACCCCCACCACCACGATAAGGTGACGATCCATGAGGGGGCAAAAATTAGAATATCATGAAAAAATTCAATATTTTTGTCACTCATTTCAGAAAGTGAAACCCATATATAGATTCATTACAGGGACAGTGATATATTGAAAGTGTTTATTTTAATATTGATGATTACGGCTACAGCCCATATTAACCAACACCTCAGCGGCCAACATTTATATTTAAAAACTACTTTTTAAAGTTAATTTTATGTAATATTCTAATTTTTTGCCAAATTGAATTTGGGGTTTTCAGGGGCTGTAAGCCATAATCATCCAAATTAAAATAAACGCTTGAAATATATCAGTGTCTGTGTAATGAATCGATATACAGATTTCTCTTTCTGAAATGAGTGACAAAAAATATTGAAGTTTTTCATGACATTCTAATTTTTGGAGATGTACCTGTCTTAGGGAAATACACCTGTGAAAGTCAGTGGTGGGATGTGAAAAAAATGCTTCGTTTCCCTGACAAGCACTGCAGGATCCACAGAATAGGTGTGTGGGTCTATTCTGACGCTTTAGAAAATTATATGTCGGCCTCCGTCGGTCTATGATGACCATGGAAGAGAATCCTAAACGTCTACTCTGCTGGAACAGCACCGCCTGTGGCTGAACAGGCCGATGCGCGAATGGCAGTCCCTGTCACACAGGTCGCACTTGTGGGTGGTCTCCGTGCTGCTGGGTCTGTGGCGGTTCTTCCTGCGGGTCCTTTTTCATCTGCTGCAGCAGTCAGTCTCTCTTCACCCGCCTTGAGCTGTCTGGTCAGGGTGCCTCTCCATTTGGAGCGGTCCGTTGCAAGGTCCTCCCAGCACTCTGTGTTGATCTCCAGGGCCTTCATGTCTCTCTTGCAGACGTCTCTAAAGCGCAGCTGTGGGCGGCCAACGTCTCTCCTGCCAGTTGCCAGCTCTCCGTAGAGGACGTCTTTGGAGATTCTGCCATCCTCCATACGGTGAACGTGGCCTAGCCAGCGGAGCCTGTGCTGCCTGAGTAGAGTGAACATGGAGGGAAGGCTGGCGCGGGACAGAACTTCTGTGTTGGGCACTTTGTCATGCCAGGATATGTCCAGGATGTGGCGAATGCAGCGCAAGTGGAAGGAGTTCAGTCTCTTTTCCTGCCGGGCGTATGTTGTCCACGTCTCACTCCCATAGAGCAGTGTGCTGATGACGCAGGCATTGTACACTGCCATCTTCGTCTTGACAGAGAGTTTGGGATTCTCCCACACTCGTGTGGTGAGGCGAGCGAGTGTGAAGGCTGATTTTCCAATCCTCTTGTTGATCTCTGTATCAAGGGAGAGGCTGTTGCTGATCGTGGACCCCAGGTACGTGAACTGATTCACAACCTCCAGCTCGTAGTTGTCGATGGTGATGGTTGGTGGTGCTTCCGTGCCTTGCGCCAAGACGTTAGTCTTCTTCAGGCTGATGGTAAGCCCGAAGTCCTTGCATGCCTGGGAGAAGCGGTCCATCAGGGTCTGAAGCTCCTGCTGTGTGTGGGTTGCGACTGCAGCGTTGTCTGCGAACAGCATGTCTCTGATTAGAGCCTCGCGTACTTTGGTTCTGCCTTTCAGTTGGGCGAGGTTGAAAAGCCTGCCGTCAGATCTTGTGTGCAGGTAGATCCCCTCTGTTGCTGTGCTGAAGGCATGCCTCAGGAGCATAGCAAAGAAAATCCCAAAGAGGGTTGGCGCAAGTACACAGCCCTGTTTCACTCCGCTGCGTATGTTGAATGGCTCTGAGATGTTGCCATCGTGCTGCACTATCCCCTGCATGTTGGTGTGAAACGATTCGATGAGGCTTTGCAACTTTGGTGGGCATCCCATCTTTGGCAGGATCTTGAAAAGGCCCTCTCTGCTGACCAGATCGAACGCTTTGGTGAGGTCGAAGGCGACATACAGGGGCATGTTCTGTTCTCTGCATTTCTCCTGGAGTTGGCGGATGGAGAATATCATGTCTACCGTCGATCGCTCAGTGCGGAAGCCACACTGAGACTCGGGGTAGACACGTTCGGCAAGCTTCTGTAGACGAACGAGAACAACTCGTGCGTAGACTTTGCCAACAACGCTGAGGAGGGAGATGCCCCTGTAGTTGTTGCAGTCGCCTTCTCTCCCCTTTGTTTTTGTAGAGGGTGATGATCTTGGCGTCCCTCATGTCCTGTGGTACGGCACCTTCCTTCCAACACTGGCAGAGGACGTCATGCAATGGCAGCAGTAGGGCGGTCTTGCAGTGCTTGATCAGGTCAGGGGGTATGCCGTCGTTGCCGGGTGCCTTGCCAGCGGCCAAGCTATCAATGGCCTTGCTGAGTTCGTCGATGGTTGGCTCGGCGTCAAGTTCGTCCATGGATGGCAGGCAGTCGATGGCATCAAGGGCTGACGGTGTCATGGTGTTCTGTCTGGAGTAGAGGTCGGAGTAGTGTTCCACCCATCTCTCCATCTACTTGTTCTTTTCTGTGATCATCTCCCCAGTTGAGGATTTGAGGAGGGCCGTCTTGCTCTGAACCGGACCACGTGCTTTCTTGATGCCATCGTACATACCACGGATGTTCCCTTTTATGGCAGCGGTTTGAATGTCTTGGCTGAGCTGAGTCCAGTACTCGTTGGCACAGCGCCGAGCAGTCTGCTGAACTTTGCTTCTCGCAGCCCTGAGAATCTGGAGATTCTTCTCGTTTGGGTACTTTTTGTACTCAGCAAGTGCTGAGCGCTTGGCTTCAATGACGGGGGTCATCTCGATCAACTTGGCATCAAACCAGTCCTGTGACTTCGAGGTCTTCCTCCCAAAGGTAGCCAAGGCTGTGCGGTGGATGGTGTTTCGCAGCTCTTCCCACTTCTGCTTTGCAGATTCTCCTTCTTGTGCTACACCAAGTTCCTTCTCAAAGGTGGAGGCAAACTGCTCAACAAGTTCTGGTTGAGCCATCTTGCTGGTGTCAATCTGTGCCTTTCCAGGCTGTCTAGCACAATGGAATTTCTTCAGCTGCAGCTTGACCTTGCAACACACCAATGAATAGTCTGTGTCGCAATCTGCACTCTGGAACGAACGGGTGATTAGCACGTTCTTCAGTGAGGTGCGCCTGGTCAGGATCAAGTCCAGCTGGTGCCAGTGCTTTGAGCACGGATGTCGCCAGGAAACCTTGTGTTGGGGCTTGGTCTTGAAGAACGAGTTTGTGATGCACAGATCGTGATATGTGCAGAACTCGAGCAGCCGCTGTCCGTTGTCGTTCATTCTGCCCACACCAAAAGGTCCAAGACAGGAGGGCCAAGAGTCGTGGTCAGCACCCACTCTGGCATTGAAGTCTCCAAGCAGAATGAGTTGTTCAGAGTTGGGGATGATCCTGACAGTTGTTGCGAGATTCTCGTAGAACTCGTCTTTTGCCTCTGGTGTGGCTGTCTGTGTTGGGGCATACACACTGACGAGGGTGACTGGGCCTTGAGTGGTGTTCAGGCGGAGGGTGAGGAGTCGTGCAGAGCCAGTGCTGCCCGGTTCCACCATCTTCAGCAAGGTGTTCTTCACTGCGAAGCCCACTCCGTGTTCCCTGTATTCATCATTGCCCTTTCCCTGCCAGTAGAACGTGTAGTCCTTCTCTCTGTGTGCCTGCGTCAGCCAACCGTGTTTCCTGGAGAGTGGCGATATCCACTTCCAGTCTCTTCAGCTCATTATTGATGATGGCAGTCTTCCTGGTGTCGTTGATGTCCTTGAGGTTAGCAGCGAGTCCTGTCATCATAGTGCGGACTTTCCAAGTTCCCAGTTTTAGAGTTGGTCTCTTTTGTTTTATTGTCTTGCCTGGTGCGAAGGTTCTCAGCCTGCTGTTCGAACTTCTCCTCATCCCCATGCACCCAATGAAGAAAGCAAGCTGTGGCGGGACACCACCTTATTGGCTGGGGGCTGCCCAGCTTGAGGCGGGCGGTAGCTGTCCAGTGAGATCCGATGATCCCTCCCATCGTCGGGAACAACCCCTGGCGCCGCGCTCTCCGCCAATTGAGCGGTGGCTTATAACCGGTAACTGTCATTCCCCGTGTTTTGTCTACGCCAAAGACGAAGCTGGAGTGTCCTCTCCAGTGATCCGGTGTTCTACCTTCCAGCGTTGGCCGTTGGTAGGATTCAAGCCTGGGCAGGAAGATATGGAGGACAAGATGTTGCCCATGCAGCATGTCCCCCCTCTCCACGTCACTGATGAATCCAAAGGAACAGCAGGGCTGCTACAGTTTGGCACCAGCGCCGTTGCAGGAGCTGCCAGAATGATGTTGAGCACAACAGAGAACTGCCTTAGGGACTCCGACTCCAGATTTTTCCTCAGGGTTGACTCCTGAAGCCTTTCCCGTGACCGGGTATGCCGCAAGGCAGCGGAGGTTTGAAATCAGGGTTTCCCTTCCCCTAGATGGGCTACCTTCCCAGGTTGACGAGCCACCATCTAACCGAAGCATCTGGTTTTAAGGCGCCAGAGATCCGCCCTCGCCCCTTCTCCTATTAGTAAAAGCAGTTCCGCCGGGCTTAGAGACTAAACCACACGGGCAGGCCAGGAGCTGGACTTAGTTGTCAGAGGCTTTTCGAGACACACGCCATAAGGAGCATTTGATGAGCACTGGGAGCTTAACCCCAGTGCCGCTCCTGGCTATGACAACCTTGGAAGCAGAAAATTATATGAATGACTTTATAAATCACTGGTTTGAAAAAGCACTTTTAATATGTCGAGATTTCAGCTCCTGTGGTCCACTTCACCTGTATCCACAATATAAACACTGAGGGAGGCTAACCCCTGGCATGTGGAAACACATTCTAGCATTAAATTGCACACAATTTAACGCGCAGCACCAAAGTGCAATATGTACACAAACCAGGACTTTAACCAGGATTAACACATTTCATCGTTTTGCTCTCACAAGCGAATACTTAGGAGAAAACAAGCACGAATCAGCAGTTGGCTACTAGCTAGCTACTAGCTAAAACTTGTTAGCCAGCACAGGACGGCGCTGCATGGCTCAAAAAAAGTGAGCTTACCACCAACATGATAAATAAGCGAATAGATGCACATTATTACAAATCACTCACCATCGATGGTTCTCTCACGTTCGTCTTCAGCTTGTCCGTAGTCCGGTTCTATGCTGGGCTGTATCTGTATCGGTCCAGGTCGCTCTTCTCACTGTGGATCTGCCACCAAGCAGAGAAAACTCCGCACCTCTTCGTTGGACCACGGTGTAGAGTTCCGCAAAACCTACAACGCTGTCTGTATTAATATCGTATTTACTCCGTGACCGAGTTAGTCCGTGAAATATTGCAAATGGCGGTCGTGTAAATTCCACTGAAGACAGTCGCTTTCGTGACGTTACGACCTGACCAATCAGCGGCGACCAGTCTGTTGACGTCACATCTCGGCACGACTCAGCACGGTTGTACCCTGCCCTCAATCAGGCACGAAAATAGTGCCTGTTAAACCGTGCTGGGGCTAGTGGAAAAAGCTACAACGCGGGCTGAGCCGTGCCGTGTTGGGCTAAGCGGGGCTAGTGGAAAAGCGCCTTTCGAGAATCTATGGAGTATTGTCAAGAGGAAGATGAGAGACACCAGACCCAACAATGCAGACGAGCTGAAGGTTACTATCAAAGCAACCTGGACCTTCATAACACCTCAGCAGTGCCACAGGCTGATCACCTCCATGCCACGCCACATTGATACAGTAATTAATCCAAAAGGAGCCCCGACCAAGTATTGAGTGTGTACATGGACATACTTTTCAGTTAGCCAACATTTCTATTAAAAAAAACTATTTTTTAAATTAATTTTATGTAATATTCAAATTTTTGAGAAACTGAATTTGGGGTTTTCATGGGCTGTAAGCCATAATCATCAAAATTAAAATAAACACTTGAAATATATCACTCTCTGTGTAATGAATCTATGGAATACAGACGTGGACAAAGTTGTTGGTACCCCTCTGTTAATGAAAGAAAAACACACAATGGTCACAGAAATAACTTGAATCTGACAAAAGTGGTAATAAATAAAAATTCTATGAAAATTAACCAATGAAAATCAGACAATGCTTTTGAATTGTGGTTCAGCAGAATTATTTTAAAAAACAAACTCATGAAACAGGCCTGGACAAAAGTGTTGGTACCCCTAGAAAAGATTGAAAATAATGTGACCATAGGGACATGTTCAACCAAGATGTGTCCGCATGTTCAACCAAGATGTGTCCTCTAATTAACATCACAGGTGTCTACAAACTTGTAATCAGTCAGTCGGCCTATTTAAAGGGTGACAAGTAGTCACTGTGCTATTTGTTGACATGGTGTGTACCACACTTAACATGGACCAGAGGAAGCAAAGGAGAGAGTTGTCTCAGGAGATTAGGAAGAAAATTATAGACAAGCATGTTAAAGGTAAAGGCTATAAGACCGTCTCCAAGCAGCTTGATGTTCCTGTGACTACAGTTGCACATATTATTCAGAAATTTAAGATCCACAGGACTGTAGCCAACCTCCCTGGATGTGGCCGCAGGAGGAGATGGATAATACGAATGGTAACAGAACAATGGCCGAGAACAACCTCTAAACATTCATGGTGAACTCCAAGGTCAAGGTACATCAGTGTCAGATCGCACCATCTGTCGTTGTTTGAGCCAAAGTGGACGTCATGGGAGACGACCAAGGAAGACACCACTGTTGAAAACAAATCATAAAAAAGCCAGACTGGAATTTGCCAAACTGCATGTTGACAAGCCACAAAGCTTCTGGGAGAATGTCCTATGGACAGACGAGACAAAACTGGAACTTTTTGGCAAGGCGCATCAGCTCTATATTCACAGATGCAAAAATGAAGCATACCAAGAAAAGAACACTGTCCCTACTGTGAAACATGGAGGAGGTTCTGTTATGTTCTGGGGCTGCTTTGCTGCATCTGGCACAGGGTGTCTTGAATCTGTGCAGGGTACAATGAAATCTCAAGATTATCAAGGTATTCTAGAGAGAAATGTGCTGCCCAGTGTCAGACAGCTTGGTCTCAGTCGCAGGTCATGGGTCTTGCAACAGGATAATGACCCAAAACACACAGCTAAAAACACCCAAGGATGGCTAAGAGCCAAACATTGGACTATTCTAAAGTGGCCTTCTATGAGCCCTGATCTAAATCCTATTGAACATCTGTGGAAGGACTACTACTACTACTACTACTACTAACCTGCACTTATATAGCGCTTTTCTAGTCACAAAGACCACTCAAAGCACTTTCACTAATACTAACCCTCTATTCTAAGGGCCTATAGGAAACATATCTAGGGACAATTTAGAACAACTAATTAACCTAACATGCATGTCTTTGGATTGTGGGAGGAAACCGGAGCCCCCGCAGTAAACCCACGCAGCACAGGGAGAACATGCAGACTCCACACAGAAAGGTTCCAACCCCTGCCAGCCTGGGGATTCGAACCAGGAACCTTCTAGCTGTAAGGCAACACTGCTAACCACTGCACCACCGTGCTGCCCAGGAGCTGAAACATGCCGTCTTTAGAAGGCACCCTTCAAACCTGAGACAACTGGAGCAGTTTGCTCATGAGGAGTGGGCCAAAATACCTGCTGAGAGGTGCAGAAGTCTCATTGACGGTTACAGAAATGGTTTGATTGCAGTGATTGCCTCAAAAGGTTGTGCAACAAAATTTAAGTTAAGGGTACCATCATTTTTGTCCAGGCCTGTTTCATGAGCTTGTTTTTTACAATAATTCTGTTGAACCACAATTCAAAAGCATTGTCTGATTTTCATTGGTTAATTTTCATAGACTTTTTATTTATTACCACTTTTTTTGTAACTTAAGATTTTTATTCATTTTTCATTATATATATTGCATTCAGATCACAGTCTACATTTAAAAAAAACAAAGGGGCTAGAGTAAAAAAGAAAAAGGAGAAAAGAAAAAAAAAAGGGGGGGGGACAAATGTTGGAGCATCAAGTTTTTAGTTTCCATCTCTTAATTCTTCTGGTTTTTCCAGCGTCTTTGGTTATTCTTTCAATATCTGTCTCGTTGTTGCACTTTGTAGTGTGTCCATTTCCACCATTTTTTTCCCCATAGTCCTCCTTGCATTCTTTGTCGATATGTTAGTTTTTCCATCATACGTATGTCCTCAATAATGTCAGTCCATTGCTCTTGGTCAGGAAGAACTTCTGATCGCCATTTTTTTGTGATTGTTTTTTTACATACAATCAAGATTTTAACTAGATATCTGTCCTCAGCCTGTATAACATTGTCTCTTTTAAGATCACATAGGTACATCAAGTTACAGTTCATTGGTATATTATATCCTAATATCCTCTGTATTGTCACATGTATAGATTTCCAGAATGATGAGATTTTGCAGCATTTCCAAAACATATGCGAGTGGTCTGCATTTTGAGCCCCACATCCCCTCCAGCATATAGATTGGGTATTTGTATACTTTCCTTGAATCTGTGGTGTAATGAAAAAGCGAATCAGGTTTTTCCATCCAAATTCCCTCCATGTTCTTGAATTTGTTGACGTGTGTTGTGTTTTCCATATTTCCTGCCAGCTTTCTTCTGTTATGTTTAAATTGAGCTCTTTCTCCCATTTCTCCTTTATATAGTTACTTGAATGATTGTTTGCCATAAGTTTCTGATATAGCTTTGAAATAATTCTTGTTTTATTTCCTGTATATGAGCTTAAAATGAATTGTATAATCTCGCTCACATCTGTTTGGAGGTTATGCCTAATCTTCTTCATATAATAGTCTCTCATCTGCAGATATCTGAAGAATTCCGATCTTTCTAGTTTAAATTTTCTCCTGATGTTTACAAAGCTCCCGAGATCTTTTTTTCCGATATTGCCCCATGCTGTGATTCCCTTGTTCACCAGATTTTTGTATCCCCTATCTTGTTTTGCCGGTTCAAACTGACTGTCAAATGCTACCCATTTCAATAGTTTTATGTCTTCCTTTATATTATACTTTTGTACTATTTTATACCACAGTTCTAAAGTAAATTTAGTGATTGGGTCTATTTGTTTGATTTGCTTATATGCATCTTTATCTCCTATTATGCTTTGTACTGGGAGTCCCTCAATTTCCTTTTCCATTTCTTTCCATTTTGCCTCATATCCCTCGTCGCACCAACATATGATATCTTATTTGTGCTGAGTAGTAATATTCCTTTAGACTCGGTAGGCCCATGCCTCCTTTCTCTTTTGGTAACTGGAGAGTTTTATATTTCACTCTTGGTTTTTTACCTCCCCAAACAAATCTCGATATCATCCTGTCCCACTTTGAGAATTGGGCATCTGGAATCTCTGTTGGTATAGCCTGGAAGAGGTAAAGTAATCTAGGTTGTATGCTGATTTTGACTGTCTCAATTTTTGAATTCAGATCCATATTTAAGATTGACCATCTATCAATATCTTTTTTTATTTCTTGTTCCAACCTATCATAGTTTGCTTTATAGATTTTGCTTAGATCTTTAGGTATGTTCACTCCAAGGTATTTTATTTCTTTTTGTTTCCAGTTTAGTTTGATCTTATCAGTTATCTGGTTTAGAGGGTTATAGTGGAATGTCAGTATTTGTGTTTTTGTTATGTTTATCTTGTATCCTGATAATTTTCCAAAATTTTCTATCAAGTTCATCATTTCCATTATTGATTCATCTGGTTGTTCAAGGTAAACTATAATATCGTCTGCAAATAGCCCAATCTTGTGTTCCGCCCCCTTTATTGTTACACCTTTTAATTTCTTATTTTGTCGTATCGCTTGAGCCAGTGGCTCTATGAACAGAGCAAACAAGGTGGGCGATAAGCAGCATCCCTGCCTAGTTGATCTTTGTATATTTACTTTGTCTGTTAAGCTACCGTTTATCTTGATTCTTGCCACAGGTTCTTGATACAGCGTCCTTATGCATTGTACTGATTTTTCGTTAAATCCAAAGCGTTCCAGCACACTATATAGGAATTTCCAGTTAACCCTGTCAAATGCTTTTTCTGCGTCTAAACTCATTATTACTGCGCTTTTCTTTTCTTTATGTATTTGATTAATTATATGTATTGTTCTCCTGATATTGTCATGTGTTTGGTGTCCCTCTGTGAAACCAGTTTGATCATCTTCTATCAATTCCATCAAGAATGTCTTTATTCGTTTACATATAATTGTTGTATATATTTTATAATCCACATTTAATAAAGAGATTGGCCTATAGTTTCCGCATTGTTCTCTATCTTTCCCTGGCTTTAAAATGACTGAAATAATGGCTTCGTTCCATGATGGAGGTATTTTGTTGTTGTTCAACGTCCAATTAAATGACTTTAGAAGCTGTGGCGTGAGTTCTTCTATAAACAGTTTATAAAACTCAGAGGGGTATCCATCACTACCTGGTGATTTACCATTTTTAAGTGACTTAATCACATCTCTAATCTCTTGTGGTGTTATTTCTGCTGTTAGCTTTTCATTTTGTTGATTTCCTATTGATGGCAAGTCCAATGTGCATAGAAATTTTTTAATATCTTTAGTATTTGTTTCTTCAGGTTGCGAGTATAGTTCTTGGTAGAAATTATGGAATATTTCTTCGATGTTTTCTGGGTTAACTGTGGTTTTATTTGTGGTGGGGTCTTTAATCTTATATACATTATTCATTGTTTGTTGTTTTCTTAACCGTTTTGCCAGCAGTTTTGTGGCTTTTGGTCCCGTTTCATAATATTTTTGCTTTAGATATCTATTTTTCCTTTCAATTTCATCCATTTGTGTTTCTTTTATCTTTATTTTTTCTTCTTTAATTTCTTGATATATTTTTGGGTCATTTGTGCTTTGATGTTTATGTTCTAATTCCCTCAGTCTCTCACATCTTTGTTCATATGCTTCCAGTTTAGTCTTATTTGCTTTTCCTGTTTCAACAATTAATTTACCTCTTAACACGGCTTTTAGTGCATCCCATAGTATTGTTGGGTCCACTTCTTCATTGTCATTCTCTTGGATATATTCATTTATGTTTACTTTTATTCTTTCTTTCATTTTATCATCATTTAACAGTCCTACATTAAGTTTCCATGTTGTTTGTCGTTTTCTATTGTTTAAATTTATTTCCATGTATATAGGATTATGATCTGATATTTCTGCCCCTCCAATCCAACAATTTCTCACCCTGTGTCTGTCACCTTCATTCATAAGGAAGTAATCTATTCTAGAGTGTACTTTATGGGCTGCTGAATAATGTGTATAGTCTTTTTCGAGTGGGTGCAGGTCCCTCCAAATGTCTACCATACCCATTTCTGCCAGTGAGGTTCTTATGAATTTTGTTACATGTTTTTTTGTCTTCTTAACACTTGTTGTATCAATTTCATGATCCATGACAGCATTTAAGTCTCCTCCACAAATTAGGACTCCTTCACTGTGTGTTGCTATGAGATCAAACAGATGTTGAAAAAAAACCCTTGTCACTTTCTGGTGGGGCATAGATGCTCACTAATGTGATCTGCATTCCATCTATGCTACCCTTTATTATTACATACCTGCCTTCTTTATCCTGGATTTCCTGTTCACATTCAAATTGTATTTTATTTGAGATTAGTATCATAACCCCCCTTTTTTTTTTCCACAATATCTTTATTGAACCTTTTTTTTTTTTTTTAACAAACATGATACAAACAATCAAACACTAACGCTAAAGTACTACAAAAAAAAAAAATGCACTAAAAACACCAACAACCACCAACAAAATCAAGTCTTCAACAGTGCTCCTCTGTTTAGTCTAGACAATCCAATACATAAGTATACATATTATGTTCACCAGTTTGGAATTTACAAGGTCCACACACATCATTCACCTTCTTCTTCAAGAGTTATGTTTAAATTTTTTACATAATCAATAAAAGGTCTCCATATATTCTCAAACACAATTTCCTTTGATTTCAGTATATATGTTATTCTTTCTAATGGAAGGTTTGTTAACATCTGTCTTAACCACTGAGTCACATCTGGTCTATGAGTCTTTTTCCATAATAGTGCAATACATTTTTTGGCATTAAGCAAACTGAGGTCTATGAATGTTCTTTCACTTTTATTAAAATTATGCTTTTCTGGGTACAGACCCAACAAAAACAGTTTAGGATTCAGTATGATTTGTTTTGAGATTATTTTTTCAATTGTTACCCTCACCTCTTCCCAAAACATTCTTATTAATCTACATTCCCATAAACAATGAAATAGGGTTCCTTTACTTTCCATGCATTTTGTGCATGTATCTGGTATATTTTTGTTATATCTATTTAACTCCTCCGGTGTAACATACATCCGCATTAACCATTTGAAATGTATCAATTTAAGGCGTGCATTTATTGATTTGGTTTGAGCTTCTGCACAAGCCAATTCCCATTGTTCCTCCGAAATTTCAATTTGCAGATCTTCTTTCCAGTAGTTTAATCTTTTCAGTGAATTTTCACTTGAAGATAGTGTCAATGAGTTATAAAACTCTGAAATAATACCCTTTCTTTTACTATCTTTCATCATCATTTTTTCCAAGGATGAATAAATAGGTCGAGTGAGAGCTTTATTTTGATTTGATCGAATAAAGTTTCTAAGTTGAAGATATTTAAAAAAATGTGTTCTATTGAGATTAAATTTGATCCTCAGCTCTTCAAAAGACATTATGTTGTCTGCACATGGCAAATATAAATCCTGAATCTTTTGTATCCCTTTTAAATTCCATACTTTAAATACAGCGTCCGCTCTCCCTGGTTTAAAATATTGATTACCCCATATTGGACTAAATTGTGACAATAACTGTGGTTCTTTTAAATAGTTTTTAGCTTCACACCATATTTTGATCATATGCTTTACAAATGGATTTTTAACTTGTTTTTGTAATTTTTTTGCCGAATCTGAGTATATGAATATGGGAAGAGGTAAAGGTAAATTGTATGATTCCATTTCAGTCCAGTGAGGGAGATCATTTGATGAAAAATAATATGTCATAGACCTCAGTTGTGCCGACCAATAATACAACATAAAATTTGGACATTTCAGACCTCCACGATCAAATGGTAAATATAATAAAGACAGACGTAATCTAGCCCTCCTGTTGTTCCATATAAATTCCACTAACTTTTTTTTTATTCTTGAGAATAGATCTAAAGGTGGTGATAAGGGAATGTATTGAAATAAATAAAGTATTTTAGGTAAAATATTACTTTTAAGTATATTGATTCTCCCGATCATCGACATTGGTAGTGACATCCATCTCTGAGTTAACTCATTGATATCTGACATTAAGGCTTCATAGTTGACGCTGGCGACTGATTCTAGCTTAGGCATAATTTGGATTCCTAAATATTTAAACTGATTTACAACATTGAATTGATTTGCCTCAGGGGCTGGGTAATTTCTCTGGGTCTCATTTAGCATTAATATTGAAGATTTAGTTTTATTTATTTTATATCCTGATATTTCCCCAAAATTCTTTATTAAATTCAACAAGGTTGGAATTGATTTTTTTAGATTCGACATAAACAAAATTATATCATCGGCGTACAGGGAGATTTTATGTTCTGTTGGTCCAACTTTAATTCCATATATTTGTGAATGTAAACGTATCGCTATCGCTAAAGGTTCAATTGCCATAGTAAACAGTAAAGGTGAAAGTGGACAGCCTTGTCGACATCCTCTATTGATTTTTATTGGTTTTGAAATATTGTTATTTGTTAGGATTTCTGCTGTAGCATTATTGTATATTATTTGAACCCATTTTATGAAATTATTTCCAAGTCCAAACCTTTGTAGGACTTCAAAAAGAAAGGGCCATTCAACTCTATCAAAGGCCTTTTCGGCGTCCAATGATAGGAGAGCTGTATCCGGTGCTTCTTTATTAAAATAAATAATATTAAATAGTCTTCTTACATTATGGAAGCCTTGTCTACCCTTTATAAAGCCATTCTGATCTCGATTAATAATATTTGGTAAAATTTCTTGTATTCGTCTTGCTAAAATTTTACAGATTATCTTAAGGTCGGCGTTTAATAGGCTTATTGGTCTCATATTTTCACATTTATTAGAGGGCTTACCTGGTTTTGGCAGCAGTATAATTAAGGCATTATTTATGTATGATGGTAAATTATTATTTTGAAATGCTTCTAAAACCATTTCCAAAAAAGGTTTTATTAATTTATTCTTAAATTTTTTATAAAGGTCAACTGGAAGACCATCTGGTCCTGCACTTTTTCCTGATTTCATATTATCAATGGCTAGCCCAACTTCTTCTTGACTAATTTTAGACTCCAATATCTCCCTGTTTTCATTTGGTATACACGGTATAGATAGTTCGTTCAAAAACCCATTTAGTTTTGTTAAATCAGGTTCATTTTTGGTATCATATAATTTTTCATAGTAATCTCTAAAGGCTCTATTAATTTCTAAAGGATCTATAACTACCTGTCCGTTACTTATAATACTAGTAATTGGTGTTTTAATTTCCAATTGTTTAATCTGCCATGCTAATAATTTTCCTGATTTTTCACCTTGTTCATAAAAAGATTGTTTCAATCTTAGAAGACTCGAGGCAGCTCTATTCGCTGATTTTTTGTCGTATTCAGCTCTCAAAATCAGTAATTCATTCTCCAACCTTGGGTCACTTCCTGCATACACTTTTTCCTGAAGACTTTTTATTTTATGTTCCAATTTAGCTCTCTCCTCTCGAGTCTTCTTAGATTTTGATCCTGTATAACTAATAATATGTCCCCTAATAAAAGCTTTGAAAGCCTCCCACTTTACACATGCTGATGTTTGTGTAGTATTGATGTCAAAGAACTCGTCTATCTGTTTTTCTATATACTTGACAAATTCCTCATCCTGAAGCCATTTATGCTGAAATTGCCATCTACCTGATTCCTTTGTCAATTTTTTATCTACATATATTAGACAACAGGGTGCATGATCAGAGATCACGATGTTATCATAAAAGCAGTTTTGAATCTTGGACCTTAATTCTGTGGAAATCAAAAAATAATCAATACGTGAGAATGTCTTGTAGGTACTGGAATAACAAGAATAGGCTTTAACTTGTGGTTTCATTTCTCTCCATATATCTAACAATCTCAATTCTTTCATAAAATGATTAATAGTCATCCTACATCCAATGTGCGTACAATCCAGTCCTGTTGATCTATCCACACCTGG
The DNA here is from genome assembly GCA_020510985.1 of Pholidichthys leucotaenia. Lineage (NCBI taxonomy): Eukaryota > Metazoa > Chordata > Actinopteri > Cichliformes > Pholidichthyidae > Pholidichthys > Pholidichthys leucotaenia. The sequence goes on from CM035843.1 coordinate 26,723,552, forward strand.
ATTCAATGTACAATTAAAATCCCCTGCTATTATATGTTGCCCTGTAAGTGATGATAAGATGAGAAATAAATTAGCAAAGAACTTCTGATCATCTATATTGGGACCATATAAGTTCACAAGATTTATATTTTCTAATAGCAAAGAACCTTGAATGATTACATATCTTCCAAATTTGTCTCCAATTACATTTTTCACTTGAAAAGGAACTGATTTATGTATGAGAGTCATAACTCCCCTGGCTCGGGATGAAAATGAAGAGGTGAATACACTTCCCTGCCATCTACTCCTAATTCTTTTAACATCCTCCTCTATCAGATGAGTTTCTTGTAAAAACACAATTCTTGAACCCATGTCCTTTATTTTATTCATAACTTGTTTAAGTTTTTTTAAATTTTGTAGACCTCTGCAATTCCATGAAGTTAAATTAAGATTAACACTTTGGTCCATGATCAATAGAGAGTTTGGGATTACCTTGCAGTGTAAACATGCTCATACAGAGAAGCAAAAACATGAGTGGTTGAACATTCATCCTACAAACTACACACAAACAAATTTCCCCTTCCCACACTTGTGGCAAACCCCCCAAAATCAAAAGAAAAATTCTGTCTCCCGATATAGCCATCGACCGTTCCACATCCACGGGGAACAGCCTAAGCCACTCCTTCTTCATCCTCCCAATCACCCTAACTCTACTGCTTTTAATGACGTAACATTAACTCTCCTCTGTAGTTTTCCAACTTAACTCCAAAATTTTTAACAACTTTGTACATCATAGTTTTTTTTTGTTTGTTTTGTTTTTGTTTTGTTTTTTAATATATAATACAATCTATATTTTGTAAACTTACTATTTACTTCAAGTCAGTCAGATGCCTGTGCAAATGCTTAATTATTCTACCTTATATTTTGTTCATGCTTAGCTCCCACCAGTCTCTATTTCTTCTTTGATCTTCTTGATGAACTCCTGCGCCTCCTCTGGGGTCTTGAAGATGTGGGTTCATAACCCCCCTTTTAGTTCCTCCCTTAAATGAACTGTAGTAGGAGTTCTTATAGCCAAATGTCTTTAGTTTCACATGTTCTGTCTTGCTCAAATGTGTCTCTTGCATAAATATAATTTCGGCTTTTTCTTTCTTGAATTTTCTTATTATTCTTTCCCTTTTAACCGGTGAGTTCAAACCATTCACGTTTAGTGTTATTATCTTAAGATTTTTACCCATAATCATGTTCTTCCATTTTTTTAACTTGTGCTCCTAGCCCCTTTAACAACAAAAATAACACATTTATATAAAAACACATTAAAAAATCTCGACCTCCGTACTTTGGGCCTTTCTTCTGCCCACTGGTCCCTGTTGGTGGGTGGAGGGATTGTCCTCACCGAGTGTAGGGCCCTCCCTAGACCTGTATTTACTATCCAAGAAATAGTCATTAGTCTAGAAATGTCCAACAAATATCACTTAAACCTCTCCTAGCCGTCTGTTTCTCTTTTACCTTGTCTTCTTGGCCTTCATTTCTTCTGTGTCTTTCTTAATCTTTGTTATAATCTAGGCTTTCAGTTGAAAGCCTTGTAGTCTTTCCTGGGCCCGCTGCGCCATGTCTCCCCCCGTCTTTTGCCGTTCACTCGCCTCCACTCCGGCTGTCATGATGCGTTCAGGGCCTCCGCTGCTCCTACCGTTTCCTCCGGCACGTACACCTCAAGGCCCCGCTCCATCATGTCCTGCGCTGCCTCTCTGGCTGTGTTGTATGTCCTCATGCCGTTCTCCCAATGAATCCTCATCTTCGTTAGCGACGTTTGGAATCTAATTTTTTTTTCTTTCAGCGTTTTTTTAATGTTGGCATATTTCTTCCGCTGCTGCACAATTTCCGCCGGGTAGTCATGATCAAAGAATATCTGCTTGTCGCCGATTCGTATCTTTTTTTTCCACGCTCGTGTCAGGATTCTTTCCTTTACATCATATTTCAGAAAGTTTACCACAACTGACCTGGGTGTAGAGCGTGGGTTCGGGTTCTGTGCCGAGGCTCTGTGCGCTCATTGAATCTGCAGATCCGCTTCGCTGGGCAGTTCCAGCTCTTTTTTTAAGAACTGATCCATGAATTTCGTCATCGAGTTGCCTTCAATGCCCTCCGGGATCCCGAAGATGCGTATATTGCCCCGTCTGGACCTGCTCTCCAAGTCGGTTACTTTCTCCTGCATCCTCTGCATTTGTGCCGTCAGGGTCTGCAGCTGTTCGCTTGCCTCGCTATTCCAATCTTCCAGCTCTGATATTCGGGCCTGCGCTTCTGTCATACACGCCCGCTGGGAGCGCAGCTCCTCCATGTTTTCTGCTAGCTTGCGCTCCATTTCTCTTCGGAGGCCCATAATTTCTTCCTTAATCTCTTTTTTCAGCTCCTCCTTAAGAGCCGCTAAATCCTGTTGTAGCTGCCGTTTGAAGTCTCTCAACTCTTTACCCAAACTGGCGATGCCAGTGTTCATGGTATCGAGTTTTGTGTCTTCCATTTTCTCTGCTGCGGTCACCTCGTTTTTTTGGGCCCCGTGTTCAGCGGTTTCTCCTGCGTTGTTGAAGAGGAATTCTTTAATTTTACTCTGCTTTTGTCCTTGTGCCCGGCTCCTTCGTGTTTTCATCCCTTAGTTTATTGATCCGCTTATGTCGAGTTGGCCATTTACCGATGATTTTTAATCCGGCTAGGGAGAGCTCTCTGTTTAAGCGTTATGTCTCTCCGCCATCTTCCCGGAAGTCCTATTTATTACCACTTTAACACACAGGTACCAACAATTTTGTCCACGTCTGTAGGTCTCACTTTCTGAAATGAGTGACAAAAAATGAACTTTTTCATGATATCCTAATTTTTTGAGATGTACCTGTATTTCCCCACATCACTGAACAGTAGGGCTGTGCAATATGACAAAAAATTCATATCACGTTATAAGTCATCTCTATATATCATGATATGCATTTTCTGTAAATTCTACAGTTTAGATAATCACAGAAAGAGGACCATCTTTTTTTTTTTTTTACTTTTTTTTTACATGTACCACTTTCCCTCATAATTTTGCAGTGTTGTTATAAAATAGTTTTTAATGTGCATTTGAGACTTGATTCTCATAAATTTCAGGTTTTTCTTCTAAATCATATATGAATACAAAGTAAACATCAATAACTTAAATATTTTCTGAGCCAAAGAAGAAAAGCAAAAAAAAAAAAAACAAAAACCCAAAAAAACATGGATAACATCAAAAAATGTCTGAAAATGAGAAGATTACCCATGGCTGTCACCTACAGATATAAATTAGCTGTTAGTTTAAATTTGTGAAAAATTAAGTTTACACCTGCAGCCGAAAGCCTGCCATTCTGGCCTGATTTAACCTGTTTGCTTCTTAGTAAAAATATTTCAGATTGGTCATGATCTGAAAATCAGAGACACATAAGGTAATGTAATAAAATACATGTGATGACTTTAACTTCATTCATGATCAATACTTGACTAATTAAAATGATTAGAAATCAAATAAAGTATAATTAGAGCCAACTTGCTCCTCCGACCCGTTTTAATCTACTTATTTACGTATTTTGCGTGTATGTGCCACATCATGCACTTTTGCAGCTTTTCTAATTTTTTTTCAGACAAAGCTAAGAAACTCAGCAGTAATTTAAGCCAAAAAGAAGATGGTCTGCTACGGTTTCCAGTTAGCACAACTTGGCATCGTCATATAGCATTTTACAATTAGACATGGTGTTAACATTTCTTACCTCCTACTAAAATGAGTTTAGCGAACTATCCTGTTTGATGCAGCACGATGGAGAACTGTCCCACATCCCTGGCAAACGGGAGTAGCAGCTATTTGAACCAGTAGTTTGGAGTTAGCATGAGCATTCACTGGCCTGAAGCCTAGCCACCCATGACACACCTGTCTACTGTGCGCACTGCAGAGGAGAGATGGGGCGCTGACAAGTAGTGGTGAGGAGCTCCAATTTAGTTTGTCATCAACAATTACACCTATGAATTTTGTTTCAACAACTGTATCTATTACAACATCATTTGTTTTAATTTGTCTATGATTATTTGTAGTCTGATACCCAAATATTATACATTTAGTTTTTTCTAGGTGAAGAGATAATTTATTTAGGTCAAACCATTTTTTTAATAATTAATAATTCCCTATTCTCTCTTCAATTGGATTCAGGTCAGGTTATTGACTGGGCCATTCTAGCAGCCTTATTTTCCTTCTCTGGAGCCAGTTGAGGGTTTCCTTGGCTGTGTGTTTGGGATCATTGTCTTGCTGATATGTCCACCCTTGTTTAATCTTCAGCATCTTGGCAGATGGGAACAGGTTATTATCAAGGATGTCTCTGTACATTTGTCTATTCATCTTTCCTTCAATTATATGAAGTCTGCCTGTACCATGTGCTGAAAAACACCCCCACACCATGATGCTCCCACCTCCAAACTTCACTGATGGTATGGTATTTTGGGGCTGATGTGCAGTGCCATTTCACCCCCCAACATGCTGTGTGTTGTGGCATCCAGAAAGTTCAATTTTGATCTCATCTGACCAGACTATATTCTTCCAGTATTTTACTGGCTTGCCCAAATCTTGTGCAGCAAACCTTAACTGAGCTTCAACATGCTTTTTCTTCAGCAATGGAGTCTTGTGAGGTGAGTGTGCACAGAGCCCATGTCAGTTGAGTGCATTACTTATTGTTTTCTTTGAAACAGCAGTAACTCCAGGTCTTTCTAGAGCTCTCCACTCCACGAGTGGTCTTTGGCTCTTGGATAACTCTAACAACTAGAAAAGCACTCGGAGAGCGCAGACCTCCGCCAAGCGCCACAGTTCCCCCCATACAGTGTTTTACATCATAAATATTAATCCTACATTTATTGTGTGTACGTTTTCAGATTCCTTGACCATGAAAACATATGAGTAGCAATTGGATTCACATGGATAGGATTAGTGGTTCAGTAGTTATTCAGGAAAATCGCATTTCGCATAATGGCGATTTTCCGGATCACCACCAAAATGTAATCATCTGTAGGATACACCATTTCTGACGATCTGTGAAAATTTCATGAAAATCCGTGCATAACTTTTTGAGTTATCTTGCTAACAAACAAACAGACAAACCAATGCTGATGAAAACATAACCTCCTTGGCGGAGGTAATAATTCTTTTGACTCCTGTCAGAATTCTTGCAAGGAGCTTCTGGTCATGCCCGGTTTATGGTAAAATGATGTTCTTTCCACTTCTGAATGATGGCTCCAACTGTGCTCACTGGAACATCCAGCAGTTTAGAAATGTGTCTGTAACCAATGCCATCATTATGTTTTGCAACAACAAGTTTGCAAAGGTCTAGAGAGAGCTCTTTGTGTCTACCCATCATTGAGTTCTTTGTGATCTGACAATCTGATATTCACGGACCTTTTTAAAGGCTATCAGTCAGGACTTAACCAGCTGAAATTAATTTGCACTGATGGGGGGATGGGATGGCTTCCTAAATTCTGATGGATTTGTTGGCTTTCAGTGCCTTTTTGCACCTCTTTTTCTTCATGTGTTCAATACTTATTCCCTGTCTCATTCCACTTTATTAAATGTAACTTGTTTTGTGTGGGTGAACATGAGTGAGTGCGGTGTGACTGAGGGCGAGTGGGAGTGGGAGAGAGTGGGTGTGTCCGGAAGTGCGAGTGTGGGATTGTGTGGGAGAGAGGGGGAGTGAGAGTGAGTGAGTGTGTATGAGAGCATGAGGGTGGGAATGCGTAGGAATGGGTGTGTGGGGTGGTTGGGAGGTGCTGGATTTAGCGGGTAGTGCCTCTTAGCTGTGTGGGGTCCCCTGGATGGGGGGGGGGGGGTGTCTTCTTTGGGCGTGGGGTCCCCAGGGTGTGCAGTGGTAGTACTGGGGTGGGGGTGTCTGGGGAGGGGATGGGGGCGCTGGCCTCCCAGCATCCAGGGCCCAGGGGCAGGGTTGGCCCGTCCGAGGGCGTGGGCCCACCCCACCGGCCACCTGGCAGCCCGGCCTCCCTCAGCCATCCCTCCTGTGGCGGATGCCTGGCTCTCTTGGGGCTTGTTGACCTCGGACAGTGGGGATTGGTGGCATTGTCCTGCTTGCTCGGGGTTTCCAGGGGGTGGGGTGGAGGGGTTGCTGTGACCAGCTGCCCTCTTCATATGTTTCCTGACAAGCCACTCACATACACACAAATATCTCTCCTTTAACAGGTGCAGATACCAGACTCATGTTGAAACCTCTTCGGTGGAAGAAGCAGTCTGTCTTCTGTTTGTTTTAGTTGTTGGTTTGTTTGTCTTCTTTGTCTGTTCCTTTCCCTTTTCTTTCTCCCTCCCCACACTCCTTTCCCCATTCCCCCCCCCCCCCCCGGTCGGGTCCTTCATGGGTAAAATAATTTAAATAAAGTATTAAAAGTTGTTACAAGAGGAGTTTACAACAATATACAGTACATATACTGTATATATGTAATGTATAAAGCACCCTTTGGCAAAGTAAATCTGTTTGGCACAATAAGGGAAGCAGATTTCTGTTCTGCTCACCTAGCTGCCTGACAGGACAAGGGGGGGGAAAAAGTAGCTTGTTTTGTGAACATAGTTGCCTTGATTTCTTTGTACAGTGGGGCAAAAAAGTATTTAGTCAGCCACCAATTGTGCAAGTTCTCCCACTTAAAATATGATAAAGGTCTCCAATTTTCATCATAGGTATACCTCAACTATGAGAGACAAAATGAGGGAAAAAAAATCCAGAAAATCACATTGAAGGATTTTTAATGAATTAATTGGTAAATTCCAGTTTAGAAAGCTTGGGATCAGTCCGCCAAGGTCTCCGCCTTTGACCGCTACCTAATCCACATAGCACCTCCAAGTCCGAGTCCATGGTCCTCAGCCGGAAAAAGGTGGATTGTTCTCTCCGGGTTGGGAACAGGCTCCTGCCCCAAGTGGAGGAGTTTAAGTATCTTGGGGTCTTGTTCACGAGTGAGCGGAAAATGGAGCGAGAGATCGACAGACGGATTGGAGCAGCATCTGCAGTAATGCGGACGTTGCACCGGTCTGTTGTGGTGAAGAGAGAGCTGAGCTCTAAGGCAAAGCTGTTGATTTACCAGTCAATCTACATTCCTACTCTCACCTATGGTCACGAGCTTTGGGTAATGACCGAAAGAACGAGATCGCGGATACAAGCGGCTGAAATGAGCTTTCTCCGTAGGATTGCTGGACTCACCCTCAGAGATAGGGTGAGGAGCTCAGTCATCTGGGAGAGGCTCAGAGTAGAACCGCTGCTCCTCCACATTGAAAGGAGTCAGTTGAGGTGGTATGGGCATCTGATTAGGATGCCTCCTGGACACCTCCCACTTGAGGTGTTTCAGGCACGTCCCACTGGGAGGAGACCCCGGGGTAGACCCAGGACTCGGTGGAGAGACTGTCTCCCAGCTGATCTGGGAACGCCTTGGTATCCCCTCTGAAGAGCTGGAGCAGGTGGCTGGGGAGAGGGAAGTCTGGGTTTCTCTGCTTGAACTGCTGCCTCCGCGACCCAGACCTCTGGAAAAGTGGTAGAAGATGGATGGATGGATGGATAATTGGTAAATTCCTCAGTAAAATAAGTATTTGGTCACCTACAAACAAGCAAGATTTCTGGCTCTCACAGACCTGTAACTTCTTCTTTAAGAGGCTCATCTGTCCTCCACTCGTTACCTGTATTAATGGCACCTGTTTGAACTCGTTATCAGTATAAAAGACACCTGTCCACAACCTCAAACAGTCAGACTCCAAACTCCACTATGGCCAAGACCAAAGAGCTGTCAAAGGACACCAGAAACAAAATTGTAGACCTGCACCAGGCTGGGAAGACTGAGTCTGCAATAGGTAAGCAGCTTGGTGTGAAGAAATCAACTGTGGGAGCAATTATTAGAAAATGGAAGACATACAAGACCACTGATAATCTCCCTCCATCTGGGGCTCTACGCAAGATCTCACCCCGTGGGGTCAAAATGATCACGAGAACGGTGAGCAAAAATCCCCGAACCACATGGGGGGCCCTAGTGAATGACCTGCAGAGAGCTGGGACCAAAGTAACAAAGGCTACATCAGAAACACACTACGCCGCCAGGGACTCAAATCCTGCAGTGCCAGACGTGTCCCCCTGCTTAAGCCAGTACATGTCCAGGCCCGTCTGAAGTTTGCTAGAGAGCATTTGGATGATCCAGAAGAGGACTGGTAGAATGTCCTATGGTCAGATGAAACCAAAATAGAACTTTTTGGTAAAAACTCAACTTGTCGTATTTGGAGGAGAAAGAACACCATACCTACTGTGAAGCATGGGGGTGGAAACATCATACTTTGGGGCTGTTTTTCTGCAAAGGGACCAGGACGACTGATCCATGTAAAGGAAAGAATGAATGGGGCCATGTATCGTGAGATTTTGAGTGAAAACCTCCTTCCACTAGCAAGGGCATTGAAGATGAAACATGGCTGGGTCTTTCAGCATGACAGTGATCCCAAACACACCGCCCGGGCAACGAAGGAGTGGCTTCGTAAGAAGCATTTCAAGGTCCTGGAGTGGCCTAGCCAGTCTCCAGATCTCATCCCCATAGAAAATCTTTGGAGGGAGTTGAAAGTCTGTGTTGCCTAGCGACAGCCCCAAAACATCACTGCTCTAGAGGAGATCTGCATGGAGGAATGGGCCAAAATACCAGCAACAGTGTGTGAAAACCTTGTGAAAACTTACAGAAAACGTTTGACCTCTGTCATTGCCAACAAAGGGTATATAACAAAGTATTGAGATGAACTTTTGTTATTGACCAAATACTTATTTTACCGAGGAATTTACCAATTAATTCATTAAAAATCCTTCCATGTGATTTTGTGGATTTTTTTTTTCTTATTTTGTCTCTCATAGTTGAGGTATACCTATGATGAAAATTGGAGACCTCTCTCATCTTTTAAGTGGGAGAACTTGCACAATTGGTGGCTGACTAAATACTTTTTTACCCCACTGTATGTATGGAAAAGAAAGCTTGGGATCAGTCCGCCAAGGTCTCCGCCTTTGACCGCCACCTAATCCACATAGCACCGGACCCCCATGATCCCTCCTGCAGGTGGTGAACCCACTGGAGGGCGGACCCATGTAACTCCTTCGGGCTGAGCCCGGCCGGGTCCCATGGGTGGAAACCCGGCCACCAGACGCTAGCCTTCGAGCCCCTCCCCCAGGCCTGGCTCCAGGGTGGGGCCCCGGTAACCCCATACCGGGCGGGGTACACTGAATCCTTGATATACAATTTATCATGAGAGTCTGTTGGATCGTTCTTAGTCTGGCCCTTCACCCAGGACCAGTTTGCCTTGGGAGACCCTATCAGAGGCAAATTGCCCCCGGACAACATAGCTCCTGGGATCACTGGTCGAACACAGTGATCACAGTCGATCACTGGTCGAACACATTGGTCGAACCTCGGATTCAGGAGGAGCAATGTGGTTTTCGTCCTGGCCGTGGGACATCGGACCAGCTCTTTACCCTCTCGAGAATTCTTGAGGGTTCGTGGGAGTTTGCCCAACCAGTTTACATGTGTTTTGTGGACTTGGAGAAGGCATTTGACCGCGTCCCTCGTGGATTTTTGTTGGGGGGTGCTTCGGGAGTATGGGGTATCGGGCTTGTTGTTACGAGCTATTCGGTCTCTGTACGACCGTTGTGAGAGTTTGGTTCGTATTGCCAACACTCGGTCGGAGTCATTCCCAGTGAGAGTTGGACTCCGCCAGGGCTGCCCTTTGTCACTGATCCTGTTCATAATTTTTATGGACAGGATTTCTAGGCGCAGCCAGGGAATGGAGGGTGTCATGCTTGGTGACCACAGGATCTCATGTCTGTTGTTTGCAGATGATGTTGTCCTGTTGGCTTCATCCAGCAATGACCTACAGCTCTTGCTGGGACGGTTTGCCGCTGAGTGTGAAGCGGCTGGGATGAGAATCAGCACCTCCAAGTCCGAGTCCATGGTCCTCAGCCGGAAAAAGGTGGATTGTCCTCTCCGGGTTGGGGACAGGCTCCTGCCCCAAGTGGAGGAGTTTAAGTATCTTGGGGTCTTGTTCACGAGTGAGGGGAAAATGGAGCGAGAGATCGACAGACGGATTGGAGCAGCATCTGCAGTGATGCGGACGTTGTACCGGTCTGTTGTGGTGAAGAGGGAGCTTAGTTCTAAGGCAAAGCTGTCGATTTACCAGTCAATCTACGTTCCTACTCTCACCTATGGTCACGAGCTTTGGGTAATGACCGAAAGAACGAGATCGCGGATACATGCGGCTGAAATGAGCTTTCTCCGTAGGATTGCTGGACTCACCCTCAGAGATAGGGTGAGGAGCTCAGTCATCCGAGAGAGGCTCAGAGTAGAACCGCTGCTCCTCCACATTGAAAGGAGTCAGTTGAGGTGGTATGGGCATCTGATTAGGATGCCTCCTGGACGCCTCCCACTTGAGGTGTTTCAGGTACGTCCCACTGGGAGGAGACCCCGGGGCAGACCCAGGACTCGGTGGAGAGACTATGTCTCCCAGCTGGTCTGGGAACGCCTTGGTATCCCCTCTGAAGAGCTGGAGCAGGTGGCTAGGGAGAGGGAAGTCTGGGCTTCTCTGCTTGAACTGCTGCCTCCGCGACCCGGACCTCCGGAAAAGCGGTAGAAGATGGATGGATGGATGGATGTATGTATGGATTACTTGGGTTGTTACTGATATCTGGTGAAAATCTCAGGTCAATGGCTCCATCAGAAATATGTTTAATGAGAAAAATGTTGATGTGTTCAATACTTATTTTCCCTGCTGTATGTAGGCGGTTGTACTATGCGGATGTATTTTAGATGATTTAGTGTGGTTATTTTGTATTTATGGAGATGTTGGTATTGCAATATGATCAGTGTGTGGCTTTTATTGTGACTATGATGTTCTGCCAGTCACCAATTCAGTGCTGCTGTTGTTGTTGTTGTTTGATGTTGTATGTTGTGTTTTTCTTTTATGTGAAGCACTTGTTGCAACACAAATTGCCCCATTTGGGACACTAAAGATTACTTGAACTTGAATAAAATCAAGCTTAAGCAACCGAAACCGAACCAAAATAAAACTCTGGAAATTTCTGACATCGAAATCAAGGTCCCAGAGTCTCAAGGAAGAGTGGGGAGGTACAGAATCCAAGCTGCTTGAGGTCCAGTGTGAAGTTTCCACCATCCGTGATGATTTGGGGAGTCATGACATCTACTGGTGTCAATCCACTGTGTTTTATCAAGTCCAAAGTCAGTGCAGCCGTCTGCCAGGAAATTTTAGAGCACTTCATGCTTCCCTCTGCTGACAAGCTTTATGGAGATGCTGATTTCATTTTCCAGCAGGACTTGACACCCGCCCGCACTGCTAAAAGTACCAAAACCTGGTTTGATGACCATGGTGTCACTGTGCTTGACTGGCCAGCAAACTCTCCTGAGCTAAACCCCACAGAGAATCTATGGAGTATTGTCAAGAGCGAGATGAGACACCAGACCCAACAATGCAGACGAGCTGCATTTAAGATGAGATGGGAACTTTTTAGATTTTTTTCTGATTTTTAGACTTCAGCTTCCTAAAATAATTTTGAACAATAAAACTTCATCTTAGTTCAATTTTCTGTTGCATTAGATTCAACTGTTTCCCTTCAATAAATCAATACTATAAAATAATCAGCAGTTGTAACTCTCCACCTGTAACCATATCATGTTTTCAATTTTGGTAAATTTTGTTCAGCACAAATGCATAACTTGAAAATCTCCTTCAGAAACTACAATGTAAAAAAAGCTGCATATAACTGTTTCAAACCTTGAAGGGGGATTATGTCATTACTGGAAAAAAGACTGACCAAATCATCCTTTCCTTCTTTGTTTTTTCCTATTATCAGATCTGTGTGATCCTTATCTGAACCTGATCCTACTGTTTCCTGACAGTGTTCTGCTGTGATATGATGCCAGCTGTACCAGCCAAATAGTTCCTCTTGCTCAGACTGTGCTCTCATTACTGCATGTGTAGTTTAGGACAGAGGAGAATTACTTCGTGAACAGTCGGGAATGTGACTTTACCAGAAACAAATGTTTGTTTACCAGTACCATTTTCATGTTGGGACTTCACAAGGACAGTTTTTGCTGCCATTAATTCAAACAATGTGTTGCTCCCATCTGTGCTGATTGTCCTTTGTCTGTTTCATCTGCCTTTGTGTGCGCTTAAGGTTATGATTTGAAGATGCAAGGTCAGAGTTAAATACCATTATGAAAATATAATCATCACTATGACCAGCATCTGTGTCCCGTCTTGCTCAGTTTGATCGTTGAAAGATTTTCACGGCTTGTTTGTGAATCTGTGCAGTTTTCATCCTTATGCAAATCTAAAAAGTATGGTGGGTGAAGGCTAATAAATTTAACTTCTAAGGAGTTTTGACATGGAGTAAAATGTGTTGTTGATTAGCTCAGCTGAACCAATAATCCACTCCTCTTTGCTCTGCTTTTGTGTGCTTGTAGGCTACTTGAATTCTTTTTTGGAGGCATGTAGCTGTGAGGAGTTTTTTAAAACTGCTTCCCAGCTCCTTAAAAACCCCTGTCTGGACCTTCCGTCACTGGAGAAACTCACCATCATTTTACAGAAGCTCTCCACCATCAGGTAGATACAATGACAATATTGGATAGATTAAAAAAAAAAAAAGACAAACAGATCCATGTACTGTAGGTGTTTAGTACTGGATGAAATTTTTTAAAAAAAATTATTTGGATTTGTGTTGTGACTATATATCTTCACTTTCTCCCCCAAAAAAGATTTTAGCTGTGTCAGAATAGAAATACTGACACCACTGTGGTGGCCTAGTGGTAGAGCATCCACCTCACAACCGGGTTATACCAAAGACCATATAAAAATTGGACTTAACACTTCCTATCTTGGTGTTCAGCATAACAGAATGGGGAAAGGAAAATTGGTTGCCCAGCCATGGGGAAAGCATAAGCCCGTATACTTGTAGTGCTGGTTCCAAGTCCAGGTAAATGGGGAGGGTTGCATCAGGAGGGGAATCCAGCCAAAAATCTCTGCCAAATCCAATAATATGTGGGACAACTGAAAGGATGGAAATACTGACCTGTCACTTCCGTGCTTTAAGCAAAAAAAAAAAAAAATTAATTGTATTTTAACAAATCCCAAAACCTCTTGTTGGCATGGTGATCCCAGACTTCTGCCTAGTCTACAGTGCTTCTGAAAAAGTATTGTCCCCCTTCCTGATTTCTTATATTTTTGCATATTTGTCACACTTTGTTTCAGATGATCAAATTTTAATGTTAGACAAAGATAACCCAAGTAAATACAAAATGCAGTTTTTAAATGACAGTTTCATTTATGAAGGGAAAAAGCTATCCAAACATATCTGACCCTATAGGTGAAAAACTAATTGCCCCCTAAACCTAATAATTGGTTGTGCCACCCTTGGTGGAAGCAACTGTAATCAAGCATTTGCAATAACTGGTAATCAGTCTTTTACATCTCTGTTGAGGAATTTTGGCCCACTGTTCTTTGCAGAACTGATTTAATTCAGCCACATTAGAGGGCTTGAGCCTTAGGTCACAAACTGATGTCCGGACATTCCCCTTCAGGATTTTCTGGTAGAGAGCAGAATTCATGGTTCCATTAATTATGTAAAGTCATCCATATCCTGAAGCAGCAAAGCAGCCCCAGACCATCACACTACCACCACCATGTTTGACTGTTGGTATGATATTCTTTTTGTGAGAGGCCGTGTTAATTTTATGAAAGATGTAACAGGACCCACGCCTTCCAGAAAGTTCAGCTTTTGTGTCATCACTCCACAGAATATTTTCACAAAAGTCTTTGGAATGACCAAGATGTTTTTGTTTTTGTTTTGTTTTTTTGCAAATGTGAGATGAGCTTTTGTGTTCTTTTTGGTCAGGAGTGTTTTTCACCTTGCTACTCTCCCATGGACTCCATTTCTGTCCAGTCTATTTCTTATTATTGAATCATGGACTAGTGTCCAAACTGAGGCAAGTGAGGCCTGCAGTTCTTTAGATGCTGTTCTGGGTTTTTGTTTCTCATCTGTTGTTGCATTTCTTTAGATGATAACATAATGTGTTGCTTTGAGATTTTTTGTCTGGTTCTGTTTAAGTGATTTCTTGATTCATCAAGTCACAGTAATAAGGCCTGGGTGTGGCTAGTGAAATTGAACTCAGCTTTCCAAAAAATGTGGTTAATTCATGATGTAACCAGGGAGGCAATTACTTTTTCACATGGGGTCAGGTAGGTTTGGATAACTTTTTTACTTTAATAAATGAAATCATCATTTAAAACTTGCATTTTGTATTTACTCGGGTTATTTTTGTGTAGTATTAAAATTAGTTTGATCTGATTTATGATCTGACATTTAAGTGTGACAAATATGCAAAAATATAAGAAATCAAGAAGGGGGGGCAAATACTTATTCACAGCACTGTATGTTATTCTACCAGGTCAGGGGTCTGCAGGCTGTGGCTCCAGAGCCACATGAAAAAAGTAAAAAACAAAACCTTACAAATTTGTGAGACAAAAATCGGAGAAAAAAAGTATCAATATAACTAGAAAAAAAACCCAAACTTATTTCAAAGAATTCTCACATTTGTGGAAAAAAGTCACAAATGTACAAGAAAAAAAGCACAACAAACAAGTGTAATAAATTTATGGCAGGAAAAAAATTCAAATTACAAGGAAAAGTTACAAATTTATGCAAAATATGCAGATTTGAGTATAAAGGGAAACACCCTACTTATTGCTAATTAAACAGGGCAATTTATATTTGTAACTTGGCTGCTTCACCTTTATCTTAAGGCTGCTGTATAGTAGAGGTTGCTGACCACTGGACTTGAGCAAATTAAGGATGCCTTTACTAAGCTATTCACTGTGAAAAATGTCTGAATTTTATTGTCAAACAATCCTTCTTTTGACCTGTTTATTCAGCTGGTACGTACCTGGACGACGACAGTTGCGCTACACTGTTCTGATAATCAGACTGATGGCCTTTCTTTAACGAGTTGTCTGACATGGAGCTGTTATGTTTCATGTCTGTAGGAAGAACCGTCACCTGTTTGAGGTCTCCTCCCTACCAAGTCAGATACAGGAGCTCCTTCAGAAAACTAAAACCAGCCACGCCTTCCTCTGCCTCAACCTCAGGTCCATCCTCCTCAACCTTAAATGATGCTTACCTGCCTCATAGTGCTTTGTTGTCGCTGAATTCTTTTTGTATTTTTTTTCTTTTAAGATGGCATGCATTCACACTTCATTTGTTCATTTTCAGCTCTCCATGTCTGTTCTGTGTCCCCGTTTTGGTAATTTTGTACAATTCAGACTTCAGTGTAATGCTTATTATTTACTCATATTTGGTCTTGGTGCAGCCATTCAGTTTCTGTCTCAACACTTCCTTCAAGCCAATTTTCTTCTGACTGAGTGCGGTTTCTTATTTTTTTCTTCTATGAACCCTCTGTTTATATGGCATTTAGCATTATACATTAAAGACAGGTTGTGACTGTGAAACTTTTTAACTCCTGAAGTTTGGATGGCGTATGAAATGCTGAAATCCCCGTGTTTTTATGTGAACATGTCACATTTATTTGTTCCAGAGCACGGGTGGGTTGGTGGGAATAATGGTCTGACTGATGGAGGAGATTGGACGGATTGGAACAATTACAGCCGATATTGTAGAAAACCACTCGGATCATGCTGGCCTGTTCTGGATTTGAAAGTAATGCAACCAGGTTTTTTTTGTTTTGTTTTGTTTTTTTTTAAGGCCACCGTAGCGTTGAAATTCCTTAATTAACTGCATGTTTGAGGCAGACTTTTGCACGTGTCACAGTTTGAGACTTGGATTTGCTGTATATTGTGTCCATGCATCACGCTTCTGATAAGGTATAGTGCTGTCAAAACCTATTTGCCCCTTCCTGATTTCTTATATTCTTTGCATGTTTGTCATACATAAAGATTCATTCATTCAAAAAAAAGAATAAGGGTGTCAAAGTGGTGCCCGTGTATTTTATGTTAATGTGCCACACATTCTCTTTGTCCATGCAACGATGTATAATGTCGGAAGTTCCAGTCGCTATGCATGGGGAATAAAGGTATAAAAGGCGAATGCACAGCGACCGAGGGAGTTCCTCTTCTGTAGCCATTTGCTGTACATGATGTTGGAGAAATGTTTGATCATCAAACAAATTTGAATATTAGACAAAGATAACTCCAGTAAATACAAAATGCAGCTTTTTAATGATGATTTCATTTTTTATTAAGGAAAAACGCTCTCCGAACCTAAATGGCCCTATGTGGAAAAAGTAATTGCCCTCTAAACCTCATAGCTGATTGTGCCACCCTTGGTGGAAATGACTGCAATCAGGCGTTTGCAATACTTGGTAATGAATCTTTTATATCGCTGCTGAGGATTTTTGGCCTACTCTTCTTTGCAGAATTGTTTTAATTCAGCCACATTGGAGGGCTTGAGTTTGAGGTCTTGAGCTGATGGTCAGACATTCTCCTTCAGGATTTTCTGGTAGACAGTAGGTTGCATCGGTTACAGAAAGTCGTCCAGGTTGTGATGCAGCAAAGCAGCCCCAGACCATCACACCACCACCACCATGTTTTACTGTTGGTATGATGTTCTTTTTATGAAATGCTGTGTTAAAGTTTTACACCAGATGTAACGGGACACATGCCTTGTCAGTCCAGAGAATATTTTCCCAAAAGTCTTGGGGATCATCAAGACATTTTTTGGCAAATGTAAGATGAGCCTTTGCATTCATTTTGTCCGGCAGTGGTTTTTACCTGGAAACTCTCCCATGGATGCCATTATTGTTGAGTCATGGACCAGTGGCCAAACTGAGGCAAGTGAAGCCTGCTGTTCTTTAGATGTTGTTCTGGGTTTTGTTTCTCGGGTTTTTGCATTTCTTTAAATGACATCATGTGTTGCTTTTTGAGATTTTTTAGTCTACTCCACTCTGTCAGACAGGATCTACAGTATTTAAGTGATTTCTTGATTCAACAGGTTTGACAGTAACTGAGCTTGGGTGTGGCTAGTGAAATTGAACTCTGCTTTCCAAAAAATGTGGTTAATCACGGTTAATTCCAGATGTAACAAAGGGGGCAATTAGTTTTTCACATAGGGCCAAGTAGATGTGGATAGCTTTTTTTCACCTGATAAATTAAATCATTTAAAACTGCATTTTGTATTTACTTGAGTTATCTTTGTCTAATATAAAATTTGATGATCTGAAACATTTAATAAGTGTGACAAATATGCAAAAATATAAGAAATCAGGAAGGGGACAGATACTTTTTCACAGCACTGTGCATCATACATTCTTATGAGTTTGCACATGGTTCTTTCCACTTGTATACGAACTGAGCTTCCTGGTGGGCTTCTTGTCATTTTCACATGGTTCTGAAAAGTCATTTACATTTGACGCTCCAGCAGGTATTGTATATGGGATTCTGTTTCGTTATTGCAGAGTGATCATTTGATGGGTCTGTAATGGAAGAAAGGGAGGATTGTTATTGGGTGTAAAAAGTGCTCAACACAGATGTTACGATTGTGTGCAATTCTTCACTATAGCTATAAACTGAGATCACTTCTTGGTAGAGTTTATTAGAACTAATCAAAATTTTACCATAAAAGAAAATCTTGTTCATCTTTAATATTGATATTCAGAAATTCTGTCCTTTGGTAATACTGTAATATAATTTTAGTCTTTGATCGATAGTGTTTAATAGATGGTCATAAAGATGCCTGATGATATTTTCTCTGAAATAAATAACTTGGCCTTCATATCTGCTCCCGGCGGCAGGCTGTAGATGTAGTGAAGCAGAAATTCATTCATAGTGAATCAGTTTAAAATAAATACATAATAAGCAGAAACATGATTTCTGTGAGGATTAATGAGACATGAAGCTTTTTACCTACATGTAGCAACTTATTCAAGTTTCAAAAGTAAGAGTACTCGTTAACAAGAATTTCATGGGTGTGACCCACAGTTTTCATGATGAATTTATCTGTTGATCATCTGCGCATGTTTTGATTTGAGCCGTCAAGTCTGTGAGATTTAAACCAGAAGCATTCAAAGATAAAGATGTTTGAAGTGAAATGTTCTGGACAAATAAATGCAAAACCTGCTTTTGATATTTGCATTAAAGATCTGCTTTTGAGTGATAACAGACTCGTGGAAGGATTAATTTGCATCTGCAAAACAATACTTTTGTTGGTGATGTATGAGATGTGGTAGTACTTCAGTGAAGACTCAAACAGTCCAGTAGAGGAAAGGTTTTTTTTGCCATTTGATACATTTATAGTATTATGCATCCTTAATATACACCTCTGTGTAGAAGTTGGAATTGCAGCATACCGCTTAGCTTATCTAATGTTGCTGAATGCTACATTAGTCACTTTGGTTGATAACCATAACTGTGATGTAGCAGACTCCTAAACAGATGCAAGAACAGAGTTAAAAGCTTTGTTTGCATCCATATGACCAGAGAGCACAGAAATAATATCTCTGCTAGAAATACTGTTGTTTTACCTACACTGGGGTGAATATAAATTTCCCAGGAGGAATATGGAAGTCCAGCCATCAGTCAGAACATCAGAATACCACAAACGACCTGCACTGTCAGTCAAACTTGTTGCCTTTCAACCCTTAAAGGTCTGATGACACGATTTTGACATTTTTTAGCATGTTGTGTAAACCCAAAGGTCATTGTCGATGATCAATATAATATTTACAACAGTGCCTGCATAAACTAGTTATCAAAAAACTAGTTCAAGAAACTTTACTAGTGCATGCCCGCAGAAAGCAAGTATTCCTGTCTGAAACTGGTAGCCCAATCAGGCTTTACAGGCCCAAATGTAGGCTGTGTCTGAAAGTGGAATACAAAGAGGTGTAACCTATAGTATGTAGGCAATCACACATGTTAGACTTTGACAAATATAAAAGGGACTGAACACTAAGATTTATTTGATTGTGTGAATATTAATTACAGAATTATTGAATGGGACATCCAATATTAGCGACTTCTTAAGAACCCTTGTTTATTTGTTTGTCAGACTTACTTGTGTGATCTTTTATGAGTTGTATTCATAAGTGTTGTATCTTGCCCTTTGAGGAATGGGTGTTGTTAGTCATCATTATAATTGTTTTAGTTTATATATGTAGTTTATAGTCTATGGTCAATAAACTCATGCAGTACAATAACAGGACATATTTACAAATATTCGAGACCCCATTGTAGTGCATCCTTTTATATTTTAACAATATTATAAGTACAAAACACCCAACATTATTATACTCAGAAGAATGACCCGTTTGGCTGCAACTGCTGCATCAGTGTTGCCCATTTGTCAGTAAATAAAAAATGATTTAGTTTGTTATTTGAGTGGTTTTTGTCACAGATGTCGTTTAGCCAAAGCGTGCATATGTGTCCGCATATGATATGCAATTGATCTGGCCATTCCGCTCCACAATCATGGTGTTATTAACTTTTAATTTTTAGATAGCCGTGCACCGGGAGGAGCGCCATGTTGAACCCACTGTGCCACAAAGGACAGCGGTGGCACGGGTGAAGCAGCAGCCGAGACTCTGTCCTGCTAATTGGGCGGGCTGGGCTTGGTTCCCTGGGATGGACTGCAGTAAGCCGGTCTGGCTGCCGCCCCCCCCCCCCCCCCCGTGTTCTCCACATATTGATGGCCAAAACGCAAAACCTCCTATCTGAAAAATGCACTTTTTTGAGAAAACTACAAAAAAAACCCGTTTATTTTCTTGCAGAATGCTATGCTTTTTTTTCATCAGAATAATTTTCTCTCAATAAAGGGCGGGACTGTCTTGCAGATATGAGCAGCTTTCCTTCAGCTTTCCTTTTTCTCATCATCCAAAGTGAGATCCGCAAATCAGAAAATCCTGCAGCTAGGAGAGTTTGCATTTCATCAACATGCCGAATTTTCCTTTAGAGCTACGCAACGGCCAGGACTCATGGTGTGCTGTTTAAAGGGAAAACGGAATTTGCAGCATCCAGTAAATGTGTCGTTACTGTCGGTTTCAGACCCCCCTAAATTTTGAAGTTGTTGTGCAGTCGGCGCCTCAGCAAAGCACTGATTGCGAAGCGCTGTGGTGACTGACAGGTTGTGATGCTGTATGTTATCCAGTCAGCATGGTCGGGATGCCACGTATTATCCAATGAGCACTGAGTCAATCCAAAACCCAACCCACACTTCTTGAAGCCAGAGCATGAAGAGACAGAGCGGTCACAGAGCGGTGGCTAAACTTTTATTGATAGAAATTACATATTTTGACTGAGTGACTCCATATTCGGGGATGTCCACCCTCGTAACCTCAGAAAAGCATGTTTCAAATCGTAGGCCAGTCTGACAAACAGTTTGAGAGATATCTGAGGAACACACACACACGCAGACAGAGATATCTTACATTTATAGCTAGATTCAGGCTATCTAAACCTTGTGTACAAGATTCATCACCCCCATCATACGATCCAGAGACCTCCATTTTGGGATAAACAGGACTGATGCCATTTTGTGGCTTCCCCGCTTCCTCAGCAACACAAAGGCTTTTCACACCTACAGAACATCTCAAATGTTTTATTTGGGCCTCTACATGGTTACATTCAACCAACTTTATGTTAGTTAGCTCAGGCGGGCTCCAACAGCTAAAGCTAAACAGCTCCATCAACTGTGGATCTCAGCAGAGAGCAAAGAGGGAGTGTGGGGTGAACTGGGGCTCATTAGCATTTAAAGAAACGTGCTGTGGAAGGGTGTTTCATCTGGGTGAAAAATGGTGCTGCAGTATTCAGGCCCTAAATCACATAACACACATTTCCATAGCATCTCTTAAAACTGTCAAGTTGTGGAAAAAGTGCATATGTCATCTCCTTTAAGATTGAGGTGAGGCGGCATGAAAAAATAAGCAGCAGTGCTGTGGTTTTAAGCAGGTTTTATTATATCATGTCGCCTTCACGGGATCCCCTCTCCGGTGCATAGTGGAGCAGCCCGGAGCGGGATCCCTAAGCTCTCAGAGAAGGAGAGGCGGACACGCGTGTGTCGACCAGTTGCAGGATCAGAGTGAGAGAAGAAAGAGAGAGATTGCGTTACAGAGTTGCACCTTAAATACTTGATCATAACAATACATCAAAAAGACATACCCCACAGTCTAGAATGATCAAAGGGACAACAGAACAGGCAGGAGGTATTTGCATTTGTAAGCCATACATCACAATGGGCAGATTAGCTAGACCTCGCTCTAAGTGCAAGACAAAGAGGCTAACAAGCACATCTACATATTGATCTGAGTCTCTAGGTCACAGTAAGGACAGGATGCATGAGTACAAAGGATGAAAGGCATCGATTAACATCACATAGGTGAGACAGAAGAAACTCGTCTACCTGTAGACATTAATACACCAAAGCACATCTAAGATGCTCAGAAAAAGCATAGTAAGGACAAGCCATATGCACACTATACAGAATGGCGCATTACATCACAACACATGCATGTTTGCATCACAAATACATGAATGGCACATTGCTTCTCAGTAATGCAGCAGAAAAACAGAAAAGAGGGCTGAGTGTCCTTAGTCTGTTGTGGGGTTAAAACGAACCGCCACACACGCTCCCCCCCAGAGGACGCGGCAGGGGGTCGCGACCTCGATAATCCATCTGTGTGAGCGAGCTGTGGGAGAAGCTCGCTGCAGGCGGAGGGGGAGGGAGGGGAGGGGTAGTAAGTGCCGGCAGGAGCTGTGAAATCGTCCTGAGCCGTGCAAAAATTGCTTGCTGCTCCGTGACGTCGAGGGCTTGTCCCGTTGCACGTGCGGAGATCACAAGAAGAAAAATTAGTCTCTGACTCCTCTTGTGGCCATGAAGAAAAGCAGGAGCGGCTGTAAGAGAAAAAGTAAACAAAGCATAGGGACTGTTGGCTTTGGGTGCTGAAGCAACCCCAAAGCTCCTGGGAACAGCTGACGGCTGAAATCCCGTTGTGCTGTGGCTAAGACCATTAAAAAATCCAGTGGCGAGCTGCGTGCTTGCTTCAGGTGAACGAGCAACCCTGAAGGTTCTGTGGGCAGCGGTGGAGGACGATGGCGGTCTGTGGCGTGGCTGAGACTGTTAACAAATCCTTCCAGTATGCTGCATGCGTGCCTCAGGTGAGCGAGCAGCCCTGAAAGGCAGCGGCGAAGGAGGAAGGCAGTCTGTGGAGCCGTTACTTGTCTCATGCGCGATGCGCCGTCCTTGTAACTCCCCGATGCGTGCGCGGGGGTTCAGTGCGTGGGTGGGCCGCTGGAGTGGTGAGTCAGGGTGCAGAAACTTGGCGGAGATCAGCGCAGACGGCGCCAATAAAATCCAGGTTGAGCTGTTGCTGTAGATTTGGCCATGGTGCGTTGGAGCGTTGAGAGGAAATAGACGATCTTAAGTCTCTCAGGCCCGTGCAGAGGCGTTGGAGCGGCGGGAGGGAATAGACGATCTTTTGTTCCTCAGGCTCATGCAGCTGCGTTGGGGCGGTGTGAGGAAGTAGACGATCTCCGTCCCTCGGGCTCGTGGAGGCGCGTTGGAGCGGTGCGAGGCAATAGACGATCTTTGTGCCCCGGGCTCGTGCAGCTGCGTTGGAGCGGTGAGAGGGAGGAGACGATCGTTGTCGCTCGTGCGGCCATGGTGCGTTCAGTTCCACGCGCTGCGCTCCCCGTCGGCCCTGGAGGTTGCCGTCGTGGAGAGAGGACGAGGTGCGTGCGCTCTGTGAGAGCGGCCGGTCCAGCGTGGTTGTGCAGATCTCAGGCGACGGAGCATTCATGCCCGGGTGTTGCGTTCGCTGGCCGCTCGTTTTTTTCAGCGTCGGTTCGCCAGCGTGGCCATCCAAAACAGAAGGCTGCGTTGCACAAAACGTGTGCGTCTTCAAGGGGCCACCAACGCAGCTGTGTGGCTGTCCAGCTCGGAAGGTTGCTTTCGCACAAAACGTGTGCGTGTTGGAGGGGTCACCAGTGAGGCGGCATGAAAAAATAAGCAGCAGTGCTGTGGTTTTAAGCAGGTTTTATTATATCATGTCGCCTTCACGGGATCCCCTCTCCGGTGCATAGTGGAGCAGCCCGGAGCGGGATCCCTAAGCTCTCAGAGAAGGAGAGGCGGACACGCGTGTGTCGACCAGTTGCAGGATCAGAGTGAGAGAAGAAAGAGAGAGATTGCGTTACAGAGTTGCACCTTAAATACTTGATCATAACAATACATCAAAAAGACATACCCCACAGTCTAGAATGATCAAAGGGACAACAGAACAGGCAGGAGGTATTTGCATTTGTAAGCCATACATCACAATGGGCAGATTAGCTAGACCTCGCTCTAAGTGCAAGACAAAGAGGCTAACAAGCACATCTACATATTGATCTGAGTCTCTAGGTCACAGTAAGGACAGGATGCATGAGTACAAAGGATGAAAGGCATCGATTAACATCACATAGGTGAGACAGAAGAAACTCGTCTACCTGTAGACATTAATACACCAAAGCACATCTAAGATGCTCAGAAAAAGCATAGTAAGGACAAGCCATATGCACACTATACAGAATGGCGCATTACATCACAACACATGCATGTTTGCATCACAAATACATGAATGGCACATTGCTTCTCAGTAATGCAGCAGAAAAACAGAAAAGAGGGCTGAGTGTCCTTAGTCTGTTGTGGGGTTAAAACGAACCGCCACAGAGGCAAATTAAAGTCATGGGGGCAGATTTACTAAGGCAGCGCGAATTGGCGAGTGCGCAATTTAGACAGAGCGCCTAAGGGAGTGGCCAATTTTTTGCCAGTGATCTACTAACAACATGCAAAATTATGAACACAGACGCAGTCACTTCATTTCAATAATGCCCATCCATCCACCCAGCGCACCGCAAAATTGTGCACAGCCACAGCCAGTTTGGAGGAGCATAATATATAAAGCTTTTTTAAGCATTTGTTTAAAGCGAGGTAGTCAGATACCCAAAAGCCGATGGTGTGTAGAACACTTATATTAGGATTTGTATGTGAAATTTCGGCATTGAAACTGCTCCCGTTTAGCTGTAATTAATATTCAAAAATGATATTTTCGGGACGAAAGAATTCAAGCGTCCTTACATTTGTTTACTTCTCGGGGCCGCCGCCAGAGAGCGAGCCGTGAGCAAAATGCGACCGTGTTGTTAATATAGCACATTTTTTGTGGAAATGTTACTATTATTAGCTGTGAAATGTGTTATAAAACGATTAGACGACGATACTATGGCTCTTCCTGCTGTTCCCGTTTCACTGTTTTTTTCTGGATGTAAAATACAGGATCCCTACGGCCCATCGGCGCACGAAGTATCCTGGCCGATGTAAACAGCCACGGACCAAAAAAACGTACATTTGCTCGTGGAACAGGTCATTCAGACCTGCAATCGCGCTAAATGTGTCTATAGGATTTTCTTTCCATGCACGTAAAAAAAAATTTTTTTCCCGGATCCAACTATCTCGCTTTAAGCACAAACCCCACTAAAATAATTTATTTTTGTCTGTTTCAAAATTTAATTTTCATTTAACATGGCAGACTTTTTTGTTTAATATGTATAAATGAAGCATTTGTATCTAATTTAAAAAAAAAAAAAAGACGACTCAGGAATAAATTGATTATTTGACCAACGTATTTATTTTATTAACACTAGAACCATCAAGATGATCTGATGGAGACTCTGGGGTTTTATTATGAATAACTTTGTTTTAACAAAATCTACAGGTCTCCAAGTTCACAACTTTTTATAAATGCCATTGAGTTACGGTGTTGCAATTTTGGGGGATGTTTCTATGGATCTATGTGCTCTTTTTTTTAATAATCTCGTTGTTTTCCTCCTATATTGTGTATTTACCTTTTTATGCACAGCAAAAAGAAATACTGTACATATAGAAATATGGATGGGGGGGGGGGACGAAGAAAATTGACAATGTGGAAAATTTTGCTTCAGGAGCGAAGGAGAGCTGATGGATGGAGAGGTAAACTCCAGAATCTGAGTCTGAACCTCCGCAGAAAAGAAAAGTGTCACTGTCAGCTGACACCATCTGTATGTCCACTGCAGGTAGGAAGGGCTCCTATATCCTATTTTATGGATGCAAATTCATGTAGTAGGCTATAGTATAAACAAATGAAATTTTTAAAAAAACTGCCGGCTGGTGTCCAGTTCAGCATAACACCAATCTCTGTCAGACTGTTAATATTCATATCATCTATTCTTCTGTCATGTCAAATAAAGTCACGCACAGAGAGAAGCTTCTATCTCTTCGGCCACGCGCCCTCGGTTCTCACCAGTGTCCCGGCACCAACGATCACTATCATGTCAGGCACAGATGAATTAAGACGAGCTTTTTTTTTGGCATTAAATCCTAGTGCGTTTAGCAGGAGCTTGACAAACCACAGACCTTAGTAAATCACCTTGCGCCAGTCATTTAAATATTCCCCTCCTTCAAATTTAGGCGTTGACATGACATCTCCCACATATACATATGCAATGAGGCCAAGCGCAAAATTAACATAGTCCACGCCTTTCCACCACTAATTTTGCACTGCGCCCTTTAGTAAATCTCAACAGTAGTTTTTTAACACCAAAACAGGGTTTTGCGATGGCGCAGCATGTTAGTAAATCTGCCCCATAATTGGCATCTTGTTGAAATTAGGTTTTGAATATCTTAACAGCCAATAAATCAAATGCATTTTTTTTATCAAAAAGAAAAAAAATCTCTCACATGCATGGAAAAAAAAAAACTTGTCCAATGAAAGCACCAGGTGCTGCTGCTTCAGTAGTTGTGGAATGGTAGCATGGGATAGCTAAGTATTGTATGCAGTCTTTTGAAATGCTATCTGATTAGTCACGTATGATGCCGACATTGCTGTTTGAACACACGAGGTGCACCTCATTAAATATTTATGTTTGAGTGTCAGCAATACATGGAAACTATTCAGCACTCCATAAAACCGGCAAACCGGCGACTTGCTTTAACAGTTTAAACATCTAAATCACTGAGTTTAATATTTCCTGTTTTCTGCCTTTGTTTATGTGTGTGAATAACTCCTGGGCTATTGATTGATTTAACTTTGTTTCTAATTTGTAAAAAAAAGAACTGCACCTCATTGGTTGATGCATCCCTCGGAAGACGGTCTGTTTAGTGTGTTTATCCCCGTCCAAAATGGCACTGGGACAGTCACAACATTGTTCTATATTTTCAAAGCTAAACAGTGAAACATGTTTTTTAAACAATTAATGCGAGAAATAAATGATGTATTTTAAAAGTTCAGCCCGCAATAAAGGGTTGACAGGAAGTCATAAATGGTGCTGTAAAAAGTCACACTGCCACTTACTGGCCGGGCATAATTAACAGTTATTTTCACAACTGTGGTGCTTGTGGACGTGTGTTGTTTTTTTGTTGTTTTTTTTGACTTTGTATACTTTATTGATCCCCAGAGGGGAAATTGAGGGCATCCACCTGGATGGATGAAGCAGCCGAGGTACGGCGCTATCCCTTAACCATTCACACACACATTCACACCTAGGGCCACTTTAGAGTCTCCAATTAACCTAACCTGCATGTTTTTGGCCTGTGGGAGAAAACTGGAGTAAACCCACGCAGATACAGGGAGAACATGCAAACTCCACACAGATCACTGTTGGTCAGGGGCTGGGATTGAACCAGTGATCCCATGGCCAAGGGTGAGTTGCTGTGCTGGTGCAGTGCTAACCACTGTGCCACCGCACCGCCCAGTTTTGCAGTTTTTGTGTTTATATTCTTACTAAATCCTTTTCTCGAAACTCTGGCAGTTTAAAAGCCTTTAGTTTTATTTGACTTTAAGTGGGCCGGAGTGGTGGCCTAGTTGTTAGAGCATTCACCCCTCAACTAGGAGGTTGGGGATTCAAGTCCCAGCCGGGTCATACCAAAGACCGTATAAAAATGGTACTTGCCGCCTACTAGCTTGGTGCTCAGTGTAATGAATGGGGGGAGGAGAAGTTGTTTGTGGCGATGCATTGCATGGCAGTGACCCCTCTCATTCTAGATGTGATTAACATTGTAGATAGGAGAAATGTAATTTCATTCTACTGTACATGATTGGCTGTATGAGCTGAATGATAATAGAGATGGCTTCGTCTCTTCTTCTTCTTAATAGACACATTGACATACTGCCATATGCCTAGGTCACGCTTTGCACACCAAGGCTTAACTAGGTTGCACTTTGCACACTGAGGCATAGATATTGTGTGTATCTGCAACGCTTTCCTCCTTGTCCAGCTCCCCAGCAACAGTTCGTTTGCTCCAGTGCCATGTGATGTTACGTTTGGCATTGTTTGTTTGGCATAAATTTGATCTTTTAATCAGGGTTAATGGAGCTGTAGCAGCCCATGTACACAGAAAGCAGTAAAAATATTACTTTACTAAAGGGTAAAGCTGTTGCCTTTCTGGAAATTTCTGATTATTTTCAGTGAGTTTATTGTCACTGAGGTTAATGTCCCTCCAGCAAAAAAAAAAGTTTATCAGAATCTACTTGATTTATCAGTTACCCCAAGCATCATTTTCTTAGTTTCCAAATGCGACAGTGAATATCAGGCAAACTTTAAATGCAGGTATCAGTCTAGCTGTGCAGAACATCTATCAGTAAATGTTATTATTCAGCTCTTCCAGTCCATCGAGGGTTTTGGCTAAAATACAATGACAATAACTTGATAATAAGAAGACCTGGTCAAGAGCGATATTTTAATTTTAGCTTCTGAATTTATTCTAGCTGTTATATATTGGAGGTGATGGTGGACATTACACAGCTGTCTTTCTAAAGGGAATGAGCATTTGACAATTAAATAGATTTATTGAAAATGAATTTATAAGTAGATTACTTCTTTAATGAACCCTCATCATGTGTCTGCTCCGTGCAAGACCTGTCAGCAGCTGATTTATTAACCCTCCCTCTGCTCTGGTCTGTGTTTCCTAACAGGCTTAAGTTTGCCAGTCTACTCTGGACTGCATCAACCACATTACTTTAGACACTCCTCTTGATTTATGCTTGGATTTTTTTTCAGTCGCCCAAAATTTAGGAAAATTACCCTAAACTGTTTCCCTGTTCTGGTTTGGCTGCAGCTTATTAAAATGTTATTTGGAAGGAGGAAGAAGGCGGGCAGGGTGAAAAACATCAGTTCAGAAAAAGCACAAGGTAAAGTCAATCAGCGATATGATGTGGCAGACCACCAAATGTATATTATCCCCAGTGGCCACTTTTCCCCCCCATGCAAAAAGGGAAAAAAATCCCTGGTGGTTTTAGTAATATAACTGCGTGTAAATGACCAGCTGTGTGATGGAAATGAGTGGAACCAGCTGTCAGGGGTTTCATATACTGTATACGAGATTACACTGGTTTCCATCCTCCAACAAGTTTGTTTTCTCTTCTTTCATTCGGTTTTCCTGGTTAAAATCTGTTAGGGTAATGTGTCACTTCTCATTTAAAAAAAACAGGGAGTTCAAAGTACAGTGTGTTCATTCACTTGATGGGAACTCCTGTGCCTTCAAATTTCAGTTTGTTTTCCTACTTTTGATTAATCGGAAGAATGGCAGCCAGTGATGACTATGTAGGTATATATAGACGAAAAAGCGAGAGGAAGCTGCAGGCATTATTTAAAAATATCTAGCAAAAAGCCTTTTTATTTTGTATGGTGAGACCAAGATAAATAATTTCATAACTTTTTCCACCACTGAGCTTATTTAAAATATGAAAATAATGTAATCACATAAGTGTTCACACCCTTTTATAACTGGGAATATGCCTATGTACAGAATTAACCAATCATATTCAGACTCATGTTAACTTGTAGTTGGAACAATTAAAGTGACTGACTTGATTGTAGGTCTTTGGAGATGTCTCGAGGCATGGTGCACATCAGCAGATTCTTGTGAACAGCAAACTCAATGAGTTTGAGGTTTTTTTTTAATAAGCCGAAGTAGCGCTACATCTTACTCCAATCTGGTTTCATTGCTTGGACTCCAGGTTTGCCAACTCCTGGCTTTTTGTTCAACTCATTTGCACAAGGGTTCCCTTACTTTTTCCCCAGCACTGTAAATGTTTAATGGATGTGTCCAATAAAGATGTGAAGTACTGTAATTATTATTTGTGTGGTATTACACTGAGCACACTACGTTTGTCTGTACTTGGGACTGAGATGTAGATCAGATCACATTTTAAGACCAGTTAATGCAGAAAACCTGGTAATTCCAAAGGGCTCACATACTTTTTCTTGCCACTGCATTTCCTTGTAGACTGAAATCAAAAGAGATGCTGCAGATCTCTCTGCACTTTAAAGGGTCCATATTGTACAGAATTAGTTTTTGTTTGCTGTAACCTTATAAAATATGAAACTGATCTTGTTCTTATGTTAAGACAAAGCAAAGAAATGTCTCTTATTTTTGATATGTTTCAACTGTCATCTGCAGTCTTCTTCAGAAAGCGTCGTCTGACGTCCGTGATGTGTCACGTCAGGTGTTTTATCCTTTCCATAGGCATGACCGACCTGACAGATTTGACAGATCTACCAGGTCAGTCACACCCCCCACCAATGCAATGGTCTCTGGAGGAGAAAGTCCCAGGTGTGTGAGAGCATGAAGGCTCCATCATCTCGGTTCATGGTGCTGTGGGCCCGCTTTCTGATTTCAGTTGCTTCTTTGATCCAGCGTCTGTGGATAAAACAGCTGATGTGACCCATCACGGACATCAGACAACGTTATTCTGAAGAAGACTGCAGATGACAGTTAAAACATGCCAAGGGTATGAGACATCTCTTTGCTTTGTCTTAATAGAAGAACAAGATCAGTTTATCATTGTGAAGATAAAATGGATCTGTTTGAGATACTTATAAAATATGGTTGTTGGTCACATGTATACAGTAAAAATATAAAAATGCTCATTTGAGAAGGAAATACCCCCTACATTAAAAACTTTAAAAGCCAAGCATGTACAGTAGAACAAAATAACCTTTCTCCTATTCAAGATTCAAAAATTC
Organism: Pholidichthys leucotaenia; assembly: GCA_020510985.1. Classification (NCBI taxonomy): domain Eukaryota; kingdom Metazoa; phylum Chordata; class Actinopteri; order Cichliformes; family Pholidichthyidae; genus Pholidichthys; species Pholidichthys leucotaenia. The sequence continues at coordinate 26,753,613 of CM035843.1, forward strand.
AAAAATTTTATTTGTCAATACTACTATACGTACAGGACATACAGGAGAATTGAAATGCCATTTTTCTGTCTTCAGTGGTGTACGCAGTATTTTTTTAAAAAAGGAATAAGGATGGAAAACAATGAAAGCACCAAGGTGCTGATGCCTTGGTGCCAGAGCCTTGGCAGAGGTATGCATTCTCAGATTATCACCAAAATGTTATGGGTTCTGCTCTAGCCGAAGGACCACCTCTGGTAAAAATTTCATCCAAATCCATCCAATCCATCCAGGTTGGAGACAAGCTTCTGCCCCAAGTGGAGGAGTTTAAGTATCTCAGGGTCTTATTCACGAGTGAGGGGGGGAATGGAGTGAGAGATTGACAGATGGATCCCCTCCAGGAGACTGGTTCCGGAACCAGAGCTGTGTGTTGAGGTGAGACCAGCTATATCTACCCGGTATCTCTCAACCTCATGCACTAGCTCAGGCTCCTTTTCCACCAGAAAGGTGACATTCCATGTCCCAAAAGCCAGTTTAGGAAGCCTGGGATCAGACCACCAAGGTTGCTGCCTTCGACCACCACCTGATGCACATAGCACCAGACCCTCATGGTCCCTAGTGCAGGTGGTGAGCCCACTGGAGGGCGGACCCATGTAACTCCTTCGGGCTGAGCCTGGCTGGGTCCCATAAGCAGGAACCTGGCCACCAGGCGCTAGCCATTGAGCCCATCCCCCAGGCCTGGCTCCAGGATGAGGCTCCAGTAACCTCATACCGGGCGGGGTACACTGAATCCTTGTTCTAACATTCACGAGAGTCTGTTGGATCGTTCTTAAGTCTGGTCCTTCACCCAGGACCAGTTTATCTTGGGTGACCCTTCCAGAGGCAAGTTGCCCTGGACGACGTAGCTTCTGGGATCACTAGGGCACGCAAACCCCCCACCACAATAAGGTGACGATCAATGAGGGGATTGGATTGGCAAAGCATCTGCGGTGATGCGGACGTTGTACCGGTCCATTGTGGTGAAGAGGGAGCTGAGCTCTAAGGCAAAGCTGTCAATTTACCTGTCAATCTACGTTCCTACCCTCACCTATGGTCATAAGCTTTGGGTAATGACGGAAAGAATGAGATTGCGGATACAAGCAGCTGAAATGAGCTTTCTTTGTGAAATTGCTGGACTCACCCTTAGAAATAGGGTGAGGAGCTCAGTCACCTGGGAGAGGCTTAGAGTAGAACCGCTGCTCCTCTACATTGAAAGGACCCAGTTGAGGTGGTTTGGGCATCTGATGAGGATGCCTCCTGGCCACCTCCCACTTGAGGTGTTTTGGGCACATCCCACTGGGAGGAGACCCCAGGGTAGACCCAGGACTCGCTGGAAAGACTACGTTTCCCAGTTGGTCTGGGAATGCTTTGGTATCCTTTCTGAAGAGCTGGAGCAGGTGGCTGGAGGGAGGGAAGTCCGGGCTTCTCTGCTTGAACTGCTGCCTCCGTAACCCGGTCCTCTGGAAAAGCAGTAGAAGATGGATAGATGGATGGATAGGATCCATCCAGTAGTTTTGGAGTACATGCATGCAGAGTGAAAATAATCTGCCGTTCACATGCCCGTACTGTCGGCGGCAGCCAAGAGCTACCAGACTGATTTGAACAGCTGCAATCTAAACACAGAAGAGCACGTGGCAGACGTTTTAAATGGCGGAAGTGATGGAGGTACGTGAATACAAGACAGTCAAGAGGAACAGAATCTTTTGCTGTTTAGTAGCAGAGGAAGAAAACAGACAGGCAAAAAGACGGACATTTGTTCACCCAGCATTGGCAGATTGCTCAGTACTTCCCTGCGGCGGGAGTTTCCGGGTGCATGTGCAGTTCACTGCAACAATTTGCAGGCGAGGAATGTTGGGACTTGGCGTTTTTAGCAAGTTTTAACAAGTTTTACCTCGTCCTTCCTCTGCAAAACTAAACAGCAAAACCAGTGTGAAAACAATCATTGTGATGAATAAATGGTGTAGTTGCTGAATACGTGTTTTTTTTTTTTCCAGTAACCGCTGTAAAAAAGTCATACCTGTCGCCTCTAGTGGCCCGTCTTAGTTATTACAATACCTTTTCCCCCGGCTTTATTGACATTAAAGGTGAGTTAAATTTGTGTTTATTTCGAAAACAAAGTCTTATCTCGAAATTCTGGCAAATTAAAAGTCAAGGCTTGAACCCACACCCTTCTAGCTGAGGGGCAGATGCACTACCACTAGGCCATCACTCCTATTCATGCTTAATGAAACAAGCAGACTGGACTTCTTTGGTTCTATAACATCACAAAACCAACAAGCCCCAAGTTCACAAAACAAATGCACCCCGAGTGACTCTTGACTCATGAAGCCCAATTCAAAAATTATTTATTTTCATATTAGGCCCTCATTAAAGAGCAGGCTGAAAACCTACTATTTCCAATAGAGCTTTACAGATTTCATTAGTGAGCTGTACAATATCATTGTCCCCCCCTACACATATGTCCTTGAGAATGTTAAAAACTTAAAATCAATTCCTAGAAAATGTACAATGTGGGACACTGAAATAGAATACTTAAGTTCACTAATCTATGCATTTTAATTGCTTTATCAAAAATAACCCAGTCACTGGGGGTGCACAAGTCGGTGTACTCCTCATGCAGGTCCCAAGCCCAGTATGATGGCTGTGTCTTTTCATTTTACTTGATTGTTGCCATACAAGTAATGTTGCAGCGACCAGGGCTCAAAATAAAAAGTCAGACGAGTTCTCTCAGACCCTCAGTGCCTTGCCCTTTTATGACGTGGAACTGGAGATGGCACCTGGGAAGTCTCGTAAGTCCCAAATGCAGAAAAGGCACTGTTTACACTGTTGTAAAGCCATCTGTTAGCTCTGAGCCTGAAATGCCTTTTGCTCTTAAAGTTCCTGTTAATATCACTGAAATGCAACATAATGATCCAACATTGACACCTTTCTTGCAGAAGGCCAAAGAGTGGAACCAAGAAATGGAACCCAACGTTAACAGCAATGAGGATTTCTTCCTGAAAGGTGGTATCTTATATCACCAGCAGGGGTCAGAAATGCAGTTGATGGTTCCTAAAGAAGTCTGGGAAGTTGTTTTGAACTTGGGGCACTCCATCCCATGGGCAGGACAAAACTGTTGCTCGTATTAAAAAAAACATTTCCACTGGCCTGGTCTGCGTGCAAATGTAGCCCAGTTCTATAAAAGTTGTCCCCAGTGCCAAAAGACTTCTATCAAAGTCCCCTCCAGAGCTCCACTCCACCCCTTACCAATTATTAGTACCCCATTTCAACGATTGGGATTGGATGTAGTTGACCCTGTTGAAAGAAGTAAAGCAGGCAACCGTTACATGTTGGTAATAACAGATTATGCCACAAAATATCCTGAAATTTTTCCTCTTAAGTCAATAAAGGCAAAGTCTGTGGCTTTTTATTTGGTGCAGTTTTTTTTTCAAAGGTTGGATTTCCTCGTGAGATCCTGACAGACCGGGGAACAAACTTCATGTCTACTTTATTAAAACAAGTATATCAGCTTCTTGGTATTAAAAGCCCGAGAACAACTCCATATCACCCTCAAACAGATGGCCTGACTGAACGTTTCAACCAGACCTTGAAGCAAATGTTGCATAAATTTGTGGATGAAACTGGTACAGACTGGGATCAGTGGCTGCCTTACCTCCTCTTTGCGTATAGAGAAGTACCCCAAGCATTTACAGGTTTTTCTCCCTTTGATCTGTTTTATGTTTATGAAGTAAGAAGCCCACTGTCTCTGCTGAAAGAGACATGGGAGGGGGACCAGGGAAGGGAGGTTGCTGTTAATGTAATCTCTTATGTTGTCCAGATGTGAGATCGACTGGAGAGGATGAGCGAGCTAGCCCAAGCCCACATGGAGGATGCCCAGCAACATCAAAAGGTTTGGTATGACCGATCAGCCAGGCAGAGGTCATTTGATCCTGGACAGAAGGTACTTGTACTCCTCCCAAGCAATGACAGTAAGCTGTTAGCAAAATGGCAAGGACCTTTTGAGATCCAGAGACAACTTGGACCGACCACCTATCAAGTAGCCACTCCAGGTCAGCCTCGCTCTAATAGGGTTTTGCATATAAACCTCCTGAAGGAGTGGGAGATAAAACCCAAGAGAGCAGAGGTTTTATTAATAAGGGGGATTGAGGAGGATGATGAGGTAGAGGAGCAGTATCTATCCTCAGCTACTCCTCCGAACCTGGATCTCAGTCACCTCTCAGAAGAACAGCAGCTCCAGGTGAGACAGTTATGTAACCTAAATGTGTTCTCTGAAAACCCTGGCAAGACGGATATTGTTGAACATGACATGTTAAAAGATGGTGCTATGGTGAAACGTACGAGTTACAGAATACCTGAACGGTTGCTGACTCCACTGAGGAAGGAGGTCGACCTGATGTTGTCTTTGGGGATCATTGAACCATCTAAGAGTGAATGGTGCAACCCAGTGGTCCTGGTTCCAAGGAAGGATGGCAGCATACAGTTTTGCATCGACTTCAGGTGTCTGAACTCCATCTCACATTTTGATTCATACCCTACTCCCAGAGTCGATTTGATTGAGCACTTGGGAAAGCCCAGATATCTAACAACAGTAGATCTTTGTTTATGTTTATGTTTTAATCTTTATTTCAAACAAAAAAAGTATAACAAAAACAAACAAATGACAAATGCAATAAAGTAACAGAATACACTGTTTGAAAGGGAGAAGGAAGAAGTGAACACTTAATTCCATCTCTTCTTTTCCATAAATACACCCATGTGAATTTTATACAAATTACCACCTTTAAGACCCGAAGTAAACAATTTACTGTATTTTTTACAAGTCAACATTAACACCCATCCATCCTAACATACATTGATGTCCATACATCAAAACCAGCCTCAAACAACACAGATATACACAGTGCTGTCCCACCCACCATTCCATAGTGTCCCATAATGTCCCAGAGTGAACATAATGAATCGTACATATAAATACTACCCTTCTAACATATATCCTTTCAGCAAATAGTGTTTATACCTCTTTTTGAATTGATTTCTGTTTGTACATAGTTTCAGTTCCGGCTCCAGACTGTTCCACAAATCCACCCCACAGACAGATATGCACATACTTTTCTTGGTTGTTCGTATCTTGGGTTTTGCTTGGGTTTTGTAAAGTTTAAGTCTCCTCTCAAATTATGATCATTGTCTCTTTTTTAAATATTTTTTTGTATATTAGTTGGGAGTTGATTATTAATTGCCCTGTACATTACTTGTGCTGTCTTAAATTTAACTAAATCGATGAACTTTATGACATGTGACTTTAAAAACAACAAATTGGTATGGTCTCTATATCCTACATTGTTTATTATCCTTATAGCTCTTTTTTGTAATGTGCATATTGGCTGTAGGTTGGTCTTGTAGGTGTTTCCCCAGACTTCTACACAATAGTTAAGATAAGGTAAAAACAGTGAATTGTACAATAAGACCAATAATTTATAGTCCAAGATGTGTCTTGTCTTCCCCAGTATGCCTATACATTTTGCTAACTTGGCCCGGATGTGACTGATGTGAGGTTTCCAGCAGATTTTATTGTCTAGCGTCACCCCCAGAAACTTATTTTCCTGTACTGTTTCTATTCTGGTATCATCTATCGTTACCATTATTTCATGATTTATTTTACAATTTCCAAACAACATAATCTTTGTTTTTTTTAGATTTAGAGATAATTTATTTTTGTTGAACCACTGCATTAACTTTTTCATTTCAGTTGTGACCACCTCTAAAACCTGCTGCAAATTCTCACCAGTGCAAAGGATATTTGTGTCATCCGCAAACAAAATAAATTTCAGAATTTTTGATACTTGGCATATGTCATTTATATACAAAATAAAGAGTTTGGGTCCCAAAACTGACCCCTGGGGCACACCACAAGTGATGTCCATTAAGGGTGATTTGTGCTCACCAATTTGTACAAATTGTTGTTTGTTACTTAAATAACTTTCCACCCAACTCAGTCCTACCCCTCTTATCCCATACCTTTCCAGTTTCCTTAGTAGTATTCTGTGGTCAATGGTGTCAAAAGCTTTCTTTAAATCTATAAATACTCCTACAGCAACCTTTTTTTTTATCTATACAACTAGTAATTTCTTCTATAAGTTCGATCAGTGCCAAAGATGTAGATTTATCTGCTCTAAAACCATACTGGCTATCTGTAAGGAGGTTGTATTTTTCAGTGAAATCATCCAGTCTCTTAGTGAAGATTTTTTCAAGTATTTGAATGAGTGAATGAATGAATGAATTTATTTCGGATAGTACAGTACAGGTTAAAAGAAACTGTATAATATAACAACAAGGTCAAATTAGACAAAGACTCCTCCTACTATACAATTCCACGTGAGTTATCCAAAATGGGTGATGGCTGAAGCCGCAGCTTATATTGCCCACCCATATTCCATCCAAGAATTCAAAAGAGAAAAAAGAGAAAACAAGACAAGAGCGATTACAATTTAAAACAAAGCTAAGACAAAATGTGACTGAGAGAAAAAAGAAAACTAAGCTAGGCTAAGTTAAGCGGTTACTATTCAAAAACAAATCTAAGACAAAATGTCACAGAGAAAAATGTTGGAGAATTGTGAGAGTAAAGAGACTGGCCTGTAATTTGTGAAGCGATGACTGTCTCCTGTTGTGTATAGAGGTATTACTTTTGCTATTTTCATTTTGTCTGGAAATGTACCAGTTTGAAAAGACAGGTTACAGATGTGGGTGAGTGGCTTAACAATTCCTTCAATTACTTTTTTCACTATTGTCATGTCAATTTCATTCCAGTCCGTTGATTTTTTTGTTCTTAAATTTACTCACAGTCTCAATAATTTCCTTTTCAGTAACTGCACCCAAAAAGATTGTGTTTGGATTTCTATCTTCTTGTGGCACACATATATGCACATATGTTGATTTCAGATGCTCCACAGATATATCACTGTATGCTTATTGTATACTTCACGTCTCAGGGGAACAAAGGGGCTGAGCCTTCCAGAGGTAACGGGAGGGTGTGAGATCTGGCCTTTTGTTTCAAGGAGATGGCCTTGAGAGATTTCCTGACCACCGGAGACTAGGAGGTGGATGGTGTGAAGATCGGGGGAAGTTACATTGTGACTGGGATTAAGTACCATGTGACTGTATGTTTGATTAAGCACCATGTGATTGTATGTTTGATGTCCTGGTATAAAAGGACAGATGTGAGGAGATTCATCCTTTTTTTCTGCTTTTGAATGTTGGAGAATGTCATTGTGAATAAAGCTGAACCTGAAGAATACACTCAGTCTCGTCCTTCACAACTCTCCACACTGGTGACCTTACGACGAAGCATAAGCAGAAGTAATTCTCCTGAGCCGGACTCGTCAGAAGCCAGCTTGACGAATGCCGCCACGTTCCAGCTGCCGGACTTCTGGCAGATCAGTCCACGCTCCTGGTTTAGCGCGGTCGAGGCGCAGTTCAACCTCCGGAGAATTTCGAGAGACGACACAAAATTCTACCATGTGGTGGCGAAGCTGGCAACCACACAGTCCAGGGGGTGGAGAGCCTGGTCAACCACCCACCGGACAGCGACAAGTACGGCACATTGAAGGCTGCGCTTATCAGCCACTTCACCCCCTCGGTGCAACAGCGAGCAGAGGGGCTCCTGGCGTTGACGGAGTTTGAGAGCGACAGACCCGCAGACCTGATGGGGAAGATGCTGAGGTTGAGAGACTCCGATGACGACAGCTTTATCTTCACCCACCTTTTCCTCAGCACCCTACCGTCAGCGGTGAGAGTGACCCTGGCCGGTTCACCGCTGTTGGCCCGACGAGACTACCACGAGCTGAGCCAGGAGGCGCAGCGACTCGTCGACGCCCACAAACGGAGCGCAGCAGCAGAGCTAGGCGTGACGTCCGGAGATGGCATGGGGCCAGAGGCTGCAGCACCAGACTCACCGACGACGACAGCAGCAAGGGCCAGGCTACACGGAGCGGACGACGTCCTTTGCTTCTACCATCGCCGTTTTGCAGAGAGGGCACGCAAGTGCATCCCACCGTGCCACTTCAAGCGCTCGGGAAACGCCAAGGCCGGGGGTCGGTAGCAGCCGCGGCCCTCGGAGAAGAGAACAAGCTGCTCTACCTGAAGGACGTACGCTCGGGGAGGCAGTTCCTCGTGGACACAGGCTCCCAGCTGAGCTTCATCACGCCTTCCTACGCGGACCGGCTGGCGCCTTCCAGTGGTCCCCGGGTGACGGCAGCGAACGGCTCGGCGATTAAGACCTTCGGTGAGAGGACTCTGCTTCTGTCTTTGCAGGGCCGTACATTCGAGTGGACTTTTGTTGTAGTGGCAGTCAATTTCAACATGTTAGGGGCTGATTTTTTGTGCTCACATGGTTTATTGGTGGATCTTGCTAACAGATGCCTGGTTAATGCGCTCTCCTTTTATTCTATTCCCTGCACAGCTCGAGTGACCCCACCAACTGCACAAGCCAACGTCACAGCTGCGGGTGGCAAGTTCCACGCACCGCACTCCTCACTCAGTTCCCAGCACTCACGGTCCAAACGTTTTCGGTGACAGTGGCTAAACATGGGGTGGAACATTTTATTACTACCACTGGCCCACCCGTTTTTGCAAAAGCTCGGCGCTTGGACTCAGCTAAACTGACCATAGCGCGCGAGGAGTTCACCAACCTGGAAAGACTGGGCATCATCAGGAGGTCGAAGAGCCCCTGGGCTTCGCCGCTCCATATGGTCCCAAAGGCTGATGGCTCGTGGCGACCTTGCGGTGATTTCCGCAGGTTGAATAACGCTACAGCGCACGACCGCTATCCGATCCCGCACATTCAAGATTTGTCGGTGCATTTGGCGGGGGCGCGCATTTTTTCTAAAATAGATTTGGTACGCGGTTACCACCAGGTTCCAGTGCGCGCTGAGGACATACCCAAAACAGCGGTAATAACTCCTTTCGGGCTTTTTCAGTTTTTGCGCATGCCGTTTGGGCTTAAAGGCGCAGCGCAGACGTTCCAACGCATGATGGACGTGGTTCTGCGCGACCTCCCCTTCGTGTTCGTCTACTTGGACGACATATTGGTAGCCAGCGCGTCCGAAGTCGAACACGAAAACCACCTCACAGCAGTTTTTCCAGAGGTTGGCAGAGCACGGGTTAATAATTAACCCAGCGAAGTGTCAGTTCGGGGTGGCGTAGATTGATTTTTTGGGGGCATCGCGTCTCTCCAGAAGGAGCGGGTCCTCTGCCCGACAAAGTGCGCGCAATAACAAATTTTCCCCAACCACAAACGGTCAAAGCGTTACAGGAGTTTTTGGGAATGGTGAATTTTTATAACTGTTTCCTCCCTCACGCAGCGCAACTCATGCAACCATTGTATGCTGCACTAAAAAAACAAAAACCCACAAACAAAATTGAATGGTCTCCGGAGCGGGAGCGCGCATTCGCTGAAGTCAAAATAGCCCTGGCAAACGCTGCGTTGTTGGCACATCCAGACCCAATGGCCCGCATAGCGCTCACTACTGACACGTCAGACGTGGCCATAGGACCAGTCGTGGAACAGTATGTAGCAGGAGCTTGGCAACCGCTCGCCTTTTTCAGCAGGACCTTGCGCGATAGTGAACGAAAATACAGCGCATTTGACAGGGAGTTGTTAGCTCTCCACTTGGCCATTCGCCATTTCCAGTTTTGGCTGGAGGGACGCAGTTTCACCGCGTTCGTGGATCACAAGCCACTGACTTTCGCGATGGCCAAGATTACAGAACCGTGGTCGGGCCGGCAGCAGAGACAGCTGGCCGCCATCTCGGAGTTTACTACCGATATCCAGCATGTTGCGGGTAAATCGCTTCTCGGCCTTTTGGCTAAGATCAAGTGTAGTATCTGTTCTTATCAGTTTAATATCTGATACGTCCCCTACCCGGGGACCATATATTAAATAGTTAATATACATGATCATGACATCAGTTTAGTTACACAATTCAAATACCTTGGCGTTGTACTAGATCCTCAACTCAAATTTAATCTTCATATAAAGAAAATTTCAAAAACAGTAAAAAAAAATCTGAACTGCTTTAAATTAATTAGATATTACATACCTTACGAACCTGCTGTACTGTATATGCATTCTATGGTTTTTTTCTCATATATCATACTGTTTGACAGTCTGGGCTCAAGCAGCCCCTTCCACAATAAGACATATAGGTTCATTATATAATCAAACCCTAAAAATCTTGGACAAAAAGCCCATTAGGTGGCATCACTGTAATATTTTAAAAAAATACAACCTATTGAGTTTTGAGAGTTTCATTGACCTCTGTTTACTGAAATTAACTTTCAAATGTTTCCATAAATCAGCACCTGAGCCACTTGCTGGTTTCATCCAAAGACAGGACAGCAGCAGAGCCACCAGGAGTTCTGTTAACAATAACTGTAAAATATTCCACCGCAGAACCACATTTGGACAAACAGCTTTATCTATAAAGGGCAGTCACATCTGGAACACAATGCCAAATGAAATTAAAATAATAACGGACTTTAAAACATTCACTAAAAAGGTTAAAAACTGGCTGAAAAATAAACAAGAATGTACCCATATATGAATTGATTGTCTGCAGGGTGAGAGTGAATGAAGGGAAGGAATGAATGTGTTTGTCTATAGTGAGTGACGAAGGGAGGGAGGCCTGAAATAGGCAAATGTGTGTCAGGTTGTTATATTTGTGTATTTATAATATTTATAATTGTGTATTTATAATGTATTTATGTTTTTTGCATTGATGTATGTGATTATTGTGTATTCCTTTTCTTTCCTTTTTTTTTTTTTTTTACTTGTTTCTCCTTTCTAAAGCCCATCCAGGGACAAGAGTTGCAAATTAGCTAATAGCTATACACTCTGTGCAACACATCAGATTGATTGTCATTGATTAATTGTCTATGTTTATTGCACTGTCCCTGTCAAATAAACAAATCTATCTATCTATCTAAACTTAATGTAGTGGCGGACTGCCTCTCACGCGCCGTGGCGGCTCCAGCCCGCGCAGAGGTAGATTTTGCAGCCATGGTCGCGGACCGGGTTAGCGACGCGGAAGTGGGAAGTGCGCGCGGCCCCAGTCCGCGTAGGGATAGATTATGCAGCCATGGCCGCGGATCAAGTTGCCGACGTGGACGTGTGCGCGCTCCAGTCTGGACCAACAGGGTTAAGGCTGGAGAACAGGGTGCTACAAGATGGTATGCCCCCCCTAATCTGCGATGTCTCCACGGGGCGACCGCGCCCTGTGGTGCCGACCACGTGGCGCCACCGCGTTTTTGACTCGATTCATTCTCTGGCGCACCGGGGGGTGCGCGCGTCGATCAAAATGGTAGGAGAGAAATTTGTGTGGCCGTGCCTGCGCAAGCAAGTCAAGGAGTGGGCAACAGCCTGCGTGGCTTGTCAGCGAGCCAAAATACACAAACACACTAGAGCTCTCTTGGAGCCTTTTCACATCCCGGCTAAGCGATTCGATCACGTGCATGTCGACCCCATAGGCCCCCTCCCGTCGTCACAGGGGTGCACACACCTTTTGACAATGGTGGACCGCACCACGCGTTGGCCGGAAGTGGTTCCACTGGCATCAACCACAGCCGAGGAGGTGGCGCGCGTGTTTCTAACAGCATGGGTAGCGCGTTACGGAGTTCCGTCGGACATTACGTCTGACAGAGGTCCTCAATTTGTTTCCGAGCTCTGGTCAGCGATGGCCCGCAGCCTGGGGATAACAATCCACTGCACTACCGCATACAACCCGCAGGCTAATGGTTTATGCGAACGTTTCCATAGGTCATTGAAAGCAGCCCTCAGAGCGTCGCTTACGGATGCAAATTGGGTGGACAGGCTACCATGGGTTTTATTGGGGTTGCGTTCTGCACCTAAAGAGGATTTAAAAGCCTCCCTAGCTGAGTTGGTTTTTGCGCAGCCACTCCGGCTGCCCGGGGAGTTTCTCCCGGATAATCCTGCGCCAGAGTGCCCCCCCCCCCGCTCAGCAGTTGCAGAGCGACACGGGAGTGAGCACGCTTCCTGGCCCAGTTCATCACAGCTTCCCGTGCGTTTTTGTGCCTTAAGCTTTAAAAGATGCGGAGTTTGTTTTTGTCAGACATGATGCACACCGCCCACCCTTACGCCCACCTTATGACAGACCATACAGAGTGCTGGAAACAGGAGACAAGCATTTTTTGCTAGATTTGGGGGGCAGGAAAGAAATGATTTGTATAAACAGGCTCAAACCCACTTTTGTGTTGGCTGACGAAGTGCTGCAGCTGGCGAGGGCTCCTCGGCACGGCAGTCCCCCTAGAGAGCATTCCCCAGAACACCCACAGAGATTGACTAACAGTTCTAATCCTCAAACAGCAGCTCCACAGTGGGAAGACGCCGTGGGGGTGGTAAAGCCCGCTTACAGCAGATATGGAAGGCGACTGAGGCCCAAGCAACATTTGGACTGATGTGTAATAATGTGACCATGACTTGCAAACTGTATTACATTTGTTCCATCTTAGACGTTTTGGGGGGGGGGGGTCATGTGGCACACATATATGCACATATGTTGATTTCAGATGCTCCACAGACTGTATGCTTATTGTATACTTCACGTCTCAGGGAAACAAAGGGGATGAGCCTTCCAGAGGTAACGGGAGGGTGTGAGATCTGGCCTTTTGTTTCAAGGAGATGGTCTTGAGAGATTTCCTGACCACCGGAGACTAGGAGGTGGATGGTGTGAAGATCGGGGGAAGTTACATTGTGACTGGGATTAAGTACCATGTGACTGTATGTTTGATGTCCTGGTATAAAAGGACAGATGTGAGAAGATTCATCCTTTTTTTCTGCTTTTGAATGTTGGAGAATGTCATTGTGAATAAAGCTGAACCTGAGGAATACACTCAGTCTCATCCTTCACAACTCTCCACATTCTATTTCATTCACAGAACCACTGTAGTTTGTTTCTGGTGTCACTATTGATTTTGCTAATTCAGGACCAACGTTTACAAAAAAATTATTGAAACCACTGACCACATCTTCCATATTATTTATCAAATTGCCATTTTCAATAAAATATTCTGGATAATTAGCATTCTTAGGACGATTACTAATAATCCCATTGAGTACTTGTCATATTCCTCTTAAGTTATTGTTATCCTCTAATATTCTGTTGTAATATTCTTTCTTACAGGTCCTCATTATATTAGTAAGCTTATTTTTATATCTTTTATATTTGATCTCAGCTTCCACTGTTCTGCATTTAATGAATTGTTTATATAATGTATTCTTCTTTTTACATGCATTTATTAACCCCTTGGTGACCCAAGGAATATTTTCTTTTTGTTGTCTGTCACTGTATTGTTTTATAGGACAGTTTTTATTGTACAATGATTGAAATATTTGTAAAAAATTATCATATGCTTTATTTGTCATTTTCATCATAAACTATCTTCCAATCTTGTATTAATAATTCCTTTGTCAGTAAATACATTGATTCTTCGGTTCTTATTCTTTTATATTTAATATTTTTGGTATACTTTTTCTTCCTATAATCACATTGATAGACAACAAAAATCGGCAGGTGGTCACTGATATCATTCAATAAAAGCCCACTCCTGGTATTATTTTCCATAATGTTTGTGAATATGTTATCTATTAGTGTGGCACTGTGTGACGTGATTCTGCTAGGTCCGGTAATTGTTGGATGTAAGCCCATATTGTACATTGTGTTGATAAATTCTTCTGTCAAACTATGTTGTTTTGAGTTCATCAGATCTATATTGAAATCCCCGCAGATGAACATAACTTTGAGTTAGTTTTGCATATATTTTTTCCATCCAGTCCTTAAATAAGTCAATGTTTGATCCAGGTGTTCTACATACACAGCTCACTACTACATTCTTCAAATTGTCCAGACAGATTTCTATTGTAATACATTCAAATAAATCATCCACAGTTACTGACAGATTTTCAACAACCTTGTATTTAAAGCTCTTGTCAACATAAATTGCAACTCCTCCTCCTTTTTTCACTTTTCTATTTATATAATTTAATTCATAGCCATCCATGGTAAAATCCACTCTTTTCTCTTCACTGAGCCACGTCTCTGATATTGCCACAATATTGAATGGCTCTTTAAATTGATGTAAATAATCTTTAATATTATTAAAGTTGGCATAGAGACTTCTGCTGTTGAAGTGGATCATAGAAATATTGAAATCAGATGTGACCATTGTGTTAAACTGATCATCTGTGTAGTAATTACAGTCATTATTGATGGAGCTAAATAAATTATTATCAGGGTCTATGTTATATTCTACGTCCTGTGGGTTGTGATCTGTATATTCAAAAACTTTCAGTTTCTGATGTTCCTGTTTGTTGATCTTTTGATTCATGTTGTTAAATGTCTTGTAGCAGATGAGTATAATCCTGTTCAGTGTCTTACAGTTGTCTGATTGTTACTGTGACTCCAGTTCATAATATTCATTGATATTTGTCCAGTTCCATAATATTACGGATGTTAATGACCTTGGCTTCTTCAGGTGATCCGTTTAATTTGATGAATATTTTACAGTTTGATGTCCAGGTGTTTTGAATCTTTTTCTGCTTTTTCAGGTATCTTGCTTTTCTGGCTATTTCTGCGTTTTCTTTTGTGAGGTGCTCGTTTATGTAAATGTTCGTTCCTTTCAATTTCCTACCTTGTTTCAGCAGCGCAGTCTTGTGTTTTCTGTTCACAAACCTCATGATCACAGCCGGTTTGTCGCCGTTTTTCCTGGGCAGAGGGTGGCAGGACTCAATGGTGTTGCAGTCCAGCTGTATTCCTTTCGACTGCATGAAGGCCGCCACTTGTTGCTCCGTGGATTCCTCTTCTAGCTCACTTCCACTGCTGTCCGCGGCCACTGCTCTCGCGTATGATCGGGGTTTAATGTGGAGCCCCGTGATGATCACGTCGTTCACCCGAATGTTCTGCTCCAGTTCCGACATTCTGCTCTCCAGATACGCCAGCCTCTTTTCCTTCTCAGCGTTCTGGCTCCGCAGCGCTTTTATCTCCTCTACCAGGTCTAGGATGGTTCTTTGCTGCATCTTAACAGCAGAAATCTCTTCCGCCAAGAAATCCAGCGCTTTTTTTATTTCGTCCACCTCCTCAGTCTGCAGAGTTTTCCTGGGAGCCATGATCCCGGCCGATGAACGTTGATTATGATCGTAGGAAAAAAAAAAACACGTGGGAGAAATCCCTTTGTTCTCCCTGAGCATGAGGGGCCTGATTGCTTCACCAGCCACTACTGGCAATTTCTCCTTTTTTCGCACTAGCAGGTTTATTCTCGAGCGGTAGTAACAAAAAAAAAAAAACCCTCAAAACGGCAGCTTTAAACTGCGTTTTAAACAGAAACGAACTGGGAGCCTTTACTTGTGCGTCCTCACCTTACAGGAACCGGAAGTGATAATCTTTGCAAAAGTTATTGGCAGGTAACATCTGCAGAAGGTAATGGAGTGCCTTCAATCTGCTGGGCTGACTGTCAACCCCTCAAAGTGTGTCTTTGCTAAGGCTGAAATTGAATATCTGGGGTTTGTTATCGGAAATGGAGTAATAAAGCCACAAGTGAACAAGATCAGTGCTATTGAGTCCTGTCCCTTGCCAGAAACAAGAAAACAACTTGGATCATTTCTTGGTATGGCTGGATTTTATCATCGCTTTATCCCCCATTTCTCTGCCAGGGCAGCAACCCTGAGTGATTTGACTGGATCTAGATCTCCCAACCAGATCCAGTGGACAGAGGAGGCAGAGGCAGCCTTCCAGGACATCAGGCAGTCATTAAGAGCCCAGTCTTGTACAGTCCACATTTTGATGAACATTTTATTCTTCAAACTGATGCTTTGGCAAGAGGTCTGGGGGCTGTTCTTCTACAGGGGCCACCAGATTAGTGACACCCAGTGGCCTTCATTAGCCGTAAGCTGTTTCCCAGGGAGATGAGGTATTTCAACAGTGGAGAAGGAGGCACTGGCAATCAAGTGGGCGCTAGATTCATTAAAGTATTACCTCCTTGGATGAGAGTTCACGTTGGAAACAGACCACAAGGCTCTCCAATGGCTGGAAAGATTGAAGGATACAAGTGGAACAATTACAAGGTGGTACCTTGCAATGCAACCATACTGTTTCACCATCCATCATATTCCAGGCAAAGACAACTGTACGGCAGATTACCTCTCTCGCTGTCCCAGCA
Organism: Pholidichthys leucotaenia; assembly: GCA_020510985.1. Lineage (NCBI taxonomy): Eukaryota > Metazoa > Chordata > Actinopteri > Cichliformes > Pholidichthyidae > Pholidichthys > Pholidichthys leucotaenia. The sequence continues at coordinate 26,769,852 of CM035843.1, forward strand.
AGAGATTTGAAGAGGGGGAGTGTGTGATAGCTGTATCAACAGCCACACAGTGGAACTGATAATTTGGTAATATTCACCCACCTAGCATTCACATCAATTAGATATATTGTTAACATTTGAGGGTGAAGCTGGTTTAAATGCAGAGGCCAATAAAGTGGACTGAACCATCTGCCGTGACAGCATGGGGGAAAAATGGAGCTACTTTGTATTGCATTCCACTGTTATTTCTGTAGTTTCTACCTTTTAATTTAAGATGGTTTATTCTGCTGGTATAGAGGTTGAGTTTTTCCTCATTTTGGGAGGTCAGTTTGTTGAGTTCAGGTCTTGCTATGTTGAGCCTTATTTTTTGAGTAGAGTTCTGTTTAGTTGCCATCTTTTAAACAAATGGACTATTTTTATTGTGTTTTTGAGCTTTCTGTCTACTTGGGTATAACAGAACCCAGATTTTGGGAATTATACCTGTGTCGGTATGTCTTTTGACTGCTTGGTCCCACACACCCAGGTAAATGGGGAGGGTTGTGTCAGGAAGGGCATCTTGCATAAAATCTTTGCCAAATCAAACATATGGATCATGACAAATGAGCCTTTCATACCGGATCAGTCGAGGCCCGAGTTGACAGTGACCGCCCCACCCGGGTCATACCAAAGACCATATAAAAATGGTACTTCCTGCCCTCTAACTTGGTGCTCAGCATAATAGAATGGGGGAAGGAAAAATTGTAACCATGGACAACAGATGGAAATTAGCCACTGGGTACAATCTGGCAAGTTTACATTGATTTATTATCAGTGTTCATCAACTTGCATTGTCCTTAAAAACAACAGTTTATAATCGGTGCTGTTAACCAGCAGGGTGCCGGTAGAAATTGGGCTACTGTTGGTCAAAGATCGAGGAGGAGGAAAGGGGGAAGGCATGTTTTGAGGCAGAGAGAGAAAAGGTAGAAGTGTGGAGGTGAGAGTAGGAACTATGGTTGGTAAAGGCAGAGAGTTGGCTGATATGATGGAGAGAAGAAAGGCAGATATGCTGTGTATACAAGAAATCAGATGGAAGGGAAGCAAGGCTAGGAGCACTGGAAGTGGATTCAAACTGTTACCATAGTATAGATAGGAAGAGAAATGATGTAGGAGTAATCATGAAGGAAGAGCATGTGAAGAGTGTTCAAGGCAAGGCAAGTTTATTTGTTTAGCACATTTTGTGTGCAAGACAATTCAAGGTGCTTTACATAAAACATTAAGGCATTACAGCAAGTTGCAAAAGAAATACTTAAGAATTTAAAAGCAAACTAAAAAAATATATAGAAACAAGCTAAAATAGAATAAGACTGATAATGTCATAAACGGCCCGGTAGAGGCAGAACGAAGACCCAAATGCTGGAGCTGTGAGTTTGCAGGGATTATAATAAAACACAAAAATATAACAAGAACAAAACAGGATACGTGGGACACGGATGAATAAGGCTGAAGTGTGGAGCGCACGCCACTAAGTTTGAAATTAAAAAATTATGAGTCTGAAGCTAGATATCAAAGGTGTTATATTGAATGTTAGCATGTATGCCCCACAAGTTGGATGTCAGGTAGAAGAGAAAGGAATTTTGGAGTAGAGTGTGTTCCCCCCTGGGGGGGGGGGGCAGACCTTGATGGGCATGTAGGTGAAGGGAACAGAGGTGATGAGGAGGTCCTGGGTAGGTATGGTCTTAAGGAGAGAAATGTGGAAGGACAGATGGTTGTGGATTTTGCTGAAAGGATGGAAATGGCTGTGGTGAACACATACTTCAGGAAGAGAGAGGAACATAGGGTGACTTACAAGAATGGAGGAAGGTGCACACAGGTGGACTACTGTATCTGCAGAAGGATCAATGTGAAAGCGATAGGAGACTGTAAGGTGGTGTCAGGGGAGAATGTAGGATGACTTTGGAAAGCAAGGAGGTAAAGCTAGTGAAGGGTTATCCAAACCATATTCTTAGTTGATCATTGGGAGATGATTATGGCATTACAATGTAAAGAGGGTGTCCTGGATTTTCTTCATATTAATAAATGTCCGTTGTTGACCTCGTGGATAAATAAAGTGCAGAGTCAAAGATGCCCTCTCTGGGTATTCATTTACATCTTGACCAAGAAGGGAAAATGTCATGTCACGCACGCAGGCGACGGCCACGAGAAGATTCAAAGTCTCAAAACAGAACAGACAGTTTTAATACATTAGACTAAACAGATAAACATTGTTTTAAGAATGCTGAGTCAGTAGTGTTCAAGGTGGGGCGGGATCCTTGCCGTCTCATGGGAAAAGTACTGGGTGTAGTCATTTATGATTACAGAAGACAGAATGAACGGAAAATATAAAAAATTGCTACAACAAGGTAAGAAGGTATAAGACTTAACAAGCCATTAACCCAGAAATAGCTATCCGTCTACTTTATACAAGTAATACACCATATATTGGTGATCGTTTGAGAATAACTTACGCAGTTTTGGTTGTCACCTCATAAGGTGTGGGTGGAGACGGGAAGGTGGACTTGTACCACCTGAACACTGTGTGTGCTTTTCTAACACTGGCATGCTAACTAAGTAGCCAACCAACCATATGCAACCAGAAGTTTTTTTTTTTTTTTAAGGCCTGAAAGTTTTAAAATATTTTCATTTGAACTGTACAGGTCTAAGTTGCATTAAATCAGAAATGTGTAGACTTGTTATACCCACTCAGTGGCGTCGGACAGGGGGAGGGGGGTGGTACTGTGTACCCAGGGCCCACTGCAGAGAGGGGGCCCTCGAAAAGCCTGGAATGAAAAGGGTTATGGGGTTGCATTTTACATTTCTAATTAATAATGTCATAATGAAATTCACCCTAACTGAATGAAGTGGTTGAGAGACTGAATTTTGCATTAACAGTAATTATGGATATTCTCTGAGGCCCCATCACCCCTTTAAAAAAAAAAAAAAGTGCAAAATGGTTTAATCCACTCCTGCACGGCTGCACCGGCTGGTTCAATTTAGTTACTTTAGACTGGTCCCGGTCAGCCAGAGGAGCAGGAGGAGAGAAAACAGTCATGTCTCTCCTCAAGAAATTTAAATCAGGATATCAAAAAAGAAAAGTGAAGGAGACAAAATTATGGGAAGGGAGCCAGCTTCTCACCAGTTTCTTTGAGAAGAGAGGTGAGCAGTACAACTGAATTAACCCACGGTTTAAGCTAATAGCAGCAGCAGCTGTCTCAGACTGAATCAGCACATTAGTGAAAAAAGTTTGTGCTTTATTTTGACAACATATTAATAATTACTGTCATAAATTCATCAGTATCAAAGTTATTACCAGTACATCATCATTTGACACTGAGATGTCAGACCTCGTGGTAAAAACAGTTCAACTTTGTATTGGCATTTTAGCACTTCCTCTGTGATTGATCCTGACAGATTTAGTATGTCAGAATTGGTCAAGCGAAGCAGAGGAGGCAAATAGTCCAACTTTAAGACCATAATGAATGATGAATAAGGTAGAGCCTAATTATTATGTAACTTGCTATTGGTGCATTTGAGTCAGATTTAATGCTTTATAAAAACTAGTTGATCTTGAAAAATGGCAGTCTTATAATTTTTTCTTAATTCAGTGCATTAACTCAAAAAAAAAATTCTCAGGGAGTGCCATTCATCAGAAGGTGTCCAGTCTGCATGGGATTATAAAATGCAGAGTAGAATAAGTTCACAATACAAAACATGACTCGTATGCCTTTGTAGGTGTAAAGGGGCCAATATATAGTACGAAGTGTCTATTTGGATGTAAGGAGTGTGCATGTGTGTGCGTGACATTTTTTTTTAATTAGCTTTCTCATTTGTTTAAGGGATATTTACACATTTTGTTAGTTTTGAGTTGTTTATGTATTTGTTTACCAGTTTACTCCAAGTGATGGGTGTGATCTAGTGATTTGGGGTTTTGTATTTTGAGGGAATTAAGCAGGGGATTATGAAATGTGGTTTTCATTAGTGTTATTTTCTACCACTAGGCTGTGCTGTTGCACATGAAAAAAAATGTGTTTTGTCAGCATAGAATAAGATTGGTTTCTATGGAAACAGAAACCTGGGGACATTAGTTTTTTTCCCGTCTTGTGAAAATTTTTCATGGTCTGTGGAATAGAGGGTATGCACATGATGTCACAGAACAGAACTCATGGCAGTTACAAAACACTGAGTGGCAAAAATGATTGGCAGCTAAAACACAAAAATACACAGTGTTCAATCACAGCAGTACACATTGTGGAGAAATAATCTAGTCAAGTAGTGATGTGACTAAATATTTTGTGTGGTTTTTATGTTTTGCTGCATGCAAACTAAAGTTGCCACGTGTGTGCCACTTAGTGCCGGGTAACTACGGTAACTGCCAAGAATTCTATTCCAGTGCATCCCCTCTATAAAGTTGTTTTTGGGGAATTTTTGGTCAGTCAGTCTACTCTCTCAAATAATAATAAAAATGAGTGAATTCTGACCATCTAACTTTTGTTATACTGGCAATTAGACATTTTCTTAATATAGAGGTTAAACTAAGATTGTATTTATAGTCTTTGTCTTATATTGTTTTATACCGTGGGGAAAAATATGCGTGAGATATTGATCAAGTGAGCATGGGGGCCCACCAAGATGGTTTGTACATAGGGCCCAGAATTTCGTGCTGCACCCCTTTACCCACTTGCAACAAACCAATGTAGACCTGTGAATAACCCTACAGGTCAGAGGGAAAAACTGATAAAACCTCTTTACCACATGTCCGGACTGTGATGTCTGTACTTTTTATTTGAAGTTATTTTATCTTTTGGTTTCACCTCACAATTATTAAAGGTCCACAAATACTTAATCTCCAGACAGATCCAATCCACACAGAGAAAATGCACCCAGCTGAGGTCTGGTCTGTTTAAAGTGCCTGCTGAGGACTGACAGGACTGGGTGTGTACATTAGTGTTGTGATGAAGATAAAGGCGTTTTCTGCTCTGAGAGCTTTAATTAGAGTCTTGGTTGGCACACCTTGCCCTGAAGAGACTTTATATCATTTCATCCAAATTTCAAGAAAAGCAACCCACGCCAAGAACAAACCCTGAAGACATGCACCTTTGCAGCCATGTGTGTCCCCCCTCATGTGGGAAGGACAATTTGTGGGCGAGTGTGGGTGAGTTGAAACGAGATGAAAGGAGTCCTCGCTGCTGAACTGATGCCCCACAGCAGCATCGATGTTTCCAGTGCCAGACAGACCTTTTCTGAACCAGCCCTAAGATCTCATTCCAGCACATGCATGCCTCATTGTTGGGCTGAAGCCTTTGGAGATCCAGCGTTAGCGCACGCCCAAACAAAGAGCAAGCCAGTGACTTGAGAGGTGTTGAGGTGACCGCTCCCACTGAAGTTAGCGGAGAGAAACGTTACGATATTTGTTTGTTGAAATAGTAGAGACAAAAAAATCTCTTTAGTTGTCATAATTTTTAGTTGTTAAACTAGATAGATAATGCTGTAAAGTAAAAGGGAAAGAGAGGGACAAGTGGTTTGGCTTTATAATTACCAGTAGTAGCCCAATGAGGGGGGGAAAGGGAGGGATTTGGGGGGGGAAAATTAATGATTAAATGAAGTTATATTCTTGTCCTCGTCTTTTTCCAAAGTCATCCCTCATTCGTGTCACTGTCTAGTTAATGTCACATTTAATGACCTTTAATTAAACGTTGAATGAACTGGAAATTACCATAATTACACATTTTCCATTAGCTGTCAACAAACCAATAACTGACCCTGTCAGTGTTCACAGTATTGGCTGACAAACAACCACTGCGCCAGACGGATGTGTGGGGTCATTTACCGAGCGTCATATCAGTCTGACATGATCCGCATGGGAAGTGCTGAATTAGATTTTTATGTAAAATTGATCTGACTGCTGGAGACTTTAAACATTTTAAACTATTCATGAGTTCATAGTGTAGCATGAAGCTCACAGTGTGAATTCTGAGCTTCAGTGCAAAGCTGTTAATTTACCGCCTATCAAAGTTCCCATTTTCCCTTACAGCTGCAAACTTAAAGGTCTGATGACACGATTTTGACATTTTTTAGCATGTTGTGTAAACCCAAAAGTCATTGTCGATGATCAATATAATATTTACAACCACGCCTGCATAAACTAGTTATCATCAAAAAACCGCAGCCGCTAACTGGACTGTGGTGCTGCCCACCGAATGAAGGGCGGCACCACCATAACGTAAGCAACAGAACGGACTCCGGTGTTGTTGACTGGAATGACAGCAGCTTTGTAGCTCACAGTTTCTCTGGTTTCTTGTTTTAATTTTACGGCTATGCCTTCACGTTGTGTCACAGGCTTAGATAAACAGCAGGCTGTGAAAGACCACAACACATGCTTCAGCTCCAACTGTCATAAGCCTCCTCGTGCGCTTTTATGCAGGAGGAGCGCACGAAGAGAGGAAGGATTAATGGATTTATGCGCAGCTTTGACCTACTTTCTGTGAGCGCATGCTGATGGCTCGCCGGTCCGGCCATGTCCCCTCTCTCATTATCACCAGCTGATTCCCACTCGCTGATCATCTTTCCCGGTCCTCGCCCAGGTGCTTCTCATCACACCATCACCAGCTGTGCATGTACTTAGCGGCCGTTTGCCAGTCACGCACTGCTGGTCCATAGTATTGTCATCTGTGCTGTTAGTCTGACATTATTTTCAGCACTCTCACGACATGTTAGTCACTCCATGTTCGCCGTGGTTCTCGTGCATCCTTGAAGCGATGTCGGCTCTGGGGTGCACCTGTGGCTAACACGTCTCCTCCCTTTCGTTCGCTGGGCGATGCCAGCCCCCAAACGCCATCAGTCAGTGTGTTTGTGTTTTTTGTACGTCTTCACCTTTTTGGGAATTGTCTGTCTTTCTGTATTAAATGTGCTGTGGTGAACCCTGCACGTCATGACCCTCCGTGCGCTCTTACGCAGCGCACGGAGGGTCATGACAAGGAGCGCACGAGGAGGGGAAGGATGAATGGATTTACGCACAGGATTCACCACAGCACATGTATTGAACATAAGACTGATGACAACAGTTCCCAAAAAGGTGAAGACTTACAAAAATAAACAGAAACACTTACAGTTGGCGTTCAGGGCTGACATCGCCCAGCGAACATGGAGAGGAGACATGTTAACCACAGTTGTGCCCAGGGCCGACATCGCTTCAAGGGGCGCAACAAAACCACGGCTGTGTGGAGTGGCTAACACGTCATGATAGTGTTGGCAATATTGGCTGGCTGACAACACGGCAGATGATGCACACAAACCATGAACAGCTGACTGTCAAAGAGAGAGGGTGTGGTCAGACCGGCGAATCTTGGACAGTGCCCACCTGAAAGTGAGTCAAAATGGCACATAAACCACATGTACAAAACATAAAAAAAAGACAAGAACTCAAAAGATAATTCATAATAAACCCAATGTCTGAGCCACAGAGAATGCACTGCTATGACTTTATTGAAAAATCGGGTTTAAATAAATTATATTTATGAACAAAAAATTTGTTGCAATATCTGAAACAAAAGAATAGCACTCGGTGTTCCCCTGCCGTGTGTTTGCCACCGCTGCTGCTGCGCCGGCCATGTGTGCCTCTCCACCGTCATTCTCTGAGTCTGACTCGCTTGGCACGATGCCCGCTTGGCACGACTCAAACTTATACGGTCTGATGCCCCCAGATTCTTCATTATCACCACATTCTTCTGAACTATAATCATCTGAAGATTGGACAACACTAACCAATTCCAGACTACATGTGCTGGAACCATCGTCGATGTTTTCTACCGTTTCGATCCTGCGTGTACAATTGGCAGCCAAGCGCTGTGTTCTGTCGATGACGTTATAACATGGCCAGGGGCTTTTCCAGCCACTGACACAATTGGTGACGTGGCACGCGTGAAAAAAAGCCTGTTTGACTGAGAACTGCACAGACCAACCTATTTTGTCATATTGAAATTATGTGTTGCAAAATTAGATGAAGTCAAAATAGTGTCGTCAGACCTTTAAAGATGCACTCCGGTGGCTATAAATCCCCTATAAAAATAAATCTACATTGTCTAAAATGGTATCTTATGTCCTTTTTTCCTACAAACAAAACCTTTCATCATCTTACAGTTTTGTGTCAAAATATTTTCACACACCCCCACACCAAATGCCAGAATCGGTGACTAGACCCAACCTACATACCACAAGGCTAATAGTGGCTAGTGCTACATTATCAGAATAAATCCTGTGATACTTACTACCAGTTATACTTACCGGTTGAAGGACATGCTAAGTTTTATGCATGGAGGCCCAGGATAATGACTGAAACTGCATCGGTCCTTAAAAGCAGTTTAATGGTGAAACTCATCTTCATTTGGGTCACGTGTTAAAGAAGCTGCCCAAAAATGCTAACTGGCCTTGGAGGTTAACTTCAGTTAGACTAGAGAGTTCTGATTGGCTCAACACTACTCACGTGCCACCAGCTGTATGTAGCTACATTATCAAAAACGCTTTGTTGAAACTTGCATTTTTGAGGGGGCGGGGCTTACGTGAAACTTTAACACATGAGATATTTGAGTGGTTTTGCTCTTGATAGGTCTTGTAAGCAGTGTTGTAGTCGAGTCACCACATTCCGATGCCAAGACCGAGTCCGAGTCACCACATTTCGAGTCTGAGTCACCACATTATTTCAGAGATGAGCTTCAAAGTGCTTTGCAAAATTTGCATTTCTCCCTGTGTTTCCTTCTCCCTTTCTCCTCATACTCCTCATGATCGGTGAATCCGAACTGAACGATTCATGATTTGGAAGGCATAATTGACTCATCAATGTACGGCTTTTTTTCTCGATAAGAAGTAGCATCGCAGTAACTCATGCAAGAGAGGTCAAAATTAGACGTGTACTGCACAACACAGTACTACTTGCAGTCATGTATGCATGCACTGCATAATGTATGCATGCACTTAGCACAGTAGGCATAGCAGCAAAGTAGTGCATAATGTTTTCACATTATGCACCGCGTACTGTACCGCAAGTGCGTTTGCATAGTGAGCAGATATATGTACTAGTGCATGTACTGCCAAAACTTGCTAGTCTGTACATGTATAGTGAATCAACAAGAGAAAAGATTAATCCACCATGTACATGTACTAGTACATGAACGGTGCAACACTGTACATGCACATGTACTAGTACTTGCGGAGGTCATGTATGCATGCGCTGCATGTGTATGCACTAAGCGCAGCCAGACTAGCAGCAAAATAGTGTGGTGCATAATGCTTTGCATTATACACCGCGTACTGTTACCGGATGCATGTTTACATTGTGAGCAAATCAACAAGCAAAAAGATTAATCCACCTCAGCCAAATCTTACAAGTGCACGATACCAGTCTATGGGAAAGCCAGCGACAAGCAAGATAGAAGTAGTGACAAGGGCGTAACTTTGGGTTAACATTGGGAGGGGATTAAGATCTCTGCCCATATAGATAGATGTACTTTATTGATCCCAAACTGGGAAATTACAGTATAAGGATTTTTTTTAAAGCAAAATAAGTCAGCATATGTGTCCGAGTGTGGAGGAAGAGTACAGAGTCTTTGATAAAAGGACAAGGGTAATTTACCTCTTTTATTTCCATTATAATACAATGGAGGATCAGCGAATCGGAGGATCCTCCATTATATTATAATACAATGGAGGATATATATATATATATATATTTATAGTAATATGTATATATGTATAGGTTCCAAGGTTGTCATAGCCAGGAGCGACACTGGGGTTAAGCTCCCAGTGCTCATAAAATGCTCCTTACGGCGTGCGTCTCGAAAAGCCTCTGACAACTAAGTCCAACTCCTAGCCTGCCTGTGTGGTTTAGTCTCTAAGCCTGGCGGAACTGCTTTTACTAATAGGAGAAGGGGCAAGGGCAGATCTCTGGCGCCTTAAAACCAGATGCTTCGGGTAGATGGTGGCTCGTCAACCTGGGAAGGTAGCCCATCTAGGGGAAGGTAAACCCTGATTTCAAACCTCCGCTGCCTTGCGGCACACCCGGTCACGGGAAAGGCTTCGGGAGTCAACCCTGAGGAAAAATCCGGAGTTGGAGCCCCTAAGGCACTTCTCTGTTGTGCTCAACATCGTTCTGGCAGCTCCTGCGACGGCACTGGTGCCAAACTATAGCAGCCCTGCTGTTCCTTTGGATTCATCAGTGACGTGGAGAGGGGGGACATGCTGCATGGGTAACATCTTGTCCTCCATATCTTCCTGCCCAGGCTTGAATCCTACCAACGCCCAACGCTGGAAGGTAGAACACCGGTGCGCATCGGCCTTTTCAGCCACAGGCGGTGCTGTTCCAGCAGAGTAGACATTTAGGATTCTCTTCCATGGTCATCATAGACTGACGGAGGCCGCCGCCGCCGACATATGTATACTAGCTGCTCTTGTTTTTTCTTGCCTTCTGATTGTTGCTCTGAGTGTTGCTATCCCTGTGCTGTTGCAATCCTGGAATTTCCCCATTGTGGGACTAATAAAGGCTTATCTTATCTTATCTTATTATTAATAACAGTAGCAAAAAGAATTTCAGTCATTTACCAAGCATATCTTCAGCCTTGTAATGGTTTATTTATGCTACTACGAAGCAGCAGACCTACTTTAAGGGGTCGTTGACTGAAAAATGTTGTGTTTGTAGGTTTTTTTTTTTGGTTACTTATTTGTACCCGTAGGTAGACTTGGTTTGCAGTCTGGTGACAAGCCACTGGCTGCTGGTCGCTGCGTGCGCGAGCGCCCTAAACCTACATGTTTTTGGTGTGCGGGAGGAAACCGGAGAAATCCCGGAGTAAACCCGCGCAACACGGGGAGAACATGCAAACTCCACACAGCTCACTGTTGGTCGGGGGCTGGGATCGAACCCACGATCTCATGATCCCCGCGATCCCCCGGCCGAGGGTAAAACTGTGCTGCCACAGTGCTAAACCACTGCGCCACCGTGCAGCCCTTTTAACTGTCTGAAATGAGTCTACTGGTCACCTAATTATCAGAAAATTTTCAAAGCAGTCAGTTCTCTTCAAAATCACAGCCTTTATCTTGTTTTTCTCTCCCAGAAATGCCAGAAACTTTTTTTTAAACTTTGTTTAACCAGGTGAGTCTCATTGAGATTCTGAATCTCTTTTACAAGAGCCATTTTTGACCTTTTTGTGGAATTCTTATATGTCATGTCCAGTGTTGGGAGTAACGCGCTACAAAGTTACTGTACTGTAATGCCACTACTTTTGCAGTAAAGTGCTGTGTAATGAAATTACTGTTTAAAAATTCAGTAATGCGTTACAGTTACTGAAATTTAATCAGATGTGTTACTCACGTTACTCGTTTTATTAATATGGATAGATATTTTAGCGCAAATAAATACAAACTGACCCTACCTAGCTAACGAGCCGTCAGTTAAAGAGCCTCTTCACTGCTGCAGCCACAAATGGAGCTTGCTCCTGCTGGGAAAAGATGAAGCTGCTTGTTTTGGTTTTTTTTGTTTTTTTTTCCACAATATCTTTATTGAACCTTTTTTTTTTAACAAACATGATACAAACAATCAAACACTAACACTAAAGTACTACAAAAAAAAAAAATAAAAAAAAAAAAAAAAATGCACTAAAAACACCAACAACCACCAGCAAAATCAAGTCTTCAACAATGCTCCTCTGTTTAGTCTAGACAATCCAATACATAAGTATACATATTATGTTCACCAGTTTGGAATTTACAAGGTCCACACACATCATTCACCTTCTTCAAAAGTTATGTTTAAATTTTTTACATAATCAATAAAAGGTCTCCATATATTCTCAAACACAATTTCCTTTGATTTCAGTATATATGTTATTCTTTCTAATGGAAGGTTTGTTAACATCTGTCTTAACCACTGAGTCACATCTGGTCTATGAGTCTTTTTCCATAATAGTGCAATACATTTTTTGGCATTAAGCAAACTGAGGTCTATGAATGTTCTTTCACTTTTATTAAAATTATGCTTTTCTGGGTACAGACCCAACAAAAACAATTTAGGATTCAATATGATTTGTTTTGAGATTATTTTTTCAATTGTTACCCTCACCTCTTCCCAAAACATTCTTATTAATCTACATTCCCATACACAATGAAATAAAGTTCCTTTACTTTCCATGCATTTTGTGCATGTATCTGGTATATTTTTGTTATATTTATTTAACTCCTCCGGTGTAACATACATCCGCATTAACCATTTGAAATGTATCAATTTAAGGCGTACATTTATTGATTTGGTTTGAGCTTCTGTACAAGCCAATTCCCATTGTTCCTCTGAAATTTCAGTTTGCAGATCTTCTTTCCAGTAGTTTAATCTTTTCAGTGAATTTTCACTTGAAGATAGTGTCAATGAGTTATAAAACTCTGAAATAATACCCTTTCTTTTACTATCTTTCATCATCATTTTTTCCAAGGATGAATAAATAGGTCGAGTGAGAGCTTTATTTTGATTTGATCGAATAAAGTTTCTAAGTTGAAGATATTTAAAAAAATGTGTTCTATTGAGATTAAATTTGATCCTCAGCTCTTCAAAAGACATTATGTTATCTGCACATGGCAAATATAAATCCTGAATCTTTTGTATCCCTTTTAAATTCCATACTTTAAATACAGCGTCCGCTCTCCCTGGTTTAAAATATTGATTACCCCATATTGGACTAAATTGTGACAGTAACTGTGGTTCTTTTAAATAGTTTTTAGCTTCACACCATATTTTGATCATATGCTTTACAAATGGATTTTTAACTTGTTTTTGTAATTTTTTTGCCGAATCTGAGTATATGAATATGGGAAGAGGTAAAGGCAAATTGTATGATTCCATTTCAGTCCAGTGAGGGAGATCATTTGATGAAAAATAATATGTCATAGACCTCAGTTGTGCCGACCAATAATACAACATAAAATTTGGACATTTCAGACCTCCACGATCAAATGGTAAATATAATAAAGACAAACGTAATCTAGCCCTCCTGTTGTTCCATATAAATTCCACTAACTTTTTTTTAATTCTTGAGAATAAATCTAAAGGTGGTGATAAGGGAATGTATTGAAATAAATAAAGTATTTTAGGTAAAATATTACTTTTAAGTATATTGATTCTCCCGATCATCGACATTGGTAGTGACATCCATCTCTGAGTTAACTCATTGATATCTGACATTAAGGCTTCATAGTTGACACTGGCGACTGATTCTAGCTTAGGCACTATTTGGATTCCTAAATATTTAAACTGATTTACAACATTGAATTGATTTACCTCAGGAGCTGGGTAATTTCTCTGGGTCTCATTTAGCATTAATATTGAAGATTTAGTTTTATTTATTTTATATCCTGATATTTCCCCAAAATTCTTTATTAAATTCAACAAGGTTGGAATTGATTTTTTTAGATTCGACATAAACAAAATTATGTCATCGGCGTACAGGGAGATTTTATGTTCTGTTGGTCCAACTTTAATTCCATATATTTGTGAATGTAAACGTATCGCTATCGCTAAAGGTTCAATTGCCATAGTAAACAGTAAAGGTGAAAGTGGACAGCCTTGTCGACATCCTCTATTGATTTTTATTGGTTTTGAAATATTGTTATTTGTTAGGATTTCTGCTGTAGCATTATTGTATATTATTTGAACCCATTTTATGAAATTATTTCCAAGTCCAAACCTTTGTAGGACTTCAAAAAGAAAGGGCCATTCAACTCTATCAAAGGCCTTTTCGGCGTCCAGTGATAGGAGAGCTGTATCCGGTGCTTCTTTATTAAAATAAATAATATTAAATAGTCTTCTTACATTATGGAAGCCTTGTCTTCCCTTTATAAAGCCATTCTGATCTCGATTAATAATATTTGGTAAAATTTCTTGTATTCGTCTTGCTAAAATTTTACAGATTATCTTAAGGTCGGTGTTTAATAGGCTTATTGGTCTCATATTTTCACATTTATTAGAGGGCTTACCTGGTTTTGGCAGCAGTATAATTAAGGCATTATTTATGTATGATGGTAAATTATTATTTTGAAATGCTTCTAAAACCATTTCCAAAAAAGGTTTTATTAATTTATTTTTAAATTTCTTATAAAGGTCAACTGGAAGACCATCTGGTCCTGCACTTTTTCCTGATTTCATATTATCAATGGCTAGCCCAACTTCTTCTTGACTAATTTTAGACTCCAATATCTCCCTGTTTTCATTTGGAATACACGGTATAGATAGTTCGTTCAAAAACCCATTTAGTTTTGTTAAATCAAATTCATTTTTAGTATCATATAATTTTTCATAGTAATCTCTAAAGGCTCTGTTAATTTCTAAAGGATCTATAACTACCTGTCCGTTACTTATAATACTAGTAATTGGTGTTTTAATTTCTAATTGTTTAATCTGCCATGCCAATAATTTTCCTGATTTTTCACCTTGTTCATAAAAAGATTGTTTCAATCTTAGAAGACTCGAGGCAGCTCTATTCGCTGATTTTTTGTCGTATTCAGCTCTCAAAATCAGTAATTCATTCTCCAACCTTGGGTCACTTCCTGCATACACTTTTTCCTGAAGACTTTTCATTTTATGTTCCAATTTAGCTCTCTCCTCTCGAGTCTTCTTAGATTTTGATCCTGTATAACTAATAATATGTCCCCTAATAAAAGCTTTGAAAGCTTCCCACTTTACACATGCTGATGTTTGTGTAGTATTGATGTCAAAGTACTCGTCTATCTGTTTTTCTATATACTTGACAAATTCCTCATCCTGAAGCCATTTATGCTGAAATTGCCATCTACCTGATTCCTTTGTCAATTTTTTATCTACATATATTAGACAACAGGGTGCATGATCAGAGATCACGATGTTATCATAAAAGCAGTTTTGAATCTTGGATCTTAATTCTGTGGAAATCAAAAAATAATCAATACGTGAGAATGTCTTGTAGGTACTGGAATAACAAGAATAGGCTTTAACTTGTGGTTTCATTTCTCTCCATATATCTAACAATCTCAATTCTTTCATAAAATGATTAATAGTCATCCTACATCCATTGTGCGTACAATCCAGTCCTGTTGATCTATCTGTACCTGGATTCAATGTACAATTAAAATCCCCTGCAATTATATGTTGCCCTGTAAGTGATGATAAAATAAGAAATAAATTAGCAAAGAACTTTTGATCATCTATATTGGGACCATATAAGTTCACAAGATTTATATTTTCTAATAGCAAAGAACCTTGAATGATTACATATCTTCCAAATTTGTCTCCAATTACATTTTTCACTTGAAAAGGGACTGATTTATGTATGAGAGTCATAACTCCCCTGGCCCGGGATGAAAATGATGAGGTGAATACACTTCCTTGCCATCTACTCCTAATTCTTTTTATATCCTCCTCTATTAGATGAGTTTCTTGTAAAAACACAATTTTTGAACCCATGTCTTTTATTTTATTCATAACTTGTTTAAGTTTTTTTAAATTTTGTAGACCTCTGCAATTCCATGAAGTTAAATTAAGATTAACACTTTGGTTTATGATCAATAGAGAGTTTGGGATTACCTTGCAGTGTAAACATGCTCATACAGAGAAGCAAAAACATGAGTGGTTGAACATTCATCCTACAAACTACACACAAACAAATTCCCCCTTCCCACACTTGTGGCGAACCCCCCAAAATCAAAAGAAAAATTCCGTCTCCCGATATAGCCATCGACCGCTCCACACCCACGGGGAACAGCCTAAGCCACTCCTTCTTCATCCTCCCAATCACCCTAACTCTACTGCTTTTAATGACGTAACATTAACTCTCCTCTGTAGTTTTCCAACTTAACTCCAAAATTTTTAACAACTTTGTACATCATAGTTTTTTTTTTTGTTTGTTTTGTTTTTGTTTTTTTTAATATATAATACAATCTATATTTTGTAAACTTGCTGTTTACTTCAAGTCAGTCAGATGCCTGTGCAAATGCTTAATTATTCTACCTTATATTTTGTTCATGCTTAGCTCCCACCAGTCTCTTCTTCTTCTTTGATCTTCTTGATGAACTCCTGCGCCTCCTCTGGGGTCTTGAAGATGTGGGTTCTGCCCTCATACGTGGTCAGCAGTCTCGCAGGATAGATTACACCATGACGAATCCCAAGGTTGCGCAGCTCCTTACGTATGGGATCAAACTGCTTCCTCAATTGTTGGATTCCTGTGGCCAAATCTGGGTAGAACCGCACCTGCTGATCCTGGTGTTTAATCTCTCCTTTAGCTCGTGCAGCGTTGAAGATCTTCATCCTGTCTCTGTTGCTAAGAAACTTCATAATTAAGGTCCTCGGCGGTCCCTTATCTCTCCGTGGGCCAATACGATGTGCTTTCTCCAGAACCACTGCTGATTGCAGCTCCGCGCTGCCCAGCACCTCCGGAATCCACTTTTCCAGAAAGGAACATACGTCCCGACCTTCTGATTCCTCTGGAAGACCCACCAGCCTCAAGTTATTCTGTCTCGACCGAGATTCCAAATCCAAAATATTATCTTCTAGACATTTTTTTTTTTTTTCCAAAGTGCGCACCTTTAATTGAAGACGGGTGACGTCATCTTCAGCACTAGCGAGACGGAGCTCCATCTGCGCCGTTCGTTCTACACAGTCACCCAATTCCTTTCTTATTCCTTCCAACGCTGTCATAATCCCATCAAATCTAGAGGAAAAGTCCGCTCTCATTGAACTCATGGCAGCCATCAGCGCATCTGCGCCGCTCCCCGCAGATATCGCACCGTTGCCAGCCTCCTCCGCCATATATGGAGTTTTGTTTGCTGCGTCACAGACCTGAAAGTCCGTTAATTTGGACTGTTTCGGCGGCTCGCTTTTTCCTTTACCTAGTTTTCCAGCCTTAGGCTTCGCCGACATATCCTCGCCCAAACGCTGGGATACGTTCTGTCCCAAATGAGAGAGTTATTTGCCGATTTTTTTCTCCAGGAGCAGAGCAGAGTGAAACACGTCCGTCTTACGTGGCAGCCATAACCGGAAGTCAAGCTGCTTGTTTTTGTGGAAATAGATTATTTTTTCTTTGTCACAGTGAAAGATAAAGGCATATTGGTGGGTTGCAAGCTAAATGCGTTTGAGACCAACTGCAATCTCCAGAATCACCTAAGAACAGCAACTGTCATGAGTCGCCCCTGCGGGGCAGAGAGAGAGACCCAGACACTGGACTGCAGTTTGTGGTATTTATTAAGGAAACACAAATTCAAACAATGCACGAACATAAACTTACACTGAGGCAAAAAACGGGTAGAGAACAGGATGACGTTAGAACCGGGAACGGGTTCTAACGGGGTTGGAAGTAACGTTGACGATGAGACTCTGACAAGGGGTGAATGAAAAAATAACTCTTAAATAAGGCAGGAAATCAGTACAATGAATGACAGCCGGTGAATCACATGAGTGGGCAGGAGGTAACAGTAATTACAATAAAGATCAGCTGAGAGTGATGAGAGGAGGGGAGACGGGACTGACGGCTTGACAGGGGCACTGCCCACTACAGTGCAAAACCCGGAAGTGCCACTGACAGCTGCAGCCCCAGAAAGAGAGAGAGAGAGAGAGAGGGAGAGAGAACACAGAAGTACAAATATAAAGCAAGAAGTACAATGTCAACAAATAAACATTGAGGGATTAAAAACCAACAAATACCAAATAAATAAGAAGCAAGACTGTGGTGAACATACACAGGGGAATGAGTAGAATAAGAAACAATACAAGATATAAGAAAACCAACCAAGGATAAAATGACAGGCACCTAAGAACTCAATACAACAAATATGGAAAAAGACCATGAGACTGAGAATTGCGGAATCCACCGTGCTCAGATCATGACAGAGCCCTCCTCTCAAGGGGTGGATTCCAGACACCCAGGGTAACAGCAAAAATGAACCCCCCCCTCCCCCCCAAAAAAGGGGGTAGAACAATAAACCACCATGGGTGGGTGGTGGGGGGAACAGGCTAGGAGGGAACAACAAAAAAACCCAAAGAAACCCGCTCAGGTCCCACACCGAGCAACACCTAACCACCTAAACCTCCTGGACCAGAAAGCTGGACAGTTCAGGTGGGCAGCCAGAGTCCCAGGCCCAGCGAATGGCAAGATGGAAGGAGTCAGGCGGCCTCCCAGAGAACTCAGACCACCTGCCCAAGTGACGTGGTCTGTCGGGTGGTCTTCCAGAGTTCTTTAGCCACCCGAACAGAAGAGGTGGTCCAGGGGGCGGCCACCCAACGGGAAGAATTAGTGGTGTAGAGGACAGAAGGGAACGGGGACCCCCGACAACACCAGGCAGAGGAGTGGGAACCACGAAGACGTCAGGCAGAGGAGGGGGGCCATGATGACATCAGGCAGAGGAGGGGGAACCACGACGACGTCAGGCAGAGGAGGGGGGACCATGATGACATCAAGCAGAGGAGAGGGGACCACGACAATGTCAGGCAGAGAAAAGGGAGCCACAACAGCTTCGGGCAGAGGAGAAGGGACCAGGACGATGTCAGGCAGAGGAGGAGGAGCCCCGGTGGAGTTAGGTGAGGACTGAGGGACCACAGCGACACTGGACTGGTCTGTAGCACCCTCGGTGGCCCCGGCTGGGGCATGGCAGCATCCGCGGTGGCTCCGGGCTGGAGCGTGATGCCCACAGCAGACCAAAGCTGGAGCACAGCACCCACGTTGGTTTAAGGCTGGGGTTGCAGCACCCACGGGGACCCAGATTGAGGAGGAGCTGCACCCACGGAGGTCCCGGGCTGGGATGGAGCACCCACGACAACCTCAGCTGATGGGGAAGCAACACCCACGGAGGCCCTGGGCTCGAACAGAGCACCCACAATGACCTCAGCTGGAGGAGCTGGACCCATGCTGATCTCGGGCGGCGAGGCTGGACCCTTGAAGACTTCTGGTGAAGTTGGACCATCCTCGGTGACCCTGGGGAAAGACTCCGACAGGATAGGCAGAGAAACAGGGTCAGGGTCACCGGTGGCAGCGGAGCCCGGCGAGGTGAGCTCAGGTGCAGCTGATGGCTGCACTTGGCCCTCCCCACCAAGAGCCAGACAAGATCTCTCCAAAATAGAAACAGTGAAAACAAAGGAGAGCACTTGCCTGAGTTCAAGTTCCATCGCCGTCCAGGACTCCGGCAATCCATGCGATGACGTCTTGGGCCCGGCCCTCTGACGGTTCAGCTTCAGCTCTGCTGTGGCGGCCCCTGCAGCAGGCATGGTGACAGGTGCAGTCCCGGGACCCCCCAGCAAAGCGGCCCATGCAGGTGGCTTGTCCAGCATGGACACAGGAGTTCAGCTCCCTGCTGGCACTGGATCAGGTACTGCTGAGGCCAGGGGATGCTCCATTGTTGGCGCAGGCTTCAGCTCGGGAACAGCGCTCTCCCTCCGTCCGGACCGTGGCTACGGGCCAGAACCAGGTCTTCCAGGGCCCCAGGCTCCTCCGTCGTCCAGCGGCTCGATCCTGAGACCAGCAGACACTCGGGGGGCAGAGGAGGAGACACGGAGAGAGCAGGTGAACAGTCTATAGCTGCAGCAGGTGGTGAGGACTCAGAGGACTGCATAGTCTGAGACTCACCACCAGGAATCAGGCAAGATAATTCATGTTTTGGTGAATGAAAAAGAAAAAACACTTGCCTGAGTTCCTGGGGCACAATATTCTCTGCTGCAGCTGGTGTAGGTTCAGCTCTCTCTGTGACGGCAGTGGCTGAGGGCGCCCCAGAGGAAAGTAGAGGAGCTGCCCCTGCAGACACAGCAACGGGGGGAGCTGGGAAGGAGGCGACCGGACCTTCAGCAGTGGGAAGAAATGCCAAGGTGACGGAAGTCACAGAAGCAAAGGAGTAGGCTGACAGGACAGCCGGCGAAGAAGAACAGGAGAGAGGAACTGCTGCGGGGATTTCTGGCTTGGCACAGGGGAAACTGCTGGCTGAAAGGTGGAGGCGTTCCTCCGGTGGTGTTTCACTGGAAAACAGGAGACGGCTGACCCAGACGGCTCTCCTCCGGGCAGTCCAGTCCCGCCGTGACCCGAGGACAAGCGGAGGCAGACCCGGAAGAGCGGTGTCTCGGAGCAGGCGAAGCAGACACGGGAGCAGGCGAGCAGAGGGAGGAGGAACACATCTCTTACGGGGAGCACTTCCTTGTTGGCTTTGGACCCGCCAAGCGCGGCCCTATCACCAGCCCCGGGAAGGACAGCTGGAGAGTGGAGATGGTGGACAACAGTTCTGCATACTGGGGATACTTCCTTAATCCGGGATGTGCCTCTACAATCCCAACCGCTGCCTCCACATTCTCCCAGACTCTTTTTGGGCCACGGGAGGTGAGAGCTTCAGTCACGAAATCCTGGATGAAGTGGGCTGCCCATTCCTCCTCCAGGCTTGGGGACCGGGCCGCCGATCCTCCTTTGCTGGCTGAAGGCCGGCATGCTGGGGACATGTTGGATGCTCCGGGGAAACAGGTGAGTGAAACAAAAAAACACAAACTGCAGCAGCTGGGTTTCAAATTGGTCAGAGTCTACTGTCATGAACCGCCCCTGTGGGGCGGAGAGGGAGACCCAAGCACTGGACTGCAGTTTGTGGTATTTATTTAGGAAACACAAATTCAAACAGTGTATGAACATAAACTTACAATGAGGCAAAAAAACGGGTAGAGAACAGGGTGATGTTAGAACTGGGAATGGGTTCTAACGGGGTAGGAAGTAACGTTGACAATGAGACTCTGACAAGAAGTGAATGAAAAAAACAGTCTTAAATAAGGCAGGAAATCAGTACAATGAATGACAGCCGGTGTCAATCACATGAGTGGGCAGGAGGTGACGGTGATTACAATAAAGATCAGCTGAGAGTGATGAGAGGATGGGAGACAGGACTGACAGTCTTGACAGGGGCACTGCCCACTACAGAGCAAAACCCAGTAGTGCCACCGACAGCTGCAGCCCCAGAAAGAGAGAGAGAGAGAGAGAGAGAACACAGAAGTACAAATATAAAGCAAGAACTACAATGACAACAAATAAACACTGAGGCATAAAAACCAACAAATACCAAATAAGTAGCAAGACTACAGTGAACATACACAGGGGAATGAGTAGAATAATTCAATTCAACTTTATTTATATAGCGCCATTTCACAACAACAGTCATCTCATAGCACTATCAACTGTAGGGGGAACCCCCACAGAAGCAATACAAGATATAAGAAAACCAAGGATAAAATGACAGGAACCTAAGAACTCAAAATACAACAAATAGTGGCTGGATTTCGAGCACAGGTATGATCTGGACTGTTGGTGACCCAGCAAGAATTAAACCGACTGATTGCCAGATACGTCATTACAGAATTTTCCATCACAGCTGTTATCCATTGAAGTTAAAACGCATTTACTTGCTACCTGGATAAAGATTATTCAAAAATGGATTTGATCTCCAAAAGGACTGGATCATGTCTCTGTCACAGCAGACATTTGGACTGTGGATAATGGACATTTTCTTTGGATCACTGCACATCAGATTAAATCCATAATATTAAAGGTAAGAAACTGACAGCTTTATGCAGTGTTGCCAACTCACTCTTTTTCCCCCTCTCTTACTCGACAAATCCGATTTCTCATGCCAAAATGAGGAAATTGCTGGCAATTTTGTGTTGATTTTCTTCAGATTTTCCCACATTAAGAGCTCTCTAAGCAGGATAAAGCAGACTGAACGTGTTCTAAAAGCTCTGTCTGAAAGTCTGTTTTCAGCCTGACATTAATAAGCCCGTAATATAATCCATTAATTAAATTGTCTTCCTATGTGTGCAAGGTGATTTAAGTGTGCATTTAAAAGTAATGTGAAAGTTAGTTTTGCAAGAAACTAGTTACTTTAATCATGCAGTAACTCAAAAGTAACTTACTTTTGAAAAGAAGTAACTAGTAACTGTAACTAGTTACTATTTTTTAGTAACTTGTCCAATACTGGTCATGTCTAGAAAAAGCCAACCCACCGCTGCTCTGTTATTGGCCCGCCTTGCTGTCTGTCATGTAGATGAAAGTGGTGCTAAAGGTACCCTATTAGCCCCTGAGTTATTAGTCCCCAAGCTAACACTGGTAACAGGAAGCTCAAACCGAGCTATTATGTGTTTCTTCAATGTTCATGTACTGTTATTGTTGGAGCTCTTATTTGTGTGGTACGGGATGGCGGCCCTGGTTTCCGGTTCCGCCATATCCGGTGGTATAAGAGGGGCTGCTGGTAGAGGGGTGGTCTCTTCCGCCTTTCCTCTGCCACGTGGCTGCATGTACGGTTGGGTGTACAGAGTCCAGCTTATTAATAAACAAGTGTTCAGCTCCACTCGCCGCCATTGCCTGGTCCCAAGCCCAGGATGCGAAAGGAGGAGGGTTGTGCGTTGGGTTAGCAGCCCACCATGTAAAAAACGTTTGCTACAGAAACGCCAACAAGATCAACAAAAAGTCATCAAACCTTGGGCGACGAGCTGAGGACTACGGCAGCAATGTCTTATATGAAGAGCAGGGATGAAAGGCGAAAGGAAGTTTCTGTTCTGATGGAATCCTTGGCGAAACCCAAACAACGAGTGAGAGTGGGAGCATGGAATGTTCGAACGATGTACGAAACTGGAAAAACATCACAGGTTGTGAAAGAGATGAAGAGATACAACATCAACATTCTTGGAATCAGTGAAATGAGATGGACAGACTCGGGAACCATGACCCTGAACACAGGAGAGACAGTGTACTACTCGGGAAGAACAGACGGCCAACAAAAGGAAGGAGTGGGCATCATTTTAGACAAGAATGCCAAGAAGAGCTTCCTGGGCTGGGAGCCAGTCAATGCTCGGATCATTAGAGCGAGGTTTTTCTCAAAGTACGCGAAGACCACCATCATCCAGTGCTATGCACCAACAGAACCATCATCAGATCAAGAGAAGGACCTTTTCTATACAAACCTCCAAGAGCAAATAGACAAGACACCACGGCATGACATCCTCATTGTGATGGGGGACTTTAATGCCCAGGTTGGTGCAGGAAATGTGGGATATGAATCATGCATGGGAACCCAAGGAATAGGTATGAGAGGCGACAACGGTCAGAGACTTGTGGACATGTGCCTGGAGAATGGGCTAGTGATAGGAGGCACCATATTCTCACACGACAATTCACAAACTGACGTGGGTGTCACCGGATGGGAGAACCAGGGACCAAATCGACCACATAGCCATTAACCAGAAGTGGAGAGGGTCTGTGACTGATGTCAGAGCACTAAGAGGGGCCGACGCCGGCAGCAACCACCACCTTGTTCTGTGCAAGCTACAGCTGAAGCTGAAGAGGACCAACAAGAAGACTAGTGAACAGCTCTTTGACTCAAGCAGACTGAAGGATCCTATAGTGAAGACTCAGTTTGTACTCGAGCTGTCCAACAGATTCCAGGTCCTGGAAGACACACCAGCAGACGACATCAACACCTTGAGCAACACTGTCCAGAAGTTGTTCCTCGACACAAGCAAAGAGGTGCTGGGCCACAAGAAAAGAGAGAGGAAAGAATGGATCTCTGAAAACACCTGGCAACTCATCGAGGAGAGAAGGGCAACAAAACAGCGCATGCTAGGGGGAAGCACGGAAGAGAGGGAAGCAGCTGCTGAAGCATACAGACAGAAGAACAACGATGTCAAGAAGAGTGTCCGCAAAGATAAGAGAGTACACGGACAGCCTGGCTCCGGAGGCACAGTCAGCAGCAAAAAGGGGAGACACAAAAACGGTCTACAAAATCACCAAAACCCTCACAGGAGGTTTCACCAGCAAGTCAACGGTGGTTAAGGACAAAGACGGGAAAGTTCTCATGAAGGAAGAGGACCAACTCAGTAGATGGGCGGAGCACTTCAGAGAGACTCTGAATTGACCAGACCCTGAGGAAGAAGCAGTGATAGAAGACACAGGCTTTCACATAGAAATGAAGCGGGGGCGCATCACCCAACAGGAGATAGAAGAGGCCATTAAGCAGACAAAAGGAAACAGGGCACCTGGCGAAGACAGGATTACTGCAGACATGCTAAAAGCAGATCCAAAGGCAAGTGCAAAAGCTCTGACAGAACTTTTCAACAAAGTGTGGGAAGAAGAAAAAGTCCCTGTTACTTGGAAGAAAGGCATCATAGTCAAGCTGCCAAAGAAAGGCGACCTGTCAGCATGCGGGAACTGGAGAGGCATCAACCTTCTGTCTGTGCCTGGGAAAATCTTCTGCAGAGTTCTGTTGATGCGGATGAGGCAAGTCATAGAGAGGGTCCTGAGGGAGGAACAGACAGGATTCAGAAGTGGTAGGGGCTGCATAGACCAAATCTTTGTCCTGCGTACCATAGTCGAACAATCACTGGAATGGAACTCCTCACTGTACATAAACTACATTGACTTTGAAAAGGCCTTTCACAGCATCCACCACCCATCCCTCTGGAGGATTCTGACAGCGTATGGATTTCCAACAAAAGTAGTCAACATCTTGAAGGACATGTATGCTGACAATCAGTGCTGCGTATGCCACAATGGCCAGGAGAGCGAGTGGTTCCATGTGAAGACCGGGGTCAGACAAGGCTGCGTGATCTCACGATCCTCTTCCTGGTCGTCATTGACTGGGTGATGAGGAGAGCCACAGGAAACCGACCTAGGGGACTTGTCTGGGGACTAACGGCCAGACTGGAAGACTGCAACTTTGCAGACGACAGCGCTCTGCTATCACATACACAGAGAGACATCCAGGAAAAGACAGACAGAGTTGACCAGACAGCAAGAACTATTGGGCTCAGGATTCACCCCAACAAAACGAAAGTGATGAAACTGAAAAACAAGAGCACACAGAGAAAAAAAAGGTACAGGGCGAAGATCTTGAGGAAGTACAGGACTTCAAATACCTGGGAAGCTACATCTCAGCTGGCAGCAACATCGAGAGAGAGATTTCCACAAGAATCGGTCTTGCGGCACAGGCTTTCAACAGACTGCGAAATGTATGGAAATCGTCAGTCCTGCAGAACAGTACCAAACTGAAGATCTACAAATCAAACATTCGCTCAGTCCTCCTATATGCTTCGGAGACTTGGAGAACAAACAAGAAAATTGAAAGCCGCCTCAGAGGTTTCGAAGGACGGTGTCTACGTCGAATCCTCAGAATCCACTGGGAGCAGTGCGTCACCAACAAGGAAGTCAGCAGACGCACAGGCATCAACAATATCGTGGACGAGGTGAAGCAGAAACGCTGGAGGTGGGTAGGCCACATTCTGCGCATGAACAAAGCCAGGCATCCACACGCAGCACTCAGATGGGCACCGCCGGGGAAAAGGAAGAGAGGCAGACCCCAGGGCACCTGGAGGAGGACAGTGGAAGAGGAAATGAAAGCGGAGGGCAAGACCTGGAATGAAGTCAGCTGGCTCGCCCAGGACCGAGATGGCTGGAGGAGACTCGTTGGCGCCTTATGCCCCAGCTGGGGCGAAGAGGATTAAGTAAGTAAGTAAGTAAGTTCAGCTCCACTCCTGGCCTCATCCTTGTCTACATTATGACATAACATTTGGCGATGAGAGATAAACTCATGCAGGCGTGTGGAACACCAATTCATCCATTCCTGAAGCCTCCGGGGGAGCCATCCGTCCCACGGCCTCATTGGTATGAGGCTTTCCAGACGTATATGGTAGCGTTGGACCTGGGAAGAATGGAGAAGCTGTGAGTTTGTGCGCTATTAGTACACAACCTGGGAATGGAGGGACAAAGAATTTTGGGCAAGCTTGGAGATGCAGGCACGTATGAAGAAGTGGTCGAGTTAATGGCCTGCCATTTCAGAGCGCCAGACAATGTCACCGTTAGGAGGATTAAGTTCAACAGCCAACAGGTAGGCGAACTGAGCCAGTGGTTCATGTCGGACTTAAGGCAGTTGGCCATGGAGTGCCAGTTTGGGCCGTTGGAAGAAGAAATGGTACGCAACCAGTTGTCAGAACACACCAACTGTGCTGCAGTCCACTCCAAGCTGCTCACGTTCCCGGGGGAGTTGGCGCTGACTAGGGCTGTCGAGTTGGTGCTACAGCTGGAGGCGGCAGATAAGCTAACTCGGGAGCTAAGCAAGCACCTTTTGCCGGGAGGTTCTAGATCCCCCATGGCTGCACAGGTAATGGACCCAGACAGTGATGGAAGCGTCGTGGATGACGTGGAAGAGGCCAACGCTGTACAGATGAGGTCTGCCCCGGAGAAGCCCAGGTGTATAGGTTGTGGGTCCATGAAGCACCACCACAAGGCCAGAGAGTGTGCGGCAAGAGGGGAGTGCTGTGGAAATTGTGGCCATCTCCATCATTTCACAAGGATGTGCCAGTCAGCTGGACAAGACAGCCCGCGCAAGACTTCAACTTTTCCCGCTCCAACGGTGGTACACACGGTGTCCCAGAGTTCCGATGGTTGCACACGCTGCACGGTAATTTTGGATGGAGTTCCGGTACCGATTTTGGTTGACACGGGAGTGGAGAGTTCTGTGCTAAATTGGACTACAGTCAGACAGTGTTTTCCCCACTACAGGATTGGAAGTTTCTTAGTGCCGCTTTGCGGCTATGAAGGATAATGGTTAGCCATGGTGGGTACCATCACGTTGACGGCTCGGTACAAGTCAGCGATGATGGCTGCCATGGAGTTCATCGTGACAGCCTATGGCTCTAACGTCATGGGCTGCAACTTATTTTATGGCCTTGGATTCTCCATCAGGAGCGGCGCTGGGGAAGAGTGGTCAGGTGGCGGACTGTGGGACCAACTGGTTCCAAGGCTCCAGGACAATGCAGTGTGGGATGAACCATTGCTGGGCACTCCGGAAAGTGGAGAGGCTGCATCACGCTCAGGGTCACCAGGAGAGGGCCCCGGTGCCAGTGTCCGAGCTGCCCTTGATGTGGGCACCGGGCGGCATAGGGGAGGACCTGCGGTGACAAACGGGGCCCAAATAATGGTCTCAGAAGTTCCCGGAGCACAGCCGTGGAGGACTGGTGAACACAGGACCACAGGGGCGGGGTCAGCAGTGGAGCTACAAGCAGTCGGGGCAGGACCGAGTGGCACTGGAAGAGCGAGTGCCAGGAGGAAACACCACAGGCTGTGCAAGGCCCCTCTTGGATTCGCAGACTGGGTTTGGGCTCAGGCGGAGGTGAGGTCCAGGCAGGTGAGACAGAAGTGGGATATGGAACGGTACCAGGGTTGGCTGCAGGTTATGTGTGAGTGGCGCAATCGATATGTTCTGCTGTCGGATGGCTCATGGCGCCGAAGAAAACGGGTGGGCACGACTTCAGACGGAGCGCTTGGAGGTGTGGCGGGGAAGACACTCCAAGGAGGAGGCGACCAGCTGTGATCTGAGAAGCAGACTGCCACCAGGGGTGGACTGATGGTGAAAGATCTGTCTGGGGGCCCACGGGTCATCCCCACCGAGTCATGGATGCGTTCAGTATGTTCAATTGTTGTTCTGTGTTAATAGTTTTGGGGATTATTTTAGTATGATATATAGGAGACACGGCAGCATTTTTTAATGGACTTTAATAGTATAGGTGGCAGAATAATCCGCCTCACCATGTGGGGGGTAGGACAGCAATCTATCAGTTCCTCTAATATTAGTTCTTTTGGTGTGAATGTCATAGGCCCCTATTGGTAACTTTAGTTTGTTTATGTTTAGCGGGTGATTCGGGTTCCAAATTGGGGTGGGTTGATTGCGTGTGTGTATTTTTGAATTTGAAGGGGCTGCTGGTAGAGGGGCGGTCTCTTCCACCTTTCCTCTGCCAAGCGGCTGCATGTACAGTTGGGTGCACAGAGTCCAGCTTATTAATAAACAAGTGTTCAGCTCCACTCCTGGCCTCATCCTTGTCTACAAGTTATGACATAACACGAGCATGGCTTATATTGCTAAATTATCATTTTACATTCTACTGGGTATTATTACAGAGAAGCTGTCGTCTCCCTCAGCCTGCCCATGGACACCTTGCCACATCTCCGTCCTGACTGCATGTACGAAGCACTGGGTTTGTATTGAAAAACATGCGCCTGTCCAAAAGCACCCCGTTGCGGGAGCACGTGTGAGGAGAGTACACTACACTACAGCCAGTGTTTGAACATTTATACATCTTCAGAGGTAAAATCATTACTACATTTGGTCAATGAGCTTTAAAACTGAATCTCCGGTGTGGATGGACAAACGCATCCACCCCCACCCCCGTCATGTCCGCTGCACGATCTCGCAGCGAACATAAATTGGAAGCGAGCCCAACGTGCAGTAAAGTAGACGTGTTTATTGCAGAGAGAAAATGTACACAAAATGTCCAAATAACAGCTACAGATGGGAATGGGAAAGGCAACCCGTTGCAAACCTAGTAGGCTAGAGAAAATGCCTAATGCACTCCAAACAATCAGGAGCGGAGGGAGAAGGCACAAAATGAGGACTTACAGAAATGTTGGAGCAGAAAGGCTCTAAGCAATAATATGATTAGTCCAAAGGAAAACAGCCAATAATCCGGTGAGTCAGAATGTCCATGTTGACTTAAGCTGCCACACTGACTGGTTGCACTGCCTCCCTATAAGTACACAATACACTAACGAAGGCGAGTGGACAAAGTTGTGTGGCAAGCAGGTGCGTGAATGATTGTGTGTTCGTGCGTGCGTGCATGCATGTGTGTGCATGTGGTGATGGAAAATGGCCAATGAGGAGGAGGCGTGGCTGTAGGGCTGGCAGAGAGCAAGGCTCAATCTGCCAGCTGGAATTAATGATCAAAAGGGTTTGTTGCTGTGAAGCACCTAGCTGTGATGTTAGCTGGGCAGCGGCAGCGGCCTCCAGCTGGAACATTAACTCCACCACCGGCAGGTCGTCCAGTACCATTAACAGCTTCACCCACAGTCTCAAGTTGTTGGTGTGCTCCGCTTGCTGGTCCCGCACCATCCTCTAGCTGCTTAAACCTGCATATGCTCACCAGACAGCGGAGGTCTGCGACATACTGCTGAATCATCTCTCCCGCTCCGTCGGCATTGGCAGAACTTTATTCTCCTCGCCAGCACACTCTCGAGCATCGCATAATGTCCAGCTTGTAGCGTGACACATTTGTGGTATGTATCCGCAGGTCCCAACGTTCTAAACACATGCTGTCCCTTGCTGCCCAGGCTATGAATCAGCAAAGTACATAGTCGAAGCTTGCTATCCTTATCTAGGTTCATAGCCGACACACACGTGGAACAACTCAAACCAACGATGCCATGGGATGGGCGGCTCACCTGGAGTTGCAAGGAATGGTGGTAGGGTTGCCAAACACTTCCATCGTCAGGAAAATTCTCCTCCAAAAGATTAATTTTTTATCCTTGTCGCCAATGTTATGTCTGGAAGCAGGGATCAGCAGACAAGTTGACTGTGTGCTGCAGATTAGCTTTAATAACAAGCTAGCAAACACATGGACATACAGTATAAGAACAAGCTAACTGGAGTGAGGTACAGGCAGTGCAGTAGGCTAAAGTTGGAGCACCAAAGATGACGTCTGCTGCCGTTAGCCCCTTAATATACCCACAGCATGGTGATGTCATCACGTGAATGCGTCCCCATGTCCATGGCACTTAAGGTGGTATTAGCGGTATGCCACAGAACTCACCCACCTTGAGGTGGTACTCAGTTGTAATGGAAAATGACCTAAACGTGTCAGGAAGAGTAGAGCTGGGGCGAGCTGAGCTGAGTAGGTGCTAGTGGAAAAGTGGCTAAAAACTACTTGCCGATCCTGCTAAATTGTCAAAAAGCTGGAAAAAAGACTCAATCTAATCCTAGGTCTTAGGCTACTGTGTGGCCTTTTCTTGGCAACATTAAGTTAAAATATGGTTCCTTCTTGCTGTATTGATGATGGTGATGTTGCTAAAGAGCCTTGAGGAACATTTTGGTTAGACATTGGGTTGTGATCATAGCATAAGATTCTATCAATTTCATTCCCATCCCATGATCCTAGATAAGAGCTTTGCCATCCTGACAGCGCATGCAGGGTAAGTTTTTTTTTTAAATCACTCAGAAATACAGCATGATCAGGCCAGCCAAACTAAAAAAAATTCAGATAATGACTCTATATGTACATTTATGTTGAAAGTTGCAAAAGCATTTAATACTGAACCATCCTGACATTTTTGATTTAAAAAAATGTATTTTACCAGTCAATTGCTGCATCATTAAAAACAAACAAAAAAAGGACTCCAATTTCAGCCATACATCTTTATTAAGGTATGTTTTATGTACAATTAATAAGTTATATATACAGTTAAACTTTGGTTCTGTGAAGTGTTTGTTTTACATATTTTACTATACTGTATGTGCTACTGAGGTAAGTAATCCATGTCTGGCTTCTGTGTATTTATCATGACAGCACATCAGACAAACTTTCACCAAAACAGGTTCTATTTCCTGTTAATCCATTCCACCAATCAATGTATTTTTTTTTACACAATATAAACAACATAACAAGGACTTGAACTGAAATGGAAATGTTTGAAGATGACAACCTGTGTAAGGAGATTCCCATGTGAGCTTAAACACAGTTTATGCTGATAAACATGCATTTGAATTCATGTAAATGCAGTGGAGTCCAGCCCCAGCTTGAAATGCAGAATATGAACCAAAAAAATTACGCAAACATGAGGCATCCGATAAACCACTGCTCAGGTTTCAAGAAAAGCTTAACCACTAGATAAAGCAGAAGACATGGTACAGACAGTGTATCTGAGATCAGCCGACTCCTAAGGTTACGCTTGATGCTTTACAGATCCATGGTCTATTCACTGTGCAACACCTAACCAGCTTCAGCTGCTTCTCAGAACTCAACTGCTCACGGATGTTTGCTACATTGGTCCCGTCGGAGAGAGGGGAGGCAAAAATCCTGTCGGAGCATGACTTAAAAAAAACAAAACACACACACAAGCTGAATAGGACCAGACATTACAGGACAACTGTAGCAGGACCTCCAACCACGACCCTTTAACAGGGCAGCAACCCTGGAGCCATACAGTCATTCCTCTGCTCTGGCTTCACTATTTTTTTTCCTTATATACAAGCCTTTTGTTTCTTCTTTTTTTTTTTTTTTACTACAACTTTTCCACTGGGCTTTCAGTGGTTCAGTCAC
This sequence comes from Pholidichthys leucotaenia, assembly GCA_020510985.1. NCBI lineage: Eukaryota > Metazoa > Chordata > Actinopteri > Cichliformes > Pholidichthyidae > Pholidichthys > Pholidichthys leucotaenia. The sequence goes on from CM035843.1 coordinate 26,800,990, forward strand.
CCTAAACGCTTAATTAGGTGCTTGAAATCATGGGCACTTTACACTCACTCTGTAAACCGCAACACTTCAGCTTATTAGGGGCAAGGGGAGCCACACGCCAAATAATCAGGGCTGGCGGCAGCACTAGACCACAACATTATGGTGGTGGGGGGGGGGGTTACAGAAGGGGTCACATCTGAGGTTTTAGGTATTGCATAATTAAGCATGTTGACCTGCATTAAAGCTTAAATGTGTACATGTGAGCTACGGTAGCAGAGCACCGTGTATGAGATCTCAACATATACCTAAAACTACTGGGAAGGGGGGGGGGGGGGCTTTTTTTGTGAGGTGGTTTGTTGAACTCTTCCATATAGCTATGGTCACAAAGAGTGTTATGAACGATGGGTTCATAACAATTTCCCAGTTCCTACAAATTCTGAAGTTCGCAGACATTCATGGAAAGCGGCATAGTTTATTATGGCTGCTGTTCAATTCTCAAGAGCAACTTGAGGCATTCTTGAGAAATGAGGTGTTTTTCTGTCGTACAATGGTCCTAGAGTTCTTACGTTCTTCGCAAGAGTGCCTGGAGATCCTCCTATGCCATACTTCATGCAATCTTACCAAAATTTTTGTGCAACTCACAGTATTCTCAAGTTGTTGGTAGGAAGATCTTATGGCTTTCGGCACATTTTGTCGGCACAAATGTTGTACTTGCGCCATATGAGTGCCTCACTACTGTCTCACTACTGCCTTATGCACGCTGTACAAATCTCTGTATGAACAGGATTTGTACAGCGGTTCCTACGACTGCTATAAGGGATCCTCAAGAACACTTTAAGGTGTTCTTGAAGCATACTTACGGCCAACATCTTGCGTAGTTTTTATATTGTTCCTATGGCATTCGTATGGCCGCCCGACAATGAGGGGGTTTTGCGGGGCGTTCATAGAAATCTTGGACAAGACCATTGGCCTGGCCACAGACTTATGAACGGTCTACGAATGCTGAATTCTCCTATGGCCGCCTTAAGAAATCGTTCGCACGGTGTTCTCAGCCGTTCGTAAGGGTATTTGTGACCGTAGCTCATGCATGTGCTTGTAATCAGCGTTTCTACTTTTACCACATGTATGTTAATCAAGAACAAGATCACAGTTGACCCAGAATTGACGTTGTCCTTGAAAAAAATCCCTAAAAATAAAAAAAATATATCATCATCTACTCCTGACTGCTGCTGCTGCTGCTGCTGTTTGTTTGCTGGTTCGAGAAGAGACACAGAGGCGTCCGCGAGTGTCCAGAGTTCACGAGCAGTTTCACCACATGTAAGCTGAGCTGAGATGAAGGAGGTTTTCTTGTCTTCAGCCAGCCATAGTGACTGCACTTTAAATAGGGAGCTTCCTCTCTGCTCTTAAATGGCCCCAAACACCCGCAACAGGATGAAGACGAGGGTTTTGGCTGCATTAGTGCAGGGGTCAACAGTTTCTATTGACAAGAGAGACATTTTAGGCTAAAAAAAAAATCTGTATGGAACTGCAAATGTATTTAATTTTTAAAATAAAGATCTAGAAAACTTGGTTGCAAGTATAATTTGGCCTGTCAACATTAATAACAAACCACCTAAAAATACAAAACTTTTTTTTATAAATTTGTGACTTTTTAAAGGCATACTAGTTTCCCTGAATATTAGCAACTTTTTCTTGTAATTTTCCGACTATTCGGCAAAAAAAAAAGCCACGGCAATGTTTTATTTTAGCCTTAAAATGATGAAAAAGCGGTCAAGTTGTGCAAATAATACTTTTTTCCTCTTAAAACATTTCTCCCAATTTGCAGCTTTTCTTCCAAATTTAACTTTTTTCCTCAAGTTTGACTTTTTTCATAGATCTGCAACATTTTGCTGTAAATGTTTAGCTTCTTGTACATTTGCAGCTACTTTCTCATAAATTCAAAATGTTCCTTGTAAATTTGCAAAAAAAAAAAAGTGACTAATGTTGTAATTTTTTTTTTTCTTAATAAAATTTACAGCTTATGTCTCATAAATTCAATGAAGGTTTTTTGTTTGGTTTTAGCAGCCATAAGGAGCCACTGGCTCTGGACAATTAATTTGCCACTTTTTTTACTGTAATCTTACAACTTTTTCTCATAAATTTGTAAACTTTTTTCCATGTAAATTTGCTATTGTAAATTTGTGTTTTTCCCATAAATTTGCGACATTTTCTTATAAATTTGGAACTTTCTTAAAAAAAAATGCTACTTTTTTACTCTAAACTTACAGCTTCTCCTCATGAATTTGGGACTTTTTTCTCAAATTTTAAATTTAATTACTCATACTATTTATTAGTGATCAAAACACATCTGCTACCTTTTTGTTAAATTGCAACTTTTCCTAATTTTTTCCTCATAAATTTATGACCTTTTCTTGAAATTTTTCTTAAGTTTGCAACTCTTCAAATGATTTTACAATTTTTTTTAATTTTCACTTTTTTCCTCTTAAAGTTGCAGCTTTTTTCTAGTAAATTTGTCACTTTTTCCTTATAAATTTTCCACATTTTTTTGTGTAACAGCGCAACCTGAAACCTGCTCCCATGTGGAGCCCAGCTGGGTTTACAGCTGGTAAACAGGTTTCCTGCTCATCTGTACCACAGCTAAAGTCCATGTGGGCAAGCACAGATGGGGCCAACATGGAACCCCTGGACAAACCCACATGGGACACAGAAAGTTGGATTCATGCTGCATTTCCTCTCTGGTCTGCGTCCATTTTGGATGAGGCCGGTGCGCCCGCGGATCTGTATATTCTTCACTTTTTCATCTACCAGACCAAGCGGTTGATACGTGCACACAACTGTTATTTATAGTTTCACCCCAGCCCTGTGGGTAGCGCAAATGTGCTAACACACCAGTTTGTTCACCGGCTATAAATGTGAGAGCAACGCACATTTTTTGTAGCAACAGCAATGGAGTCGTTTCAAGGAAAAGGAGGAATTACCGTTGTCCAGTGCTCAAGCTGCTGCGGCTTCAAAATGATTCATTTATGTTTATTCTCGTCTTCCGTATGCTGTGTCGATAGCGCCACCTTGTGAATGGGATGTTCAATCTTGTGCATGCGCAGTCAATGCAGGCCGACCGTGGAGTTGGAAAATTTGGGCTGCACGTGGTCGTCCACAGAAAAGCTCTGCGGACACTAGCAGACTGGAGCCAATGACGAAAATTTTGTCACACAAACCTCGCGATCACGCAGACAGCGGAGGTGCAGCATGAATCCAGCTTCAGACAACATAGCTTAAACCTACGGTGGGGCCCACCTGGACATGCTGGCTGGGTAGTTACTAAAACGGCTACAGTATACTCCAATTACTCCGTCATATTCCACTGACTGTAGTTCCAGAATAATAACCAAAACAGACATTAGGTGTCTTCTTACGTCACAATATAAAATGGCACGTTTAGAAGAAGCAGCTGTTAGTGGTAGTGGTGGGAAGAGTGGCTGCTGCGTGTGCTGCAGTTTTAAATAGCCTGAATAAGAAAATCAAAAAAATGCAAGCAGTAAGGTGACTTCTCTAAGACGTCTCTAAACACTTTACTGTTTGTAAAGTATTTTTTGTTGTAATCAATACTTGTCGAAGATTTGAGAAACTGGAAGTCAAGTGTGTAATGGCGCCTGAATCTTTTTCACAAGGCACTGACCGTCTGTAAGATGCTCCCACACATTCTTAAAAACCGCATACTGCAGGTATTCAAAGATCTGTTGCGTCCAGCACATCAGAAATCTGTTTTCATAGCACTTCAAAAAGAAAAATATCAGAAAGACATTAGCTTTTTTGGCAGGATAGTAAATATCTGCACACTCAAGTTAAATCTGAATCTTGTAAGAAGATTTTTTTTGTTTTTTGGAAAGAATTTAAGGCAATTTTAATTACAAGCTTTCGATAGATAAAGGACCATGGACAGAAGAGCCCACAGACATTCTTCATGTGATGGGGAGTATGTGTATACTGTATAAATGCTGTCCTCACAACCTAAAGGCACCATAAAGCATCCAAGTCTCTGAAGTCTCTGCTTATTTAAACACTGGCGCAGCGCTGTGGAGACGGGCATGGGGATGGACAGATTAACTGGCTGTGGAAGGTGCCGATTCCTGGCCGGCCGGCCACTGCCGTCGCCTCACTGCTGCCCAGCACGTCCACACAGAGAGACTCCACCGCATCCAGCCGCTCAATCTGCACCAGGCGGGTCAGGAGGTCGGGGATGCTGTAGCCCGCCGTGCTCACCCGCTCAAAGAGCTGCAGGCCGTCGCTCATGCCGCCAATCTCGTCTCGCTTCAGGCCGAAGCTTTCGGCCAGGTGCCTCCACGTCTTCACCACAGCGGCTTCGCTGCTGTAAGAGGATCTCAGCATGCGGCTGGCCTTCTCCAGGCAGTCGAAGGGGAGCTCCGTGGGGCTCAGGCCTGGATGGGAACACAAACTCAAGAGTTTAAATCGGCTCGATCTTCAAAATTTTGATTGCCATGGTTGATATAAATGTAATGCATTTACCCTCAGTCGCATTGCAAGTTCTGGTGTACAGATCTAGAATCTTTTTCCTTCGACTCTGCAGCATCTGCACAGTCAAAAAAAAAATGATTAAAAGATTTTTCAGATAAAACTAAACTGAAGGTCTGTTTATAATCAACTTTTTACTGCAGTAATGCTCCACCATCCTACCCCTGGGGTTTTGTTGCTGCTGCCGGTGATGTGATTGGCACCGTTGATGTGGCCGGGACTTGGGATGTTATTGGCCGGGCCGGCCGTAACAGTGGGGGTGCCGTTGCAGGCGCGGCTGCAGTCCAGCAGCCCCAGAGAGAGCCGGCAGAGGTCAGGTTTGTTGCCCAGGTTGACCAGGCACAGTTTGGGGTCTGGGTTTGTGGTCTCTGCTGATCCCTGCTTGTCTGAAGCCACCTCCTCGTCACTGTCAATGCTGCGGCTCAGCAGCTGCTCATTCTCCGATGAGGCATCATTTTCACTGCACAAGCGCAACACATTACACACACCGTGTTAGTAGTGGCAGGACTGTGATGTGCTGTGGAAGAAGAAGTGTCACGCAGCTCTCAAAAACTTTCAACTTTAACATCCATGTTTAGTGCACTGTACCTTTAACCTTCCTCTTGTGTTGGGGGTGGCACCGACCTGTTTTTAGGTTTTAACTGCATAAAACTACCTTTTAAATTTGTTTATTGCGCCACAGCTTTTTGACTGTGTCATGAACCTTTATTTAAATAAAATAAAACAAAAAAAAAATCACTTTCACTAAATTATAAAATTCTCTGGTGGAAAATTATGACCTTTGTGTTGTTAGGGTCGGTTTCAACCCAGTTACAATATGAGATTATAAAACAATAATTAGTTGGAAAAACTGAAATCCTAAACACGTGGACCTCACCACCACTGTCAGGCAGAAGTTAGGGGCCATTGATTCTGCTTCCAAAGACTGAAAAGGTCATCTAGATGGACGAGCCGCTTTCTTTTACAATTGGGGGCCTCAATGGCGCTGTGGCTGTGGCTGCGCTGGTTGATGTTGAGGCAGGGCTGACCCTCTGATACAACACTGCTTAATGACTGCTGTATTGAAATAAGTTAACTTTAACTAGTAACTTCCATAAAAACAAGAAGCTGTTTGTTCCAGGGTGGCCTTTTTTCTCTTAAAAGTTTCTTTTCTTACACAATACAGCTTTGCACTTATTCAGTGCACAGCCTGAGTAACTCTGCAGTATCTAGCGTGTAAATGGCGACAGCTTCTGCACACAGTGCAACTTTTGTCTTTGTAAGCTCAACAGAATCAAAGAATGCCGTTTTGTTGCCGTGGCCATCGCTGTTTCTAAGCCGTTCCTGCGACTGACTGAAATAGCATCATGATTTACAACCTGATACCATGTAATATCATTTCGTTACCTCTCCCCTCTCTCTCTCCCCCTCCTCTAGATTTCCTTGCAAACATCTTAACAGAGATGCTCTGATAATGCCATTGTTTGGTGTCATGTTTTTTTTTTTTCTCTGAACACATACACAACTGCATTGTTTTCCAGACATCCAACACCCACGCTGGCAGCTAATGCAGTGAGTTAGCACATCCTCTGGCATGCTGCTCTACCACACTACTTACTGCCACTGATGCAAAGTGTGTGTGTCATCTACACAATTCTTCATAATCTAACACCTAAAAGAGTCACTACAATGTCTATGGAAACAGTGATGCTGCTTTCATGCATTTCCACAATTTCCTTGTGCACTGTTGCCGCCATCTATAAAGCAGCATTGTCTTCACACGAGGCGCGCGCCGAGAGGGGAAGGTGAGAAAACTGTCGTACTTTTGTTGTCTGCCAGGACATGCTTTTACCTGATGGTGGTTTTAGGTGAAGTCTGGAATAAATACCCCTGTGCTCCCTAACAGCCTCCCGCCTCCTCCTCTGTCCACCTCCCAGTCTTCGCCAGACTGTCGGAGTCATCGGTGCCACCGCACACCCCCAAACCCAAACCCACCTCTCTGCCTGCTCCAAAGCCACATAATGGCTCGTTGCTTCATTAAAAACGACCAAGAAAAAGCCTAAACTGAACTTTTGTACACTACGCATACAGTGGATATGTAGAGGCTGAAAAAAAAAAAAAAAAGCAGGAATGCACCGACTTGTTCTGTGGCAGTTTAATCATGGGCAAACTGATGATTAAAGATTCTTTCTGATGAGTGTGCAATGCCAGATACAAAAGCAAAAAAAACCACACAGAACCATAATGTAAATTTAGGATACAAAAGCCTATTTAAATAGATACACTCACTGGTCAGTACATCTGTTAAAGGTGATCACTAGAGGAACTCGATCAGCTTTTTAAGAAAATTCAACCCGTTCTAAAGGGGACCAATCAGGTGCTTCTTCCACATGTAGATGCAGTTCCCCAACAGGTTAATGAAGTGACATGCTTTGGTCAGAATTTAATTATTGCAGTACCACTTTACATCATATTGCTAGTGTTAGCGGGCCAGCTCCTAAGTCCGGCAGCGAACACAACCTGAGCTGACTAGCACAGAATCATCTAAAGAATGAATGGAATAAAGCACCACTGGGGGCCAGGGGTGTGTAGTTTCAGTGGTCAATGGGACGTTACTGGTCCCTGCCTTCGGTCCCAGTCAAAGTATAATAAACTATAGTAAAAGAAGCTAAATAATGTGTAAGAATAACATATATGCTCAAGTGTTGGTATATGAACAAAGGTGTTTCATGAGGGTACATAAAATATAGAAAATAACAAGACCCAACCACGATTGAACAGCAAAGCTAGCATTGGTCGGCCTGTCGGCTTCTAACCACTGAAGCAACTCTAATGTGGCTAATGCACCGATCTACCAGCTCATCATCATCATCATCATAGCAGTCTGTCGGGGGCGACAATGACTGTTTCATTTAGGTCTGATCAGATTCCTCCACACAGCTCTGTCCTTCGCCCTCCACTGCCAGGAACTCCTGACCTTGTTAACCCAGGCGACGTCCAAGCCGGTTTGAGTTGCTCTCTGACTGACCATTTCATGAAACTGCTTGCAAAGTATTTGAGTACCGCTAGCTTTTGCTGGACTAGCGACACATTCTTGGCAGATAGAGGTATTATCAGTGGCAAGGACAGACCAAGACAAACTGACTCCAGTATCTGTTGCAGTGGCTGACCAGATGATAGGTTTGTTTATTTCTGCTCTTTGTGTAGTGCATGTCACAATGCACCGACTGGCAAAAGTCCACCACAGACCTTGCGACAGATGTGCTTATCTGCCAGGAAGTCGTAGGCTTGCAAATACCAGCTATTATGATGAAAACAACATAAATAAGCCAGAATAACATGAAATACAGTATATCATCAATTGTGAATTAATGAACCAGGTGGGAACAGGGATGTCCAGCAGGGTGGCTGGACTAAAGAAAATAATAAAAACCATGCTTGCTAACTCCATGGTGACACTGGGTGTGGACTTAGACACTCACAGCCCAGATGCTCCCACCGTCATTAAAAGCTTGAGCTTGGATGGCGCTGTCATTCCACACAGCTCAGGTTTTCACGTCACAACTGAAGCCAGACCAAACCACTTGTTTATTCATAGTTTTTGATCACCTGACTTCTGGCGGGGTCAAATGAGATCAGTGGCCATGTTGGGGGGATAATCACAGGAGCAAAATGGGAGCAAAAAAAATGTGAAAACATCCGAAATTGATTATGAAACTCTTGATAATGACAGCAGACAGCTGTATGACAACAAATTAGTTTTAATTGAGAAGTATAGGCCCCCATCTCGTTCCAAAGCAAAACTGGTCAAAAGACATGGAGAAGTGGGCTAGCATCACCTGTCTAGACACCTTTAATTTATTACTGTACAGTACCAGTGCTTACACTCTGAAACAACTAAGGGTGCTTTCACACCTACAAGCTTTAGCTCATTTCAATCAAACTCAAGTTTGTTTTCTCTGTTAGTGTGGTTTGTCTGGTGAGAACATGGTAATCACACTCAAGTGCGCACCAAACCAACCGTACCGAGACCACTACTAACTACTAACTAACCTGCACTTATATAGCGCTTTTCTAGTCACAAAGACCACTCAAAGCGCTTTCATTAATACTAACCCTCTATTCTAAGGGCCTATAGGAAACAGATATCTAGGGACAATTTAGAACAGCCAATTAACCTAACATGCATGTTTTTGGCATGTGGGAGGAAACCGGAGAAATCCCGGAGTAAACCCACGCAACACGGGGAGAACATGCAAACTCCACACAGATCACTGTTGGTCGGGGGCTGGGATCGAACCCACAATCCCACGATCCCCACAATCCCCCGGTCAAGGGTAAACTGTGCTGCCGCAGTGCTAACCACTGCGCCACCGTGCAGCCCACCTAAAAGAGGTGGCCTCGATTCGAATCAACTGGCGAACTCTGGTGCGGTCCTGCAGGTGAGAAAGCAACCGCACTAAAACAGGACCAGTGGCAAATGGTAAAACATTTTATGTCACTGTACATACCTGATAGATCTTTGAAAATATCTGTGGCTGAGCACGTCACGGTTCTGGAGGATTAATGAATGTTAAACACGGTATTTCTCATTCGTAGCCGTGCTTCATTTTCAAACTGTACGATTTGCCAAAAGTGGCATATGCACGTATGTAATAAACAATAACCAGGGCGATGAAAACTCCCCGTAGGTTAAGCTACGATTTGTATTATTTTCTCCCCAGAAATGCATAAATACACAGTAGTCATCCTACTTCTTGTATTTATCTTTCCTGTTCTCGCAGCAAAAAAAATCTGACCAATAACAACAGAGAACGTTCTGATGCAAGTCTTGCGGGATTTAACGTGACACAGTTTGGTCTGCTTGAATTTTTGCCTGTATGAAAGGGGACCGAACCAAGGAGAAAATGATACAAAGTAACAAACTTGTCAGCTGATTCGGACCAAATTAAACTAATTTAGGTGTGAAAACACCCTAAGATCCTACAAAGGTCTAGAAGCTTACAGCCAGTTTGTAAGTAGCTGGGTCTGAGACATGGCCATAGTCCAGTTTGATCATATTAAACAAAATTTTCCAACCACAAAATTATGGCTAGTGGAAAGGCTGAGTGGCTAGTAACTTTGGAAAATCACTAGCCACAGTGGCTGGTGAGCAACAAAGTTAATGCCAAGCCCTTCTAGTAACCAGTTTAGAGTTTTGTGCATTACACAGATGTTAGTTCTGTAACTACACCGGAGTACTATTCGTGCTGCTCGATTCTGTATCAATTGTAGTTTCTTAATTGACTCTACTGTAGCACTTGACCAAACTGCTGGGCAATGATCAAGGTATTATAATAATAATGTAATATTAAAGCCTGAGTTATTTGTTCTGTTGCCTTTGGTCTCAGAAAAGATGCACTTCTTTTAATAGCCGATATTGCACTTCCCATTTTGGTAATTATTTTGTCTGTATGTTTGGACCAGGATGGTTTATTGTTGATGATGATGCCCAGCAGCTTGGTTTCATGCACTTGGTTGATAAACTCATCATCAGTTTTCAGGTTCACTGTTGGATTTTTACTGATGGAGTGATGTGAACCAAGTACCATGCTACTCGTTTTTGTTACATTCAGAGAGTTGATTTTGTTTCGCTCACTGGACTACAGATTGCAGTTCTCCCACCAACACAGAGTGCAGTTCATCTATTGCAGGTGCACATGTGTAGTGTAGAATCATCTGCATACATCACCATTTTGGACTTATTTAAAATGAATGATAAATGTTGCTGTTGTGAAAAGCAAGGATGATGTGTTTAATTGACAGTGTGGTGTTTTGCCATTAAACTACTGTATTTATTTTATTTAAGGAATGAAATTAAAAAAAATGTTTACTGATTTCACAAAAGTAATTTTCTGCTTCAGTAATGTGTCCAAAACCAAACATCTCTGGATATTTTTTTTGCCAGTATCATCTTGGGTTACTGGAAATAATTATAGCAATTTTAAAGTTGAAAAGAAGAAGAAGAATATTATTCTATATTTGGTGGTTAACATAGGGAAAAGAGGAAAATATTCTTCACTGTTTATCTATTTATCAGATCTTATCACTTCAAAATCTAGTTTTTGGGCTTTAGAATTTTAAGTTTTTCATTTATTATTTTCATCTGACTTTGATAATGACTTTTGCTTACACCCTTTCTTAGTAATCTTTTAATAAAAGATCAAATCTTGATTATTTCCATTTCTGTTTGGCAGAGCCACTGTTACTGACATGCTTCAGCTCAGTTCTTTACCAAATCATACATATTTCTCTTTCCTGGCACTGGAGATATTACACCTGTTTAATTTCTCAAGTAGTGATCTCATTACAGTGTCTGATCATGCTTGGTCACTCAGAAGTGTCCCTCACCTCTTTACCGTCTTCTGCGGAGCAGCTTTCAGCTTGTCAAACTCGTCTTTCTCTGAGTAGATCACCACATTGTCTGACAAAAATATGGAAGAAAAAATATCAGTGATCACAATACATTACTATCCCTTCAAACACACACACACACACACATTAGCTTTGACATTAAAAATCTCTGACAAGATTAAATAGTGTTACAGTATTTATCTCACATTAACGATGAAGATGATGATGCACCACTATCCTTCCAGGTTTTAATAATGTAACGGTCAGCTCTTAACCCTGTGTTAGTAGTTTGAGCAATTTCCTTTGTCGTTTTCTTGGCGTTTGCAAAAGAAGTCATGTGTTTTGCACTGAGGAAAAGCTTCCATCTAGCTACTCTGCCATAAAGCCCAGATCTGTGAAGGGCTGCAGTGATAGTTGTCCTTCTGGAACTTCGTCCCACCTCCACACAGGATCTCTGGAGCTCAGTCAGGCTGACCTTTGGGGTCTTGGTCATCTCTCTCACTAAGGCCTTTCTCCCTCGCTTGCTGAGTTTGGCCAGGCGTTCAGCTCTTGGAAGAGTCCTGATTGTGTCAAGCTTTTCCATTTGAGTATTATGGAGGCCGCTGTGCTCTTGGGAACCTTCAGTGCAGCAGGAAGTTTTTTGTAGCCTTCCCCAGATCTGTGCATTGCAACAACCCTGTCTCTGAGCTCTGTAGGCAGTTCCTATGACCTCATGGCTTGGTTTTTGCTCTGATATGCATTATTAGCTGCGAGGCCTTATAGAGTAGTGTGTGTCTTTCCAAATCATGTTCAATCAATTTAGTTTACCACAGGTGGACTCCAAACAATGTGTAGAAACATCTCAGCAATGATCAAGAGAAATGGGAGCCACCTGAGCTAAATTTCACATGTTTTTGCAAAGGGATATGAATATGCAATATTTCTTTTTCCTTTTTAATAAAATTGTAAAATTATGTTTTCAATTTGTCACTATGGGTTACTGAGTGCAGATTAATAAGGGTAAAAATTAAACAACTGTAGGTTGTTAAGTCTTGTATGTTGTCCTGTATGTTGCAGACTTGTTAAGTCTGCAACATACAGTTGAAACCACAAGTTTACATACAATGTATTAAAAAAAAACACCTTTTTTCCCCCCACTGTCTGACATTAAATCAGACTAAACTTTTCCTGTTTTAGGTCAGTTAGAATTAGTTTTGGTAATCCTATTTGCTAAATAATTTTTAGAGATTTTTTTTATTACTTTCTTCAAAGTCAGATGATTACATACATTTCCTTAGTATTTTGTAGAATTGCCTTTAAACTGTATGACTTGGGTCAAACATTTTGAGTATCCTTCCACAAGCTTCTCATATTAGTTTGCTGAAATTCTGGTTCATTCCTCCTGACAGAACTGGTGGAACTGAGTCAGGTTTGTAGGCTGCCTTGCTCTCAAGTCTTTTCAGCTCTGCCCACAAATTTTCTGTGGGATTGAGATCGGGGCTTTGTGATGGCCACTCCTAAACATTGACTTTGTTGTCCTTAAGCCACGTTGTAACTAATGTGGCGGTATGCTTAGGGCCATTGTGCATTTGGAAGACCCATTTGTACCCAAGCTTTAACTTCCTGATTGATGTCTTGAGGTGTTGCTTCAACATTTCCACATAATATTCTTTCCCCATGATGCCATCTATTTTATGAAGTGCACCAGTCCCTCATGCAGCAAAACACCTCCACAACATGATGCTGCCACCCCCTTACTTCACAAAAGGGATGGTGTTCTCAGGTTTGCAAGTTTCCCCCTTTTTCCTCCAAATGTAATGGTCATTAAGGCCAAACAGTTCAATTGTAGTTTCATCACACCACAGGACATGTTTCCAGAAATTAACGTCTTTGTCTCTGTGTATTTGCAAACTAATCTGGATCTCCATGTCAGTACAGGACTTGTTTCACTGTGGATAATGACACTCTTACCAGCTTCAACTAGCATCTTCACAAGGTCTTTTCCTTTTGTTCTGAGGTTGATACGCACATTTTACACCAAAACACGTTTGTCTCTGGGACACAACATGTCTCCTTCCTGAGCGGTATGATGGCTGGACATTCCCATGGTGTTTATACTTGCATAAAATTGTTTGAACAGATGAACGTGGCATCTTCAGGCATCTGGAAATTGTGCCCAAGGATGAACCAGACTTGGGGAGGTCTACAATTCCCTTCCTGATATCTTGGCTGATTTCTTTTGATTTTCCCATGATGTCACACAAGGAAGCAGTGTGTTTGAGGTGTGTCTTAAAATACATCCACAAGTGTCTTCAATTAACTCAGATGTTGTCAATTAACCTATCCAAAGCTTCCAAAGCCATGACATCATCATCTGGGCTTTGCCAAAATTGTTTAAAGGTATAGTAACGTTAGTGTATGTAAACTTGTGACTTTGAAGAAATTCTCTAAAAAATTTAGCAAATAGAAATAATTTTGGTAATTCTAACTGACCTAAAACGGGAAAAGTTTAATCTGATTTAATGTCAGAGAGTGAGAAAAAAAGGTTGTGTCTTTTTATGGAGTGTATGTAAACTTCTGGTATCAACTGTAGGAAAAATGCCAATGGGGACAAATACTTTTGCAAGCCACATGTGCATGCAGTAACTGCTAAACAGTTGTCAGTGTGGGCCTAATTACAGTTACATTTGAAATTGTTTTCTTGCTAAATTCTTTGTTTATGTATTTGTGAATGTGTGATTTGTGACTCAGATTCCATTTGAGAATTACAAAAATATCTCCTGTTACAAAAGACATCATTCCTTATTTACTAATGTAAAATAAAAAAGTGTAATTTTTGAAAATATATCATGTTTCCTTGCCAAGCAATCACATAAAAAAGGCCTAATGGACAATGACACTTAAAAATGAGCAACTGCTGTGGATATATAAAATAATTATGGTATTATGTTTAAATTACACTGACATCATGGGTATTGACAGGGGCAGACAGCCAAATGGGTGATTATCTAAGCAGAACAATGCTCTGTGTGTGGGGGGGGGGGGGGCACCTGCGTCTTTCATCTCACAGCCTTATTAAGTTGGTATCTACACGACTGACAGCTAGCTCCGGTACAGCTCCGAGCGATAGGCTTGTCTACCACATACACAAGTCATCCAAAATATATTTGTGCACACACACTTGCACAGCCACTTATGATAGCCTACCATTAACTAACAATGCAGTTAGTAATAGTCAGTGAGTCTGGGAGTAAAATTAATCTAGAGTATCACTGTCGGGAGAAATGTCGCCTAAATCGACATATGGCTTTAGCTCTGGCAGCTTCACATTCCATCACGCTGTGCTCATCCGCTCTGCACATCTATCAGCCTATGCACTTATGGTACGCCATGTGCACAAGAACACACATGTATTTGCATATATGATGCTATAATTAGTTAAAACTAGTGCATACCCGTGCATGCCCGTAGAAACCAAGTACAGTATAAGCAAGTATTTCTGCATGCCCGTAGAAAGTTACTGTTACCATGGCAACAGTAACCATGGTGAAACCTGCCTTTGAGCTTTGACGTCATCACTGAACGATGCCTGCTTTTGATCTTTGATGATGTGTCTGTCGGGCAACAACCATGGTGAAGCCTGCCTTTGATCTTTGACATCATAGCAAGTTCTATGATCTTTGATGATGTCATAGCAAGTCCTACGATCGTGATGATGCCTGCGTTTGATCTTTGGCATGGTTACCATGGCAACACAAAGTCCTATGATCATGACACACAGACAGAGATTTCTTGAATTATATATAGAGTGATGTGCATACTTACACGTTTGGCTGACACAGAGTCATTACTGTATAAACATTTAGATGATAGTGTAGTGTCCAAATAAGTGAGGAGGCAAGGTGATGTTTTATAAAGTTTATTACAAGAACTATGTACACGTGGGGAGACCCTTCTGCGAGTACGGGAGTAACAACAAGGAAACAATATGTCTCCTGCTCCAGGCTTATATATCCCAGGTGACGCCACCCCCCAAAGGCGGGGCATCACTCCTCCCAGCCTCAGGCACCGCCATACTATATCTATATTACGATCCTACATTCTCACCCCCCCCCCCCCTTTGCAAAATTGCAAGGACACAAATTACCCAACCAAATAATTTACACCCAAATCACACACTAATACAGAGGAGAATAGGCCTACACACTCACAACATACTGGCCCAGCGGAACTCTCCGCCAAGTAATCAGATAGTCCCTGAAAGAAAAATGGGACACACACCAAACTAAATTAATCCCTTCTAAGCGAAACATATACACATAACAAACATGGACATACACAACGGCGGTACCCGATCCCATAAACTCACAGGATACACAAAAGTACACGCAGAGAACTGCCCAAAACAAAACACAATTTTCACACTATAGGGCAATTAATCATTCACACCCAGGTGTTACTGCACCTCACACTCAACAGCAGTCACACAACAACGGTGGTTTTGTGCCTCTAATCCCATAATCACCCCGTTACAGTGGCAGACGTATCCCATTACTAACAAGAACGTAGACAGCCATAAAGGCCACACCACAGACAGGGAAATAAACACAGCATCACGTACTGGAAATAGAAATAAAATACAACATAGCAAAATATTGTAAACAGTTACTCTGACCAAGAGGTGGCACACACACAAACAGGTCAATTTGCAATAAAACAATTCTACAAACACACTTTTTTTTTTTAACTGCAGAACAAACTAAATAGTCACATAAGTTGTATCGTCAATAGGGTAAATGTCCGTGGGAACCAACTTATACACGCTACACATGACTCCCATGGTTCTCTTCAACCCCATTCCCATACAACTCCAACATGTGAATATATTCAGAACCCATTAACCATAATAACTAAACAAAACACATCTAACAAATGCACATTTCCGACACCTCGTAAGCCCTCACACATTCAACCCGGGTCTCCCGAAGCCCCCCCCCCCCCATCCCATCCCGGAGTGTCCGTCACACGGCCCGCTTCCAGAGTGTCTCTGTTTTGTCATGACCGGAGACAGACTGCATAGACACCCTTTCGTGCTCAGACGTCGCAGCTCGTTGGGATGCCGTCTCGGCCCATCAGTCAAACTCAGGTAGCCGTCCCCGCCGGACTAGACCACCCGCAGATTATCCTGTTTAGCTGTCCATTTCCTGGAACTGTGCACCCGATCAAGCCGAGGCTCGACCCTAGGGCGCACGTCATCACCCTCGCCCAGGAGAGCGCTCACTGGCTTCCTCCGTCGTCTGCGTCGTAATCTGGCAACCTTATGACTCCTCAGCGGTTCGCCAAGTTGACTTGAGCCATGTCTCTTGCCTTTGGTATCTGCACAGCTAGGGTTCGTGCCGTCTGGTGTTACCCCGGATACCAGATGATGTTGCGTCGGAGCGGCATCAGTCACTGTTGGCTCAGCAGCTAGAACTTGTCGGCCGCCGGAGCCCTGTAGCTCACGCTCGTCGGGCCTTTCCGCCACCGCAGGGATCAAACCATGCTGTTCGAGTTCACCATTCATGGAACCCCAAACACTGGCACGGGACCCCTGCCTAGTCGGTGTACTAAGGTGCTGGCGGTGTCCCTCTTCACCTGGAATGGGCCACCCAAAGTCCCACACTTCTTTGCCACTTCCCACGTAAAACAAGTCACTACCCGTCAGATTAATGCCTTCTCAAGACATCATGATGCCAAGGGGATCATCACCATAATCACAACCGGCAATGCACGTTTTACTCACATTGTGGTGGGGAAAACACCGTCTTACAATTTCCAAGTTCAAAATGGAGGTTGCCGACTCCGTGTCCGCCAACATCGGCACCGGTGTCCTGTCCGTGTTGGGAGAGACAGTGTGGACCACTGTAGGCACCTTCTTTCCACCGTCCCTAGCAGACCTCCGTTCCTCCTTGTCGAAACTGAAGCAAATTCTGGCGAAGTGATGGAGCAGACCACACCAGCCACAACGCTTGCCCCTCGCTGTACACTCCCTGGCTCAATAACTGTGCCTGCTGGATCTGCAGCTGTAGTATCTCGGCGTCCCCAGGGTGGACTTTGTTTTCATGGTGGCCACGCAATCAACGTCACTTCCATCGTCCAAATCCAAGGCCAGGGTTGTCCCGTATGTGTCGTTCTTCTGCAGGACTTCGCTGTCCTTAAGACGCATCGTCAGCCATTCCGCTGTCTCGTTTTGTTGTGCTAGCTCCATGGCTGTTATTGGTGCTAGCTTACCAGCGCGAGTTAGCAGGCGAACTCTTGCCGAGGAGCCGGCCGCGTGTTCCGCTAACTGGTCGTGGACCAACTCCTCCAAAGTCCCAAGCCTGCACTCACCCGCCAGCCGCTGAAGGTCTGCCACAAACCGTCGAATCGACTCTCCGGTTCGCTGGTTCTGCTGCTTGACTTGCATGCGCCACCTTATGATGTTTCCGGCAGCACAAAAGTAGCCCACCATGAGCCTCGCCACATGGCCAAATAGGTCACCTCGTCCAAAGGTGCTGAGGATTTTCTGGCCCTCCATGCCCAGGTTATGGACCAGAATTGCCCTCAATCTCAATTTGTCCAGGTCGCTGAGATCCAATGCAAGTAGATAGTTTTGGAAGGCCGCAAACCACTTGGCCCAAGGGACCAGCGGCTCTCCCGGAGCCTCCAAAAAAGGACGCAACGTGGTCGCAGCCCTCTCCATCTCCGTTTGTCCTTGTCGCCAAATGTAGTGTCTGAATAAGTGAGGAGGCGAGGTGATGTTTTATAAAGTTTATTACAAGAACTATGTACACGTAGGGAGACCCTACTGCGAGTACGGGAGTAACAGCAAGGAGACAATGTCTCCTGCTCCAGGCTTATATATCCCAGGTGATGCCACCCCCAAAGGCGGGGCATCACCCCTCCCAGCCTAGGGCACTGCCATACTATATTATATCTATATTACGATCCTACAGATAGGATAGGGCAGTGTTTTTAGCCGGGGTTCTCTGGAACATTCAGGTTTCAGGTGCCTACAGACCCCATGCACAACAATGGCAAATTATTTGCAATTTTTGGACCAATTATGAAGTGAAATTAGACAATTTCCCACAGAAACCTGAACATTCCAGAGAACCCTGGTTGAAAAACACTGAGATAGGGTATGAATTGCTTAATGAAATATTGTAAAATTGATCAGCCTTTGAAGTGGATTTTAAAAGAGCTATTTATAGTTTTTCTAGTTTAAAAAATACCTATGATTATAATTAAAGTGTTTAGAAACAACAGTTATGGCAATATACCAATGATGCCAAAATGTGGCATTACAGAGAAGTTAGTGAAGTGAACTGAAAGTCAGAGATGTCCTGTAATATCACTGACTCACCTACAGGGTGAGCCATGACTTGGTGCTTTCCTTTTAGGTGGTCCATTGTCAGCTGAAGTCATTCAGCTGAAGAATTCTGAGGAAATTGGAAAGTGCTGCTTTGAGGCGCTCGAGGCAAGGTTGTGTGATTTGGAATCTCGGCTCCGCTGTATTGAAACACCATCAGCGCCAATTAATAATGACGGACTCCCCTTAGCTGCAGCGGAGGGTATCCACCCAACTCGGCCCATTGCCACCTCAGCTTGGTCAACTCAGCCTACCATCAGGTGGGCCGAGTTGGGCATGATTTACATCCAACTCGGCCCACTGCCCAGTCGGTCCATTGATTACCGTATTCAGGACTCGTGGTGTCGGAAATTGAATGCATTGTTGAAGTACTGTAATTGAAACAAAGACAGAATTAATTACAGAAATTTACTAAAAAAATATTATGCCCAAGAGCTCTCAGATCCGTATTCTCTTATTTCCTATCCTTTTTGCCACAGAATTCATTTTTTGTAATTTTACATATGTAGCATAGGTGTAAATGTGACATGTTTTAGACTAAGAATTTATACAGAATTTATCACTTAATTAGTTAGAACTGACTATTACTCACAAATTTGTACTAATAAAGTGTACTTTGTCTTTGTATGACCGAGGCTGCCAACAAATTTTCTCAGATTTACCAAAAATAGAGAAGACAATATTTTTTAAAAACAAAATGGTGTACTCTGCCGATGCGGACTCATCAATGACGCCTAATAGGCCGAGTTGGCATAATCGATGGGCCAACTCGACAGTGGGCTGAGTTGGGTGTAAACCGCAGCAGAGCACCATAGCATAGAGCCTGCTAGCTGTCCCCCGGTATCTACCTCTCCTGAGCAGCCAGGAGAGAGCGGGTGGGTGACGGTGAGAATGAAGCTATGCCGTAAGCCCCTGGTTCACCACCAACCTGTTCGCGTTTAATCGTTTTTCCCCGCTCAGCAACACACCCGCTGAGGAAAAAAAACTGATCATTGGTGACTCTGTAGTCAGAAACGTGAACCTAGAGACTCCAGCAGCCATAGTCAAATGCATTCCTGGGGCCACAGCAGGCGACACTGAGTCAAATTTGAGAATGCTGGCTAAAAGTAACTGTAAATACTCCACAACTGTTATCCACGCTGGCATTAACAACATCCGACTCCGGCAGTCGGAAGTCACAAAACTTAATGTGGAATCGGTGTGCGACTTTGCAAAAACAATGTCTGCCTCTGTAGTATTCTCTGGGCCCCTCCCCAATCTGACCAGTGATGACATGTTTAGCCGCTTGTCATCCTTCAACCACTGGCTGTCTGTGTGGTGTCCTGCAAACAATGTGGGCTACATAGACAACTGGAGCTCATTTTGGGGAAAACCTGGTCTTATGAGATGACGGCGTCCATCTCACTTTGGATGGTGCGTCTCTTTTATCTAACAATCTGGCATCATTTTTGTTCAAATTTCCAAAACATTGACAACTCAGAGTTGGGACCAGGAAGCAGAGTCGCAGTCTGACACGCCTCTCTGCAGCTCCTCTTCATCCGCCACCCCTCAGCTTAGCCCCTGTCTTCCCCATCAGAGAATCATTGTCTGCTCCCTCCAAAGTTAATAAAAATATAATGTATAAGCATCCCAAAGTGATTAAACAAAAAGTTGGTAAAACTCGAATTAAACATGAAGCTTCTAAATTGAATGATTTGGCCTCTGTTCCTCCTCATAATTTAAAAATTAAATGCGGTTTGTTAAATATTAGGTCTCCAACTCCCAAGTCTCTGCTAGTCCATGATCTGTTAATTGATCATCAGATTGATTTAATATCCCTTACAGAGACTTGGTTAGGGCAAGGGGATTATGTTGGTTTAAATGAATCAACTCCCTCTGGTTATTTAAACTGTCAAAATCCCAGAAGTTCTGGTCGTGGAGGAGGAGTAGCAACAATTTACCATTCCAAACTACTAGTTAATGTAAAGCAAAAAACATGTTATAATTCCTTTGAGAGCCTGGTCCTCAGTATTGGGCACTTTAGCAATTTTAGGCTAAACCCAATTTTATTTGCCATAGTTCATCGTCCTCCCTCAGCCTCCTCAGAGTTTTTATCTGAATTTGCCAAATTTTTAGTGGATCTAGTGCTGAAATCAGATAGAGTAATTATAGTAGGGGACTTTAATATACATGTAGATGTAGATAGTGATTGCCTTAATTTGGCATTTAATTCAATATAAGACTCGATGGGGTTTTCTCAGAAAGTAGGAAATTCTACCTATTATCTCCACCATACGTTGGACCTTGTTCTGACATATGGCATAGAAAATCGAAAATCTAGTAGTGTCTCCTCATAACCCTGTACTGTCAGACCATTGTCTGTTAACCTGTGATTTTACTATTTCTGACTATTCGGCTCCTAAAGAAAAAAAATATTACTACAGTAGATGCCTCTCAGATGATGCTGTTACCAAATTTATGCAGATTGTTTCCTCTATGCCATGTATCAACATAACGGAGCTTGCTCCTTCTGTAATTGATAACATGGTAGTGTGACAGCTTCCCTGCATCAGACTCTAAACATGGTGGCCCCTTTAAAATGAAAAAGTCTAATCAGAGATTTTTAACTCAGAAACTCGTAGCTTAAAACAGAAGACTCGTCAATTAGAAAGAAACTGGTGCTCCACTAAATTAGATGAAATCTATTTAGCTTGGAGAAATCATCTTCTAATTTATAAAAAAAATCTCTTAGGAAAGCTAGAACAAGTTATTATTCTGCATTAATAGAAGGGAACAAGAATAATCTCAGGTTTATTTTCAGCACTGTAGCCAGGCTAACAAAGAGTCAGGACTCTGTCAATCTTAGCATTCCCTTAGAGCTTACTAGTCAGGACTTTATGAACTTCTTCAATAATAAAATTTCATCTATCAGAGATAAAATCAGTCAGATTCTTCCCACCGTTAACTTAAATACAGTAACTACTACAACTCCTTCAATTGATATCTGTTTGGATGAGTTTACTCCAACTGACCTTTTAGAGTTAGAAAATAATTTCCTCATCCAAGCCTTCAACTTGTCATTTAGACTGTATTCCTACCAGGTTATTTAAAGAAGTTTTCCCATTTATTGGTAGCTCTATTCTTCAAATAATCAATCCTTCATTAACATTAGGCTTTTGAAACTGCTGTAATTAAACCCTTGCTTAAAAAGCCAACACTGGATCCAGGAGTTTTAGCTAACTATAGACCAATCTCTAATCTGCCTTTCATTTCAAAAATCTTAGAAAAAGTTGTTGCTACACAATTATTTGACCACTTGCAGGGAAGTGGTTTATTTAAAGAGTTTCAATTTGGGTTTAGAATCCATCATAGTACTGAAACAGCCTTAGTGAAGGTCACTAATGACCTCCTTATCGCATCCGATAATGGACTTGTTTCTGTACTTGTCCTTTTGGACCTTAGTGCAGCTTTTGATACTATCGATCATAATATTTTGCTTGAGAGACTAGAACACCTTGTTGGACTTAATGGAACTTTGTTGCAGTGGTTTAGATCTTATTTATCTGATAGGTTCCACTTTGTTCATGTCAATGAGTTTTCTTCCAACTCAAAGCTCAGTCATGGAGTTCCGCAGGGATCTGTGCTAGACCCTATTCTTTTTAGTTTATATATACTTCCGCTAGGCAACATTATTAGAAAGCACTGTATACATTTTCATTGTTATGCTGATGACACACAATTATACTTGTTAATGACGCTAGATGATAGTAATCAATTAGCCAAGGTAGAAGCCTGTCATAAGGAAATCAAAGCTTGGATGACTTGTAATTTCATTCATTCATTCATCTTCTTCTGCTTAATCCTTTTTGGGTCGCAGGAAGGGGGGGGGGGGCTGGAGCCTATCCCAGCATCTTTGGGCGAGAGGCAGGGTACACCCTGGACAGATCACCAGTCCATCACAGGGCCAACAGAAAGACAGACAACCATTCACTCTCACAGTCATACCTTAGGACAATTTAGAATCCCCAGTTTGATGCCAATTAACCTAACTTGCATGTTTTTGGTATGTGGGAGGAAACCGGAGAAATCCCGGAGTAAACTCACGCAGACACGGGGAGAACATGCAAACTCCACACAGATCACTGTTGGTCGGGGGATGGAATCAAACCCAGGATCCCCTGGCCAAGGATGAGTTGCTGTGCTGCCGCAGTGCTAACCACTCCGCCACCGCGCTGCCCTGACTTGTAATTTCTAGCTATTAAATTCAAATAAGACTGAAGTCATTCTAGTTGGTCCAAAAAACCTTAGAAATACCTTTCCAAATCAAACTCTTAGTTTGAATGCGGTTACTCTCTCTTAATAGTTCTGTGAGGAACCTTGGAGTTATTTTTGATCAGGATTTGTCCTGTCTGTTTTTTAATTCACATATTAAACTTGTTTCTTAGACTGCCTTCTATCATTTGCGTAATATTGCCAAGATTAGGAGCATCTTGTCTCAGAGTGATGGTGAGAAACTAATCCATGCTTTTGTTAGCTCTCGATTAGATTATTATAACTCTATTATCAGGTTGTCCTAAAACATCTTTAAAAAGTCTTCAGCTGATCCAAAATGCTGCAGCAAGAGTTTTAACAGGTGCTAGAAAGAGAGATCATCTCTCTCCGGTTCTGGCCTCCCTTCACTGGCTTCCCATAGAATTTAGAATTAAGTCTAAAATCTGTCTTCTAACTTACAAAGCTCTAAATAATCAGGCCCCTTTTTATTTAAAAAATGTGATACTACCCTATCATCCTAACAGAGTACTACACTCCCAAAATGCAGGATTACTTGTAATACCTAGAATCTCCAAAAGTACAATGGGAGGCAGAGCCTTCAGTTATCAAGCTCCTCTCCTGTGGAACCAGCTGCCAGTCTGGATTCAAGAGTCAGACTATCTCTGTTTTTAAGAATAGGGTTAAAACCTTCCTTTTTGATATAGCCTATAATTAGGGAGGGATCAAGTGCCCCTGAACCCTCCCTTAGTTATGCTGCCAATAGATTTAGACAGCCGAGGGACCTCCAATAATGTACTGGGCTTCACTCCTTTCTTCACTCTCAATGAAATATTTTTGCTGGTCATTAACATCTGTTTGTTCTCTCCCATAGATTGAGTCCCTGTTGTGCTGTTTGCTCTCTACATGTCTGTTCTTTTCTTCTTCTCTATCCTCTCACCCCCCAGCCAGTCGCAGCAGATGACTGCCCCTCCCTGAGCCTGGTTCTGCTGGAGGTTTCTTCCTTTTAAAAGGGAGTTTTTCCTCTCCGTCGCCAAGTGCTTGGTCATTGGGGATCGCCTGATTGCTGGGGTCTTTCTGCAATTGTGGGGGTTCCCCCTACAGTTGATAGTGCTATGAGACGACTGTTGTTGTGAAATGGCGCTATATAAATAAAGTTGAATTGAATTAGCATCCCATCTGAATTAGTGATGTGTTAGTCATAAATGAAATGGCTCTTAAGCTGAATTCATGCTGCATCTCTGTTGTCCGCATCCGCTCAACCATGAGGTTTGTGTGATGAAAATTATGTCATTGTCTCCAGTCTGCTAGGCTCCACAGACCCCCTCTACAACTGGCCACATGCAGCCCAAATTTTGTGATCGTGTTGATGGACCATGCGCAAGATTGAACCTCCCATTCATGAGGTGGTGCTACCGACACAGCATACAAAGTCAAAGTCGACGAAGAAGACGAAGAGGAAGCAGAAGATGAGAATAAACGTATATGAATTGTTGTGCAGCAGCTTGAGTGGAGAAGAGCATTGAAAAACAGTCATTCCTCCTCTTCCTCAAAATGACACCATTGTTGTTGCTCCAAAACAATGTGTGTTTCTCTCACATTTCTTCACTTTTATATAGCTGATGAATAAACTGACGTGTTAGCGCATATGCACTACCCATAGGGCTGGGGTGAAACTACACATGACAGTTGTGCGCATGTGTCAACGGCTTTGCCTGGTAGACGAAAAAAGTTAAGTATAGAAACAACCACATGCGTGCCAGCCTCGTCCAAAGTGGACATGCATCTCAGCGGACCAGAGCAGAAATGCAGCATGAATCCAGCTTTAGAGTCGGCTCGTTGAAGTGAACCATCAGAGCCGGCTCCTGCCTGGGAACCAAAGCCACTTTGTTTTTTTTCTCTACTTTTTTCTCTTCAAGCTACACATGATTGCTCAACTACATGATGCACGGTGGCCACCTGGTTCAGTCTGGCCCATCTCTGAGTGGTTTCATCGTGATTCTGCGGCGGATCGCCCACCCTGACACACCAGTTGCTTTTATGGCCCGGGACCAGTGTTACTCGCCGGCGTTATGCTGAGAACTCCCCTGGGTTGGCGGAGAAGTTCTAGCTAGTTTTAGCTAGTCTGTTACCTGGATGCTGTTTTTTTCTTTTTGTTTTCCACATTTTTATTTATATTTTGTTGTGTGATTCTCTAAGCTTCTCTATGTTGTTTCACTGTAAATAGTTAAATATTTATAAATACAGTATACATACAATCAGAGATTGGATCTTTTTGTCAAATTGAGGTGGGTATTTGTTTTTTTACTTTAAATTTTTTGGTAGCACTGTTCCATGTTGAGTATAATAAGCAAGACAAATAAACATTTGATTTAATGTATGTTGTGTAAATTAATAATTCATTTAAGACATAATTTTACATTATTTTTTGTAATAGATTAAGCAACAAAAAAATCTGAGGAGCTACTTGGGAGCCAAAAGAGCCGGTATTCTGACATTTTACCATACTTATCAGAACAGCCATACCCTGCATTACTATGCATGCACGTGCATAGTAACAGGAAATACACTTCCACTCATAATTTCAGCATACGATTCAGCTGACGGAAACAGCTGCCAGCGCTGCACCGTGATTGGCTGATCCAAAAATGTACCGCGTTTTCAGTGTGTGTATTTATATATATTATATATACATTTCCTGCTGTTATAAATTACTCAATACAGCTGGTGGAAGGTAAACAAGAGCATACCGCGGCCAGCTGAGGGAAGGTAAGCAATTATTTAATGTTGGTGGCATATTTGCAGTGCAACTGATTCTGAAAAAGTATGTTAAACCGATAGCTGTATCTATCAGTTTGCCATAGGGGTATGGTATTCTGATAAAGTATGGTAAAATGGCAGAACACCGGCTCTTTTTAGTGAGCCTAGCCATAAGAAAGTATTGTTGGGCACGCCCAAATCAGTGTTGCTCAGAGATAAAGGAATGCACCAATAGTCTCGGGTCATCAGCAGCATTTTTCGTGAACTAGCAGACCCTTTTTTGTCCCAGTGCTGCCTGCTGTTGATAGTTGCATTTAATTGAAAATTTAAAATAGTTCCCTTTAAAGCAGCACTGTGTAGCTTTCATGTTCTGGTAGGAACACTGAAAAGACTACTACTATGGTGGCTATGACCTCAGTCCAACAGCCCTTCAGAGAGTGCCGAGTTGTTGGTGGGTAAAGGTATGCCCTGTATTGGCTGTTGGGACTTGAGTCATAGTCGCCAAAGTTGTAGTCTTTTCAGTGTTCCTACCAAGAATGGAGCTGTTGAAGGTAATATGGGCTCCAATTCGGGCTATGAGGGAAGTGACATTCACTCAGTCAAAGGCTGATTCCATCCATCCATCCATCTTCTTCCACTTAATCCTTTTCGGGTCGCGGGGGGGCTGGAGCCTATCCCAGCATCTTTGGGCGAGAAGCAGGGTCCACTCTGGACAGATCGCCAGTCCATCGCAGGGCCAACACAGAGAGACAGACAACCATTCACTCTCAGTCATACCTAAGGACAACTTAGAATCCCCAGTTTGATGCCAATTTACCATCAAAATAATTTTGGAAACATTATCTTCAGGTGAAAATCTTACATAGCGTTGCTTTAACATGTTCTATTTGAATGCACAAGCTCCTTCAGAGACTGGGAGGACAGTTTGGAAGGAAACCACCAAAAATACGAACTTTGGAGCATTCATTTAAAACAAAAGTCATAACCAACAGAAGAGAAATGATTCTCCACAGATGTTAGGGTTGAAAAATAAGTCAGTCACAAAGCTACAAGAATAAATCTTTGACAGCACTTTTTCTGCAGTGTTTAATGGTGATAACCCCCAGGGGTATGTGTTCATACCTCAACTGCAACTGTTGGAGACATTTTATAGTCATTAAGGTAAGACTGGGGGGAAAAAAAAAATCTATTTGTACATTCTTTTCTACTTCTCTAATTGGGTCATTTTGTGGTCTTTGCACTATTCAGGGTCTGGTTTTAGGTTTTATTAAACCTCAGCTGCAGTTTAAACTGCACTATTTATTCACTATATTTTATGGGGATAGTTTTTGGAAAATGCAACATATGAGGGGAGTTTATGGAAACACAGTCCTAATGAGTTAGTGGCTGTTGTCATGTTTATTCTTACAGATATGAAAACACTGGGGGGTTAGAGGAGAAAACAGATGGCTGGTACATAAACATCCTCTAATGTTATGAAATTATTTTATGTCCACTTTGCTTTTCCAAGTCACAGGAAACTTCTTCAATACATCCCAGTGTGCTTTTATTTAAAAAAATATTGCAAACAGAATATTATTTGCCTTTGTCAAACCAGGAACGATGCTTTTCATAGGAAACTCTTGTAATAATGTATGAAGCCAAGTGTAATTATAATGTGTTTATTATTAATACAGGCTACTTAAGTACAGCTGGACTACACATGACAGGGCAGTGGGACTGAGTAGCGAGCAGTTCAGTGTGTCCAAAATGCCTCACTAGACTTCCAAGCAGTATGTGTATCTCAGACAGGCAGGTGGGTGTGAAATGAAATGATTTCTTTTTTTTGTTTGTTTTACCTGACTGATGGCCACAGATATTTTTCTTGTTTTTATCACAAAAACATATTTAGAACATTTATCAGCAGCTGTCAGAAACAACATACACTCTGATTTTAAGGTCCATCCACACACAAAAGTCAAAGTCAAGGTTTCCTCCTTTCAAAGTCAAATTTAGTATCAATAGAAAAGAGAAAAGTCAATAAACTTAAGTAGTTTGCATCACATGGTGTCAACTGGTGCTAGCTAGCTGAGCTGATGAGCAGCAGCCAGCACTGTTAAGCATAAGCAAATTATAGGACATGAAAATATGTGAAGAGAATTGCAGCCAAGTGGTAAATATGAACAAGCTGAAAGCCCGTGAAATGGAAAAACAACTGAAAAATATACAATAAACTTGGCATTTTGCTGTTTTGCACTGTAAATCTGATATTAAAGGTCCCATATTGTGCACAATGTTGTTTTCATGGATTTTAGGGCCATATGACATTCTATTCACTTGTCAGCTATGAAATATGCATAGCGCGTTTGTGGGTGTAGCCCAGTTTGTTGTGATCACGAGCTTGGGGGAAAACGGTCTGTTCCTCAGCGATAAGCACAAAGAGGCAAATCTAATTATTCAGAGGTGTGTTTTGGATAATCCAATCCAAAGCACTCCTGCCCACCCCTTTAATGCACAGAGGCACATTATCTAAAGTGAACTCTGATCATGATGACTTGTTTAAGAAGGATTTTGCACTGGCCAAAGGGCGTGCACATGAGGGAAAATGCATGTAATAGTAGCGCTGCTTGGCATTAGGCAAGCCTCAATGACAGTTGATTCCCAGCTATTTTAGAGAGGACAAATGGGGAAGAGATGATGTTGGGCTAAACAATCAAGCTGAACACACAGATGCAACATGCAGACATGAATGGGTTTGAAATTTCAGAAAAGAGGTCTAACCTTGTGCAAATTTTCATAAACTCATGCATGGGTCTGTGCAGCGAAAAACTCAGCTGTTTCTTCAAATGATCTAGAATAGTCTATATTACAGGGTGAGGGTGGATAGTTTGTATTTAATTGTCCTTGGATTAATATTTAACAGAAAAACAACAGCTGAGTGTGCATTTATTACACTGGTCAACACCAGATTTATTGTCTAAGGTTTTTTTTAGCTGATTTAGGACAGTTTTGATGTGCTGAATCCAAAAATCACATTGGTTTTGCTCAACCAGGTCAACTTTTTGAATTATGGCCACATGTTTTATACGTTTTTGTTTACATGTTCGGGTATTTTCGCTTTATATGATGCAAAATACTCCTTTATGTCTTGAAATTCTCTGAATTTTGAACAATGATGGCGTAACATTCAATTTACATGTACTTAAAGGTAAGTACATGCACAGTACTAAGTACAGGTTGTTACTTAGCACCTGATCAAGAGAAACAGATGTCATTTTCGGATTCAGCGGTGCAAAACTGTCTTAAATCAGTTGAAAAAACACAGACAACTTACAAAAAATTATTTTTGTAACCCTGTGTTATTACTCTGAACTAGGGCCGTCGCGGTAGAGGAATTTCCCCTGTGGTGACAGTGGACAGCTCAACACCGCGGTATGCAGTATTATTGCAAATGTTTTTAGGACTCTGTGGTCTTGTAATTTAAACAGGGTTTATAACTTATGTGGCACACGATAAAAGCTCTGAGAAACTCACTGCAGCTCCGTTCAAGTTTATGTGCATGTGTGACAATTGTGCGGAGCTCCACTCTTTCTACAGGCATGAACTGCTGATTCTGTTAAAAAAAAAAAAAGATCATTTTCGTAAAGCAGTGGCGGGAACTACGGGGTGTGTGGACTGGAGACTGCAGCGACATTCAGCTTATTTAAGCAGGACAGCCTCCTTACAGGATCATGTGTGGCTCTTGTCTCCGTGATTTTTGCCGCTGTCCGAAAAATCACATTCAGACAAACTTAGGCTCTCAGAGCTCATACACAGGAGCATACACAGTCAGGACCATACACACTCCACTCAGAAGGAAATAAGACACTGTGTCCTTTCAGTGCTCAGTCACGACTGTATTTAGCAAGGGGTCCAAATGCTTTGACCACCAACTGCCTGCTGGAGTCCGTCTGGAGAGAGACCCACACGGTGCTGTTGCCATTAGCACCGGGTGCTGTGGAAGCTTCTAGGGTACCAAGTGCAAACATGCTGTTGGCAATAAAAATACCCTTCATTTAACAATGTATTTAATAATCAATAGGGGCACATAAGTGAACAACGAGATATAGCCACACACACAAAAATGAACGCTGCGGTTGTTGCGGTTGGTCGTTTTCCTCCATGGTAGGCGTGTCCATAGGGCGGTATTACATAATTGCGGTTATTGCGACAGCCCTACTCTGAACAGGATGTGTGCACAAAGACAAAAGCCTGACTGAAGGGAATGACTGAGGTGACACAGACATTATGGATTATATGTCGACAGCATAATAATTTGTAATCCTGCATAATACTTTTACATAATACTTAAACACCGGCTAATGCAGGCACCGAACCACAGGTCTGAGCAGACCCAATCAGAGGTCACACCAGCCAAGGCACCTCCTGTCCCTCCTAGAAGTTACAGTAGCTACGGTTACATGGGCAAAATTTCTTCAATCTGATTACAATTCAGATCAGAACTTTGTTTACATGGATCCTGAAAAAGATGATCCGATTAGGACATGCGTTTCCATGTGTCACACGTTTGAATGGACTAAATCATTTTGACATGCACACATCAACATTTTGACATTCCGAAAATAGTAGAAGAAGCAGCAACTTCCAGTGTTAGCAAGCCCCGCTTTGTGTCTCTCGTTTTGAAATGGACCTGTATTGTGTTATTCAGACTGTACTTTTGCTTCTGCTGGTCTCTGTGATGAAGCTACAAGTACATACTTCTGCATATGACGAACAGAGGGAGACAGCAGGACAATACAGACCAGTTTTGTTTTACTCCCGCTATGTTTCTGCTAGCTGCTATAAAGGCAGAAATATGTCACGTCGACGTGTGGCTGACGTACAGACATGCGCAGCAAACATATTTTCTGCCCAACCTTCGGAATAAGTGTTTTCATGTGCACCATTCGAATTAACAATCGGCATAACCCACCCATCTCAATCGGATTGAAGTTTTGATTCGAATGAGTGTGATCGGGTCAGAATATTCAGATTGGCATGTTTACAAGAAGCATTTTTATTCCGATCAGGCTTTTAATCCGGTTACTTGTGTCCATGTAAACGTGGTCAGTGTAAAGTAAAACATGCACACGCCCTGTTCATTCATTCATTCATTCATTCATTCATTCATTCATTTCCTCCCCTAAAAATGAACACATTAATGCCTAATAAGTCCGTGGTCAATGAAAATGTGGATGGAATAAAAATCTTCAGACAGACAGTATCTCACCACGCATCCACACTAGAATGCACACATGCTCTATGCTCATTTGTTCACTCATTCCCCTCAAACATTTATACATTAATGCCTCATCTATACACTCCGACAGTAAGTCTGCAAATAAAATGAGAATATGGATGGAATAAAAAACTATTAAATGTATCATCATGCTATAATTAAAATGGATTATATTATAAGCATTATAACTTTCTTGATTAAAATAACTGAAAATCCCAGTGCATGCTGTGTTTCCTCCTGTCAATAGAACTTGGGCAGTTTCAAAACACCACTGAAATAGCATTAAACACTATGCTTCTTATGACAGACCTTTTTCCTGATCAAAAGCGCATTGCCATAAAATGCACCACAATACCGATGTACATAAGATGACACACTGCCACACCTTTTTGAAATGAGCCTCCTCCTCCCAGCACAAAGCCGGTGCACTGTCTACTGGTAATTAGATGGCATGAAGCAAAGCGTAAAAAACAAAAAAGACAATGCGCTAACAGAAACTAACAAAAGCACTGGCATAAGGCAGGACGCAAAATCTGCTGATGACTGTCAAAAGAGGGCCCTGAACCTTATAAAATACAATCATGGGATACATGTATAAAACTAAAATATCAAAACACTCATTTCACAAAGAAATACGCTATATCTGTTTAAGCTCTTAAATAAATTAGAAGATACTTCCTGGTAGTTCTCTAATATAACACACTGACTGCCTTACTTGTGACTCCTTTACTTAATCAAAGGTTCATCAACAGCTTTTTGAAGAGCCGTCAAATAACAGACAGGGGCTTTTGTCCTTAAAACCACAAAATGCACAATATGGGAGCTTTAAAGTTTAATTAAAGGACTGTCAGCATGCTTTTGAAGTGAAATTTTTGCAGCATTATCAGTTCTGATTATGGACAGATCACACCTCGCTTTCAAATCCTTAATCCTGAAAGACATTCTTCAATTTCTAAGAAACCATGATAAAACGGCTTGCGTGATTCTAGCTACAGTGTGCATGTGGCAAAAATGTGGAAAATGTATCCATATTGCCCATTTCCTGTAAACCTCAAAATCGGAGGATAATTGAAACCAGCACACAGTACTGAGTGTAAACAAATTAATTGTTTTACTATGAAAGACTTCCTATTATGACAGTGGAAACCCAGCACAGAAAATAAAGAGGCTGTGTGTCATTAACCGTGTGTGTGCACGCGTGTGCACATTGTTCTATCCTGTTGGGGTCCGTGACCTGCAATGGGGACCAATTTTTCCCATGAGGACCGAAACCCGGTCCCCAGAGGCATATGTGTGTGTGTGCGTGTGCGTGCATGTGTATCCATGTCTCACCGGGGACGTCTTTTTTGTCTTCCTGTTTGTTGGTCTGAGCCTCCACAGCTTTCACAACTTGTCCGGAGCAACATGCTACACAGGCAGGTACACACAGAGGACATCTTTAAACCAAAGTCCAAACCTTCACCGTGAGATTAAGCACGTTATACTTGTTGTTCTCACCCTGGCCACTCGGCTTGGCCTTCAGGATGTAAAACATGATTATGAGAACGATGGCGATGGCCATGATGAAAATGGTTGACATGGCGATGATGAGCGCTGTTGCTAAGTGACCTTGAGCAGGGGGTTCTGAAAAAGTGGAGGGAACATTAGATGAAGAACAAATAAAAACTGGAATGATGAAGGTTAGTAGATATTTCTGGCTGTTAATGTTTTGTACCTTTGTTAACATGAGGGAACACAGTTGTGCTACTGGAGTCAATTGCAGGTTTCCCTCCTTTTGTGCTTGTTTGCACGCCTATAAAACACATGCACATTTATACTTTAGTCATAGCTCTAACTTTAGAAATGCAGCACACTATGGTTCGCTACAGCAACACTTGAAACTGCAAAGACCTGAAAGTAGCTCCAGTTTCACATTTTATAGGAAGTTTAACATTTTGAGGATTTTGCTTCCTTGCTAACTCAGATTTTCATAGCACCTAAATATGGAGCCACCACATGCGGGATGTTGTAATATTTATAACAAAATCTAGGAACAGGAGGAAACAACCTCAGCCTACATCTTCACATATCCGCCACAGCAATAAAAAAAAAATCACTGACAGGAGGCGCAAGTATTGATCATCTGGTTACAATCCAGAGCTCTGCTGGAAAATTTTCATTCCGCTGCAGTGGCACTGCGCCCCCACCAAGACACCGGGCCTCACCACTCTCTGAAAACGGCTCATGATCAGTGTGAGCAGGGGTCAGTATCCTCGATGGAAAGAGCCATTTTTAAACACTGTTTTGCCAAAACATCTGCTATTCGCGCTTCAAAATTAAGCTGAAATAGCTGAGTTATAAGTAAATCTGGCCTGTTCCAAGTAATAAATATGCAATTTTAATATGAAACTTGCTTTTATTTTTGGTTTCTCTGTCCATTTACAGTTAATATTTCTTCTATATTAGGGTTTTTCATCAAATGAGACTTTTTTCCCCTCATATGTATTTTTTTCTTATGAATTTCATATTTTTTCTCTTAAATTTACAGCTTTTTGTAAATATAAGTTTTTTCTTATAATTTTGAGACATTCTCATAATTGTACAAGTTATTCAATAGGCTGTCTAATAAGGTTTTTCTTGCAAAGCTGAAATAAATATGTAACTTTTGTCCCATATATTTTGAGCCCTTTAGATGCAATTTTCCTTGTGATTTTGAGGCTTTTTCTGGTAATGTAAAGACTCTTCTCAGAAATATGCAAGGGTTTCCCCTCATTTTAAACCTGGTCTTCAAACTTCCAGCAAGTCTGATTCAAAACTCCAAAAATCTATCTGATTTAGGCATAACGTCCTTTAGCCAGACACTGCTGGACACATGAACCCGTGGCTGAAATCCTACTCTTTTCATCTAAAGGACCCGTCACACCTAGACGATTTAGGCAGCGTTTGCCAAACGTATGAAAAATTTGGCGAATACGCTGGCGTATGTGGAATCAGTTATGGGTAAGTTTTGTCTAAGTTAAGAGCACGATGAAGAACGCTGAAGCATGCTAGTATACAGCATTGTACGCTGAGCTCCTCTCCGACATATCCAGCGTATGGCTGAAACGTCCCACGTATGCGGAGCATAAGTTGTAGGGAAGTTATGCGTTCGTTCACACACACTACTTGTAAGCGACTCTTAAGTTACTCATAAGTCAAAATGCGTTGAGATAAATGTCTAGCGTACCCAAAACTTATTTCTAACATGTGAGTAACCCTCTTTGAACCTATGTGTAACTTAATGAACGGGTTTCTAACTTACAGCTACAGTATAATGACGTACCGGCAGCGTAGGATCACAGGAGGAACCCAGATAAACTGGTCTTGTTCTTCCATTTTTTAGTTTTATTTTTTATTTTGTATATTTTATTAATCCCACGGGGAAATTCAGGGCATCCACATGGATGAATGAGGCAGCCACAGTACGGCGCCAATCCCTTCACCATTCACACACACATTCACACCTAGGGCCACTTTAGAGTCTCCAGTTAAACTAACTTGCATGTTTTTGTCCTGTGCGAGGAAACCAGAGTACCCGGGGTAAACCCAGGCAGACGTGGGGAGAACATGAAAACTCCACACAGAAGGGTCAGGGTTCTATTCCGACAAAGTAAACAGATGTTTCCTACCTTGACATGATGGTCTCTGTGTAGACTAGGTGACACCTTTATTAATTAAAAGCTGACTTGATCCACCTGCTCTCTGTTCTGATCAGCTCAGCTGCTGCCTGCAGTACAGACACACACACACACACACACACACACACGTACTTGTTCGTGTAATGGGACCTGTCGGGGATGTGTCCAAGGATATTATGACGATCCAAATCACTGTTTAGCCCTGCTTGTCATGTTTTTACCTTTGACTGCAGTCTGTACCATCAGCTGTCCAGTGCTGTTCTGATAGATATGCCAAAATATCAGAACACTGGAGGAGGAGGATCCAATCAGCTGATCACCAGAAGCACAGAGCTCAGGTGTTTTCCATGATAAATCACATTTTGCTGTCCCTTGGCTGCAGCTCTCTTGATGTTTTTGGGTTCACACTGGCAAAAAGCACACTCCATGCATCGTCTTTTTTTTTTCACTTTATTGAAAATAATTTTTTTTATCTCCATCAATTCACATGCCTTTGAGCCAGGTTGTTACAATTGTCATCTGACGTTCATCACGTGTCACATCAGCTGTTTTAGACGTTGCCAAACTGACAGATTTGACAGTTCTGCGATGGTCTTTGGAGGGGAGAATCATCTCGGTTGAACAGAGATGATCTCTCCCACACTTAGAATTCATGGATCGGGAGGCTATGGCAGTTTGCCATGACTGCACTATGCAAAACAGACTATTGTTGGGCATAAGTTGTGAACGCCAGCAACACCCTAAGGATTCGTTGGTTTAAGTTATCAAAATGTTCTATAAGTTGATCCCTTCCACACCATGTGGTGTATGGAGCGGTGCCTATTTCTGTTTCACTGACTCTAGGCCACACAGCTACTGTGAGTAGTGAAAGCTACAGTGTGGGGGGGGGGGGTCAGTCCTCTGGTAGCTCTGTGCGTTAACTTTCCTTTCCCCATTCCATTATGCTGAGCACCAAGCTAGAAGGTGGAAAGTACCATTTTTTATATGGTCTTTGGAATGACCCGGCCAGGATTTGAGCCCACAACCTCCCAGCTGTGGGGCGGATGCTCTACCAAATAGGCCACCACTCTGTTCTATATAAGTTACTAATACATTATGTACACGTCCAACTCATTATGGATAGGCAATGCATACAGCCAAAAGTGAAAATTTTGGTGTATGCCAGCATTTTAGAACAATTTTTATACGTTTGATAAATGCTGCCTAAATCGTCATGGTGTGACAGGGCCTTTAAGTCGATTCAGCAGTGATTCACATGTTTTCATCCCTAAATGAAAGCATATTTTAGAGGGAGGTTTTCCTCTCTGAGCTGAGTGATTTCTTACTGGCAGTGTCCACATCCCATCATTCACCGTTTGCTCATGTTAGCATTGGCCTTGTGTCATATTGACATTTTCTTCCCAACGGTGATGGATCACACCAGTCTGGACACACTAACAATCACAAAACACATCATCAGCACTTGCCGCAGTTAAGACTTTATCTCAGTCTCCTTCAACAAACTTAAATAAAGCAGTAACTCCCTGTCCAGAGTTCTGTCTGTTCTCCGTCTTTTCTTTTGTGGAACATTCCATCAAGTGGTTTTCTTCTTTCCTGATGGGGCTCTCAACTGGTGGCAGCTCATAAATCAACACTTTATCAATCTTTAATTTCACAGAGCCGATACACTAGTTTTTGTTGTCGTGTGGCTTGCTTCTTCCAGTGGTCTCATCACATACACACGCACGCACGCACACATACACACACTAGTGCCCTGTAGCTGAAGTAATTAACTTGCGGTACGTGTTTACACATCTCTGGATAAAGACACGAGCCTTAACTGGAATTCTGTGGAGCGCCTTGTGGTTTGATCTCTTAATCGTGTCTCACACATTGAGAACATGCTGTAAAAATGATGGTTCTGGAGGGCAAACTGGCTACTGAAAGGAGCACTAATGCGGTGAGGCTCCTAATATCAGGGATGCAGAGATGAGTTGAAGGTTAAATTCTATCCATCCATTGTCTTAAGTTGAGGCTTGAGGGATACTTGATTACCCCAGCTGCCACAGAGCTAGACAGATTACCATATACAGTATCAGTCAGTCTTTCGGCAAGCCAGTGACTTTAAATGATATCCGTTTCCAGGTCTGCCAGTCTAGCATGGCCGCCCTAAAGTTTCCAGCTGGTATGCCAGTGTCTCTCTCTAGGACCATTTTTAGGGTGGTACAGGGTCTCCTAACTTTACATCTTGCCTCAGGTTCCCAGAGTAATACTTGTGTAGCTGGCTGGTCGTGGCAGACGACATGACCGCACAGCGCCATCCACCGCTTGGCTATGATGTTCGAGAGCCATGGGATGGAGCCATAAAGTAGATCATTTGACCAATAGTCCTGCCAGCTGACGTTAAGAACCCTTCTTAGCATTCTGGTAAACATGCTGTTCAAGGACTGCACTTCTGTTTTGGTCAGTGACCAAGACTCTAATCCATAGATAAGGATGGATTCAACCGATGCTTTAAACACCTTTATTTTTGTGTCTCTGGACAGGGTGGGCAGCCCAGATTTTGGAGAGGGCATTGAGAGCTCCCCAGGCATTAGCCTTTCTGCATTCAGTGTCATGTGCAGTATTCGTCCAGCTACCAAGATGTTGGAAGTCGTCCACTCTCTCGATAACAGAGCTGTCAAGTGTATGTGGGTCCTGGACAGATGACAGGTTTACGTGCATTCATTTCGCTTTGCTTGCGTTCAACTGAAGGCCGACAGACAAACCATATATACATTTATAAAAAGGCATAAAACTTTTAGAAAAAGTCACAAATTTCAAGTAAGATGCACTCAAGAGGGGAAAAAACAGTTTCCAAGAATCAAGATGCAAATTTATAATTTATGATTTGAAAAAGGAACAATTTAGTCACAAAGCTGCCATAAGCAAATTAAAAATGCATGAAATCAAAATGCAAATTTGTGCACAAATCACAAATTTATATGAAAATTAATAACTTTGTGATTAAAAAAAGTTACAAATTGATGATAACATGACAAATTTACGGGTTCAAGGGTTCGTGGGAGTTTGCCCAACCACTTTACATGTGTTTTGTGGACTTGGAGAAGGCATTCGACCGCGTCCCTCGTGGTTTTTTGTGGGGGGTGCTTCGGGAGTATAGGGTATCGGGCTTGTTGTTACGAGCTATTCAGTCTCTATACGACCATTGTGAGAGTTTGGTTCGTATTGCCAACACTCGGTCGGACTCATTCCCAGCGAGAGTTGGACTCCGCCAGGGCTGCCCTTTGTCACCGATCCTGTTCATAATTTTTATGGACAGGATTTCTAGGTGTAGCCAAGGAATGGAGGGTGTCATGCTTGGTGACCACAGGATCTCATCTCTGGTGTTTGCAGATGATGTTGTCCTGTTGGCTTCATCCAGCAATGACCTACGGTTCTTGTTGGGACGGTTTGCCGCTGAGTGTGAAGCGGCTGGGATGAGAATCAGCACCTCCAAGTCTGAGTCCATGGTCCTCAGCCGGAAAAAGGTGGATTGTCCTCTCTGGGTTGGGGACAGGCTCCTGCCCCAAGTGGAGGAGTTTAAGTATCTTGGGGTCTTATTCACGAGTGAGGGGAGAATGGAGCGAGAGATTGACAGACAGATCAGAGCAGCATCTGCAGTGATACGGACGTTGTACCGGTCTGTTGTGGTGAAGAGTGAGCCGAGTTCTAAGGCAAAGCTGTCGATTTACCAGTCAGTCTACGTTCCTACTCTCACCTATGGTCACGAGCTTTGGGTAATGACCGAAAGAACAAGATCGTGGATACAAGCGGCTGAAATGAGTTTTCTCCGTAGGATTGCTGGACTCACCCTCAGAGATAGGGTGAGGAGCTCAGTCATCCGGGAGAGGCTCAGAGTAGAACTGCTGCTCCTCCACATAGAAAGGAGTCAGTTGAGGTGGTTTGGGCATCTGATTAGGATGCCTCCTGGACACCTCCCACTTGAGGTGTTTCGGGCATGTCCCACTGGGAGGAGACCCCGGGGCAGACCCAGGACTCGGTGGAGAGACTATGTTTCCCAGCTGGTCTGGGAACGCCTTGGTATCCTTTCTGAAGAGCTGGAGCAGGGGGCTTGGGAGAGGGAAGTCTGGGCTTCTCTGCTTGAACTGCTGCCTCCGCGACCCAGACCTCCGGAAAAGCGGTAGAAGATGGATGGATGGATGGTTGACAAATTTACAGTTAAAAATCATCAAATTTATGAGCGAAAAAACAAATGTGCTAAAAAGTATAAAAACTCAATGAGTGGTCAAATCTCCTGACCTTTGACCCTGATCTTGAACACAACCTAGATGTAGATCCACCTGACAGTCCTTGTATGAGAGTTTGACGACCACTGGACAATTGTCATTGTCTGAAAAACTGTTTCCCTAGGTTTTAACCTTCTAAAATATGTTGCTGTTGTTGTAGTAGTAGATTAGTTTATTTGACAGGGACAGTGCAATAAACAGACAATTAATCAAAGACAATCAATCTGATGTGCTGCACATAGAGTGTATAGCTATTAGCTAATTTGCAACTCTTGTCCCTGGATGGGCTTTAGAAAAAAGAATCAAGTAAAGATGAGAAAAAAAAATACACAATAACCACATACATCAATGCAGAAAGATTATAAATACACAATTATAAATATTATAAATATTATAAATACACAAATATAACAGCCTGACTCACATTTAACACATAACTCACGTTTGCCTATTTCAGGCCTCCCTCCCTTCGTCACTCACTATAAACAAACATTTATTCCTTCCCTTCATTCACTCTCACTTTGCAGACAATTAATTCATACATGAGTACATTCTTGTTTATTTTTCAGCCAGTTTTTAACCTTTTTAGTGAATGTTTTAAAGTCCGTTATTATTTTAATTACATTTGGCATTGTGTTCCAGATATGACTGCCCTTTATAGAGAAAGCTGTTTGTCCAAGTGTGGTTCTGCGGTGGAATATTTTACAGTTATTGTTAACAGAACTCCTGGTGGCTCTGCTGCTGTCCTGTCTTTGGACGAAACCAGCAAGTGGCTCGGGTGCTGATTTATGGAAACATTTGAACGTTAATTTCAGAAAACAGAGGTCAATGAAGCTCTCAAAACTCAATAGGTTGTATTTTTTTAAAACATTACAGTGATGCCACCTAATGGGCTTTTTGTCCAAGATTTTTAGGGTTTGATTATATAATGAACCTATATGTCTTATTGTGGAAGGGGCTGCTTGAGCCCAGACTGTCAAACAGTATGATATATGAGAAAAAACCATAGAATGCATATACAGTGCAGCTGCTTCGTAAGGTATGTAATATCTAATTAATTTAAAGCAGTTCAGATTTT
Source organism: Pholidichthys leucotaenia (assembly GCA_020510985.1). Classification (NCBI taxonomy): domain Eukaryota; kingdom Metazoa; phylum Chordata; class Actinopteri; order Cichliformes; family Pholidichthyidae; genus Pholidichthys; species Pholidichthys leucotaenia. Next base: position 26,840,507 of record CM035843.1, read on the forward strand.
TTTTTACTGTTTTTGAAATTTTCTTTATATGAAGATTAAATTTGAGTTGAGGATCTAGTACAATGCCAAGGTATTTGAATTCTGTAGCTAAACTGATGTCATGATCATGTATATTAACTTTAAAACGTTGCAGGTTACATTTTTTGATTGAAAAGCACATTGAGACTGTTTTCTGAAGGTTCAGCAATAGATGGTTCTTGAGGAGCCACTCTTGGACATCAACCATACTTGTAGACAGTACATCTGCAGCCTGTGCTGGAGTCTTGGCAGCTGTGTAAATAACTGCATCATCTGCATAAAGTTGGCATGTTGCAGCTGAGCAGTGTAACGGCAAGTCATTAATAAAAATGCTGAAAAGTAAAGGACCAAGAATGGACCCTTGTGGGATACCCATGCGGTTGTTTAAAAATGAGGATTTATCCTGGTGAACTTTTACACACTGTTCTCTATTCTGGAGATAAGATGCAAACCATGTCTGCATGAATAGACTTTTCTTTTCATCTTCTCTCCCCTCACCCCCCCAACCAGTCGTGGCAGATGACTGCCCCTCCCTGAGCCTGGTTCTGCTGCAGGTTTCTTCCTATAAGATTCAAAGGGAGTTTTTCCTTCCCACTGTCACCTACATAGTACTTGCTAATAGGGGATCGCTTGACTGTTGGGGTGTTCTCTGAACTACTTATGACTCGTGCCTTATGTATCTAGCACTGTGAGATGACTTTTTGTTGTCATTAGATCCATGCACCCATCCATCTTCTACCGCTTACCGTAGCCCAGACTGCCGCCACTGCACACAGCACCATGATCCCCATGATCCCTCCTGCAGGTGGTGATCCCACTGGAGGGCGGCTCCATGTGGCTCCTTTTTCAGAGAGATCTACTTGACCGCTCTTAATCTGGCCCTTCACCCAGGACCAGTTTACCTTGGGAGACCCTACCAGGGACAAGTTGCCCACAGCACCATAGCTTTGTGGCAACTAAAACAGAATCTCCCCGGCCAAATTGGTATTTAGCTGGTGGGCCATTGTTAAAGTTAAGCCTTAACTTTAGGGATGGAGACAGTATGTTTTTGCAGTTTTTTTCCCCCCCACTTGAAAAATGGCACCCCCCCAAACAAACTAAACTGAGCGATCTTTTCAAACTTTGAGTATATCAACGTTCTGCCAAAGAGTAGCATCGGCACAAGCGCCGACACGCTAATCATCTTTCTTTCTCATGCCTGCCAAAATTTTAATTATTGCACACACAGAGCAAGGCAGGAGCCAGGGTAATTTACAGATTACATGGCATGTGTCAGCCTGCCTTCACCCTCAGCAAGTAGAACTCCCAGCTTTCAGAGGCTTTTTTTTTTTTTTATTTACTGTTGGGGATACGTACTTTTGAAGTGCTCATTAACCAGGGTTTAATTAAGATGAACATAAAACAGACTCAGAGAATGAGAGACTATAATAAACATAATTTTAGTCTTTCATCTAGAGTAGTGTTAGAAAGCAGAACTGAAATTTAAAATATACTGTAAATGTCTTCATTTTATATTAAAGGTAATGAATGGGTATATGTTGAAAGTATGACCTGAATTGACTTTTTTGCAGGATGTGTAAGATGCATTATAGTATATAATAGTTATCCACATGAGAAATCCAATAAAATGTTGCATTTTATAGCATTTGTCATTTTTTTGGAGGAGGTTTCTAAACAGTAACTGCCGAAACAAATCCCCATTAATGATTAAAATCTGAAAGAAAGCAGCAACGAAGGAGCACATCCCCTAGCTCACATCCTTTTTTTGGCTTCAGAAAAATTATGAAACCCCCCCCACAAACATTCGATATACATATTGCAAATTTCTGAAAAAAGTTGCACATTTATGAGAAAAACTTAAAAGAAAAACCTCACAACTTTACATGGAAAACGACAAAAAAATGCAAGAAAAAATAATACATTAACATGGAAAAGTCACATATGCTTTTATGAGAGAAAACTAACATTTTTTCAAGAAAAAAAAAATGTCTGTTGCTAATGTTAAAGCTACGGTCACAAAGATTCTTACGAACGATGGGTTCTCATGAATTCTAGAGGTCGCAGACATTCTTGGAGGGGGCATAGTTTCTTATGACTGCTGTTCAATTTGCAAGAGCAACTTGAGACATTCTTGAGAAATGAGGTGCTTTTGTCGTATGATGGCCCTAGAGTTCTGACGTTCTTCGTAAGGGTGCCTTGGGATCTTCCTACAGCACACTTACTTCCATCTTACAAAAATTTTTGTGCAACTCACAGCACTCTGAAGTCATTGGTAAGAAGATCTTATGGCTTTCAGCACATTTTGTCAGCACAAATGTTGCATGAATGACGTACTTCCACCTTATGAGCACCTCACTACCGCTTTAAGCACACGCTATGAATTCAGTGTTTCCTACAACCACTGTAAAGTGTTCTCAAGAACAACTTAAGGTGTTCTTGAGGCATATTTACGGCCAACATCTTGTATAGTTCTTCCATTGTTCCCGTGGCATTCATACGGCCACCCTACGATGAGGGGTTTTCGTGGGGCATTCATAGAAATCTTGGGCAAGACCATCGACCTGGCCACAAACTTACAAATGGTCTACGAACGCTGGATTCTTCTACAGCCGCCTTAAGAAGGCCATACAAAATGCTCCAAGAACTGTTCGTACGGTGTTCGCAGCCGTTCATAAGAGTATCTGTGACTCTAGCTTTATGGGGGGAAACTTATCCACCTTTTTCCTAGCCCCCGTGATGCCTTGCATGAATTATGAGCGCAACTTCTGGTACTAGTTTAGAACGTGGAGTTGTCACTGAAATGGGACACTTTTCCTTGTTAAAAAACAATGACTTTGGCATCAAAAATGCGGGAACACGGCCTTTTGCCCCTCAAAAACAGTAATATAATCATACCACTTCCCACGACTATGGAGGGATGAGAAGATGACCTTAAAAAGTGGCCTGGCAGACAGTAGCCCCATTAGTTAGCTCCACTGCTAAGATGCTAACGCTGTAAACAAAAGCTCTGAGATATATCTCATATATATATATATATATATATATATATATATATATGTCTCCACCACAATAAAGTCGGTTGCATTTTGTTAAAATATGTTGGACATAATCAAATTTACCTCAGAGCAGACGTAGAGTCTAGTCAGAGTCACAAAGAACCACAACACCGTGCTTGGCTGTTTTAATGTTGGGGTAAATACAGACAGCTGCATCTGTTTATTTTACCCCGAAATTAAAATGCTCATGCTGCTGTCATGCCATGAATGCTTGTTATTTAATTTAACACATACATGTGGCTTATATTAATCATATATTCCATACCTACATATGTATAGACATATTAGAATGTTTAGTGATTACATATGTGGAATGATCTCATGCCTCAGAACAGGACAAGAGGTCTCAACCGCCAGCGAGGATCAAAGAACAGACGGAGTCGCAGCGGTGGAGACTGGATCAAACTTCCTGACCACCCAGGGTCAGGTGGAGGAGACTGAGGACAATGGAGGGGGATTATGTTAATGCGGGATGTCTGCTTTGATATGCAATGTCTTTTGTTGAGTGTGGGTATAAGTATGAAGGTCTGACTGCGCTCGACCTCTTCTTCTGCTTCTGCACCGAGATGAGACATGTTAGGGAGGTGAAGCTGATATTAAATTTTGATTTATAAAATCACATCGCTTCTTCATTTCAAGCTCCCTACACTGGTGACCAGACGTGAGGATGGAACAGAGACGTTCTTCCGCGACGAACTCATCGGAGGCGACCCAGGCAAGCGCCGGCGCCCATGCAGACAGGGGAACGGATGGAAGATGTTCCCCCACGGCAGAATCCACAGAGAGGGCTCAATCGAGCACCATCCCCAACTCCGCCGTGAGGACAGAAGAAAGGCGTTCTCACCCGGCGGACACATCAGGGACTGCCCACACAAGCGCCGTCACCGTCAAGCTGCCAGAATTCTGGCAAAACGACCCGAGCTCGTGGTTCCAGCAAGCTGAAGCTCAGTTTGCACTGGCGGGCATAACAGCGGACGAGACGAAATTTTATCACATCGTCACCAAACTCGACGCTGCCACGTCAAGATGCGCGCGGAACATAATTCAACAACCGCCCACCCACGACAAATACAGAGAACTTAAGGCGACCATCATTGAGAACTTCGTCCCCTCAGCCGAGGAGAGAGCAGAGAAGATCCTGGCGATCTACGGCCACAGAGGATGCAGACCCAAGGCCCTCATGGAGGACATGCTGCAGCTTAAGGAAGAGGACAACGACAACTTCCTCTTCCAACATATCTTCCTCAGCACTCTGCCGCCACACATGAGGAACACTGGTCAACATGCGGTGCAGCACCCAGCAGGACTTCCGCGCGCTGGCCCGAGAAGCGCAGCAGCTCATCAACGCCTGCGGCGAACAGATGGCCACAGCGGCATCCGCAGATCTCAGCGCAGAAGCCCAGAGCAGCGGAGAACCACAGACAACGGAGCAGAGCCCGCCCACCATGGCAGCGACACGACCAAGGCGCAGCAGGCGGTGCGACCTCTGCTATTACCACCACCGTTTCGCCGAGAGGGCGTACAAATGCATGCCCCCCTGCAAATTCAAAAATTCGGGAAACGCCAAAGCCGAGAACCGTTAACAGCTGCGGCTCTCGGCGAGACGAATAAGCCGCTTTATGTGACTGACGGACACACCGGGAGACAGTCCCTCATCGACACCGGAGCTCAGCTGAGCTTCATCACCCCTTCCCACGCAGACCGGGCCATGGGTCCCCGGGGAAATGGAGCGATGGCAGCCAATGGCTCGATCATCGACACTTTCGGTGAAAGGAACCTGCCTCTTTGCATCCACGGCCGCAACTATAGATGGACATTTATTATAGCGGCGGTGAGTTTTAACTTGTTGGGCGCTGATTTTTTGTGTGCACATGGGTTGTTAGTCGATCTAGCAAATAGACGCTTGGTTAATGCACTGTCATTTTCTTCTATCCCCTGCTCAGCTCGAGTTTCTCCACCACCCGTGCAGGCCAGCGTCACAGCAGCAGAAGGTAAGTTTGACCAACTCCTCACCCAATTTCCAGCACTCTCAGTTCCCAAATTTTCAGCAACAGTGGCGAAACACGGGGTTGAACACTTCATCCCCACAGCAGGGCCACCCGTGTTTGCCAAAGCTCGGCGCTTAGACGCGACCAAGCTCGCCATAGCACGTGACGAGTTTACCACCCTGGCATTATTAGGCGCTCGAAAAGCCCTTGGGCATCACCACTACACATGGTCCCAAAAACCGACGGTTCTTGGAGACCTTGCGGTGATTACCGCAGATTAAACAATGCAACAGCACATGACCGCTACCCAATTCCTCACATCCAAGATTTTTCACTACATCTGGCGGGTGCGCGCATTTTTTCTAAAATAGACCTGGTCCGCGGCTATCACCAAGTCCCCGTTCGAGCGGAAGACATTCCTAAAACGGCTGTAATAACCCCTTTTGGTCTTTTTGAATTTTTGCGAATGCCGTTCGGCCTCAAAGGCGCTGCTCAAACCTTTCAGCGTATGATGGACGCGGTATTACGCGACCTCCCCTTCGTGTTCGTCTACCTCGACGATATGCTGGTAGCCAGCCCGTCAGAGGAAGAACACGAACAACACCTCACTACAGTTTTTCAGAGACTAGAAGAACACGGGTTAATAATCAACCCAGCCAAATGCCGATTCGGCGTGTCACAAATTGATTTTTTGGGACACAGAGTTTCACCAAAGGGGGCAGTCCCATTGCCAGACAAAGTCTGCGCGGTAAAAAATTTTCCACGACCATAAACGGTCAGATCGCTGCAAGAATTTTTGGGAATGGTGAATTTTTACAACCGTTTCCTCCCCCGCGCAGCTCAACTCATGCAACCCCTGTATGCCGCGCTCAGAAAACAAAAGCCTTCCAACGCGGTCGAATGGACCCCGGAGCGCAAAAGCGCCTTCGCGGAAGTAAAGAGTGCTCTAGCGAATGCCACATTGTTGGTTCACCCTGATCCCTCGGCCCGCATAGCGCTAACCACAGACGCTTCAGACGTGGCCATAGGGGCAGTTGTGGAACAACACATTGGCGGAACCTGGCAACTGTTAGCATTCTTTAGCAAATCCTTAAACCAAACCGAGCGCAAATACAGCACTTTTGACAGAGAGCTGCTAGCGCTTCATTTATCCATCCACCACTTCCAATTCTGGCTGGAAGGGCGGCGTTTCACAGCTTTTGTAGACCATAAACCACTCACTTTTGCGATGGCTAAAATTTCAGAACCATGGTCAGGCAGGCAACAAAGACAGCTAGCTGCAATTTCAGAGTTCACCACAGACATTCGACATGTGGCAGGCAAACTTAACGTAGTAGCAGACTGCCTCTCTCACGCTGTGACATCGCCAGAGCACGAGGAGGCAGATTATACTACCTCAGCCGCAGAACTCTTCACCAACGCGTACGCGGCCCCAATTCATGTAGGGATAGATTACGCAGCCATGGCGGAGGAACAAAGCAGTGACGCGGACGTGCGCGCGCTCCTGTCTGGACCAACAGGGTTAAGACTGGAGGAAAGGGGTTTACGTGACGGTGTACCCCCCCTAATCTGCGACGTGTCAACCGGCCGACCTCACCCGGTAGTCCCAGCTGCATGGCGCCGCCGCATTTTTGACTCTGTTCACTCCCTCGCGCACCCAGGGGTGCGCGCCTCGGTTAAAATGGTCGCGGAAAAGTTTGTTTGGCTGGGCCTGCGCAAAAATGTAAAGGAATGGGCAAAGACTTGCATGTCTTGCCAACGCACCAAAATACACAAACACACAAAAGCTCCTCTAGAGCCTTTTCGAATCCCAGCCAGGAGGTTTGACCACGTTCATGTCGACTTCGTGGGACCACTACCTTCGTCTCAAGGGTTCACACACCTGTTAACAATGATAGACCGTACTACGCGCTGGCCGGAAGCGGTCCCTTTGGCGTCAACCACAGCCGCGGAAGTCGCTCGCGTTTTTTTAACGAACTGGGTGGCACGTTTTGGCGTCCCATCGGACATCACGTCCAATAGGGGGCCTCAATTTGTCTCAGAACTGTGGTCAGCCATGGCCAGCAGCTTGGGAGCGACAATTCACCGCACCACCGCGTATCACCCTCAGGCTAATGGGTTATACGAGCGTTTTCACAGATCTTTAAAGGCCGCCCTCAGGGCCTCACTAACGGATACAGATTGGGTGAATAAACTTCCCTGGGTTTTATTAGGGTTGCGTTCTGCGCCTAAAGAGGATCTAGATGCCTCCCCGGCAGAATTAGTTTTTGCACAACCTCTCAGACCCCCAGGTGAGTTTTTACCAGAGCATCCAGAGCCTGGGCATCTTCCAGCCCTGAGGCCCTTAGGCAGCACCGGACCGGACACGCTCCCCGGACCGGCACATCACTCTTCCACGGGTTTTTGTCCCCCAAGCTTTAAAAAAACGCCGAGTTCGTTTTTGTTAGACACGAAGCTTTAAAATCAACCCTCCGTCCACCATACGACGGACCATTCAGAGTGCTGGAACCTGGTGATAAGCATTTTGTGCTTGATTTAGGGGACAGAAAAGAAACAGTTAGCATTGACAGACTTAAACCTGCCTTCTTGTTGAGTGACGAGCCTGCACGGGTGGCGAGAGCACCTCGGCGGGGTAGACCCCCCAAGAAAAAAAACTCAGCCCCCCTGCAGGGAACAAATAACCACTCTCCTCCCCAAGCTGCAGATTCCTTACAGGAGGGTCCCACCAGGACGCCAAAGTGGACCTACAGCAGATTCGGGAGAAGATTAAAACCCAGACGGCACAGGGACTGATGCAAATTGACAAAGAGTTGTTAACTATGTTATCAGATTGTGCCGTGACAGTTTTAAGGCTGATTTGTGATATTACTATACTGTTGTTGTTACCACTGAATTTTCTACAGGATCATGACTGCTGGAAAGATTTTTTCCTTGTTTTCCCTGTCAAGATGTTGAACAGTATAATATGTCAGAGATTATCTTAAACTGTAAACTTAATTTGATTGTCCTTTTCTTAGTCGTTTGGGGGGGGGGCTGTGGCTTATATTAATCATATATTCCATACCTACATATGTATAGACATATTAGAATGTTTAGTGATTACATATGTGGAATGACCTCACGCCTCAGAACAGGACAAGAGGTCTCAACCGCCAGCGAGGATCAAAGAACAGACAGAGTCGCAGCGGTGGAGACCGAATCGAACTTCCTGACCACCCAGGGTCAGGTGGAGGAGACTGAGGACAATGGAGGGGGATTATGTTAATGCGGGATGTCGGCTTTGATATGCAATGTCTTTTGTTGAGTGTGGGTATAAGTATGAAGGTCTGACTGCGCTCGACCTCTTCTTCTGCTTCTGCACCGAGATGAGACATGTTAGGGAGGTGAAGCTGATATTAAACTTTGATTTATAAAATCACATCGCTTCTTCATTTCAAGCTCCCTACAATACAGACCTTTTCTGACAATTGTTCAAAATTTTATTGCTCTATATTTTGTAACAATTTAAAAATTAATGCATGCTGAAACTGCTAATATCAAGTCCATACATTCCAATGCAGTGCAACGAATGCAAAAAAAATCTTATTTGATATCTTTCTTAAATTGTTAAGCCTTACTATTTTTTTTTATTATTTTACTTCATGCAGCCTTGCATCTGGTGACATATATAAACGTCAGATCTGTGACATTCATACAAGTGAAAACATACCTGGCGCTGTTGTGTCTGTCCTGTCTGTACCACCGATCACACCAACAGTCCTTTTTAGTTTTCAGTGCATGATCTACGCATTGCTGTTGAAGCCCCAGATTTAGCTGTGCTTGCTTGTGAGAAGCCTCCATTTATACAGTCTATGGCACAACCACGAACACCAGCAGCAAGTACCAGAACTACGCCAAAACATTCAACCGCAAGTTGCCCCATAATCGTTTCTACAGCAGCGCCCTCAGGAATAAAGTGGATACAAACAAGGGTCAAAATATTATTTGAGGCTCCATGCAAATTTTGGGAAAATTTTTAAAATTGGCTCTTTGCATAATAAAAATGGCTGACCCCCTGGCCAAGCCCAGTGACTTAATTCACAAACTCATAAAAGTGTCTGGGTTTCTCTATTAGGCCAAGCTCCTTCTATCCACTGAGTTTCATGTATGTAGTTTTTGCAAACTAAATCTAAAACAAAAAAATGTGCTATATCTGACACTGATTTTATATCTGTCAAACCAATAAAAAGCCAAAATGTGGGTTCAACTTTCTTATCCCAGATGGAACACACAAGATATTTCCTAGCCTTTATAGACCTGTACAGAATTGTCATTATAGATTTTAATTCATAAACCCAATAGTTATACTTTAATGTCAAGTCATTTAACATTAATGTACAGCATCTACATTTTTTACATTTGACAACACTTTTTCCTGGCATCAGTCATTCATTCATTTCTGTGCCTGGGAGAGACGATTACATTGTTGCTTTAGAGTGAGCGGGCACACACATCCACACACCTTCTGCTAATCCCACTTCACACCCTCTCTTCTGCAGGCCTCTCTTCTTCAGGCAGTTTTAGCTTTCAAAACATACTCATTAAATATGACAATAAAATCGTGTTTCCGGGCTGCTCAATTATACTAATTGGCAAGATGATTTTCATTCACTTCGACAATAATCTATTTGTTTCAAACCCACAGAGGGCAAAGTAGGACAGTAAAGCACTTAGAAAAAGCAAACTTGAGGGCAGGACATAAAAGAGGAATACTACCGAGTTGTAATTTTCATACCAAAAGATGCTGTTTCACAACATTTTAGCACCGAGCTCCAAGGGAAATTTTTAGAATGTTTCCAGGTTGCACAAACACACAGTGGCTACATTTATCTCCGCACTATATTCTGCTTAAACCAATATTCCTAAAAAGGGTTTACATGCACAGCAGCTACGGGAATATTCCTGTTTACGTGGTAATGAGTAGGGCTCCCTTAAAACGTCTCCCGTGTGTGCGGTCACGTGACTCCGCACCCCAGAAGCAGCACAGTCAGCGCTGTTCGGAAAGAAATGCGATGTCTGCCACATAGTATGTTGTGATTGACTTTTTTCCCCATCTCAAAATGCCAAGAAAAAGCAAGTCAAGTGTGTAGAAACTGACACGGAAATGTGCCGATCGCTGTTAGCCTCTGATTGTTATCCACGCCGTCTCAACCGTTTACAGTGGGAATGGACAACAAAATAAACAAGCTAAGGCTGTATTTAAGAACCCGATCAGTGACTTGTAATCACTATATGGTGACAGCATAATCATGGCTACACAAAGGACCCCCTCAACACAGCTAACAAGCCAATTAGCCATCGACATGAGTCACGTGACCCTCAAGTGGATGTAAACACTGGCTTCTGCACTGGGTAATATTTAATTTGGTCACATGTGTGTGAAATAACAATATGCCTGTTCTTTATCACATTACGCTCATTTATTACTGACTGATCTCCCATTGATCTCCACAGTTGAGAGATTGTTTTGACCCTGTCTAGGACGGTCTCAACTGTGGAGACTGTGGAGATTGCTGGAAGATCACTGAGAGACCATTAAGAGATCTGGTCTTTCTTTCAAAGATCTCTATTGATCACCATGAAAATGTCACGATTTCCCAAACATTTATACAGATGGAAATTGTTGAGAGATCAGGTCAATTTTTGATCTCTCAGTGGTCTCCCAACAATCTCCATGCTGTGTAAAGAGGCCCTTACCTCCTTGGCAGAGTTAAAAATCCGTGTGTCTTTGTATTGACAATAAAAGTGACAATCATCCACAAAAATGCTAAATGCTAACTGGAAACTAGTTTAGAGTGATATTTCAATCTGGCAGCAAACTCTCTAAAATGAAGAAAGTGCATACCTCTGCCATGGCTGTTTGTCCACCAATTAAAATGTGAGTATAATGCGTCAGTAGACACAGATAACTTGTCTAGTGATTATTATTTTTATTATATTTGCAAAAATCTTATCTTAAAAATCAACAATGAAGACCTACTTTACAATGTCAAACAAAAGTGAACTAGCCCAGTCTGCCGACATATACGGATCCACACCAAAGTCCATCATATTCCTTTACCTATACTTCACAAACCCTTAAGGTGCATTCAGACCAAACACGATGCGAATACATGTTAACTCATTGTATTTGTGCGACTAAATTTTTTCACGGTTGGTCTGAACACACCTTTACATATAGGTGAAAACTGACACATTATTAAATCTACATTAAAGAAGCAAACTGACACTCGTTTTCAGATGTATTTATTAATCATCTTATCAATAAAGTAACCTAACAATTGTATAGTTTTGCTTTCAGTTTTCTTCCTCTTAACTCAAAAATTAATAAGTTGCACAAACAAACTAACCATTTCCAACAAAGGAACCCTTAACCAACTAATTAAATGGTGAAATAACTATATAGCAAACAAAAACTTTATTTATAAAGCACCAAATCATGACAACAGTCATCTCAAATTGCTAAAATAGTAAATATTCAGCACAATCTAGTCACCCCAACATCAATGATCCCCTAAGAGCAAACATGAATGAATGTCTATGTAATCTATCCGAAATAAAGATTCAGACAGATAGACAGTGCTACCCCCCAATACCACAATTTTGTAGTTTCTTTAATAAATTATGATCCACTGTATCAAATACTTTTTTAAGATCCAGGAATACCCCAACTGAATACTCTTTATTTTCAGTGGCAGTTGATATTTTTTCTATAAATTCCATTACAGCAAATGCAGTTGCCCTCTTGTGTCTGAACCCATATTGCTGCTCACACAATAAATTATTCTTCAGTATGAAGTTGTCAGTTCTCTCACAGAATATTTTTTCAAGTATCTTGGAAAATTGCGGCAATAGTGAAATTGGTCTATAGTTTGAAAATTCCCCTCCGTCACCCGTCTTGTATATCAGAATTACTTTAGCTATTTTCATTGCATTGGGAAATATATCTGTTTGGAGAGACAGGTTACAGATATACGTCAGTGGTTTCACTAAGCATTCAATAATAGTTTTGACTAAGAGCATGTCAATACCATCACAGTCGGTAGATGTTTTACTTTTAAACAATTTAACAATTTCAATGACCTCTCATCTGTGTTCTTTATGAAAATGGAGTCTTTTATAGCAGTGTTTTTGCTTACTGTATCACCCGTAGGTGCCGTAATGGGTATTTCTCGAGCCAAATTAGGACCAATGTTAACAAAAAAGTTATTAAATTCATCTGCAGGTGAGACTGCATTCACACTCCGAGTCATTCATTCATTCACCTTCTTCTGCTTAATCCTTTTCGGGTCCCAGTGGGGCTGGAGCCTATCCCAGTATCTTTGGGCAAGAGGCAGGGTACACCCTGGACAGATCGCCAGTCCATCGCAGGGCCAACACAGAGAGACAGACAACCATTCACTCACAGTCATACCTAAGGACAATTTAGAATCCCCAGTTTGATGCCAATTATCCTAACTTGCATGTTTTTGGCATGTGGGAGGAAACCGGAGAAATCCCGACTCCGAGTCGTTTTATTTATTTTTTTTTTGAAAAAGTGGTTGGGTAGCTTATATTTCTATTTTTATTTCCAAGAATATTGTTAAGTATTGTCCATGTATTTTTAATATTGTCTGTTTTTCTCCAGTTCTTTACTGTAATAGTCTCTTTTACTACATCTCATTATATATGTTAACTTATATTTGTATGTTTTATACCGCTGCTCTGCTTCTTTTGTCCTTTTCTTTAGAAAAGCTTTATATAATAAATTTTTCTTTTTACACACCTTTTGTAATCCTTTGGTTAACCATGGGTTGTCGACAAATTTATGTTTAAGCTTTTTCTTTACTAATGGACATTTTTTTTCATAAAGAGTGGTTACAATGTTCATAAATGTGTCATAGGCTTCATTTACATCTGATACATAGACTTTTGTCCAGTCTTGCTTCAGCAAGTCTTCTTTAAAAGAACTGATTGCATTTTGTGATTTGTATTTTTTCTGTATTGGCCCCTGTGTGGCCATGGATAAGTGCAAAGACTGGCAAATGGTCACTTATATCATTTATCAATAATTCACTTTCTATTTTCTTATCAATAATATTAACAAACAGGTTATCAATAAGTGTAGCAGTGTGAACTGTGATTCTACTGGGATGTGTTATTGTGGGATATAGACTCATGCCGTACATAGAATTCATGAACTCTGTAATTACATTTTGTTGAAATGGATTTAGTAAATCAATATTGAAATCTCCACAAATTACAACCATTTTCTTACTAGTAATATTATTGTACAGCTCAACTAATTTATCTCTGAATGTTTCAATGCAAGTTCCCGGCGTTCTATATATACAACTTATAATTAGATTTTTTGTTTTATCTTGGTCAATCTCAACAGTAACACTCCAGAATCCCTGGTAGTGCAAAGGACATTCCATTTACAAGCTTACACCTATACAGGTCATCAATATACAGTGCAACACCACCACCCTTTTTTTTGAGATCTGTTAATATGAAACATTTGATATCCCTCTATTGCCATCAGAGGAGCCTGCTCTTCATTAAGTCAAGTTTCAGAGACTCCACACTGTCACATCAGGTGACAGTGGGGAGAAAAAAAAACTCCCTAATGGCAGGAACCCCCGACAGAACCAGGCTCATCTGCTGTGACTGGTTGGGGTTGGGAAGAACATATACGGTAAACATACAATATGAAATAAAACAAGATACACCATCAAATAAAATTAACTGACACATAAGTTGATTCAAAAATGGACTAGGGTTATTGTTCACTTTACATTCATGATTCTATTTAGTTTTTCCTAAAACATACATGTTTTCTGACTTAAAATGTATTTTTTGAATAAAGTTAATGTGCATAATAGTAATGTATTTTTCAATCACAAACCTTTCAAGTCAAGTCAACAAGACTAAAGATAATACAACATTATGTTAGATGTTATGTTAGATAAAATTAATATTTTTATTTTATGTTCTCTTAGCATAATTCATTTACAGCAGGAAAAATGAGCATTGAACATGTAAACTTTTTTCTCATTAAAATATTTCTGATGGAGCCATTGACCTGAGATTTTCATCAGTTATCAGTAACAACCCAAGTAATCCATACACAAAGAAATAAAGGCAACTGCGTTCACAAAACAAGTTATATTTGATAAAGTGGAATGACACAGGGAATAAGTATTGAACGCATGAAGAAAAAAAAGTGCAAAAAGGCATAGAAAGCCAAGAAACCAGCTGAATCCATCAGAATTTAGGAAGCCATTCCATCCCCCATCAGTGCAAATTAATTTCAGCTAGTTAAGTCCTGACAACCTTTAAAAAGGTCTGAATATCAGGTTGTCACACCACAAACAACTCATGATGGGTAGAAGCAAAGAGCTCTCTCTAGACGTTCGCAACCATATTGTTGCAAAACATAATGATGGCATTGGTTACAGATGCATTTCTAAACTGCTGAATGTTCCAGTGAGCACTGTTGGAGCCATCATTCAGAAGTAGAAAGAACATCATTTTACCACAAACCAGCCACGACCAGGAGCTCCTCGCAAGATTTCTGACAGAGGAGTCAAAAGAATTACCAGAAGAGCTATTCAAGAGCCAAAGACCACTTGTGGAGAGCTCCAGAAAGACTTGGAGTTAGCAGGTACTCTGTTTCAAAGAAAACAGCAGTACCCGTTGAATTCTTTCATTGAACGGGTCCAAGATTCAGTTTGTTGACTTTGTTTAGACATCTGGCTAGACTACTCACTTTCATTTGAAACACACATTAATAATCTGCTTTCTAAAGTTAAATCTAGAATAGGTTTTCTGTATTGTAATAAGTCCTCTTTAACACATTCGGCTAAACATCTTTTGGATAAAATGACAGTCCTCCCAATCATAGACTATGGTGATGTAATTTATAGATTGGCAGCTAAAACACTCAAACTTGACACTATTTACCACGCTGCTATTCACTTTGTTACCGGAACTTCTTTCAGCACTCACCATTGCAGCTTGTTTTCTCTGGTAAATTGGCCCTCTCTTCACTATCGCCATCAAACACACTGATTTATGTTGCTTTACAAAACCTTAATTGGCAAAACTCCATCATATCTTCGCTCATTGCTCAATTTCCATAACATTAGGCTGTTCCTTCCACTCAAGCAGCTACATTTGTCTGCTTGACAACACACTGCCATCTACAGAAGTTCTCTGACAACTCTGCGATCGTCGGCCTCATCTCTAACGGAGATGAAGCTGAGTACAGAGGACTTATCCAGGACTTTGTGGACTGGTGCAATCAGAACTGCCTCCAGATCAACGCGAGGAAAACTGAGGAGCTGGTGGTGGACTGCCGCAGGCAAGGACAACCCCTCACAGCACCAGTAAACATACAGGGAACAGACATTGAGATGGCGACATCCTACAAGTACCTGGGTGTTCATTTGAACAATAAACTAGACTGGTCACACAATACCGACGCACTCTACAAGAAGGGACAGCGCAGGCTGTTCCTACTGAGGAGACTCAGGTCTTTTGGTGTACAAGGGGCACTGCTGAAGACATTCTACGACACAGTGGTGGCATCAGCCATCACTTTTGAAGTGGTCTGCTGGGGCAGTGGCATTACAGCAGCTGATAGGAAGAGACTGAACAAACTGATCAAGAAAGCTAGCTCTGTCCTGGGGCAGCGCCCTAACCCAGTGGAGGAGATAGGAGAGAGACGGATGGTGGCTAAACTGTCATCTCTGCTGGAGTCCGAGTCCCACCCTATGCAGGACATACTGAACGCATTGAGGAACTCATTTAGCAGCAGACTACATCATCCTAGGTGCGCAACCGAGAGGTTTCGCAGGTCCTTCCTACCTACGGCTGTCAGACTGTATAACCTAAGCAGGGCTGCTCGCAGAGATAGCAAAAAAAACGTGACAACCTAATAGTATTGAATGCAAAAGACGCAATAGACTTACACAATGGTCCCCTCCAGTATATACAACTAGGACAATATCGGTCGCTACGGAGGGTGACAATATGTATGGGTACATATTCATACTATGTAGGATAACTAAGTAGACGGTTATGCTGTTTATTCCATCTTGCTACAATGCTCCGCACTTTGTATATATATTTATATATTTATGTGTATGTTTGTATATCCACTGCTCTTGTTTATATCTTCCATATCTTCTTAATTATTGCTCTGAGTGTTGCTATCCCTGTGTTGTTGCAATCCTGGAATTTCCCCATTGTGGGACTAAAAGACTTATCTTGTTCTCAAAACCCACACTACTTTTGGTCATTCGTCTTTTCGATTGGAATCATTTGCAACAAAAACTAAAGCTCAGTTCTTTTATACCACCCTCATCTTTTAAAAATTTGGCAAGGGAAATAATCTGATTGTTGTGCTTGCTTTTAGTTTTAGTTACTTTCACTATTTTTTATATATCACAATACAATCTGTTTTAAGTGGTATGATATTGTATTGTTTACTTTGCATGTATTTCTTTTTGTTTGTCCTTTTTATGCTGCCTTTTGGCCAGGTCGTCATTGGAAATGAGAATTGGTTTTCAACTGACCTACCTGGTTAAATAAAGTTAAATAAAAAGTAATGCACTCGACTTCCGGTTATGGCTGCCACGTAGGACGGACGTGTCTCGCTCTGCTCTGCTCCTGGAGAAAAAAAATCGGCAAATAACTCTCTCATTTGGGACAGAACGTATCCCAGCGTTTGGGCGAGGATATGTCGGCGAAGCCTAAGGCTGGAAAACCAGGAAAAGGAAAAAGCGAGCCGCCGAAACAGTCCAAATTAACGGACTTTCAGGTCTGTGACGCAGCAAACAGGGCTCCATATATGGCGGAGGAGGCTGGCAACGCTGCGATTTCTGCGGGGAATGGCGCAGATGCGCTGATGGCTGCCATGAGTTCAATGAGAGCGGACTTTTCCTCTAGATTTGATGGGATTATGACAGCGTTGGAAGGAATAAGAAAGGAATTGGGTGACTGTGTAGAACGAACGGCGCAGATGGAGCTCCGTCTCGCTAGTGCTGAAGATGACGTCACCCGTCTTCAATTAAAGGTGCGCACTTTGGAAAAAAAAAATAAATCTCTGGAAGATAATATTTTGGATTTGGAATCTCGGTCGAGACAGAATAATTTGAGGCTGGTGGGTCTTCCAGAGGAATCAGAAGGTCGGGACGTATGTTCCTTTCTGGAAAAGTGGATTCCGGAGGTGCTGGGCAGCGAGGAGTTGCAATCAGCAGTGGTTCTGGAAAAAGCACATCGCATTGGCCCACGGAGAGATAAGGGACCGCCGAGGACCTTAATTATGAAGTTTCTTAACAACAGAGACAGGATGAAGATCTTCGACGCTGCACGAGCTAAAAAAGGAGAGATTAAACACCAGGACCAGCAGGTGCGGTTCTACCCAGATTTGGCCACAGGAATCCAGCAATTGAGGAAGCAGTTTGATCCCGTACGTAAGGAGCTGCGCAACCTTGGGATTCGTCATGGTGTAATCTATCCTGCGAGACTGCTGACCACGTATGAGGGCAGAACCCACATCTTCAAGACCCCAGAGGAGGCGCAGGAGTTCATCAAGAAGATCAAAGAAGAAGAAGAGACTGGTGGGAGCTAAGCATGAACAAAATATAAGGTAGAATAATTAAGCATTTGCACAGGCATCTGACTGACTTGAAGTAAATAGTAAGTTTACAAAATATAGATTGTATTATATATTAAAAAAAAACAAAACAAAAACAAAACAAACAAAAAAAAAACTATGATGTACAAAGTTGTTAAAAATTTTGGAGTTAAGTTGGAAAACTACAGAGGAGAGTTAATGTTACGTCATTAAAAGCAGTAGAGTTAGGGTGATTGGGAGGATGAAGAAGGAGTGGCTTAGGCTGTTCCCCGTGGGTGTGGAACGGTCGATGGCTATATCGGGAGACAGAATTTTTCTTTTGATTTTGGGGGGTTTGCCACAAGTGTGGGAAGGGGGAATTTGTTTGTGTGTAGTTTGTAGGATGAATGTTCAACCACTCATGTTTTTGCTTCTCTGTATGAGCATGTTTACACTGCAAGGTAATCCCAAACTCTCTATTGATCATGGACCAAAGTGTTAATCTTAATTTAACTTCATGGAATTGCAGAGGTCTACAAAATTTAAAAAAACTTAAACAAGTTATGAATAAAATAAAGGACATGGGTTCAAGAATTGTGTTTTTACAAGAAACTCATTTGATAGAGGAGGATGTTAAAAGAATTAGGAGTAGATGGCAGGGAAGTGTATTCACCTCTTCATTTTCATCCCGAGCCAGGGGAGTTATGACTCTCATACATAAATCAGTTCCTTTTCAAGTGAAAAATGTAATTGGAGACAAATTTGGAAGATATGTAATCATTCAAGGTTCTTTGCTATTAGAAAATATAAATCTTGTGAACTTATATGGTCCCAATATAGATGATCAGAAGTTCTTTGCTAATTTATTTCTCATCTTATCATCACTTACAGGGCAACATATAATAGCAGGGGATTTTAATTGTACATTGAATCCAGGTGTGGATAGATCAACAGGACTGGATTGTACGCACATTGGATGTAGGATGACTATTAATCATTTTATGAAAGAATTGAGATTGTTAGATATATGGAGAGAAATGAAACCACAAGTTAAAGCCTATTCTTGTTATTCCAGTACCTACAAGACATTCTCACGTATTGATTATTTTTTGATTTCCACAGAATTAAGGTCCAAGATTCAAAACTGCTTTTATGATAACATCGTGATCTCTGATCATGCACCCTGTTGTCTAATATATGTAGATAAAAAATTGACAAAGGAATCAGGTAGATGGCAATTTCAGCATAAATGGCTTCAGGATGAGGAATTTGTCAAGTATATAGAAAAACGGATAGACGAGTTCTTTGACATCAATACTACACAAACATCAGCATGTGTAAAGTGGGAGGCTTTCAAAGCTTTTATTAGGGGGCATATTATTAGTTATACAGGATCAAAATCTAAGAAGACTCGAGAGGAGAGAGCTAAATTGGAACATAAAATAAAAAATCTTCAGGAAAAAGTGTATGCAGGAAGTGACCCAAGGTTGGAGAATGAATTACTGATTTTGAGAGCTGAATACGACAAAAAATCAGCGAATAGAGCTGCCTCGAGTCTTCTAAGATTGAAACAATCTTTTTATGAACAAGGTGAAAAATCAGGAAAATTATTAGCATGGCAGATTAAACAATTGGAAATTAAAACACCAATTACCAGTATTATAAGTAACGGACAGGTAGTTATAGATCCTTTAGAAATTAATAGAGCCTTTAGAGATTACTATGAAAAATTATATGATACCAAAAATGAACCTGATTTAACAAAACTAAATGGGTTTTTGAACGAACTATCTATACCGTGTATTCCAAATGAAAACAGGGAGATATTGGAGTCTAAAATTAGTCAAGAAGAAGTTGGGCTAGCCATTGATAATATGAAATCAGGAAAAAGTGCAGGACCAGATGGTCTTCCAGTTGACCTTTATAAAAAATTTAAGAATAAATTAATAAAACCTTTTTTGGAAATGGTTTTAGAAGCATTTCAAAATAATAATTTACCATCATACATAAATAATGCCTTAATTATACTGCTGCCAAAACCAGGTAAGCCCTCTAATAAATGTGAAAATATGAGACCAATAAGCCTATTAAACGCCGACCTTAAGATAATCTGTAAAATTTTAGCAAGACGAATACAAGAAATTTTACCAAATATTATTAATCGAGATCAGAATGGCTTTATAAAGGGTAGACAAGGCTTCCATAATGTAAGAAGACTATTTAATATTATCTATTTTAATAAAGAAGCACCGGATACAGCTCTCCTATCATTGGACGCCGAAAAGGCCTTTGATAGAGTTGAATGGCCCTTTCTTTTTGAAGTCCTACAAAGGTTTGGACTTGGAAATAATTTCATAAAATGGGTTCAAATAATATACAATAATGCTACAGCAGAAATCCTAACAAATAACAATATTTCAAAACCAATAAAAATCAATAGAGGATGTCGACAAGGCTGTCCACTCTCACCTTTACTGTTTACTATGGCAATTGAACCTTTAGCGATAGCGATACGTTTACATTCACAAATATATGGAATTAAAGTTGGACCAACAGAACATAAAATCTCCCTGTACGCCGATGATATAATTTTGTTTATGTCGAATCTAAAAAAATCAATTCCAACCTTGTTGAATTTAATAAAGAATTTTGGGGAAATATCAGGATATAAAATAAATAAAACTAAATCTTCAATATTAATGCTAAATGAGACCCAGAGAAATTACCCAGCCCCTGAGGTAAATCAATTCAATGTTGTAAATCAGTTTAAATATTTAGGAATCCAAATTATGCCTAAGCTAGAATCAGTCGCCAGTGTCAACTATGAAGCCTTAATGTCAGATATCAGTGAGTTAACTCAGAGATGGATGTCACTACCAATGTCGATGATCGGGAGAATCAATATACTTAAAAGTAATATTTTACCTAAAATACTTTATTTATTTCAATACATTCCCTTATCACCACCTTTAGATCTATTCTCAAGAATAAAAAAAAAGTTAGTGGAATTTATATGGAACAACAGGAGGGCTAGATTACGTCTGTCTTTATTATATTTACCATTTGATCGTGGAGGTCTGAAATGTCCAAATTTTATGTTGTATTATTGGTCGGCACAACTGAGGTCTATGACATATTATTTTTCATCAAATGATCTCCCTCACTGGACTGAAATGGAATCATACAATTTACCTTTACCTCTTCCCATATTCATATACTCAGATTCGGCAAAAAAATTACAAAAACAAGTTAAAAATCCATTTGTAAAGCATATGATCAAAATATGGTGTGAAGCTAAAAACTATTTAAAAGAACCACAGTTATTGTCACAATTTAGTCCAATATGGGGTAATCAATATTTTAAACCAGGGAGAGCGGACGCTGTATTTAAAGTATGGAATTTAAAAGGGATACAAAAGATTCAGGATTTATATTTGCCATGTGCAGACAACATAATGTCTTTTGAAGAGCTGAGGATCAAATTTAATCTCAATAGAACACATTTTTTTAAATATCTTCAACTTAGAAACTTTATTCGATCAAATCAAAATAAAGCTCTCACTCGACCTATTTATTCATCCTTGGAAAAAATGATGATGAAAGATAGTAAAAGAAAGGGTATTATTTCAGAGTTTTATAACTCATTGACACTATCTTCAAGTGAAAATTCACTGAAAAGATTAAACTACTGGAAAGAAGATCTGCAAATTGAAATTTCAGAGGAACAATGGGAATTGGCTTGTACAGAAGCTCAAACCAAATCAATAAATGCACGCCTTAAATTGATACATTTCAAATGGTTAATGCGGATGTATGTTACACCGGAGGAGTTAAATAGATATAACAAAAATATACCAGATACATGCACAAAATGCATGGAAAGTAAAGGAACCCTATTTCATTGTTTATGGGAATGTAGATTAATAAGAATGTTTTGGGAAGAGGTGAGGGTAACAATTGAAAAAATAATCTCAAAACAAATCATATTGAATCCTAAACTGGTTTTGTTGGGTCTGTACCCAGAAAAGCATAATTTCAATAAAAGTGAAAGAACATTCATAGACCTCAGTTTGCTTAATGCCAAAAAATGTATTGCACTATTATGGAAAAAGACTCATAGACCAGATGTGACTCAGTGGTTAAGACAGATGTTAACAAACCTTCCATTAGAAAGAATAACATATATACTGAAATCAAAGGAAATTGTGTTTGAGAATATATGGAGACCTTTTATTGATTATGTAAAAAATTTAAACATAACTCTTGAAGAAGAAGGTGAATGATGTGTGTGGACCTTGTAAATTCCAAACTGGTGAACATAATATGTATACTTATGTATTGGATTGTCTAGACTAAACAGAGGAGCATTGTTGAAGACTTGATTTTGTTGGTGGTTGTTGGTGTTTTTAGTGCATTTTTTTTTTTTTTGTAGTACTTTAGTGTTAGTGTTTGATTGTTTGTATCATGTTTGTTAAAAAAAAAAAAAAGGTTCAATAAAGATATTGTGGAAAAAAAAAAAAAGTAATGCACTCAACCGACATGGGCTCTATGCCTGCTCACCTCGCAAGACTCCATTGCTGAAGAAAAAGCATGTTGAAGTTTGTTTAAAGTTTGCTGCACAACATTTGGGCAAGCAAGTAAAATACTGGGAGAAAATAGTCTGGACAGATGAGACCAAAATTGAACTTTTTGGATGTCACAACACACAGCATGTTTGGAGGAGAAATGGCACTGCACATCGGCCCCAAAACACCATACCATCAGTGAAGTTTGGAGGTGGGAGCATCATGGTGCTGGGGTGATTCTCAGCACATGGTGCAGGCAGATTTCATATAATTGAAGGAAAGATGAATGGACAAATGTACAGAGACATCCTTGATAAGAACCTGTTGCCATCTGCCAAGATACTGAAGATAAAACAAGGGTGGACATTTCAGCAAGACAATGATCCCAAACACACAGACAAGGAAACTCTTAACTGACTCCAGAGAAGGGAAATAAAGCTGCTAGAATGGCCCAGTCAGTCACCTGACCTGAATCCAATTGAAAATCTCTGAAACGAACTGAAGATCAGAGTCCATAGAAGACACCCACGGAACCTTCAAGATTTGAAGACTGTTTGAATGAATGAATGAATTTATTCGGTAATAATAATAATAATGAATGAATGAATTTATTTATTCGGTAATAATAATCATCACATACAATACAATAAGAACACACAAAAGAACAACCGAAAGGGTGTAGGCTGAAGCTAGTGCTTATATAGTGCCTACCCCGTTACAATTTTAAAATCAATAACATAAAAATTTAAGTCTTACCCAAAATCAACAAAGAAAATCAAATAGAACAAGTAGACAAAAAAAACCCTTTAAGTTATTACAAATTTATCTCCCAGCATTTACAGTGAGATACTGGGAGATTTTCTCATCTTTGTACAATTTTTTGAATTGCTTCAGAGTTGAACATGTTTTAATATTTTCAGAGCAACAGTTCCACAGTTTAACTCCAGTGACAGACATGCAATGATACTTTGTATTTGTTCTAACCTTTGACTTATTAAAAACAGAGTTACTGCTTAGCTCATATTTGCTTTCCCTTTTTTTTAAACAGTCTCTGAATATTTACAGGTAATTGGTTATTTGCTTTGTACATGATTTGAATGACATTATAATCTACCAGATCTCCAAATTTAAGAGTATGTAATTGAATGAATAATGGATTTGTTGGTTCACAGTAAGGTTTCTTTGATACAATGCATATGGCTTTTTTCTGTAATAAAAAGATTAAGTTTGTGTTTGTTTTATATGTGTTTCCCCAGATCTCCACACAGTATGTCATAAAAGGAACTATCAGTGAATTATATAAAATACAAAGAGATTTCTGACACAGGAGACCCTTAACTTTATACAGTAAGGCAATGGATTTAGACATTTTAGTTTTGACATAATTTATGTGTGATTTCCAGTTTAGTTTGTTATCAACAATGACCCCTAGGAACTTGGTTTCGAAAACTCTGTCAATTTCAACATTGTTTATTTTAATTTTTCTGTGATTATATAATTTGCAGTTTCCAAATATTATACATTTTGTTTTTCCAAGGTGACTAGATAATTTATTGGCAGTGAACCATTGATTGATTTGTTTAAGTTCATTTTCTACTGAATCCAGAAGCTGCTTAAGATTTTCTCCACTACAAAAAAAAAATAAAATTGTGTCATCTGCAAATAAAATACACTTGAGCAATTTAGACACAGAACATAAATCATTAATATACAAAATAAACAGCAATGGACCAAGCACAGAACCCTGTGGTACCCCACACGTCATCTTCAGCAACTCAGAATCTGTATTATTCACATGAACATATTGATATCTGTCTTCTAAATAGCTGTGTAACCAGTCAAAAGCAATTCCTCTGATGCCATACTTATGTAATTTACTGAGGAGTAATTTATGGTCAACTGTATCAAATGCCTTTTGTAAGTCCAGAAATATTCCAGCTGTGTATTCTCTTCTATCTGTTGCATCTATAATCTGTTCAACAAAGTCCATGAGTGCCAGTGAGGTGGTCCGGTTCTTCCTGAATCCATACTGTTGTTCTGAGTATATTGTGTTTATCAATGAAATCATTTAGTCTCTTAAATATTTTTTTCAGTATTTTGGAGAACTGAGGTAACAAGGAGATGGGTCTGTAGTTTGACAATAAGTGTTTGTCACCAGTCTTATACCGAGGAATGACTCTTGCCATTTTCATTTTCTTTGGAAATTTACCAGCAGTAAGTGACATGTTGCATATGAAAGTGAAGTGTTTAACAATACAATCAATAATACATTTAACCAAGAACATACTGAAGTCATTACAATCAGTTGATTTTTTGTCTTTGAATTTGTTAACAATGTCAAGAATTTCTTTTTCATCTGTTTCTTTCATAAACATTGAGTAAGCGTTTATGTTGACGACATTGTCAGTGCCACTTGTATTTGCTGATGATACAGTGGAGTTGGTGATCTTTTTTCCTATATTAACAAAATATTCATTAAACGTGTTGGAGATCAAGCTATTTTCACTGATTATTCCATTATCTGAATTTAAATGAGAGATGTGGTTGGAATTTAGTTTTCCTCTCTGTTATATTATTTAACACCTTCCATATATTAATTGTATTAGTTTTATTTTCCAATAATTTACTGCAATATGTTTTTTTTACTCCATCTTAAAATACTTATGAGTTTATTTTTGTAAGTCTTGTATTTCTTTTCTGCTTCCACAGTTCTTAATTTCAGAAACGTTTTGTATAACAAGTTTCTTTTAACAAGCATTTTGCAGGCCCTTAGTGATCCAAGGCTTCTCTCTATTTAACTTTAGTTTCCTTTACCACTAGAGGGCAGTGTTTATTATATAGTTGTGATAAAATAGAGAAATTCTCCATATGCTGCATCAATGTTGTCAACATAAACACCGCTCCAGTCTTGTATTTTTAGATCATTTCCAAGATTGTTTATTGCGGTTTCTGTTACAAGTTGTTTAAAAACCTTGTCTATTTCAACATTATGTGTTCCACCAGTGTGTGAAGAAACAAAAACAGGCAGATGGTCTGTCACATCACTGATAAGACCAGCAGTTACATTCCCCTCAGTATGTTATCAATAAGTGTTGCTGAATGTGTTATTCTAGTGGGGTATGTTATTGAAGGGTAGAAACCCATACAAAACATGGAATTTATGAATTCACTTATTTGGATATGGTCATTTGGATTTAATAAGTCAATACTGAAGTCTCCACAAATAAATACCAGCTTCTTATTACCTACTGCACTGAAAAGCTCAGACAATTTTTCTTTGAAAATGTCAATATCGGTACCTGGTGCTCAATAAATGCAGCTTATTATGATGTTTTTTGTAGTTGTAATTAATTCCACAGTTACACACTCCATGATGTTTTCCATTTCAAAAGACATATTTTCTACAACTTGGCTTTGGTAGCAGGACCTGATATATAAAGCAACACCACCACCCCTTTTTTTGACCTGCTTGTGGTATATAAAATCATAGCCTCTCATTTGCACTGTATGAAGTTGGTCATTTTTTAGCAAATTCTCAGAAATTGCAACAGCAGAAAAAATCGTGTTATATTGCAACAAACTGTCCTGGATTTTGGAAAAATTCATGTTGAAACTTCTACTATTAAAGTGTGTTATTGACAATGATTGATCAGAAACTATTTTTTAGTTGGTCTGAGCTAAAGTATTTACACTGATGTTTTATACTGTTGAAAAAGTGATTTTCAGGATCCGTTTCATATTCAACACTGTGACTTATGCTCAGTATATTTGTAACCTTTAAAAATGAGGTTGTTTCCTATAAAAGTTTGCATCTTAATTATTCCAGTCAGTGGAAACAAATGCACAGTTTATATCGCTAAGTTGATAATGAAATGGCAATCATTTCTGGTTGATTTTTGGCTCCATTGATTTTGGTGTACTGTTACGGGGATGGCGTGGGTGAATAACGAGTGTCATACCTTAAGTAGGCTATGTCTCCCCACGCTCTTGCAGCTTTCAGCTCTGGCATCAATTCATTTCTCTTCCTTCTTACCAAATCAGTTAAGTCCTCATTGATGAAGATTTTTGTTCCTTTGCGGGACTTGGCTCTTTGAAGAATGGTCATCCTGTCCTTGTGCTGCAGGAACTTGACCACAATGGACCTCGGTCTTTCTCCTCCAGGTTTCCCGGTGCGGTGGGCTCTCTCCATCTCAATCCCTGGTAGTAACTGTAGCTTCTCCATGAGAATATTTTTAATCTTCTCCTCTGTGTCGGCCAAGGTCTCTCCTGGTGCCTCCACAACACCATCAAAGACTAGATTATTTCTCCGGGATTGTCCTTCCAGATATTCAGATTTGTCGGTGATAGTCAACAGACTGTCACACACTTTAGAAACATCTGATTGCAGCACATCGTTGCGGTCTGCTTGTTTAGACAAATCGGCTTTTATGTCATCTACGTCTTTTTGAGTGAACTGTAGACTGGTTTTAATGTCCTGCAACTGAATGAATGAATGAATGAATGAATGAATCTTTATTTCGGATAGATTAAAAGTACAGATTAAAAGAAACTGAATAATATAACAAAGGGGGAAAGAAAATCCAACAAGGTCAAATTAGACAATAACTCCTCTGATTATACAGTTCAACATAAGTTATCCGAAATGGGTGATGACTGAAGCCGCAGCTTATATTGCCCACCCATATTCCATCCAAGAATTCAAAAGAAAAACAAAACAAGAGCGATTACAATTCAGAACAAAGCTAAGACAAAATGTGACAAAAAAACTAAGCTACAACACAACGCAGACTGGATATGACAATCCTTACTCTTGTCTCCTTGTCCACTGCAAATTATTGCAAAACTGCAGCAAAATGCTACCTTAGCCAAGAGCAGAGGCCAAATCCAAGGAGGAATATGTGTCCCTCGCACAGGTAAATGACTTACTGCAACAGCAAAAAGAACTGTTTTCTGCATTGTTAAACCAGCAACAGGAAACTTCCAAAAGCCTCATCAAAGTGATCATGGACTCAGCTAATGCAAGAGTGGACATTACGGCACCCACAGGTGATACAATAAGCAAAAACACTGCTATAAAAGACTCCATTTTCATAAAGAACACAGACGAGAGAGAGGTCTTTGAAATTGTTAAATCATTTAAAAGTAAAACATCTACGGACTGTGATGGTATTGACATGCTCTTAGTCAAAACTATTATTGAATGCTTAGTGAAACCACTGACGTATATCTGTAACCTGTCTCTCCAAACAGGTATATTTCCCAATGCAATGAAAATAGCTAAAGTAATTACGATATACAAGACGGGTGACAGAGGGGAATTCTCAAACTATAGACCAATTTCACTATTGCCGCAATTTTCCAAGATAATTGAAAAAATATTCTATGAGAGAACTGACAACTTCATACTGAAGAATAATTTATTGTGTGAGCAGCAATATGGGTTCAGACACAAGAGGACAACTGCATTTGCTCTAATGGAATTTATAGAAAAAATATCAACTGCCACTGAAAATAAAGAGTATTCAGTTGGGGTATTCCTGGATCTTAAAAAAGCATTTGATACAGTGGATTATAATTTTTTTTTTTTTTTCCACAATATCTTTATTGAACCTTTTTTTTTTTTAAACAAACATGATACAAACAAACACTAACACTAAAGTACTACAAAAAAAAAATGCACTAAAAACACCAACAACCACCAACAAAATCAAATCTTCAACAATGCTCCTCTGTTTAGTCTAGACAATCCAACACATAAGTATACATATTATATTCACCAGTTTGGAATTTACAAGGTCCGCACATATCATTCACCTTCTTCTTCAAGAGTTATGTTTAAATTTTTTACATAATCAATAAAAGGTCTCCATATATTCTCAAACACAATTTCCTTTGATTTCAGTATATATGTTATTCTTTCTAATGGAAGGTTTGTTAACATCTGTCTTAACCACTGAGTCACATCTGGTCTATGAGTCTTTTTCCATAATAGTGCAATACATTTTTTGGCATTAAGCAAACTGAGGTCTATGAATGTTCTTTCACTTTTATTAAAATTATGCTTTTCTGGGTACAGACCCAACAAAAACAGTTTAGGATTCAATATGATTTGTTTTGAGATTATTTTTTCAATTGTTACCCTCACCTCTTCCCAAAACATTCTTATTAATCTGCATTCCCATACACAATGAAATAGAGTTCCTTTACTTTCCATACATTTTGTGCACGTATCTGGTATATTTTTGTTATATCTATTTAACTCCTCCGGTGTAACATACATCCGCATTAACCATTTGAAGTGTATCAATTTAAGGCGTACATTTATTGATTTGGTTTGAGCTTCTGTACAAGCCAATTCCCATTGTTCCTCTGGAATTTCAGTTTGCAGATCTTCTTTCCAGTAGTTTAATCTTTTCAGTGAGTTTTCACTTGAAAATAGTGTCAATGAGTTATAAAACTATGAAATAATACCCTTTCTTTTACTATCTTTCATCATCATTTTTTCCAAGGATGAATAAATAGGTCGAGTGAGAGCATTATTTTGATTTGATCGAATAAAGTTTCTAAGTTGAAGATATTTAAAAAAATGTGTTCTATTGAGATTAAATTTGATCCTCAACTCTTCAAAAGACATTATGTTTTCTGCACATGGCAAATATAAATCCTGAATCTTTTGTATCCCTTTTAAATTCCATACTTTAAATACAGCATCCGCTCTCCCTGGTTTAAAATATTGATTACCCCATATTGGACTAAATTGTGACAATAACTGTGGTTCTTTTAAATAGTTTTTAGCTTCACACCATATTTTGATCATATGCTTTACAAATGGATTTTTAACTTGTTTTTGTAATTTTTTTGCTTTCTGAGTATATGAATATGGGAAGAGGTAAAGGTAAATTGTATGATTCCATTTCAGTCCAGTGAGGGAGATCATTTGATGAAAAATAATATGTCATAGACCTCAGTTGTGCCGACCAATAATACAACATAAAATTTGGACATTTCAGACCTCCACGATCAAATGGTAAATATAATAAAGACAGACGTAATCTAGCCCTCCTGTTGTTCCATATAAATTCCACTAACTTTTTTTTTAATTCTTGAGAATAAATCTAAAGGTGGTGGTAAGGGAATGTATTGAAATAAAGTATTATAGGTAAAATATTACTTTTAAGTATATTAATTCTCCCGATCATCGACATTGGTAGTGACATCCATCTCTGAAGTAACTCATCAATATCTGTCATTAAGGCTTCATAATTGACACTGGCGACTGATTCTAGCTTAGGCACAATTTGGATTCCTAAATATTTGAACTGATTTACAACATTGAATTGATTTACCTCAGGGGCTGGGTAATTTCTCTGGGTCTCATTTAGCATTAATATTGAAGATTTAGTTTTATTTATTTTATATCCTGATATTTCCCCGAAATTCTTTATTAAATTCAACAAGGTCGGAATTGATTTTTTAAGATTCGACATAAACAAAATTATGTCATCGGCATACAGGGAGATTTTATGTTCTGTTGGTCCGACTTTAATTCCATATATTTGTGACTGTAGACGTATCGCCATCGCTAAAGGTTCAATTGCCATAGTAAACAGTAAAGGTGAAAGTGGACAGCCTTGTCGACATCCTCTATTGATTTTTATTGATTTTGAAATATTGTTATTTGTTAGAATTTCTGCAGTAGCATTATTATATATTATCTGAACCCATTTTATAAAATTATTTCCAAGTCCAAACCTTTGTAAGACTTCAAAAAGAAAGGGCCATTCAACTCTATCAAAGGCTTTTTCGGCATCCAGTGATAAGAGAGCTGTATCCGGTGCTTCTTTATTAGAATAAATAATATTAAATAGTCTTCTTACATTATGGAAGCCTTGTCTTACCTTTATAAAGCCATTCTGATCTCGATTAATAATATTTGGTAAAATTTCTTGTATTCGTCTTGCTAAAATTTTACAAATTATCTTAAGGTCGGCGTTTAATAGGCTTATTGGTCTCATATTTTCACATTTATTAGAGGGCTTACCTGGTTTTGGCAACAGTATAATTAAGGCATTATTCATATATGATGGTAAATTACTATTTTGAAATGCTTCTAAAACCATTTCCAAAAAAGGTTTTGTTAATTTATTCTTAAATTTTTTATAAAGGTCAACTGGAAGACCATCTGGTCCTGCACTTTTTCCTGATTTCATATTATCAATGGCTAGTCCAACTTCTTCTTGACTAATTTTAGACTCCAGTATCTCCCTATTTTCATTTGGAATACACGGTATAAATAGTTCATTCAAAAACCCATGTAGTTTTGTTAAGTCAGATTCATTTTTGGTATCATATAATTTTTCATAGTAATCTCTAAAGGCTCTATTAATTTCTGAAGGATCTATAACTACCTGTCCATTACTTATAATACTGGTAATTGGTGTTTTAGATTCTAATTGTTTAATCTGCCATGCCAATAACTTTCCTGATTTTTCACCTTGTTCATAAAAAGATTGTTTCAATCTTAGAAGACTCGAGGCAGCTCTATTCGCTGATTTTTTGTCATATTCAGCTCTCAAAATCAGTAATTCGTTCTCCAACCTTGGATCTCTTCCTGCATATACTCTTTCTTGAAGAATTTTTATTTTATGTTCCAATTGGACTCTCTCCTCTCGAGTCTTCTTAGATTTTGAACCTGTATAACTAATAATATGTCCCCTAATAAAAGCTTTGAAAGCCTCCCACTTTACACATGCTGATGTTTGTGTAGTATTGGTATCAAAGAACTCGTCTATCTGTTTTTCTATATACTTAACAAATTCCTCATCCTGAAGCCATTTATGCTGAAATTGCCATCTACCTGGTTCCTTTGTCAATTTCTTATCTACATACATTAGACAGCAGGGTGCATGATCAGAGATCACGATGTTATCATAAAAACAGTTTTGAATCTTGGACCTTAATTCTGTGGAGATCAAAAAATAATCTATACGTGAGAATGTCTTGTAGGTATTGGAATAACAAGAGTATGCTTTAACTTGTGGTTTCATTTCTCTCCATATATCTATCAATTTCAATTCTTTCATAAAATGATTAATGGTCATCCTACATCCATTGTGCGTACAGTCCAGTCCTGTTGATCTATCTATACTGGGATTCAATGTACAATTAAAATCCCCTGCTATTATATGTTGCCCTGTAAGTGATGATAAGATAAGAAATAAATTGGCAAAGAATTTTTGATCATCTATATTGGGACCATATAAGTTCACCAAATTTATGTTTTCTAATAGCAAAGATCCTTGAATGATTACATATCTTCCAAATTTGTCTCCAATTACATTTTTCACTTGAAATGGGACTGATTTATGTATGAGAGTCATAACTCCCCTGGCTCGGGATGAAAATGATGAGGTGAAAACATTTCCTTGCCATCTACTCCTAATTCTTTTTACATCTTGCTCTATTAGATGAGTTTCTTGTAAAAACACAATTTTTGAACCCATGTCTTTTATTTTATTCATAACTTGTTTAAGTTTTTTTAAATTTTGTAGACCTCTGCAATTCCATGAAGTTAAATTAAGATTAACGCTTTGATTTATAATCAATAGGGTGTTTGGGATTACCTTGCAGTGTAAACATGCTCAAACAGAAAAGCAAAAAAATGAGTGGTTGAACATTCACCCTACAAACTACACACAAACAAATTCCCCCTTTCCACATTTGTGGCAATCCCCCCAAAAGCAAAAGAAAAATTCCGTCTCCCGATATAGCCATGGACCGTTCCACACCCACGAGGAACAGCCAAAGCCACTCCTCCTTCATCCTCCCAATCACCCTAACTCTACTGCTTTTAATAACGTAACATTAACTCTCTTCTGTAATTTTCCAATTTAACTCCAGAATTTTTTAGCAATTTTGTACTTTTTTTTTTTTTTTAATATGTAATACATTCTATAATTTGTAATCTTGTTATATGCTTCTAATCAGTTAAATACTCAAATATTCTACCCTATATTCTGTTCATGCTTAGCTCCCACCAGTCTCTTCCTGGATCTTCTTGATGAGCTCCTGCGCCTCCTCGGGGGTCTTGAAGATGCGTGTTCTGCCCTCATATGTGACCAGAAGTCTTGCAGGGTGAATCACTCCATGACGAATCTCAAGGTTGTGCAGTTCTTTGCGGATGGGGTCAAACTGCTTCCTTAATTGTTGGATTCCTGAGGCCAAATCTGGGTAGAACCGCACCTGCTGATCTTGGTATTTAATTTCTCCTTTGGCCCGCACCGCGTTGGAGATCGTCATCCTGTCTCTGTAGCTGATAAACTTCATAATTAGCGTCCTCGGTGCTGCCTTGTTACCTCTCGGTGGGCCAATTCGGTGGGAGCTTTCCAAGACGACTGATGATTTTAGCTCCGCGTTGTTCAGCGCCTCCGGGATCCACCCCTCCAAAAAGGAGCATGAATCACGACCTTCGGCTCCCTCCGGTAAACCCACCAGCCTCAGGTTGTTCCTTCTGGACCGAGATTCCAAGTCCAGAACACTATTTTCCAGATCTTTATTTTTTTTTTCCAAAGTGCGCACCTTTATTTGAAGTCCGCTAATTTCATCCTCCGCACTTGAGACACGAAGCTCCGCCTGCGTCACTCGCTCCACGCAGTCACCCAACTCCTTTCTCATTGCATCCAACGCTGCCATAATCCCATCAAGTTTAGCGGAAAAGTCTGCTCTCATTGAGCTAATGGCAGCCAGCACTGCACCTGTGCCGTCATCGTCAGCAGCAGCAGTTACCGCACCACCGCTAGTTTCATCCGCCATATCCGCAGCTTTTTCTACTGCACCACAAACTTTAAAGTCCGTTAATTTGGACTGCTTCGGCGATTCAATTTTTCCCCCTCCTGATTTCCCAGCCTTAGTCTTCACCGGCATATCCTCACCCAAACGCTGGGAAAAGTTCTGTTCCAAATGAGAGAGTTATTTGCCGAATTTTTATTTCCAAGGGCAGAGCAGAGTGATACGTGTCCTTCTAGGCGGCCGCCATAACCGGAAGTCGGATTATAATTTATTATTAAAGAAACTACAAAATTGTGGTATTAGAGGGGTAGCACTGTCCTGGTTATGTAGTTACTTAAAGAATAGATATCAGTATGTATGTGTTGGTAACAAAAACTCAGTTACTGAAGGTTACTTGTGGAGTCCCACAGGGTTCAGTTTTGGGGCCATTGTTATTCAATATGTATATAAATGATATATGTAAAGTTTCAGAAAAAATGGATTTAATATTGTTTGCCGATGACACTAATTTATTATGCAGTGGAAGCAATTTGGAACAACTTTTGGATACACTCGGAAAGGAATTAGGAAAGCTTAAACTGTGGTTTGATTCAAACAAATTAACGCTCAATTTAAGTAAGACAAAATTTATAGTTTTTAACAACCATCACAACAACTTAGTATCTAAACTCAGTGTAAATGGTGTAGAGATTGAAATGGTATCCGAAACTAAATTTCTTGGAGTAATAATTGATAAACTGTGTTGGAAGTCACATATTAATTATATTAAAGGTAAGATATCCAAATCAATTGCAATACTACACAGAGTGAAATATTTGCTGAATCAACCCACACTATATACCTTGTATCATTCATTAATACTCCCATACATGACATATTGTACTGAAGTATGGGGAAATGCATATAAAACAAACATATATCCAGTCTTTATGCTTCAGAAGAGAGCTATTAGAATAATAAACAAAGCTGCTTACAGGGAACCAACAAACCCACTTTTTCTTAAATTAAAAGCTCTCAAGTTGAAAGATCTGGTTGACTTTAAAACTGCAGTAATAATGTTTAAAGTGAAGAATCTGTCACTGCCCGCAAATATCCAAAAGCTGTTCCAAATAAGGGAGAAACAATATCATTTCAGAGGAACATGTATATTTCAAAAACCTTCAGTGAGAACTACCACCAAGCAACACTGTGTTTCAGTGCAAGGAGTCAGATTATGGAACGATTTTGGACCTGAATTAAAATCATGTACAACGCTTGGACAATTTAAACAAAAACTAAAGGAAGAAATACTCCAAACATATATACAAGATGACATGTAAAATCACATAAGGATTGTCATATCCAGTCTGTGTTGTTGCTTAGTTTTTGTCACATTTTGACTTAGCTTTGTTCTGAATTGTAATCGCTCTTGTTTTGTTTTTCTTTTGAATTCTTGGATGGAATATGGGTGGGCAGTATAAGCTGCGGCTTCAGCCATCACCCATTTTGGATAACTTATGTTGAACTGTATAATCAGAGGAGTTATTGTCTAATTTGACCTTGTTGGATTTTCTTTCCCCCTTTGTTATATTATTCTGTTTCTTTTTAATCTGTACTTTTAATCTATCCGAAGTAAAGATTCATTCATTCATTCATTCATTCATATCTGGTGAAAATCTCAGGTCAATGGCTCCATCAGAAATATGTTTAATGAGAAAAATGTTGACGTGTTCTGGACTTATTTTCCCCACTGTATATGGGGCTGCTGGACAACAAAAAATTAAAATCAAGGTTTCATTTTTTGAGTGTAAATTATGACACATCTAGTAATTAAATAATAATCTGTTTAATAACAATATTACATACTTGCATTATAAAATAGGCCCACGAAAAAAAGTGTAGACTGTAAGTGCTCACATTTATAAAAGACTTTCTGATAAACACCACCAAAGTCTTGGGAAAACTTAATGGAATGGAAATATTTAATCCGAGTAAGGTGTTCACGCGTCTGAATAATAAGAGTAAAATCTGAACAGCCCACATGTCTAAACCCAGCTTTTGTTTATATGCTTCTATTACTTATATGACCTTTTCCTGGCTAAGAAGTCCAGACGTCGCAGTTTACATGACACATGATCTGATCCAAGTGCTGATCCGAATATTGGTATGCACTCAAATGTAGTCAGTGTCATGTAAAAAATGTGAAAAATCTGACATTTTCAAGCAATGGAGCGAGTGAAGAGCTTCTCCGTATCTATGAGCCGGGGGGAGGACGGTGACCTGAAGATCTGGCAGAACTCAGAACAGCCTCCGACCTCCAGATACTTCCTGTAACTAATTCCAGCAGGCAGGTTTTCAACATGCACCACAGCCAATGCGGCACTGTCAAGTTTTATTTATTTACCCTGAGCAGAAAAAAGCTTATGCTGCATTAACAGCAGAAAACAGGTCTGTGTTTGGACAGAGGAAGCTGCCAAGGCAAGGCCAAGGATTCATAGTTGAGAGACAGTGGAAGAAAAAAACTGAAGAAAAAAAGAGTAAGAGAGGTAAAAGGTGAAGAAATGTCTCACATTCTTTCGTGTTGCGTGGTGCATTCTGACAGGAGTGGCAAACCATCCCATAGGGGCTTCTGGGTCTGTCCAACATGTAATATCTGCAAAACATAAAACACCTTTATCAACAACCATCAGAAAAGAGGACTACTTATAGGGAGAGCTAAACACTTTGAACAAAAAAACCTGTTGGTAGGCATGTCAAACAGGCTAATTCCATCTTTTTTTTAAAAAGTGAAAAGTTTAAGTATGGGGAAAATGTACATAATTGGTGCCTTCAGGGCTTGGTGCAGATATCGGCTTGAGTCGTGATTCATGAAGCATCTATGAACATCGAGGACGGCGCTTTGGCGGCACTGAAGCATTCAGGCTTTAGGTCAAGAGCAAAAAATCGGAGCAACGGCCCGGAATGCACGCTGCCTGCAGGTGATCAACTGATGCCTTCATACATCCAGACACAAGCAGAAGAAACCTGAGCCTGTGCACTGAAGACGAGGAATTTTGTTGGAGAGAAAAACTCTAATTTGGTGTTTAAGAGGAAGTTGGATTCTTTTAAATCAAGCAAATGTGCCTCATTACAATTC
Organism: Pholidichthys leucotaenia; assembly: GCA_020510985.1. NCBI lineage: Eukaryota > Metazoa > Chordata > Actinopteri > Cichliformes > Pholidichthyidae > Pholidichthys > Pholidichthys leucotaenia. The sequence continues at coordinate 26,876,680 of CM035843.1, forward strand.
AGAGTAGTGCATTTCCTCCTGATACTGACCTGTTTGTGAGGGCCGGAGGTGGACAGAGTATCCAAACACTGTCCTCAAAAAACAGAGTTATCTTAGCACATTACTCTAGTATAAATAAAAGTAGTCACCAAAAAAAGTCACTTGAGTAAGAGTAGGAAAGTACTTAAAATGTTCTTTACTCTCACCATATTATCAGATTTCTCTCTTTTGTCACAATTCTTTTTTTTTTAATTTTCTGTAAACTTTAAACTTTTTGCGCAAATTAATTTTTTTTTCATGTAAATATGCATTTTTCTAGTAAATTTGTGGCTTGTTCCTTGTACATTTGTGTTTTTTTCCCATAAATTTGAGATATTTTTCTTCTATAATATTGCTCCTTTCTTATAAATGTGTGACTGTTTTAAATTTGTTACATTTCATCTAAATTTTCAGTGTTTAACTTGTAAACCGCAGTGGTGGCCTAGTTGGTAGAGCATCCGCCCCACACCCGGGAGGCCGGGGTTCAAATCCCGGCCGGGTCATGATGAAGACCATGTAAAAGCGGAACTTCCTGCCGTCCAGCTTGGTGCTAAGCAATAATGGAACGGAGGAGGGAAATTTGCGGTGGCGCCTTGCATGGCAGCGACCCCTCTGATTCTATATATATGTATGATTAACACTGTAGATAAGAGAAACATAATTTCGTTCTACTGTACATGATTGGCTGTGTGGATTTGAATGACAATAAAGATGGCTTATCCTTAAATTTGTGAATTTACTCTCGCCAGTTCTTTACATTTTTGGCATAGCCACTCCTGCTTTACATGACAGACCCTGAATAATGACACCAACCCCCTTCTCAATATCTTGACTTTCACCTGCGCCTGCAGTGCACCTCCCAAGTTTGACGTAGAAAAAATGTTTGAGGAGACAGAACAATTTACCGACAAATAAAGAAAACTTCCACGTTAAAGTTCTCGTTTCCTCTCTTCAGACACGTTTAAACTCCCTAACAACTTAGTATGGCAGGGTGCCCCAGTTAGTTCTCCCGATGGCCAAAGTACCTTAAAGTGACACACTGGTGAAAATCAAGTGGTTTTTTTTTTTTTCTTGTTAACATGTCTAACATGTTTTTTATGACTTACAAGATCAAGAGTGAAATCACTCTTATGTGTCATGTCTGTGTTTTTCTGCTGTGAAAGCTCAGTTAAGCTCCTCCCCTTGGAAAAAGACAAGTTTAGCTGGAGTGTTTTTGTGATGTCACTATAGCAGGTGAACCAATCAGGACTAAGCACTGGCTGTTCAGAATTGCCAGCTTGCAGAGTTCTGTGTGCTGGTGGGCGGGATGTGGGCGGGCCTATTCACAGATGCTTGCATTTGAAGAAGGAGGAAAAAGGATGAGATTTTTCATAAGCAACTGTAAGACAATGAAAGGGGGTTTTTTTTGTTGTTGAAAAAAGTGCATAAGATACCATTTCAGACAATGTTTTTAAGGGAATTTATATTCACTGCAGTGCATCTTTAAACCAAAACACTTTCTAGTTTTGTTGTCACACTTCCTCTTATTTTAAAAGTGACGTCTAAACAGGAAGTCAGCCACTCTTAACTGAAGGTACTTTTTCAAGTCAAGTCAAACTTTAGTTTCCAGAGTCAATGCGTAATTACCTCCGCCAGGCCGAAGGCCAGGAGGTTATGTTTTTGCCAGCATTTGTCTTTGTCTGTCTGTCTGTTGGTTAGCAAGATAACTCAAAAAGTTTTGGACGGATTTCGGTGAAACTTTCAGGCGTTGTTGGACATGGTACAGGGAAGAACTGATTAAATTTTGGGGATGATCCGGATCACCGTCTGGATACAGGAATTTTTTAAAGGATTCTTTAACATTGTGAGATACGGCCATTTTCAACATGTGTGCAGGGGCAATAGAGGGTGCTGGTCGTCGTGTCTGACAAACACAAACTCCGCGTTCTTCAAAGTTTTAGGCACAAAAGCACGCAGAAAACAGTGGTGGGCAGGGCCCGCCAGCGTGCCTGTGTTTGCGCTACGCTGTAAAAGCTGAGACGGGCAGCTGTCCGGCGCGGGATTATTTGGCAGAAATTCCCCGGGCAGCCATAGGGGCTGCGCAAAAACAAGCTCTCTGCCGGGGAAGCTTCCAAATCCTCTTTTTTTCCGCGGAGCGCAAACCCAATAAAACCCACGACAACCTGTCTACCCAATTTGCATCCGTCAGTGAAGCCCTCAGTGCTGCTTTCAGTGATCTATGAAAACGCTCGCAGCCTGGGACTTTGCACATGGAGATGGACACAACAGCAACACTTCAGTTTATTACCTCCGCCAAGGAGGTAATGCTTTTACTACTGAACCACTAATCCTATCATTGTGAATCCAATTGCTAGTCATGTGTTTTCATGGTCAAGGAATCTGAAAACGTACACACATACACTGTATGGGGGGGAACTGTGGCGCTTGGCGGAGGTCTGCGCGCTCCGAGTGCTTTTCTAGTTCAGACCTGAATTTATGTGATTTTAGGCACTTTTATGAACTCTCTCAAGTGAACAGCACCAATAAGTGAGCACTACCACTTGAACTGATGCTGACAGGAGCTTAGGATGACATTACAGGCAGCGTCCTTTAGGTGCCGTAAGTGCCGGAGGGCTGGCACACTGTGTGGGGTTCCCCATCGAACACCATTTTAAATGTATGTAGGACCTGAAGCACCCATACATTCAGCACAATTAAAAAAAAAACAACTCACCATTTAGCACACTCTCCTGTTAGTGTCCCACTAATCAAAAGCAAAAACACCCGGAGAAAGAGCAGCAAAGCAGAAAGCAGCAGGACCGCATCTCTGGTGAGGTGAGAGGGGTTTTAAAACCCAAGAGTCTCCAGTTTTCCTGCCAAAGACCTACAGCAATACACACTGGTCTGTTGTCCACATTTAATCGAGTATAGCAAATGGAGTCAAAGAAAAGACGAGCAGAAAGACCCGGCACGTCAAGAGGAGGGAGGAGGGGATGATGGATGATGCACACAACAGAGGAAGAGGAGGGGAGGCCGATCTGGGACCATTTAAATGCTCTGTATTAAATTATTATTTATGTGACGGGCCAAATTCATTTAGCATCTGTGCACATAAAATTAGAGGCTGTATTACGTGTAAGTGAATGGCCTGCACTGTTGCCTCACAGCAGCAATGTTGTTTTGGAGGATGCATGTCGTGCCTGCGTGGCACGGAGAGAAAAACACTTTTATTGTCATGTGTATCCATGTGAGACAGCAGTGTAGCAGTGTCACACAAGGTCGTCCTTGTACCGGAAAGATCCGTTCTTACCTTTAACATGCATAAAATCTCCCGGGCATCAGCAACGTCTACTATGAAATGAGCAGTTTTGAGAACTCGCCTTTAAATCTGAACCTTGAAGTAAAGATAAAGCTGAAAACAGAAACTAGCCTGTCAACTTCAGTAACAGGTGAGGGGTTTTTTTCCTGTTAAATGTGTTACTTCTCTCTCCTAAAGTGGCAGCATTTCTTGTAAATGTGTTCAATACATTTGCAGCTTTATTTCTGATAAATATGCCATTATTTTGTCACAAATTTGCAACTTTTTGTTCTTGCAAATTGTTATTTGTTTAGTGCAAATCTGCAACTTTTTCTCTTAAGAATTTGCTAACGTTTTATTGTATGAGTTCGTTTAGTTTTTTTCTAGTGGAGTCACTTTAATCGTGATTAATCACAGCGGGTGATTTAATCGTTTAATCACGATTAACACAATTTTTGCCATAGGCAGCACATAGGCGAGAGAGAGCTGTGGCGAGTTAATCACAATAATGTGATTAATGGCACTGTGCAGTTAAAGTGTGACTAAACATACTAAAACACAGTGCGATGTGACTCAGAAGCAGTGAGCTGCCCCGTTATCTAAATGTGATTAATTGCATTTAAAAGTGACATCACTAGTTTTTTCTTTTTAATCATTTGCATGTGTTCACCCCTCACTATCTGGGTCAGAGCTGGACGTAATATGGTGCTCACGGTTAGGTGTAGAGGTCCAGTCCTGGCAGTTACAAGGTAGAATCCGACATCCCACCCTGCCTTGTACTGCAGCGAGGACCTACTCACTGCATGTGATCTTCAACGCTTTAGGTAATTTAGTCATTCTGCACTCACACAGTTTGAAGGTTTTACCAGTGAAAACCACAGCCCACATTTTCACAGCATCACTGCCATAAGAGTTATTGCCATGAATGCACACAAAAAGATCTTAAGAACATCTTTAAGCACAACTTTTGCCTTTTTTTTTTGTATTGGAAACCTGTGTAGTGTTCCAAAAATGTTTGTATTTTGTGACCCACAAAACAGCAGCTGTACCATAAGCGTTACATCAGAGGTGACTTTGTTGGGGGCTGAAATGTCAGTGAGCTTGGGGCCACACGTACACAAACTAGACGTCACATGCGGCTTCTCGACATGCCAGTGCAGGGTTCCAAAACTCAAACGGTCATTCAGCCTGTCTTTGAACCGCGCTCACATCAACAAAGGCGCCGGACTTTTGTGCCGCATATACAGAGTTTATATATTATAGCCTATGTCTGTGTGGTATATGTACAGTATATGCAATGGATTATATACACATTATATACATATTTACAGATAAATACATACAGTATACATAAATGCATATAAATATAATATACATGTACTGCACAACCAGACACTGTTTTATTCTGTATTTTATTCCTGATGCGGTCTGAAATGGTGGTGCTGTGGGGACACTAGGTGGCCTTGTTTGGTCCTGAATTTAAGAGTTCAATAGTGTTAATATGAGTCACCTATTTTACATTTGATGCTTGGTGTACAGGGATACATGGAGCCTTGCATTAATTCTGTACTTAAAACCGTGTACGTTATCAAAACAGGTATTGCTGACATGATGCAGTCCCTAATAAGAAATGCTTTCCTAGTAGAAAAATATGACACTCGACACCTGGTTTTATTCCATACTGTATTCTTTAAGAAACATGAAGTGTTGTTGTCTTTGTACTGTATTCCTCAGTGTTTTATTTCTGATGTTACCCATCTGGTATGCCATCTGTAATGATATGAAGTGTTTTCAGAAGAAAAAATGTTTCCTGGATGACAGGGATTGGCCTTGTATCACCTCATGTTTTATAATTGTATTGCATACAATTATAATATTACATACAAATACAAAGCTAAAGTTCAATGAGTCAAATAATCACATCTTGTGAGCCATTTTACGTGTAGCAGGTGTGCATTAGTTTGTCTGGAATGGAAGAATGTGAATAATGGCCTACTCATTACATTCTGAAGATGACTATTAACTATTAACATAAAACACTCTCTTTAATTTTACTCACGACTCGATTATAAATACATGTCTGACATTTATAGTGTAGAAAGAAGTAAAAAAACACTTGTAAATGTGAGTTACAGTGATTTAATTCTAGGTACACCATGCATTTTATATTTGAATCGGTGAATTCCAAAAGGGCCCAAGTCCACACTTTTTCAAAACCCAGATATTACATGTTTAATGAACTTTAAGACACAAGCTATCTGATTATGTGCAAAAACGTCCCAAGTCAACTTTAATGCATTGACTATTCACAGCACTGTTTATGCATTGAGTGCAAGAGAGACCCAAGTCCAGGACTTGGGCCTTCCTGCATGGATTAAACTTAAGTCATAGGTGGCAGCACCAGTCATCAAGATGTTCAGAAATTGGCGAAATATCTTTCACCAGAGGCTCAGCAGTTCCTCAGTAATTTAACAGTTTGTGATGCTAGGCGTGAAGATGAGTCTGACTTTGACGATTAGTTACCAGTTGATGGACCTCTATGTTAATCTGCCCAGTGTTCAAAACATGGCATAATTTAAAAAAAAAACGTTTTCAACATGTGAGAAATAGATGTTATGCGCTTCTTTTCATATGTCCTTATTGTTTAATTCAAGAAGGGCCCAAGTCCAGGGACTTTAGTTTGCCAATCCTCTGAAATTAAAAAAGTGAAATGCTTCATATTATAGCATTTCTAAGCTATGGCCTTGTGCTATATCTGAGTAAAGTATGAACCATCTGGCTTAGACTACCTTTGAGATATGCAATTTATTTGATTTCCTGCAAAAACATATTTCTTGGACTTGGGCCCCTTTTGAATTCACCGATTCATTTTTGAGGCACCTGGTTTGGAGTTTGACTCCAAAGGCCCCACCCCAAAGTCCTTGACCCTTTTGGGCAAAGACCAGTGGGGGATAAAAATCATTCTGTACTTCTCCTTTAAGTTTCACATTTGTCTGTGGGTCTTTAGTTGTCTGTGTGTGTTTGCGTATTTTACCCCGGTAAACATGGTCCACACTCGGCATCACGTTCTGCTGTTCCAGGCACCCGAACCGTGGCTTTGTAGAGGGCATCGCAGTCTTTATGGCGTCTACAGATCTCATATTTCCCTTTGGAGTATTTCCCCTGTGTGCATGGCACGCAGGCAAAGTCCTCATCCTTCACACCATAACCGCAGGTCTGAAAAACACGCACAACTCATAAATGCACACATCATCACTCTATATATAATTCAAAAAAATCTGTCTGTGTGTGTCTGTCATGAACATAGGACTTGCTAAAAGCTCGCCTATGATGTTCCTATGATGTCTACATGATGTCTATATGACATCATATAGAAACCATAGTATAGAGTGATTCAAGAAAATCTGTCTGTGTGTGATCAAAGGCAGGCATCACTCATGATCACAAGACTCGCTATGACATCATCAAAGACCAAAGGCAGGCATCACTGAACGAGTGGCGACGTGAAAGATCAAAGGCAGGTTTCACCATGGTTACTGTTGCCATGGTAACCCATGTCAAAGATTAAAGGCAGGCATGCAGAAATACTTGCTTACACTCAGTTTCTATGGGCATGCACGGGTCAAAGATCAAAGGCAGGCATCACTGAATGGTGACGGCAAAGATCAAAGGCAGGTTTCACCATGGTTACTGTTGCCATGGTAACCATGTCAAAGATCAAAGGCAGGCATGCAGAAATACTTGCTTACACTCTGTTTTTACAGGCATGCACGGGTCAAAGATCAAAAGCAGGCATCACTGAATGGTGACGGCAAAGATCAAAGGCAGGTTTCACCATGGTTACTGTTGCCATGGTAACCATGTCAAAGATCAAAGGCAGGCATGCAGAAATACTTGCTTACACTCGGTTTTTACGGGCATGCATGGGTCAAAGATCAAAGGCAGCCGTCACTGAACGAGTGGTGACGTCAAAGATCAAAGGCAGACATCTCCATGGTTACTGTTGGCATGGTAACAGTAACTTTCTACGGGCATGCAGAAATGCTTGCTTATACTTGGTTTCTACGGGCATGTACAAGAGTATTCATAAAGAAACATGCCTATTTTTTTATAATTTAATCAATGAATCACTGTTCGAGCTATGATTGCAGCTTTAAAAATTTAACAAAAACAAACCACACAGTTGAAAATGCACATCTGTTTCTTTCTGTGTCCTTCAAAGATCTGGCATTACTCTGCTGCAGTGACAGGAGAGAAATCGGATTGGTCACACACGTCCCCGGTGTGGGGCGCGCAACTTTTCATGCCTGGTGGAGTTTTCATCGTTCTGTTTCCCCGCGTCGATCCTCCTCCCGCTTCCACATGGTAATTCCTCTCAGCGGGGAGGCCACGCAGGCCACACACGCACGCACACACTTTTTTTGGCTGCTTCTTTCATCTTTCATTTCCCTCTCACTTTCATCTGTGTATTGAAACAAGCTTGTGCCTCTTAGCTCTGGGCTACAGTAGACCGGTTCTTGAGAAATCTAATATTCTCTCCCCTTCTGTTTGACGTCTGTAAGTCTCAGAGTGATTGTTTGATATAAAACTGTGCCGAGCTATCGCCGGGATCTTGTCGCTTTGGGTTAAAGCTGGCTTTGGATCTTTGGTGCACGGGATTAGCGCGCCGCCATGTCTGCTCAGTGACTCAACCCTGTTCCTGAGTGATCGAAAGTCCCCTGATTTCTAAAGCAAATTCATAATATATTTTTATTCATTCATTATGATGCAAAAAGGAGGTGAGGAGATGGATGAAACCCAGTAGAGAGAGCAAGGAGGAACTTTTTTGTCTTTTTAGAAAGCTGACAGAGAAAGGAAATAAGGCGAGGAGGGTGATGCAGGAGGGCTGATGAGGCGATGTCCCATTACAAACACAAAAAGATGCGATGGTACTGTACATGCTGCACCTTAACCTCGCCCAGGCTCAGCAGAAAACACAATCCTAATGAGGAGCAGCTGAAAAAACGTGCCACACGCTGGCTTCCAACTTCCATACAAGTTTTTTTCTAATGTTTCTTCACATCCTAAGAAAATTGGAAAACTACAGTAAGTCTTTAGTGTCATGTAAGCTAGAGCCAAAATCTGTTTTCAAGACACAAAACAAGTGATCTGAAGCGTTTCATAACTGTCGGCTGTGTTCTTCTGGAAGTGTCTCCTCTGAGAAGGAACCCTGTGTTTATCCCACGATTAAAAGTATTGAAACAAACACACATCCAAAGAAACCTCAAAGAAATCCGTTAAGCGAATTAAAGGCTGAGGCATCACAAGGATAAAAACAGCAGGACAAAGTGCTGAAATGCTCTCATCTCACCGAGTGAACCTTTTATCACGAACTAAGTTCCTCACTGGCATCTCTGCTGCTCAATACAAGTTGAAACTTAACATACCGAGGATGTTCACCAGAAATACAAGCTAGCTTAAAGTCAAAGGGAAGGAAAAGGAAAGTTAACGTGGGAAAAAAAATCCCAAGGGAAAAAGGTGTGAAGTTTGTATCCATAACAGCACGTGGTGCCAAAAGGGTCAAAAAATCAAAATGATATAAGACAGAAACTTAGGGGTGTGATTATCCCAATGCAAATGTAAAGAAGTAAATGAAGAAAAGCTCGAACACTTTATACTGAAGGGACCAAAAGTTGCAAAGACCGAAAAAAAAAAAAAAATCACCAGTGTTTGGCAGGATTGTGGATACCGCCACAAATCTCTTCCCATGGAAATCAGCCCAATGTTTGTTATGAAATGCCACGAAATGCTCGGCTCCCAAACAGCACCCAAGCAAAACTGGCAGTGCACTAACACCTCCGTGTTTTCTATTTTGTGTTAAATTCTGATAGCAGACAAACCAAGCTGATCACATAACCTCCATGGGAGAGGCAAGATTGAAGTCAGCGGACGTTTGATTGCCGCCGCCCCCCCCCCCCCCCGACTCAAGTACTCAGGCTTCGGACAGCTTAGATTCTGATTTTTTTTTTTTTTTTAACTCTTGTATACTTCGAGTGTGTTTTTGGTGGGCAGTGGTGGCCTAATGGTTAGGGATGTGGACTGGTGAGCGGAGGGTCACGGGTTCAATCCCTGGACCGGCAGGATTAGAGCTGGGTGGGACAGATAACATAGCAGTGTTTGCCCCACCCTCCTCAACCCCACTGTGGCGCCCTCGAGCAAGGCCCTCAACCCCAGCTGCTCCAGTGAAGCTGCTCAGTGGTCACAGGTCAGTCTGTGGTTGGACTGGGCAGCTTCCTGGTGTGAATGTTTAACTGTGTGAGGGTGAACAGGGAGTCCTTGAAAAAGAGAGGTTGCCTCTCAATGGAACTGCCCCTGTGTAAATAAAGGTTAAACAGAATAAAAATAAATAAAGAGTGAGGGGGAAGCACAAAAACCAGTGTACTCATTGTGCTGGTCTCAAGCCCGGGTAAACTGGGGAGGGTTGCATCAGGAAGGGAATCCTCGTCAAGTCAAAGATGCAGACCCATGATCTATTGTGGACACCCTGAATAGGGAGCAGCTGAAAAATCAGGATTGTGGGGGTGACTTGAATAACGAAACCGAATTGCCTTTAAATTCAGTTTATTTCAAGTAACCATTCCACTGTCTGCTCTCATTCCTGAGCAGCGAACAAAGAGAGTGAACACACCAAAGTTCTCTCATTTAAACATTCTCACATCAAACCATTTCCCTCGCGGGGGAAATCACACATCTATATCAAAGTCTCTTTATTCACATTCATTAGCCTTTTATTTACATAACTCCCCCTTCTCTCTTCCCGAGCCTCAGTGGTCAGGAAGTCTTCTGTCCCCTGTCCTCCGCAGGGGGTCCAGGCTCTGTGGCTCCGCACCGCAGGGGGCTGGCTCTCCTTCATCGTGAGATTAAATCACATATGCAGTGTCCAACATATACATGTCTCACAACACAGCCATATAACCCCCCCCAAACGATGAAGAACAGACTAATTCCTAAAATTTAATAGCACCTTACTCACTACTGAATAATCAACACCAACATTCAGTCTGTGCGCCGCTTGGGCTTCAGCCGTCTGCCGAATCTGCTGTGAGTTGGCCCCGCCCTGCCTGCGGTGTTTTTCTGCTTCGGTTCTGTTGACTGAGGAAGAGAGTGATTAATTGCCCTCTGCGGGGGCCTGCCTCGTCGAGGCGCCACTGCGACCGGTACAGACACGTCCTTCATGACAAAGGCAGGTTTTAGTCTGTCAATACTGACTGTCTCTTTTCTGTCTCCAAAATCTAGCACAAATTGCTTATCACCTGCCTCCAGCACTCGAAATGGCCCTTCGTAAGGTGGTTTGAGCGTTGCTTTAAGGGCTTTGCGCCTGACAAAAACGAAATCGGCATTTTTCAAAGCCTTGGGGACGAAAACTCGTGGAAAAGCGTGATGAACCGGACCCGGGAGCGTGTCTGCCCCCGTGCCGACTAACGGTCCCAGAGCAGAGAGAGGTGGGGGCTCTGGGTGCTCTGGTAAAAACTCGCCCGGCAGCCTCAGAGTTTGTGCGAATACCAGCTCCGCTGGGGAGGCGTCTAAGTCCTCTTTAGGCGCAGAACGCAACCCTAATAAAACCCATGGAAGTTTATTTACCCAATCTGCATCCGTGAGCGACGCTCCGAGTGCTGCCTTCAAAGACCTATGAAAACGCTCGCATAAACCATTGGCCTGAGGGTGGTAAGCCGTAGTGCGGTGAATTTTGGCTCCTAAGCCGTTGGCCATCGCTGACCACAGCTCAGAGATGAATTGCGGTCCTCTATCGGACGTAATGTCCGACGGAACCCCGAATCGCGCCACCCAAGCCGTTAAAAAAACGCGAGCCACCTCCGCGGCCGTGGTCGTCGCAAGTGGGACCACTTCCGGCCAACGTGTGGTGCGGTCCACCATTGTCAAAAGATACGTGAACCCCTGTGATGCCGGTAGGGGGCCCACAAGGTCGACGTGCACATGGTCGAACCTTCTGGCCGGAATGCGGAACGGTTCTAACGGGGCTCTTGTGTGCCTGTGAATTTTGGCCCGTTGACAGGAAATGCAGGTTTTTGCCCATTCCTTCACGTGCTTGCGCAGGCACGGCCAAACAAACTTTTCCGCCACTAGTTTCACCGACACGCGCACCCCCGGGTGCGCCAGTGAGTGGACCGAGTCAAAAACACGGCGGCGCCACATGGCCGGAACCACCGGACGCGGGCGCCCCGTCGACATGTCGCAGATTAGGGGGGGCATACCGGTTTGTAAACACTTGCTCTCCAGCATCAACCCTGTTGGTCCAGACTGGAGCGCGCGCACGTCTGCGTCCACCCCCTGGTCCGCTGCCATGGCTGCGTAATCTATACCCACGTGCACCGGGGCTGCGCGCGCCACCGTGCCGCTCTCCTGCGGCGCGGTCACGGTGGCCCGTTCTGCCTCTGCGCGTGTCGGGGTCGTGAACGCGCGTGAGAGACAATCCGCTACTACATTGAATTTGCCCGCGACGTGCCTAATGTCAGTGGTAAATTCCGAGATTGCGGCCAGCTGCCTCTGCTGCCTGCCGGACCACGGATCTGAAATTTTGGCCATGGCGTATGTGAGCGGCTTGTGGTCCACATAAGCGGTGAAGCACCGTCCTTCCAGCCAGAACTGGAAATGACGAATAGCCAAATGCAGCGCCAACAGTTCTCTGTCAAACGCGCTGTATTTTCGTTCAGCTGCGCTTAAAGATTTGCTAAAGAAAGCCAAAGGTTGCCAAACTCCGGCTACCTGTTGCTCAATAACGGCCCCTATGGCTAAATCTGAAGCGTCTGTCGTCAGCGCGATACGTGCTGCAGGGTCTGGGTGGGCCAGGAGCGCAGCGTCAGCCAAGGCTTTTTTAACCTCTGTGAACGCGCGCTCCCGCTCCGGGGACCATTCGACCGCCTGGGTCGGTTTTTGTTTTTTGAGCGCGGCATATAACGGTTGCATGATTTGAGCTGCGTGGGGCAGGAATCGGTTATAAAAATTCACCATCCCCAAGAATTCCTGTAGTGATTTGACCGTTTGTGGACGGGGAAAATCCGCTACCGCGCGTACTTTCTCTGGTAACGGAACCGCTCCCTCCGGGGAGACGCGGTGACCCAAAAAATCGATCCGCTCGACGCCGAACTGGCACTTGGCTGGGTTAACTATTAAGCCGTGCTCTCCCAGCCTCCTAAAAACTGCTGTGAGGTGCGTTTCGTGTTCGTCCTCTGAAGTACTCGCGACCAAAATGTCGTCGAGGTACACAAACACGAAAGGGAGATCGCGTAACACGGCATCCATCATCCGCTGAAATGTTTGCGCTGCCCCTTTGAGACCAAACGGCATGCGTAAAAATTCGAAAAGTCCGAACGGGGTTATTACCGCTGTTTTAGGAATGTCCTCCGGTTGGACCGGGACTTGGTGATAGCCGCGAACTAGATCAATCTTTGAAAAAATGCGCGCCCCCGCCAGGTGCACCGAAAAATCCTGAATGTGCGGGATGGGATAACGATCGTGCGCCGTAGCGTTGTTTAGCCTGCGGTAATCCCCGCACGGTCTCCAGGAGCCATCGGCTTTCGGTACCATGTGCAGCGGCGAAGCCCACGGGCTCTTCGACCTACGAACGATGCCCAGCCTCTCCAGGCTGGCGAACTCCTCGCGCGCAATGGCGAGCTTAACTGCATCCAAGCGCCGAGCTTTTGCAAACACGGGAGGACCAGACGTGGGGATAAAGTGTTTCACCCCGTGCTTCGCGACCATCGCTGAAAAAGTGGGCACAGTGAGTGCTGGAAATTGGGTGAGGAGTGTGTGAAACTTACCACCTGCTGTAGCGACGTGGGTCTGTACTGGTGGCGGGGACACTCAAGCTGAACAGGGGAGAGAGTAAAAAGAGAGTGCATTTACCAGCCGTCTATTAGCAAGATCAACTAACAGATTGTGTGAACAAAAAATCCGCGCCCAACATGTTGAAACTCACCGCCGCTATTACAAAAGTCCATTCATATGTGCGGCCATGTAAGCACAAAGGCAAGGTCCTTCTCCCGTAGGTGTTGATGTTCGAGCCATTTGCCGCTGTAGCTCCGCTACCGTGGGGTCCAGCCACCCGGTCCGCGTATGTTGGGGTGATGAAGCTCACTTGTGCTCCGGTGTCGATGAGGAACTCTCGTCCGGAGCGCGCATCCGTGATGTAGAGCAGCTTGTTGCGTTCTCCGAGGGTCGAAGCTGCTAGCGACCCCCGGTCTTGCCGTTTCCCGAACTCCTGAAGATGCAGGGCGGCACACACCTGCGTGCCTTCTCTGCGAACCTCCGATGGTAAAAGCAGAGATCTTCTCCTCCGCTGTGTCGTGTCCGCGCCTCTGCCGCCGGGCTATTGGCTCCACCTCGTCGCGGCCGTGTTGCCGCCGTCGTCGGCCAGTCTGGTTCTGCCGCCTCTGGCTCCCCGCTGTCTCGGGTCGCCGCTGTGGTTGCTTGCCCGCCGCAGGCGTCCAGGATCCCATCTGCCTCCTGGGCCAGCTCCCGGAACTCCTCCAGGGTGTGACACTTTTTGCCGGCCAGCGTGCTTCTCGCATGCGCCGGGAGGTTGGAGAGGAAGATGAACTGAAAAATGAAATCATCGTTGTCCAGCCCTCTCAGCTGTATCATCTCCTCCATCAGGGCGCTCGGCCTGTGTCCACCTTGGTCTAGCAAAGACAGGATCCTCCTCGCCCTCACTTCAGCCGAGGGGGTGAAAAACTTGATGAGGGTGGATTTCAGCTTGCCGTACCTGTCGGTCGCGGGTGGCTGCTCCACCAAGCTCTGCACGCACCGAGCTGTGCTGTTGTCCAGTTTAGCGATGACATGGTGGAACTTAGTGTCATCCACCGTTACTCCTGCGAGCGCGAACTGCGACTCTGCTTGCAGAAACCACGACCGTGGGTTATCCTGCCAGAAATCAGGCAGCTTAACGGCCACTGCGCTCGCCAGCTCTGAGCGCTGTGAGTCCGGGACCCTGAGAATTTCTTCGTTCATTCTCAACGTCGTCAGTCACCAATGTGGGGAGACTTGAATAACGAAACCGAATTGCCTTTAAATTCAGTTTATTTCAAGTAACCATTCCACTGTCTGCTCTCATTCCTGAGCAGCGAACAAAGAGAGCGAACACACCAAAGTTCTCTCATTTAAACATTCTGACATCAAACCATTTCCCTCGCGGGGGAAATCACACATCTATATCAAAGTCTCTTTATTCACATTCATTAGCCTTTTATTTACATAACTCCCCCTTCTCTCCTCTCGAGCCTCAGTGGTCAGGAAGTCTTCTGTCCCCTGTCCTCCGCAGGGGGTCCAGGCTCTGTGGCTCCGCACCGCAGGGGGCTGGCTCTCCTTCATCGTGAGGTTAAATCACATATGCAGTGTCCAACATATACATGTCTCACAACACAGCCATAAGGATCAGAAAAAAAACAGCTCCAGGTGTTACCAGCTGCTGTCTCATCCATCCATCTTCTACCCAATGACGTAGATAGAGCTAGACCGCTCATTGCCCGCTGAGAGGCGGCAAATAGGAGCTGACTTCCGGTAGTGGCAAGACGTGGTGTCCGATTCGAACATCAGCACGGAATGTGGCTTTGTGTTTCGTGATTTACCAAGGTTACAGTAAACTTCTGTGGTGGAATCAAGTCACAATGCTTGAGATACGTTGAGACCACCACCAGGCCAGGAGGCCCTAGACCAGCACTGGCATTTTGAAGCCTTTGGACACACTGAAAATTAGTAATTTGTTCACTTTGTGAAAATTATGTAGAAAAGTACACTTTTGGTGAGATTTTTAAAAAGCAATGCATTTCATATCGTCAAAATGCTTTTCTTAAACAATTTTGGCACACTATTTCTGGGAAAATAGGCTACTTCATAAGTTTCAAACATTTTGTTTTTGCCCTAAAGCTGGCATTTTATAGCAAATTGTTCATGAAATTTCATTGTGAAATATACTATATTTCCTACAGTACTCCTGTACTGTAGTACTGCTGGCAACAGTACCGAATTAATTAGACACCCAGAGTCCCAGACCTGGCATGCCAGTTGGGAAGATGGCTGTGCGGGGAATCGAACCCGGGTCGCTGGCGTAGCAGCCCAGCATGCAAACCACAGCCGAAACACCAAGTCCCTGTACTACACCACCAAGTCCCTTGAGGTGAATTTTCTATCCCTCTTTACACTAAAACATAATTTGGAATTTTTGATTACTGCATGTGCTGCTTTTTTAAGTCCAACTGAACAATTTGAATTGGAGAAAAATTGTTTAAAAAACAAAATTTCTTATTTGGCATGGGTTTGAATATTTTCTAGAGCCCATGAAACAGGGTAAGTGAAACACTAATGTTGCAGAAAGTATGAAATGTTTTTATTGACACAATCACTGCATCAGCATTCAGCAGTCATTATGCATGTGTCATTGTGTGGTGGTCTCTGTTTGTTGTAGTTCATGTAGGCAGAACGTGTGAAGAGGCTAAATATGAAGGATATTGGAGGCTCTGTGTTTGCTATTATATGAGTGTGATTGTCGTAGAAAGATGCCTTGTGCTTTGTTTTTATCTTTTTCAATCAGTTGGTGTGATGAAACAACACAAAGCGTGTCATCAAACACTGTTTGGAGACTTTGAAGTTAATGTGTTTTGAAAGGATCAAATAGCGCGCCACAGCTTCTTGCCACTACCAGAAGTCAGCGCCGATTTGCCATGGCGACGCTGTTGTCCGCCAAACAGTGAGCGGTCTAGCTCCATCTACGTCATTGCTTCTACCACTTTTCCGAATGTCTGGCTAGTGGAGGCAGCAGCTCAAGCAGAGAAGCTTAAATTTCCCTCTTCCCGGCCACCTGCTCCAGCTCTTCAGAGGGGATACCAAGACATTCCCAGATCAGCTGGGAGACCGTCTCTCCAGCATGTTCTTGGTCTGCCCCGGGGTCTCCTCCCAGTAGGACGTGCCTGAAACACCTCAAAAGGAAGGCATCCAGGAGGCATCCTGATCAGATGTCCAAACCACCTCAGCTGGCCCCTTTTGATGTGGAATGGCAGCGGTTCTACTCTGAGCCTCTCCCGGATGACTGAATTCTTCACCTTATCTCTAATGCTACGTGTCCACTGGTTCTGTTGTTTTTCCGCTTCCCATTCATTATGTATTGGAAACGCAATGGAAAGCATTTGGGTCCGGACCAGTGAAAACCGGACTAAGGTGTGCCAAGTCACCCGTGGGTTCCCCTACAGCTCATTTGCATAAACATTACGATCGGTCATGATTTCTTCTGTACGGTCATGCACCGGAGGCAGCACCCTCCTCCTGAACTTTCAAACCAGCAGTTTATGATGTCAAATAATGACATATTCATTAACTGAACCCACTATTTCTCGCACAAAGTGATGTTACAAACACTTTCGCTGGTTTCTTTTAAATATATGGAGACCAGTGATGCCATATTGTCCGGTAGCAGCCGGGAGATGAAGACTGCCCACAGACGGACCCGTCGACCAATCCAGTGAACCAGCCAGCTGGAGGAGAGGACGAGAGGGTTGGGGGGAGAAGAGAAGTAGATCTGTACGTTACCTGTTGTTGTGAAGACATGGAGAAATTAATAACCGCCGTTTCAGGTTACCCGATACTATATGACCAGTCCTTGCCATCTGCGGCTGTGGCGCAGGTGTAGTGTGGCCGACTACTGCTTGGAGGGTCAGAGGTTCGATTCCTGCTCTGTCTAGAGTCTGCATGTCGAAGTGTCCTTGAGCAAGACAGTGAACCCCCAGTTGCTCCTGGAGGGTTAGGCCAGCGCCTGTGTGTGGCAGCTCTGCCGCCATCAGTGTGTGAATGGGTGGATAGCAGGATCTGTAAAGTGCTTTCATCATCCAGAGATGAGTAAAATGTGCTATATAAGTGAACGCCACTTACCATCATATAGAAACAACATATAAAGGAATGAGGTGTGGAGAGCAGTGGAACATGGGCTCATCCAGCCGAAGTTCACAAACCAGGCGCTCAAATTCGCCATGCATTGTGCAGGTCTGTAGGATTGGGTGAACCCAAAACCGGTGGCAATGACGACAAAGTCGCCTTTTGTAGCACAAATATACCAGCACTGTTAAAAACAGTCTCAGTCTGCTCATGGTTAATAATGACTAATCCAGTATTTCCTCCCACATTGCTCTGACTCCACCTATCCGAGAGCTCTACTGGCCCCGTGCCCACGCTCCTTTCCCGCACCTCACCAGTTCTAGTGACCGATTCCTTTCTGAAAAATCCTGACGAGTGGACACGTAGCTTGACTGAGGCCGCCAGTGCGCAGTGAGTCTTCGGCTCTGACATCTGATAGGTTGCCATGATCAAGTGACACGACAGACCATCTCTAAAACATGCCTGATCTGGTTTTTCACTGGTTTTCACACACACATTTAATGCCTACAACTCTCAAATGAAAACAAATTGCACCTTTTGTATCAACACAGTGGTAGTGCGATATTTTAAAAAGTATCGACTCCAAAATATCAACCAGCTTGTATCGATACGCCCATCCCTACCTCAGAGGTTTGCATTAGCTACTGTGGAGAGTTTTTACAACACCAGGTTAATGGATGATTATTAGACCAAAACTAAGAACAGATGTAAGTGCAGTCATTATTATATTACCCTGACTGTAATGGTATATTTTACGTGGTCAAAACGAGGAGACATCGCCCCGCTTTAATTTATGGCATCTTCAGCGATGCTAACGTGTGCAATGATCTTTTATATTAACAATAAGATGGGTTTTTTTGTTTTGTTTTTTTTTAGTCAGAGGGATTGATGTTCATCAGATAAAAAGGTCTCAAGTCTGATCCTACTGTTCTGGTTGATATTTTTTCTCTGATAAAGGCTGGTGTCCACAGATCACTGCACAGACCGTTAGCATAGAAGTAATGAGTGCTGATGTCAGTTCAACTCTTCAACTAAACTCTCTGGTTGAGCATCAAGTATCACCTCAGTGGTGATTTATTGTTTAGAACTGTACTACGGGGGTGCTATTGTACCGTGTGTTAACACTAAATGCCAATGCACTGTTATAGGCCATGTGTGTCATAACGGTAGTTAGTGTTTGATTCTTCATTAACACATTTCACTGAAGACTTAACTTCACCTGTGTAATGATGCCGCGCTCGGGTCTTTGTGGTTTTTCTCTTCTTCTGTGTTTGTATTTAGCCTTGATTTTTCGTCCATTATGTTTCGTGCTTTTATTTTGACAGCGCAGTCTGTGACTTCCTGCTGTCAAGTCTTTTCGACGGTTGTCACAGCCGTTTTGGGTTCTCTCATCACTTTCACACCTGATTCATGTTTGGGGTTTTCCCCTTGTATAATTTAAGCTCACTGGCAAGATTTACTCCTTGCAGCGACCTCGCCTTTGGCAGACTGGAATCCCCACGCTTGATTCCAGTCTAACTTCTGCTTTGTATTCAGCCTCGTCTGCACTACTGTACCTTTCATGGTTTGCATTTTCTGCAATCACCCTTCGTGGTCTTGGTAAATAGTCTTTTGTAATTCGCCCTTTGTGGTCCTCAGTTATTGCCTTTTTGTATTCACCCTTTGTGGCTATTATTTTGTGTTTTTCCATAATTAAATGTGCAAACTCACTGTTGGCGATTGGTGCCTTATTTCTGCCCTGAAAGGGCCGATTATGACAATAGGTCGCTGCCAGTAGGTGCCAGCGGCTGTGGGTTTGCCTTTTTTCTTTTCTTTTCTTTTTCCACTCACCTTTTTTCGGGGCTGTAAGGAGAGGCTGTCAGTATGTTTCCAGCACGCCGAAGAAAGATGGCAGCCGGGGGTCCCAGCATGGATGAGCAGTGGACAGCTGAGTTCATCCGGGGCTATGTTGCTGAAGCCCTCGCCTCCCGCGGCCCGAAGAAGGTTCTGGAGAGCATGGTGGCAGCAGTCGGGATTGTGGAGGCGCATCCTGGTTTGGGTAATTATCCTGAGTTTGCTGAACTGCTGTCTACTGTCTCCGCTCTCCAGCAGTGATTCCCGGGGTTGGTGATAGGCTCATCTCCAGCCCATAGACGCCGCCTCCTGGCGCAGACCTCAACTCCTTCCCGTGGCTCAGGCGTACCAAAGCAGATGGAGGAAAGTCATCGGGTCCAGTTGCCGCAACTCCCCCACCATTACCCAGCTACAGGCCGCTGGAGGAACTCCTCCATCTCTCAGCCAGCAGTTTTATCATCGCCATGTCAGAAAGGAACTACAGCAGCTTCAGCCTCTAGGATTTCCTCACCGGCTGTATCATCAGTTCCCTCTCTCTGGGTCGTTGCAGTTGTTTCCCCCTCCTCCACAGCACCCTCTCTCGCTGCTGAGAGCCCAGCTGATTCTCCCCCAGCTCCGCCCGTTACCGTGTCTGCAGGGGCGGCTCCTCCATGTTCTCCAGAGGGACCCGTGACCACCGCAGTCACGGAGAGGGAAGAAGGTGGGCTTGCTGTAGCAGGAACCACCATACCCTGGGAAAACTGGCAAGTGCTTTTTCACTCTATTTCACCGTCTTATGAATTACCTTGCCCGATTCCCGGGGGTGAGGCTCAGTTAGTGCAGTCAACTGAGTCCTCACCACCTGCTGCAGCCACAAAAACTTGTCCTGCTCTCTCTGTCTCCTCCTACGCCCCCTGAGTGTCTGCCAGTTCTCGGATTAAGCCACTGGACGGAGGAGGAGCCTGCGGCCCTGGAAAACCTGGTTCCAGCCCCACAGCCACGGTCCAGACAGAGGAAGAGTGCTGTCTGCAATCCGGAGCCTGAGCCAACGAGGAAGCGGCCCCGGGCTTCAACTGTGCAGAATTCAGCTCAAGCAGAGAGCGGATCTCCTGTCGCCACGCCAGGCGAGCCACCTGTGTGGCTCACATCACCAGGGGGTTCCGGGACTGCAGTGAATATCATGCCTGCTGTTGGGGCCCCCACAGCAGAGTCCGAGCTGGACCTCCAGAGGGCTGGGTCTGAGACATCGTCATCTGGATCAACGGAGTCCTGGACGGCGGTGGAACTTGAGCCCAGGCGAGTACTCTCCTTTGTTTTTGTTGTTTCTGTATTGGCGAGATCTTGCCTGACTCTTGGGGGGAGAGCCGGGTGCAGCCATCAGCTGCACCTGAGCTCACCTCGCCAGGTTCCACTGCCGCCAGTGACCCTGACCCTGTTCCTCTTCTATCCGAGTCTTCTCTGAGGGTCTCCGAGAATCATCCAGCTACGCCAGAGGTCTCCATGGGTTCGGGTCTGCCGCCTGAGGTCTTCGTGGGTCCAGCTCCTCCAGCCGAGGTTGTCATTGAGGCTCCGTCCCAGTCCGGGACCTCCGTGGGCGCTGCTCCTCCTCCTGCTGAGGTTGTCGTGGAGGCGCATTCCCAGCCCGGGACCTCAGAGGGTGCAGTTCCTCCTCAGTATGGGTCTCCGTGGGTGCTGTGTCCCAGCTTGAATCCCACATGGTTGCGGCGCTCCAGTGTGCGCCCGCTGTGGGTGCTACGCTCGAGCCCGGGGGCCACCGAGGGTGCCGCTCTGTCCCAGTCCGGGGCCACCGAGGGTGCTGCAATGCCTCAGTCCAAGGTCACAGAGGTCGTTGTGCCTATGCCCAAGGCTGCGGCGGGTCCTCTGTCTACATCTGGGTCCATCGTGGTTCTTCTCCCGCCACCTTCCTCATCCGGTGCCCATTGTCCGGGTCCGGGGGTCTGCAGTGAGCACTGGTTCCAGGAGGTGGTGTGTGGTGCTCTGCGACCCGCTGGCCCAGAGACGCGGGGAGACCGCCTGAGCCTTCTCGGTTGCTTGGGTGGCTTCGGAGTCCTGGAAAACCATCCGATGGACTCATTCATCCATTTTGGTGGCTTTGGAGACCTGGTAAGCCACCCGACCTTTTCCACCTGTTGGTCAGGTGGAGCCAGGACTCCAGGAGGCCACCTGAATTGATCCATTGTTTAACTTGTTTTGCTTGATTTTTTGGCTTGATTTTTTTTTTTTTTTGTGATCATGTTTGTTTTGTTGGGTTTGTGTCTCTCTCTCCAGGCCTGGATCTCCCCCACCACCCTCCCGGGGTCTGTTTTTGGTAGTCATTTCTTTTTTGGGGGGGAGGGGGGTAATTTCTTCCCTTGTTGTTACGTTGGGGTGTCTGACATCCACCCCTTAAGGTAGGGGTACTGTAATGATGCCAAGCACGGGTCTGTGCCACGCTCTGGTCTTTGTGGTTTTTCTCTTCTGTATTTGTATTTAGCCTTGATTTTTCGTCCACTATGTTTCGTACTTTTATTTTGACAGCGCAGTGTGTGACTTCCTGCTGTCAAGTCTTTTCGACGGTTGTCACAGCCATTTTGGGTTCTCTCCTCACTTTCACACCTGATTCATGTTTGGGGTTTTCCCCTTGTATAATTTAAGCTCGCTGGCGAGGTTTATTCCTCACAGCGACCTCGCCTTTGGCAAACTGGAATCCCCATGCTTGATTCCAGTCTAACTTCTGCTTTGTATTCAGCCGTGTCTGTACTACTGTAAGTTTACCTTTCGTGGTTTTTATGGTTTGCATTTTCTATAGTCACCCTTCGTGGTCTTGGTAAATAGTCTTTTGTAATTCGCCCTTTGTGGTCCTCAGTAATTGCCTTTTTGTATTCGCCCTTCATGGCTATTATTTTGTGTTTTTCCATAATTAAATGTGCAAACTCACTGCTGGCGATTGGTGCCTTATTTTTGCCCTGAAAGGGCCGATTATGACAACCTGAAACCGTTGAACTAAAGTTTTGCTCAAGTTACAATTTCTGACAGATGCGTTATCCAGCTTTGATGCATCATTGCACATACTGTATCCGTACAAATGTTGTTCTACCTGTATGTTGTTATCTCTGTGAATGGTACAGTGGATATAAAAAGTCTACACACCCCTGTTCAAATGTCAGGTTTTTGTGATGTAAAAAAAAGACCACGATAAATCATTTCAAAACTTTTTCCACCATTAATGTGACCTATAACCTGCACAACCCTATTGAAAAACAAACTGAAATTTTTTAAGTGGAAAAATAAAACATAAAAAACCTACAATAACCTGGTTGCATAAATATGCACACCCTTAAACTAATACTTTGTTGCAGCACCTTTGGCTTTTATTACAGCACTCAGTCTTTTCGGGTAAGAGTCTATCAGCGTGGCACATCTTGATGTGGCAATATTTGCCCACTCTTCTTTGCAAAAATGCTCCAAATCTATCAGATTGCAAGGGCATCTCCTGTGCACAGCTCTCTTCAGATCGCCCCACAGATGTTCAATCAAATTCAGGTCTGGACTCTGGCTGGGCCATTCCAAAACCTTCATCTTCTTCTGGTGAAGCCATTCTTTTGTTGATTTGGATGTGTGCTTTGGGTCATTGTCGTGCTGAAAGATGAAGTTCATCTTCAGCTTTCTAGCAGAAGCCTGAAGGTTTTGTGCTAACACTGACTGGGATTTGGAAATGTTCATAATTCCCTTGTGTGGCCTGCATGGCAACATACTTTGAGAAACATTGTTCTTAAACTGTTGGGTTATTTGCCCATGCAGCTGTTCACAGAGTGGTGAACCTCGCCCCATCCATGCGTGTGAATGACTGAGCTTTTCAGGGGTGCTCCTTTTATACCCAGTCATGACACTCACTTGTTTCCAATTAACCTGTTCACCTGTGGAATGTTCCAAAAAGGTGTTTTTGAGCATTCCTCAACTTTCCCAGTCTACTGTTGCCTTTTGCTCCCCGTCTCTTGGATTTGCAAATCAGTGTATTGTTTTTATGTTTTGCACAGCGTTCCAACTTCATTGGAATTAGGGTTCGTATTTACGTGACCGCAAAAGGTAAGTATCCCTCAAAAAACACTCAAAAGCACACCTTTATGACATCAACATAACTTCCAATGCCTGTAAGTGAGTCTGTTAACCTCTGAGAGCAGCAGTCTCATTGGAGAGGGTGTGTCACCCTGAGGTGAGCAGTGAAGCTTCTCTCTGTTTGCTTTGACTGTCGGCAGACTGACTGACGGAGGCTAAATCACTATGTGACTATTGCAGGTCGTTCATTGTAATGCATGCCTTCACACCAAAGTCAATGAGGGCAATAAACCTTAAAGAAATTGCTCATTTGAATTAGGACACCTTTCACTGTGCAGCTATGCAGTTGTTTCTGCAAGCTTGTATGTGTGTGTGCTTTGTGGGTGGTCTGAGAAAGGCTGACGCATGGGATCATGATGTCAAGTCTTCACGCTATCTATCAGTTTTCAGCAGTCACAATTTGATGTGGAATTATCATTTTCATTCCATTTTTTTTTACCCAGTTATTTACAGAAACATTCAAATATCCTTTAAATGTGGAGGCTGATAGTGATTCAGATCACCCCCAAAATCTAACTGATTGGTCCTTGGTCCATTTCTAACCTGTCCTGAAACTTTCATCAAAATCCGTTAAGTTTTTTTTCCATTATGCTGTAAACCCCCACACACATGAACAAACCAACAAAACCTCCTTGGCAGAGGGAACTAAGGCTCAAAGAAGTCTGTGTCTGTGTATACGAGTGTGTCTTCACACCATATGGGGCTCCTGTCCCGGCTGACACTGAGGGCAGGCCTGGCAGCTGTTGCTGGTCTGGTTGAAGAACTCGTACTCTCCACAGCTGGAATACTCGGCCCTTGCAAACATACAGCACACCTGGGGGGACACGGAGACAAATGTGGGAAATGTAGAGATGAGAGTGAGACTGGGAAAAGAAAAAGAAGAAAAAAAGACTGAAAACTTGTAAAAACACACAAGAAAAAGGACGTTCATACCAGAGCAATCATGCACTTAAGGTACATCAAACAGGTTCATTTTGTCTTCTTTCAATTATTTATCCTTTTTTTTTTTTTCCTTTGAAAGACAAAAGTAAAATAGAAAGATGTCTTTACCTTCTTTACATGTTTCAACTGCACTGCAGCCTTCATCAGAAGAGTCAGCTGATTGCTGCCAGGTGACATTTATCAGCTGATTTTCGTAGGCGGGGCCAGCTCAGCAGATCTGTCAGATCCGCCGAGCCGGCCCCGCCTCCCGCCGTCAGATGGTCTCTGGAGAATGTGGTCCCAGGTGTGAGAAAGCATAAAGGCCCCCTCATCTCGGTTCATGAGACCGTGCCTTTCTGGACCGTGCCTTTCTGGACATGAAAATCCACCACAACGAGGATGGCAGCATAAAAATCACAGTCTACAGGAAACCAACCCACACAGATCAATACCTACTTTGGACATCGGAACACCCCACAGCACACAAGCTATCAGTCGTCAGGACATTATATGAACGAGCCACCATCATCACGGAACAAGAAGACAGACAGGAAGAGGAAAACCACATAAAACATGCACTTATACGCTGCCAATATCCAGTATGGGCCATAAACAAAGGGAAACAGCAAGTCAAAAACAAAGAAAATAAACAGGACACAAGACACAGAACAAAAGCTGAAATCAAAAACAAGGAAACCATAACTATACCATACATACGAGGGATCACGGAACCAATTCAAAGGATCATGAAAAAATACAAAATAAACAGCAGTCAAACCACACAAAAAATTAAGACAGTTATTAGTACACCCCAAGGACAGAATAGAACAAGACAATAAATACAATGTATTATATGAAATATCATGCAGATCATGTAACAAAACCGGAAGATTATTCACCACAAGAAAAAAAGAACACCAAAAGGAATGTGAGAAGGAAACGCAAGGACGACTCACAAGATCACAAAAAGAAAAAGCAAAACAAGAAACATTAAAATCAGCTATATCGGACCACTGCAAAAGAAATAATCACATCATGGACTGGGACAACACAAAAATTATTGGATCGGAGAGCAACAGACACAAACGTTGGATCAAGGAGGCAATAGAGATCAGAAAGCGGGGAAAAGACACCATGAACCGAGATGAGGGGGCCTTTATGCTTTCTCACACCTGGGACCACATTCTCCAGAGACCATCTGACGGCGGGAGGCGGGGCCGGCTCGGCGGATCTGACAGATCTGCTGAGCTGGCCCCGCCTACGGAAATCAGCTGATAAATGTCACCTGGCAGCAATCAGCTGACTCTTCTGATGAAGGCTGCAGTGCAGTTGAAACATGTAAAGAAGGTAAAGACATCTTTCTATTTTACTTTTGTCTTTCAAAGGAAAAAAAGAAAAAAAAAAAAAAAAGGATAAACACTTAAGGTACAGCTGACAGGTTAGTAGGACAAGATGTTTCTACTTGTGCTTGCTTAAAGGCCCTTCTGCAGTGAACAGAAGCTGAAATTAAATCGTGCAAAAAACATATTGAACATAGTGAAAAATGCACTACTGATGAAAAAGTATGATTTAGGGCTGCGTGATATGAAGTTATATATCAGATGATGAGATAAAAATGTCTATCGTTTCATATAAAACGATTGTTTATATCAAGGTGTCGCAAAATATACTGTTTATGGTGGCGTCTTGACGTAATTCTGGTGATGGTTTGCGGTCTGCACAGTCTGGACAGACCGTGCCCCAGCCGGCCTGGTCCCGGCATGTTCCAACATGGCGACTTCTGCTAGAAGCATGCACGTGAAAGACTTCTGAGAGCATTTATAAATTAGATGCACTAAAGAACCATCAGCTGGTAAAACTAAACACCGGAGTCAAACGGTAAAACAGGCTTTTGCCTGCAGAACGCTGGATAATAAAGACTTGCGAAGATGGAAGGGATAACAGTGACCATTTCAACTGTCTTCATCTAGCCATTGGTGAGTTTTGAATGTATATAAATGTATTTTACAAATAATAAATCATAGCAGGCCATGTAGGATTTAATGCACTAGTTAAACGAGCATGTGAAACGTGAAAAAAATATAGGTGTGCAGTCAAAGAAAACCTTGTTATAGTTAATGTTTTCCAACCAGACATTAGGACAGAAGGAGGAAAAATTAGAAGAATATTGATTGGATATTATTACATCTTACAAGAGGAAAATTAATGATGGATGAATTTGCCCAATTGATTTTTTCAGTATATAATTTAAAATGTTAATAACGAGGTGATCCTATCTATGTGTTTATTATGTATAAACTATAAAATTTACAGAAAATGTATATGGGGATATATATCATTATCAGGGTATAAGATCGCTTATATCAGGATATGAAATTTTAGTCATATTGCACAGCCCTAGTATGACTGAAACAATACAAATGTGAGATAGGGCAAGAATACTGGCTTCAGTTCACTTTTAATGAGGTAGATGAGTTCTATTACATGTGCATTACCATCACCATTAAATGTCAATTACCTTTTAATTTAATTCATTTCTATTTTATTACATTATATATTACTGAACAAGCTGAACGACTTTTTTGCTCGCTTTGAGGCACTCAACAGTACCCCTGTACAGAAGTCACCACCTCCTCCTGGCGACCAGGGGATTACACTGTCCCTGGGCAGCACGAGGACATCCCTTGGCAGGATAAATGCACGCAAAGCTCCAGGTCCTGACAACATACCTGGTCACGTACTGAGAGCCTGTGCAGAGGAACTCACAGGTGTCTTCACGGACATCTTCAACATCTCACTGAGACAGGCTGTTGTCCCCACGTGCTTCAAAGCCACCGCCATCATTCCAGTCCCCAAGAAGTCATCTCCTTCCTGCTACAATGACTACTGTCTGGTTGCACTCACTCCCATCATCATGAAGTGCTTCGAGTGGGTGGTCATTCAGCACATCAGGTCTGCCCTGCCTACCCTCCCTGGACCCGTTCCAGTTAGCATACCGGTCCAATCACTCGACCGATGAGCCCTCCACTCAGCCCTCACACACCTGGACACAAAGGACTCCTACGTCAGAATGCTGTTCATAGACTTTAGCTCAGCGTTCAACACAATCATCCCCCAACAGCTCATTCACAAACTGGACCAACTGGGGCTCAACACTTCACTGTGTAACTGGCTGATGGACTTCCTGATGGGGAGACCACAAGCAGTAAGGGTTGGCAGTAACACATCCAGCACTATCACTCTGAACACAGGGGCACCCCAAGGATGTGTGCTGAGCCCCCTCCTCTTCACCCTACTGACCCATGACTGTACACCGACACATAGCTCCAACCTCTTCATCAAGTTTGTGGACGACAACTACGGCGGGTCTCATCAGCAACGGAGACGAGACAAACTACACTAGTGAGGTGAGCCACCTGGCTCCTGGCTCCAAGTTCCTGGGTGTGCACATTACAGAGGACCTCTCCTGGACCACCAACACTGTATCACTGGCCAAGAAAGCTCCGCAGCATCTCTACTTCC
Source organism: Pholidichthys leucotaenia (assembly GCA_020510985.1). NCBI lineage: Eukaryota > Metazoa > Chordata > Actinopteri > Cichliformes > Pholidichthyidae > Pholidichthys > Pholidichthys leucotaenia. Next base: position 26,904,266 of record CM035843.1, read on the forward strand.
TCCACAAACTGAGAAGAGCCAAAGCCCTGACCCCCATCATGTGTACCTTCTACAGAGGCACCATCGAGAACATCCTGACCAGCTGCATCACCGTGTGGTACAGTGCCTGCACCGCGTCCTGCTGCAAGACCCTCCAGCGCATAGTGAGAACAGCTGAGAAGATCGTTGGTGCCTCTCTCCCCTACCTTGAGGCCATCTACAGCACCTACCTCATCCACAAAGCCCTCTGCATTGCAGGTGATCCCACTCACCCATTACACTGCTTCTTCAGTCTGCGGCCATCAGGGAGGAGACTGCAGAGTCTCTGGGCCAGGACCAGCAGAACCAAGGACAGTTTCATCCACCAGGCTGTCAGAAAGCTCAATTCTCTCCCTGCTCTGCCCCCTCGCCCCCCTTCTCCCCACCACACACACAAATCCTGGACTCTGACCCCTCCCACCCTCCCCCCTTCAACAACTGAACTCTTCCATCCCCAGGTACTGTTCATTCCCACACACGCACTGATCTCAGGGCTGCACCAGTCACTTTATGCAGCAATAGACTGCTCTCTTTGCACTATGTGCCACTTTAACCTATGTGCCCTGATATGTGCCTTAAGTCACTACATGCTGTCTTAATGTTTATTGTATTTAGTTATTTTGCACACCCTTAGTATTGTTAGTTAGCTTCTGGTTGGGGGTGGTTTTCTTTGCACTGATGTTTGATGTTCAATGTTTGGTTTTAGATGGTATACTCTATATTCATATTTCCTACTTAATGTTTACCTTACTGCACCGTGGGTCTCAGAGTAACATAATTTCAATTCTCTGCATGTGCTGTACATTTGGTAGAATTGACAATAAAGTTGACTTTGACTTTATTATTTTATATTTATTTATATTTAAATTTTTATATTTTAGATTTATTTTGATTTTATTTATATTTGTACCTATATTTATATTTTATATTTACATTAAATTATAGTTATAATTTATTTATATTAAATCCTCTTTTATATTTATATTGTTATATTTTATTCATATACGAATTCAGTTACATTTTCACTCCTAAGTTCATTTGCTTTGATGAATTTTTAAACTTTGGTAATTTCCCGAGAAACGTAAACAGTAGATCCTCTGTTGTTGACAGTAAGTTTTTGTGACAGGAGAGACGGTGGAGGTTAACATGTGGGTTTGTCATCGCCCTGATGGTTGTTTATTGTATTGCTTGCATTTACCACTTAAAGCAACAGTATGTAAGATTTTCACCTTGAAATCATGTTTCCAAAATTATTCTGATGGCACACTAACCTTTGACTGGGTAAATGTCACTTCCCCAGGAGGGGGGGGGCACTGAAAGAACTACAACTATGGCGACTATAACCTGAGTCCCAACAGCCAATCACAGGGCAGAATTAGTAAGCACACTAGGCACAAGAGTGTCATGTGGTGAAATGAAGCAAAGCTGCAGCTTCAGAACGTGTTGACTGGAGTCACTGATTGCTCATATAGAGATGAAACAGGAGGAGGCGTGCATAAATTCTGAACCTTGATACACTCTTAAGCTAACAATATTTCAACTTTATTTATTTATTTATATAGCGCCATTTCACAACAACAGTCATCTCATAGCACTATCAACTGTAGGGAGGACCCCCACAGTTGCAGAAAGACCCCAGCAATCAAGCGATCCCCTGTGAGCAAGCACTTGGCGACGGTGGAGAGGAAAAACTCCCTTTTAACAGGAAGAAACCTCCAGCAGAACCAGGCTCAGGGAGGGGCAGTCATCTGCTGCGACTGGCTGGGGGGTGAGGGGACAGAAGAAGAAAAGAACAGACATGTAGAGAGCAAACAGCACGATGGGGACTCAATCTATGGGAGAGAACAAACAAATGTTAATGACCAGCAAAAAAAAAATATTTCATAGAGAGTGAGGAAAGGAGTGAGGCCCAGTGCATTACTGGAGGTCCCCCGGCTGACTAAACCTATTAGCAGCATAACTAAGGGAGGGTTCAGAAACATGATCCCTCCCTAATTGTAGGCTATATCAAAAAGGTAGGTTTTAGCCCTATTCTTAAAAACAGAGATCGAGTCTGACTCCCGAATCCAGATTGGCAGCTGATTCCACAGGAGAGGAGCTTGATAACTGAAGGCTCTGCCTCCCATTGTACTTTTGGAGATTCTAGGTATTACAAGTAAACCTGCATTTTGGGAGCGTAGTGCTCTGTTAGGATGATACGGTAGTATCAGATCTTTTAAATAAAAAGGAGCCTGATTGTTTAGAGCTTTGTAAGTAAGAAGAAGGATTTTAAACTTAATTCTAAACTCTATGGGAAGCCAATGAAGGGAGGCCAGAACCGGAGAGATATGATCTCTCTTTCTAGTACCTGTTAAAACTCTTGCTACAGCATTTTGGATCAGCTGAAGACTTTTTAAAGATGTTTTAGGACAGCCTGATAATAAAGAATTACAATAATCTAATCTCGAGCTAACAAAAGCGTGGATCAGCTTCTCAGCATCACTCTGAGACAAGATGCTCCTAATCTTGGCAATATTACGCAAATGATAGAAGGCAGTCTTAGAAACAAATTTAATATGTGAATTGAAGGACAAATCCTGATCAAAAATAACTCCAAGGTTCCTCACAGAGCTATTAAGAGAAAGAGTAACTGCATCCAAACTGAAAGTTTGATTTGGAAAGGAATTTCTAAGGTTTTTTGGACCAACAAGAATGACTTCAGTCTTATCTGAATTTAATAGCAGGAAATTACAAGTCATCCAAACTTTGATTTCCTTAAGACAGGCTTCTAACTTGGCTAATTGATTAGTATCATCTGGCTTCATTGACAGGTATAATTGTGTGTCATCTGCATAACAGTGAAAATGTATACAGTGCTTTCTAATAATGTTGCCTAACAGAAGCATATATAAACTAAAAAGAGTAGGGCCAAGCACAGATCCCTGTGGAACTCCATGACTAAGCTTTGAGCTGAGAGAAAACTCATCATTTACATGAACAAACTGGAACCTATCAGATAAATAAGATCTAAACCACTGCAACGAAGTTCCATTAAGTCCAACATAGTGTTCTAATCTATCAAGTAGAATATTATGATCAATAGTATCAAAAGTTGCACTAAGATCTAAAAGGACAAGTACAGAAACTAGTCCATTATCAGATGCAATGAGGAGGTCGTTGGTGACCTTCGCTAAGGCTGTTTCAGTGCTATGATGGATTCTAAACCCAGATTGAAACTCCTCAAATAAACCATTTCCCTGCAGGTGGTCAAATAATTGCGTAGCAACAACTCTTTCTAAGATTTTTGAAATGAAAGGGAGATTAGAGATTGGTCTATAGTTAGCTAAAGCTCCTGGATCTAGCGTTGGCTTTTTGAGTAAGGGTTTAATTACAGCCGTTTTAAAAGCCTGCGGTACATGGCCTAAAGTTAATGAAGAATTGATTATATGAAGAATAAAACTACCAATAAGTGGGAAGACTTCTTTAAATAACCTGGTAGGAATAGGGTCTAAAAGACAAGTTGAAGGTTTGGATGAGGAAACTATTTTGTCTAACTCACAAAGGTCGATTGGAGTAAACTCATCAAGACAGACATCAATAGAAGGAGTTGTAGTAGTTACAGTATTTAAGTTAACTGTGGGAAGAATCTGATTGATTTTATCTCTGATGGATGAAATTTTATTATTGAAAAAGTTCATAAAGTCCTGACTAGTAAGCTCTAAGGGGATGCTAGGATTGACAGAGTCCTGACTCTTTGTCAACCTGGCTACAGTACTGAAAAGAAACCTGGGATTATTCTTGTTCTCTTCTATTAATGCAGAGTAATAACTCATTCTAGCTTTTCTAAGAGATTTTTTATAAATTAAAAGATGATTTCTCCAAGCTAAATAGATTTCATCTAAATTAGTAGAGCGCCATTTTCTTTCTAATTGACGAGTCTTCTGTTTTAAGCTACGAGTTTCTGTGTTGAACCAAGGAGTTAAAAATCTCTGATTAGACTTTTTCTTTTTTAAGGGGGCCACCAAGTCTAGAGCCTGATGCAGAGAAGCTGAAACACTATCCACCATGTTATCAATTACAGAAGGAGCAAGCTGTCTATAGCTTATTTCCGTTGTGTTGACACATGGCATAGAGGAAACAATCTGCATAAATTTGGAAACAGCATCATCTGAGAGGCATCTACTGATGCCTACTATACTTCCTAAGATCTATCAGGTAAGTAATTCAGAGGTTTTGTTGCCATTTTAGTTGAGTACACTTTCTCACCTGGCGGACCGCACCAGAGTTCACCAGATGATTAGAATCGAGACCCGCTTCTTTGAGAGAATCTCAGTTTGATTTACTTGGTGCACACCTGAGTGCATTTACTGTGTTCTCACTGGACAAAACAAACCGCAACAAAGAAGACAATGAAATGGGGCTTGACTGAAATGGGAGCGAAGGCACCCATAAACGTGCGCCTTTTGAATACAGTTCTCTTTGAACAAGGAGCCATGCATGGCCAAAGGACTGAATGTACTTATACAGTACCCACACTTTATAGGTATGGAGCCACATTTTGAAAAATGGGCATGATGCTAAAATAAAAAGGGTTTAAGTTACACAAGCAGCAAGAAGAATTTTTGTTCTTTTTATACCCAATCATATTACTGGCTTGTTGCCCACTAATTTAATAAGTTGCAATATGAGGGAGGCTGAAAAGCCCTTATAAACTTTTCAGCCCCCCCCTCATATGTCCCTCCTCCTCTTTCAGTACCACTTACTTTTCCAGCCATTTATTGCCCCTGCTCTAGCTCTTTTGAGACATCTTGTCTAATTCCTGATGAGGTGATATTTTAATGAAATAGTAAAATGTCTCACTTTCAAAATTCAACGTTTTCTGTGTTCTATTCTGAATAAAATGATGTTATGACATTTGCAAATAATTGCCTTCTGTTTTTCATCTGGATTTTACAGAGCATCCCAACCTTTTTGGAATTGGGGGTTGTACTTTAGGGAAACATTTTTGGTAGTTTAGCAATATTCTGTATATATTTTTATTTACATTCTAATTTAGGAGGTGAGTTTTCGTTTGTTTACAATATATTTCTGATAAATTAAGGTATCCAAATCATTTCTCTCTTCTTGATGAAGTGTTTCAGTGATTGTCTCCAAGAGAAAAGGGTACTGAAAAAAGGGGGGGAAGGAAGGTAAAGTGGACGGACACGTACGAAGCGGCGCCAGTGGGCTCCGACATCAAACCAGGTCGATAATATATCACCTCCAAGTCAGATTAAAATGACATCTGCTCTGCGAAAACCTCAGGTGGACTAATTTGTGCAAGCACTGCAGAGGTATGCAAGCTGCTGGCACGTAACGCCACAAGAGAAATAAGGCAGTGTCGAGTGTGGAGCATATTTTGGCTGTGATCATTATTGTTGGAGTAAGAAGAGGTTCTGAGGGCCAACGCCAAAAATATGATAATGATATCAGTGCATGACGGGGAGAGGACGGAGGAGAGGACGGAGGAGTGAAAATGGAAAAAGTGGGAGGCCAACAGATGAGAGAAATTAGTAAATAAATTTAAAAAGAAGAATAAACGAAGTGAGGATGGAAAAAACTTACCAATAATGATGACAAAAAGAAAGACTTCTTCTGACCTCTCCTCTCTGACATATTTGTGTCTTCTTCCTGGAGAAAAAAACAAAGAAATAATTTGGAAATTAATCATTTCATTTAGGATTTTGCACAAAAACTGATTATGAAAACACAAAGTTATGACTATGGGCAGTCCTGCCAACAGCAGTGCTGTCAGTGTGTGTGTGGCCCAAATGAGTTCACCGTCCCGTTGGCATCACGTCATTGCCCTTAAACCTAACAGCAGAAGAACAGCCCACAGCATTGTTGTGACTCGTAACTACAAGCACACATCAGCACTGGCTAACCTCCACAAAGGTTGCTCATATCACTTAACAGCATCTAATTATAGTACCCATGTCTATTTCTTTATCGCTCTCACATTAGGCTAAAATATCTGCTAAAAACATGTTTAAAGCATGGGTTTCACACCTGTAGTACAGGTGCTGTGAATAGTATTTACTGTTCATTACTTTAAATCCTGAGACTATTTGAATTTGGACAACAATTATATCTGGCCAAAATGGAATCTACACCTGCAGAAGTCCAACAAAAACTTTGCATGCTTTTTTGAGGCTCCGAATATTTGTATCGACCCAAAGTGTCTATCCAAATATTCCGTTATTGTCTTCTCCTTCAGTGGTCTGCAACAGCATCAATGTCTCATCAAAAATTGTGACTTGTCTTATGAATTTGGATTGATTTTTCTTGATTTTTTTGTAAATTTCTACCATTCTTCTCTGTAAAAAAATATTTCCATTATATATTTGTGCCTTCTGCTTCTGAATGTAATACTTTTCTTATAAATATGCCTTCTTTAAATTTCAGACTTTTCTCATATTTTTTTTCTTGAATTTTCAATTTCTTCAAATTTTCCTTGTATATTTACCTCCACCAAGGACAGAATGTGACTGCAACGGTTTGTTAACAGGATTATGCAAAAACTGCTGGATGAATTTTGATGAAATTTTCAACAGAGGTGGCCCTTGTGCCAAGGATGAAACCATTAGATTCTGGAGTTGATCCAACAGCACATACAACAGGGAAAATAAGTATTGAACACGTCACCATTTTTCCTCATTAAACATATTTCTGATGGAGCCATTGACCTGAGATTTTCACCAGATATCAGTAACAATTCATGTAATCTATACATACAAAGAAATCAAGGCAACTGTGTTCACAAAAGTTATATTTAATAAAGTGGAATGACACAAGGAATAAGTATTGAACACATGAAGAAAAAAAGGTGCAAAAAGGCATAGAAAGCCAAGAAACCAGCTGAAACCCATCAGAATTCAGGAAGCCATCCCATCCTCCATCAGTGCAAATTAACTTCAGCTGGTTAAGTCCTGACTGATAGCCTTTAAAAAGGTCTGTTAATATCAGATTGTCACACCACAAAGAACTCATGATGGGTAGAAGCAAAGAGCTCTCTCTAGACCATTGTAATCTTATTGTTGCAAATGCAATGCATAATGATGGCATTCTAAACTGCTGAATGTTCCAGTGAGCACTGTTGGCACCATCATTCGGAAGTGGAAAGAATTTTACCATAAACCAGCCACGACCAGGAGCTACTCGCAAGATTTCTGACAGAGGAGTCAAAAGAATCATTAGAAAAGTTATCCAAGAGCCAAAGACCAATCGTGGAGAGCTCAAGAAAGGCCTGGAGTTAGCAGGTACTGCTGTTTCAAAGAAAACAATAAGTACTGTAATGCATTCAACCGACGTGGGTTCTATGCCCGCTCACCTCGAAAGACTACTGCTGAAGAAGAAGCATGTTGAAGCTCAATTAAAGTTTGCTGCACAACATTTGGGCAAGCCAGTAAAATACTGGGAGAATATAGTCTGGTCAGATGAGACCAAAATTGACACTGCATGTTTAGAGGAGAAATGGCACTGCACAACAGCCCCAAAACACCATACCAACAGTGAAGTTTGGAGGTGGGAGCATCATGGTGTGGGGGTGTTTTTTTCACTCATGGTGCAGTCAGACTTCATATAATTGAAGGAAAGTTGAATGGACAAATGTACAGAGACATCCTTGATAAGAACCTGTTGCAATCTGCCAAGATGCTGAAGATGAAACGAGCATGGACATTTCAGCAAGACAATGATCCCAAACACAGAACCAAGGACACTCAACTGGCTCCAGAGAAGGAAAATAAAGCTGCTAGAATGGCCCAGTCAGTCACCTGACCTGACTCCAATTAAAAATCTATGGAACAAACATGAAGATAAGAGTTATAGAAGACATCCACGGAAGATTTGAAGACAATTTGTGTGGAAGAATGGGTTAAAATCACTCCTGAGCAATGCCTGCTCCTAGTTTCTCCATGCAGGGGGCGTCTGGAAGCTGTTATCAACAAAGGCTTTTCTACTAAATATTAAATGAATTTCACCAAGTGTGTTCAATACTTATTCCTTGTGTCATTCCACTTCATTAAATATAACTTGTTTTATGAACACGCCCCATGGATCACCACCTTTTCGTGGTGGGGGAGTTTGCGTCCCCTAGTGATCCCAGGAACTACGTTGTCTGAGGCAATTTGCCTCTGGTAGGATCTCCCAAGAAAAACTGGTCCTGGGTGAAGGGCCAGACTAAGAGTGATCCAATAGACTCCAATGATTAAAGACCAAGATGGCGCCCACAGCGGTCGACATGGTGCTTCGCTGCGCTCTTTGTTTGTTTTTGTTTGTCAATTGTGTGTCTGCTTGCACTTATACCCGTGAAGAACTTCTAAATATCAGGACTTTCACCCCCACGGACCTCCTCCCAGTTTTTTTAGCCCCTGCCGCCGATCTGGTTCATTGCTTGGCTCGGAAAGTGAGACGGCGGAAGAGAGGTAGACGAGCGGGCGCTCTCGTGCGGCTTCGCAGGAGAGGCTCGCGAACGGCGCTGCCTGGCATATTTCTGTCCAATACCAACTCTCTCTCTAACAAGGTAGATGAACTGAGACTGCTGATGCGTTTTAGGGACCTCGCCTCCTCAGCTGCCCTCTGCTTTACTGAGACCTGGCTCCGGGAAAATATACCGGACAGCGCGCTGCGCCTCGACGGCTTCCAGCTCTTCCGTGCTGATCGTGACACAGAGCTTTCCGGCAAGACCACAGGAGGCGGAGTCTGCTTCTACATCAACTGCAGCTGGTGCTCTGATGTAACGGTAATTTCCAAACACTGTTCTCCCGCCCTGGAATTTCTTGTTATCAACTGCAAGCCTTTTTATTCCCCGCGGGAGTTTGCTTCTTTTATACTGATCGCTGTGTACGCCCCTCCCGACGCGGACACGCGCGAAGCTCAGCGCGTGCTCGCGGATCACATTCAACACACAGAGCGGAGTTTCCCAGACTCGCTGATTATTGTGGCTGGCGACTTTAATCAGTGCAATCTGAGCCACGATCTCCCCCGCTACAAACAGTTTATTAAATGCCCCACCAGAGGATTAAACACACTGGATCACTGTTACACCACAGTGAAAGACGCATATCGTGCTGTTCCTCGCGTTGCGCTGGGATTATCTGATCACGTGATGGTTCACCTCATTCCCACATACAGACAGAGATTGAAGCTCACTAAACCTGTTGTGAGCACTACGAAGATACGGACCAGTGAAGCTGAGGAGAAGCTGGAAACGTGCATGGAAATATCTGACTGGGGCATGTTTAAAGGAGCCACGCATGATCTGGATGAGTACACGGACACTGTGAACTCATATATCCACTTTTGTGAAGAGAACATTCTTCCATCATGCACCAGGGTGAGGTACTCTAATGACAAACCCTGGTTCACAGCTAAGCTCAGACAGATCAGGAAGGAGAAGGAAGCAGTGCTGAAAAGTGGAGACAGGGACTGCTACAGGGAGGTTAAATACCGGTTTAACAGAGAGCTGAAGAGGGCTAAATCTGTGTATTCAGAGAGACTCCAGCAGCAGTTCACTGCTAATGATTCGGCTTCCGTGTGGAGAGGACTGAGGCAAATCACCAACTATCGGCCTCAGGCTCCTAAAGGTCAGGATGACAAAGCCCTTTGTCAAAGACTGTCCCAACACTATGCCCGTTTTGACACCTCGTCAGCTGTGTCCAACTCCCCCCCTCCCTCCAGCTCCACAGCCTCCACAATCCCTACTTCATTAAAGGCATCCCCCCTCCCCCCCCCCGCCCTTATCATAAGTGAGCAGGATGTGCTCAAACAGTTCTCCAGACTGAACCCACGCAAGGCCCCCGGCCCGGACGGCGTGTCTCCCTCCACCCTGAGACACTGTGCGAAACAGCTGGCTCCTGTCTTCACAGACATTTTTAACACCTCCCTTAAGTTATGCCACGTGCCGTCCTGCCTCAAATCCTCCACCATCATCCCTGTCCCCAAGAAGCCACGGATCACTGGACTTAATGACTACAGACCTGTAGCGCTCACCTCTGTAGTCATGAAGTCCTTTGAGCGCCTGGTCCTGCCCCACCTCAAGTCCATCACCACCCCTCTCCTGGACCCGCTGCAGTTTGCCTACCGAGCCAACAGGTCTGTAGACGACGCAGTCAACCTGGCCCTCCACTCTATCCTGCAGCACCTGGACTCCCCGGGAACCTACGCCAGGATCCTGTTTGTGGACTTCAGCTCCGCATTCAACACCATCCGCCCCGCTCTGCTCCGGGACAAGCTGTCCCTGCTCAACATGCCTGACTCCCTCTGCAGGTGGATCACCGACTTCCTGACGGACCGGAGGCAGCATGTGCGGCTGGGAAAGACTGTCTCAGACTCTACTAGCATCAGCACCGGATCACCCCAGGGCTGTGTACTTTCCCCCCTACTCTTCTCCCTTTACACCAACTCCTGCACCTCCAGCCACCAGTCTGTCAAGTTGATCAAGTTTGCGGACGACACCACCCTCATCGGGCTCATCTCCAACGGCGACGAGTCCACCTACAGGAGAGAGGTGGCCCAGCTGGCGTCCTGGTGCAACAATAACAACCTGCAGCTGAATGCTCTGAAGACAGTGGAGATGATTGTAGACTTCAGGAAAGTCACTACCCCTCTGCCCCCCCTCACCCTCTCAGGCTCTCCCATCACCACTGCTGATTCCTTCCGCTTCCTAGGCACTACCATCACCAGGGACCTCAAATGGGAGCCGACCATCAGCTCACTCATCAAAAAAGCCCAGCAGAGGATGTTCTTCCTGCGGCAGCTGAGGAAGCTCAAGCTACCCACCAAGATGTTAGTGCAGTTCTACACAGCCATCATCGAGTCCATCCTCACCACCTCCATAACCGTGTGGTACGCAGGAGCCACTGCCAGGGACAGACTAAGGCTGCAGCGCGTCGTGCGCACTGCTGAGAAGGTGATCGGCTGCAAGCTCCCATCTCTCCAGGATCTGTACATCTCCAGGACCCGGAGGCGTGCTGGCCGGATCATAGCCGATCCCTCACACCCTGGTCACGTACTGTTTGCCCCCCTTCCCTCTGGTAGAAGACTTCGGTCCATCCAGACTAAAACCTCCCGTCACATGAACAGCTTCTTCCCCTCTGCCATCAGACTGCTGAACACTAAGTGACTTATTGACTCTCGTGCACTATGTACAGCAGCTCAACCAGACTCATGTCAATCATCACTGTTTTCTTCCTGCATTACCGACTGCACTATATAGTTCTCCACAGTATCTGCTGCTCGCTAATATATTTTAACTGCTGACCAGTATCACTTACTCTTATTCTACACTTTATTGCATGTATAGTTTATTTCTTTTATCTTATCATGTTTAATGTTGCAGCATTGCACCGAGACAAATTCCTAGTTTGTGTACTACATGAACAATGGCAATAAACCTGATTCTGATTCTGATTCTGATGAATAAAAAAAATCAAGGATTCAGTGGACCCCGCCTGGTATGAGGTTACCAGTGCCGCGCCCTGGGGCCAGGCCTGGGGGAGGGGCTCGATGGCTAGTGCCTGGTGGCCAGGTTTCTGCCTATGGGACCCAGCCGGGCTCAGCCTGAAGAAGTTACATGAGTCTACCCTCCAGTGGGCTCACCACCTGTAGGAGGGACCATGGGGGTCCGGTGCTATGCGGATCAGGTGGCAGGCAAAGGCAGAGACATTCGTGGTCTTATCCCCGGCTTTCAAAACTAGCTTTTGGGGCGTGGACATCACCTCTCTGGTGGGGAAGTGGCTGGAGCTGGTGCATGAGGTTGAGATACCGGCTAGATATAGTTGGGCTCACCTCAATGCACAGCTCCGGTTTTGGAACCAGTTTCCTAGAGAGGGACTGGAGCTTGACCTACTCTGGAGTTGTCCCGGGTGAGAGGTGATGGGCAGGGGTGGGTATTCTTATATCTCCCCACCTTGTTGTCTCAACATTAGAGTTCTCCCTGGTGGACGAAAGGGTAGTTTCCCTGCGCCTTTGGGTTGGGAAACAGGTCCTGACCATCAGCTGTGCCTATGCACCAAATGATGGTTCAGAGTACCCACCCTTTTTGGAGTCTCTGACTGGGGTGCTGGAGACTGCTCCTCTTAGAGACTCCATTGTCCCGCTGGGGGACTTCAATGCACACGTGGGCAATGACAGTGAAACCTGGAGGGTCATGATTGGGAGGAATGGCCTGCCAGATCTGAACCCAAGTGGTGTTCAGTTATTGGACTTCTGTGCCAACTACAGTTTGCCCATAACGAACACCATGTTAAAACATAAGGGTATCCATATGTGGACCTGACACCAGGACGCCCTAGGTCACAGGTCGATGATCGATTTTGTTATCGTGTCATCAGACCTGTGACCACATGTCTTGGACACTCGGGTAAAGAGAGGTGCAGAGCTGTCAAATGATCAACACCTGGTGATGAGTTGGATCCAATGGCAGGGGCAGACGTCGCACAGATCCGGTAGACCTAAACATATAGTGAGGGTGTGCTGGGAACATCTGGCTAAAGCCCCTGTCCAGGAGGTCTTCAACTCCCACCTCCGGAAGAACTTCAACCACATTCCGAGGCAGTCTGAAGACGTGGAGTCTGAATGGGCCATGTTCTCCACCTCCATTGTTGAAGCAGCTGCCGAGAGCTGTGGCTGCAAGATTGTTGGTGCATCTTGTGGTGGCAACCCCCGAACCAAGTGATGGATACCAGTGGTGAGGGAGGCCATCAAGCTGAAGAAGGAGTCCTATCAAGCTTGGTTGGCTTGTGGGACTCCTGAAGCAGCTGAGGTGTACCAGCAGGCCAAGAGGAGTGCAGCTCGGGTGGTTGCTGAAGCAAAAACTAGGGTGTGGGAGGACTTTGATGAGGCCATGGAATAAGAGTTTCGGTCAGCCTTGAAGAGATTCTTGCAAACTGTCCAGCGACTCAGGAGGGGGAAGCAGCTCCCTGTCCACGCCGTGTATGGTACGTATGGGGCACTGCTGACTTTGACTAGGGACACTGTCGAGCGGTGGAAAGAATACTTCAAGGATCTCCTGAATTCCACTGACATGCCTTCCATAGAGGAAGCAGGGTTTGAGGACAAGGGGAACAACTCGCCCATCACAGGGGCTGAAGTTGCCGAAGTGGTAAAAAAATTCTTTGGTGCCCAGGTCCCGGGGGTCGATGAGATTCACACTGAGTATCTCAGGGCCCTGGATGTTGTAGGGCTGTCATGGTTAACACGCCTCAGCAATGTTGTGCGGAAGTCGGGGACAGTGCCTCTGGCATGGCAAACTGGGGTAGTGGTTCCTCTTTTTTAAAAAGGGGGACCAGAGGGTGTGTTCCAACTTTCGGGGGATCACACTTCTCAGCCTCCCTGTGAAAGTCTATGCCAGGGTACTTGAGAGGAGAGTCCTACCGCTGGTTGAACCTCAGATTCAGGAGGAGCAATGTGGTTTTCATCCTGGCTGTGGCACATCGGACCAGCTCTTTACCCTCTCAAGAATCCTCGAAGGTTCATGGGAGTTTGCCCAACCAGTCCACATGTGTTTTGTGGACTTGGAGAAAGCATTCGACCATGTCCCTTGTGGTCTCTTGTGGGGGGTGTTGCGCAAGTATGGGGTATCAGGCTCATTGTTATGAGCTATCTGGTCCCTATATGACCGTTCCAAGAGTTTGGTTCGTATTGCCAACACCCAGTCAAACTCGTTTCCAGCGAGAGTTGGACTCCACCAGGGCTGCCCTTTATCACCGATTCTGTTCATAATTTTTACGGACAGGATATCTAGGCGCAGCCAAGGATTGGAGGGTGTCATGCTACAGAGTGTGAAGTGGCTGGGATAAGAATCAGCACCTCCAAGTCTGAGTCCATGGTCCTCAGCCGGAAAAAGGTGGATTGTCCTCTCCGGGTTGGAGACAAGCTCCTGCCCCAAGTGGAGGAGTTTAAGTATCTCGGGTCTCATTCACAAGTGAGGGAAGAATGGAGCAGCCTCTGCAGTGATGCGGACATTGTACCGGTCTGCTGCGGTGAAGAGGGAGCTGAGCTCTCAAGCAAAGCTGTCGATTTACCGGTCAATCTACGTTCCTACCTTCACCTATGGTCATAAGCTTTGGGTAATGACCGAAAGAATGAGATCGTGGATACAAGTGGCTGAAATGAGCTTTCTCCGTAGGATTGCTGGACTCACCCTTAGAGATAGGGTGAGGAGCTCAGTCATCCGGGAGAAAGTCAGAGTAGTACTGCTGCTCCTCCATACTGAAAGGAGCCAGTTGAGGTGGTTTGGGTATCTGATCCAGACGCCTGCCACTTGAGGTGTTTCGGGCATGTCCAACTGGGAGAAGACCCCGGGGCAGAGCCAGGACACGCTGGAGAGACTACATCTCCCAGCTGGCCTGGGAAGGTCTTGGTATCCTCTCTGAAGAGCTGGAGCAGGTGGCTGGGGAGAAGGAAGTCTGGGCTTCTCTGCTTGAGCTGCTGCCTCTGCGACCTGGACCTCCGGAAAAGCGGTAGAAAATGAATGGATGGATGTTTTGTGAACACAGTTGCCTTGATTTCTTTGTATGTATGAATTACTTGGGTTGTTACTGATATCTGGTGAAAATCTCAGGTCTATGGCTCCATCAGAAATATGTTTAATGAGAAAAATGGTGATGCGTTCAATACCTATTTTCCCTGCTGTAGATTGCTAGTATAAGCACACACTCCACTGTGGATAAACAGTAAGTGGATAATTTTGTTTGCTATAGCAACAAAGTAAAAATGATTCTTGTTGCCCTGCTGAAGTCATTCTAACAAGCTTGGAAGGAAAGTGCAGACACTATGAAATCACCACCTAATAGATGACAGCTAAGATTTTATTTGTGAAATTGAATCATGGAATGCTGCTGATAGAGACACTTCTGTCAGCGCACCATAAATAACCGCACTGTGTGGTAACGACTGCACGTTTATTACTTTGTACAGATGACTACACAGCATTGTGTTCACAATGCCTGTCCTGCTTTTAGTGTGTTGCAGCATTTACATGTGTGTGAGTGAGTGCATGTGGTGAATACTGCTGTCTGTGCCTGAAAACATAAGGCTCTCCTGAAAGTATTGCATTGGATTAGATTTTAATTACTATGTCCTTGTTCTTACCTTTGCCGAGGAGGTTAGGTTTTCACCTGCATTTGTTTATGCTTGCTTGTGTTTGTATTCACAGCAGATGTGGTAGAGTAGCTTGGAACTGTACTTAAGTAAAAGCAGCTTTACATTATGCAATTAATTATTCAAGTATAAAGTCATCAAAATTACTTGAATAGGAGCAAGAAAGTATCTACTCAAAAAGTTACTTGAGTAGTGAGTAACAACTTTTTTTTACCAAATTGTGATCATTTTCTCTTAGAATTGCAACTTTCTTCATTAATTTATTTCTTTTTTTACTTGAAAATTGACAAATATTTTCTTCTAAATTTGGGATTGTTTTCCTCATAAAGTTACTTTTTTTAATCATTATTTTGATACATTTGTGTTAACATAAGAATGTAAAGAAAAAAATTATAAACCTACTAATAACAGGGTTACAAAAATAATTTTTTGTAAGTTGTCTGTGCTTTTTCAACTGATTTAAGACAATTTTGCACCGCTGAATCCAAAAATGACATCTGTTTCTCTCGATCAGGTTTTTATGAAGTTGATTTTTAAAAATCTGATCTTCTGACTAAATCAATTACATTTTTGTGACATTATCGGTTGATTTTTGTTAATATTTATCATCTGAAATAGATTTTTAAGAGAAAAAATCATTTTCTAACACAATTTATTGATTAAATATTACAAACTTTGATTACTGTAAATTGAATAGTAGACACTGATAAAGGTAAATACATGTAAATTGAATGTTACATCATCATTGTTCAAAATTCAGAGCTTCAACTTCCGTTTATTCGAACCTCTAGAATGCTCAGCGGCAGGGATGTCTCTCTTCAGAGTCCAACAGTAATCAGCCATCATGACAATTTATGACATGTCATAAATTGCCACATGCAAACTCTTCAGAGTTCAAGAAATTTCAAGAAATAAACTAGAAAAGCACTCAGAGCGCAGACCTCGGCCAAGCGCCACAGTTCCCCCCATACAGTGTTTGTGTGTACGTTTTCAGATTCCTTGACCATGAAAACACATGACTAGCTATTGGATTGACAATGATAGGATTAGTGGTTCAGTAGTTATTGACGAAAATGGCATTTTCCGTAATGGCGGTTTTCTTCTGGACGGTGATCCGGATCACCACCAAAATCTAATCATCTGTAGGATACCCCATTTCTGACAATCTGTGAAAATTTCATGAAAATCCGTCCATAACTTTTTGAGTTATCTTGCTAACAAAACAGACAGACAAACCAACGCCCTCCTTGGCGGAGGTAAAAAGAATTTTGCATCATATAAAGCGAAAATACCCGTACATGTAAACAAAAATGTAAAAAACAACATGTGGCCATAATTCAAAAAGTTGACCTGATTGAGCAAAACCAATGTGACTTTTGGATTCAGCACATCAAAATTGTCCTAAATCAGCTAAAAAAACTTAGACAATAATTTTGGTGTTGACCAGTGTGATCTAATGGTTCCTGATGAGAGAAAAATGTGA
Source organism: Pholidichthys leucotaenia (assembly GCA_020510985.1). NCBI lineage: Eukaryota > Metazoa > Chordata > Actinopteri > Cichliformes > Pholidichthyidae > Pholidichthys > Pholidichthys leucotaenia. The sequence continues at coordinate 26,920,890 of CM035843.1, forward strand.
TTTTCATTCAATTTAAATCAGTGAAATCAAAATTAACTTCCAGAGTACAACCACATGTACGTGAGTCATAAATTTACTCAAGAATACAATGTAACGTGTAATCAAACTATTCATAGTGTTGTAGTCAAGACCACACCAAGACCAGAGTCTCCCAAGACCAAGTCAAAACCAAGACCACAGGTCTCGGTCTTGGTTGACTCTCATTTTGACAAGGTCTAGACTACAACACTACATTCAGCAAAGTACAATTTTGAGTAAAAGTACTTAAGTAAATGTAACTTGTTACTTCACCTATGGCTAACAATAACTCAAAAAGTTACAGATTTTGATTCTTTTTTCAGGAAAGGGTCAATAAGGACCAATCAATTACATTTGGATGTGACCTGAATCACTGTCAGATCCCATAATTTTCTTTATTAAAATTTAAAACGACAGTTTTATTTTTTCATGTTAACATGTCTGTAACATGTTTTTATGACTTACAAGACAGAGTGAAACCACTCAAATGTGTTGTGTCTGTTTTTTTGCTGTGAAATTTCAGTTAAGCTCCTCCCTTTGGAAAAAGTCAAGTTTAGACAGAGCGTTTTTTTGTGACATCACTATAACGGGTCCGCAGTGTTGAGCCAATCCCTGGGGGAAAGAGGGTGGAACCTTAAGATGGGTTTTACCATTACACTGTTTTTAAGTACTGATGCAGTTTCAGTCATTATCCTGGCTCACCGTGCATACAACTGGGCATGTCCTTCAACCAGTAAGTCTTTTCATCACAGGATTTATTCTGTTTAATGTAGCGCTAGCCACCATTAGCCTTGTGGGATGTGGGTGGGCCTCTTCACGGATCCTGGCGGAGGAGGAAAAGTGAAAACATTGTGACATGAAACTATCAGACAACGAAAGTGGTTTTTTGTAGAAAAAGGGCATAAGATACCATTTTAGACAATGTAGATTTGTTTTAATAGGGGATTTATATCCACCGGAGTCAGTCTTTAACCTCTTGCACTCCGTTGTACCGCGGGCGGGCAAGTCTCTGCGTCCTAGGGCGCACGAGGGTGCACGAGTGCGCTCTCGGACGCATGACGCATGATAGAGATACTGATGGTGGTGATGTAGTTGGTGTTGGCGTCCAAGCACCACTGAAAAAAAAAGCTGCAGACAGCCGCGAACAGATTAGTTCATCTGATTGACCTCTCATTCGACTAATAAGAGCCTTGAATTGGGTTTCTGAAACCTTGAAGAACCAATGAATGAAAACCTAGGAAGGAGGACCCGCCTACTGTGAATGCAGGAGCCAATTGAAGCACAGAAGTTCGGGCTGGGTGAAGAGAGATTTACTGTTGCAGCAGATGAAAAAAAATGACGCTGGACGAACTTGCTACAGACCCAGCAGCATGGAGAACACCCACAAGTGGGACCTGCACTCATTCCAGCAGAATAGACGTTTAGGATTCTCTTCCGTCATCACAGACCGACGGAGGCCGACGACAAAGGTCGTAAATCATTCACCAAAACCGCAATATTGGAATTATGTTTTGACCGGGATCCACGAGCGGACCAGCATCGCGTTCGTCTGACAATGGGGAAGAGAAGTTCGCCAGGACTCTGCTGCTGTGAAGAGGTAAGGTGTTATAAGCTAAATTATTATTTCTCCCTGAAAACTGTAATCCAAAAATGACTTTTGACCGATCGGTAAATTACAACTGTACTGCGCACGAAGTACGAGCGCCGCGATAAACGGTTCATTTGCCGTGTTCGGACCATGAACGGCACCCCCCCGCTGCAGAAGAGGAGCGGGGGGGGGCGTTCACGGTCCGAACGCCCCCGGTCCACGGGGGGAAGCCGCGCTGACTGCGCAGCGGTCACCACGTAGCCATATGAGTCTATTCCGTCATGTAGCGATGGCCGTCCTCTGTAGCGAGGGGGGGGACAACTCCCCCCCCCACACACACACACAATAGCGAGGGGGGGGGGAAGCCGCTGTGACAGCGTTGCTGTGGAAACATGCAACGAGTGTAATCCATCATGTAGTGAGGGCCGAACTCGGTCCTTTGTAGCGGGGGGGGACAACCCCCCCCCCCCCACACACACACACAGACACAGCCCTGAATGTGACCTTTCATTAGAGCCCAAAATGAAGATTCTACATTGAATTATTCAAAAGTTACAGACGTTTTTCCAAACTGTGCCATTTGGCACAATTTGGCACAGTTCCAAAACGCCTGCGAACAGCCTGAGAACAAAGCTGCGTAAAATATTCATTTTTTGTGGTATTGTTACAAAATTTGGACCTCAGCTGGATAACACTTGGTTCTACATTTCTGTTGCATTTTCCAGCCGGATCGGACAGCTGTGTGTTATTTGCAAGCATTTGTATCCAAAAAAACACCGTGGCCAAATTTATTTTCTTCAAGTTCAGTATGTTTAGATGACTGTAACTCAGTGGCCGGAGCACATAGAGAGATTATGTTTTTTTTGCCAAAAAATTCAAAGTGTTTTCTTTTAAATGAGACCAACCCCATGAAGATGCTGCAAAGGGTTGAAGAACAGCTTTCAATTTACTTTGGGCACATTATTTTTTGGCGTTTTTAGGAAAATTGCCCGGAGTGCAAGGGGTTAACATTCCTAAGAGTGGAATGAATGTAGCGTCTTGCTGGATGTTCTGATGATCACCAGCAGAGGGCGCTGTCTGCACACAGCTAACAGGCCGATAGGAAAAACTGAAATTTGAGGGAGAAAATTAGTTTTCCCTTTCATATTTCAGTTGCTTTAGTGGAAGTATGAGCTCCAGGTGCTTTCTGTTTATCACATATTATTGCATGCTTTGCTTATACTCTATATCACTAAAAAGTGACATTTAATATAGCCGATAAACAACTTCTGAGCTTAAACTATAAAACATGGGAGCCTTTATTTAACTTAGTGACTGGGACAAAACAGTATTTTTTAGGACTACAGGAGGACAGACAATGTCACACTGTTCACTGTTCACTAGTTTATCACAGGAATAACGCACAGGAAAAAGTCAACCACACATCAGCACCTTCAGCTAATTAAGTCACTACGCAACCCAACATGGATGTCTTGGACTGTGGGAGGAAACCGAAGCATCAGAGAAAAACCACAGACAAAGATGCATGCACCACAAAGAGAGGCCCCAACTGATCCTTTGTTTGAACCGCGTAACAATGAGGCCTCCGTGTTCAGCCACTGAATCCCCCTGATGGCCTCAATCAAGACGCATTCATGGAAATTAACACATAACTTCATCCTCCAAATACACCGTTTTACCATCCGGCTGAAGTTGTCAGGCGCATAGACGTGTGTTTGTGTCCATGTGTGTCTATGCATGTTTGAGAAAGAAAAGAGGAAAAGCCACAGTTATCTGCAATCTGAGGTTAGACTCTGGCTGGCTCCAAACTTCTGATTTCATTCTTCACTCAACTGTATACTTGAGAGGGAAAAAAAAACTTTCTGATCTTCAGTGACTGCTAATTCTCTGACCCCGAGGGTTTGATCTTGCTTAATTACAGCAGCCGTGTACACACACACACAAATGCAAACATAAAGCAATCACACATTCAGACACACACAAACACATACAGTATAGGACCTATAAATGCACGCAGACTCTGCTTCTGACGGAAAAGTGAGCTTAATTGCACAAGTATTTGTGGTGAGGCCACAACCAGTGTGTGTGTGTGTGTGTGTGTGCGCGTGCGCGCACGCCTGTGTACATCACTGCTTAAGAGATAAAAGTGGGTTTTTTTTACATCAGGAAATGAAGAGCTGCCAAATCACTTTGGACCCCCTCGAGGCTAATTATTACAGGGTTACCATGATGTACGCATAAACCTACATGCACGTACGCACACACACACATGTGCGGGCCGTGTTTGAAGACTCTCGATGTCTTCTAACAGCCTTTCAACCCTCTCTCTAACCCCAGCTTCCTTTGTCGGGGCAGGTCTAGGATGGAAGCCAGCCCAAGCCTTTACCCCCCCCCCCCCCAATACCTCCCAAGGGTATTAATCTTCTAACCATCACATAATGTCTGATAAATAACCTTTCTGTCTTTAGCTGTGTCATTACAGGGGTACCATGTATGGGGACAGAGCAGCTTCTGACACAAATATGTGAATTTGCAGCACAGCACCAAAGCCAGTTTTGCACACAGTATTTTTTTTCCCCATTTCTTTTTTAAAGGGGCATTTTCTTTTTGCAACGTTTGCAGGACTAAATCTCTCCCTCCACTTCATTAGCTCCGTCATTGTATCTGTTTTTCATTTGGTTGCATTTGATTGCTCTTTTCTGCCAGGAGGAAGAAATCTAATATACACTAAATTCCACATGCTGTAGCAATGAGAAGACAATTTACTCAGTTTCACTGCAAAAAAAGGCGTATTTCAAGGTGTACGGACGCGAGTTTCCTCGTATCCGCACTGGATTGCCAGAAATATAAATTTTATCATATTTTATATGAAAATATAAAATAATATCTTCAGGATATGATTTCATATGAAATCATATCCTGAAGATACCCATAATGTCATTGGAACTAAGAAGAAGGATATGCATAAAAGAGGAGGAAAAGCCAGTACTATTGCTAGCGACACAGGTATCGGCCATAGCCTCGACGAGGACACAACAGGCGAAGCTAATGCTAACATTGTGGATGAGGAAGAGCTAAATGCACAGCGAGATGACTTGATAGTGGAGCAGGTGTCAGCTAATATGGCGAAGATGCTGGACAGCAAGTTGTCCAACATAATTACACCAGTCACTGAGCCTTCTGAGAAACTTGACAGTTTAATTGAGAGGCTGGGAACAGTAGAGCAGCGGGTCTCTGACCTGGAGGATGTCGCGGCCACTAATACACCGCGGGTGGAGGCGCTGGAAGCCTAGCTGAAGAAAGTGCAGGACCGCTTGGAAAGTTTTGAAAATCAAAGTCGACGGCAGAATGTGAGAATTATCGGGCTGAAGGAGGGAGCGGAGGGCAAAACACCAGTTGATTTTTTTGAAAAATGGATCCCAGAGGTTCTGGCTATGCAAAAGGACAGAATCATGATCGATAGAGCCCACCGCACCGGACCTCCAATGAGACTGGCTGGAAAAGAGGGACCACAGACCATCCTGGTAAGGCTGCACAATTACACCAGCAAGCAGAGGATTCTGTATGCGGCAAGGGATAAAGAAACAATTAGCACTGAAGTGGGGAAGGTGTCCTATCAAGATTTTTCCGTGGAGGTCGTAAGGAGGAGGAAGGAGTCCGCAAATGCATGTAAAGCCTTAAGAGATGCAGGGATATGGTACTCCTCAAAATCTTCCATCCTAACGTCATCAGCACTTCACTCACAAGCGTGGAACAAATCAGTGACTGTGAGCAAACTACCAGCTTCAAAGTGACTCACTGAATAGAAATTCTGACTGGTTCAGGTATGACTGTTAAATTCAGGTGGATGTGACTCAGGAATTCGGGGTGGTTTCTTTCTTCAGTATTTTTTTTTCTTTGTATTAAGTTCAAGTATATATACACTGGTACTTTAATAGAGGCATTCCAGTAAGGGGAACTTGGCTTTTTTCCCCCCCTTTTTCTTTGTCGTCCCCTATAGGTGTACTTTTCCTAGTTAAGTACAGCTAAACATAGTTAATTTTCTGCTCTTTTTTTCTTCTTTTCAATGATATTTTAAGTTTTTAGTGATTCCAAGCTCATGATTCTGGTTTTGCTCGGAACACGTTTTTATTTTTTGACTCGGTTGTTGAAGACACAGAGTGGTCCACTACACGCTTTTTGGTCAGAGTTAGCAGCTCACAATTTATAGTGCAGCCTACTTTTGATGTCTCTTAAGATTAGTACATGGAACATTCGAAGATCTAATAATGTAGTTAGAAGAAAATCTGTTTTGAACTCTCTTAAAAAGGATAGAGTCCAGATAGCTTTCTTACAGGAAACACATCTAAATGATGAACATAAGTACCGTAGAGAATGGGTAGGTCAGATCTTTTTCTCATCCTATTCAACTAATAAGAGAGGTGTAATTATTTTAGTGCATAAAAATTTGCCTTTTACTCTCACAGTGTCTTACAAAGTCACAGAGGGAAGATATGTCCTGGTTAAAGGGGTGCTATATTTTGTTGGGAAATGTGTCTGCCCCAAATGTCCAAGATGAAGAATTTTATGCATCTTTATATAGTCAACTTGGTAATCTGGACTGTACCAATATTATTTTAGTGGGGGATTTTAATTGTACATTGTGCCCCATGATAGATAGACACCCATCACAAACAGCTCGATCTAAAAATGCTAAGACTCTTAAATATTACAAAGGATTTTGATCTCTTAGACATGTGAAGGCATCATAATCCCCTTGTAAGGCAATATACGTTCCATTCTCAATCACATCTGTCAGCATCTCGCATAGATTATATTTTTGTCTCTAAACACCTCAATCATTTAGTTGAACAGGTAGACATAGGTCCTATTGCTGTTTCGGACCATGCGCCAGTGGTTTTGTCTATGCAGCCCCCTTAGACCTTCTGAACGCTCATTTTCATGGAGAATGAATGTGTCCCCCCTCATGGATCGTCGCCTTATCGTGGTGGGGGGGTTTGCGTGCCCCAGTGATCCCAGGAGCTATGTTGTCCGGGGCAATTTGCCTCTGATAGGGTCTCCCAAGACAAACTGGTCCTGGGTGAAGGGCCAGACGAAGAACGATCCAACAGACTCTCATGATAAATTGTATATCAAGGATTCAGTGTACCCCGCCCGGTATGGGGTTACCGGGGCCCCACCCTGGAGCCAGGCCTGGGGGAGGGGCTCGAAGGCTAGCGTCTGGTGGCCGGGTTTCCACCCATGGGACCCGGCCGGGCTCAGCCCGAAGGAGTTACATGGGTCCGCCCTCCAGTAGGTTCACCACCTGCAGGAGGGATCATGGAAGTCCGGTGCTATGTGGATTAGGTGGCAGTCAAAGGCGGAGACCTTGGCGGACTGATCCCAAGCTTTCTAAACTGGCTTTTGGTACGTGGAATGTCACCTCTCTGGTGGGGAAGGAGCCTGAGCTGGTGTACGAGATTGAGCGATACCGGCTAGATATAGTCGGCCTCACCTCAACACACAGCTCCGGTTCCGGAACCAGTCTCCTGGAGAGGGGCTGGAGCTTGGTCTTTTCTGGAGTTGCCCCGGGCGAGAGGCGACGAGCAGGGGTAGGTATTCTTGTATCGCCCCACCTTGCTGCCTCTATATTGGAGTTTTCCCCGGTGGACGAAAGGGTTGCTTCCCTGCGCCTTCGGGTTGGGAAACGGGTCCTGACCATCATTTGTGCCTATGCACCAAATGATGTTTCAGAGTACCCACCCTTTTTGGAGTCTGTGACTGGGGTGCTGGAGGGTGCTCCTCCTGGAGACTCCATTGTCCTACTGGGGGACTTCAATGCGCACGTGGGCAACGACAGTGAAACCTGGAGGGGGGTGATTGGGAGGAACGGCCTGCCCGATCTGAACCCGAGTGGTGTTCAGTTATTGGACTTCTGTGCTAACCACAGTCTGTCTATAACGAACACCATGTTCAAGCATAAGGGTGTCCATATGTGCACCTGGCACCAGGACACCCTAGGCCGCAGGTCGATGATCGATTTTGTTATCGTATCATCAGACCTGCGACCGTATGTCTTGGACACCCGAGTAAAGAGAGGTGCAGAGCTGTCAACTGATCACCACCTGGTGGTGAGTTGGATCCGATGGCAGGGGAGGAAGCCATTCAGACCTGGTAGACCCAAACGTATAGTGAGGGTGTGCTGGGAGCGTCTGGCTGAGGCCCCTGTCCGGGAGGTCTTCAACTCCCACCTCCGGAAGAACTTCAACCACATTCCGAGGGAGTCTGGAGACATGGAGTCTGAATGGGCCATGTTCTCCACCTCTGTTGTTGAAGCGGCAGCCCAGAGCTGCGGCCGCAAGGTGGTCGGTGCATCTCGTGGTGGCAACCCCCGAACCAAGTGGTGGACACCAGTGGTGAGGGGGGCCATTAAGCTGAAGAAGGAGTCCTATCAAGCTTGGTTGGCTTGTGGGACTCCCGAAGCAGCTGAGGTGTACCGGCAGGCCAAGCGGAGTGCAGCTCGGGTGGTTGCTGAAGCAAAAACCCGGGTATGGGAGGAGTTCGGTGAGGCCATGGAACAAGACTTTCGGTCGGCTTCAAAGAGATTCTGGCAAACTGTTCGGCGGCTCAGGAGGGGAAAGCAGCTCCCCGTCCACACTGTGTATGGTGCGGATGGGACACTGTTGACTTCAACTGGGGATATCGTCGGGCGGTGGAAGGAATACTTCGAGGATCTCCTCAATCCCACTGATACGCCTTCCACAGAGGAAGCAGGGTTTGGGGACGAGGGGGATGACTCGCCTATCACAGGGGCTGAGGTCGCCAAGGTGGTTAAAAATCTCCTTGGTGGCCGGGCCCCGGGGGTGGACGAGATTCGCCCCGAGTACCTCAAGGCCCTGGATGTTGTTGGGTTGTCATGGTTGACACGCCTCTGCAACATTGCGTGGAGGTCGGGGGCAGTGCCTTTGGCATGGCAAACCGGGGTGGTGGTTCCTCTCTTCAAAAAAGGGGACCGGAGGGTGTGCTCCAACTTTAGAGGGATCACACTCCTCAGCCTCCCTGGGAAGGTCTATGCCAAGGTACTGGAGAGGAGAGTCCGGCCGTTGGTCGAACCTCGGATTCAGGAGGAGCAATGTGGTTTTCGTCCTGGCCGTGGCACATCGGACCAGCTCTTTACCCTCTCGAGAATTCTTGAGGGTTCGTGGGAGTTTGCCCAACCAGTTTACATGTGTTTTGTGGACTTGGAGAAGGCATTTGACCGCGTCCCTCGTGGATTTTTGTGGGGGGTGCTTCGGGAGTATGGGGTATCGGGCTTGTTGTTACGAGCTATTCGGTCTCTGTACGACCGTTGTGAGAGTTTAGTTCGCATTGCCAACACTCGGTCGGAGTCATTCCCAGTGAGAGTTGGACTCCGCCAGGGCTGCCCTTTGTCACCGGTCCTGTTCATAATTTTTATGGACAGGATTTCTAGGCGCAGCCAGGGAATGGAGGGTGTCATGCTTGGTGACCACAGGATCTCATCTCTGTTGTTTGCAGATGATGTTGTCCTGTTGGCTTCATCCAGCAATGACCTACAGCTCTTGCTGGGACGGTTTGCCGCTGAGTGTGAAGCGGCTGGGATGAGAATCAGCACCTCCAAGTCCGAGTCCATGGTCCTCAGCAGGAAAAAGGTGGATTGTCCTCTCCGGGTTGGGGACAGGCTCCTGCCCCAAGTGGAGGAGTTTAAGTATCTTGGGGTCTTGTTCACGAGTGAGGGGAAAATGGAGCGAGAGATCGACAGACGGATTGGAGCAGCATCTGCAGTGATGCGGACGTTGTACCGGTCTGTTGTGGTGAAGAGGGAGCTTAGTTCTAAGGCAAAGCTGTCGATTTACCAGTCAATCTACGTTCCTACTCTCACCTATGGTCACGAGCTTTGGGTAATGACCGAAAGAACGAGATCGCGGATACAAGCGGCTGAAATGAGCTTTCTCCGTAGGATTGCTGGACTCACCCTCAGAGATAGGGTGAGGAGCTCAGTCATCCGGGAGAGGCTCAGAGTAGAACCGCTGCTCCTCCACATTGAAAGGAGTCAGTTGAGGTGGTATGGGCATCTGATTAGGATGCCTCCTGGACGCCTCCCACTTGAGGTGTTTCAGGCACGTCCCACTGGGAGGAGACCCCGGGGCAGACCCAGGACTCGGTGGAGAGACTATGTCTCCCAGCTAGTCTGGGAACGCCTTGGTATCCCCTCTGAAGAGCTGGAGCAGGTGGCTGGGGAGAGGGAAGTCTGGGCTTCTCTGCTTGAACTGCTGCCTCCGCGACCCGGACCTCCGGAAAAGCGGTAGAAGATGGATGGATGGATGGATGAATGTGTCGCTGCTTTTGGATGAAGAATTTGTTAGGTTCTTGGAGGGACAAAGATTTATTTTTACAGTTAAATGATAAAGATGACGTTGACTCTAGAATCCTACAGGACAGTTACAAGGCCTATATGAGGGGCGTGATTATCTCACAAACATGTCATAAAAAAAACAGCGAATAGCAAAGCAACTGGAGTTGGAAAATAAAATAAAACAGCTAGAAGAGCCTTATTATGCAACAAAATCAGAGGTGACATTAGCTGAACTTGAAACTACCAGGACTACATTACATGATTTGATAACTAGGAAAGCTGGAAAGGATATATTGTTTGCTAAGCAAAAAATGTTCGAAATGGGTAACAAATCCAATTGCCTTTTAGCACGGCTGGCAAGGAATGCTCCAGTGAAATCTTTTATTCCAGCCATACTAAATGACAATAATCAAAGACAAGTAAATAATTGTCAGAGCAATGAGAGCTCCAAAGAATTTTACACTAACTTATACAGATCACAGGCTGATGAGGAGAGGCTCGGATCAGGTTTCTTCTTAAATAATTTAAGTTTCCCACAGATAGCGGAGAGACTAGTTAAATTTTTGGAATCACCGATATCCCAACTTGAAATAGATATGGCTGTCTCAGCACTTCAGTCAGGGAAATGTCCAGGAGCAGACGGCTTTCCTGTCGAGTTCTTTAAAGTGATGAAAGGGAACATCAATAACATGTTATTAAGGATTTTTAATAAGTTATTTGAGGAATCCAAACTTCCAGAATCTATGTATAGAGCAAATATAATATCCATCCATCCATAATATTAATAGCAAAAAAAGGTAAGAACCCAGAATTATGCTCTTCTTACAGACCCATTAGTCTCCTGGGCGTGGACAACAAAATATTGTCTAAAATACTGGCTACTAGATTAGAGCAGATCTTACCTTCCATTGTGAATTCCGATCAGAAGGGCTTTATCAAAGGTCGGAACTCACACTACAATACAAGACAGCTTTTCAACATTATTCACTCTCTTAACTTTCATCAGACTCCTGGGGTCAGTGTCTCAATGGACACTGAAAAGGCGTTTGATAGAACTGAATGAGAATATATGTCTGAAGTGTTGAGAAGATTCGGTTTCGGGCCAAACTATTTGGAATGGGTTGAACTTCTGTATAGAGTGCCTACTGCTTCAGTTTTGACCAATGATCTCCTGTCGGCTCCATTTAAACTGACTAGAGGCACAGCACAGGGTAGTCCACTAGCTCCTCTTCTGTTTGCTCTGGCCATTGAGCCTTTAGCAATGGCTATCAGACAAAACGCACATATTCAGGGAACAACTGTTGGAACAAAACAACATAAAATTTTATTGTATGCCGATGACGTCTTGCTGACATTAACAGGCCTGGTTAAATCATTACCAATAGTAACCCAGGGAATTTGGTCTAATATCTGGCTATAAAATACATTTTGATAAGTCAGAGATAATGCCCCTGGGTTATATGGGAAACATTGAACCTATGTATGTCAAACCCTTCCGCTGGGCTCCGTCAGGATTTATATATTTAGGAATTAAAATATCAATAATGATTACTTAAGCTTTATCAGGCTTTATTTGGGCCGGCAGGAGGCCTAAGGTTAAATTAGAGATACTACAATTGCCAAATGATCAGGGAGGATGGGGTCGACCAGAGAAAACTACACTTTGGCCATTCAGGGCAGAATTCTCTCCTCCTGGGTTAACGAACAATCGCATCACTGTCCCTGGTTTGAGATGGAGTCAGTACTGTGTAAATCCTTTTCCCCTGTGAATCTGTTGGGAAGACGTCTAAATGAGTTACCACCTATTGTTAAGGATAATTTCCTGATAAAAAAACAAATGTATTATGGGCATGAAAAATATGAGGAAAATAATTAAAAGCAACTAACTTAATACCCTTATAACATTAGATGACTCAGAACTCTCATTACAAAGTGCAGGATTAAATTTTACAAGCTGGCAAAGAGCAGGTATAAAGAGAATTTACGATCTCTTTGAAAATGACGGATTTAAAACATTTCATTCTTTGAAAACTCGATATCATCTTGATAACAAGGATTTCTATAAATACTTACAAATCAGACATTTTGTATATAAGAAAGCTAATTCTTTGGATTTTATAGGTGACTCACCAATTGGAAAAGTTTTTTTCTTAACAGAGAGCACAAACACTTCATATCAAAATTTTATTCTGAAATATATAGTATGAGCTTAGATAAACTTGCACAGTTTAGAAAATCCTGGTGTACTCTACTCAAATGTGCCATAGAAAATGATGTCTGGGATAAAATGCTGCTGCTGCCTCCAGAATTTCAGTATGCAACAGATTTAAAGAGTTACAGTATAATATACCGCACAATGTTTACATTTCGCCATATATTTACAGTAAATATAAAACAGGAATTTTGCCAAATTGTCCTAAATGTAAAAGTCAAGTTGGTACAAGACTTTCGTCTGTGGGAATGTAATATTATTCAGACATTCTGGAGGGCAGTATGCACAAACATCAGTAAAGCAGTAGGTGAACAGGTGCCAGTCAATCCACTACTATGTTTACTTGGAAATGTTCCCGACTCTTTGATACAGTATGAGGACACAATATGAGAACACTTTTAATGTTGGCTAGAAAAGCCATTATGGTGAAATGGGATGGAGATGAACCTCCCTCTTTCGCTATATGGAAATCGTTGGTCCTGGAAACCCTGACTTCAATAAGACTGGGGTATCATGTTGATGGAAAAGCTCGAGTTTTTCTACAAAAATGGACAAAGCCGTTGGACGCTCTGGGACTGAACGGTGGCTTGGAATCAAGTGGACAGTAGGTGAATGTGTAAGAAAAAGCCCATGTACAAAAACGTTTGTTTTGTGGTCTTTTTTTTCTATACTGCTGTGAATGTGTCTGACTGGTCTTGTATTGTTTTGTGAATTTTGACTTTTGAATAAAGTTTAAAAAAAAGGCATATTACCAAACGCTATGATGTCAATAAAATCACCAAGCCCTACAGAGAACATCTTTAGTGGAAGCTCCCTGGCCTACAGTGACAAGTATAATGCCTTAATGTTGTGATCAATCCAGAGCGGAGCTTCAAAGGAGGCTTGTGTGGTACCGACGTGCACTGCACCGAAACATGACAGCCAAACGTGAAAAAAACTTTACTTAAAGTCCTTATGTGGATGCTGAGATGCTGAAGGAAAGGGGAGGTGCTGGTCTTTGGAAATTCCCACAGATCAGTTCACACAAACAACAACCATACATCCACTACTTCCCTGCTGGTAGCGCTTTACTCTCTTACTTCTTCTTGCACAGTGGGTGCAGAGTCCCTCCTGTAACTACCCGTCAGTCCCATTAGTCATTACTGTGTGTGTATTTTTGTGGTCATGCTGTAGACGTTACTGTAAAAGCACAAAGTGTTCCTATGATGAGCCCATGTGTTAAATGGGCTACAGTAAGCAATCTGCAATTACCGTTTTCATAGACTGGCATTAGGTACGGCTTTTAACATGTATTGTGACACATCTGGAGTTTTATCGCAGTACATGATATATATATATCGCAATATTTTAGATCTCCTCCGAACCACTGTATAAATGTAAAATCTTTGCATAAAATGACACCAGCATGATAACAGAAACAGACCCGTGTATTGCATTTTTGTAAATTGCATACAAACAGCGGGGGGGGGGGGTAAAATCAAGTTAAATTAAGCAAACTTAATTGAACCAGTCAGGCAACCCCACTCATAAATTTGCAACAAATCAGAATATTGGTAAGCCCTCCTATTATAGCCTGTAATAAAACCAATAAAACAAAAACAAAAAAAGACAACACAATAACAAGTGCATTAAGCAAGAATCCTAGAGAAAGATATTTTAAAACCATTAAATTAAAGTCTGTGGAGAAAGGAAGCAGATGAGGCAACGAGCTAGACAACACACAAACTTTATTCCTTCAACATTAAGTACAGTTAACCCTCCTGGGTCTCTGTGCACCCTTTTTTATAAGCTTTAATTACATGCATTGAGACCCAGGAATCCTGACCATAATACATTGTGTGGAACAAAGACATGCGTGGCACATTATCACATAGCGCCAGTACCACTTCTCACACCCTTTCCTCCTCCAGCGGCTCTGGCGCTTCCTCAACTCCCCGGGGGCGAATTGTCCTTACTGTCCCATCTGAGAGCCACACCCCCCTCCCCGGTAGCACTTCCTCCTTTAGCCCATTGTTTACTCTTTTCCCAGCTGCCACCTCTGAGTGGAGAATCCCCCACCCGTGCCACCACAAGTCCACTTTTTCTGTTTGGTCATGTTTTTAACAATAGGGGCCATGTCTTTGGCAGTATAATTCGTGACTGCAGTTGTGATTGCTTTCAGTTTTGCACTTTTGTTGTATGGGATCATTTTTCCAAAATTTTCAACAAGTGAAACAAATTAGAGGTACTTTGCACACACAACTATTTTGTTCAGTTTCTACCTTCTGAAATCCAATCCAGTGCCAGACAATGGAGCCGGTGCTTTTTTCTCCATGGAATGATCTCGTTCAACTCTACTTCCACTGCAGCCAGTGTCTGTGTGTGATGCTTTTTCCTCTCCTCACGCTCTGCCAGTGTTGCCAGATTGTGCATAAAAAACAAGCATCTCTGCTCTACAAAAATGGGCTCAAAAGAAGCAGCTTGTAAAGAAAAAAATTACATGAAAAAAACAGACCTGGTAACAATCCTGATATGAAACATGGAGGAAGGAAGAGTGACTGAGCTGCAGTGCAGAGAGGAGATGGAAGCTGAACTTCAGCTGGACAAATAAATGCTGACAACTTAGTGCTCTGACAATTTATGCTCGATATCTGCAATAAAGGCTTTTTATGTATTGCGCATAGTAGAATGTATCGATATAATGAATATATTTGGTGTATCGCTCAGCCCTGACTGACATTAACAGTAATTGTCTCAAAGCAGATAAACACTGACAGATAAGAATGGGTGCTGAAAAAAGATGAGAAATTCTGGCCTCCAGTCTTGTTTCAAAGGTTTGTCTTCGCCACAACTACATTTAACACTGTTGTAAGGTATATCTTAGATTTTGCTCTAAAAAATAGTTTCAGTGCTTAAAAATGTTTAAAAAAAACAGCAAAAGAAAGGTGCAGGTAATAACAGCATGACAACAGTGAAAATGTGATTGTAGGTACTACTTAAACTGTTACTTCTGTGTGGCCCCACTTGTTCGCCTATGTGGATTTTTGTAAATTTGATGCTAATGTGTCAAAAAAATGAGACCCCTACAGCATTAAAATGTCTTGAGAAGAGAGGAATTGTATGGCATGTTACTCAATCAGCAAAGCCTAACCAAATCTAACGAAAAATGAAAATCAGTGGAGGACTAGGAAGGACTGTGCAAATGATCTTGGCAAGATTTGTGACTGCGCTCTACACGATCATTTTTACCAACAGGTCTTACAACCAATATGTACATTTTGACTATAAGTGACCTCCAACAGTCATGGACATCATGACATGAAAAAACACGGAGAAGGGCTACAGCTACAATGTGTGCAAATTAAAGCTTCACATTTTCCTCCAGTAAGGGTTAACCCTAACCTTAACCATAGTATGTGTGTATTTAATGCCTCAAGGAAGGAAATCGTAAGTGAGTCGTGGACAAGGAAGTGAGAGACAGCAGTGACGAATAATAAAGACGAGGACACGAGTTTGGGACTCCTGCTTCAGACCACCAGTTTTTCCCCCATTCCCCCACCCACTTCTGAACTGAGATTTGAGCAAAGGTGGAAACGCTGTTCACAGCACATATGGCCGTATTCTGAGTTAACAATCTGCTTTTACATATTAGTTTGAGGACTTGTTGGAAGATTTAGCTTGTTCATATGGAGTAAAGGTCTAAGCTAGTTCCACCAATCAACTCAAGGAACCCCACATGTCACATGTATCACCATTTACAAGTCACATCACAAGTATACAATTCTATTTGGATGGTGGATTTTTCTATTTAAGCAGCAGAATTATCCCAGCATAAATGTGAGCCGCTTTGCTGCCACCTGTTCAAACTTCTCGACCACCCCAGCATCCAGCTGCAGGCTTACCTATCCATAAATTCAAGGGATCTCTGTCTGTTTGTGTGTCTGTTCCCCAGACTGACCTAAGGTTTTATACGTGGTTTCCTGAGGTTACGAGGGTGTGCATCCCCGAATATGGAGTCGCTCAGTCAAAATCATTCATTTTTATCAATAAAAGTTTAGCCACCACTCTGTGACCACTGTCTTCATGTCCTGGCTTCAAGAAGTGTGGGCGGGGTTTCGGATTGACTCCGTGCTCATTGGACAATACGCGGCATCACGACCTGTCAGTCACCACAGTGTTCCCTGGACAAAACAAGGAAGTGAAAAATGACAAATTTGACTAGAAAAAGACAATACTGAAGATTTAATGCTTAAAAAAATTATACTATGAAGTTGCCGTGATTGCGTAGATCTAAAGGATAATTTGGCATATGTGGAGAACATGAGGTGCGTGAGCAGACTGGGCGGAGCGTCAGTGGGGACCCAGGTCTGACAAAGAATACCGGTGTATCAACACAGAACATGCCAGGAGAAGCAGCAGTCTAGCCGGGTGGACACGCCTAGCCTGCACAGTCAGCAGTAGACGGGGGTACCTGCTTCTGCTTCACCTGTGTGCGCAGGACTGCGAGTCCCCCCTCCCGCACGAGTATCTAAAAATTAAAAACTTAATACCGCTGTAGCGCCCATATTCATAACTGTATGTAACTGTATGTAGCTCACATATTTGCATGCTTAGGTTTAAACACAGAAGGACTGTGGGCTTGCAATGTGGATTGACCTCACGCCTCAAATGGACAATGAGTCTGGGCCACCTGCGGACTTAGAAGAAGGACAGAGGCTCAGGGACGAGAGCCTGAAGGAACTTCGGATTAAGCGTGAATGGAAGGATGTAACATGGATGTGTGGCTTTGCCTTTGATGTACGTTATGAATAGAAAGATTTGATGTAACGTGAATGTGTGACTTTTGGTGTGAGGGATGAATAGAGGGATTTGACTTGAGTGGGTGACTGTCTGTGGGGGTGCATGATATATACAGTATATGTGTGGGTTTATTGCAGCACTTCCTCTTTGTTTCTGTCTGAGAGAGAGAGAAGGCTGGAGATGTAAGATGCAATAAACTGGAACTAAAAAGCAACCAGTCTCATCATTTCATAATCCCCACATTGGTGACCAAGACCTGAGATGTCAGGAGACGAGCGCTCTGACCCGGATTCACCGGGGACCGTCCGTACGAGTGCGGTCTCACTCAAGCTCCCCGAGTTCTGGCAAGAAGACCCGCACTCATGGTTCCAGCACGCGGAATTGCGGTTCGTGCTCGGGGGAATTACAGCGGATGACACCAGATTTCACCATGTCATCGCAAGACTCGACAGCTGCACGGCTCGGTGCGTGCGGAGCTTGGTGCAGCAGCCGCCCGCTGCTGGCAAATACGAAGCACTGAAAGCCGCCCTCATTTCGAGTTTCATGCCCTCAGCCGAGGTGAGGGCCAGGAGGCTCCTAGACCTGCGAGACCGTGGAGGACACAGGCCGGCCGAGCTGATGGAGGACATGCTGCAGCTGCTCGGGACGGAAGACGACAAGTTCTTGTTTAAGCACATTTTCTTGAGGACCCTCCCGGCGCACATGAGAGGTACCCTGTCCAGCATGAAATGTGTGAACCACCAGGACTTCCGCGCGCTGGCCGCAGAAGCGCAGCGGCACCTAGATGCCTGCGGCGAGCAGGCGATGTCCGCGGCAGCAGCAGACCTCGGCGCAGTGGCCGGGGGGAGCCGGAGGCAGCAGAAGCCACCCCAGCGACGACGGCAGCAGCGCGGTCCCGAAGCAGAGGAGGGGACGGCCTCTGTTTCTACCATCGACGCTTCGCGGAGAGGGCGTACAGATGCATCCCGCTGTGCAGCTTCAAGAAGCAGGGAAATGCCAAAGCCGGGGGTCGTTAGCAGCTTCAACTCTCGGCGAGCAGAATAAGCTGCTTTACCTAACAGATGCAAGCTCTGGGCGGCATTTCCTTGTGGACACCGGAGCCCAGAGGAGTTTCATCACCGCGACCTATGCGGACCGCTTGGCTGGATCCAGCGGGGACGGGGCAATGGCGGCAAACGGCTCGTCCATCAAGACGTTCAGAGAAAGGACTCTGCAACTGTCCCTACACGGCCGCAACTATGAATGGACTTTCATTGTAGCGGCGGTGAGTTTCAACATGTTAGGCGCTGATTTTTTGTGCTCACATGGCTTGTTGGTAGATCTGAGGAATAAACGCCTGGTTAATGCACTCTTTTTATTCTATTCCTTGTGCAGCTCGAGTGTCCCCGCCACCAGTACAGACTAACGTCGCCACAGCAGGCGGTAAGTTTCACACTCTCCTCACTCAGTTCCCAGCACTCACAGTTCCCACTTTTTCAGCTAAGGTTGCGAAACACGGGGTGGAACACTTCATCACCACAGTTGGCGCGCCTGTTTTTGCGAAGGCTCGGCGCTTGGATGCAGTTAAGCTCTCCATTGCGCGTGAGGAGTTCGCCAACCTGGAAAGGTTGGGCATAATTCGCCGCTCGAAGAGCCCGTGGTCTTCCCCGCTCCATATGGTCCCTAAGGCTGATGGCTCGTGGAGACCGTGTGGTGATTACCGCAGGCTGAACAATGCCACGGCGCATGACCGCTACCCAATTCCGCACATCCAGGATTTTTCGGTGCACTTAGCGAAGGCGCGCATTTTTTCTAAAATAGACCTGGTTCGCGGCTATCACCAAGTCCCGGTCCGTGCAGAGGACATCCCCAAAACAGCGGTAATAACCCCGTTCGGACTTTTCAAATTTTTACGCATGCCTTTTGGCCTTAAAGGCGCCGCGCAAACCTTCCAACAAATGATGGATGCCGTGTTGCGCGATCTCCCTTTCGTTTTTGTCTACCTGGACGATATTTTAGTCGCCAGTGCCTCCGAGGAGGAACGTGAAAAACACCTCACGACCGTTTTTCAGAGGTTGGAGGAGCACGGGTTGATAATTAACCCAGCCAAGTGCCATTTTGGCGTGGCGCAAATCGATTTTTTGGGACACCGCGTCTCCCCTGAGGGGGTAGTCCCTCTACCGGCCAAGGTACGCGCAGTGGCAGAGTTCCCTCGGCCACAAATGGTTAAAGCGTTGCAAGATTTTTAGGACCCAGGGGTACGCGCTTCTGTAAAAACGGTTGCGGAGAAGTTTGTTTGGCCGAGCCTGCGCAAGCACGTGAAAGAGTGGGCGGCAGCCTGCATGGCTTGCCAGCGGGCCAAAATCCACAGGGACACAAAAGCCCCCTTACAGCCTTTTCACATCCTGGCTAAGAGGTTCGATCATGTGCATGTGGACCTCGTGGGCCCGCTACCGCTGTCACAAGGGTTCACACACCTCTTGACAATGGTGGACCAAACCACACGTTGGCCAGAAGTGGTCCCGCTAACAACGACCACAGCGGCAGAGGTGGCTCGCATTTTTTTAACAGCCTGGGTAGCTCGTTTCGGGGTTCCGTCGGACATTACGTCCGATAGGGGACCTCAATTTGTGTCGGAACTGTGGTCAGCAATGGCCAGCAGCTTAGGAGCGACAATCCACCGCACTACCGCTTATCATCCCCAGGCTAACGGGTTATGCGAGCGTTTTCACAGGTCTTTGAAGGCAGCCCTGAGAGCGTCGCTCACGGATGCAGATTGGGTAAACAGGCTACCTTGGGTTTTATTGGGGTTGCGTTCAGCACCCAAAGAGGATTTAAACGCCTCACCCGCGGAATTAGTTTTTGCTCAACCTCTCAGGCTGCCCGGTGAGTTCCTACCGAGCCATGCGGCGCCAGAGCGCCCCCCAGCACGGGGACCTCTGAGTGGCGTGGGGGCAGAGACGCTCCTCGGCCCCGCGCATCACACTTTTCCGCGTGTTTTTGTTCCTGAAGCTCTACAAAACGCCAAATTTGTTTTTGTTAGGCACGATGCTCAGCGACAGTCTCCGCCCACCATATGACGGTCCATTTCGAGTGCTGGAAACCGGGGACAAATATTTTGTGCTAGATTTGGGAGGCAGGAAAGAAACAATCAGTATTGATAGATTAAAGCCTGCCTTTGTGTTGCATGACGAGTCTGTACGACTGGCGCAGGCACCTCGACGCGGCAGGCCCCCCCGCAAGGATCAAATACCTTTCTCCCCCTCACTCCACAGATTCGCCGCAGGACGGCGCCACACGGATTGTGAAGCCTGCTTACAGCAGGTTCGGGAGGAAGTTGAAACCTAGGCTACGTGTGGGGTGATGTGTGATTTGATCAGACTGTGCTGTAGTTTCTGCAGGTGGGGGGTGACATACGCTGTATTACCCATTGAGATAATGTGGTTGTCTTGTCCATTCTTGGGCATTTGGGGGGGGGGATGTAGTGCCCATATTCATAACTGTATGTAACTGTATGTAGTTCACATATTTGCATGCTTAGGTTTAAACACAGAAGGACTGTGGGCTTGCAATGTGGATTGACCTCACGCCTCAAATGGACAATGAGTCTGGGCCACCTGCGGACTTAGAAGGACAGAGGCTCAGGGACGAGAGCCTGAAGGAACTTCGGATTAAGCGTGAATGGAAGGATGTAACATGGATGTGTGACTTTGCCTTTGATGTACGTTATGAATAGAAAGATTTGATGTAACGTGAATGTGTGACTTTTGGTGTGAGGGATGAATAGAGGGATTTGACTTGAGTGGGTGACTGTCTGTGGGGGTGCATGATATATGTGTGGGTTTATTGCAGCACTTCCTCTTTGTTTCTGTCAGAGAGAGAGAAGGCTAGAGATGTAAGATGCAATAAACTGGAACTAAAAAGCAACCAGTCTCATCATTTCGTAATCCCCACACCGCCATGATTGTGGAGCGGAATGGCCGGAATGACTTAACGACCAAACGCAGGACACAAAAACACCCAAATAATGAAATAAATCATTTTTTAGTCTGCTGTGAATTATAATAGATAGGACTTTATTGATGTTGGGCGTTTTGTAGTTAATTCAGTTGATTACAGTTTTAAAAAAACTTTTAATAACAAAATATTGCTAAAATATAAAATGATGCACTACAATGGGTCTCAAATATTTGTAAACGTGTCCTGTTATAGCACTGCATGGGTTTATTGATGATACACAGAAGAAATTCAATATCACACTGAACTCCATCACTGAACGGTGATACAAACTAAAATAATGATGACTGAACAACTCCCATTTCCCAAAGTGCAAGATACACTATTATCTGGAATATCAGTGATAAAAGATCACATACGTAAATACGTGATCTGACAAACAAGGATCTGAAACAATCGCTAATATTGGATGTCCCATTCATTTTCAATATTTAGGTATCCTGTAATTAATATTTACACAGTCAAATAAATCTTAGTGCCATTTAGTCCCTTTTATATTTGTCAAAGTCTAACATGTGACTGCCTACATATGTATAGGCTACACCTCTTTGTATTCCATTTTCAAACACAGCCTACATTTGGGCCTGGAAAGCCTGATTGGGATACCTGTTTCTAACAGGAATACTTGGTTCTACGGGCAATGCACTAGTCTATTTGATGCATGATCTTACAGTATATATGCTGCATTTAGCATCCCTAAATAACCGCTCCATGCACCTGGATCATAGGCAGTAATTAACCGCAGCCTTGATGCCACACCGTGAATATACCCTAAATAATAATTTACCTCAAACGTGCCATTTTCTGACAGAAGGCTGTTTCTGACTGTGGGAACAACTGTGCAACATGCAGTCACATCTTCACAGCTGTGTAGCCAGCATCAAAATTAAGGCTGAGTACAAACATTTGTGTGGTCTCAAAACTCAATGTTTCATTTCTTGTGTGGTTCTATTGTGAGAATTTAGCTTTAGCATAACCTCCCCCCCCCAAAAAAAAAAAAACAAACTGAGATTAATATGCATGTGTCTTTGATATCGCTGCTGGTGGCCTCCAGATAAAAACATGGTGTCACAACTTACATGTTACAGTGTATTTAATGGTGAAGTTCAGTCCAACAAGCTACGATGACACCCGTGATCTGACATTATAGAAGAGACAGAAAACACTGAAGTAGCTTAACTATGGCAGAGATGTCTGAACCGACCTTTCAGCTACCTCAAAACTTATTGCCCTCATGCAAAATTTAACTTTAAGTAGACAAAGGCCCCATACAGTGATGGTGCAGAGTTTAGTGTTGCAGTCAAGACCACGCCAAGATTACACCAGGACCAGAGTGTACCAAGACCAAGATTTTAGGGGGTCAAGACTAAATCGAGATCATCATCATCATCATCATAGCAGTCTGTCGGGGGTGACAATGACTGTTTCATTTAGATCTGATCAGATTCCTCCACGGAGCTCTGTCCTTCGCCCTCCACTGCCAGGAACTCCTGGCCTTGTTAACCCAGGCGACGTCCGAGCCGGTATGAGTTGCTTTCTGACTGACCATTTCATGAAACTACTTGCAAAGTAATTGAGTACCGCTAGCTTTTGCTGGACTAGCAGCACATTCTTGGCAGATAGAGGTGTTATCAGTGGCAAGGACAGGCCAAGACAAACTGACTCCAGTATCTGTTGCAGTGACTGACCAGATGATAGGTTTGTTTATCTCTGCTCTTTGTGTAGTGCAGGTCATGATACATCAACTAGCAAAAGTCCACCACAGACCTTGCGAAAGATGTGCTGATCTGCCAGGATGTCCAGTCTCACCCCGTGTAACTGGGAGTGGTCCATCACAGACCTGTGACAGATATTGTTTTTAGTTCTGCCGGGATGCCTAGTTTCACCCTCCACACCCTCGGAAGGGCGGGGTTGCCGGTTGAGTCGCCGATGACCCGACCCATGAGACAGGTAGTACCAGTTTTCATGGTTATCCGGTAGCAAGCAAACCAATGCCTGACCTGACATGAGGCCAAGGCATACAGTACATACACCGTGGAGTTGATCTCAGTTTAGTCTCTATCAGTCTTGGTCTTGACTCAGTCTCAACTCCTTAAAGGGCTCATTGACTGCATTTTTCCACATTTTAACAGCTCACTCATGTCTTAATGAAGTGTTTGTGACTTATTTTGTTCACATTTTCTTTAATTTTTTAATGATTGAAGCAAATTAGTTTTGTATTTTTCCTGGCTTTCTTGAAACGCTCAGATTTAAAGCCTGCCACTTTAAGAAACATCCTTCACCGTTTCAACTCCGCCCTCCCTCATATATCAGTTAGCCATTAGTTGACTAACTTCTAGCTTCCTTCTAGCTCAGCTAAGCGCCACTGGTTCACTGACCCACAGTTGATGGTGCATCTCACATCGCTCCGGCCCACCTCCCAATAGTTTTACCATGATTTCCACAACATATTGCTAGCACTGCACGCTGGCCGAGGCAAAGCCTGCCATGTTGAGCTGCCGAGCCACGGGATCTCAAAGAGCAGTGTCCCACTCTGCAGCGCTCTGCTCCCACGACCAGCTGGGGAACGCCCCGTCACGAGGCTGCTTAACCTACACTGCCCACAAGAGCGGAGCTGAGTCACGTGGAGCCCCGGAGGACGGTGGGGGAGGTGGCCATGAGAGCCAGCAGCCTCGGCTCCCAGGCCAGGTTGGTTGCAGCAGCCGGCGCAGTGGAGTTGGTGATTTGCTGTGGAATCACGGTGAAATTATTGGGAGATGGGCCAGAGTGACACAAGGTATATTGTGGACTGTGGACTGGTGAACCAGGTGATAACAGTGATGGCTAAGAGCTGAAGAAAATAATACAAGCCGCATTTGGTGCGAGCCTTCTGGTACCAGTGTTAGCTCAGGGGCTAACAGGCTACCTTTAGCATCCCTTCCATATACATGACAGACAATAGAGCAGTGGGCAGGTCTCAAGGATGGTAGTGGGTTGGCTTTTTCAAATCATGATGTATACAATTTAGCGGGAAAATTCAAAAATGTTTCTGGAAGAGAAAAACAAGATAAAGGCTGTGTGTGGTTTTTCAAGAGAATCGACTATTTTGAAATTTTTTGGATAACTGCATGACCAATAGATACATTTCAGACAGCTAAAACCTTCAAACACACCATTTTTCAGTCAATGACCCCTTTTAAAGTCTAGTTGTCCATACACTCTGGTTTTGGACTGGTCTTGATTACAACACTAGTAGCATTATTGCAGTAATTGCTGAACTTATTCCAATATATGTCATGCTTATCAAGAATATTTTTCTAATTTCAGTATAAGGCACATTTATAAACAAATACCAATACTAATGTTTGGCCGAAGTCCAGTTTCAGCTGTCTTGGGTTTTCTATTTAGTGCATCATTTATGTAAAGCTCAGCTTTTCACTGATTTATTCAGTGGAAATCAAGTGAAGTTTTGCTGGATTGTTGAACACCAGAGTAAATTATGTAAATTTTCTCTTCTTTATGTTGGCCTCCCCTCTCTGGCTCACAGATTTAATTCCATTCATTAATTCCTCTGTGAAATATGCCATGTCGCTCTCTAAGCATCCTTCTGTGTCCCCCTGCCTCTCTATCATTAAGAACTGTTACAGATGGATTGTGCAGGAAATGAGTTTTCACCACTGGTGTTTAACCCCGCTAAGGGACATTTATCATCGTGACTTCCTGCTCGATTAAGCATTAGGCCAATCAGTGGCCAGGGAAGCCAGCCAAGAAGAAAACCCAAGTAGAAAATGAGGAATGTGGCGCAGGGACGGTTTGTGGTGCCTTGAGAAGCACTTCATTTCTGACAGCAATCACATCAGCAGCATATACAGACACTCTAGTATTTCTAAAAGGAAAAATCTGTTTTCCATTAAAACCATGTTCTCTATTTCTCACTTGTTTGTTTTTTTCAACCAACTTCCTTTCCTGTCTTAATATCTGGCAGTGTAAATGATCCTTTAACTACTTTGGATGATTTTTTTTTTTTTTTTTTTTTTTTTTTTTTTACACCTGCATAATCAGTATGAAGAACCCAGACACAAACTGTAATGAAAATGTTTGACTTGAACCCTAATGAGTTCAGATTAAGGTGTTTTCAGATAAACCAGAGTGTAATTATTATTAATGTTACACAGCAAACATAAACTGCCAAAAACACCACATCCTGCATTTGAGATTCTTGATTGTTCCCATAAAAGGATAACTTTGTTCTTTTTAAAATCCGCTAATTGAGACATTAGCCTAATTCTGCCAACACACACACACTCACTCATTTGTAAATGTAATCCGTCCAGGATGTAAACAAGCTCAATAACCTCTCAGCTGAGGTGTTTTTACAGTCTGAGTCTCAGCCTGACAAATCTTAGCACAATCTCACGTGTTAGGCAGTACTTCTCTCTGTGTGCAAGCGTGCTTTTTTTTTGTTGCGCAAACCAAACATAAATGACCTCTTAAAGTCACCATTTTAGGGCTCCATATATTCACCACAGAAAGACTCTTCAACCATTATATAGTGCTTCCAATTTGTGGTCCGCTTTCTACCACCTAATTCACAACACACACTATATTGCCAAAAGTATTGGGACACCCCTCCAAATGACTGGTCACCAGTGGACAGCACGAGGTCTGTAAAGACATGGATGAGTGAGTTTAGTGTGGAAGAACTTGACTGGCCTGCACAGGGCCCTGACCTCCACCCAACAAAACACCTTTGGGATGAATGGGGGCGGAGAATTACAGCTTCGACTCTTCAGGGAAGGCTTTCCACAAGGTTTAGGAGGGTGTTTATGGGAACTTTTGACCATTCTTCCAGAAGCGCATTTGTGAGGTCAGGCACCGATGTTGGACGTCATTCCTCTGTTCATCTCACCGATCTTCGCAGATGGCATCGCCATCACAACTGACTTGCTGCAAAATGCCGAAGACCTTCTCCAAACACATCTAAGATGGAATTCACATCCACATGCCCTCATGCAACAATTAACTCGATCTCAGGAAATGCTCTCAAACTTGTAGACAACTTGCAGTATCTAGGATTTTAGAACTCGAAAGGAACAAGCCTGGAAAGCTTGTAACAAACTCAACAATGTATGGAAGAGCAACCTACCGAGCAAATCAAAACTCAACTTTTTTAAGCCAGTTACTCTACCTACACTGACATACGGCTCAGAAACATGGACGCTAAAGGCCAAAGACGTAAAGCGGGTTGATGGCTGCTACATGAACCTCCTCTGGAGAGTCCCAAGTCATATCATGGAGGCAACATCTCACCTTGTCTGAAATATACAGAGAGCTCCAGCCGCTGTCAGTGACACTTGTCAAGCTCAGAGCCCAGTTTACTGGACTGGAGAAACTATCTCTGACCTCCTCCTATGGAAAGTCTCATCATCGCGGACACTGACCTTCCCCGATACTATAGGTAGAGACACGGGGCTCACAGTCTGCGCTCGAATTCATCCCAAAGGTGTTCTGTCGGGTTGAGGTCAGGGCTCTGTGCAGGTCAGTCAAGTTCCTACACCAAACTCACTCATCCATGTCTTTGTGGGTGTTGCTTTGTGCATCGATGCCTGCCGCTTTGGTGGGGTGTCCTAATACTTTTAGCAATATAGTGTAGCCTTTATTACTGTTATAACGATTAACCATTAAAACCATCATATAACCATGGAGACATTACATATCACCTGAACCCACTAGCTAGAACATGAACAGTATAAACATCTAGCACTGGGATATTATTAAGTTAATTATGTGAATTCCCACTAGTAATAAAACTTTCAATGGTATGAGATTCAAAAGCAGAAAAACCACAAACTTACTGGATTTCCCCTCTTAAGTTGTTTTGCAGTCTGCCATATAAACCTCCGTCAGTTCTGGAAAAACCGAGTCTAACAAGACTATTAAAACACATTTTATTTTCAGACTGGACAGAGTGCTTAAAATGACTTCATTATGTTTTATGGGCAGTTTAAACTGTAGTGATTAAGGACATTATTATGAGCAGAAAAACACTCCCTATAAAAGTCTATCATCATAAAAAAATCACTGTACAGTGGCCACAATCATCAACATGCTTCAAAACCATCAAGTCACACCTTACTTGAAATGCGTACAAAACATTTGGCTCCTGGTTTCAGTGCTGACTCCAAGTGTGTCTTTAATCATCTGGCCAATCTACTGTCATTTTGCTTTTAAGTAACCCCAGCAATCATAAGTGCCCCGGCTGCCTTTTTTCCTTCAGTCAATTATGGAAGAATGTGCTGCTGGCACTTTGTCTGATTTGGAGGCAGCTGGAGAGTAAATACAGGGGCAGAGGAGCTGTCAGTCAAATGAGACCAACCGCTTTCACCTTCAGCTGAGTCACAGCATGAGCCTTCCTCCAAACGTCTTTATACTCATCTGACCGTTCGTGGCGAGGAAGGAAAACAAAACGAAGGTGATCGGACCAATGCACATTCATTCATTCACTGATTAATTACTATGAACCACCAGCAGAGGGGGATGTTTGCTCCAAATCAGAGCCCTCATCATGCATTCCAGCAGTTGTCCTGTCCAATGGCCCACCCCCTGAAATGGGATTTCTGGCCATAAACATGTTCCAGCACATTTTCACGACCAAGACTGATGCCTCCATGAAAGCCACTATTGTGCTCGCTCTGTCAGAAGTGTTAATATACAGTGAATTTTACCTGAGGTTTGACTTGCTGTTTATGCTGAGTGTGCTCATTTTTAATCCTTAACCGCTCTTTAACTTGTGTGACTGACAGATAAACGGACAACACGTCATCACATTAGCGCCTCGCAGCTTCACCGGAATGAGCTAACAAACAAATAAACATTTTGATACATTTTTGGAAAAAAAAAAAATACTGGTAGCTGCCAGTGGTACCCCTCTGCCTCTTTCTTTGTTGTAAAGATATTGCTTATATGGCATTTTGACCTTGACCTTTGACCTTGCAATCCCAAAACCATAGGCCGAGATCAGGGTGACAGGGTGAACCAGTGTCCAAAGTTTGACAACCCTACCTTTAGTCCTTCTATAGTAATACAGCATAGGGAAAGCTAACTGTGACCTTTGACCTTTTGACCCCAAACCCATAGTCGGAGGTCAGAGTCTAAGACTTGTCTCAGACATGATATTGGTTTAAAAAAAAGCTACCTCATTCCTTTGTGTCGTTATATTTAAGGAGAACTGACCTCTGACTTTGAAAGGTCAGAGGTCACCCAAATTCAAACTTGTGCGAGACTTTTCATAGATACAAGTATGGTATCAACTTAAAAAGGCCACGTTATTCCTTTCTCCAGTTATGACATTCACAAGGTAGGTGCTGACGCTGCCCATCCGCCCGGCAGGGTGAGGTCAAAACTCCTTCAGCTTTTAGAGGCTGAGGGGTAATAAAAACTACATGTAGCCATAAAACACATTTGAGTCTAGAAATGAAGGTCAAACACTCGTTACTACAAACTAGCCTGGTAATTAGTGACAAGCTTGCGACTGCTTTCACAATTTTTAACTCTTAAATTTCCTATTTTTTCCTCTTGAGCTTCCAACATTTTTCTAGTACATTTTTTGTTTGTTCTTTATTTTCTTTTAACCTTGCACCTTTTTTGTACATTTGCATCTTTGTTTCATGTACCTTTTCTCATAAAACTGCTAATCTTTTTCCCCTTATAAATCTTTTTCAAAAATTGTTTTTTTTTAATAAATGTTTTTATGAAATTGAAGTTTTTTTTTCTCATTTCCTGCAGGTTGTAGACCACTATTGATCTCACAAAACTGAGTACACCCCTCACATTTTTGTAAATATTTTATTATATCTTTTCATGGGACAACACTGAAGATATGACACTTTGATACAATGTAAAGTATTCAATGTACAGTTTGTATAACAGTGTAAATTTGCTGTCCCATTAAACTAACTCAACACACAGCCATTAATGTCTAAACCGCTGGCAACAAAAGTAATTATATCCAAGTGAAAATGTCCAAATTGTGCCCAAAGTGTCAATATTTTGTGTGGCCACCATAATTTTCCAGCACTGCCTTAACTCTCTTGAGCATGGAGTTCACTAGAGCTTCACAGGTTGCCACTGGAATCCTCTTCCATTCCTCCATGACAACATCACGGAACTGGTGGATGTTAGAGACTTTGCGCTCCTCCAACTTCCGTTTGAGAATGCCCCACAGATGCTCAATAGGGTTTAGATCTGGAGACATGCTTGGCCAGTCCATCACCTTTACCCTCAGTTTCTTTAGCAAGGCAGTGGTCGTCTTGGAGGTATGTTTGAGGTCGTTATCATGTTGGAATACTGCCCTACGGCCCAGTTTCCGAAGGGCTGCTTCAGTATATCACAGTACATGTTGGCATTCATGGTTCCCTCAGTGAACTGTAGCTCCCCAGTGCCGGCAGCACTCATGCAGCCCCAAACCATGATACTCACACCACCATGTTCGACTGTAGGCAAGACACTTGTCTTTGTACTCCTCACCTGGTTGCTGCCACACACGCTTGACACCATCTGAACCAGATAGGTTCATCTTGGTCTCATCAGACCACAGGACATGGTTCCAGTAATCCATGTCCTTAGTCTGCTTGTCTTCAGCAAACTGTTTGCAGGCTTTCTTGTGCATCATCTTTAAAAGGGGCTTCCTTCTGGGATGACAGCCAGCAGACCAATTTGATGCAGTGTGCGCCGTATGGTCTGAGCACTGACAGGCTGACCCCCCCACCTCTTCAACCTCTGCAGCAATGCTGGCAGCACTTATACATCTATTTTCAAAAGACAACCTCTGGATATGATGCTGAGCACGTGTACTCAACTTCTTTGGTCGACCATGATGAGACCTGTTCTGAGTGTAATCTGTCCTGTTAAACCGCTGTATGGTCTTGGCCACCATGCTGCAGCTCAGTTTCAGGGTGTTGGTAATCTTCTTATAGCCTAGGCCATCTTTATGTAGAGCAACAATTCTTTTTTCAGCTCTTCAGAGAATTCTTTGCCATGAGGTGCCATGTTGAACTTCCAGTGACCAGTATGAGAGAGTGAGCGCGATAACGCCAAATTTAACACACCTGCTCCCCATTCACACCTGAGACCTTGTAACACTAACGAGTCACATGACACCGGGGAGGGAAAATGGCTAACTGGGCACAATTTGGACATTTTCACTTAGGGGTGTACTCACTTTTGTTGCCAGCGGTTTAGACATTAATGGCTGTGTGTTGAGTTATTTTGAGGGGACAGCAAATTTACACTGTTATGCAAGCTGTACACTGACTACTTTACATTGTATCAAAGTGTCATATCTTCAGTGTTGTCCCATGAAAAGATATAATAAAATATTTACAAAAATGTGAGGGGTGTACTCACTTTTGTGAGATACTGTATATGTTCACAAGTCTTTATCAGTCCCTGAGAAAGTCAAAGTCATTGAACAGTGTAGTCATTAAGGCTGGCTAATAAGGAGCTAAATAAACTGGATGTAAATACAACTGATATGCCACATGATTACTATCTAGGTTTGATGTGAAAGTAAACAGTGATTAAATGGATTTCCAGACCTCAGACAGCAGCTGGGCCCCGTCTCCTCACTAAATATCCATTTACTCCGGTCCCATCCGAGTGCATCGCCACGGTTCATCAGCGTGAGCCGTACTTTCACAGCAGTGTCAAAACATCGCTTTGCTGCAACTTGAATTTCCACCAACAAATCAGGCGAAAATTCCTCTGTAACTTGGACACAGAAAGTCTCAAATATCCCCTCCAAGGCTGTGATGCACATAAACAAACACCACTAAGACAGCCGGTGGAGGGGGAAAAACAGCTCAGAGAAACATCGATTTCCTCAGCCTGGAAGAATGTACAGATTTTTCAAAGCAGAATGAAAACGCACCTACGATAATTCTAGAGCACTAAATCAAGTGTGTGTGTGTGTGTGTGTGTGTGTGTGTGTGTGTGTGTGTGTGCGCGCGCGCGCGATATGCATGAGTGATGTTTCTTCATCTCTCTTCATCTTTTGATTGGTTTAATTACAGACTTACTGTCAGCTTCCCACTCGGTGCGCAGGAAAAACAAACTCTGAGGGCACATGAAAAGAAGTCATAACGGCCTACACACACACACACACACACTGTGGTGGGCACCTATCGCCGCTCCAGTCAGTCAGCGGACTCTTTGATTCCCTGCCTGCTCGTTATCTGTCTTTCATCGTCTCCGCTCCTTGATCCCCTGTTGCCCTCTTCAGCTCCGCCGGTGCAGAACATCTCTCTCCCCGTCTCTGCGTCTGTCTCTGTTTACTTTGCATTGACTGTAGGTGGGAAGCCTAATCTGCGGCCTGGAATTCATCTGCATGTCTTATTGCTTCCCTGCACCTACAACTGGGGGCTCGACTGGCGCAGCTGATTGAAGCTCTGCTTGATATCATAATCGGAAGTGTTTACAACAATTACCTTTTGGCTGTGGAAAGTTTTCCTGTTTCTTGAACTTTAGTTGTAATTTATTGGAAATAAAAACAAATAAAAGTGTTGTAGCCTGCTGGGTCGTGACACTGAGCTTTTTGGAAGCACGTAAGGAAA
This sequence comes from Pholidichthys leucotaenia, assembly GCA_020510985.1. Classification (NCBI taxonomy): domain Eukaryota; kingdom Metazoa; phylum Chordata; class Actinopteri; order Cichliformes; family Pholidichthyidae; genus Pholidichthys; species Pholidichthys leucotaenia. Next base: position 26,952,425 of record CM035843.1, read on the forward strand.
ACAATGTCGACTCTACAGGAGCTGAGGGCAGCCATGGTCTCTTCTATCTTTTTTCATGATGTTTTCTCAAGAGCAACAATTTACTCTGTGATGTCAACACAAAAAAGCTGTTAACTAGTGTTGCTTTTCCCCTTTTATTGTTTCATTCAAGATTTTTTATGACATATGATCTGCACAGTCCAACAGCTCTAGTGCGCCTGCACAGGAGTTCTCCTCTCCCACAGAATCCAGGGGTTCTGAGCTGCCTTATTTGTTTTTTCTTCCATTTAATTCATATCTAATAACTGACAGACTTGTTCCCTTTGCAGGTGAGCAATAGGATTCTCACAACGGTAGCATGTGAAACAGGGTACACGCTGTTGCCCCCACCACGGTGGGAGTATGCCCGTTACTTTCTAAATCCACACACTGACAGCTTTACTGTGGTGTAGCCTTAGCAACCACAGTTTTTATGGCTAATATCTGTAAATTCTATCTACCTTTGAAGGCTACTAAATGCACTCTTCATATTGTCATGGAGGACATTTCAAGTGGTGAAACAAATCAGTGGTACTGCTACCTCTAAAGACAACGGCTTTGGGAAATATTTTGCAGAAAACTGTCTTTTGTTCAGTGTCTCCCTTCTGAATTCTAAACCACTGCCAGACAACAGAGCTGGTGCTTTTTCGCTCTCCACACGCTCTGCCAGCGTTGCCCGATGGTGCATTTACAGTGGTGTGAAAAAGTGTTTACCCCTTCCTGATTTCTCTTTTTTTTTTTGTATGTTTGTCACACTTAAATGTTTCAGATCATCAAACAAATTTAAATATTAGACAAAGATAACAAATACAGTACAAAATGCAGTTTTTAAATGAAGGTGTTTATTATTAAGGGGAAAAAAATCCAAACCTACATGGCCCCGTGTGAAAAAGTGATTGCCCCCTAAACCTAATAACTGGTTGGGCCACCCTTAGCAGCAGCAACTGCACTCAAGCATTTGTAATAACTGGCAATGAGTCTTTTACAGCACTGTGGAGTAATTTTGGACCACTCATCTTTGCAGAATTGTTGTAATTTGGCCTCATTGGAGGGTTTTCGAGCATGAACCGCCTTTCTAAGGTCATGCCACAACATTTCAATCAGATTCAGGTCAGGACTTTGACTAGGCTACTCCAAAGCTATGCACTTTGAAGTGTTTTTTTTTTCGATGTTTCTGTGGTTGACGGATCTTGATAACATCACATTAAATACCACACAGCACTTCAAATCAGTAGTGGAAAAGAGAAGCGACCACACGGACCGTTAAGAGATCCTGACAGAATGTAGCCGTAGCTCTAATATAAAACACCAAAGACAGTCCCTTTCCAAATGTTGCCTTCCATTAAAATCAAGCTGCATTATTTCTGCATCATTAACATCTGTTCAGTTTCACTTGTTGGTTTTATATTACAATGGTCTTGTTGTGAACTTTGGTTCGTATTGCCAACACTCGGTCGGACTCATTCCCAGTGAGAGTTGGACCCCACCAGGGCTGCCCTTTGTCACCGATCCTGTTCATAATTTTTATGGACAGGACATCTCAGCGCAGCCAAGGAACGGAGGGTGTCATGTTTGGTGACCACAGGATCTCATCTCTGCTGTTTGCTGGATGAAGCCAACATGACAACATCATCAGCAATGACCTACAGCTCTTGCTGGGACGGTTTGCCACTGAGTGTGAAGCGGCTGGGATGAGAATCAGCACCTCCAAGTCCGAGTCCATGGTCCTCAGCCGGAAAAGGGTAGATTGTCCTCTTTGGATTGGGGACAAGCTCCTGCCCCAGGTGGAGGAGTTTAAGTATCTCAGGGTCTCATTCACGAGTGAGGGGAGAGTAAAGCGACAGATTGACAGATGGATCAGAGCGGCCTCTGCAGTGATGTGGACGTTGTACCAGTCCGTTGTGGTGAAGAGGGAGCTGAGCTCTAAAGCAAAGCTGTCGATTTTGTCATGAAATGCCCCTCGGGGCAGAGAGAAAGACCCAGATGCTGAACTGTAGTTTGTGGTATTTATTTAACAAAAACACAAAGTCCACACAGTGCACAAAATAAACCTACAAATAGATGGGATAAGGAGTAGCTGGCGTAAGAACAGGGACAGGGTTCTAACCGACCTGGATTCTTGACGAGACTCTGACAAGGAGTTAAGGCAAAGTCAGGCTATAAATAGGGCAGGCAATATTCAAGGTAAATGACAGCAGGTGTGGAACACATGAGAGGGTAGGATGACCTAATTACAGAACAGGGAAAGATTGAGCTACCAATAAGAGACTTTCGCATTACGAGTGCACATGTGCGGACTATGTGACCCGACATCCGGTTCAAAGGTCACGACTACCAAACATTCCGCTAGCCGGCTTGCTTTTGTATAGAAACAGTACTGTCACACCTGAACAACTGCTGCTTAAAGTCTGCTTTAAGCTTTAAATCTCCGTTATGCATTATACGTTAAAAATAGGCCTTAGCTGACAAGTCTGGTAATGGGTAATGGCAATCACATTATTTTATAAAATGTATAAAATAATATGTCATATTTAGACCTGCACAAGTCTAAACCCTGAAGTAGTAGATACAGACAGGCAGGCCTGGATCTAGGATATAGTTCTTTGTATATTGGTAATGAAGCTTGATCTACACACACATGTAATTAAGGCCATTGATAAGTAGGCTGGTATAAAATAAAACTGCAAATCACTGAAAACGTGTGGTATTTAAACTATAGTAGTATCGACCTATAGATCAAAGTAAGCAGGCTTTGCCTTGTAGTGAAATTTACTCAAAATGACAAAACCAAAGTTGAGCTGTCAAACCACTCGCTTACCTTCTTTGTAGTCGTTTGGGAGTCTCGCAAGTAAGGGTGCTTGGTCCTTTGACAACAAAAAATCTGCTATGTCAGCGTACATACGGGGGGCCATTTTGACACAGCATCGATTTCCGTCTCCCAGCCTTCCTTAAGTCCCAAGGGGTCGGGAATTGTCAGCATTTCACCCTCCACTTCAAACGTCAACAAGCTGCCATAGTCACGTTGAATCTGCTCGGATTCCTCGGCCATTGACAACACTATTTGCAATTTCTGCAACGCGGCCGCGAATGCAAGCGCAACTAGTTCTTCCTTACATTTGCGGGTACAACCGGGAAGACCCATACGCATATAATATGCTCGTAGATCAGGAACTTTCCATAAATTAAATGTACCGATAGAGCATGTTTCATCCACGTTTAGATTAACCTCCCCCATTTTGGTAGTTTGTTTGGTAGCCACGATCCCATGATGCTTTGCGCGAGCCGAGATGCGAAAGTCGCTTATACAAGATGATTACCAGGTGGGAGTGTCCATAGAACAAGGTGGGGAGCTGTGTCAAAAACAGAAACACAATATAAACACTAAGAGCAAGATGAACAAGAATGCATAAAGGAATTTACGAAATAATACTGAGAACAGGAGTACAAAAGTGCACCGTAAAATAATCACCCGAGACTGACATAGCCAGAAATAAAGTGAGAGCATGAGCCCGGTGAAACACGGTGCTCAGCCTCATGACAGATTTACTGGTCAATCTATGTTCCTACCCTCACTAATGGATAAGAGTAGGGAAAACGTTAGGGTTAAGCGTCACCTCCCCTGATGGTTAAAACCAGAGAAAGTGGCAAAGAAACATTTCTGAACGGCGCCAGCAGAGGAAGGCTTCTCAACAGAGCAAATGCCCCGTTTCCACTGTGCATGAAAAATGTTTTTCTTGTGTGTCATGCAGGTTTTCTCAGAGTGAGAAATCGTGCTATTTGTATGAGTTTTAGGTGAGACTGGGCTACAATAATACTAGCAAGCATTAATGAATTACTTTAATAAATTAAATCAAAACAAATGCACAGTTGTGGCACATGCAAGTCTGGGCACCCTACACTCAAACACGTCACTTAAAAAAAGCCACCAGTGTAATCACACTGACACGCAGGGCATTTTAAAAAGCATGCACTGTATGCATTCAGTTCACGGAATATGTGAAGCCCCTTAACCTTGACTTTACGGTGCACTGACAGCTATTCTGGAACAAATTAGGAAAAACTGGCATCTGTATTTTGCACAGTTTTGTGGTAAAGTCAAGGACTGGTAGCACAGCTCCAACAAGTGCACACAGAATAAAAACGCCTCGTCTCACAGAGCACCCGCTCTAATTAATATTCACCGTTACCGGCAACCCGACAGCTCAGGTTGCGTAGCTGATCTTCATTTTGCTCCCTCAGGGGCTCCCTGGAGGTCCCAGTTAAAACGAGAGGTGGCTACACTTCATTATATTCTAACTTATGTGCAATAATCCCGGCGACGAAACATAAAAGCAGAAAGCTTTTCTAATCATAGGTTTTCTTCTCACTGCCGTTATTTCCCCCACGAGTGCAGACAGCCTGACAAAGCAGTAGTAAATCATCAGCCACAACCTGGCCATGCACACAGACCCCGGGCAGCCAAGTTTAATCAAATTGGGGTTTTGTGGTCTAATTTGTGTCTACTTAAGATTCCTGCTGTGTTTCGGGAACCTACTGCATCGGTTTCTTCTGCGGAGAGAGGCTCGCCACTTCGTGTCTTACATTATGGGAAAAAAAAAAACTAAACGCAAAGCGCAGTCTTTAAGATGGTTTCGATGTGAGCATGTGCAGACACACCAGCGACCGTGCCTGGGGATGAAGTCACCCCGCGCCGGTTGGAAATCAGGGAAAGTCTGGCGCACATTGTGGTGGGTCTTTTTTCTTGGTGACAGTTCTGCAAGAGATCTTCATGTGAGGGTGCCTGTGCAGATGTGTTGATAATCCAGAATCGTACACTGATATGTGTGTGTGTGTGTGTGTGTGTGTGTGTGTGTTTGCCCTGCCGACACCGTCTGTGGTGGCGCATGAAGGCTTATGGTGTGCAAACACCTCCGATTAAACGCTCAGTTTCTTAACTCTTGATATTAAATGGACTGACTAGCTTTGAAGTTTCTCTAGCCTTCTCAGCTCTTCCATCCATCATAACTTTTTTGCTAATCCCACTCCAGCAAGTGTCTCTGAGGAGTACAAAAGTTCACAACGTCCGTCCATCCATCCATGTTCTACCGCTTTTCCGGAGGTCCGGGTCACGGAGGCTGCAGCTCAAGTGGAGAAGCCCAGACTTCCCTCTCCCCGGTCACCTGCTCCAGCTCTTCAGGGAGGATACCAAGACGTTCCCAGGCCAGCCGGGAGATGTAGTCTCTCCAGCGAGTCCTGGGTCTGCCCCGGGGTCTCCTCCCAGTGGGACGTGCCTGAAAAACCTCAATTGGGAGGCGTCCAGGAGGCATCCCGATCAGATGCCCAAACCACCTGAGCTGGCTCCTTTCAACGTGGAGGAGCAGCGGTTCTACTCTGAGCCTCTCCCCATCTCTGAGGGCGAGTCCAGCGATCCTACAGAGAAAGCTCATTTCGGCCGCTTCCATCCGCGATCTTATTCTCTCGGTCATTACCCAAAGCTCATGACCATAGGTGGAGTAAGCACCTAAACATAAAACAAAAAGTCAAAGTGATAAACGGCTCAGCGTGGGACACAAACTCAGGATTACTGGTGCCTGTTGTTTGAAAGCACTGGTACGTCACCATCCGTCACCCCCCTCCCACCAACCAGAATGAGTGCTGAGCCTTGTTAAAACGGGCGTTGTTGTGCTCGTATGCAGTCACAATGGTGCACTGGTTTTGCACATGCAAAGCTAGTGAAGGCCTTAGTAGTACAATTTTCTCCGACCTGTGACCTTGAGCTCAACTTGGATGCAGACCCACCTGACAGTCATTGTGAGTTTGGTGAGCACTGGGGAAAAATGCCTAGGACAGGGGTTGGCAACCTGTACTACACAGAGAGCCACTGTGAGTGATTTTTGTCTTAAAAAAAGTCCGTATGGAGCCACAAAACTATCTGAGCCTAAAAACTGCAGGAAAACAGCAGAGTTACAACTAAAACGTGGCCTGACAACATCAGGATTAAGGGTTTTTTTCATATAAATTTGCACCTTTTTCATTGTAAATTTGTTACCTTTTCTCACAAAAATGCTACTTTTGTTTCTTTTTTTCTTGCAAAATTGTGCGGGGGTTTTCCTCGTTAAACTTTGTTATATTTTTGGCATCAATGCGTTTTGCTTTTTTCTTAAATTTGGCATAATTTTCTTTGCAAATTTAATACCTTGATCAAGCAAAACTAAGACTTCTTCCATGCAAGTTTGACATTTTTCCCAATAAAGTTAAAAGCTCTTTTCATGAATTTTGATATTTTTTTGCATAATCTGCTTTTCTCATAAGATTGTGTTATCTGATTATTACTCTTTCCATGTAAAAATGCTGTCTTCTTCATATAAATTTGCAACCATTTTCCAATAAAACTAACTTTTTCTGGTAAATTTGTAACTTTTTTCCCCCTCACAAAATTGCAAAAAATTTTCCTAAATTGTGAGTCTTTTTAGGCTTAAATTTTCAGCTGACTCACTAATTTATATTTTCTTTGTAAATTTATTACCTTAAATTTCTTATAGAAATTACATTATTCCCATAAAACTCCAACTTTACTTCCAGCACATTTAGGATTTCTTTACCAGAAATTTTGTGGTTTTTCCTGCAAACTTGAGCATACGTTTTCCTCAGAAAACTGCAGTTTCTTTCCCTAAATTTGTCACATTTTTTTGCATAAATTTTCAGGGTTTTTTTTATTTTTTCTGCTTTTTAGGATATTTTTCTCATGAATGTGCAATGTTTTTCTTGTAAAGTTATTGCTTCTTTTCTCAGAAATTTATGAGTTTTTTTTTTTTCCTCAAGGCCTCAGGGAGCCACAGTCTATAGGCAAAAGAGCCACATGTGGCCCCAGAGCCACAGGTTGCAGACCCTTGGCCCAGGAGTAGTGATTCCCGTGAAATGTGGCTGGACGGACGGACAGACGGACGACAGATGCCACGTCACTGCATTAGCTCCTTTCGGCTTTTCCAGAATCAGCTAAAATGGGCATTACTCCCTTCAAAGGATGCTTTCATGGTCTGGATATATTTAGAAATTAGTAACAGTATAGCTGCATGTTTTCATTTACGTCTGAATAAAACAAGACAAGAATTGAAACTGATGTGTTTACGCTAAAATTACTGAAAGTTACTGTTACTAAAATTGAGATTTTTTGAGGTTTTCGACTGCAACACCGGCAAAGTTTGAAGAGGAAAAAGGTCTGTTGCACCGACTTTTGTTATAACCATTTAGAAAATAACACCTTCTACCCAGGAACAAGAAGAAGCAAGAATATTTACACAGTATTGTCTGTCACTCAATTAACTGAGGTATTGAACAGCTATTTCTATATATGAAGCAGAGGATGATAACGGCATTTTGTTTCATTATGTGAAGCTTTTAAAGCAGTACTATGTAACTAAAAGACCACAACTAGCATATCTTTACAGCCCGAGTCCTGACAGCCATTCCCAGAAGTGCTAAGCTCAGTCATGGAGTTCCACAGGGATCTGTGTTAGGCCCTACTCTTTTTAGTTTATATACGCTTCCGTTAGGCAATATCATTAGAAAGCACTGTATACATTTTCATTGTTACGCAGTTGACACACAGTTATACCTGTCAATGAAGCCCGATGATTGTAATCAGTTAGCCAAGTTAGATGCCTGTCTTAAGGAAATCAAAAGCTTGGATGACTTGTAATTTTCTGCTATTAAACCCAGATAAGACTGAAGTCATCCTTGTTGGTCCCAAAAACATAGGAAATACCTTTCCAAATCAAACTCTTAATTTGGATGCGGCTACTCTTACTCTGAATAGTTCTGTGAGGAACCTTGGAGTTATTTTTGATCAAGATCTGTTTTTTAATTCACATATTAAATTTGTTTCTAAGACTGCCTTCTATCATTTGCATAATATTGGCAAGATTAGGAGCATCTTGTCTCAGAGTGGTGCCGAGAAATTGATCCATGCTTTTGTTAGCTCTAGATTAGATTATTGTAACTCGTTATTATCAGGTTGTCCTAAAATATCTTTAAAAAGTCTTCAGTTGATCCAGGATGCTGCAGCGAGAGTTTTGGCAGGTGCTGGAGGGAGAGATCGTGTCTCTCCGGTTCTGGCCTCCCTTCATTGGCTTCCCATGGAGTTTGGAATTGAGTTTGAAGTCCTTCTTCTCATTTGCAAAGCTCTTAATAATCAGGCCCCCTCTTATATTACGACTGGCGACTAGCGGCTGCCCCGGCCTTAGATGCGCTCTGCAGAGCGTGCCCAAATGCCAAGTCACGTTTCGTTACCTTGTATTCATACATGTGTAATGACAATAAAGTTGAATCTCATCTCATCTCAAGTGCTTTGTTAGTAAGTAGCTAAAGCAGTGCCCTATGATTGGTTAATGGGACTAAAGGTGCGTTCACACCAAACGCGAACAGGCGAATTTTTCACGCGGCACGATTACATTATAAATCAATGTAAACACGCCAACAGACATGAATAGTGAGATGCAGACAGGCGAAGTTGTCTTTAAAACTTCTGCAGCTGTGTTCAACCTGCGGTGGAAATTCCCAAAATAACGTCATGTTTAGGTTTACATTATCTGACCAGGAAAATGTCATCTCAAGCCTCCAAAATTCACAGATGATGGGTGTTTACGTTACTCGCTTGCAAGCTTGCTAGGACGTCCGTGGCCGGAAACCGTGGGTAAATAACTCCTCAGTGCATACTGGATGCACTGAGGAGCTCATTTAGCAGCAGACTACATCATCCCAGGTGCACAACCGAGAGGTTTCGTAGGTTTCGTAGGTCCTTCCTACCAACGGCTGTCAGACTGTACAACCTAAGCAGGGCTGCTCGCAGAGATAGCAAAAAGACGTAACAAACTAATAGGTTTTTTTTTTTTTTTTTTTTTGAATGCAAAAGATGCAATAGACTTACACAATGGTCCTCTCCGGCATACAACTAGGAACATACCGGTCGCTATGGAGGGTGAGAATATGTATGGGCACATAATCATACCATGTAGGATAACTAAATAGACGGTTATGCTGTTTCATCCCACCTAGCAACAATGCTCTGCACTGTGTGTGTTTATATATTTACATATTTATTCCATCTAGCTACAATGCTCTGCACTGGGTGTGTTTATATTTATATATCTATATATTTATTCCATCTAGCTACAATGCTCCGCACTGTGTGTGTTTATATACTTGCATATTTATTCCACCTAGCTGCAATGCTCCATACTGTGGGTGTTTATATATTTACATATTTATTCCATCTAGCTACAATGCTCTGCACTGTGTGTTCATATATTCATATATTTATTCCATCCAGCTACAATGCTCTGCACTGTGTGTCTGTGTGTGTGTGTGTGTGTGTATATATATATTTTATAGTAATATGTACATATGTATATTAGCTGCTCTTGCTTGCTTTTTTTTTTTTTTTTTTTTTTTTTTTCTTGCCTTCTGATTGTTGCTCTGAGTGTTGCTATCCCTGTGCTGTTGCAATCCTGGAATTTCCCCGTTGTGGGACTAATAAAGGCTTATCTTATCTTATCTTATCTTATCTTAAAATCCCAATTCAGCTGAAGAGTTCCCGGTCCTCCTGTGTCCCGGTGAGTGAGTTTCATTTTCTAACTAGTTTACTCTGCAATGGTGATTATTCTACTCCGTCCACTAGCTAGCTAGTGGACGCGAACGCATGACAACGCAAATTCACGCGTACTCGCATCTTCCCATTTACTTTGTATGGATCCGCGCCACCCGTTGGCGTTTGGTGTGAACACACCTTCAGGCTGTAAAACACGCCAGCTGCAGTCTTTTCAGTGAGAAAAGTTAAACAGTGCTGTTGCAGGCTATGGAGGAAGTGATACTCAAAGGCCAATGTACCATCGAAATGATTCTGGAAACATTATTTGAAGGTATCTTACATAGTGTTGCTTTAATTTAAGCTGCTGAGCGGAACATTCTGAAATTCCTATTTTAGCGACAGCCGTGTGGCCGCTAAGTGAACTGTAGCCACAGTCACCCCACTCATACACATCGTAGTAGTTCAAAAGCAATACTGCCAACCAATCAAAATACAGTGGCTGAACAACAGTCAACTATGCTGCCTTTAATGGAATAATACAGCATAGTTTCATTACTGAAGTCAGTGAACAAACATACTACAGACGCACTCCAGCGGCTCTAAAACTACCTCAAAAGCAAATGTGTATTACCCAAAAAAATTAACAGATTTTGATCTTCCTGGTATGGAGACAGTTTATAATCTTGCGCAACTGGTGAACTATAGAACTGAGCGGCCATTAAAACATAATGTCAACTCGATTTCTACAGTTCACCGGTTGTGCAAGATTATAAGCTGTGTCTCCATACCAGGAAGTTCAAAATCTGTTAATTTTTTGGGAAGTTATTGAGGTAAGAGTGGCACTGTTTACTACTAAACCCATTCATTCTCCACTGACTCGCTGAGTGTTTTGGGTGTACTAATATGGTGCACCCTCTGTACTCGCTAATGGGGCGTCCACTATTCCAGTTTTTCTATAGAGATCAGTGGTCCAAACTTGTCCGTTTGGTGGGGGGGGGGGGGGGGGGGATTTGCAGCAGAAAAATTCCTGTGAGATTTTGCTCTTGATACAGTATGTCTTCTAAGTTCCAAAAAACATGTTACAGACATGTTAACAACAGAACAAAAGAGCTATAAGACAAAAATTGCTCTATAGTAATATCAAGCTGGTGTAACAGCTGTGCTTGTTTTGATGATAATTTTCTAAGTTTTGAGCATTTTCTTTCCCTTCCTTTGTTCTTCCTGATTTGACAGTACTGTAAAACTTATATTGTGTTGCCACTTCTTGTTTTATTTTGTATTTTATTGTGCAGCTTTGATTATTGCACCATATCCGTGGTTGATTACTTGTTGATTTTGTATTCAAATCAGCATTATTTGAGATAACCTGATAAACCTTTTAAACCTAATCAATACAATAAACCAGATTCTCCAAACAATAGGATAAAATTTCACCCAAGACAACGTATGAACCCAGATTTACAAGACTTTTTGTACGTTCTTTTGGATTTCTTTGCATGGGACTCTTCCTCCTGCCACTTTCAAGGATATGAGCGGCTCATATTAAAACTTGCTTTTTGTTTGCATTTCCTTCATACATCTGACACATTAGTGACAACAGTATAAATCAAATGCAGTAAAATATGAAGCCTGCGGGCCCACGCTTCCACCAGACACGAGCTTGAATAATTTCACTGATCGGTAAACTCTGAACAATCTGCTTCAGATGAATTTGCTCATCGACGTGTGAAGCGTTATGGAAACACAGAACCGCAGAGGGCCTGCTGAGCGCAGCACACCTGTCCACCAGGTGAAACAGGCGTGCTGCGTCTACTGGAATCAGCTGTGGCGTCTAAAATAAAGCTCAACAGCAGCTCTGACTTAAATGCAAGGAATGCTTTTCCTTACGTTACTTCCAAATAGTCATTGTGCAAATTGCAGAAGTGAGCAGCATTAAGTGACAGAGCAGCAGCTAAGTAAACTTATTATCCATTCACTCCAGTCTTGAGTGGGATGATCATGACTACAGGCGCTGGCTTTGTTAGTTTTCCTCTCCTTATCCCTTTAATCCTCCAAAACCATATTAACTCCTTTTGAAGATGAGCTACACTCCCCAGTGTTTCTTCCCACTGTCTCCTTTTCCTTTCTACCTGTGAACATAAAAGATTCCCTGGCAGCAGAGATGGGCCGCTCTCTGGGCTGCAGGGAGAGAGAGAGGGGATGGGGGGGAGGGGGAAGGTGGGGAGAGATAGAGACGGATTGATTTCCACCTCCAGCAGCTTCAGTTCAAAGCCAGCCTGCAGACTTCAGAGGCTCGGCAGGACCCGGCATGTCCCCGGCCGGGCTGAGCTGCCTGTCTGCGGGCAGGACTTCCCCCGGGGGCCCCGGGACCCGGGACAGGCAGGCGGCACCGAGAAAACAATTACGAAGCCAGAGGGGGGAAAGGTGCAGGGTCACAAACGCACGTTTGCGCAAAGGCCAAAAGTGTCAAACTTGCTGAGATGTTAGAAGTATGTCTTCTAATTAATTCCACAAACTGCCTTTTTAAGGGGGTCAAAGCAGGCCATGCCAGGAACTTACAGTCAGAAGTTTTTCCACAGAGTGTAAAAATTTAACTCTAGAAAGCTGAGAGTGAAACTTCTGCACCGGCAAGTGCAGCGGGTCACCTTCTTTGGTGCAAACTCCACAAGAGGGTCTAAAACGAACAGTTTTTCCTGCTCCACAAAGCTGCTCTGGTTTCTAATGACTTACTAAACACACTGAAATGTCATGGGAAATTTAGCAATATTCAAGGGTCACCAAAATGCTCTTAACATTTTATTCTGCATTCCTTTGCTATGTACGACCCTATAATGCCAAGCATCCATTTTCATCCATCCATCTATATCCATTATCTGCTATAAGGGAAGGGGGGGGGGGGGGTCGCCTTGTCTGGCAGCATTTTGTCATTTTGACTCTGGACCATCCTGCCCCACAATGTTGTTAGGAAATATCACGTGCGCACAGCAGCTTGCGCAAATAAAAACAGCCAAGATACATCAGGTCTATATTTGGACACAGTTGCACCATAACGTTGCTAAAACATCAGATGTTGTGCAAAAAAAAAAATACAATTTCATGTGCTGCTGCATTTTTTTTAGTCGGGTTTCAGTGTTTTCACAGAAAAATAACAATAAATCCTGTTCAGTTTGCGTCATATTTCCACCAGGTGTTCCCTACTGCCCTCATATGCCAGACACACAAATAAATAAACAACAACACATGGGCTCGGCTGCTTATTGTTCTTCCAAGACCAGGACACAGTAAAGCAGCCGTTTGCCTGCCATGAAAAGTGCTGTTCAGGAATTTCCCCCCCCCCGAGTCTTGCAGCCGTCCGTCCCCGCATTCCTGAGCGCGCTTACCTGGATGCGCGCACCGGTGCCCGTTCACGTCCCTGCACGGCGGGATGAGCTGAGGGGGTCGATCAGAGCTGGTGACCGCTGATCAGTCGGTGGTGTGAGGGGAGCATCGCCCACGGAGCCGCTGGCTGGCTGATCACCGTCCGGAGGAGTCCTCGGATACGCCTCCTCCTCCCCGGCCTCCCTTCAGCTGCGCGTCGGCGTGTCTGCAGGCTCCTCCTTGATGTGTGTGTGTGTGTGTGTGGGGGGGGGAGGGAAAAAAAGTGAGAAGTTTTTTCCCCGCCCTGCACAGATCCACAGATTTAACGTGAAGCAGGTAGACTCACTTTCACACTGGCCAATTAACGAGCTGCAGGCAAACGACTCGAGCCTGACATCTAGTGTTCACAAGTGGCAGTGATGTCTGCAGGAAAAACAAGTAAACTGAACTGCTGAGGCATGGGAGGAAATTTGTATAACGTTGTAGAATTGTACAGTCTTCTTTACTCTATAAAATTCAAATTCAAATTTTCAAATTCAAACGTTTATTTCGAACTCAAGGTTCATAGTATATACAAAAAATAAAAGTGTATAAGATTCAACAATCACACAGCTCTCATAACAATAGAATACAATAATGAACTCAATATAAAATAGAACGCCACCACTTCCAAATACTGGAGTGAAGTGTGAGTGATGAATTAACAATTACGGATACAAAATGGTTGTTACATGCCAGCAACCTTCTTATAAAACTATAGACATTCTTTCGTAACAACTCGCCAAAAGACGGAATATTCAAGGACACAAACATCTCGCTTGCACTGGACCTACTCGATATAGCTAACATCCTTCTTAGGGAATTATTATATGCAATGCGGATTTTGTTCCTAACAGCAACATTGCTATTAAACCATAGAGGCGAGCAATACATTGAGGTACAGAAAGTCTTGAATAACATACATTTAACATCAGGAGAACACCTATGAAAATTCCGCAACAGTAAATTTGTTTGATCATAGAGTTTCCTGAGTTGCCTATTACAGTCAACATTGGTCTTATCACATTCAATCCACACACCGAGGTATTTGGCTTTTTCAGCAAAGTTCAAACTATTACCACAAAGTGGCATAACAGGATCCGAAGTTTTGACACCCTTTGGTTTGAATGCCATACACAGATTTAGTACAGTTGAACAAGATGTCATTTTTTTTCACCAAATTTCTCATACCGAGAGGAGATGTTGCATAGCTGCAGTAGACAAACTTAAAGATCATCATCATAGAAAATGTGATTTAACAATGCACCATTGATGGAGCCACCAACATTAGTATTGTTCAACAGTACACTGAGATCATCAACGTAGACATTAAACAACAAGGGTGACAGTATACCACCTTGTTTAACACCATTGGTCACACAAAATTTAGATGAGGTAACATTGCCCTACCTAACAACCATAGACTGCCTTGTGTACCAATATAACAAGATGCTAACAATATAAATAGGAATACCTAGATCGATCAATTTTCTAAACAAACACCAGTGGTTAATCTTATCAAAGGCTTTGCTAGCATCTAAAAACGTAGCATAAACACTAGTGGATTGACTTCTAAAGTAGTCAACAAATTCATGGAGTAGACTAGAAAAGCACTCAGAGCGCATACCTCCGCCAAGGCTCCTTCCGTTTCTCATGGATCACCTCCAAAATGTAATGGGCTTGTGTGTAGGCCTATCGCCACTTGTGGTGAAAATTGCATCCAAGTCTGTCCATTAGTTTTGGAGTTTTGTGGCTGACACACTGTGAGAAGAGCCTTGGCTGAGGTATGCATTCCCAGGTCATCCCCAAAATGTAATGGGTTCCTCTCTAGGCCAAGAACCACCTCTGGTGAAATAGAAACAAATGCCAGTAAAAGCATTACCTCCTTGGCAGAGGTAATAAACTCAAGTGTTGCTGTTGTGTCCATCTCCTCCATCTCCAAATTCCCAGGCTGCGGGCGTTGCAATTCATCGCACAACCGTGTACAACCCACAGGCCAATGGGTTATGCGAGTGTTTTCATAGATCACTGAAAGCAGCACTCAGGGGTTCACTGACGGATGCAAATTGGGTAGACAGGTTGGCGTGGGTTTTATTGGGGTTGCGCTCCGCGGCAAAAGAGGATTTGGAAGCTTCCCCGGCAGAGAGCTCGTTTTTGCGCAGCCCCTATGGCTGCCCGGGGAATTTCTGCCAAATAATCCCGCGCCGGTCAGCTGCCCGTCTCAGCTTTTGCAGCGCAGCGGAAACACAGGCACGCTGCCAGGCCCGGCCCACCACTGTTTTCCGCGTGCTTTTGTGCCTAAAACTTTGAAGAACGCGGAGTTCGTGTTCGTCAGACACGACGACCAGCACCCTCCATTGCGCCTGCAGACATGTTGAAAATGGCCCTATCTCACAATGTTAAAGAATCCTTTAAAAAATTCCTGGATCCAGACGGTGATCCGGCTCATCCCCAAAATTTAATCAGTTCTTCCTTGTACCATTTCCAACAATGCCTGAAAGTTTCATCGAAATCCATCCAAAACTTTTTGAGTTATCTTGCTAACCAACAGACAGACAAACAAACGTGGGCAAAAACATTACCTCCTGCGGCCTGGCGGAGGTAATAAACAGCCTTATCAGTTGAATGAGCTGACTTGAAACCAAACTGATTATCATTTGTCCACAGATAATCCTCAGTTCTATTCAGGAGTAAACCCTCTAACAATTTAGATATAACATTTGCAACAGCTATAGGTCTGTAATTGTTCATGTCAGACAGACTAGCACACTTGTTTTTCACCAAGGGAATAATAACAGAATCTATCAACATATCTGGCATGTAACCATGAACAAGCATACAGTTAAAACACAATGACAACAGAATACACAAACTGAAATCAGCATTAATAAAGCATTAACTAGTGAGACAATCTGGGCCAGCTGATTTGCCTTTCTTAAGAACTTTGATCAGTGAAACAACTTCAACAGGAGTAACAACAGAAATATCAAAGATATCAAACATGTCATCATACAGGTGAACATCACGCATAACAGAATCCTTCATAGAAACATTCTTAACTGAGTTGAAAATGGCTTCATAGTGACATTTCCACTTTTCAGCAATATTAGCATCACCAGTCACACCATCAATGGTGTTTGATCTAACAGACTGGGAAGAACTCATACGCTTCATTTGTTTCCAGAATTCTACCATGTTCAGTTCACTCATATGACTAGCTAACTGGTCACATTTGATATTTTCTTCATTGCGCCTACATGCACGTAGAGCATATTTGAATCTAGCCCTACAACTTTTCATGTTATCAAATATTGGACCGTAACGTGGTTTGCTATTACTCCTCCACCACAAGAAAGCATCCCGAGCAGCTGTGTGAGCCTCGCTAACATCATCATTCCAGCCTGGGACGTTATATTGGGTGGATACATTGTGACTAGGAATGCATTCACTCACAAAAATTTAAAACACCAACAATATCACCATAAAACCTATCGATATCATCCTTGTGGGCCTCACAATTACGGTCCTGACACCTAATGGCATCTGTAGGAACGCGGATGTTACAGAGTTTCCTACGAGTAAGTTCCTTGTACCTGGACAAATTAACGCTGTAACATCACGCCATTTGTATATCCTACTACCTGCTGTGGCCGAGGAAGCTCCCCGAGAGCCACTTACAACACTAGATACCTCAATATCCACAGATAAAGGTAAATGATCGGAACTCACATAACCATACAGAACTCTGATGTTGGACACATTATCATGACCCAAGGATGTAGTCACACAGTGATCAAGCCATGATGTAGAACCATGGGCCATGCTAACATGAGTAAAAGTATCACCTGGTAAAATAATCCTGTCCGAGATATATAAAAGAAAATCTCTCACAAAAAGACAACAATTCATTTCCAAAACTACTTGAACGTAATATATTAGCACTGAAGTCACCAAGTATATACACATATGGAGTTGGAAAATCCTCAGTGATTTGTTTAACAAGACTCATGTAATGCAAATATTCATCCAAGTTTTCAGCACTATCACATGGGAAATATACACACAATATAAGACAGTGAAAGTCACCCAGGTTGACTTCAATACCTGTAACTCTTTCACACTCATAAGTTTTCACAACACAACGGTCAGCAAGCGACTTCCGCCATAGGATACCAACGCCGCCATAGGGGCGACCTAAAATGACACGTTCTTCTGTATCCATAAAAGAAACACCTTGACCTGTAAAATCACCATGTATTCTGCTCAAAATAGACAATTCATGTTTAAACAAACAGTGTTCCTGCAACAACACAATGTCATGGTTATCACATAAACTGGAGAGCTCATTAGTTGAAGTTTTTACATTCTGACAGTTGAATGAACATATTCTTAGGTTGGTCCTACTACTAAATGGATATGTTGACAAACAATAATAATCACAAATAGTTCATTTCTTCTCAAAAAACTGTCTATAGTATAAACCAGATGGCCACACATTTTTTCCAAGCAACTTCTTGCTACAACTGGCAGGACATGCAGTGCAACGTATGCACCTTATTCCTGAGGGCGCTGCTGTAGAAACGATTGTGGGCGCAACTTCCGGTTTTGGTTAAATCAGTCAGCAAAAGTGGCGTAGTGAGGCATTCAAGATAGCGTTTTTAAAAGTTTTTCAGACACGGGGAGAACATGCAAACTCCACACAGACCAGCAGTGATCTGTGTGGAGTTTGTATGTTCTCCCCATGTCTGCGTGGGTTTACTCCAGGATTTCTCCGGTTTCCTCCCACATGCCAAAAACATGAAAGTTAGGTTAATTGGCATCAAACTGGGGATTCTAAATTGTCCTTAGGTATGACTGTGAGAGTGAATGGTTGTCTGTCTCTCTGTTGGCCCTGCGATGGACTGGCAATCTGTCCAGGGTGGACCCTGCCTCTTGCCAAAAGATGCTGGGATAAGCTCCAGCCCCCCCCCCCCCCCCCCAACCCGAAAAGGATTAAGCAGAAGAAGATGGATGGATTTTAATGTATAGTCCACAT
Organism: Pholidichthys leucotaenia; assembly: GCA_020510985.1. NCBI lineage: Eukaryota > Metazoa > Chordata > Actinopteri > Cichliformes > Pholidichthyidae > Pholidichthys > Pholidichthys leucotaenia. Next base: position 26,970,439 of record CM035843.1, read on the forward strand.
ACGTGTTTTGCACTCAAGTGGCAGCTAATTTCAGCACTTGTAGTTTTTGTATTTTTTGAATGTTTTGGCATAGTTTTGGCACCCGTTGCTGATGTTCGTGGTCGTGCCATAGACTATAAATGGAGGCTTCTCACTGGCAGTGTGTAGATCATGCACTGAAAACTAACAAGGACTGTTGGTGTGATCGGTGGTACAGATGCAAGAGCACCAGGTATGTTTTCACTTGTATGAATGTCACAGATCTGACGTTTATGCGTCATATATGTCACCGAATGCAAGGCTGCATGAAGAAAAATAATGAATAAAAAAATTGGAACAGTTTGTTTCCTAAGGCTCAACGATTTAAGAAAGACATCAAATAGGTGGGGGGGTTTTGCATTTGTTGCACTGCCTTGGAACGATATGGACTTAATATTAGCAGCTTCAGCATGCATTAATTTTTTTAATTATCACAAAATATAGATCAATAAAATTTTGAACAATTGTCAGAAAAGGTCTGTACGTGTTAAGTTAAATAAGCTGTGACGACTAGGTCTCACCACTCTTATGATTGTATGTGTAACTGTATTACTTGTGTAATATTGTAAATGTTAATTTGACTGTTTCTAAAGTGCACATTATGGTATCTGTCTGTGACTAATTGAATGCCCTTTGTGAGATATTGTACCGCTAATTATTTGGGTAAAAACAATTGATAATTAATTATTCCCATACCTTGGCCAACATGTTCCTGTGGGTGTCCGGGCAAAAGACTCTATCAGAGGGTGAATGCCTTTTAAAGGACACCTGCAGGAAGGATGCATGCTATAGTGAGTTATAGGGGAGATTTAGATTTGTAAATAGGGCTTAAATTATTTATTAAGTTATTTATTGAATTGTTTATGGTGTGTTATGTATATTTATTCTATTTATTAGCTGGGGAAAATATGATGGACTTTTAGATATTAATGGGTATGTGTAAGGTAAAGGAAAATGTTATTGTTTTACCTGGGATTTGGTATGGTCGTAATTAGCTTTAATTATCTCTGAGAATATATAAACAGGTGACGTTTAATTGTAGAGAGGAGATGTTGGATATAAAGACTGAGAGATGCTCAGTGTGGTTCATTGGCGAACGTATTCTGGATGTCGGTATCGACTTGTTTACCTGAAAGACTGGAGTTATTAAAATAAAGAGAATTGAAGACTGTTGGCCTCGCCTCCGCTTTCCACACACCAGTTTCACATTTGGTGGCAGCGGTGGTCCGTTCCCGGGACGTCGTAGCGTTTGGTGGACGGAGGAACTAATGTCGAGAAGGAAGGCGAGGCAGGAGGGGCAGCCTGAGCCACACGCAGGCATGGCGGCTGAGGGTCCGGGAGTCAGCGGACTGGGTGAACTCGAGGAGTTATCGGGCTTGGTGAAATCTCTGATGCGTTCGCTGACTCTCGGAGATCACCGGATGGAGGAGGAGGCCGCTGTTCAGGACCGGAAGTGGCAGACTGTGGAACATAGATATAAAATGCTAGATTGGCAGTAGGTCACTGGAGCGCGAGATTTCCGGCCGCCATATTGGTACAGGAATCGCAACAAATCCACAGCTCAGCTTAACGCACAACACTCTGATTAAGTCTTCATTTGTGTCACCATGGGATGAGACGCTGGGTTTTCCGGCGCTCAGACCATGTCCCTCCTCATCGCTGTCTCTCAGTGGGCAGCGTCTCTGCGGGCTCCCAGCTGTCAGTGTTACAGGACGGCTGGGGCCCAATTAATCCTCATCAGCTGAGGCGCTGCTAATGAGGATAAAAAGGAGCAGCTTCGATCACTCGGGGCTGTGACTTAAGCACCGTTAGGCTGGAACCCTTACGGTAAGTGTCGAGTATTTGTTTTTAAATAATTTAATGGCGTGTTGTCAAAAATAAAGGTAAAAACTCTGATTTTCATTTGGGAGGTCACTGATTTCTGTACATGCATGACTGCCATGAGTGTAATATACTGTATATTGTAATTCAGTATCGATAGTTATGGCAATATTTCTCATGTGATATTAGTATACAGTGTTACATTGTGTTCTTTGTTACTGGGTCAGTATTGGTAGCCAATATTATCAACAATGAACTTTGGGTTCTTGTAACTAGTTTAGTAGTTACTCAAATAGCGTGAGGATAGTTTTTCTATTTCCTGTATACACTTGGCCTAATGAAAGATTTAGGTTTATCAAACAGTCTTTACACAATAATTACACATGTGTACAAACATCTACCTCCTGTATCAGACCAACATCATGAAGGTTTGCAGATAGTAATTTACAGATATTGTGGCACATATGTCTGGTTCATATCTCCCACAAATGTATGGCTTATGTGGATTAGGGCTTCACGTCTGGAGGAACAAAGTCTGGATCGACGGGGGCCAACAGGAGATGTCGAGGAGGTGTGAAGTCAGACCCTTGTCTCAGAGAGGAGGCCCTGGGGGGGATCCCTGGAACATCGGAGAATAAGACAATGGTGAATCTTCAGAGACTTGCATTGATTAAATGTTTGCAGAAGCACCATGTGACTTGAGTTCTTAATCCCCCCCCGGAGGTATAAGAATGTGATGTGACATGATTCTGCCTCTTCTTTCTATTTGAGAATGTTGGATGATTGTTCTGCAATAAAGCCGAACCTGAGGAATGAACTCAGTCTCATCATTGAACACAACTTCCACAATGTTATTTGAAAATTGAAACTTTACAGATAGAATTTCACATTTGTCTATTACAGGGAGGGGGTACAAGAAGATCTGGTGATGATTAATGCAGTCATATCTCATAGACATTACCATTTCTGTCTTATATTACATTTTGCCTGACATTACTATAAATATTTACTATGATGGATAGGAGGGGACAGGGTGGATATTACGTGTGGTGATGACGACGCTGGGCTCTGGCTTAAATTAATAAAGCCTACATCTACTGCTTTAAACTATGTTTTGATTCAATTAACACTTCACCTCACTTTGCAATTGAGATGAGCTTGCTGCTTTCATGTTGAGTGCATTATTCTATGCAATAAATTTGTAATGAACATTGGTGTATTGTATAAATTTGTTATGTGGGCCTAAAATCAATAAGAATTTCAAATTGGTTTTAAACTGCTCTACAGATCTAGGTAGATGGTGGTTGGGGGGGGGGGGGGTGTATGTCTGTCTAGTTAAATGAAACTTGAATAATTTAATTTTTTTTTTCTCTTTATTTCAAAGTTGACATCTAGGCCAATTTGTATAGCACAGGCTGAAATATTTCTTTAAACATTTTTGACAATTGGGGGGGGGGCAATAAGCTGGTTGCCTGGGGTGGCAAATATAACAAATACAGCCCAGGACAAAGTATGAATTAATCAATTTCGGCCATATATTTATGCATAAATGGCCACAATGAAAGAGGTAGGCTTCATTATTAATCAGGGGGTATGGTAACTTCTTTTTCAGCTCATTTGACAGTTCTTGATTGAGACACTGCAAAATGCCATAATTTAATAATTATGAAGCTCTTAAACACCTATTTATGCAGATTATGCTGAAAGTAAACCACTATGCGCTGTGTTGTACTGTGTTGTAAACATGTTCACTGAAGCCTGTCAAACGTTTAACAAAGGAGAATGACCCAAGCAGGTGTCTGCACTGGACCACAGGGATGTGCTACACATATCCTGTACCAAGATGGTGGACGTGTGTCACGCCACCGCAAGCACGGACTGGCCAGAGCTGCCAATCTAGCCTTTTATATCTGTGCTGTGGAAAGTCATATTTGTCGGATGGAGTTGCAGGTGGCGGAGCTGAGAGGAGTACGGGAGCCGGGCGGAGCATGGTGGTGACGTCAGCGCTCCGGGGGAGGACCCCAGGGTGACGGCCAGTCGGGTCGGCCCGCAGGAGGAAGATTTGCCGCTGCAGGTGCAGCCAAGGAGACCGCGAATGCACCACGAACCCAGGCTGAATCCTCTCTCTTCCGAAGATGACATCGAGCACTACCTGACAACGTTCGAGAGGATCGCCACAGTCTGCTGCTGGCAGGAAGAAGAGTGGGCTATCCATTTAGCTCCTCTACTCACAGGTAAAGCACGAAGTGCGTACGTACTGATGGATATTGCTGATACGAGTAATTATAAAAAACTGAAGGAAGCCATATTGAGCAAGTATGAAATTACATCCGATACTTACAGGAGAAGGTTTCGTGCTCTGGACACTTATCAGGACAAAACCCCTCGTGAGCTATATGTTCGTTTAAAAGACCTGTTTATTAAATGGATTAAACCGGAGACCGCAACGGTAAAAGACATTATGGAAATTATAATTTTGGAACAGTTTCTAAGGATGGTGAGTCCGGAACTGGGAGTCTGGATACAAGAGCGGGACCCGAAGACTGCAGAGGACGCTGCTCATCTGGCGGAGGTTTTTCTGTCAGCCAGGTCTGGGAGCAGGAGAACTACTCTTGGCCGTGACAGATCTTTCACCACAGGGAGTGAGTTTAATGAGGGTGAAAGGGGTGGTCCAGCTCGAAATAAGTTGTATTCCAGGCGCAGTCAGATCACGAATAGCAGATTTGATAAAAGCAAAAAGTCACGTGTTGCAAATAAAGATATACGTTGTTAACAGTGCAATAAAATCGGTCACACACAATATTCATGCCCTGCCATAAAAAATGAGAAACCGTCACTATTATGCTCAGTTCCTAGACCCACTTGTTCAGCCTCAGTGCACAGTGGAGTGTATAAAACAAGTGTTGCTGTATGGTCAGCGTGAAGAGGCCCTATTAGACTCTGGTTGTTTTCAAACAGTGGTGCTACCTAGTTTGGTCCCTAGGGACTTGTGGAATGAGTCTAAAATAAATATCAGTTGTGTCCATGGGGATAAAAAACTGTACCCGACCGCTGAGGTTTATTTAACAGTAGGGGATCAAACCTATCTCCTTCCTGTAGCTCTTGTGCCTGATTTGCCGTATCCCGTTATTCTTGGCAACGATGTTCCAACTTTGTTGGACATCATACAACAGGTTAGAGAGGAACAAATGGAGAGACAGGCAGGTGGTGCTGTTGAGCAGAGAGTAAACACACCTGTGGTGAAAAACTGTAATATGGTGACAACCAGGTCACAGAGGGCTGCCAATACTCTTCAGGAATTACCATTTTATGATTCTGAGAGGCAGGCCCTATTAAGCAACCCAAATCCAAGGCTCAGAAAAGAAGAGATAAGGTGTTAGCTTCTGTAAAGAACTTGGGTGAAGAAACACCACAATTAAGCCAGTCAGTAGAGTTTGACATCCCTCCTGACATGGCTACATTGCAGAAGGCTGACCCAACACTTAAACCTTGGTTTGATAAAGTCTCAGAGATTGAGGGTGTGAAACAGGGTAGAATGGATTGTTTGGCTGAGGCCATGTATGTCATAAAAAAGTGCATTTTGTACCAGCAACAAGGTGAAGTTATGGCCATAGCTTTACCACAGGACCTCACACCAAAAATTATGGAACTGGGACATGTTATCCCTTGGGCAGGGCACGACATGCTCAGTATGTCAGATTACAGCATCTAGGGGAGTAGCCCGTGCCCAACTGCAACCATTACCAATCATTGGAACACCTTTTGATAGAATAGGGATGGATGTAGTTGGCCCCCTAGAGAGAAGCTCCTCTGGTAATAAATACATTCTGGTAATTTGTGACTACGCTACTCGGTACCCAGAAGCCTTCCCCCTGAAATCTATTAAGGCTAGGCAGGTTGCCAACTGCCTTATTCAGTTATTTTCAAGGGTAGGCATACCCAGAGAAATTTTGACAGACTGTGGAACAAATTTTTTGTCAAAACTGTTGCAGCAAGTGTATAAGCTGTTGGGGATTAAGGGCATTAAGACTACCCCTTATCACCCTCAGACTGATGGACTAGTGGAGCGATTCAATCAGACTCTTAAAAATATGCTGCTGAAATTTGTCTCTGAAACGGGCTCAGATTGGGATCAATGGGTACCCTATTTACTGTTTGCTTACCGGGAGGTGCCCCAGGCTTCAACAGGGTTCTCACCTTTTGAACTGCTTTATGGCCGTCCGGTGAGGGGCCCACTGGACTTATTAAAGGAGCACTGGGAGAGTCCGAGTGATCAGGACAATGTGGTCTCTTATGTGATTAAAATGAGAGAAACTGGATCTAATGACTGCTTTGGCTCAGGAACACATAAGGACGGCACAGGCCAAACAAAAAACTTGGTATGACAAGAAGGCCAGAAAAAAGGGTTTTTCACCCAGGACAACAAGTTTTGTTATTGTTGCCCTCGTGTGACAGCAAGCTGTTGGCTCGATGGCAGAGGCCATATGAAATTTCTAAAAAATTAAGTTCAGTGACATATGAACTATATATGCCTGACAGGAAGGTGAAATATCAGACCTTCCATATTAACTTATTGAAAGAGTTTCAGCAGCCTGGTCATCAGCAGCAGCAACCTGCTCTTCAGGAGACACAGCATCTCTTGATTTGTGCGACGGAAGTGGATGAGGAGAAGGAACAATCCTTTCCCACAAATGTGTCAGAGCCTTGTTCATTTCAACTGTCTCATTTGCAGGTGGATCAGCGGAGAGAGTTAGACATTGTTGGATCCAGATTTGTCTCTAGAGAGACCTGGTTTCACCGCATTGGTACATCATAAAGTACATTTGAAAGAGGAAGCTGTTCCACATAGGAAATCTTATAGGATCCCGGAACGATTGGTTCCAAAAATGAAGCAGGAGATAGACCTGATGTTGCAGCTGGGAGTGATTGAGGAGTCAGTCAGTCAGTGAGTGGTGTAGCCCGATTGTGCTGGTACCCAAAAAGGACGGCTCTTTGAGATTTTGTATTGATTTCAGATATCTCAATTCAGTGTCCAAATTTGAGTCATACCCCATGCCCTGGATTGATGAACTGTTAGAGAAAGTGGGCAGGGCTAGGTTTATTTCTACACTGGACCTATGCAAGGGGTATTGGCAGGTGGCATTGGCACCAGAAACAAGGGAACTTACAGCCTTTAAAACCCCTTATGGCAGTTTCCATTTTAGGGTCATGCCATTTGGCCTTCAGGGGGCACCTGCAACTTTTCAGCGGCTGATTGACCAAATATTAAGGAGGGTATCAAACTTTGCGGCTGCCTATCTGGATGATGTGGTCATCTATAGTCAGACCTGGGAAGAACATGTGGTACACCTTAGGCAGGTCCTTCAGCTGATTAAGAGGGCTGGACTGACAATCAACCCATGCAAATGCGCGTTCGGACAGCAGCAGGTGGAGTACCTGGGACATGTGGTTGGTCAGGGGGTCATTAGACCACGAGCAGGTAAAGTGGATGCCATCCGGACCTACCCTGTACCTACCACTAAGAAAAAGGTACGATCATTTATGGGAATGGTAGGATGGTATAGTAAGTTCATCCCCCACTTTGCTGAAAGAGCTGCAGTATTGACTGACCTCACCAAGGCTTCAGCACCTAATAAGGTAAAATGGACAGAGGAATGTGACGGAGCGTTTGAGGATTTGAAGAGGGCTATTTCTGGGGGGAAGGTTCTCTACAGTCCAGATTTTGCTCGTCCATTTATCTTACAGACAGATGCATCAGGAGTTGGCATTGGAGCAGTACTTCTCCAGGAGGAGAGGGGAGAGAGACACCCAGTACTGTTCTTGAGCCGAAAATTGTTGGACCGGGAGACAAGATATTCTACAACAGAAAAAGAATGTCTTGCCATGAAATGGGCAATAGGGTCTCTGAGGTACTATTTATTGGGGCGTCATTTTGTGTTGGAGACAGATCATCGGGCCTTACAGTGGCTGGACAGGATGAAGGACGTAAATAGTCGTCTCACAGGGTGGTATGTGTCCCTTCAACCGTATGATTTTACTGTTCGGTATGTGGCAGGGAAGACCAACCTTGTGGCAGACAGCCTCTCAAGAATACATGACTCTTAGGAATACTGTATTCTCGGGAAAGGGGGGAGGATATGTGACAACTAGGTCTCACCACTCTTATGATTGTTTGTATGTGTAACTGTATTACTTGTGTAATATTGTAAATGTTAATTTGACTGTTTCTAAAGTGCACATTATGATATTTGTCTGTGACTAATTGAATGCCCTTTGTGAGATATTGTACCGCTAATTTTTTGGGTAAAAACAATTGATAATTAATTATTCACATACCTTGGCCAACATGTTCCTGTGGGTGTCCGGGCAAAAGACTCTATCAGAGGGTGAATGCCTTTTAAAGGACACCTGCAGGAAGGATACATGCTATGGTGAGTTATAGGGGAGATTTAGATTTGTAAATAGGGGTTAAATTATTTATTAAGTTATTTATGGTGTTATGTAGATTTATTCTATTTATTAGCTGGGGAAAATATGATGGACTTTTAGATATTAATGGGTATGTGTAAGGTAAAGGAAAATGTTATTGTTTTACCTGGGATTTGGTATGGTCGTAATTAGCTTTAATTATCTCTGAGAATATATAAAAGGGTGATGTTTAATTGTAGAGAGGAGATGTTGGATGTAAAGACTGAGAGATGCTCAGTGTGGTTCATTGACGAACGTATTTTGGATTATGGATGTCGGTATCGACTTGTTTACCTGAAAGACTGGAGTTATTAAAATAAAGAGAATTGGAATTGAAGACTGTTGGCCTCGCCTCCGCTTTCCACACACCAATTTATCACAAGCATTTAATTTCGGGGTAAAATGAACCGCTGCAGTTGTCTGTTTTACCCCGACATTAAAGCACCCAAGCACAGTGTTGTGGTTCCTTGTGGCTCTGACTAGATTCTACATCTGCTCTAAGGTAAATTTGATTATGTCCAACATATTTTAACAAAATGCATCCAACTTTATTGCGGTGGAGCCATTGATATATCTCAAAGCTTTTATTTGTTTACAGTGTTGGCATCTTAGCAGCAGAGCTAACTACCGGGACTACTGTCTGCCAGGCTACTTTTTAAGGTCATTGTCATGGTCTGAACGCTGATATTGTCCGCGCTCGGGTCATGCAGTGTTTTCCTCCCGTTCAATGTTTGTTTCCTTGTGGCCCTTCCGGGCTTTTATTCTGACAGCGTCTCGGCGGGGCTTCCGGCTGTCAGAGCCGAGCTCCGCGATGACAGCTGGACTATATTGCACTAATTAGCTCCCATTGTTTAATTAATCCTCTAAGCCCTATTTAAGGGAGCAGCCGAGGTTACTCCGGGCTGCGACCTCACACACAACGTTGGTTTTCCACGGCATTGGATTGGAGTCCCTAACCCCGGCTCCAGTCACTCTCTTCTTCCTTGGTTTTCCCAGTAAGTTTACTACTGTACCTGTGTATTGTTGCTGTGCCTTTGCTGAAGTCTTTACTCGCGTTTGCCCCACGTGGCTCATTATTTTGTATCGTGTGCCTTGTATTAATAAATATGCAAACTCATTGGCTGCCTATAGCATCTCATTGATGGTCTGCGAGGGCCATCCCATGACAGTAGGTCGCAGCCCAAACGAGATGCCGGTGACTGAGTTTGCTTTATTTGGGCTTGTAGTTTTCCCTTTCTTTTTCACGTACCAATGTGCTGGGAGATGGCGTTGCCACCCAAGGGTTATGCCATGAGCTTGGGCTATGAGCTAGTGATGGCCCTCATCGAGATTGATGGGATCCTTTCTGGTGCTCGCAATCACCCCATCCCCAGCAGCTCACGCTGGTACCTGGACCTCGCAGAGGCAACCATTAACCGCCATCCTCGCTACGCTGACCACCCTGAAATCACGGCGAGGATGGCGGAGATCTCAGCACTCCGGGAGAAGCTCCGTGGACTGGAGGGAAACTCCGGCAGGAAACTGAAGGGGAGGTATCCTCGCCTCGGGATCCCATTCCTGTCACCCGTCCAGCCCAGGAGTTTACTCCACCCAAATGCCATTCCCGGCGGAGGAGGACATCAGCCGGGATTCCCTCGGCAAAGCCTCAGCGAGAACCCCATCCAGATCCAGTTCCGGGTAGCTGCATGAACTCTGTCTCCCAGCAGCTGTAGCCTCTGCGACACGTCAGAGGGGTAAAACAGCAGCCTCCTCCGGGTTGTATGTTCCTCATCCCCGGACCAGCTCGGCTGCTCTTCCTTCTGCCTCGACGCTCTCCCCAGCTGCTGTGAGCTCCATGAATCCGACTCCCGCTGTTCCGGTGCAAGCGACTCCTCCTCGTCTTCCCGGGGGCGCCTTCTGTCACCATCGAAAGGGGGAAGGGAAGAACCAAGCCCGCTACAGCAGGCACCATCGGCCCTCTGGAGGAAAGGCAAGTGCAATTTCATTCTTCTCCTCCTTATTGTGATTTGCCGTGTCTAACTCCTGAGGGTGGAGTTCGGGGTTCAGTCTCCTGAGCTTCCTTCACCTGCTGTAGCCTGTAATTATGAACCTGCTACTTCTGTCTCCTTCCCCTGAGTGTTCCCCGGTGCCAGGACTACACCGCCGGACGAGGAAGGAGCCTGCAGCTCTGGAGAGCCTGGTTCCAGCCACGACACGGGCAGAGGAGGAATGCGGACTGCCAATTGGAGCCTGCGCCGACAACCAAGCATCCCCGGGTCTTCACGGAGGAACAGTCCGACCCAGCAGGTCACGGATCCCCTGCCACCATGCCGTGCAGGCCTTTGGCATGGACGTCAGCGTCAGGGAATCCCCAGACTGTGGATACCATCATGCTGGCTGCAGAGTCCGCCGCAGTTGAGTGGGAACCAGAAGTGGATCTTCAAATTGCTGAACCTGGATCACCGAAGTCCTGGACAGCGGTGGAACCCGAGATCAGGCAAATGGTCTATTTTGTGTTCCTTTCTATTCTGGAGCATTATTGTCTGTCTCTCGGGGAGACGAGCCAGGTGCAGCCGTCCGCTGCATCAGAGCTCGTCTCGCCGGGCTCTGCCGCTCCGGTGATCCTGATCCCGGTTTTCTTTCTTCTCCTGAGCCTTCTCCCAGGGTCACCAGTGATGAGCCGGTTTTGGTCACTGTCCGGGAGGTTCTGGATTCGGGGTTGGAGGTCATCCCTGGTGCTGCTCCGGCCCAGTCGGGGTCCATCGTGGGTGCAGCTGTGACCCAATCGGGATCCGTCGTAGGTGCAGCGCGGTTCCGCTTGGGATCCAGCAGGAGCGCAGTGCCAGTCCGAGTGGAGTTCGGAGAAGGGGCTGCAGATCCTTCACTGTTCGACGCCGGACTGGTCCCTCATCTTTTCCCCGATCCCTTTCTCCCTCCATCGGGTGCCGCTGGGATTTCCCGTTTTCGGCTCGGCTTCCCCTCACTGTCCTACTCAGTAGGGAGGCCACCTCCGAGCTCTTCCCTTTGGTCCTGGTGGCCTATTGACGTGGGTCGGCCGCCTAGGAAACTGCTTCGCCGGTTCGGCGTTCTGGGTCGGCCACCCGATGGACTGGACTCTTTGTTTGGCAACCTGGTCCGGCCACCAGAGGTACTGCTTTCCCGGGACTGGGGTAGACTGCCCGAACATGTTCTGTTTCCCCTGCTAGCGATCTGGATGCAGGTAGACCTCCCGAACTGTTTTTTTTTTTTTTTTTTTTTTTAATTGTGCTCTGCCTGCCTGCATTCCTGTGAGTTTTTTTTCTCTCTTTTTGATTGTCTCCTCTGTAGTCTGAGAGATATGCTCTTTTGTTGCCTCTGCCCGTTTATTTGTACTTCATTGAACTGTCTGTATATCGCTGCTCTTTAGTGTTTTTTTTTTTGTCCTGTTTTCTGGTATTATTAGGGTACGTTATGTTGTGCCTGTATTTCTGTTCTGAGAGATGCTGTTTTTTTCCTTCCTCTATTGTTTGAGAGATGCTCTGTGGTTGCCTTCTGTTTATTTTGCCTGTATATCATGGTCTTTATGTATAGTATCGCTGTGTTATTGCATCCATTGTTCTGTCACTGTATTTTCACCTGTGCATTATGGAGTATATTTGTGGTTTTGTTTTGTTTTTTTCCATGCTCAGATTGTTGCACCATGTTCTTATTTTTTCTATATTTGCCCTTGTCATTTTTAGTGCCCTGTTCCCTTCCTTGTTTTTGTTTTTTTTTTGTTTTTTTTTTCCTCTGAGTGCTTTCACCTTTTTCCCTTTTTGTGGTTCTCGCCCTCCTGGCCTTTTCCCCCTCCGTCCACCCTGGGTGGGCCTTAGTAGCCTTCTGGGTGGGGGGGAGGCTTGGATGTTACATTGCGCCTAGAATGTGCCGTTCGGGGCGGGGGGGGTACTGTTATGGTCTGAGCGCTGATATTGTTCGCACTCGGGTCATGCAGTATTTTCCTCCCGTTCAATGTTTCCTTATGGCCTTTCCGGACTTTTATTCTGACAGCGTCTCAGTGGGGCTTCTGGCTGTCAGAGCCGAGCTCCGCAGTGACAGCTGGACTATATTGCACTAATTAGTTCCCATTGTTTAATTAATCCTCTAAGCCCTATTATATGGATGCCGAGAGAAACGCAATTTCATCTTGCCTGCACTACAGTTGTATGTACAGCAATATGACAATAAAGTTTGATTTGATTTTGATTTGATTTGATAAGGGAGCAGCCGAGGTTACTCCGGGCTGTGACCTCACACACACAACGTTGGTTTTCCACGGCATTGGACTGGAGTCCCTAACCCCGGCTCCAGTCACTCTCTTCTTCCTTGGTTTTCCCAGTAAGTTTACTCCTGTACCTGCGTGTATTGTTACTGTGCCTTTGCTGAAGTCTTCACTCGCGTTTGCCCCTTGTGGCTCATTATTTTGTATCATGTGCCTTGTATTAATAAATATGCAAACTCATTGGCTGCCTATAGCATCTCATTGATGGTCCACAAGGGCCATCCCATGACAGTCATCTTCTCATCCCTCCATAGTCGTGGGAAGTGGTATGATTATATTACTGTTTTTGAGGTGCAAAAGGCCATGTTCCCGCATTTTTGATGTTGACGTCACTGTTTTTTAACAAGGAAAAGTGTCCCATTTCTGTGACAACCCCACTTTTTAAACTAGTACCGGAAGTTGCGTCCATAATTCACGCCACCACCCCACTCACACAAACAAGAACATAGAACATAAACCATATAAATAACTATACAACAGAAGGAGTACTTTGAAGAGCTGATGAATAAAGAAAATGAGAGAGAGAGAGAGAGAGGAGGATGGATGAAGGAAAGATGCTGATCAAGGATTAGCAAGGCAGAAGTGAGGGCAGCTTAGAAGAGGATGAAGAATGGAAAGGCGGTTGGTCCAGATGACATACCTGTGGAGGTATAGAGATGTTTAGGAGAGATGGAAGTGGACTTTTTAACCAGATTGTTTAACACAATCTGGGAGAATAAGAGGATGCAAAGTGTTTTGGAACCAATTTTCAAGAACAAAGGTGATGCTCAGAGCTGTAGTAATTACAGAGGCATAAAGTTGATAAGCTGTAATATGAAGATATGGGAAAGAGTTGTTGATGCCAGGTTAAGAGGAGAGGTGACAATCAGTGAGCAGCAGTACGGTCTCATGCCAAGAAAAAGTACTACAGATGCTATGTTTGCTTTAAGAGTGCTGATGGAGAAGTATAGAGAAGGTCAGAAGGAGTTGCACTGTGTCTTTGTGGATCTAGAGAAAACATATGATAGGGTGCCAAGAGAGGAAGTGTTGTACTGTATGAGGAAGTCAGGAGTGGCAGAGAAGTATGTGAGGGTTGTGCAGGATATGTATGAGGACAGCAAGACAATGGTGAGGTGTGCTGTAGGAGTGACAGATGGGTTCAAGGTGAGGGTGGGATTACATCAGGGATTGGCTCTGAACTCCTTGTTTGCCATGGTGATGGACAGGCTGACCGACAAGGTCAGGCAGGAGTCTCCTTGGACCATGATGTTGGCAGATGACATTGTGATTTGTAGTGAGAATAGGGACCAGGTGGAAAAGAACCTGAAGCGGTGGAGGTATGCTCTGGAGAAGAGGAATGAAAGTTAGTAGAAGCAAGACAGAATATATGAGTTTGAATGAGAGGGAGGCAGGTGCAATGGTTAAGATGGAAGGAGTAGCGGTAGTGAAAGTAGATGATTTTCATTGGGAGTAACTGGGAGGGACATGATTTGAAATGAGTATATCAGAGGGACAGCTCAGGTTGAGCGGTTTGAAGACAAAGTAAGAGAGGCAAGGCTGAGATGGTTTGGACATGTGCAGAGGAAGGACAGTGGAGATATTGAACAAAGGATGTTAAAGATGGAGCTTCCAGGCAGGAGGAAAAGAGGAACAACAAAGAGAAGATTCATGGATGTAGTGAAGGAGGACATGGAGAGGGTTGGTGTTAAAGAGGAAGATGCATGGCATAGGGTGAGATGGACACAGATGATCCGCTGTGGCGACCCCTAAAGGGAGCAACTAGAAGAAGAAGAAGAAGAGTGCAAGGTTTAACCAAAGAGTGATGCCCTTGCTGAAAACTGCACCTATGGAGCACTTCATGATAAGCTAATAAGAGATTGCACTGTGGTTGGACTGAGATACACTAGGTTAGCAGAACAGATGTAGTTTGACACAAACCTGACGATGGAAAAAGCTGTAAACATGACAAGACAGTCAGAAGTGATAAAACAGCAGCAAACAGATCTTAGAGGAGAAAATGAAATTGAAATTGATGTAGTGTCAAAGAAGAATTGGAAACAACAGAAGACGCCAGAGACCCCTCATCAATCAAAACACACATACTGTATGAAAAAGGAAAGACATCAGCTGATTGCCAACCATGTTACAGATGTTAAAAAACACCATTTCATGGGAAATGACAATGTCCAGTAAGAGAGGGAACATGTAATTCATGTGGAAAGAAAGGCCATTATAGTAGTGTGCAGATCAACAAAAGCAGTGCATGTGCACTGTGCAGAAACGGCCAATGCTGAATTACCTATGTTTTTAGGTACTGTAGATGCAGGCTTAGACCCATGGTATACAGACCTATCAGAAATCATAAAGTTTAATTTAAAATCAATACAGGAGCAGATGTTATTGCCATTCCAACCGAGACATACTACACTCTTGAAGAGAGTAACACACATTTGGGTTAATCAGACAAACCAATATTTGGCCCAGGTTGTAAGCCACTTTCTGTGTTAGGCGGGTACAGTGAGTTAATACGCTAAGGGGACCAGGTGATACATGAGGAGGTATATGTTGTTGAGGACTTACGTGTTGCACTGTTAAGCAGACCTGCTAGTGTAACACTAAGGCTAGTGTACAGAGCTGACAACATAGATAAGTTCAGGATAGAAAAGGCCTACCCAAAATTGTGTCAGGGCTTAGGAATGATGTAGCAGCCATATTCCATTAAACCTATGCCAGACGCTAGTCTCTTTTCACTGGCAATGCCAAAACAAATTCCTATCCCTCTAATAGAAAAACTGAAGGCAGAGCTTGAAAGAATAGAACACATTGGAGTTATCTCGAGAGTAGAAGAGCCTACTGAACCGACAAAAAAATGGTTCAGTGCGAATCTGCATGGACTTTACCCCACTTAATGAAGCAGGGTGCAGAGAGAAGTACATACTGCCCTCTGTTGAGCAGACACTTGGGCTTCTTGCTGGAGCCCAGATTTTCAGTAAGTGGGATGCCGATAGAGGACTTTGGCCAATCCCGTTGTCACCCAAGTCTGCATGCTACACAACTTTCATCACTCCCTTTGGACGCTATCACTTTAATAGACTGTCTTCCTCAGAATAGTAAATCAGCTAGGGAAATTCATCCCAAATGTAGCGGAAAAAGACAAATCATCGAGAGACCTTTTGTCAAAGAAAAATCAGTGGGTATGGGACTGCACACAACAAATACAGCATTCCACCAACTGAAAAGTGATCTAACGTCACCACCAGTATTAACACTACATGACCCCAACAAAGAGCTCAAACTTTCAAGAGATGCTTCTTCATATGGTCTTGGAACAATTCTCCTACAGAAGGAGGGAAAAGAGTGGAGACCGGTAGCATACGCATCTCGTATCTCATCTATGACTAGGACAGAGCAGAGGTAGGCTCAGGTGGAGAGAGAGGCGCTTGGACTGACTTGGGGATGTGAACATTTTTGAGACTTCCTGATGGGGAGGCATTTTGCCCTAGAGACGGATCACAAACCTCTGGTTAGCCTGTTAGGTCCCCAACCACTAACAGAGCTTCCTGCTAGAATCCAGCGGGTCTGGCTCAGACTCATGAAGTACACTTACACCATCTCCCACATTTTTGGCAAAGCCATGCACACAGCAGACACCCTCTCATGTGCACCTGTCAAGCAGGAGACAGAGGCAAAAGAAAATGACAAAGACTTAATGAAAAACACAAACATCTATGTGGATGATATCATAAACAGCATGCCCTCCAGTTCCACATACATGATACATATGAGACAACAACTTCAAGAGGACAGTTTCTGCTCAGAGATCATGCTATTTTGCCAGAAAGGATGACCTGACTATAGCAAACTCACAGGTCTTTTGAAAGCCTATTGGCCAGAAAGAGCGGTCCTTACTGTGCATGAGGGACTGTTGCTCAAAGGGGCCAGACGAGTCATTCCCGCTGTAATGTGCAACTTTGTTCTAGACGCCTTGCACGAGGGACATCAGGGAATTACCCGATGCCGGGATCATGCCAGAGAGACTGTTTGGTGGCCTGGTTTGAGTAGCCAGCTGAACGATTTGATGTATCAAAGAACGCACCAACCCCGTGGAGCCATTAATGCCTAATGTGCTTCCAGAGAGGCCGTGGCAAAAAGTGGGGGCAGATTTATTCACACTCACTCAGAGCAACTACCTTATTGTAGTGGATTACTACTCAAGGTTTGTGGAGATTGCAACACTAACTCCTACATGCTCAGAAGATGTAATTGTGCATCTTAAGTCAATATTTGCCAGACACGGCATACCTGAGTTATTTTACAGTGATAATGGACCACAGTTCTCAAGTCAACAGTGGCATGGACTTTGTAGTAGGTTATGGGTTTGAACATGTGACCAGCAGTCCAAAGTTTGCACAAAGTAATGGGGAAGCAGAGTGTCACGTTCAGACAGTGAAATGTCTGCTCAAGAAAGCTTGTGATCCATATCTTGCTTTGTTAGCCTATAGAGCTACACCATTGTCAAATGGCTACAGTTCTTCTCAACTTCTAATGGGACAGAGGATTCGTACACCAGTACCCCAGCTTTCCTCTCTTCTCATACCAGATCTTCCCAGCAAGAGTATCGCTGGCAAAGAAAGGGAGAGAAAGTTAAAGGACACTTTTAGATTAAACAAAAGACACCATGTGAGAGACTTAAGACAGCTTATTTCAGGACAGCCAGTGTCTTATCTGGTGGATTGTTCCACAGGCACAGTCAGATGGAACAGACACCATCTTCCCCTACAAGAGACTGTCACTCAGGCACAGACACCCAACACACCAGCCCAGCCAGCTGAGTCTACTCAGGATTCCCCAGTTCAGCAAAAGTCCCCAAATCAGACTCCAGAGACTGGTGTGTCCATCCCTTTCACAACCAAGTCTGGCAGGGTGGTGATAAAACCTCACAAACTGAATCAGCAGTGAAACAGAAAAATGTTTTGTTTGTTTGAAATAGTCAATGTTCATAATATGTGCTTTAACAAGGGAAGTAACCTGTCATGATTCAACACAAGAGAGGCTCAAACGCAGAGCAACCCACCAGATGAACATTCAGACTCAGATGGTAAAAATTCACAACTTTAATGAAACTCACAAAACTCAAAATATACAAACAAATAAAAGTGCAAAACTAAGGAAGAGCGCAAATTAGACACAAACTTAAATCGACACAGAAACCACAAGAGCATGCTGGAACACACGCAGCCTGGGGGGAGAGAAAAGAGAGAGATGATTAGAGGCAAGAAACTCCAAACAGAGGACAATAAGAAGGGAGATTAAATCTTACTGCGTGGAGCAGAGGACCCGGCAGGGGACTCCTGCATGGGACCAGGGGAAGAAGGGTAAAGGCGGGTAACCTGGGTGGAGAATCCGATGTTTTCATGTAGACGTTCAGGCGAGTGCAACCAGCCCCAGAGAACACACCGCAGAAATGGGAGCAAACCTGAGAAGAAGAAGACACATGAGATGAGACACAGATCAACAAATGCCAACAACATAACAGTGGTTGTAGGGCAGCAATACCCAATGGTCCAGCGGCGCCATATCCACACATTGGAACTTAAATACGCTGGCGACCCGGAGAGCAGCAGGTGCAGCAAATCACGCAGGTGTGTTAGCCTTTCCGGAGCCGGGAAAACAGGAACAGGAGGGGAGGGGGAGTACGCTCGTCTGATCATCACATAACCACAGTAATTATTTTGAGTTTGAAGTAAACAAAAATGTTTAATGTTCATATAAATGTACATACATACAGCCTGTAAGGCTTTTGAAAAAAGGGAGATGTGGTGGAATCCAAGTGAATACTGCCATGCTTTTATTTTGAAGTGTTACTTTGTACTGAACAGGAAGTCACTGTGTGTTTGTGTATGAGGCTGTTGTTTTATGACAGCAAGTGAAAAAGCCACTGAGTTCTACCTACTGCCTGGTTTATTAAGTTCCCACACACAACAATCCACTGGACCGCTGTTTCTTCTGGCCATTCACCCAGGACCAGTTTGCCTTGGGAGACCCTACCGTAATGTTATCTATTGTTCATATGTTGTATTATGATTGGAGCTCTTATTTGTGTGGCACGGGGTAGTGGCTCCATAATCCGGTTCTGCCAACCCCGTGCGTATAAGAAGGGTTGCAGGTAGGGGGCGGTCTCTTCCGCCTTTGCCTCTGCTTGCGGTTAGGTGTGGCTAGGTGCACTGCACTCTGTATAAGAATAAGCATGTGTTCAGCTCCACTCCTGGTCTCCTCCTTGCCTCAAACTTCAGACATAATATTTTGGTGATGAGAAGAAAAGCCATGGAAGCATGTAGAGCACCAATTCGGCCATTCTTGGAGCTCCCAGGTGAGCCGCTTGTGCCGTGGCCTCTGTGGTACGAAGCCTTTAAAACGTATATGGTGGTGGATCTTGGAAGGATGGAGAAGCTGAAGGTGCATGCATTGCTTGTGCACAACCTGGGAATGGAGGGCCAGAGGATTTTGGGCATGCTTGGTGACGCGGACAATAATGAAGAAGTGGTCGAGCTAATGGCACGCCATTTCAGGGCGCCAGACAATGTCATCGTCCGGAGGATTAAATTCCAACAGTGCCGCCAACAGGTTGGCGATCCCATCCAGTGGTTCATATCGGACTTGAGGCAGCTGGCCGCTGAGTGTTGGTTCGGACTGTTAGAGGAAGAAATGGTCCGCGACCAGTTGGCGGAATACACCAACTGTGCTGCGGTCCAGTCTATGCTGCTTACATCTCCGGGTGAGTTGATGCTGGACAAGGCTGTCTAGTTGGCTCTCCAGCTGGAGGCAGCGGATAAGCTCACTTGGGAGCTACGTGAGCATCTGTCACCATGAGAGCTGGGATCCTCCATGGCTACACAGGTAGTGGACCTGGACAGCAATGGGAGTGTTGAGGATGACGCCGAGAGTGCCAACGCTGTACGGATGAGGTCTGCCCCAGGGAAGCCTAGGTGTATGGGCTGGGGGTCCACAAAGCACCACTACAAGGCCAGAGAGTTTGCGGCAAGAGAAAAGCACTGCAGCAAATGTGGCCGTCTGCATCATTACGCGAGGGTGTGCCAGTCAGTGGAACAAGATAGCCCATGCAAGAGTTCGACCCCTCACGATGGTGATTTGTACTGTGTCCCCGAGTACCAGTGGGTGCAAACATTGCACGGTAGAGTTGGATGGAGTACCGGTACCGATGCTGATTGACATGGGGGCCGAGAGTTCTCTGCTGAAGTGGGCTACAGTGCAACAATGTTTTCCCCACTACAGAATCGGAGGTGACCCAAGTCGCTTTGTGGTTATGGAGGAGGACGGTTGGCCACGGTGGGTACCGTCAGACTGACGGCTCGGTACAGGTTGGCAGAGATAGCCGATGTGGGGTTCGTCATGACGGCCTGCTGCATGAACATCATGCGCTGTAACCTTTTCTACGACCTCAGGTTTTCCATCAAGAGCGGCGCTGGGGAAGAGTGGTCGGACTGCGGATTGTGGGACCAACTGGTTCCAAGAGTACAGGACGATGCTGTGTGGGATGAAAGATTGTTCGGCACCCTGGAGAGTGGGCAGGACTTGTCCCGCTCAGGGTCACCGCAGGAGGGCCCCAGTGCCACTGTGCGAGTCGCCCTGGATGAGGGTACCGGATGGTACAGGGGAGTATCTGCGGCGACAAGCGATGCCCAGAGAATGGTCCCAGATGTTCCCGGAGCTCAGTCGACAGGGGCCAGTGGACATGGGGCCACATCAGCAGGGTCCGCAGTGGGTCTACAAGCAGTCGGAGCAGGACCGATTGGCACTGAGAGGGCGAGTGCCAGGCGGGAACACCGCAGGCCAAGCAAAGCCCTGCTTGGAGTCGCGAACTGGGTTCAGGCTCGGGCAGAGGCGAGGCCATGGCGGGTGCGAGCCAAGCGGCAGATGGAGAAGTACCAGGGCCTGCTGCAGGTGATGGACAAGTGGCAAGATGGGTATCTTCGGCTGGCAGATGGCATGTGGCAGCACCTTAACGAGTTACGGCATGCCCCAGGGAAGGCGACAAGCCGTGGCCCCAGACGAGTGGAGTGCCCGGTGGTGTGGAGGAGAAGACGCACCGGGACTGAGGTGACCAGCTGTGGCCTGGGAGGTGAGCCACCTCCAGGGGCAGATTGAATGTAAAAGGGTCTGGGGGGCTCACAGGAGAGGGGGGGGTCTTTTCCCCAAGCCGTGTATGTATATACGTTAATTGTTCTGAATGTGTGTTTATAGTTTTGGGATTATTTTGGGTTTTTGTCATTTTAGGTAACACGGCAGCAATTTTCTTTTCAGTATCTGGCGGCAGAATAATCCGCCTCGCCGTGTGGGGGGTAGGACGGCAGTCTACCCGTCCCCCCTAATTTTAGTTGTTTTGTGTGAATGTCATATGCCCCTTTTGTGATTTTAGTTCAGTTATGTTTAGCGGATGATTTGGGTTCCAAATTGGGGTGGGTTTTAATGGTATGTGTGTGTTTTGGACCTTTTCTATGGGGGGGGGGTGTAATGTAGTTATTTGTTGTTCATATGTTGTATTATGATTGGAGCTCTTTGTGTGGCACAGGGTGGTGGCTCCATATTCCGGTTCCGCCAACCCCATAAGTATAAGAAGGGCTGCAGGTAGGGGGGCGTTCTCTTCCGTCTTTACCTCTGCTTGCAGCTAGGTGTGGCTAGGTGCACTGCGCTCTGTATAAGGATAAACGTGTGTTCAGCTCCACTGCTGGTCTCCTCCTTGACTCCGTCAGACATAACACCTACCAGGGGCAAGTTGCCCCCGACAGCATAGCGCCTAGGATCATTTGGGCAGGTATTACATTTTATTCATAAATTACTTATTTTCTTTAAAATTCACAATTTGTTTCTAATATGTTTGAGATTTTTTT
This sequence comes from Pholidichthys leucotaenia, assembly GCA_020510985.1. Taxonomy (NCBI): domain Eukaryota; kingdom Metazoa; phylum Chordata; class Actinopteri; order Cichliformes; family Pholidichthyidae; genus Pholidichthys; species Pholidichthys leucotaenia. The sequence continues at coordinate 26,991,910 of CM035843.1, forward strand.
TGAATAAATTTGTGATTTTTTTCTAATTAATTCAAAATCTCTTATAAATTTGCAACTTTTTGTGATAAATTTGTGACGTTTTAGACAAAGTTGCACTGTCTTTATGTGCATTTGCATCATTGTATTTGTTAATTTACAACTATTTGTAATTTATCATTGCAGGTTTGTGAGGTTTTTCTCTTACATGTTCCAATCTGAGAAAAATAATAAAACATAAACTAACTACATTTAACCTCTAATATATTTCACATTATACAAAGAAACAGTAATGAATCAAATATTTCCTGAGCCAAAATATGATTTCAAACCAGATGAGAATGATTATCTAATCTGCATTCAGCTGAAAACAGTGAACTCAAAAGTATGAGTATAGGAATATGACCATATGTACCTGAGTAAAAGTATGCTTATTACAGGGCACTTTTTGCTCTTACTTGAGTAAAGGTAAACATGCTCTTTAATAAAACAACTTAGTAAAGTACAATTGTGGGGAAAAAAAGTTACTTAAATGAATGACTTGAGTACCTAGTTACTCCATACCTCTGGCTACACAGAGATAAAACTGTTAGAAAACTGCTTGTTTTAACTGTAAAAACTTATCTCGTTTTGTAAGTTTATATTTCTGTTTAATTATAGCTATGGTCATGAATACCCTTATAAACGGTTGCGAACACCGTATGAAGGATTTTTGGACCATTTCGTACAGTCTTCTTAAGGCAGCCGTGGGAGAATCCAGGGTTCGTAGACCGTTCGTAAGTTTGTGGCCAGGTCGATGATCTTGTCCAAGATTTTTACAAACGCCCCACGAAAACTCCTCATCGTAGAGCGGCCGTACAGATGCCATAGGAACAACATAAGAACTATGCAAGATGTTGGCCGTAAGTATGACACCACATATCCCCCGTAATAAGAAAACACATGAACTGTGCAGTATTGTAGCCTCGTTCAATAAATGCATTTGACTTTACTTCTCCATCGGTATTCTCTTAAACAGACTATATTTCAGGTTGTAAGGAAAATTAACTAACTTGATATGAATTCAAAAAACTAATATTACTCAAAAGTTTCTTAACAGTGACTTCCGGTTATGGCGGCCACGTAGGAAGACGTGTTTCACTCTACTCTGCTCCTAAAAATAAAAAGTCGGCAAATAACTCTCTCAATTGGAACAAAACCTATCCCAGCGTTTGGGCGAGGATATGCTGGTAAAGCCAAAGGCTGGAAAATCAGGTGGAGGAAAAAGTGAACCGCCGAAACAGTCCAAGTTAACGGACTTTCACGTTCGTGACGAAGCAGAAAAATCTCCAGATATGGCGGAGCAAGCTAGCGGCGGAGCGGTGACTGCTGGCGACGGCACAGGTGAATCAGAATCAGAATCAGAATCAGATTTATTGCCATTGTTCATGTAGTACACAAACTAGGAATTTGTCTTGGTGCAATGCTGCAACATTAAACATGATAAAATAAAAGAAATAAAAAACTATACATGCAATAAAGTGTAGAATAAGAATGAGTAATCCTAGTCAAAGCAGTTTTTAAATATATTAGTGAGCAGCAGATATTGCGGACACCACATAGTGCAGTCAGTAATGCAAAAAGAAAATGGTGATGATTGACATGAGTCTGGTTTAGCTGCTGTACATAGTGCACGAGAGTCAATAAGTCACTTAGTGTTCAGCAGTCTGATGGCAGAGGGGAAGAAGCTGTTCATGTGACGGGAGGTTTTAGTCTGAATGGACCGAAGTCTTCTACCTGAGGGGAGGGGGGCAAACAGTACGTGACCAGGTGTGAAGGATCAGCTATGATCCGGCCTGCACGCCTCCGGGTCCTGGAGAGATGGGAGCTTGCAGCCAATCACCTTCTCAGCAGTGCGCACGACGCGCTGCAGCCTTAGTCTGTCCCTGGCAGTGGCTCCTGCGTACCACACGGTTATGGAGGTGGTGAGGATGGACTCGATGGACTCGAGGTGCGGTGCTCGCTGCCATTAGCTCAATGAGAGCAGACTTTTCCACTAAATTTGATGGGATTATAGCAGCGATAGAAGGAATGAGAAAGGAAATAAGCGACTGTATGGAATGAGTGTCGCAGGTGGAGCTCCGAATTTCCAGCGCTGAGGATGACGTCACCAACCTACAATTAAAGGTGCGCACATTGGAATTAAAAAATAAACGTCTGGAAGATAATGTCCTGGACTTAGAATCCCGGTCGAGACGGAACAACCTGAGGCTGGTGGGCCTCCCGGAGGGAACGGAGGGTCGGGACCCATGTTCTTTTTTGGAAAAGTGGATTCCAGAAGCGCTGAACAACACGGAGCTGCAGTCATCGGTCGTCTTAGAGAGCGTCCACCGAATCGGCCCACCGAGAGATAATAAGGCACCACCGAGGACGCTAATTATGAAGTTCCTCAGCTACAGAGACAGGATGACGATCTCCAACGCGGCGCGAGCCAAAGGAGAAATTAAATACCAGGATCAACAGGTGCGGTTCTACCCAGATTTGGCCACAGGAATCCAACAATTAAGGAAACAGTTTGACCCCGCCCGTAAAGAGCTGCGCAACCTTGGGATTCGTCATGGAGTGATTCATCCTGCAAGACTGCTGGTCACATATAAGGGCAGAACCCACACCTTCAAGACCCCTCAGGAGGCGCAGGAGCTCATCAAGCAGATCCAAGGAGAGACTGGTGGGAGCTAAGCATGAACAAAATATAAGGTAGAATATTTAAGCATTTGCACAGGCATCTGACTGATCTGAAGCATATAGCAAGTTTACAAAATATAGATTGTATTATATATTTTAAAAAAACAAACAAAAAAAACTATGATGTACAAAGTTGCTATAAAATTTTGGAGTTAAGTTGGAAAACTACAGAAGAGAGTTAATGTTACGTCATTAAAAGCAGTAGAGTCAGGGTGATTGAGAGGATAAAGAAAGAGTGGCTTTGACGGATCCTCGCGGGTGTGGAGCAGTCAATGGCTATAGCGGGAGACGGAATTTTTTTTTGATTTTGGGGGGATTACCACAAATGTGGGAAGGGGGAATTTGTTTGTGTGTAGTTTGTAGGATGAATGTTCAACCACTCATGTTTTTGCTTCTCTGTATGAGCATGTTTACATTGCGAGGTAATCTCAAACTCCTTATTGATCATAGACCAAAGCATTAATCTTAATTTAACTTCATGGAATTGCAGAGGTCTACAAAATTTAAAAAAACTTAACAAGTTATGAATAAAATAAAAGACATAGGTTCAAAAATTGTGTTTTTACAAGAAACTCATCTAATAGAGGAGGATGTAAAAAGAATTAGGAGAAGATGGCAAGGAAGTGTATTCACCTCATCATTTTCATCCCGAGCCAGGGGGGTTATGACTCTCATACATAAATCAATCCCATTTCAAGTGAAAAATGTAATTGGAGACAAATTTGGGAGATATCTAATCATTCAAGGATCTTTGTTATTAGAAAATATAAATCTGGTGAACTTATACGGTCCCAATATAGATGATCAAAATTTCTTTGCTAATTTATTTCTTATTTTATCATCACTTACAGGGCAACATATAATAGCAGGGGATTTTAATTGTACATTGAATCCCGGTATAGATAGATCAACAGGACTGGACTGTACGCACAATGGATGCAGGATGATCATTAATCATTTTATGAAAGAATTGAGATTGCTAGATATATGGAGAGAAATGAAACCACAAGTTAAAGCCTATTCTTGTTATTCTAATACCTACAAGACATTCTCACGTATTGACTATTTTTTGATCTCCACAGAATTAAGGTTCAAGATTCAAAACTGCTTCTATGATAATATTGTGATCTCTGATCATGCACCCTGCTGTCTAATATATGTAGATAAGAAATTGACAAAGGAACCAGGTAGGTGGCAATTTCAGCATAAATGGCTTCAGGATGAGGAATTTGTTAAGTACATAGAAAAACAGATGAGTTCTTTGATATCAATACTACACAAATATCAGCATGTATAAAGTGGGAGGCTTTCAAAGCTTTTATTAGGGGGCATATTATTAGTTATACAGATTCAAAATCTAAGAAGACTCGAGAGGAGAGAGTCCAATTGGAACATAACATAAAAATTCTTCAAAAAAAAGTGTATGCAGAAAGTGACCCAAAGTTAGAGAATGAATTACTGATTCTAAGAGCTGAATATGACAAAAAATCAGTGAATAGAGCTGCCTCGAGTCTTCTAAGATTGAAGCAATCTTTTTATGAACAAGGTGAAAAATCAGGAAAATTATTGGCATGGCAGATTAAACAATTAGAATTTAAAACACCAATTACCAGTATTATAAGTAACGGACAGGCAGTTGTAGATCCTTTAGAAATTAATAGTGCCTTTAGAGATTATTATGAAAAACTATATGATATAAAAAATGAAACTGACTTAACAAAACTAAATGGGTTTTTGGACGGATTATCTATACCGAGTATTCCAAATGAAAGCAGGGAGATACTGGAGTCTAAAATTAGTCAAGAAGAAGTTGGGCTAGCCATTGATAATATGAAATCAGGAAAAAGTGCAGGACCAGATGGTCTTCCAGTTGACCTCTATAAAAAATTTAAGAATAAATTAATAAAACCATTTTTGGAAATGGTTTTAGAAGCATTTCAAAATAGTAATTTACCACCATACATGAATAATGCCTTAATTATACTGTTGCCAAAACCAGGTAAACCCTCTAATAAATGTGAAAATATGAGACCAATAAGCCTATTAAATGCTGACCTTAAGATAATCTGTAAAATTTTAGCAAGACGACTACAAGAAATATTACCAAATATTATTAACCGAGATCAGAATGGCTTTATAAAGGGAAGACAAGGCTTCCATAATGTAAGAAGACTATTTAATATTATCTATTCTAATAAAGAAGCACCGGATACAGCTCTCCTATCATTGGACGCCGAAAAGGCCTTTGACAGGGTCGAATGGCCCTTTCTTTTTGAAGTCTTACAAAGGTTTGGAATTGGAAATAATTTCATAAAATGGGTTTAGATAATATACAATAATGCTACAGCAGAAATCCTAACAAACAGCAATATTTCAAAATCAATAAATATCAATAGAGGATGTCAATAAGGCTGTCCACTTTCACCTTTACTGTTTACTATGGCAGTTGAACCTTTAGCGATGGCAGTACTTTTACATCCACAAATATATGGAATTAAAGTAGGACCAACAGAACATAAAATCTCCCTGTATGCCGATGACATAATTTTGTTTATGTTGAATCTTAAAAAATCAATTCCGACCTTGTTGAATTTAATAAAGAATTTTGGGGATATTTGAGGATATAAAATAAATAAAACTAAATCTTCAATATTAATGCTAAATGAGACCCAGAGAAATCACCCAGCTCCTGAGGTAAATCAATTCAGTGTTGTAAATCAGTTTAAATATTTAGGAATTCAAATTGTGCCTAAGCTAGAATCAGTCGCCAGTGTCAACTATGAAGCCTTAATGATAGACATTAATGAGTTACTTCAGAGATGGATGTCACTACCAATGTCGATGATCGGGAGAATCAATATACTTAAAAGTAATGTCTTACCCAAAATACTTTATTTATTCCAATACATTCCTTTACCACCACCTTCAGATCTATTCTCAAGAATTAAAAAAAGTTAGTGGAATTTATATGGAACAATAGAAAGGCTCGATTACGTCTGTCCTTACTATATTTACCATTTGATCGTGGAGGTCTGAAATGTCCAAACTTTATGTTGTATTACTGGTCAGCACAACTGAGGTCTATGACATATTATTTTTCATCAAATGATCTCCCTCACTGGACTGAAATGGAATCATACAATTTACCTTTACCTCTTCCCTTATTCATATACTCAGACTCGGCAAAAAAATTACAGAAACAAGTTAAAAATCCATTTGTAAAGCATATGATCAAAATATGGTGTGAAACCAAAAAATATTTAAAAGAACCACACTTATTGTCACAATTTAGCCCAATATGGGGTAATCAATATTTTAAACCAGGGAGAGCGGATGCTGTATTTAAAGTATGGAATTTAAAAGGGATTCAAAAGATTCAAGACTTATATCTGTCATGTTCAGATAACATAATGTCTTTTGAAGAACTGAGGATCATATTTAATCTTAATAGAACACATTTTTTTTAAATATCTTCAGCTTAGGAACTTTATTCGATCAAATCAAAATAATGCTCTCACCCAACCTACTTATTCATCCTTGGAAAAAATTTTGTCGAAAGATAGTAAGAGAAAGGGTATTATTTCAGAGTTTTATAACTCATTGACACTATCCTCAAGTGAAAACTCACAGAAAAGATTGAATTATTGGAAAGAAGATCTGCAAACTGAAATTTCAGAGGAACAATGGGAATTGGCTTGTACAGAAGCTCAAACCAAATCAATAAATGTACGTCTTAAATTGATACATTTTAAATGGTTAATGCGGATGTATGTTACACCGGTGGAGTTAAATAGATATAACAAAAACATACCAGATACGTGTACAAAATGTATGGAAAGTAAAGGAACCTTATTTCATTGTTTATGGGAATGTAGAAAAATTAGAGTGTTTTGGGAAGAGGTGAGGGTAACAATTGAAAAAATAATTTCAAAACAAATCATATTGAATCCTAAATTGTTTTTGTTGGGTCTGCATCCAGAAAAGCATAACTTTAATAAAAGTGAAAGAGCATTCATAGACCTCAGTTTGCTTAACGCCAAAAAATGTATTGCACTATTGTGGAAAAATACTCATAGACCAGATGTGACTCAGTGGTTAAGACAGATGTTAACAAACCTTCCACTAGAAAGAATAACATACATACTGAAATCAAAGGAAACTGTGTTTGAGAATATATGGAGACCTTTCATTGATTATGTAAAGAATTTAAACATAACTTTTGAAGAAGAAGGTGAATGATGTGTGTGGACCTTGTAAATTCCAAACTGGTGAATGTATAATATGTATACTTATGTAATGGATTACCTAGACTAAACAGAGGAGCATTGTTGAAGACCTGTCTTTGTTAGTGGTGTTTTTAGTACATTTTTTTTTTAAATTACTTTAGTGTTAGTGTTTGATTGTTTGTGTTATGTTTGTAAAAAAAAAGGTTCAATAAAAAATATTGTGGAAAAAAAAGTTTCTTAACTGTAATTAACAGATTTTTCTTTACACTTTACATGTTTCTCATACTAGAGACTAAACAATGAACAACTTAAGTCCTGCATTAACTTATACAGAACAAATACAGTAACCACTGTTTGTTTTCTGGGAGTTCTTCATAATACAAAGTCTGTAGTCCAATCAGGTGCTCTTCTGAGCCTTACCGGCCTGGCAGGTGATGTGAGCTCAACCATTTAGAGTAGTAGGTGCAGTTTCATAGTCTATAGGCAGCAGCTTATTGTTGTTTCCCTTCCCCAGAAGAGAAGCTGATGCAAGGTGTGAAGCATTCCAACAACATCCATCCGACAGCAGATAGGTGTACCGTCCTCTCTTTCCATCACTCTCAGTGGTCTGGAGAACTTGCTGTGAGTTTTAGGGAGAATGCCAGGTTTCCTGACCCAGACGTATGATCCACATTTGAAAGAAACACTTCTTGCTCCTCGCTTCTTATCTGTGTAGGCCTAACTCTTTTTCTGTTGCTCTTGCAAACTATTCTTGATGACAGTGGATGCAGTTGTGGAAGTGAGCATCTGGCCACGTGAAGTTTAGTGCGCATGGGACAACCATACAATAGTTCTGCTGGTGACTGTTGAATTGTGGAGTGGGGTGTGGGACAATAGATGTGGAGAAAATCCCTTTTGAACTCCTTCCACAGTTTCCCTTCTAACAACGCAGTTTGTAAGGTGTCCTTTAGGCTCCAAATAAAACGTTCAATCTCACCATTTGATCTTGGATAATAGATAGACGACTTCTTGTGCACAATTCCTCGGTTCAGTAGAAATGTCTTAAACTTCCGTGACGCAAACTGTGAGCCATTGTCTGAAACCAGCTCCTGAGGGCCACCTTCTCTGCTGAACACTGATGACAAGAACTGAATCACAGATGGTGAGGTGACATGTGGAACAAAAGCTATTTCAGGCCATTTGCTGTAATAATCAGTGAGTGTGATTGCAAAGCAGCAGTCCATGGGCGCCTTGTCAAAGGGCCCTACCACGTCAGTTGCCTACTTCTCCCAGGCTCCTTTAAAGGGCATGGTACTGGCTGGAGTGGAGAGTTATGAGTAACTGCAGACTTGTCATGTGACTGGCATGTGATACAAGCTTTGATGGCTGCCATGCTAGGCCACCAGTATGCCTCTCTCAGTCTCTGCTTTGTCCTCACAATGCCTGGATGAATTTCATGAACCAGGGAAATCAACTTTGGCTGCAAACTGTCAGGCACAATGAGTCTGTGGGTGCCTCAAATCACACAGTTACCTTGCAAAGAGAGTTTGTGTCGAAGTTTGAAGAATGGCTGTAAAACTGACATCAAATGTTTTACTGACTTGGGCCTTAAGGTAAGCAGCTCACGTAGTTTTGTCTGAACTGGACAGGAAGTACATGCAGCTTTAAATTATGTATTACTTCCGTGATAGCCGAATGTGCAGAAGTCAGTGCTACCTCTACAACCTCCTCCAGGCTTGGCTCTGAACTTGGCAGTGGCAATCAAGATAAGCAATCAGCAGTTACATTTTCTCGACCAAGCTTGTATGTGATATTATAGTTGAATGAGAGAAGCCCCGGTGACCACTTGGTGATTCTCATGTCCGCTCTACCTTGACCTTTGGAGGTTAGCAGTGTGGTTAAGGGGCTGTGGTCTGTGCGTAATGAGAAATGTCTTCCCCAAAGGTAAATATGCCACTTTTCAGTTGCTCACACACATGCCAAGGCCTCTTTTCCCACACTTGAGTAGTTTCTTTCATCCTGGGTGAGTGTTTGTGATGCAAAAGCAACAGTTTTCTCTGAGCTGTCTGGATGTATCTGGGTGAGAATTGCACCCAGCCCATAATTGGATGTGTCAGTAGTAACGACAGTAGGCAGTTTTTGGTTGAACAGCGAGAGGGTGGGGCTGTTCACTATGAGTTCTTTAACAGTGTTAAAGCTTTCCTGAGCATTGCGTGTCCAAGTAAATGTGTCAGTTCCACAGGGGAGAGCTTGCAGGGGCTCAACAACAGCAGCATAGCTTGGTATAAACTTGGAAGACCATGATGTATTTCCCAAGAATGACCTCATCTTGGGGAGGTCCGTTGGCGGAGGTGCATGAGCGACAGCTGTCACCTGTAAAGCATCAGGTTGTAGTCTCTTTTCTGACACTGTGTGGCCCAAAAAAGACAGTCCTTTCTGCCTGATGTTGCACTTAGAGAGGTTAAGGTTGAGTCCAGCACTGTTTATGTGATGAAGCACAGCTGCATGCCTTTTGTCATGTTCCTCAGTTGTCACACCTGAGACAATGATATCGTTAAGGTAACAGTGGACCCCTTGCATGTCTTTGAGAATGGCTGCCATCATTCGTTGGAAGCAGCTGGGCCCAGATGCCAGTCCGTATGACACCCTTTTAAAACAGAACAGACCATCATAGATAATGAATGTAGTCAGGCTGCGGCTGTCCTCATGAAGCGGTATCTGGTGATAAGCACTTTGCAGGTCCATTGTAGAAAACAGCATAGCACCCTTCAGTTCTGTAAACATTTCCTCCATGTGTGGCAGGGAAATCCATCAACCACTGTTGCCTTGTTAGGCTCTCTGAGATCCACACAGAGCCTCAAACCCTGTCCTTGTTTTTTTTTTTTTTTGTGTGGTGACAATGATAGGTGAAATCCATTCTGATGAATCCACAGATTCAAAAATATCCTGCCCCACCAGTTTTTTTTAGTTCCTTAGACACTTCTTCTCTTACAGAAAATGGCAGTCTGCACAGTTTTTGTTTCACTGGTTTCACATCTGGGCTTATTTTCACTCTGTGTACAAATCCTTTAGCACAGCCCAGCCTTTCTTCAGTCACAGTCTTAACTGTAAGGCCAGGTGGATTGAGCCGTGATGACATTGAAGTAATCTGACCATTTACCACTTGTAGGTTTAGTGCAGAGAAGAGATCCTTTCCAAGCACTGCAGACCCATGTTTGACAATGTAAAAACTGGCCTCTGCATTTTGGTCTCCAAATGTAGCAGTAGCCTTCAAGCACCCTAGGACTTGAATAGTATTCCCACCATAGTCTTTCAACTTACATTTTTGGCTGGTGAGGGAAGCATGAGCAAAAAACTGTTCATAGACCGATTGTGGCAGAATAGACACTGGCTGAGCCTGTGTCTAGCATCAGTTCAATTTTCTTGTTGTCTTGCTTGCATTGACATTCAAAATAGTCACTTCTGGGACAGCAATGTGGTTCACATGTTTGCTATCCCTGCAGACCTTTGTAAAATGCCCTTTCTTTTTAGAAGAGTTACAGAGAGCATCTTTTTCTGGGCATCCTTTAAAGTTAGCAGTATGCTGAGTAGAGCCACATCTGTAGCATGTTTTCCCTTGAATCGGCTGTACTGGTGGATGTATCTTATGTTTACCTTTATTAAACTTGCCATGCTGCTGCTGATCTTATCATGGAGAGCATGGACAGCACTGTCTGCCGTTCTTGTGCACATAACTTTAGCCTCCATCACTTCTCACCTGCCCGCGTTGTCTGAAGCGGTAGCGTTCCGCCACAACATTTACTTTCGGGGTGAAAAAGTCTCCATACCCTCCAAAACCATTGCATATTTATCATCAACAACTGCAAGTGTGTAGATAAGTCTCTGACCTTCCGCGCCTAAACAGTGGACAAGCAGGGTGCACTTTCTTGCCTCTGGTAGCTCCTTGTCCGCCATAGGCGCGGTTGGGGCTACGTCACTTCCGGTTAGTAACACATCGCCGCCATCTTAACTCCGTGAAAACAAACCTGTTACCAAGCCTTGTCTAGTGCAGTGTTTTGACTTTTTGTCATGGCCTGTGACTACATAGAAAAGCTTGATGAGTCAGCCAGGCTACGTTGTCAGGAGAAACTGACAGCAAGTGGACTGACAGATTGCCCATACAAGCTACCAGCCGGAAAATGGGTTAATGACCCGATCAGGTAGCCAGATGTGCAGTGGCCGGATGTGTACAGCTACTTGATCGACACCCCCGGTAAGCATATTAGCTTCGGCCCATATTAACATGATTAACCCTCTTACATGTTTTGAATGTTTTTAAGGAAAGGCCCCTATGGGTAACATGACCAATCCATTAAATATCAGGGCAGCACAGGAGTAATTCTTAAAAGAAATAATTAAACAAGAAAAATGTTCACTGATGCTAAACACTGCTTAGGTGCGCTTGTGGAGGATCGAAATAAGTGCAGGCGGACACGAGTGAAGTTTAAAAGGGTGCTTCATGCAGACAGTCAACTTATATACCCGGCTAATGCATGCATGGCACATTAGCATCACAGTAGACAGCAGGAAAGCATATACATTTGCATTAGTCACACATATCAGGCGCAGCATTACTGGCGCCGGGATTCCTCTCTGTTCCGGAGCCGCAGAAGGTGCAAGGCGCATCTATAACGATCAGTAATTGCTCACGCTGAGCGCTCTGCCAGCTCGCTGTGGGGGTCACACGAGGTGTTCCTCTTTTCCCGTATATTTTTCTTTTTGGCGTACAGAAATGGCAATATGCCCGTATTTGCTAAAATTGCATTTTCCCCGTATTAAAATACGGCGAAACCGTATCACTTGACACCTATGCCTTTGTCACCTCTTTCATTAATGGCCAGCCCCTTTGTTGCACTATTTACTACAGTCTACAGTTAAATTAGTCAGGCTGACTGCACATAGAGAGGTCTGTATTGTTGGATGAAAAGGGAATCAGTCATGCATTTCCATAGACGAAATATCCGTCTCTGTTTACAATACAGAGAGGCTTGTGTCGGCGGCTAGCATTTTCAAAACGTGACCCATCAAGTGGCAACTAATTAAACTAACACAATATCACTCAATTACCTGATATAGGACGTGATGAGCTGAATATAATGCACTACGACGGGCTGGACAAGCTTGACTGAGTCACGACAGCTGCCTGGGACTAGGTCACCACTGAATTGTTTTCACCGAGTACGGCGTTGTCATGTGGGTTGCTAACCGGAAGTAGGCCAAATGCCCGGATGCCCGACTGCGCCCATAGTCAGAAGATAATTCTCAAAAGTCCGGATCCACGCTTTGAATGGCACCGGTGGATCCCCAGCGTTCTGTAGGAAAGGTGCAGGTTGAGTGAGGTTCAGAGTCAACATTCTCATTGCCAATATGTTGTGTCACTGAATAAAGAAACTACAGTATATGAAGTTCTCTCCACTTTATTCACAGTAAAGAAACAGAGGCAGCAGTCATACAGCTAGCAGGTATCAGCATAATCTCATGTAGCATTCTTCTTCTCCACTCTGCATCACATCCTTCTATCATGCACATACTCTAGGCATACAGTGCCGTCTATTGGTGAATGTGGGACACTACAGTAAGGCGGTAGTGAGGCACTCATAAGGTAGAAGTACATCATTCATGCAACATTTCTGCTGTAAGATCTTCCTACGAATGACTTGAGAGTGCCATGAGTTGCACGAAAATTTTTGTAGGATGGCAGCAAGTATGGTGTAGGAAGAGCACCCTTACGAAGAACGTAAGAACTCAAGGGCCATCACACAACAGAAAAGCACCTCATTTCTCAAGAATGCCCCAAGTTTCTCTTGTGAATTGAACAGCAACCGTAAGAAACTACAGTGGCGTGAAAAAGTGTTTTCCCCTTCCTGATTTCTCATTTTTTTGTATGTTTGTCACACTTAAATGTTTCAGATCATCAAACAAATTTAAATATTAGACAAAGATAACACAAGTAAACACAAAATGCAGTTTTTAAATGAAGGTGTTTATTATTAAAGGGAAAAAAATCCAAACCTACATGGCTCTGTGTGAAAAAGTGACTGCCCCCCCATCAAAACATAAAATAACTGTGGTTTATCACATCTTTGGAAAGCTGAGTTCAATTTCTCTAGCCACACCCAGGCCTGATTACTGCCACACCTGTTCTCAATCAAGAAATCACTGAAATAGGATCTGCCTGACAAAGTGAAGTAGCCCAAAAGATCCTCAAAAGCTAGACATCATGGTACAATCCAAAGAAATTCAGGAACAAATGAGAAACAAAGTAACTGAGATCTATCAGTCTGAAAAAGGTTATAAAGCCATTTCTAAAGCTTTGGGACTCCAATGAACCACAGTGAGAGCCATTATCGTACGGTCTAAACTAAAAAATCTTGGTGTCATTTTTGATCAATCGATGAGTTTTGATCAGCATGTCAAATCTCTGACCCAGAGTTGTTTTTTCCACTTTAGGAATATATCTAAAATTAGGTCATTGCTTTCCTAAACTCAGTTAGAAATCATTATTCATGCCTTTGTTTCTTCACGTTTGGACTACTGTAATGCTCTTTTTACATGTCTTAGCAAATCCTCTTTACACCGCCTACAGTTAGTCCAGAACGCTGCTGCAAGATTACTAACTAGGTCCAGTAGATTCTGTCATATCACTCCTGTTTTGGCCTCCTTGCATTGGCTTCCTGTAAATTATAGAATTGATTTTAAAGTTCTTGTTCTTACTTACAAAGCCATTCATGAAGAGGCACCTTTTTATATTAGTGACCTGCTCTCTCTATACCAGCCCTGCAGGTCTCTCAGGTCTTCTCATCAGAATCTATTGGTAGTCCCTAGTACTAGGCTCAGAACCAAAGGCGACAGAGCCTTTGCTGCTGTGGAACTCCTTGCCTTTTGAACTTAGATCTGCACCTTCCATTGGTGTATTTAAGAAGCAACTAAAGACCCACCTTTTTAGCCTGGCTTTTTAACTATGTGCCGATTGTATTTTTATGTGCTTTTACTGTCTACTTTGTTTTGGGTTTTTTTTTTTGTTTTTTTTTTACTGTTTTATGTGCCTGTGTTTTTATTTTGTTTTGTACCATGTTAAGCACTTTGTGACTGTCTGTGAAAGGTGCTCTATAAATAAACTTATTATTATTAGTATTATTATTATTATTATTATTATTATTATTATTATCCACAAATGGCAAAAACATGGAATAGTGGTGAACCTTCCCAGGAGTGGCTGGCCAACCAAAATTACCCCAAGAGCACAGCGACAATTCATCCAAGAGGTCACAAAAGACCCCACAACAACATCCAAAGAACTGAAGGGCCTCACTTGCCTCAGTTATGGTCAGTGTTCATGACTCCACCATAAGAAAGAGACTGGGCAAAAAAAGGCCTGCATGGCAGATTTCCAAGACAAAATGCACTGCTGAGCAAAAAGAACATAAAGGCTCGTCTCAGTTTTGCCAGAAAACACCTTGATGATCCCCAAGACTTTTGGGAAAATACTCTGGACTGACGAGACAGAAGTTGAACTTTTTGGAAGGTGTGTGTCCTATTACAGCTGGCGTAAAAGTAACACAGCATTTCAGAAAAGGAACATCATACCAACAGTAAAATACTGTATGGTGGTGGTAGTGTGATGGTCAGGGGCTGTTTTGCTGCTTCAGGACCTGGGAGACTTGCTGCGGTAAATGGAACCATGAATTCTGTTGTCTACCAAAAAATCCTGAAGAAGAATGTCCGGCCATCTGTTCATGACCTCAAGCTGAAGCGCACTTGGGTTCTGCAGCAGAACAATGATCCAAAACACACCAGCAAGTCCACCTCTGACTGGCTGAAGAAAAACAAAATGAAGACTTTGTGTCACATCTGCTGCATACCTTGCAGCGAACATATGAAATAGATGCAAGCCCAACGTGCAGTAATGTAACATGTTTATTTACAAGAGAAAATATACAAAATGTCCAAATCCAGTCATTGTTGAGAGGAGATGAGACAACCGGCTACAAACTCCGTTGGCTAGGATTAAATGCTATACGTGCTCCAGACAGGGTAGGAGCGGAGTGGAAAGGCATAAATGAGGGAAGACTTACATATATGTTGGAGTGGAAAGGCTCTGAGGAACAACACAGTTCAGTCCAGGGAAAAAGCCAACTGTCGCGAGCCAGGAAGTCCAATGTTGACTTAAGCTGCCGCACTGACTGATCCCACTGCCTCCTATAAGTATGCAAATCACTAATGAAGGCAAGTGGTCACAGTGGTGCGGCAAGTAGGTGAATGACAATTAACTGGAAATGTGTGTGTATGAGTGTGTGTGCGTGCGTGAGTGTGTGTGTATGTGCGCATGTGGTGATACAATACAGCCGGTGAATGTCTGGTGAGGAAGAGGCGTGGCTATAGGACTGGCAGAGAGCAAGGCTCAGTCTGACAGCTGAAATTAATAAGCCATAACTGGCATAACATCCAAGGCCACTGGCGCCTAGCGGCTGCCCCGGCCTTGGATGCGCTCTGCAGAGCGTGCCCAAATGCCAAGTCACGTTTCGTTACCTTGTATTCATACATGTGTAATGACAATAAAGTTGAATCTCATCTCATCATCTCATAATCAAAAACCTACAGCCACAGGTCATGGACGGGGTTGAAAACAACCCCGAACATGACACTTTGGAGTGGTCTAGTCAAAGTCCTGACCTTAAGCCAATTGAGATGCTGTAAGGCGGTTCATGCTCAAAAACCCTCCAATGTGGCTGAAATACAACAATTCTGCAAAGATGAGTGGGCCAAAATTTCTCTGCAGTGCTGTAAAAGACTCATTGCCAGTTATCGCAAACCCTTGATTGCAGTTGTTGCTGCTAAAGGTGGCCCAACCAGTTATTAGGTTTAGGGGGCAATCACTTTTTCACACAGGGCCATGTAAGTTTGGATTTTTTTTCCCTCTAATAATAAAGACCTTCATTTAAAAACTGCATTTTGTGTTTACTTGTGTTATCTTTGTCGAATATTTAAATTTGTTTGATGATCTGAAACATTTAAGTGTGACAAGCATACAGTACAAAAACATGAGAAATCAGGAAGGGGGCAAACACTTTTTCTCACCGCCGTATGCCCCTCTCCAGTCTGTGAACTCCAGAATTCGTAGGAACTGGGAGATTCTTACAAACCCATCATCCATAAGAATCTTTGTGACCGTAGCTTCAAGTCAGTGTTTGAATCCTTGTTCGTGTATTCTGGCACTCTAAATATTTAAGCTATTGCTCACCACTTCTTTATATTATTAATCTAACCACCTCTATACCTGTAGTATGTGGACAGGCAAAGGTTTAATTGTCTATGCTACCACTGTGGATTTGGACCCCCCACCACTACCACTCTCCCACACCACCTTTCAGCTGATGATTGTCTTTGAAAAAGTTCTGAGTGTGTCTCTGATGTATCTGACTGGTGCCTGATGTCTGGACTAAAGCTTCAACTTTAGTCTTCTCCACCTCCTCTTCTGCCTTTGCTCTTTCTCCTCTTCTCTGTCACAGGAAGAATGAGATAAAAGAAGGGCTTTGAAAACACCGGGAGGCCTGTAATTATTTAGTCTTCATCTCTGTGTCAGTCTCTCCCATCTTCCCCCCTCTTCATTCCCACTTGTCTTTTTATCAATATCTATATCTTTATTTGGTCATATTCTCTTTTTCACTTTCTCCGTTCAGTTTTTCTGCCTGTTCCTCCTCTTTCATCCTCTTTAGTCATCTCTTCCCTTTCTCTGCTTTCTCCACCTCTCCCTCAGAGCCTCACTGGTGTCGATCCAGGGCTTCCTGACTAAAAAGGAGGATGGGCGGATGTGAGATTAGACAAAACAAGAGGGTAAAGAGAGGATAACATGAAAAGTGAAAAGTTCTGCTGAGAGAATGATAGCTGCTCTGTCGCACACACCGGACAAAAACACATATTAGGCAAAACCTGTATTTATTGTGATGCCCAACATAAAAACACATCTCCACAGCATTCAGCATCAAATGGAAATGGGGCATAGCAAGACAGTTGTGCTGAGATGCTATGACACGTGTTATAAAAGAGGTTAGACAAAGTGACATGCTGGTGCAGCTGAGCCATGATACACCCAAACAGGAATAGTAACAGATTTTTAAAAAAGTATTTATAAGCTCAAAGAGTATGTAGCTCTAACTTGACAACAAATGAAGGTAGGATCACCAAACTTGGGACATAGGTTGGCCTTGGGACCACCACTTGTGGCTATGCAGTTTGAGGTCAAAAGGTCAAAGGTCATGAGGATATAAAGAAACATATTTGCCCACACTTATAGAAGCTGGTGTGGGTCAGCCTTTCTTTTGAGTCAAATTGTATTTCTATGCGATACTCTAAACTGTAATGCAGTTAATATATCAGTCACTGTATAACCCCTAATTCAGAAAAAGTTGAAATGGTATGGAAAATTAAAATTAAAATGACTCTTAGTGTCAGGAGCCGAGTCGGCTTGGTTTCCCCGACTCGGTCCTGACCTCCCTGTGGGTTTAGGTGCCGCTGTGTACTGTATGTGTATATTGTGGCGGCATGAAATAAAAGGCAGCGAACTGAGGTTTAAAAGTGGGTTTTATTCATCATTCATCCGCCATCACAAGAACTCACTCCAGCGCTGTGTAGGCGCGCCAGAGCGAGCCCGGAGGCTCTCGTCAGGAGACAGGGAATGCGTGTAGTCAAAAGCAGTGGTCAGAGAGAGAGAGCATGTGAATTTCAGTCAGCTTATATACCTAGTTACAGACAATACATGAAAGGCACATTAGCATCACAGTACAGAGCAGGAAGCCATGAACACCTGCATTTGAGTCACACATATCAAGATAAGATAAGATAAGATAAGCCTTTATTAGTCCCACAATGGGGAAATTCCAGGATTGCAACAGCACAGGGATAGCAACACTCAGAGCAACAATCAGAAGGCAAGAAAAAAAAAAAAAACAAGCAAGCAAGAGCAGCTAATATACATATATACATATTACTATAAAATATATATATACACACACACACACACACACAGACACACAGTGCAGAGCATTGTAGCTGGATGGAATAAATATATGAATATATGAACACACAGTGCAGAGCATTGTAGCTAGATGGAATAAATATGTAAATATATAAACACCCACAGTACGGAGCATTGCAGCTAGGTGGAATAAATATGCAAGTATATAAACACACACAGTGCGGAGCAATGTAGCTAGATGGAATAATATGTAGATATATAAAAACACAGTGCGGAGCATTGTAGCTAGATGGAATGAATATATAGATATATAAATATAAACACACCCAGTGCTGAGCATTGTAGCTAAATGGAATAAATATATAGATATATAAATATAAACACACCCAGTGCAGAGCATTGTAGCTAGATGGAATAAATATGTAAATATATAAACACACACAGTGCAGAGCATTGTTGCTAGGTGGGATGAAACAGCATAACCGTCTATTTAGTTATCCTACATGGTATGATTATGTGCCCATACATATTCTCACCCTCCATAGCGACCGGTATGTTCCTAGTTGTATGCCGGAGAGGACCATTGTGTAAGTCTATTGCATCTTTTGCATTCAAAAAAAAAAAAACTATTAGTTTGTTACGTCTTTTTGCTATCTCTGCGAGCAGCCCTGCTTAGGTTGTACAGTCTGACAGCCGTTGGTAGGAAGGACCTACGAAACCTCTCGGTTGTGCACCTGGGATGATGTAGTCTGCTGCTAAATGAGCTCCTCAGTGCATCCAGTATGTCCTGCATAGGGTGGAACTCGGACTCCAGCAGAGATGACAGTTTAGCCACCGTCCTTCTCTCTCCTATCTCCTCCATCGGATCAAGGCGTTGCCCCAGGACAGAGCTAGCTTTCTTAATCAGTTTGTTCAGTCTCTTCCTATCGGCTGCAGTAATGCCACTGCCCCAGCAGACCACTCCAAAAGTGATGGCTGATGCCACCACCGTGTCATAGAATGACTTCAGCAGTGCCCCTTGTACACCAAAAGACCTGAGTCTCCTCAGCAGGAACAGCCTGCGCTGTCCCTTCTTGTAGAGTGCGTCAGTATTGTGTGACCAGTCTAGTTTATTGTTCAGATGAATACCCAGGTACTTGTAGGATGTCACCATCTCGATGTCTGTTCCCTGTATATTTACTGGTGCTGTGAGGGGCTGCCCATGCCTGCGGCAAGAGGAAGGGAAAAAAAAAAAAAAAAAAAAAAAAAAAACTCGGAATCGAGCCGCTGTTGCAAAAGGCAGCCGACTGGTGTGGCGCCGAGAGAAGTTGTCAACAGCAGGACACTGGCGCCTGAACTAGACAAAGAGCGGCTGCCTATTGATATCAATACACACATCTCATTGTTCTGCTAATTGCCCCAGCTGAGCGCTCTGCTTGTCCGTAGGCTGTGGGGGTGACCCACACACTCCCCCCAGAGGGCTCAGCAGGAAGCTGAGGCCTCGATAGTCCGGCTTTGGTAGCAAGCAGGGAAAGCTCTGTGCAGGCGGAGGTGGAGGGAGGGGGGTGGGGGTAGCAAGTGCCGGCCCAGGACGGCGAAGTTGTCTGGGCCGCGCAAAAATTGCATGTGGATCCACGGTGTTGAGGGGCTGTCCGTTGAACGTGCGGAGATCCACAGCAGCTGTGAGAAGAAAAATTTGTCTCTGACTCCTCTCACGGCCATGAAGAAAAAAAAGGAGCTGCAGCTGCGAGGGACGTGGCGGGTTGGCTTTAAGTGCGCACGCAGCCCTAAAGCCCTCGGGGACAGCAGGCGGCTGAATTCCCTTGTGCGCCGTGGCTGAGACCCGTACAAAATCCTGTGAGCGAGCTGCGTGCGTGCTTCAGGTGTGTGAGCAGCCCTGAAGGTTCCGATGTGCAGCGGCGGAGGACAGTGGTGGTCTGTGGAGCCGTTATTGTCCCGTGCGTGGTGCACTGTCCTCGTAACCCCCCGGTGTGCGCGCGGGGGTTCTGTGCGTGGGTGGTCCGCTGTTGAGAGGCGAGTCAGGGTCAGGGAGCTTGATGGAGATCAGCGTTGTCGGCGCCGATGGTCCTCCCTGTCTTGGCTGTTGCTGTAGTTCGCTGGTGCCGGGCCATGGTGCGTTCTGGTCCAAGTGCTGCGTTCTCCGTCGTGCGCGCTCGTGTCAATGCAGAGGAGCGGTGAGAGGGAGTAGATGGTCTTTGTCCCTCGGGCTCGTGTTGATGCAGAGGAGCGGTGAGAGGGAGTAGACGATCTTTGTCCCTCAGGCTCGTGTCGATGCAGAGGGGCGGTGAGAGGGAGTAGACGATCTTTGTCCCTCGGGCTCGTGTCGATGCAGAGGAGCGGTGAGAGGGAGGAGGAGCGGTGAGAGGGAGAAGACGTTCTGTGTCCCTCGGCCGGTCCAGCGTGGATGTCCCGATCTCAGGCGAGGGTCGCACCATGAAGCTTTCTGCGGCCTTCCCGGTCGTGGGTGATCTCCGGAGAGTTCGCCTGGTGTTGGTTCTACGTCATGGTCTCCCTGTAGCCGAAGGGAGGGCAGTCCATTTGCGTCAGGCTGCTGCGTTCATTCGTCGTCTGGAGTCACCGCCGGGGGCTGCGTTAGTTCGTCGTCAGCGTGTTCTTTCTCGGGGTCACCAGTGTGGCGGTATAAAATAACAAGCAGCGAACTGAGGTTTAAAAGTGGGTTTTATTCATCATTCATCTGCCATCACAAGAACTCACTCCAGCGCCGTGCAGGTGCGCCGGAGTGAGCCCGGAGGCTCTCGTCAGGAGACAGGGAATGCGTGTAGTCAGAAGCAGTGGTCAGAGAGAGAGAGCATGTGAATTTCAGTCAGCTTATATACCCAGTTACAGACAATACATGAAAGGCACATTAGCATCACAGTACAGAGCAGGAAGCCATGAACACCTGCATTTGAGTCACACATATCAACAGCAGGACACTGGCGCCTGAACTAGACAAAGAGCGGCTGCCTATTGACATCAATACACACATCTCATTGTTCTGCTAATTGCCCCAGCTGAGCGCTCTGCTTGTCCGTAGGCTGTGGGGGTGACCCACACACTCCCCCCCATATTATGTATTTCTGTGCTGCTTCCTTACCCATAGCCACCGCTCTCTGGCCCGCAGCTGTGAGGCAGCCCTCTTTGGCTCACCCTTGGGTGAGCGCTGGCTGACAGCCTGCCGGTCCGATCACGCCTCCTCTCTCATTACCGCCAGCTGTTCCCATTCCCGTTTGCCATCTCCCCGCTCCTCGCCCAGGTGCTCCCAATCTCACCATCACCAGCAATGTGTGTACTTAAGCAGCCTTTTGCCAGTTACGCATTGCTGGGTCATTGCATTGTCAGTGTTTGTCTGCTGTCAGCACTATTTCGACATGTTAGCCACTCCGCGTTTGTTGTGGTCCTCTCGCGTCCACACAGCGATACCGGCTTTGGGACACTAGCGTGGTTACACTTTTCTCTTCCTGCATTCACGGGGCGATGCCGGCCCCCGAATGCCAGCTGTAAGTGTACCTTTGTGTTTTTGTAAGTCTTCACCCTTTTGGAGTGTTTGTCGTTGCTTTAATAAATGTGCTGTGGTGTAACCTGCACGTAAATCCGTTATTTCATTCTCCCTCTCTGTGTGCTGTGTAAAAGCGCATGGGGAGTCATGACAGAATGACCCAGCCTGAAAAGAGGATTTAGTGGGTTACACCCACACATCCCTTTTTCCTTTTTTGTGTCATTTCTTGGGACACACCTGTCTCTGGAGCGCACTATGCCTCAGGCTTGTCGGTCTCGCCGAAGCAGAGGAGGAACTGCAGCGAGGACTCCCACGGTGGCGGAGGGATGGGCTGCCGAATTTATCCAGAGCTTCGTGGATGAAGCCCTCGCCTCCCGGGGACCGAAGAAAATGTTGGAATGTTTGAACGGAACAGTGGGAATCCTGGAGACGCATCCCGGGTTATGGAACTACCCACAGTACGCCGACCTGCTGGCCACAGTCTGCACACTCCAGCGCTCATTCCCCAATTTGATGTTTTCCATGGCGTCGAGACGAAGGCACTGTTTCCAGCAAACTTCCATCCTCCGTGATGCTTTGCCCGACTCTCCTCCTACTCCAGCACACTCTTCACCAGCTAACAAGGGACAGTGTTGCCCTGTGTGGAAGCACCAGGAGAAGTCTTCTCCTCTTTCAGCTGCCACCGTCCCTCCAGCTGCTGTGAGGTCTGACAGGACTGCCCCGGGAACACCCACCTCTGTCTCTAGGGAGACGGCTCCTCCACCTTCGATGGAGAGGACCTGCTGCAGCCGTAGACAACGAACTCCGGGAGGACAGGCAAGTGTTTTTTCATTTTATTCGATTAAACCATGAAAGACCTTGTCTGTCTCCCCAGGGAGAGGCCCAGTCTCAGCGGTCTGCTGGGTCCTCTCCTCCGGCTGCAGTTGTTAGCTCACCCTCGATTTCCTCTGTGTCTCTTTCCTTTATTCCTGAGTGCCCGTCGGTTCCGGAACCGAGCCGCCAGATGTTGGGGAGGTTTGGGGCCCTGGATGATCCTGCCCAGGGACCCGCACAGAGGTGTTTCCCTGCAGCCATGCCGGTGGAGTCTCCAGCATTGGAGCCACTGCAGGGGTATGAAAGGACTGCAATGACCATCTCACCTGCTGTGGAGGCTTCTGCAGTGGAGTGGGAGCCAGAGATGGATCTCCTCAAGGCCGGACCTGGGATGTCATCGTCAAGTTCGACGGAGTGCTGGATGGCGATGGAGTTCCAGCTCAGGTAAGCTCTCTTCCTTGTATTTCTTATGTCTATACTTGAGAGATCTTGCCTGGCTCTTGGGGAGGAGAGCTGCATCTGAACTTGCCTCGCTGGGCTCCGCTGCTGCCAGCGACCCTAACTACCTCTCTTTTCCTGCTGTCTCTTGAGCCTTTGTTTAGGGTCACCGGAGAGGGTGTGTCATCGCCGGCGGTGGCCAAGGGTCTGGTCCAACCGAAAGAGGACGCCGCCGTTTCAGCTCTTTCGGCCGAGGTCATCAGGGTTCCCCCCATCAACCGCCTCCTCAGCCTGGTGCTCCTGCGGGTTGGCCCGCTCACCGTGGGTGCAGCATTGGCCCGGTCGGGGTCCACCGTGGGTGCTGCAGAGCTCCAGCAAGGAGCCACTGTGGGTGCTGCAGAGCTCTAGCCGGGAGCTACAGTGGGTGCTGCGGAGCTCCAGCTGGGAGCCACTGCGGGTGCAGCGTTGGCCCCATCGGGGCCACTGCGAGTGCAGCATTGGCCCGGTCGAGGTCCACCGCGGGTGTAGCGTTGGCCCAGTCGGGGTCCACTGCGGGTGCAGCATTGGCCCAGTTGGGGTCCACCGCGAGTGCAGCAGTGTCCCAAGCTGGGACCATCGGGAGTGCAACCAGCCACCTTGAGGACGCCGTGGTCCCCTTCTCCTCCCTGTCTGATGCTGTGGGGGTTCCTTCCCTACGGTCCGGTTACCCACCAGTGAGCCTCCCGGTGGGCAGGCCACCTCCTGTTCCATCCTGCCGGCCCTGGTGGCTTTACAGCACTGGCCAACCGCCGGAAGGACTGAGTATCTGGGTCAGGTGGCCTATGTTGTCCGACAGGCCACCTGACTCCGTCCATCTGACCTTCTGCTGGGCCTGGAACGCTGGGCGGCTTCCTGAGCCCCAACGCCCATGGACTCGGGGGGGGGGGTGTAGTGTTTTTCTTGTTGTGGGCCTGGGCGGGGTTGTTTTTGTTCCCTCCTGTCCTGTCCCCCCCCCCCCCCGCCACCCACCATGGGGTTATTGTTGCTGTTCTTCCTGCTGGGCGGGGGGGGAGTCCTGGGGATGTTACCTTGGATGTCTGGGAATCCATCCCTTGAGGAGTGGGCTATGTCAGGAGCCGAGTCGGCTTGGTTTCCCTGACTCGGTCCTGACTTCCCTGTGGGTTTAGGTGCCACTGTGTATGTGTATATTATTTATTTCTGTGCTGCTTCCTTACCCATAGCCACTGCTCTCTGGCCCACAGCTGTGAGGCAGCCCTCTTTGGCTCACTCTTGGGTGAGCTCTGGCTGACAGCCTGCCGGTCCGACCACGCCTCCTCTCTCATTACCACCAGCTGTTCCCATTCCCGTTTGCCATCTCCCCGCTCCTCACCCAGGTGCTCCCAATCTCACCATCACCAGCAATGCGTGTACTTAAGCAGCCTTTTGCCAGTTATGCATTGCTGGGTCATTGCATTGTCAGCGTTTGTCTGCTGTCAGCATTATTTCGACGTGTTAGCCACTCCGCGTTTGTTGTGGTCCTCTTGCGTCCGCACAGCGATACCGGCTGTGGGACTAGCGTGGTTACACTTTTCTCCTCCTGCGTTCGCGGGGCGATGCCGGCCCCCAAACACCAACTGTAAGTGTACCTTTGTGTTTTTGTAAGTCTTCACCCTTTTGGACTGTTTGTTGTTGCTTTAATAAATGTGCTGTGGTGTAACCTGCACGTAAATCCGTTATTTCTTTCTCCCTCTCTGTGCGCTGTGTAAAAGTGCATGGGGAGTCATGACACTTAGATTTACTTAGACTTGTATTTAGACAGTTGGAACCCAAAATGTGTATTTCATATTTAGTCTGGTCAACTTCATTTTATTTGCTGAGATAAGGTTGCAGTATTACGTCCACAAACCTGGTACAAAAGGAGACGGACGAGGAGGATGCACTGGAACACAGCTTTAATATGAGGATGGCTGCACTACAGGGAACACACAGTATGCGGAGTCATCCTGGGCAAAGAGGAAGCCTGAATGGCGGACGCCCCGGTATTATAAGGTGGTGTGATGATGCAACTGGAAGGCGGCGTCATCACACCGCACTTCACAATAAATCCCCCATCACCCCCCCCCCACAAAGAATAAAAACACATCCAATTAGAACCCACCTAAATTTGGAAACACAGAACCCCAAGCAGACACACTAAATTAAAAGCAAACATAAAATCACAAAACTCAAAACGCTAAGACAAACTAAAATAGGACCTGTAGGTAGACTGCCACACAGCCCGCATGGCGAAGTGGGTTATTCTACCATTTAATCTTGGAACAGCGGTGCTCCTAACTAAACAGTTCTAAGTCATTTATTTACAGTCCCCCACGGTAATGGTGGGTTAGGCAGGGGGGCCCTGCAGCAACCCCACAGCAGACGCACCCTCGGAGGTGGCATGCCCCTGGAGCAAGGGCCGATCTTCGAGACACAAGAGTCCGGATCCCACACCACCTTCCCCAGCTCCTGCATAGCCTTGCCACCCGGAGCGTGCATCTGGACACGCCACAGCTGGTTTGCATGACGAACCGAGCTGTCCACCAGCCGGAAACATGCCGCTCCCAACTTCACCACAATCCTCAGCGGTGTTCGATGTCTCGCCAGCTGTGCGGTTGTCACCCTGATCTATCATTATCCCATACCCGAACCCAGTCCATGACCTGGAGTGGTACCTTGCTCGGTCTGATGTGCTGCTGTATATGGGGCAGCTCCAAGCTTTCATGTTGTCTGGTCCCGTTGTTACACTGTGGCGATGCAGCAGTCACCGTCGTTGCAGCAGGTCCCTCACCTGTCTTCGGCCGAAACCCAACATGGGTATTGAATGTGTTCGGTGCCTCCCTGGTGTCACTCGTCAGAACGGGTGCTTCACCCACCGACTTGGCCACCCCTGCTACCTCCAGCCAAGCGCAGGCAAAGAAGCCGACCCATTCTTCCAGTGAGCTTGAAGTGAGTGCCTTGGTGCCCGTACTGTCCAAAAGTGCTTCGTCCCAAACCAAGATGTCGTTGTCCACCGGGACCAGTGAGCTCCAATGACTGCACCCAGACAAATCGGACCCAGCACTATCCCTGATGGCGAAACCCAGTTGGTAGAACAGCTCACACTCCATGATGTTGTCGCCATGCACCCCCACCTGGAACGTGAATTCGTGCACCGCTTCAGTCTTGTAGCAGTCAACTCCACAGTCCCGACACTGCACAGTCTGTTACCGCCGTAGCTGTATAACAGCACTGGGTTACTCCTGATCCTGTGGTATGGGAAAAACTTTTTCATTGTGGCCCAATTCAGCATCGACCGCACCGTTGCCGTGTTGATCAGTAATAGCAAAGCAACACCGTCCAGTTCCACTGTGCAATATGAATACCGGTTGGTGTTGGGACTCATCGAGTGGATGGTCATTGTAGGCGGGCGGCTGGAAATGGGCATACTTTGGCAAAATGATTTATGCACCCACACTTACTGCATCGCTTCCCTCTTGCCGGGCACACTCGTGCTTTAAACTGGTGCATTGGGGACCCACAACCCCTGCAAATGGGGCTTCTCGGGGCAGACCTTTGGCTCACCACGTTAGCCTCATAGTCCTTGTCCATACTGTCTCCGTCCTCTGGGTCCACCACATTTGCTGATGTAGTTGTCTCCGCCGGCTTCTGTGACTGGCACCAGTTTAGCTCCAAGGCTAGCTTACCTGCGGCCTTCAACTAGCGAGCTAGCTCGACAGCCCTAGCTAACATCAAGTTATTAGGCACCGTTAGGAACCTAGCACGTAGGCCAGCGTTACACATGTTCTCGGCCAATTGGTCCCGCACCATCTGGTCCTCCAAAGGCCCAAAACGGCGCTCAATAGCTAACTGTCTGAGGTCATCGACGAACTGTTGAATTGGCTCACCAACTCTTTGGTGTTTCTGGCGAAAGCGAATCCATCATGCCGTCACGCTGTCCGGTGTGGTAAAGTGGTTAGCTAGCAGCTCCACGATGTCCTCGTACAAGTCCATCACGCCGAGCATCCGCAGAATCCTTTGGCCTTTGATACCCAGGTTGTGGACAAGGAGCGCTCGCGTCCTCACCTTGTCTAGCTTCTCGAGGTCCAAGGCCATGATGTAGGTCTCTAAAGCCTCCAACCAGCAAGGCCATGGCACCGGTGGTTCACCGGGAAGCTCCAGGAAAGGCTGCAATGGAGTTATGCATGCCTCCATGCGTTAATCTTCAGTCGCCAAATGTTATGTCCACAAAACTGGTACAAAAGGAGACCAATGAGGAGGTTGCACTGGAACACAGCTTTAATATAAAGATGGTTGCACTACAGGAAACGCACAGTATGCAGTGTCGTCCTGGGCAAAGAGTAAGCCCGAATGGCGGGCGCCTCGTATTATAGGGCGATGATAAAATGATAAATGATGATAAAATGATAAATGCTTTCCCAACTTTTTTGCAGGCCTGAAATCCAGGAATGGATGTATATTAACAAATGACACGAAGTTGTCCAGCTTACTTGTATTTTCCAAATTGTCCTCAATGTTTTTTGATTTGTTTTTGCATATTTTCTTCTTACAGAGGATCTGTTTGTTTGCACACACATTATGAACATTATGAACACATTTAAATAAACACTTCTACTGCTGTTTTTTCACACACTGTATGGATCACCCATGGATTGTCACTTTATCATGGGTGGGGGGGGGGGGGTGCCCTAGTTGAGTCAGGCCTGAGGTAGGGGCTCGACAGCAAGCGTCAAGTGGCCGAGTTTCTGTCCATGTGATCTGATTGGGCTCAGCCCAAATGAGCCACATGAGTCTGCCCTCCAGTGGGCTCACCACCTGCAGGAGGGATCATAGGGATCATTATAAGCCTTGACAGTCCGATCTTCAGCTTACTAAACTGGCTTTTGGACTGGGGACGGGAAAGAGCCTGAGCTTGTGCATTCCTCTCTGCTGCTTCTGGGATATCTCTGGTTACTCTTGCATAATCCGATGTGAAACTTGGCCTCTGATCGGGTTGATGGATGGAGTAACTTCTGTCAATCTTCCTGTCTTCAGTCTGCCCATTCTTTCAACAACTGTCAATTCGCAACTCCCGAGGCTCCACCACTGGACCTTTCCTCCATGCCCCAGGAGTACCATGACTTGGAGAAGGTATTCAGCAAGACCAAGGCTCTTGCTCTGCCGCCACACCTGACCCTGTGACTGTGCCATTAACCTCCTCCCTGGTGCGCCCCTACTTGCCAGCTACCTATACAGCATGTCTCGGCCTGTAAGGGAGGTGATGGAGAAGTAATCGGGGATTCACTGGCCCATCCACATCACCTACAGAGGCAGGATTATTTTGTGTCAGTTCACCCATGTACTGATTACAGAGGATTTAATGCAATCACAGTTAACAGATAACATTCTCATTAATTAACTTAGGCCATTTTGAATATCTGGTCATACCATTTGGCCTCACTCATATGCCTGCTGTTTTTCAGGCCCGAATTAATGATGTCCTCCATGACTTTTGAATGTTTCAGTTTTTGTTTGCCTTGATGATACCCTAACTTTCTCCCAGACCCTAATTGAACATCAGGGACATGTTTGTCAGGTACTTCAGAAATTATATGAGAATAAACTGTTCACCACAACTGAAAAAATGCTGAGTTTCATATTAGCGAGTGGGCAGGTGAAGGCGGACCCACACATAGTAAGGGCAGTGGTGGACTGGCCCCAGCCAGAGTCACACATAACTGCATGCATGGTGGACCCAAATATGTGCCACTACATTTATGTTTACATATACAGTAATTTAGTTTGTTTCAGGGGGTTTTCTCTAGCAACATTTCAGTTTAATTGTGCTTTTAATTGATAATGGATAATTGTCCTGTAATTTTGTTTATCATTCACATAAGAGATGGACAATAAAATGAAGCAGTGTCCAGGTGGAACCTTTGATGGTGATTGTCTTCGTGGGGGACACTTCCGCCTGCCTTCAGATGCGACCTGGAGACAGAGCCATGTGTCCCATATCTTCTTTGCTGCCGATTCTTTACCCGTTTTTCAGGAAATCCTTTTTGTTGCGGGTTTGCCACACTCAGGACTGTAACGCATGGGTTCCTGGGCTTCACCCATCTCTACCTCCACTTCATCTGGGATGAGCATGGTGGCCAGCTTACCTCCATCCAAGTCCCCTTCACCTGGTCAGAAGCTGTACAGGCAACGTTCTACTTCAGCACTGCCTTGTTTTTGCCAGCATGGTCATCATATATGGTATTCCTGCAGTAATTCCTAAGGTTTGAACAAAATGTTTTCTGCTTTTTTCATTCTCATTTCCTGCAACTGTCTCCTGGTTGTTCTTGCTGATGATGGCTGAGTGCCGAAACACATCCATTTGCTGTCCCACAGTAAGTTAGTCTATTTTATGTATCAGTGTGTGCCAGCATCTTGTTTGTTATTTATAGATCCATGGTGTCTGGCTCTATAAAGCTCAGATAGTGTTATTATTTAGTAACCAGATGAATGTTTTTTGTAGTATTTCAGATAAAACACTACATAAATACAGGTCCTTAGACCCAAAAGTGACATGTTTGGTTAATGACTGGCACAAAAGCAGATATAAAGCAAGTGCAAAAGGTCTTTATTTACAAGTGTGTGTGTGTATGTGTGTGTGTGTGCGTGCGTGCGTGCGTGAGCAAAGATCTGGCAACCCTGTGGAGAGAGGGGGAAAGGAGAATGAGTTTGTGGCAATAATGTGGACAGGAGGAGATACTGCAATGAATAATTTGTTGTTGCAGATGGAGATAACGAGGAGAATCGTTGAGTATTTACAGCACATTGCCAGACGTCTTCGAGTAGGTGTAGACCAGTCCAGTGAGGAAGGTGAGATGAATTCCTCTGCAGAGGGTGAGATGAATGCCCCGGTGCCGGGGACTTGATGATTAGAAATGGTTGGTAAGTGCACTTACATTTAGGGAGCATAGAGTCCAGTTCCATCAGGGAGAGATTTTCACTCCGACTAGGTAGGAGAATAATCCTGGGAGTTAGGCGAGAGAGAGAAGGTTAAAGGGGAAGATAGCTTACCTTTAATGATCCCATGTAGGAGGAGGGCATGAGAGCTTTCAGGTGTGCACGGGTGGAGAGTAGTGATGCTACACTCTACACCGCCCACTCCACACTGATTCGAGCAATATAAAGTGGAAGTGTCATGAGCAGTGCATCAGGCGCTATTTCCGCATGCCCACAGTCACATGATCATAGCAAGCGAGGCCTTCTTATGTCGGTCACATCATGTGGCTTGAGGGCTCGCGGGAAGTTTGAGAGGGTTGAGCATTTGAATATAAGTCAGGGAGCATATTACACAAGTTAGAATTAGGTTTAGGTTCAGTAACATTAAACAAAAACACATTACATTCACTAACTAGAAAAGCACTCGGAGAGCACAGACCTCCGCCAAGTGCCACAGTTCCCCCCATACAGTCTTCAGATTCCTTGATCATGAAAACATATGACAAGCAGTGGTTCAGTAGTTATTCACGAAAATGGCATTTTCCGTAATGGTGGCCACAGTTCCCCCCATACAGTGTTTGTGTGTACGTTTTCAGATTCCTTGACCATGAAAACATATGACTAGCAATTGGATTCACAACAATTGGATTGACAATGATAGGATTAGTGGTTTAGTAGTTATTCACGAAAATGGCATTTTGCGTAATGGCGGTTTTGTTGTGGACGGTGATCCAGATCACCACCAAAATCTAATCATCTGTAGGATACCCCATTTCTGACAATCTGTGAAAATTTCATGAAAATCCGTCCATAACTTTTTGAGTTATCTTGCTAACAAACAGACAAACAAACAGACAAACAAACAGACAAACCAATGCCAATGATCACATAACCTCCCCCTTTGGCGGAGGTAAATATTACAGAGATACATGCATGCACACTCTTTCACACAAACACTAGAAGATAGATAGATAGATAGATAGATAGATAGATAGATAGACAGATAGATAGATAGATAGATAGATAGATAGATAGATAGATAGATAGATAGATAGATAGATAGATAGATAGATAGATAGATAGATAGGACAGTTGTTTGAGTGAGTGAGTGAGTGAGCGAGTGAGTGAGTGAGTGAGCGAGTGAGTGAGTGTAGTAAAGGAGGGGCATGGAGGACAACCTCATTTTTGGACACATGATTTAAAACATCAGGTTTATGGCAGTGAAACACGTGCACAAGAGGCCATGTCAAAATTGACTGCTGAATACGCTGCAACCATGAGGATGGAGAGGACAATGCCATCAACATAACAGGTAACCATTTATTATCCCATATTATTATTGTGTTTTCCAAACCTCTCTAGCCACATGTATTAAAATGTTATCAACTCCATCAGTCAGCAACAGAGGAAGAACCTGGGCCTTCAGCAGAAGACAACTTGTGGGACATTTTGGATAGCAGAGTTGGTTTGTATTATATTATTACTATATTATTATATTATTACTTTAAGCATCATTTTCTTATTATAAAAGATTACTAATTATATTGGTTTTTTATATTGTTTGTTTGTTTGTTTGTTTGTTTAGGTGAAACACAGCACTCTCAAAGTGCAACAGCAGACGTCACAGTGGAAGTTCAACGATACACACGTGGACAAAATTGTTGGTACCCCTCTGTTAATGAAAGAAAAACCCACAATGGTCACAGAAATAACTTGAATCTGACAAAAGTGGTAATAAATAAAAAGTCTATGAAAATTAACCAATGAAAATCAGACAATGCTTTTGAATTGTGGCTCAACAGAATTATTTTAAAAAACAAACTCATGAAACAGGCCTGGACAAAAATGATGGTAACCTTAACTTAATATTTTGTTGCACAACCTTTTGAGGCAATCACTGCAATCAAACCATTTCTGTAACTGTCAGTGAGACTTCTGCACCTCTCAGCAGGTATTTTGGCCCACTCCTCATGAGCAAACTGCTCCAGTTGTCTCAGGTTTGAAGGGTGCCTTCTCCAGACGGCATGTTTCAGCTCCTTCCACAGATGTTCAATAAGATAATATAAGATAAGCCTTTATTAGTCCCACAATGGGGCAATTCCAGGATTGCAACAGCACAGGGATAGCAACACTCAGAGCAACAATCAGAAGGCAAGAAAAAAAAGCAAGCAAGCAAGAGCAGCTAATATACGTATGTACATATTACTATAAATATATATATATGCGTATATACACACAGACACACAGTGCAGAGCATTGTTGCTAGATGGGATGAAACAGCACAACCATCTACTTAGTTATCCTACATGGTATGATTATGTGCCCATATATATTCTCACCCTCCATAGCGACCGGTATTTTCCTAGTTGTATGCCGGAGGGGACCATTGTGTAAGTCTATTGCATCTTTTGCATTCAAAAAACTATTAGGTTGTTACGTCTTTTTGCTATCTCTGCGAGCAGCCCTGCTTAGGTTGTACAGTCTGACAGCCGTTGGTAGGAAGGACCTGCGAAATCTCTCGGTTGTGCACCTGGGATGATGTAGTCTGCTGCTAAATGAGCTCCTCAGTGCATTCAGTATGTCCTACATAGGGTGGAACTCGGACTCCAGCAGAGATGACAGTTTAGCCACCGTCCTTCTCTCTCCTATCTCCTCCACCGGATCAAGGCGCTGCCCCAGGACAGAGCTAGTTTCTTGATCAGTTTGTTCAGTCTCTTCCTATCGGCTGCAGTAATGCCACTGCCCCAGCAGACCACTCCAAAAGTGATGGCTGATGCCACCACCGTGTCATAGAATGTCTTCAGCAGCGCCCCTTGTACACCAAAAGACCTGAGTCTCCTCAGTAGGAACAGCCTGCGCTGTCCCTTCTTGTAGAGTGCGTCAGTATTGTGTGACCAGTCTAGTTTATTGTTCAGATGAACACCCAGGTACTTGTAGGATGTCACCATCTCAATGTATGTTCCCTGTATATTTACTGGTGCTGTGAGGGGTTGTCCATGCCTGCGGCAGTCCACCACCAGCTCCTTAGTTTTCCTCGCGTTGATCTGGAGGCAGTTCCGATGGCACCAGTCCACGAAGTCCTGGATAAGCCCTCTGTACTCAGCTTCATCTCCATTGGAGATGAGGCCAACCATCGCAGAGTCATCAGAGAACTTCTGTAGATGGCAGTGTGTTGTGTTGTGTGAGAAGTCCGCAGTATAAAGAGTGAACAGGAAGGTGTCATAACCCGAGTGTCGGTTCTGGCCACACTCGGGTCTCATATCTTTTTTTCCCTGGCTTTGGCAGCTGAGGATTCCTTCCAGCTCCTTGGGATCTTATTGTGAAGGCGCCCGGAGAAGCTCCCTGCTGTCAAAGTCAGCTGCTGCTCCGCTGTCATTAGGAGCAGCTGTGCCACGTTGGGGTCATTAGCCGCCAGAGATATAAGCGGGTGCTAAATGTTCTCCAACGCGGCAGTCTCTGTTATGATCTTCTGTTACGTTCACCTACGTGCTGTTATGTTCTCCTGTTACGATCATCTGCTATGATCATCTGTTATATTCAGCTACGTTCTGATGGTGCTCCTATATGCTCAGGTATGTTCCTGTTTGCCTAGCTCATCATTGTTAACGTTGTCATCTCATAAGGTGTGTTCCCTTGAGACTTCATCCTTACTGTTGTCCGTCTGGCGCATCGGGTGTTCCCCGGCTCAGACTTCACCCAGCCACTGTATGTGTTCTATGTGTGTTCGTCCTTCTCAATAATAAAATACCACTGCAAACTCACTGGTGACTGAGGCGTCTTGTGATGGTCCGTGAGGGCCATCGTGACAGTAGACTGCCGCCAAACACCCGGAGAGGAGGCGTTGTTTTGAGACGCCATTCACCGTGCAGTTTGCAGTAGTGGACTGTTTATTCCTACCTGTCCGAGTGTCTGCAGCGGGGAGTATGACGTCATCCAGGGGCCGTTGTCGGCGCCTTGGCAGGCAGCAAGCGGAGGTTCTGAAGGAGGTAGACTACACCATCTTCACCGCTACGCTGTTGGACGCTCCCAGCGACATTCGTAGATACCTGGACCTAGCCGAGGAGATTCTGGATTCTCTTCCCCGCTTCACCAATCATCCAGAGGTAAGTGTGAGGAGAGATGACCTCGCCGCCCAGCGTGAGATACTCCGAGGGCTGGAGGGAAATCCTGGCAGGAAGCTGAAGCGGAGGAGACGTCGCCCCTCGCTTCGGGATCCCGCTCCTGCCTCCGTTCCGGCCCGGGAGTTCGCTCCATCCGGAGGTCTTTTCCCATCGGGCATGTCGTCACTCGGGATTCCCCCAGAGGAGCTGCAGCTGACAGCAGACAAGATCTGGGACTGGCTGGCTGCTGCTTGCTCCGCTAGGAATCCTCCAGCGTGTATGAAGCATGTGGTGGCGGCGGTCAGACTGGTGGAGAGGAATCCAGCGCTGCGTGAGTTTCCTGAGTTCGCTGACTTGCTTGCCGCTGTTTCTGCTCAGGAACGGCGATTTCCGGACCTCACCTTCGCCTCACCCCCTACAAGGAACCGTCGTCACTCCGGCTTCCAACCTCGGCTAGAGCCCCGTCTGGATGCTGTTCCGGGTCGCCGCAAGGACTCCACCCCCCACACAGCTGTCACTCCTGCGCCTCGTCAGAGGGGAATTCCCACAGCCTGGTCTTCTCCCGGGCCCTCGCCTGCTGTCCCGTCAGCGCTCCTTGCCCGACTGACCCCGGCTGTCGCCCCCTCCTCCTCGTCGCCTATCCTGGCTGCTGTGTGTCACGGGAGCTCCGTTTCGGCGAGCCCCATCCCGGATCCGCCTCGAGTGGCCTCATCTCGTCTCCCCAGAGGGCCCTCTGTCGCCATCCAGTGGGGAAAGGAAGGAATGACGTCCCCCACAGCGGGAACCATCTTACCCTTAGGG
Source organism: Pholidichthys leucotaenia (assembly GCA_020510985.1). Classification (NCBI taxonomy): domain Eukaryota; kingdom Metazoa; phylum Chordata; class Actinopteri; order Cichliformes; family Pholidichthyidae; genus Pholidichthys; species Pholidichthys leucotaenia. Next base: position 27,026,467 of record CM035843.1, read on the forward strand.
GAAAGGCAAGTGCATGATAATTTCTCTCCTTTTGACATTGTTTTGCCTTGTCTGACTCCTAGGGGTGGAGTTCGGGGTATGCAGCCCCCCGAGCTCCCTCCACCCGCTGTGGATGAAAGTGTTAACCCTGCTTCCCCTGTGTCTCCCTCCGCTGAGCGGTCCTCGACGTCAGGCCAACGTCGCTGGATGAGGAGGGGGCCTGCGGTTCTGGAGAGCCTGGTTCTGGTTCCGCAGCCATGCCATGGGCGGAGGAGGAGAGCGGACTGCAGCGTGGAGCCATCACCGATGAAGAAGCGTCCCCGGGGTTCCACGGAGGAGCGGTCCGGTCCAGCAGGGCGAGATTCTCCTGCCACCACGCCGTGCGGGCCACCGGCGTGGACATCAGTGCCAGAGGACTCTCTAGCTGCACGCACCATCATGCCAGCTGCGGAGCCCGACGCAGCTGAGTGGGAGCCTGAGGACGACCTCCTGACTTCTGAGCCCGGATCATCGCAGTCCTGGACGGCGTCAGAACCCGAGCTCAGGCAAGTGCTCTGTTTTATCTTCCTTCTTCACCTTTTAGAGCACTTTTGCCTGTCTCAAGGGGAGATGAGCCGGGTGCAGCCGGCCGCTGCATCCAAGCTTATCTCGCCGGGTTCTGGCGCTACCGGTGATCCTGATCCCGGGTTTTCTCTCTTGTGTGAGTCTTCTCCCAGGGTCGCCGGCGAGGGGCTGCTCTCGCCTGCTGCGCCAGAGGTTCCGGTTTCGGGGTTGGAGGTTGAGTCTGGTGCCACGCCGACCGGGTCCACCGGGAGTGCTGTTCCGGTCCAGTTGGGGTCCACCGGGAGTGCTTCACTGGCCCAATCGGGTTCCACCGTGGGTTCGGTTCCGGAGGCCCAATCGGGGTCCACCGTGGGTTTGGTTCCGGAGGCCCAGTCGGGGTCCACCGTGGGTTTGGTTCCGGAGGCCCAATCGGGGTCCATTGTGGGTTCAGTTCCGGAGGCCCAATCGGGGTCCACCGTGGGTGCTGCACCAGCAGGTCCTAGATTCGGTGAGGGAGCTGCGGATCCCCAGCCACCGGATGCTGGACAGGCTCGTTTCCTTCATCACCCTCATCTCCACCGTCATCCTCCTCGTCTCCCTGAGGAGCACTACCCATCTCCACCTGGGGCCGTTGGGATCCCGAATGCTCCGCCCGGTTCCCCCTCGTCTCTCCCCTTTTCGGCGGGACCGCCGGCTGCTTCTGCCCAGCGGTTCTGGTGGGCTGGTGTTGCGGGGCGGCCGCCTGAAGGACTGTCTCGTCAGTTTGGTTCTCCGGGCCGGCCCCCCGACCTATTGGTCTTCCTGTGCGGCGACCTGCTCCGGCCGCTTGAAACTCTCTTCTCCCGAGCATGGGACTGGGGTAGGCCGCCCGAACTGTCCTCTTTTCCCCTCCTTGTTCTGTGGTCTCTTGTTGCCGGACGACTCCCCGAACCTTTTGCCCCCATCCCTCCGGGTCTGGACTGCACCCTTCCCGGGTTCCTGATCTCGTCTGTGGGACTGTTGGGGTGTGTGTGGGGGGGAGGGGGATTGTTTTGTGTTTTTGTGGCTCACCAGGTTGTTTCTGAGTTTGGTGGGGGGGGGGGGGTTCTTCCACCTTATGTCACTCTATTTGCCAAAAGGTATATTGCCTATTTTGAACTTATTGTGGTTGCCCACATTTTTGGGGATTATGGTTTTTTTTATCTCCCCCTACCATTATAGCCTTGTTGGTTGTTTGTCTCTCTCCCTCCTGCCAGCGCCCCATCCACCCACCCTAGGGGGGTGGGGGTGGGGGGCTTGGGTGTTACTCAGGCCGCTCAGAGCTCGGCCTTGAGGGGGAGGTACTGTCATAACCCGAGTGTCGGTTCTGGCCACACTCGGGTCTCATATCTTTTTTTCCCTGGCTTTGGCAGCTGAGGATTCCTTCCAGCTCCTCGGGCTCTTATTGTGAAGGTGCCCGGGGAAGCTCCCTGCTGTCAAAGTCAGCTGCTGCTTCGCTGTCATTAGGAGCAGCTGTGCCACGTTGGGGTCATTAGCCGCCAGAGATATAAGCGGGTGCTAAATGTTCTCCAACGCGGCAGTCTCTGTTATGATCTTCTGTTACGTTCACCTACGTGCTGTTATGTTCTCCTGTTACGATCATCTGCTATGATCATCTGTTATATTCAGCTATGTTCTGATGGTGCTCCTATATGCTCAGGTATGTTCCTGTTTGCCTAGCTCATCATTGTTAACGTTGTCGTCTCGTAAGGTGTGTTCCCTTGAGACTTCATCCTTACTGTTGTTCGTCTGGCGCATCGGGTGTTCCCCGGCTCAGACTTCACCCAGCCACTGTATGTGTTCTATGTGTGTTCGTCCTTCTCAATAATAAAATACCACTGCAAACTCACTGGTGACTGAGGCGTCTTGTGATGGTCCGTGAGGGCCATCGTGACAGAAGGGAGCCAACACCGTGTTTATATCTTATCTTATAAACACACACAGTGCGGAGCATTGTTGCTAGATGGAATAAATATATAAATATATAACAGGATACAATACAATAGGATTTAGATCAGGGCTCATAGAAGGCCACTTTAGAATAGTCCAATGTTTTGCTCTTAGCCATTCTTGGGTGTTTTTAGCTGTGTGTTTTGGGTCATTATCCTGTTGCAAGACCCATGACCTGCGACTGAGACCAAGCTGTCTGACATTGGGCAGCACATTTCTCTCTAGAATACCTTGATAGTCTTGAGATTTTATTGTACCCTTCACAGATTCAAGACACCCTGTGCCAGATGCAGCAAAGCAGCCCCAGAACATAATAGAACCTCCTCCTTGTTTCACAGTAGGGACAGTGTTTTTTTTCTTGGTATGCTTCATTTTTGCATCTGTGAACATAGAGCTGATGTGCCTTGCCAAAAAGTTCCAGTTTTGTTTCGTCTGTCCATAGGACATTCTCCCAGAAGCTTTGTGGTTTGTCAACATGCAGTTTGGCAAATTCCAGTCTGGCTTTTTTATGATTTGTTTTCAACAGTGGTGTCCTCCTTGGTCGTCTCCCATGAAGTCCACTTTGGCTCAAACAATGACAGATGGTGCGATCTGACACTGATGTACCTTGACCTTGGAGTTCACCATGAATGTGTTTAGAGGTTGTTCTGGGCTCTTTCGTTACCATTCGTATTATCCATCTCCTCCTGCGGCCACGTCCAGGGAGGTTGGCTACAGTCCCATGGATCTTAAATTTCTGAATAATATGTGCAACTGTAGTCACAGGAACATCAAGCTGCTTGGAGATGGTCTTATAGCCTTTACCTTTAACACGCTTGTCTATAATTTTCTTTCTAATCTCCTGAGACAACTCTCTCCTTTGCTTCCTCTGGTCCATGTTTAGTGTGGTACACACCATGTCACCAAACAGCACAGTGACTACTTGTCACCCTTTAAATAGGCCGACTGACTGATTACAAGTTTGTAGACACCTGTGATGTTAATTAGAGGACACATCTTGGTTGAACATGTCCCTATGGTCACATTATTTTCAATCTTTTCTAGGGATACCATGATTTTTGTCCAGGCCTGTTTCATGAGTTTGTTTTTTAAAGTAATTCTGTTGAACCACAATTCAAAAGCATTGTCTGATTTTCATTGGTTAATTTTCATAGAATTTTTATTTATTACCGCTTTTGTCAGATTCAAGTTATTTCTGTGACCATAGTGGGTTTTTCTTTCATTAACAGAGGGGAACCAACAGTTTTGTCCATGGCTGTACTCATCTGAGCCCTACCTCTCCAGCGGAGAAGACCCACTCTGTTACTGGGCAGCACACAAAACCATACACCCAAACCTGACAAAAAAAAAAACAAAACATCTCCACATGTTAGCAACATCAGTACTACAGTCATGTGAAAAAATTAGGACACCCTGTATAAGCCTGCGTGTTTTTTTAACATATTTGCACATATGGATATTTAATATCAATACTGAGAGATTCACGTAATACAATTAAATGATTAAAAATGAATTAAAGACTTTTCAAATTTTCTGTAAAATGTAATTCTAAACACATAGTGAAGAATAAATTAGGACACCCTCATCTTTTTAGGACACCCCCACATTCATTCCCACTTACAATGGCTAAAATAAATTTAAAAAATGCAAATAAAAACAAAAACAAGGTTAGACATAGATACGTGACCATTTCTTAATAAAGAACTACATATTTAAAGGGGTGTCCAAATTTTTTCACATGACTGTATGTGAGAGGGTGTTCTCCAAAGCTGGAGAGGTAGTAAACCACAAGAGGAGCAGACTGAAACTACACACTGTTAAAATGCTTCTTTTTTCAATAAAAATCTTTAAACACTCCCCAGTTGCAGAAGCACCAGCAAGTTCCCTGATGTTACACAACATAGATTTTTCTCCCTCTGTTGTTGTTCGTCCATCATTCTTGACGATGACCAAGGACATCACAGGAAAGGGGACTGGGTGCAGTGTGTCCGGCTGTGGCTGATCAGTCCGATATGGGCACGGAAGGCTCTGCCGCAGGTTGGGCACAGGTGGTCTGTGCGAGCAGAAGATACAGGGGTGGCTCTGGACTTGCAAAGCTCATGTTTTCTCTGGGCCTTGGCAATCCTGTTCAGCTCAAAGGAGGCAGCACCTTTGCTGGTACGGCTACGCCAGTCTGGTCAGTCTGGCGCTAGGGTCTCCCAGGTGTCAGGACTGATGTCAAAGCTCTTCAGGGAGTCCTTAAGAGTGTCTTTGTACCGCTTCTTCTGACCACCTTGTGAGCACTTGCCCTCTGCTAGTTTGCCATAGAACAGTCTCTTTGGTAGGCATGAGTCAGGCATACGAACGAGGTGGCCAGCCCACCTAATCTGGGCTCTCTTGAGCAGGGTGTGGATGCTAGGCAGCTCAGCTCAGAAGGGGACCTCTGTGTCAGGGATTTTGTCCTGTCAGGTGATCTTCAGGAGCTTTCTGAGGCAGTTCAAGTGGAAGGGGTTTAGCTTTCTGGCTTGGTACTTGTAGACTGTTCCAGGTCTCGCAGGCGTACAGTAAGAAAGGCAGGACAACTACCTTGTATACCTTCAGTTTTGTGGTCAGCCTGATGCCTCTCCTTTCCCACACTGTTGCATGTAGCCACCCAAATGCTGAACTTGCCTTGGCAATGCACGAATCGACCTCATCGTCGATGTTGACAGACCTGGAGAGTGAGCTGCCGAGGTACGTGAACTTGTCGACAGCCTTGAGGGTCTCCCCTTTGACAGTAATGGCTGGTTCCACCTAAGTCTTCTGTGGTGCGGGTTGGTGCAGGACCTCTGTTTTCTTCGTACTGATTGTGAGCCCAAAGTTGTCGCAAGCAGTGGAGAAGCGATTCATGCTCTGCTGCTTCTGTGCCTCTGTAGCGGCGTTGAGTGCGCAGTCGTCTGCGAACAGGAAGTTGCGCACTGAATCCCCTTCCACCTTGGTTTTGGCTTGGAGCCTCCGCAGGTTGAAGAGCCTGCCATCCATCCTGTACCTGATCCTGATGGCTCTTTCTTCATCGTCACAGAAGGCATCAGACAGCATGGCTATGAACATCATGCTGAAAAGTGTGGGCGTGAGTACACAGCCCTGCTTGACCCCCTTGGTGACTGGGAAAGCTTCGGAGGAGTCTCCATCATCCAGTATTCGAGCAATCATGCTGTCGTGGAACTGGCGCACCATGCTGATGAACTTGTCCGGGCAGCCGAACTTCGCCATGATCATCCACAGTCCCTCATGACTGATGGTATCAAAAGCCTTGGTCAGATCTACAAATGTTGTGTAGTGGTCCCTGTTCTGTTCTTGACTCTTCTCCTGAAGTTGGCATGCAGCAAAGATCATGTCAGCAGTTCCACGACCCTCTCTGAAGCCACACTGGCTCTGCGGCAGGTGACCGCCTTCCATGTGCTAAATGAGGTGGTTGAGAAGGACTCTTGTGAGGATCTTGCCGGCGATGGTAAAGACAGAGATCCCACGGTGGTTGTCGCAGGGCTGCCTGTTTCCTTTTCTCTTGTAGAGATGGACAATGGAGGCATCCTTGAGCTCCTGGGGGATAACTTCCTGCTGCCACATGGTCTGGAAGAGCTTGGTGAGTTTCTGTATTAGAACTGGTCCTCCTGCCTTGTAGATTTCAGCTGGGACGGAGTCAGAGCCTAGTGCTTTGCCGTTCGAAACGAGTTTGATCGCTTTTTGGACGTCTGATCCCGTTGAAGGTTCTGCCAGAGACGTGTTCACCTCTGCTTGGGGCATGTCAGTGATGGCTTCTGCATTGATGGACAAAGGTCTGTTCAGGATGCTGCTGAAATGTTCTGCCCATCTTTCCAGGATTGCGTTCTTGTCAATGAGGAGAGTGGACCCATCAGCACTGAGCAGTGGTGATGTTCCAGAAGACTGGGGCTCATAGATGGTCTTAAGGGCATCATAGAAGCATTTGGAGTTGTTGCTGTCAGCATACTGCTGTATTTCATCTGCCTTTTTGCTGAGCCAGAAGCCTTGCGTTTCTCTAAGCTTTCCCTGCACCTTTTCTTTGATGGAGTTGAAGGTTGCCTTCTTAGAGGCAGATCTGCTGTCTTGCTGGTGCACTCTGTGGGCTTCACGCTTTTCGTCAAGCAGCTTTCGGATGTCCTCATTGTTTTCATCAAACCAGTCTTGGTGTTTGTGCGTGTTCTGGCCCAGATGAGTGAGTGAGGTGTCGTACACCATGTCTCTGAAAGCTGCACAGTCTTCTTCTGCTCCGTACGCCCCGGGGTCGAGCTGACTAAGCTTGTTGTCCAAGTCCTCACTGAGGTTCTGTCGCACAGAGTGCTGTTCCAGCTTGCTGACATTGAGTCACTTGTTTGCCTTTTACCCCTGTGGATGCCGTTTAGGCTGGGTGTGCATTTTGAGCTTTGAGAGAAGGAGTCTGTGATCCGTCCAGCAGTCTGCACCACACATCGCCTTCGTCACTCTAACATCCTTCCTGTCTCTCCTTCTCACAATGATGTAATCGATCAGATGCCAATGCTTGCTGCGTGGATGCATCCAGGATGTCTTGTTGCGATTTGGCAAGCGGAAGACGGTATTAGTGATCAGAAGATCATGAGAGGCGCATGTCTTCAACAGGAGAAGACCGTTGCTGTTGCACTTACCAACTCCATTTCTCCCAAGGACTCCCTCCCATGTCTGGTAGTCTGTACCAACTCTGGCATTAAAGTCTCCAAGAACAATGAGTTCGTCCTCCTTCGGTACGCCTTCATTGAGAGTCTTTAAGTCCTCCTAAAACTTGTCTTTGATCTCATCTGGGTTTGTCATGGTGGGGGCATATGCACTGATGAAGGTGGCATGGCATTTTCCTCAGAGGGGGAGACACAGGGTCTTGAGGCGGTCGTTGGTTCCTTTGGGGAGGCTGGTAAGCTTGCTGATCAGCTTGGATCTGATCACAAAGCCAACTCCTGCTTCACGGCATTCTTCACTGCCTCGGCCGCTCCAGAAAAAGGTGTAGTTGGCTTTGACTTCTGTCAGCTGACCTTTGTCTGCAAACCTGGTCTCGCTCAGAGCTGCAATGTCGATTTGTACCTGCTGAGTTATCTTGCGTCAAGTGCTGTCTGTCTCTCAGGTCTGTCTGCTTTGGAGCTGTCCATGAGCAGTCCCACATTCCAAGTGCCAGTAGTGAGTGATGTCACCTTAATTGATTTCTTCTGAGAATTTCGACCGCTAGGGTGGGATCCCCGCCAGCCGCGGCTTGCTGGCCAGGGTATAGTGAAGCAGGCTATGTTTAGGGCACCTTTTCTAGCCCCTTCCTCAGGCCATGGAGGTGAGCAGAGTGAATCCTAAAGAGGGCTGCTCAGACACCCAGGGGGCTGCTGAACTCCACTGTTGCTTCAGTCCAGTAGAGAAGGACCCTATGCCCTGGGCCGCCTGTGTGTGGGATTGTGGCTACAGCTTCCAGTGTATCCACACCTGCTTCTTCGTCACTTGCCCATCGCCACAGGACTTGGGGGGGGGGGGGGGGTAATGTCTTGACTTACGCGTGAATTTGATTTAAGTGAGGGAGAGCTGTGCAGGGTCATCAGTCTCACTCTCTCGTCCCAGCCTATCTGGATCCAGTGGGAAGACATAGTCAAGATGGCTGGAGATAGGTTAGGATGCAGTGAATGGCCAGCAGTGTCTTACATGCCTCACTGTACCCTAGTTGTGCTCCACAACGCTTTGCTGGGTCTGCCTTCCTGCCCGTTGAGCCAATCTGGTGGTTTCCTCCGCGCAGTCCGCCGGGTCCAGTCTATGCATGCGTAGGTAGACAAGTCCTACCTCACCGAGGGTTTCAAACCCATCGGCTACCCTCACATGGTTTCGCCTGCCAGTTGAAGCAGTTTACCGGGGCATGGCCGCTGTTGCATGCAAACAGCTACTTGGAACCACAGGTGAGAGTTGAGTGCCAAGTGGGAACCAAAAGCGGACCGACCACTCAGAGGTACGACTGTTGCCCTGTCAGAGGTACTATCCCTCCCTGACACTCCATACACCCCCCATCTCCCTCTACATACTATATATATCAGAGGTTTTGTTCATCGAAAATTGTCCTTCGACAGAATTTTTCCAGCAATGACTAAAAATTCTGAAAGCTGTCTATTATTTGACAGATTACATGGAGGCTGATGTAATTAAAGTCAATTAAAATGATAGATAACAGATTGACAGAATTTTTACAAGCCTGTCTGAGAAAATGATAGATAACAAAACGTGTAGTGCAACCTCTGAAAGTCTCAATTATGTATTGAGACTTTTTCAGGTCTTTCACTCAGATGCAATTCTGACAGCAGCAGATGGCACTCTTTATTAAATGCTTCATAACACTGTGTTGATCATGAAGCAATTGTCTCAAAATTGTTCATTGTTTCATAAGGCCTCACTTTCACCATCACTAGTGGAAAGGTCGAGCAGAACTGCAGCCTTGGAGGTCTGACACTCCCGTGAAGAGGAGGAGTCCGGGGGCCTCATGTACAAAGGGTACTTACGCACAAAAACATAGTGTACGTCCTTTTCCACAGAAAATTTCAGATATATCAAGAATGAAATGACTGTGGAAATATGTGCAGCCCCACGCCAACTTCATGGCTGGTTATCGATCTGGTATATTGGTTATTGGTATACTGTTATTGGTCCGCTGGCGACACTTAGAGGTGATGTTGGGAGACTGATAATGACGTGAAAATTATTGTACACACCAGAAACTCATGATGAACAAACATCCAAGTGTGCACAATTACTGGATATAAAAGCAAGCGCAAAGAAGTGCAGAAAATGCCTCTAACAACAGAGGATTAGAGGATATTGCAAATCACACAGTGAGAAGAGAAAGAGTATTTTAGAGACAGAAGATTTTCTGGCTCAGGATGATGACTGGCTTGTCAGCCGGTTTAGGTTTCCATGGGCAGTCCTTGTGTAACGTGCCTGTGCGCCCCAAATACCATCCTCTCTTCAAAGCTTCATTACAACTCAGTGATTTGAGAAAGTGACTTTCTTTTGTTGGTGATTAAACTACAGTTTCACAGCATTCTACCAAGCCCCCAACTGCCTCTGTGTGTACAGTAGTTATGTCAATAAACACATGCATAAAGTTTGAAATGCAACAGTCTCACCCATTCCCCGGTGCACTTCATTCATTTAGTAATGTGTGTAATATAACTATAAAGAATGAAATTTGCATTTTGGACATAAAATATGTACTTGCTGAGTCTAATATGATCTGCTTTCAACTGACGGGTAACCTTGGCTGCCCACTAAATAGGTTCATATTGTCTTCCTTTTCATAACTGTTTTCCTTTATTCAACCAGCTGATCCACCTGGCTGGTCACAAATTGATTGATTGATTCATTCATTCATTGTTTAAAATAACATTGTATAAAGGATACAACATACATTTAAAAACAATGGGATGACTCAAGAAAGTGTGCACACTTATTTCCATTGTGGTCCCTAAAAGAGGTCACAGCTGGCCTCAGACCTGTAACCTTCTGCTTTGAAATTTGGCACTGTAACCACTGAGCTATACATAGCACAAATCACAGTGATCAGCTGACGCTTCTGAGGACGACTGCAGACGTCAGTCAAAATATCTCAAAGTTAAATAAACATCTCCATCTTATCTAGGCTATTAAATTACCGGTATCCAGCACTAATGCCGGAGAACAGCGTGCCAAACAAAATGTTTTTACGTGCCTCTACCCCATTCAGGAGCACCTCTAACTCACATGAATTTCCATTAAATCCATTATTTTTGATCGTGGATACAGCAGAATCAAACATGCTGGGCTTGTATTATCTATTTGCATAGTACATATTTGCATCTAATTGCATATTCAAATAGAGGCGTGTCAAGGGAGGAGTCCGATATTTCCTCACATGCATTCAATTTCAGTCAGATTAGTATGTACAAAGGAAATGTGCTTGGATTCCTGCATATGGACGGTTTCATACATCTGGATTTTTTTTTGCTTACTGCATTTTCTTGATTTAAACATACGTCATCTTTCAGTAGGAAATCCGCACAAGTCTTTGTACATGAGGCCCCAGGAGAGCCTTTTAAGGGCTACTTAAACAGCCCGTCGTCGGCCTCCGTCGGTCTATGATGACCATGGAAGGGAATCCTAAACGTCTACTCTGCTGGAACAGCACCGCCTGTGGCTGAACAGGCCGATGCGCGAATGGCAGTCCCTGTCACACAGGTCGCACTTGTGGGTGGTGGACGTCTTTGGGGATTCTGCCATCCTCCACACGGTGAACGTGGCCTAGCCAGCGGAGCCTGTGCTGCCTGAGTAGAGTGAACATGGAGGGAAGGCCGGCGCGGGACAGAACTTCTGTGTTGGGCACTTTGTCCTGCCAGGATATGTTCAGGATGTGAACATATCCTTGCAGCGCAAGTGGAAGGAGTTCAGTCTCTTTTCCTGCCGGGCGTATGTTGTCCACGTCTCACTCCCATAGAGCAGTGTGCTGATGACGCAGGCGTTGTACACTGCCATCTTCGTCTTGACAGAGAGTTTGGGACTCTCCCACACTCGTGTGGTGAGGCGAGCGAGTGTGAAGGCTGATTTTCCAATCCTCTTGTCGATCTCTGTATCAAGGGAGAGGTTGCTGCTGATCGTGGACCCCAGGTACGTGAACTGATTCATGACCTCCAGCTCGTAGTCGTCGATGGTGATGGTTGGTGGTGCTTCCGTGTCTTGTACCAAGACGTTAGTCTTCTTCAGGCTGATGGTAAGCCTGAAGTCCTTGCATGCCTGGGAGAAGTGGTCCATCAGGGTCTGAAGCTCCTGCTGTGTGTGGGTTGCGACTGCAGCGTTGTCTGCGAACAGCATGTCTCTGATTAGAGCCTCGTGTACTTTGGTTCTGGCTTTCAGGCGGGCGAGGTTGAAAAGCCTGCTGTCAGATCTTGTGTGCAGGTAGATTCCCTCTGTTGCTGTGCTGAAGGCATGCCTCAGGAGCATAGCAAAGAAAATCCCAAAGAGGGTTGGCGCAAGTACACAGCCCTGTTTCACTCCGCTGCGTATGTTGAATGGCTCTGAGACGTTGCCGTTGTGCTGCACTATCCCCTGCATGTTGGTGTGAAAGGATTCGATGAGGCTTTGCAACTTTGGTGGGCATCCTATCTTTGGCAGGATCTTGAAAAGGCCCTCTCTGCTGACCAGATCAAACGCTTTGGTGAGGTCGATGAAGGCAACGTACAGGGGCATGTTCTGTTCTCTGCATTTCTCCTGGAGTTGGCGGATGGAGAATATCATGTCTACCGTTGATCGCTCAGTGTGGAAGCCATACTGAGACTCGGGGTAGACACGTTCGGCAAGCTTCTGTAGACGAACGAGAACAACTCGTGCGTAGAATTTGCCAACAACGCTGAGGAGGAAGATGCCCCTGTAGTTGTTGCAGTCGCTTCTCTCCCCTTTCTTTTAGTAGAGGGTGAGGATCTTGGCGTCCCTCATGTCCTGTGGTACAGCACCTTCCTTCCAGCACTGGCAGAGGACGTCATGCAATGGCAGCAGTAGGGCGGTCTTGCAGTGCTTGATCAGGTCGGGGGGTATGCTGTCGTTGCCGGGTGCCTTGCCAGCGGCCAAGCTATCAATGGCCTTGCTGAGTTCATCGATGGTTGGCTCGGCATCAAGTTTGTCCATGGATGGCAGGCAGTCGATGGCATCAAGGGCTGACAGTGTCACGGTGTTCTGTCTGGAGTAGAGGTCGGAGTAGTGTTCCACCCATCTCTCCATCTGCTTGTTCTTTTCAGTGATCATCTCCCCAGTGGAGGATTTGAGGGGGGCCGTCTTGCTCTGAGCCGGACCAAGTGCTTTCTTGATGCCATCATACATACCACGGATGTTCCCTGTTATGGCAGCGGTTTGAATGTCTTGGCTGAGCTGAGTCCAGTACTCGTTGGCACAGCGCCGAGCAGTCTGCTGAACTTTGCTTCTCGCAGCCCTGAGAATCTGGAGATTCTTCTCGTTTGGGTACTTCTTGTACTCAGCAAGTGCTGAGCGCTTGGCTTCAATGACGGGGGTCATCTCGGTCAACTTGGCATCAAACCAGTCCTGTGACTTCGAGGTCTTCCTCCCAAAGGTAGCCAAGGCTGTGCGGCGGATGGTGTTTCGCAGCTCTTCCCACTTCTGCTTTGCAGATTCTCCTTCTTGTGGTACACCAAGTTCCTTCTCAAAGGTGGAGGCAAACTGCTCAACAAGTTCTGGTTGGGCCATCTTGCTGGTGTCAATCCGTGCCTTTCCAGGCTGTCTAGCACGATGGAATTTCTTCAGCTGCAGCTTGACCTTGCAACACACCAATGAATGGTCTGTGTCACAATCTGCACTCTGGAACGAATGGGTGATTAGCACGTTCTTCAGTGAGGTGCGCCTGGTCAGGATCAAGTCCAGCTGGTGCCAGTGCTTTGAGCGCGGATGTCGCCAGGAAACCTTGTGTTGGGGCTTGGTCTTGAAGAATGAGTTTGTGATGCACAGATCGTGATATGTGCAGAACTCGAGCAGCCGCTGTCCGTTGTCGTTCATTCTGCCCACGCCAAATGGTCCAAGACAGGAGGGCCAGGAGTCATGGTCAGCACCCACTCTGGCATTGAAGTCTCCAAGGAGAATGAGTTGTTCAGAGTTGGGGATGATCCTGACAGTTGTTGCGAGATTCTCGTAGAACTCGTCTTTTGCCTCTGGTGTGGCTGCCAGTGTTGGGGCATACACACTGACGAGGGTGACTGGGCCTTGAGTGGTGTTGAGACGGAGGGTGAGGAGTCGTGCAGAGCCATTGCTGCCCGGTCCCACCATCTTCAGCAAGGTGTTCTTCACTGCGAAGCCCACTCCGTGTTCCCTGTGTTTGTCACTGCCCTTTCCCTGCCAGTAGAACGTGTAGTCCTTCTCTCTCAGTGTGCCTACGTCAGCCAACCGTGTTTCCTGGAGAGTGGCGATATCCACTCCCAGTCTCTTCAGCTCATTATTGAGGATGGCAGTCTTCCTGGTGTCGTTGATGTCCTTGAGGTTAGCAGCGAGTCCTGTCATCATAGTACGGACGTTCCAAGTTCCCAGTTTTAGAGTTGGTCTCTTTTGTTTTTTTGTCTTGCCTGGTGCGAAGGTTCTCAGCCTGCTGTTCGGACTTCTCCTCATCCCCATGCATCCAATGAGGAAAGCAAGCTGTGGCGGGACAATACCTTATTGGCTGGGGGCTGCCCAGCTTGAGGCGGGTGGTAGCTGTCCAGTGAGATCCGATGATCCCTCTCACCGTCGGGAACAACCCCAGGCGCCGCGCTCTATGCCAATTGAGCGGTGGCTTATAACCGGTAACTGTCATTCCCCGTGTTTTGTCTACGCCAAAGGCGAAGCTGGAGTGTCCTCTCCAGTGATCCGGTGTTCTACCTTCCAGCGTTGGGCGTTGGTAGGATTCAAGCCTGGGCAGGAAGATATGGAGGACAAGATGTTGCCCATGCAGCATGTCCCCCCTCTCCATGTCACTGATGAATCCAAAGGAACAGCAAGGCTGCTACAGTTTGGCACCAGCGCCGTCGCAGGAGCTGCCAGAACGATGTTGAGCACAACAGAGAACTGCCTTAGGGGCTCCGACTCCGGATTTTTCCTCAGGGTTGACTCCCGAAGCCTTTCCCGTGACCGGGTGTGCCGCAAGGCAGCAGAGGTTTGAAATCAGGGTTTACCTTCCCCTAGATGGGCTACCTTCCCAGGTTGACAAGCCACCATCTACCCGAAGCATCTGGTTTTAAGGCACCAGAGATCCGCCCTCGCCCCTTCTCCTATTAGTAAAAGCAGTTCCGCCGGGCTTAGAGACTAAACCACACAGGCAGGCTAGGAGTTGGACTTAGTTGTCAGAGGCTTTTCGAGACACACGCCGTAAGGAGCATTTTATGAGCACTGGGAGCTTAACCCCAGTGCCGCTCCTGGCTATGACAACCTTGGAACCACTTAAACAGTCCACAGGTGGAGTAATTGGTGCAGGTGAAACTGATTATAGGATTCAATGGTGGAAATGTGTGCACAGACCTGAAACCCTACAAAACGTCCAGGTTAAAGGACAGTTTCTTCTCTGCTGCGATAAGACTATTAAATGAAGAGTAACCTAGTGCTATTTATTTTATTTGCAGTATTTTACTTATATAAGATAAGATAAGATAAGATAAGATAAGATAAGCCTTTATTAGTCCCACAACGGGGAAATTCCAGGATTGCAACAGCACAGGGATAGCAACACTCAGAGCAACAATCAGAAGGCAAGAAAAAAAAAAACAAGCAAGCGAGAGCAGCTAATATACATATGTACATATTACTATAAAATATATATATACACACACACATATCATTTTAAGCAAACTAATGATTCTTATTGTAGTGTAATAAGATGGCGGCTGTGGTACCATAGGTGTAGTGTGAGGAGACGGCCCACCTTTCCAGTGGTGGCATCACCCGGGGTATAAAGGGCCAGGGCGGAAGGGATGTCCTCTCTTTCACCGTTGACCCATTGGCTTGTATGGAGCTCCTGTTATACTGTTGGTTCATCTAATAAAGTTACGTTTTACTACACTTCCAGCCTGCTTATTGTCTACTCAAATTATGGACATAACAATTGGTGACGAGGTAAAAGGTATGGAGAGAGGTTTTTTTGGCTTGCAGCCATTTCTGGAGGTCCCGGGCGAGCCGCCCGTTCCTTGGGAGAGGTGGTACGCAGCCTTCCAAAACTATCTGGTGGCCCTGGACCTTGGTGAGTTGGAAAAACTGCGTGTGAGAGCCATTTTAGTCCATAGTCTTGGCATGGAGGGTCAGCGGATTCTCAGCACACTGGGCGCTAGTGGTAGCTTTGATGACGTGGTGGGGCTAATGGCGCACTATTTTTGCACCCCGGAAAATGTCACAGTCAAAAGAATTTGGTTTCAGCAGTGCCGCCAGCGGACTGTAGAGTCAGTACAGCAGTTTGTCGCAGATCTGCATCAGCTGGCGGTGGAGTGCCATTTTGGAGCGTTAGAACAGTTCGAGGCTGCAGAGAAACTATCAAAGGACTTGGGAGAGAGACGTTTGCTGGGGCACATGGAACCACAGATGAAGGCGCTGGCTGTGGACCCGGATAGTGAAGACAGCGAGGGTGAAGAAAAATACGCTGCCGCTATAAGAATTAGGTCCGCCCCGGGTTCGCCAAGATGTTATGGCTGTGGGTTCATGAGGCACCGGAACAAGGCAAGAGAGTGTCCGGCGAAAGGCAAGCATTGTGGCAAGTGTGGTCTCCTGCATCATTTCGCCAGGGCCTGCAGGAATTTTGAGTGGGAGGACCGAAAACGTGGAGCAGATTTCCCCGCCATGACTCCTACGGTTGTTCATACCGTCTCTCCAAGCACAGATGGGTACATTTATTGTAATGTGTTGCTGGATGGCGTGGAAGTGCCGTTGTTAGTGGACACAGGAGCGGTGGCTTCGGTGTTGAGCTGGCCCACTGTGAGGAGTCTGCTCCCTCACTACCGCATGAGGGAATTGTCGATGCCGTACTGCAGCTATGGTGGAAACAAACTAACCATTGTGGGTTTGCTGGAGTTAACAGCCCGGTACAAGTCAGCAATGATGACAGACGTCCACTTCGTGGTGACAGCTAGAGGGTCGAATATCATGGCCTGGGTTTTAAGATCACCAACGGCGTCGGAGAGGAGTGGTCAGGCTGTGGCCTGTGGGACCATCCTGCCCCATATGTGGACGATGATGCGGTTTGGGACACTGACTGGCCTAGTAGTCTGGGAAAGGATCAGAACGAGACCCACCATGGATCATTGCGGGAGGGTTCCGGTGCCAGTGTCCACATTTCCTATGGTGTGGCAACTGGACGGCATGGTTGATGGTATGGTGGGATGCCAGCGACGACAGATGGAGCCGAATCGCAAGCTCCCTCTGCTTCCGTAGTGTGGCCTGAGGATCACGAGAAGCGAGGAGCTACAGTGGCTTTGCCTGCGCGCCAAATGAAAAAGAGTGGGGCAGGACCGGCTGGCACGGTAATACGATACGCCTCCCAGCAACACTGGGGGCCAACAGGAGCTTCGGGCCGGATCGGAGGAATGGTGCGACCCAGAGAAGAAGTCCAGATTAGACATTGGGGGCATATGAAGCCGAGTCATGCTCCACTATGGGTCACGGATGAGGTTTGGCCCAGAGGAAAGGCTCAGCTGAGGGGGGCCTGTGAGAAGAGAAAACGACGTGACGGACAGGGGTGGCTGAGAGTGATGGCTATCCTGAAAGCTGGCTACCTGAAGTTGTCTGATGACTCGTGGAGACACCCCAACAAGCTGCGGTGCGTGGGGAAGAGGAGACGCCGACGCAGCTCATCGCCGGAGACCAAGAAGCGGAGGCACTCTGGGCGGGATCCACCAGATGGAACTCAAAGGGGTGGCCCTTCCACCGGGTCTGTGAGGTGATTGGGGGTGACTTTCAATATGTATTTGTTTTAGTTTTACTAGTACATACCTGTGCATACCCATCCATGCCCGTAGAAACCAAGTATAAGCAAGTATTTCTGCATTCCCATTGCTGAAGGGTCTCCTCCTGTCTCAGACGGCTGTGTTGTTCACAGTCATGCCTGCGACGTACTGCTGGAACCTGAGGTGTTTCATGTTCACGGCGTCTTTTCTGATGTGCAGCAGTTCTCCTCATTCTATTGCTCTCCATCTGGTGGGTCTTCTTCCTCTTCTTCGTTCAGACCACTGGTTGAGGGATAGGTGTGTCGTAATTCCATGGGCAGGATCATGAAAATAGATCTGAGCAAAAAGTGGCTTTCGACCCTGTTCAGGAATGTCACAACTCGCCGCTCTCAGGCATCCACCTCAGCTGCGCGCACACCTGCGCCTCGTCAGTGATGGGCTATTTATTCCACTCCGCCCTGAGCATCGGTCTGGAGCTGTCTGTTCTACTATGCGCTCAAACCCTCAGCAGGATCGTCTCTTCCATCATGCCACTCTTTGCTACTACACATAAGCTGTTTATCACTTACCTGTCTATCAGCCTTCTCCTGGTCACAGGTGGATTCCCTGGCGGCGGACTCTCCCATCTTCGCCATCTCCTTCTCCCGCATCTTCACGCCTCGTCATGTGCACAGCAGGGCGCTGTCTCCCAGGCCGAAGATCCTAGCCAATGCCAGCCGTCTTCCCTTCTGCAAGTGAGCATTGTTCTGTATTATTTCCCCGTGTGGTTAAGCCCAGCTAATTTCCCTGTCTCTGTTCTTCCCATAGGGTTGTCTGGCTGCACGGCGTGCTGCTCTGTTCCCGACTCTCATCGTCCACCCACAATCCACATACATATCTCATACACGCACCCAAACACTCCTTTGCTGTTAAATAAAGCTATCAAATCTTACCTGAGCCTGCGTGCGTGATTCCTGGGCTGATAATTATGTCAAGGAAGGCCCGTGCAGGCTCGTAGAAACCAAGAAACCGGAGCACCCGAAGAAAATCAGTGCTTTGCTTGGCATTTTATACATTTGTAGTGTAGACTGGCGTTCTTCAAGGTTACACATTTTTACTGTGTCAGCACCTCTTTAAAAACAACATTGCTGAGAAAGTGACGCTTTTGCTTAGTTTCTTCATCTTGAGCAAGAATCCGAAGACTGCTTGATCTGACAACTCTTCTCACGGAAACGTAGAATTGACCATGGCTGCAGAAATCTGTTGTGCAGAAAACACGAACACGCTGTAAAGACTGGCCCTGTGACTTATTTACCTTGCCAATTTTGAGCCATATGACATCATAAGGCCATCCTATGATGTCCTAGAAACGTACTTTAAAGTCTGTCTTACCCTATGCTGGTGAAGGGTGTCCTCCTGTCTCAGACGGGTGTGATGTACTGCTGGAACCTCAGGTGTTTCATCTTCATGGCATCTTTTCTGACGTGTAGCAGTTGTCTTCATTCTATTGCTCTCCTTCTGGTGGGTCTTCTTCTTCTTCTTCTTCTTCTTCTTCTTCTTCTTCTTCTTCTTCTTCATTGAGACCACTGGTTAAGGGATAGGTGCATCGTAATTCCAGTTCATGGACAGGATCATGAAAATAGATCTGAACAAAAAGAGGTTTGAAGGCAGGCTTGATGTATCTGACATCATAAAGACATGTTGCCTGATGTCTGTCACTGTATATGACATCATAAAGACATGAAGGCAGGCTTGATGTATATGACATCATAAAGACACAATTGTCTATGTGCCGGCATATAGGCATCGCGAGTCGTCCTATGATGCCTGAGTTCATAGGATGTCCTATGATGTCCTGTGAACGTAACACACACAGAGATTTCTTGCTTTTATAGAGTCAAAGTGATTACCATCCATCCATCCATCTTCTTCCGCTTAATCTTTTTTGGGTCGCGGGGGAGCTGGAGCCTATCCCAGCATCTTTGGACGAGAGGCAGGGTACACCCTGGACAGATCGCCAGTCCATTACCCCGAATTATAATGTCAATCAATATGTTTCACATGAACTTGTTGTGTTTGCCCTGTGTTTAAAAAAAAAGAGAGAAAAGAAAAGTCCTCAACACTGTTTGTTTTAATTGTTATGTAATGCCCAGGCTGTGGGGGTGAACGTGTTGGGAATGGGGGGGCCGCCACTAAGTATGTGAATGTACAGTACATATTGACTTTTATGGTTTTTTGTGTTTTATAAATTTGGTTTTATATATATACTGTTCTGGGATTAATTTAGTTTTTTTTTAGAAACACAGCTAATTCTTTTTTTTTCTTTGGACTATGGTGATTAAGGCGGCAGAATAATCCGCCTGGCCGTGTAGAGGTGAGCCAGCAGTCCACCCGGCCCCTCTAGTTTAGTTATTTTGTGTGCATGGATAGGATTGTATATATTGTATATTCTGTGTTTTAGCGTGTGAGTTGGGTTATAGATTTGGGAGGGCCTGTTTGGTGTGCTTGAATTTTTCTACGGTGGGGGGGGGGGGGGGATGAATGAATGTAATGTAGTAAGATGACAGCTGTGGTACCCTGGGTGTAGTGGGAGGTGACAGCCCACCTTTCCGGTGGTAGCATCACCCGGGGTATAAAGGGCCAGGGTGGAAGGGATGTGCGCTCTTTCGCCGTTGACCCATTAGTTTGTTCCAAGCTCCTGTTGGCTCATCTAATAAAGCTACGTTCTACTGCACTTCCAGCCTGCTTATTGTCTACTCAAGTTATGGACATAACACTTATCTATTTATTTCATATTAGGTATGCTTGTTAGAGAGATATTGTTCTTAATTTTTCAGTGGTTTTAAGATAAGGTAAGATAAGATAAGCCTTTATTAGTCCCACAATGGGGAAATTCCAGGATTGTAACAGCACAGGGATAGCAACACTCAGAGCAATAATTTAGAAGATAAGAAAATAAGAGCAGTGAATATACATACTGTATGTACACATAAATATATAAATATATATACACAGTGCGGAGCATTGTAGCTAGATGGAATAAACAGCATAACCGTCTACTTAGTTACCCTACATAGTATGAATATGTACCCATACATATTGTCACCCTCCATAGCGACTGATATTGTCCTAGTTGTATACTGGAGGGGACCATTTGCGTAAGTCTGTTGCGTCTTTTGCATTCAATACTATTAGGTCGTCACGTTTTTTTTACTATCTCTGCGAGCAGCCCTGCTTAGGTTATAAAGTCTGACAGCCGTTGGTAGGAAGGACCTGCAAAACCTCTCAGTCGCGCACCTAGGATGATGTAGTCTGCTGCTAAATGAGCTCCTCAGTGCATTCAGTATGTCCTGCATAGGGTGGGACTCGGACTCCAGCAGAGATGACAGCTTAGCCACCATCCTTCTCTCTCCTGTCTCCTCCACTGGGTCAAGGCATTGCCCCAGGACAGAGCTAGCTTTCTTGATCAGTTTGTTCAGTCTCTTCCTATCGGCTGCTGTTATGCCACTGCCCCAGCAGACCACTCCAAAAGTGATGGCTGATGCCACCACCATGTCGTAGAATGTCTTCAGGAGCACCCCTTGTACACCGAAAGACCTGAGCCTCCTCAGTAGGAAGCGCCTGCACTGTCCCTTCTTATAGAGTGCGTCGGTATTGTGTGACCAGTCTAGTTTATTGTTCAGATGAACACCCAGGTACTTGTAGGATGTCACCATCTCAATGTCTGTTCCCTGGATGTTTACTGGTGCTGTGAGGGGTTGTCCTTGCCTGCGGCAGTTCACCACCAGCTCCTTAGATTTCCTCGCGTTGATCTGGAGGCAGTTCCAATGGCACCAGTCCACGAAGTCCTGGATAAGTCCTCTGGTCTCAGTTTCATCTCCGTTGGAGATGAAGCTGACGATCACAGAGTCGTCAGAGAACTTCTGCAGATGGCAGTGTGTTGTGTTGTGTGAGAAGTCTGCAGTATGAAGGGTGAACAGGAAACAGCATTTCGTTTTTATGTTTACATGAAAATGACAATAAAGGATCATCAAAAAGTCAGTATTGTTGCTCAGAGACGTAATCTGTTGCCTGGTAATGTGAATTTAAAATGAATTTAATTTGTGTCCAAAACTGTAAAAAAAAAACAGTTTGTCTTTCTTTGTGTGAGTCCCAAAGAAGCATCTGTGTGCTGGTGATGAACATGTGATCCAACACTTAAAACAAAGAGAGAAAAGAAACCAATTCCTCTCCAAAAACTGCAATTCATTTGAAGTATCAACCTTTTGACCTTGGTGCTTGTGTCACTTTGTACACACACACACATGCACACACACACGGTGCAGGTGAACCTGCCAAAAAGCGAGTGCATGACCTTGTTTTTACCCCTGTACATGCACCCTCTAACAACTCTTCGACAAGGAACCAAAAGAGCTGGTTGCCATGGTAACTGTTGTGTCAGCTAACCTACTTTTGCATTAACGAAAGACACTGGCCTGCTGAGAAAGAGAGAGGTGTGTGGTATAGGTGCATTAGGGAAGCTATGCCAACTCATATACTGCATATTCATCATATTTGATTACCTCGGGCAGTCTGGATTTCATCTTTCTTCACAGCAGCCCAATGATGTTAATATTGATAAAGATGGGGATAATATAATGATAGACTATAAAACCTTGTTAAATCCCGTAAGTGAACAATGAAGATGGAGGAGACAATAGTGGTGAGAAAATGAATGTCACTAAAATCAACGGACATCTGATTTGTTCTCAAAACTCATTGCAGCAAGGATTTCCCAAAAGATAACACAACAGTAATAAAACCACATTACTTGATTTATTGGGGGGGGGGGTTAAATATAGCCACAGCTTGTAGTGTTTTTATGGTTTTTGTTTGTTTTTTATTTGCCAACAGCATTTAAGACCTAAGGTGTTCTCCACATTAGGTTTTAAACACAGGATTTCTCTTTACTGACCACCCATAGACTAAGAGGAACAAGACTTGACACTTACTAGTTTTTCTCCACATACTCACCAAGGGTCCCACACTTCTTCCATCACTTTATGTGGCTGTGGAGACCTCACCTGTAGAAGTCTGCAGGTTGCATCAGAAGCCACAGTTTGATCTCAGGAATCAGCGTTTCATAGTCTTGTAAGCGCTTGCCCTTCAAAAAACAACTTCTTTGTTGAAAAGAGGTGGAAGTCCGATGGTGTGGGGTTGGGAGAATAAGGCTAGAGACACACCAAGCCGACAAATCTGACAAAACCTGATCAACGGCATCCTGCTGCATCCCCGTTTTTCAAGTTTGCTGGCATTAAAAAAGTTCCACCTGAACACACCGGGAACACTACAGCCAACAGCAAACGTTCTGCGCCTGCACTCACTCAACAGCTAATCAGAGTTCTCCGTTTCACCGACAAGTCCTACACCAATTCAACAAGTTGAACTGGCCAAAAGAATGCAGACGAGGTTTGTTTTCTGTTGACGATGCGGGACACACCAAGCAAATGAGGCTCACCGGCAGCTCAAACTTGCCATATGGCTGATCATCGGCTTGGCGTGTCTCTGCTCTAAGGGGGGATGAGGAGGGATTTCTTAGCCGCAGGACCGTGCTTCCGTTTGAGCAACATGTGAGTTGTTAACCAGGGCGCTGTCTTGCAGGTGGTGGAAACCTTCAGTCAGCATGCTGCACCTCTCAGTTTTGATGGCCTTCCAGAATTTCTGCAGCAGTGAAGTGTAGTAAGTCACACTAATTGTGGGACCCTTTGCCGGGAAATCCATCATAAATACTCCATGCTGGCCCCAAAAGACCGTGAGCCTGCTGAGGGTTGGACATGTGCCTTTTTCAGAGGTGGTGAATCATAAGGCTGCGTGTCCACCAAACATGTTTTTTCAGCTCTGGGCAGCTATTTTCCATTCTTTCTCTATGTAGTTCAGCGTTTACAGCGCTGAGCGCCCACGGCACTGAAACACTCTCAGCGGTGGCCGTCTTTTGTCGTGGCGCTCAGGGCGCTCAGAGCTGAAAAAAGTTAAACTTTTCACAGACTGCAGCTGAGCTCATTAATGTCAGACCTAAGCAGCCAATCAGAACTGCTGCGTGGGCGGGACATAGGACACCGGTACTCGTCTGTACTCAGAGTCCTGATTTCCGTGTCATCATATTTCACACCCAGAACTGCTTAAACATGTTTCCTGTCCATTGTTATTTAGAGACAGCTATTAAAAAATCAGAAGAAAGTCTGACCATAGGAAAGTGGAAGTGTTGAGCTGAGAGTGACAAGCTGTTGCTGGGATACAGGGCACAGGCTTTTTTTTCCCCCACAGCGTCATGCACAAACACTGAAAAAAAAAAATGCTCAGGGCGGTCGGGTGACAAAAAACGCATTTTGTGGACACACAGCCTAATACTTCCATTGTTTTGACTGGGCTTTAGTCTCTGGATCACAGTGATGGACCCATGTTTCATCATGTGTGATTAGTTGTTGGAAAAGTCCTCCTGGTTTTTTTGGTACAGGGCCAAAACAGCCTGGGAGCGCAGGACTCGTTCCTGCTTCTGGAAAGGTGTGAGCAACCAGAGAATGTTAGGTTAATTGGTTGTTCTAAATTGTCCCTAGGTATTTGTCTCCTATAGGCCCTTAGAATTGAGGGTTAGTACTGGTGAAGCGCTTTGAGTGGTCTTTGTGACTAGAAAAGCGCTATATAAGTGCAGGCCTTTATCCCTTACCTTTCTGGTAAATTTATGCCTTTGCCCACATCACATTTTTTCCCCTTTACATTTGTGAGATTTTTCTTCTAAACGTACTTGTTATGTCCATAAAACGTGGCACAATAATGAGGCGAAGGGTGAACTACACAGGACTTTATTATAGGACTCACAATGATACAGAGATGCTCCCGTTAGGCAGAGAGGTGGTCAAAGAGACCGCCCCTCTGCCACACCGCTCTCTTATACTCCAGGTGACATCACCACCCGTGTCACACTATAAAGGGTCCCAAGAACAACACTACCTCCCTCCCCCGTAGAAAAGTCCAAAACACATGCACACCAATCAGACCCTCCCCAAAGTTAGAGCCCGAAGCACACACTAATAGTGAACAAAGTAATTAGAAGCTAACCATGCACACAAACAATTAAAACTAGAGGGGGACAGGTGGACTACTGTCCCACCTCCACACAGCTAGACGGATTATTCTGCCGTTTTTAGCAATGCATAGTCAATGAAAATAAAACCCGCCGTGTTCCTAATATAATAAATAAAATAATCCCATAAACATACAGTATATATACATACAGGTTATACCCTCAAACATGAACATCCAACATAATCACCCCACAACTCGGGCAAGACACACAGCAAACACACGTGTTAAGACACGCTAAGGTAATCACTCAGCACCATGGACAGCTCACACCGCAATCCAGCATAAGAAACACATTGGTATAATTCCATTGTAAACTGGGCACAGTCGTATAGCAACAATGTAGCCTGGGTAATATACACATTAACATTTCAGCAACTCACCCAGTAACCTCATGCAGAACACACTAAGTCGGGCAATCAGCAAAGAAAACACACATTAAACACATTG
This sequence comes from Pholidichthys leucotaenia, assembly GCA_020510985.1. Lineage (NCBI taxonomy): Eukaryota > Metazoa > Chordata > Actinopteri > Cichliformes > Pholidichthyidae > Pholidichthys > Pholidichthys leucotaenia. The sequence goes on from CM035843.1 coordinate 27,050,937, forward strand.
CCCCCCCAGAATTACCAGTCAGACATCAAGGAGAGCCCACCCTCCTGAGACCCGTCAGGCGGGTCCCAACCCGAGCATCTTCTTCTCTTGGCACCTGGAGGTGACCCACGTCGACGCCGAGACACCGCTCCCTCTTCGTTGGCGCGCCACAACCCATTGGAATGTCTCTGTGTACCATCAGACAGCTGAAGGTAGCCGTCCTCCTGAACAGCCACCACCTGCAGCCGCCCCTGGTCCTCCTGTCGTTTTCTCTTCCGGAAAAACCCCTCTCAACCAGGCCCTCTCCCTGGGCCGGACCACATCAGCGACCCCTAGAGGAGCCTGGCTCAGCTTCCAGTGTTCTTGTGTGGTACGTTGTTTCACCGTGCCAGCCGGTTCTGCCCCATTCACTTTCATTTCAGACGCTGGCGAAGCCGTTGTGACCCCCTGCTTCTCAGTACCTCCCAGCCGAACTCCGGCAACAGGATAAGTCATCAACTCAGCTCCATCCGCTGTCACAGGCGTCCCACGGCGCCGCCCAGTTCCCTCAGCTAGGGCAACTTGGACCCTGGCACAGGCTCCCTTCCACAATGGCTCTGGATGGGGTTGGTCCTGCTCATCTCCCAGAATACTAGGCCAAGGTTCGTCCCATAATGCGTCGTCCAACACTAGCAGAACCGGCTGGTACCACAAACTACAGCCCGACCACTTCTCTCCACTACCACTGGAGATCGTGAAGCCAAGTCCATAGAAAAGGTCACAGCTCATCACATTCGCTCCGCTGGCGGTCACCACAAACTGCAGATTGGCAACCTCCGTTGCCTTGTATCTAGCTATCAGTTCCAGGGAACCCACAATGGGCAGTCTATTCCCACCATATCCACAAAATGGTGTTGAAAGACCTCTCGCATGGTGATATGGGAAAAAACTCCTCACAGTAAGCCAGTTCAGCATGGATCTCACCACACCCGTGTCCACCAGTAACGGCACCTCCTCGCCGTCCAACTTCATTATACAGTATGTGCAGCCCTCTGTGCTCGGGAAAACGGTGTGAATCATCGTAGGAGTTGGAGCAGGGGTATCCGCTTTGTGTCGCCGTTCCCCTCGCTCTAACTTATTACAGGCCCTGGTAAAATGATGCAGGTATCCGCACTTGCCACAGCATTTACCTCTCACCAGACACTCTCTAGCCTTGTACCGGTGCTTAGTGGACCCACAACCCGATCACTTGGGTGATCCCGGGGCGGACCTTGTCTTTACAGCTGCAGTGCATTCCTCTTGCTCGCTGTCTTCGCTGTCCGGATCCACAGCCTGCATTATTGATTGTGAGTCATGGCGACGTAGCATAGCTCGCTCACCGAGGTTGTGTGATAACTTGTCCGCCACTTCATACTGTTGGGCTATCTCAACAGCTGTGGCTAAAGTTAATTTGCTGGAGTGTGTAAGCAATCTTGACCATGGTGACAAACACAGGGTGTGCTCCGCCAGCTGGTCGCGGACCATTTCTTCCTCTAAGTCACCAGTCTACTGGCAGTCTCCAGCCAGCTGCCGCAGGCCCACAACATAGTGCTGCACCAACTTGCCGGTCCACTGGAGGCACTGCCGAAACTGGATCCTCCTGACGATGACGTTTGCAGGTACGCAAAAATGTTGCACCATTAGCTCAACCACATCCTCGAAGCTATCGCTAACTCCCAAGGTAGCAAAGATACGCTGTCCTTCCCTACCTAAATTGTGGACCAGAATTGCCCGTGCCCATACTTTCGTCAGTTCACCAAGGTTTAGCACCACCAAGTAGTTTTTAAAAACGGCAAATCATCTCATCCAAAGCACTGGATGCTCTCCCGGAGACTCCAAAAACGGCCAAATTGAAAACACGCCAGCAATCATAACTTTATCCTCATTGCCAAATGTTATTTCCATAAAACGTGGCACAATAATGAGGCTAAGGGTGAATTACACAGGACTTTATTATAGGACTCACCATGATACAGAGACGCTCCCGCTAGGCAGAGAGGTGGTCAAAGAGACCGCCCCTCTGCCACACCGCCCTCTTATACTCCAGATGACGTCACCACCCGTGTCACACCATAAAGGGTCCCAAGAACAACACTACAGTACTGTTTTTGTTTTGTTTTGTATTGTTTTGTAACAGGTAGGGGTAATTAAACCAAGCAGTTTGCAGGGTAAAAGCAAATATCCAAATATGAAATTTGAAAACCAAATATCAGTGTAACAAGCGAATGTCCACATAATCAAATGTTCAGATAGAGCACATCTCTGTAAATTAGAATATTGTGGAAAAAGTTTTTTTTTTTTAAATAAACGCATTATAATCCAAAAAGAAACTTTCATATATTTGGTATTTGTTACATGCAGAGTGAAACATTTCAAGCCACTTTTATTTAACTTTGATGATTATGTTCATACTTTTTGAAATTAAATTACAAATCATGATTTTCTAATTTACTGACTCAAAACACAAAAAGTCTCCCAATTAATGTGTAAAAATACATCATGTTTACAGTGGGTACAGAAAAGAAATGCCCCCTTAAAAATAATGACATTTTATTGCTTTGCAGCATGAAATTAAAATGGACACAATTTTTGTTTTATCTGGCTGTATTTACTCAGTGCAACTTATAACATCCAAGTGAAAGCTGTAACAACAATCGGTCAGAAAAAATAACAAAATAGGAAAACAGAATCACTGAGTTGGATAAAGGATCACCACCTTCTATCACATGTTGCTGAACCACCTTTTGTTTTAATTATAGCTTTAATTATAGTCTATTGCACATACAAATCTACCAATGTAGCACATCTAGACTTTGCGATATTTGCCCACTCTTCCTTGCAGAACTGCTCAAGTTCAGTTAAATCTGATGGCAACCATGCAGAGTGCAATCTATCATCCCACAGATTATCAATGAGGTTTAAGTCTGGGTTCTGACTGCAGGTTTTCCTCAAGAATTTGACATTATTTGCTATTTTTCCTTCTATCCCGACAAGTGCTCCACTCCCTGATGTAGAGGAACACCCCCACAACAAAATGTTACCACCTCTATGCTTTAAGATGGTAAGCAGACATATCATTTAGCATTTGGGGCATCCATCCATCTTCTACCGCTTAATCCTTTTTGGGTCGGGGGGGGCCGGAGCCTATCCCAGCATCTTTGGGTGAGAGGCAGGGTACACCCTGGACAGATCGCCAGGCCATCATAGGGCCACTAGTTCAATTTTAGTCTCAACTGAACATACTGTAACATCTTTTTCCACTTGGCCTGAGAATCTTCAAGGTATGTTTTGGCAAAGCTGCATGTGGCCTTTCTTGAAGAGAGACACTTTTAACACTCCCAAACAGGCCACACTTATGGAGAATTTGTGATAATGTTGTCACATGTGCACAGTGGACACGCTGTCATAAATTCCTGCAACTGCTTCAAAGGAGGAACATCCTGATCCAGGGAGGGTCGATACTAAACACCTTCCACTTCTTAATAATAGACTTAACAGGTCCTCTAAGGATTAATAAAACCTTTACATTTTTTATATCCATATCCTGACTCCGTATCGCCCCAAAAATGATTTGTAAACTCAGTCATGTGTAGCTAATCATTGTCTCAATGGCACACTAAGCCATTTCACTTCCACTGTTAATCAGTTGTGGCCATTTTGATTAATTCAGCATAAACAGAGCTATTCCTGGAGTGTTTCACTCTTTGGTAGTGCAACTGAAGATAACTCTATGGGCAGCAAGGCAATGTCAAAAGATCTCTGGGATGAAGCTGTGGTTTATTTTTGAACCGCAGGGATCCAAGCGCTGCAACACTGATGGAAGAAGTGTGTGGACCGAAGGGGAGACTATGTTGAAAAATAAACCACATTTGGTCAAATTTGACCACTATGAACTTTTCAGCCAATGAACTCCCCATGTGTGAACACTGACTTGTGCATGCAAAGCACGATCACGGACAGTTACTGCTCCTCACATCTTGAGTCCATGACAATCACCTGTCGCCAGTTTTATTTACCAACAGAGCTAACGGTAGTGACTGTCATGGCTGTTTACATCCCACCAGAAGCAAAGGTTTACCTAGCCTTCAGCCATCTCCATGGCACCATCAGTAACCAACAGTGAGCTCATTCAGAAGGAGCACACACAATAGCCGCTGATTTCAATAAAGCAAGCTGAAAAACTTTTCTCCCTAAGTTCATGCAATATGTAAAGTGTCCCACTTGGGGGGAAAAAAATCAACAAATCATCTCATTAGCAGAGGAACTGAACAGTTTCTTTACCCGATTTGAGGCAAATAGACTATCAGCCCCCCTCCAGCTGACACCAGCACCGCGTTGACCCTACAATAACATCAGGTGAGGAGCACACTCTGATTAGTGAACCCCAAGAAGGCAGTCAAACCTGACAGAGTAACCAGCAAAGTACCCAGAGCTTGTGCTGACCAGCATTCAGTTCAATTCAATTCAATTCAACTTTATTTATATAGCGCCATTTCACAACAAACAGTCATCTCATAGCACGTTCAACTGCAGGGGAAGCCCCCACAATTGCAGAAAGACCCGATCAATCAGGTGATCCCCTGTGAGCAAGTGCTTGGCGACAGTGGAGAGGAAAAACTCCCTTTTAACAGGAAGAAACCTCCAGCAGCACCAGGCTCAAGAAGGGGCAGTCATCTGCTGCGACTGGCTGGGGGGTGAGGGGATAGAGAAGACGAAAAGAACAGACATGTAGAGAGCAAACAGCACGATGGGGATGCAATCTATGGGAGAGAACAAACAAATGTTAATGACCAGCAAAAATATTTCATTGAGAGTGAAGAAAGGAGTGAAGCCCAGTACATTATTGGAGGTCCCCCGGCTGTCTAAACCTATTAACAGCATAACTAAGGGAGGGTTCAGAGGCACATGATCCCTCCCTAATTATAGGCTATATCAAAAAGGAAGGTTTTAACCCTATTCTTAAAAACAGAGATCGAGTCTGACTCCCGAATCCAGGTTGGCAGATGGTTCCACAGGAGAGAAGCTTGATAACTGAAGGCTCTGCCTCCCATTGTATGTTTGGAGATTTTAGATATTACAAGTAGTCCTGCATTTTGGGAGCATAGTGCTCTGTTAGGATAATAGGGAAGTATCAGATCTTTTAAATAAAAAGGGGCCTGATTGTTTAGAGCTTTGTAAGTGAGAAGAAGAATTTTAAACTTAATTCTAAACTCTATGGGAAGCCAATGAAGGGAGGCCAGAACTGGAGAGATATGATCTCTCTTTCTAGTACCTGTTAAAACTCTTGCTGCAGCATTTTGGAACAACTGAAGACTTTTTAAAGATGTTTTAGGACAACCTGATAATAAAGAGTTACAATAATCTAATCTAGAGCTAACAAAAGTGTGGATCAGTTTCTCAGCATCCCTCTGAGACAAGATGCTCCTAATCTTGGCAATATTATGCAAATGATAGAAGGCAGTCTTAGAAACGAATTTAATATGTAAATTGAAAGACAGATCTTGATCAAAAACAACTCCAAGGTTCCTCACAGAACTTTTCAGAGAGAGAGTAATCACGTCCAAACTAAGAGTTTGATTTGGAAAGGTATTTCCAAGGTTTTTTTGGACCAACAAGAATGACTTTGGTCTTATCTGAATTTAATAGCAGGAAATTACAAGTCATCCAAGCTTTGATTTCCTTAAGACAGGCATCTAATTTGGCTAATTGATTACTATCATCTGGCTTCACTGAAAGGTATAATTGTGTGTCATCTGCATAACAATGAAAATGTATACAGTGCTTTCTAATAATGTTGCCTAATGGAAGCATATATAAACTAAAAAGAATAGGGCCTAATACAGATCCCTGTGGAACTCCATGACTGAGCTTTGAGTTGAAAGAAAACTCATTATTGACATGAACAAATTGGAACCTATCAGATAAATAAGATCTAAACCACTGCAATGAAGTTCCATTAAGTCCAACATAGTGTTCTAATCTATCAAGTAGAATATTATGATCGATAGTATCAAAAGCTGCACTAAGGTCTAAAAGGACAAATACAGAAAGAAGTCCATTATCAGATGCGATAAGGAGGTCATTAGTGAACTTCACTAAGGCTGTTTCACTGCTATGATGGATTCTAAACCCAGATTGAAACTCTTCAAATAAACCATTTCCCTGCAAGTGGTCAAATAATTGCATAGCAACAGCTCTTTCTAAGATTTCTGAAATGAAAGGGAGATTAGAGATTGGTCTATAGTTAGCTAAAACTCCTGGATCCAGCGTTGGCTTTTTGAGTAAGGGTTTAATTACTGCAGTTTTAAAAGCCTGCAGTACATGGCCTAATGTTAATGAAGAATTGATTATTTGAAGAATAGAGCTACCAGTAAATGGGAAGACTTCTTTAAATAACCTGGTAGGAATAGGGTCTAAAAGACAAGTTGAAGTCTTGGATGAGGAAATTATTTTATCTAATTCTAAAAGGTCAATTGGAGTAAACTCATCCAAACAGATATCAATTGAAGGAGTTGTAGTAGTTACTGTATTTAAGTTAATGGTGGGAAGAATCTGACTGATTTTATCTCTGATAGATGAAATTTTATTATTGAAAAAGTTCATGAAGTCCTGACTAGTAAGCTCTAAGGGAATGCTAGGATTGACAGAGTCCTGACTCTTTGTTAGCCTGGCTACAGTGCTGAAAAGAAACCTGGGATTATTCTTGTTCTCTTCTATTAATGCAGAATAATAGCTTGTTCTAGCTTTTCTAAGAGATTTTTTTATAAATTAAAAGATGATTTCCCCAAGCTAAATAGATTTCATCTAATTTAGTGGAGCGCCAATTTCTTTCTAACTGACAAGTCTTCTGTTTTAAGCTACGAGTTTCTGTGTTGAATCAAGGAGTTAAAAATCTCTGATTAGACTTTTTCTTTTTTAAAGGGGCCATCATGTCTAGAGTCTGATGCAGAGAAGCTGTAACACTATCTACCATGCTATCAATTACAGAAGGAGCAAGTTGTCTATAGCTTATTTCCGTTGTGTTGACACATGGCATAGAGGAAACAATCTGCATATATTTGGTAACATCATCTGAGAGGCATCTACTGTAGTAATATTTTTCTTTAGGAGCCAAATAGTCAGAAATAGTAAAATCAAAGGTTAACAGACAATGGTCTGACAGTACAGGGTTATGAGGAGACACTACCAGATTTTCTATTTCTATGCCATATGTCAGAACAAGGTCCAATGAGTGGTGGAGATAATGGGTAGAATTTTCTACTTTCTGAGAAAACACCATCAAGTCTAATATTGAATTAAATGCCATATTAAGGCAATCACTACCTACATCTACATGTCTATTAAAGTCCCCTACTATAATTATTCTATCTTCGGATATATAAATATTATATATAATTATTCTTTATTCGGATAAAAATTTTTTGAGTAGGTTGTTGGAGAACAATAAACTATGGCAAATAAAATTGGGTTTAGCCTAAGATTGCTAAAATGCCCAATACTGAGGACCAGGCCCTTAAAGGAATTATAATATGTTTTTTGCTTTACATTAACTTGTAATTTGGAATGGTAAATGGTTGCTACTCCTCCTCCACCACCAGAACTTCTGGGATTTTGACAGTTTAAATAACCAGAGGGAGTTGATTCATTTAAACCAACATAATCCTCTTGCCCTAACCAAGTCTCTGTAAGGGATATTAAATCAATCTGATGATCAATTAACAGATCATGGACTAGCAGAGACTTGGAAGTTAGAGATCTAATATTTAACAAACCATATTTAATTTTTAAATTATGAGGAGGAACAGAGGCCAAATCATTCAATTTAGAGACTTAATGTTTAATTTGAGTTTTACCAACCTTTTGTTTAATCACTTTGGGATGCTTTTACATTATATTTTTATTAACTTTGGAGGGAGCAGACAATGATTCTCTGATAGGGAAGACAGAAGCTAAGTTGAGGGGTGGCAGATGAAGAGGAGCTGCAGAGAGGTGTGTAAGACAGAGACTCTGCTTCCTGGTCCCAACTCTGAGTTGTCAAAGTTTTGGAAATTTGGATAAAAATGATGCCAGATTGTTAGACAAATAAGACGCACCATCCAAAGTAGGATGGACGCCGTCTCGTCTAATAAGACCAGGTTTTCCCCAAAATGAATTCCAATTGTCTATGTAGCCCACATTGTTTGCAGGACACCACACAGACAGCCAGCGGTTGAAGGATGACATGCGGCTAAACATGTCATCACTGGTCAGATTGGGGAGGGGCCCAGAGAATACTCCAGAGGCAGACATTGTTTTGGCAAAGACACACCGATTCCACATTAAGTTTTGTGACTTCTGACTGCCGGAGTCGGATGTCGTTAATGCCGGCGTGGATAACAATTGTGGAGTATTTACAGTTACTTTTAGCCAGCATTTTCAAATTTGACTTGATGTCGCCTGCTCTGGCCCCAGGAATGCATTTGACTATGGCTGCTGGAGTCTCTAGGTTCATGTTTCTGACTACAGAGTCGCCAATGATCAGAGTTTTTTCCTTAGCAACACACCCGCAATTAGAAACATAGCGATTAGAAACATGAACAGGTTGGCGGTGTACCAGGGGCTTACGGCTAAGCTTCCTTCTCACCGTCACCCACCCGTTCCCTCCTGGCTGCTCAGGAGAGGTCTGAGCCGGGAGACCGCTAGCAGGCCACCCTATGCTAGGGAGCTCCACTGCAGCTAAGGGGCGTCTGTCATTATTAACTGGCGCAGACGGTGTTTCAATGCAGCGGAGCCGGGATTCCAAATCAGACAACCTCGCCTCAAGCACCTACAAAAAGACAACATTTATTACATTTACCATTTCACTAAAAGAGGCAAAAGTGTAGCTAAACATCTGACAGAGAGAGCACACCAGAGGAAAAGAGGAAGGAGAGCTAGTAGCCATAGCTAGTGGCTAACCCGAAGCTAACACAAACACCAATGAAAGGTGAACAGAAGGCTAAAGAGGGTGATTAGAAGACACTGACTGCACACACAGGTGCAAGAGGCTTGTTAAACAGAAGTGAGAGGTGACAGTAGATGGAAAAAAAGGAGTTAAAATAAATCAAAGGCAGTAATCCTCAGGAGATTGAGGAGAGCTAACCACAGACTAATGACACCACAGCCAGCAACACAAGAAGTGACGATCAGGCGTCTGGACTGGGATCTTTAACCTCTCCCTCGTCACAGCCACCATTCCAACTTGCCTGAAACCAGCCATTTTCACCAAAACATCTGCCAGCACCAGCATTTTTAATTTCATACCCATAGTGCTCACCTTGGTGGTGATGAAATGTTTTGAGAGGTTGGTCCAACAACACATCAAGGCCTGCCTCCCACATGCGCTCGATCTGCATCAGTTTGCCTCCAGGGCAAACCGCTCCACTGAGGATGCCATTGCCATTACCCTCCACACTATGACACTATGAAATTGGGTTTCACGATGCTGACTTTCAATACAATCATCCCTGACACTCTGATCCATAAACTCTTGAACCTCCACTTCCCCCTGTCCACTTGTGCCTGGATAAAGAACTTTCTCTCAAACAGACCACAACATGTCAAACTTGGCCCCCACCTCTGTCACACTCAGCGCTGGCTCCCCTCAGGGCTGTGTGCTGAGTCAACTCTTACGGTATATGCACTGTACACCTGTGACTACACCCCCCTTACCCTTGTAACATATCATAAAATTTGCTGATGACACCATAGTGGCTGGGCTCATTTCTGGAGATGAGATAGCCTGCAGAGATGAGGTGCAGCAGCTGACAGCCTGCAGTTAAATACCATAAAGACCAAGGAGGTGATAATAGACTTAAGGAGGAAAAGAGTGACTCATGCCCCTCTGTACATCATTTTTACCACCAGCCATATGAGGCAGTAATTTTGTTGTACTTGATACTGTGTATTAATTGCAATGACAATAAAGATTCTATTCTATTCACATAGCACCATAGTGCCTCCTGCAGGTGGTGAGCCCACTGGAGAGCAGGTCCACGTGGCTTGTTTGGGCTGAGCCCTGTCAGCTCCTATGGGTAGAAACCTTGTCACCATGCACTTGCCGTTGAGCAGCTCCTCCTCACCTGGCTCCAGGGCAGGACTCCAGTAACCCCATACCGGGGAGAGTATACAGAATCCTTGTAACTTTTTATGGGGATCTGCTGGATCCCTTCATTCAGGACCAGTTTACCCTGGGAACCCTACCAGGGGCAAGTTGCCCCAACAACATAGCTCCTGAGATCATTAGGGAACGCAAACCCATCCACCATGATAAGATGGAATCCACGGAAGGGTGTAACATTTTTACCTAAAAATAATGTTTCAAAAATTATTTTGATGGTACATCAACCTTTGATGGGGGGGAATATCACTTGCACCATAGCCTGAGTGGGCCCACATTGCCCGCAACAGCTCTGTGGGAACACTGAAAGGACTACAAGTATGGAGACTATGACCTCAGTCCCAACAGCCAATCACAGGGCGCAGCTTTAGCCACCAACAAGAAAGCACTCTGTGATCGGCAGGGCAGTCAGAACTGCGGTCATAGTCACCATAGTTGTAGTCTTTTCAGTATTCCTACTCGGAACAAGAAAGTTACACAGTGCTGCTTTAAGATTTGGACTTGAGTGTAGAGACTTGGGGTTTGCTTGGACTTGCAAAAAAATGACTTGAACATCTCTGCAACTGAGTGATTCTGTTTTTTTTCTGACTTGTTGCTGCTGTCTTTCAGTTTGATGCTATAAGTTGCACAAAACAACCAGACTGTCAATGGAGTAACTCATTTTAGACTGATGAAATCACTCCAGAAGTGCTCAGATCTCCTGACCTTTGACTTTGACCTTGACCTAGAGCAAAACCTGGAAGCAGACCCACCTGAGGATCATTGTGTGTGAGTTTGATGGGAATTGGGGAAATTGCCTAGGAGGAGCAGTGATTCCCGTAAAATGTGGACTGACTTCATGTCATGAGCCGAGAGCTGGAGGTCTCCGCCAAACTCGGTCTCATGGCTTTTTCTGTTTATTTACTTATTTGTTGCATTTCATGCCTTCTGGGTTTATGCATTCATGTTTGTCATTTTCCTGTTTGTGTTAGTTTTGTTACATTTTTTACTTTGTATTTATTTATATTTATATTTTGGTATGCTTGGATTGTTATTTTATTCTTCTTATCTTCACTTACTGGTTGACAGCTGTCAGTGGTGTCAGGTTTCAAGTGGGCGTTGCCCTGTCGGCTGTCAGTTTTGGCTCCCCGCTCTCTCACTGCCCCAGCTGATCCGTATTATGTATCATTGCTTTCTCCTGCCCATTCAGATACCCACACCTGTCATTAGTTATGTAAATGGATTTTGAACCCTATTTAAGGGCTTTACTTTCATTTTTTCTTTGCCACTGAATTGTTTATCTTCTCCTCATCTCCACCAGAGCCCTGCTTTGCTCTAGTGTGAACTCCCGAAGTAATTTTTTCTCATTCATTTGTATTTTGTGTTCTGAACTCTTCGTTGAATTTTATTTTGTTGTTTTTTGTAATAAACTTCACAAGCTCACAGTACAGTGCGTGGGTCTCACCTCTCTGCACTGAGGGGCATTCATGACACTTCAGATGCTGTGCTGTCACAGTAGCTCCTTTCAGCTTCGCCAAAATGAGTGTGATCACAAATCTCCCCTGCCCGGTATACCTGGCAAGAGAGATGATATACCTGTGTCTGTTTTTATTTCAGGCTATGAGGCAATGTAATGTGATTATTTTGAAGGAAGATGATTCTTTTCTATATCCACTGCACCTTGCCAAAGATGGTGAAGTCATGACATTTCACTGGTTCAAAACCACTGTAAATCCTCCTAGGGGATGGTGGACAGGAATAAAAATGGCACTCCCACTCCGATGTACCTGTTCATATCCCTGGCTTGCCTTTTTGCCACTTTCTGTCTTTACTTTTACTTCTCACTGCTCACTTTGGGTTTCACGATGCACTTCCTTTACTCACTAAAGACACATTTTTAGGTCATCAGAGTAAGTATAGTGATTGGCTAAGGCACTAAAATTACTTTACTACAGTTAGGGAAAATATTAGGATTAGGAAAAGGTGAGGGTCTACTGCACATACATTACAACTATTACCCTCTGTCATATCTCTTCATGTCATTGTTTACATGGCCCCTAGAGGTCACTTAATGTCAAAATGTACATAGTATATGTTATAATTTATGGTAAAACAACCACACAGAACCTTCAAAAATTAAAGAAGGAATATTACACGACAAGGTTGGTATAGATTTAACAATCTAAATGTATGGATAAATAACATGTCTAGATGTCTTCTCGTTAAGGACATCCTTCCTATGTGTGACATGCAGTATAGGCACATCAAATCTATAAAGTATGTGTTTTAAATCATTATTGGACAAATTTCTGTAATCTTTCATTGGAATTATTCAAATTCTGGCATCTAACAGTTCAATAATATGTACCCTTTGTCCAGCACTGACAGAGTTGCATCCTGCAGGGAGTCCTGACTATCCTGCTTAAATGAGCTGAGGGGATTTTGAGCCAATAATCATTTTATTTTTCACCTCTTGGTGCAGATCTTCTCTTATTCTGAATCACTGACTGTGGAAAACTATATTGAGAGAGAAAGAGAGAGAGAGAGAGAGAGAGAGAGAGAGAGAGAGAGAGAGAGAGAGAGACTTTTGACTTTTAAAAAAGGCTTTATTGCACATTTCCAAATTGCACAAAGACCAATATCCGTTGTCCAAGTGTGTCACATCTCAAAAGTGCAAACATAACTCATCCCCCTGACCCACTGAACACCAAACATTCCCTACAGCCCATCTATTGATGAACGCCTCCAGATTGTCTACCATTTGATAGTAAGAGAACTCTACCCGGAGTCTGACTGTCAACAAGACCTTGAAAGCGGACACAGGATCCACATTGCCAGCATTGCTTGCCCGATTTTTCCTCGTCAGCCAGGTGGCAAGCTTAGCAGTCCCAGATAGGAAGTTCATCAAAGTGTGGGAAGCCTTCCTTGCCACTTTGTACTTCGGACCGTAAATGAACAGACCAAAAGAGAATCGTTCACCCAAAGCTCGAAACCACCCGTGCAAAATGTCAAAAAGTCCAGATAAACGAAAACAGTGGACAAACAAATGGTCGATGGGCTGCACGGTGGCGCAGTGGTTTAGCACTGTGACAGCACAGTTTTACCCTCGGCCGGGGGATCGCGGGGATCATGAGATCGTGGGTTCGATCCCAGCCCCCGACCAACAGTGAGCTGTGTGGAGTTTGCATGTTCTCCCCGTGTTGCGTGGGTTTACTCCGGGATTTCTCCGGTTTCCTCCCGCATACCAAAAACATGTAGGTTTAGGGCGCTCGCGCACGCAGCGACCAGCAGCCAGTGGCTTGTCACCAGACTGCAAACCAAATCTACCTACGGGTACAAATAAGTAACAAAAAAAAAAACAAAAAAAACAAAAAAACAAAAAAACAAATGGTCGAGAGTCTCAACTTGGGAACAAAACAAACATCCCCCCCCCCCACAGTCGGATCAAGGTGTGCCCTGTATTTATTTGTGGCTATTGCCCCATGCACAATCCTCCACTGGAGATCTGCTGTGCGTTTCTCAATAGGTTGCTTGTACATGCACCACCAGCTGCCTTTTGGGGAGACCCCTGGCCCCAAACAACCCACCCACCTCGACTCCGTGACATCCTGCACAGAGCGCAGATTCAGAACCTTCACACAGATGTGATACACCGCCCTTGTCCCGACAAACTGGAACTTGCCCAGGCAAGGAATCCTGAAGGTCAGTAGGTGATCCTCTCCTCCCTGCCACTCCCCCACATCCGGAGTTATGGAAATTGCAGGAAAGGTGGACGCAGTGTCGTCATCCCATTGATTGGAAAGAGTGTGGTTCGTCGCAAACGCCCGAAGCAGCTGCGGCAGGGCGGCGCACACGTCCTCCACCACCCTTTGCAGCAGTCTGACAGATGTAATTTTTGCACTCCGCCTCAGTGTCTCCATCGATGCGGTCGACATCCTCATAAGATGACCCAGCTTGGTACAGCGTGCCTCCCGCAAACAACTCCGCAGACTGGCAGACTGCAGCACCTCTGCTGCGATGAATCGATTGAAAAACAGTGGTTCTTCGAACAGCCACATGCCCGGCTCCTCGTCACAGCAGCGGCCCACGCTGAAGACTCGCCATGCATGCAAAACGGACGTGTAAAAAGCAGATAGTCCAGTAAGGTCCACCTCCCCAGGTGTCACGAGGAAGAGCTGCTTATCATAGCCCAAGCGACCAACTCTCCTCAAAAGCAGCTTAGCAGTGTCCATCCAGCAGGGTCCGCATCCGTAAAGGAGTCGTTGTGCAGTTCGAAGCCTGAAGCTGGCGATCTTGGAATGTATGTCCACCAGGCCCTGTCCCCCCTCGGCCAAAGGCAGGTAGAGAACTGGCGTGCGGACCCAGTGGCGACCAGACCAAAAGAAGTCCACGATTGTCTTCTGAATGTCCTCCACGAGGCTCCTTGGCGGTGTCAAAGCCACCAGCCTATGCCAGAGAGCCGAGGCAACCAGATTATTCGCGACCAGAACCCTGCCCCAATATGACAGCTGTGGTAGCAACCATTTCCATTTAGAAATGCGAGCACACACCTTGTCCTTAACACCCTCCCAGTTCTTTCGTTCAAAGGCCTCCGTACCCAGAAAAACCCCCAACACTTTGAGACCGGCCATCCCCCACTGAAGGCCGCCGGGCAGGCGAGGGATGGCTTGACGCGACCAGTGGCCCACCAATAGACCCTCACTCTTGGCCTAATTAACCCGTGCAGAAGATGCCCTTTCATAAACTGTCAAAGTGTCCACCAGACGCTGCACATCCCCGTTGGTGGTGATGAAAACGTCGACGTCATCCGCATAAGCAGACAAGACAATCGGGCGGCCACAGCTTGATGGCCCAGGCAGAACCAGACCACCCAGCCGAGCGCGCAACCTGCACAGCAAAGGCTCAATAGCCAAGCTGTACAGCTGACCCAAGAGTGGACACCCCTGGCGTATTCCCCGGTGTACAGGGATTGGCCGACTCAGTCCCGCCCCCACCTTCACCAAACACTCTGCTCCAGTGTATAGCAGATTGACCCACCTCAAAAACATATTTCCAAAACCAAACCCCCTCAGGGTAGAAAACAAATAGGAATGGTCAACCCTATCAAAGGCCTTTTCCTGGTCCAAAGACACAATTCCAAACTGTAAGTCATGACATTTACTGAGCTGGAGAGAGAGAGAGAGAGAGAGAGAGAGATTTTTGATTTTTAAAACCAACTTTATTTACAGTCATTCATAATCACAGACAAGCCGGTGTGAACAAGTTAACAAAAAACACAAACAAACAAAAAAAACCCCTGTTAAATCAGAGGCTTACCCAAAAAAAGGACTAAAGATGATCTCGTTTTCTGACACAGAACAGATTATATTCTTATAACACCACTTGGCGTTGAAATCCTCTAAATTGTCCATAGCTTTGTAAAATTTAAACTCCATCTGAATTCGGGCTCTAACCATAGAAGTGAACAGCATTGTAACCTCCTGACCCTGCTCCCTATTCCTGCTCATGTAAATGGCAAACTTTGCTTGACCAGATAAAAAATTTAAGAGCTGCCATTTCATTGCATTGGCCCGTTTGTATCCAGCACCAAATATTAAAATCATGCTGGACCACATTACATCAAAACTCATAAAAATGTTGCTCAAAAGCATGAACAGTGGTTTCAGTCTAGGGCACTCAACAAAACAATGAAAAATGGTTTCAGTTGAACCACAGAAAGAGCAGTCTTTACATGTTCTAGGACTGATGCAGGAAATAAAAGAGTTGACGGCCACAGCTCCATGCAGAATCCTCCACTGGAGATCACCTGCTCTTTTATGTAGAGGGGATTTGTAAAGGAGAGAGAGAGAATGACTTTGGGCTGGTTGCCAGTTCTGGTGGGCTGCTGCATTAGTTAGGCATTGAAAATCAGCAGGGCTTGATAAGAACAATGCACGTTTCTAGCTGCTGAATTTGCAGTGCAATGTTCTGCAGCCATTGTTGTGATTCAAATAGGTGTCATACATAGATGAAGGGTAGATCCCTTACTGTGGCTATCTGCATTACTTAAAGTTATTATTTTCTTGCTTCGTACCTTTCGAATTTCTATCTATTTTGACGTGGAGTTTTTACCCACGCCAGCAGTGTTGAGGTGTGGGTAGGGCGGTTGCCTCTGTCTGTCCGTTTGTCCGTCTGTCCGGACTGAAACTTTAGAAACAATGAAGCTAGGGTCACCAAACCTGGCATACGGGCATACCTCAGGCTTAGCATGCCTTGCAATATTTTTGGGGTCATAAAATCAAAGGTCAAGGTCACAGGGTCACAAAAGCTCAAAATTGATTTTGGCCAATAATGACTTCATTATCAGAGCTAAGGGCAAGAAATGTGTGCACATGTTAGAATGGTATCTTGGGCACATTAACAAATGTGAAATGACCTTAAGGATCGATAGAGTCTGAAGTTAGCTCACCAAGTTTCAAATTTACATTCTAGCTTATTTAATTTACCTTACGGTGCCTTTATTATCTGGTTTAGTGCTAGCAGAATTTGAATACAAGCTATAATGTCAGACAATATCCAAATATGAAATGACCTCGACCCAGCCTTTGACCCTAAAGACTGGCAGGATCTGATTCTAGTTAATCTGGGCAATACCACCTTTACACAGGGCTGGAGATCATTGAGATCGCTGAGAAATCTGGCCAGTTTTTGATCTGTCAATGATCTTCAGTGATCTCCACGGTGTCCTCAAAGTTGTGACTCAGTCCAAAACAAGTAGGGATCTTCCAAACAAACCCAAAGATCAAAAAGTGGCCCAACCTCTCAACGATCTCTGTGCTGTGTGAAGGGGCCCTGAGAATTTACCAGTGGTGTCCCAGTTAGGTGTGAGTCTGCATCTCTGTGCACTTCTAGTTGACTTTGACTTGCTTTAGAATGAATCACCACACAAAGGGACACAATTTTAGTAGTATCCTCGTTCAGTGCAGTTTCATATGGTATGTCTTCACTGAAACCTCCACACACCATTTAACCATGTACATGTAATATTAACAATAACAGCATGACCTCGATATTAAAATATGTTAGAGGGCACATGGCTTTTTTGTCATGCTTGTCTCTTATTGTATGAGTTAAACCAGGGTCAGCAGCCCTGACAACAAATCCTGTCTGCAAAAAGTCTGCATGGAGTTGTAAAATATTTGAGCCCCGAAATAAAGATGAATCAGCAGCTATAAAAAGTTATAAGAATAAACTAGGAAGTCAGCATTAGTACTGTGGATTTACTATTTGAACCAAAAATACATATATCCTTATTTTTTTCTCTACTTTATAAAAAAACCTTTTCTTGTGATTTATATACAGTTTTCGGTCTTATTTTTTCCAAGTAAATTTGTATGGGTGCTCCTATTTCTCTTATATTTTTGTGTGTATTCTTTTGTCAAAGCCTTCTGGGAACCACTGGCTGAGTGTGAAAGCACATTGCCCCTCTGGAGCCACAGATTGCAGACCCCTGGGCAAAACAGCCGTCAATCTTCCGTTCGTCTTGGGTGGTAAATGGTGGGCCCACCCCTCGAGCAGAAAGGCATTGCTTTAGACACACACCACAGACACACACACACACACACACACACACACAAATAAAGTGGCCTTAATTACTCCCTACACAACCCTGATGTGAGAGCAGAGCAGGCCCGAACAAGTAGATGAGCAGAGAAAGGCTGCAGCCATGGATGGGAAACAATACACAGTTGTAGCCTGTGTTGCCATCACTTCAGAGGCCATCACACACTGACTTGGATTGATCTGGAGGGGATTTACTCAGTGACTGTACCACATCCCAGCTTTAACAGTGCATGGCTATCCGACTCCATTTACATTGTGTGATGGCAGTGTGTGAGCAGACTTCAGTCCCTGCAAAACACACACACACACACACACACACACACACACACACACACACACACACACACAGACGTATTTCATATGCTTTGTCTGTGTTGTGTAACTCACAAGGAATGGAGATCACTGGAAATGCTGGCATTTTCAAACATGAATTTTGAAAATTTAAATCATCACATTTTACTTCACTTACACTCATGGAGATATTTAACACTGCATAGATTTCTACAAAATGACCAACTCACACAGAGCCCACGGTCTTCATCATTAATTATGTATTTACATGACAAAATGGGCAGCTTCAATAAAATAAATACTGTAAATCTTTGCAAAAATCTGAAAAAAAGCTTTTCTTTCATTAAACAAAATATTAAACCTCTATTTTTTTTTAAAAATTCAAAAGATTATTCCCATTATGAGCAAAATGAGCCCAAAGCATCAACTCTGCCACTCTTCCATCCCCATAAAGAGTGTGAGGACAGAATATACAGGACAGCTTAGTTTATCAGTGAGAGGACAGGAGCAAATGTACAAGAAAAATCATAAAAATTTGAGGAAAAAAGTTGCAAATTGTATAGAAAAAGTTGCAAATGTATTACTATATTGTAAATTTGTGTGTGGGAAATGTAACAATTTCATCACAAAATATGGCTCATCTATAAGGAAAAAAGTACTGCATTTATTACAGAAGTAATGCATTTGCCAGGAAAACAATTGCAAATTTATTTTTATATTTATTTTTCTTTCCAAGAAAAATGCTAAAGTTTACAAGGAAAACCTGCTGTGTTGGGACTGGGGACATGTTATTGTGTGACACGGGTGGTGGCTCCACCTTTCCGGTTCCACCACCACCCGGGGTATAAGAGGGCTGTGAGGGAGAGGGGCAGTCGCTTGGCTTCCTCTCAGCCTGGCGGATGCGCATGTTTTGTGAGCGTGAGTCACAAATAAATCTGTGTTCAGTTCAACACTCAGTCTTGTCCTTGGCTTCCATTATCAACATAACATTTGGCGACGAGGGTAAAAAGGTATGGACGCGGGGTTACATCAATTCGGCTGTTTTTGGAGCTTTCTGGTGAGCCACCTGTTCCTTGGACGAGGTGGTCTGCCGCCTTCCAAACATATTTGGAGGCTTTGGACCTTGGACGACTGGAGAAGTTGAGGGCACGGGCACTGTTGGTTCACAAACCTACGAATGGAAGGTCAACGTATTTTGAGCACTTTGGGCAAGAGTGATAGTTTTGAGGAAGTGGTGGAGCTAATGGCGTGACATTTTTGCACCCCAGAAAACGTCATCGTCCAGAGGATCCAGTTTCGACAGCGCCACCAGCAGATTGGCGAGTCAGTGCAGCGGTTTGTAGCAGACCTACGCCTGCTGGCCAAGGCCTGTCAGTTTGGAGCGTTGAAGGAAGAGCTGGTCCGCGACCAGTTGGCAGAACATACTGTTTGCCCGGCTACAAGGTCGAAGCTCCTCACATACTCCAGCGAGCTGACGCTGTCCAAGTCCATCAAATTAGCTCAGCAGTTTAAGGCAGCGAACAAGCTATTACAGGAGCTCGGAGAGAGAGCGTCACATCGCTAATTTGAACCACAGTCGACAGCACAGGCAGTGGATCCGGACAGTGACGATGGCATGGAGGATGACGAAGGCTATGCTAATACTGTCAGGATGAAGTCCGCCCCGGGATCGCCCAGGTGTTTGGGTTGTGGGTCCACCAACCACTGTTATAAGGCTAGAGAGTGTCCGGCAAGAGGAAGACGCTGTGGGAAGTGCGAACTCTTGCATCATTTCGCCAGGGCATGTTAGAGCTTCGAGCGAGCGAAGCTCCGAGCGACCGATCGGTCCTGCGAATGATGGACGGAGCTGTGTGGGATGAACCTTTGCCTAGTAATCTGGACAATGAGCAGGACCAATTCCACCCAGGGCCATTGTGGGAGGGTCTCAGTGCCAGTGCCCAAGTAAGCTGAGGGAACTGGGCGGCACAGTGGGACACCCGTGACGGCAGGTGGCTCCGAGTGGCTCGCCCATTCTGCTCCTGGAGTTCGGCTGGAAGGGACCAGAGAACAGGGGTCTCAACGGCGATGCCAGCAACAAAAATGAAAGAGAGCGGGGCAGGACCGGCTGGCACAGTGAAATGATGTGCCAAACAGAAACACTAGAAGCCGAGCAGGGCTTCTCTGGGGGTCGCGGATCTGGTCCGACCCAGAGAGGAGGCCCAGTCGAGAGGTGTTCATGCCAAACATCGAAGAGAAGATGACCAGGGGCAGCTGCAGGTGGTGGCTGTTGGGAAGGATCTCTACCTCCAGCTATCTGATGGCTCGTGGAGGCGTCCCAATGAGCTGCAGTGCGGCCAGGAGAAGAAGGAGGAGTTTGGACCTGGACATGGGTCATCCCCGGGAGCGAAGAAAAGAAGGCGTACCGGAGTGGAATCATCCGACAGTTTTCCGGGGGTGGTTCCTCTGCGGGAGCAAGCTGATAGTTGGACAGTACACATTGTGCATGGTGATGGAAAAGGGGGACACTTGATGCTTTTTAGTTCTGTTAATGGGATTACTTTGTGTTTTATATTATTTTAGGAACACAACAGTTTTGGTTTAGTGGACTGTTCAGTTAGTGTAGCCAGCAGAATAATCTGCCTTGCCGTGTGGGGGTTATTATGTATGGAATGTAGCAGTAAGATGGCGGCCGGGGCTTCCAGGGAATAGCAAGGGGTGACGGACTGCCTTTCCAGTAGGGACATCACCTGGGGTATAAAGGGCACAGTGGGAAGAAACCATGTCTCTTTCGCTGTTGACCCCCTGGCAAGCAGGAGCGCCGTAGCTGCGTCGTATGTAGTTATTGTTTTAATAAAGCTGCCTTCACTTCACCTCCGGCCTGGTGATTATTACAAAGGATTATGGACACAACATTTGGCAACGAGGAGAACACGGTAATGGAACGAGCTGCCACCAGTTTTCAACCATTTTTGGAGGCACTGGACGAGCCACCCGTCCCTTGGCCTCGGTGGTTTGCTGCTTTTAACAACAATCTGGTGGCCGTTAACCTTGGCAAGCTCGAGATGTTGTGTACAAGAGCAATTTTGGTCCATAATTTGGGCATGGAAGGCCAAAGAATCCTCAGAACGTTGGGAGGAGCGGATAGCTTTGACGAGGTGGTGGAGCTAATGGCGCGCTATTTTCGTGCCCCAGAAAACATCATAGTCCCAGTTCTGGCAGCGCCACCAGTGGACGGGTGAGCCTGTTAAGTGATACGTTGCAGACCTGTGTCAGCTGGCTAGTGAGTGCCAATTTGGAGCGTTGCAGGATGAAATGATCCGGGACCAGCTGGCGGATCATGGGCGCTGTCCTGCGGTTCAATCAAGACTCCTGACTTATCTGGGCAAACTGACGTGAGACATGGCTATCAAGGTAGCACAGCAGTTCAAGGCTGTGGAAGTCATAGCGAGGGACCTCAGCGGGAAGTCCACTCCTACCCTAGACAAGCCTCGTGTAAAGGCGCTGACGCTGGACCCTGAAAACGAAGATGACGTTGAGGAAGAGGAATATACCTTCGTTGTCAAGATTAGGGCTGCCCCTGGGACTCCGAAATGTTACGGCTGTGGGTCCACCAGGCATCGCTACAAGTCCAGGGAGTGTCCGGCGAAAGGCAAGCACTGCGGAAAATGTGGCCTGTTGCACCATTTTGCCAGAACCTGTAAAAATTTTGAACGAGGGGACCAAAGACAGGAAGTGGGCTCCTCGGTGAAGACTCCTACGGTCATCCACACAGTTTCCCCAGAGACGGATGGACGTATTTGTTGTACTGTTAAGCTGGATGACACCGAAGTGCTGCTGCTGGTGGACACAGGAGCGGTGGTTTTGGTGCTATATCTGGCGACAGTGAAGAGTCTGTTTCCCTGTTACCGCATAAATAAAGTATCCAACCCCTACTACTGTGGTGGGGTGTGTGGGACTAACAGCGACCTACAAGTCTAGAACGATGGCGAACGTCCAGGTGGTGGTGACCGCTGCGGGACCCAACATCATGGGGTGCGACATGTTTTATGGCTTGGGATTCTCTATCATCAGCGACACTGGAGAGGAGTGGTTGGGCTGCAGATTGTGGGACCGGCCTGCTCCGTGTGTGGACGGCAGTGAAGTGTGGGACAATGACTGGTCTGGTATCACAGGAGGAGTGTAAATAAAACACCATGGTGCGCCATCCCGGGACGGACCCGATGCCAGCGTCCAAGTTGCCCTTGGTGTGGGAACTGACGGCACGACGGGACCCCCGGAGTGGCAGGTAGGACCGAGGTGCCAGCGCTGAAAGAACCCAAGGCAAGACCAGCTGGTGCTGTTTTAAAATGTGCCAAATGACGGCCTTTGAAGAGGGCCTCAGACCGGGTTGGTATGACGACCAGCCCTAAATGGGAGGGCCGCTCACAACACGGTGGTCCTAAGAAGCAAGACAGAGCTCCCCTTCGTATTGGCAACGAAATCCGCCCAAGGGTTGAAGCTCAGCTGAGAGGAAACCATAAACGTTGCGGGCAGAGTTATGACCAGAGGCGGCTACAAGTGGCAGCGGCCGGGGGTGACGGCTACCTGGGCTTGTCTGATGAGTCGTGGAGGCACCCTAACGAACTGCGCCGAGTGGGGGAGGAGAGGAGGAGGCGCAGTCCATCTCCAGAGGCCAAAAGATGGAGGCACTCTGGGTGGGAACCACCAGATGGCAATCCAAAGGTGGGGGGGGGAGAGGGCACTCCATGGGTTTGTGAAGTGACTGAGGTATGTTCAGTGTGTGTTCTGATTTGGTTTCCCCGTGTCATGTTGTACATAGTTTGCACTTGGTCTTATTGGGTTTGTGCCCCGTGCATATTTAAATTTGGGTAAAGTGTGCATATTTGATTGAATGGTAAAACAAAAAGGGAAAAAAGAAGGCATGTGTGTAAATTGAGTTTGGAATTTTGATTGAACTGAACTTGTAAGGAGCAGATAATTAGAGTACCTTGTAAATAAGAATTGGTGACACCCAACACTGTTTATTTTGGATTGTGTGATGAGCCAAGTGTGGGGTGGGTGTGTTGGGGTGGGGGGGCTGCCAATAGGGGGTGTGGACTGTTTGTTGTGATTTGTTACGTTTAATTGTGTATGTACAGTTCATGGCGGGATTATTTTATGTCTTATAGGAACACGACTATTTTTATTTCTGACTTTTGGGAATAAGGTGGCAGAATAACCTGCCTGGCCATGTAGGGGGCGCCGGCAGTCAACCTGGCCCCTCTAACTTATGTTGTGTGCATGGATAGGTTTGTTTATTCATTTCTGTATATTTGGTTTTGGTTGTTAGTGTGAGAGTCGGGTTACAATGGTTTTTTGGGGGGAGGGGGCTCAATCGGTGTGTTTGCTAATTTTCTGCAGGGGGGGACGGGGAATGTTATGTATGGAATGTAGTAGTAAGATGGCAGCCGGGACTCCCGGGGAATAGCAAGGGGTGATGGACCGTCTTTCCAGTAGGGACGTCACCCGGGGCATAAAGGGCACAGCGGGAAGCAGCCATGTCTCTTTCGCTATTGACCCCTGGCAAGCAGGAGCGACGTAGCTGCGTTGTATATAGTTATTGTTATAATAAAGTTACCTTCACTTCACCTCCGGCCTGGTTATTATTACAAAGGATTATGGACACAACAGGGGTGGGACGGTAGTCCACCTATTCCCCCCTAGTTTTAGTTGTTTTGAGTGAATGTGATAGATTGTTTAGGTATTTCTGTGTAGTTTTAGCACATGATCTGGGTTCCAATTTGGGGAGGGTTTTGATTGTGTGTGTGTGTGTTTTGGACCATTTTTTTTTAAGAGGGGGGTTGTGTTGGGATTGGGGACATGTTATTGTGTGACATGGGTGGTGGCTCCACCTTTCCGCTTCCGCTGTCACCCGGGGTATAAGAGGGCTGTGAGGGAGAGGGGTGGTCTCTTGGCCTCTTCTCAGCCTGGCGGATGCGCATGTTTTGTGAGAGTGAGTCATGAATAAGTGTGTGTTCAGTTCAACACTCAGTCTCATCCTTGACTTCCATTGTTGACATAACAAAACCTTGGTGAGAAAATTTGACAATAGAGAAAAAAGTCAAAAAACTAAGGAAAGTTCTAGAAAATGGACAAAAAATGTTCTTGTAAATTTGTGACTTTATTGTAAATCTATGACTTTTTTTTCCTTGGAAATGTGTTTTTTCTGCATTTGGAAGTTGTTTTTTTCAAGAAAATTTGACTTTTTTTTTCTTAAATTTGATACAGTAAATTTGTAACTTTTTAAATTGTAAACTTGCATCCTTTAACATTTTTTGCACCTTTATTCTTGCAAATTTGTACTGAAATTACCTTTATAGCTTTGTACCACAGGCTAAATTCAAGAATATCCCCCAAACCACCATGCCCCTAGTTTAAAAAAACGAATCATCTGCTGCGTGTACTTTCAATAGTAACAAAAAATGGCGAGGCAGAGGACAATGACACGCCTGTCTCTGAGGAAGGAGACAGGCTGCCGTATGACTGGTGCACGTGTGTGTGTGCGTGTGTGTGTGCATTCAGGACTTTGTTCAACCAGAATTAAATGGACGTCAGAATATATCGGACAGTAGAACACGTGATCGGTGTCTCTATGGGGGAAAACTGAAATCTAGTAGAATTAAAATCTAGAGGACAACCTGACATACATCTGTGCACGTGTCTGCCTCTCAGGCATGATGTTGTCATGTTTTTGAGATTGTTTCACATCTGTAAACTTATATCTTCCCTTATGCGGGAGTTAGTGACCATAGAAGAGACATTTCTGGGGGATTCTGGATCAGTTGTAAGTAATTTCTTTTAGAAAATGGCTTCAGGTTGTTTTGTTTTTTAAATGACTTTGCTTCTTTTAAATGGTCTATGTTTTTCTTAGAAAAACACTGTTTTCTGTTACATCTAAAAATAACTGAGAGTCAGGAGGAAGCTGGAAGTAACCTCTTTATTTTAGACAAGAACACGTATATTTAAAGTATATTTCCAGTCGTAGCCCGCCTGACATCACTCTGCTCCACCCAGACCAGGCTATGGCAACCCCTAAGGTACAATTCCACTATGTCATATCCCCCACGCCCACACCACCCCCCCGGAAAAATCAAGAACACCATCAGAACATGCAAACAGAAAACAACTATGTACACACCAGAGCCCAAAGTCCAACCAAGACAACCCTCCAGTCTAGACCTCACACGGGGCAGAGCTGTTCCCAGTAACACAGGTAACAAAATCGTCCAAGTATTTGGGTCGCCAACGTTCTCTAACCGGACGGCCCTCGTAGGGGCGCTCCGCCACTGGCACTGTCGGCCCTGGCCGAGGGTCAGCTTCCGGCTGACCCCTCCAGTCCCAAGTACCACTCAAATTGTCCAAGGCGGGGTCACTTGCTACCTCTGGTGCAGACCTCCGCAGCCTACTCGCATGCCATCGGGAGCCATCGTCCAGTTCGAAAGTGTCCGGCCCTCTTCGCCTCACAATCGAACGCGGCCCAACCCACAGTGGCTGAAGCTTGTGGGTGCGGACAGGGTGCATGATCCAGACCCTATCCGCCACTTCCAGACCATGTCCTTTCGCTCGATGTTTCCTGTCAAATAACTCCTTCATCCTCCGTTGACGTTCCGTGACCCAGCGCCTTAGCACCCCCGAGTCCTCACTGCACTCCCTTTGTGCCAGCCCCAGCCGTCTCACCGGAAGCGGCAACTCCCGTCCCTACATCAGGGCCGCCGGAGAGCGACCCATCGTGGCGTGCACCGATGCCCTACAATGGAGCAGGGTGTTGTGTAGTGTGTCGGCGAATGTAAATCCATCTGCCAAATGAGCCCTCAATCCATTCTTCAGCGTCCTATTAATTCTCTCAACCCCTCCGTTAGCCTGTGGGTGATACACTGCCATCTTAATCTGCTCAACCCCTCTGGCTCTCAAGAAACTCTCAAAAGCCCCCAAAATGAACTGCGGGCCATTGTCAGTGGTGATCGAAGTCGGGGTCCCCCATCTGGCAAACAACGATGACAGGAAACCCATGATCACCTCAGTAGTCACCGAGCCAGTCGGAAACACCTCCGGCCATTTAAAAAACAGGTCATACACCACCACCAGGAACCTGCTACCCAGGAAGGGGGGGGGGGTGCAGTTCACCGCAAATATCCAGTTCAGTGTGCTCCCAGGGTCCCGCAGGGTGCGCGACCAGCCGCAGGGGAGGCGGTGGAGATCTCCCAGTCTTTCCGCTCTCCAGGCACGGGACACAGTTCTTGACCATCGCTTCAATGTTCTTGTCAATCCCTGGCCACCAAACCAAATCCCTGCCACGCTGTTTGACCATGACCACCCCAAGGTGACCTTCATGAAGCATGTCCAACACTCGCCCTCTCAGAGCCGCTGGGATTACTGTACAATGTCCCCTGGCCACACACACCTCGTCCCAGCAGTTAAGCTCATCTCTAAACTGATGAAATGGGGCCAGCTCAACCAACACTCCCGCCGGCCAACCCTCCTTGATCACTGTGCGCAGTCTTCTCATCACCTGGTCGTTCTCCGAAACCTCTCTAAGTTCCCGGGGAGACACAATGTCCCGGAGTGCCCCATGTAGGGCATGGACCAGTTCCGTCTCGACTGAGTCAACAGCCCCCACATCTGGTAGTAAAGCATACGTCGGGGCCCTAGACAGAAGGTCCACTACAACGTTGTCCTTGCCCGGAGTGTATTTTGTCTCAAAATTGGAAGCCCTCAGTCTCTCGGACCACCTGTGGATCCTTAACGGCCTGTGGCCCAACCCCGAGGTCTCCAACAAAGTCATCAATGCTCGATGATCCGTTCTCAGCGTGAAACGCCAGCCATAGAGGTACATATGCCACCTCTCACAGGCCCAAACACAGGCCAGCACCTCCCTCTCACCGACAGCATACTTCCTCTCAGCCTTCAACAGAGATCTCGATGTGAAAGCAACCGGATGCTCTGTACCATCCTGCACCTGCGACATCACTGCCCCCAGGGCGGAACCAGATGCGTCACAGGTCACAGTCGTTGTGCAGTTCAGGTCAAAATGCGCCAAGACAGGAGGCTAGATGAGCTGCCGTTTTAGCTTCTCCACTGCCGCCGAGCAGTCCAGAGTCCAGACCCAAAGTGCGTCCTGTTTTAGCAGCACCCTGAGTGGCTCAATTGTCTCAGAGTACCTGGGAATGAACCGTCCATAAAAGTTCACCATCCCCAGGAATGACGAAATCTCAGCTGGCGAGGAGGGGTTTGCAAGGCGGAGCATAGCCTCCACGTTCGAAACCAATGGCTTCAACCAGCTCCCAACAGCCAGAATCCCACAAAGTCCACTGCCTCTGCCACCAGGACACATCTGTCACCATTCAGTGTGACCCCGTGTTCCTGCAGTGTCCCTAAGACCTTTTCCAACCTCTTGTCGTGTTCTTCACTCGATGCCCCGTGCACCACAATGTCATCTAAGTACATGACCACCCCCCTCAGGCTGGCTAGTATGGTAGCCATAACCTTTTGGAAGCAGCTCGGTGCCGAGCTCAGCCCGAAAGGCATCCTGGTATAACGGAACACCCCCATGTGGGTCACGAAGGCTGTCAGATTCCTGCTGTCAGGATGTAGCAGCACCTGCAGGTAACCCTGCCGCAGATCCAGTTTCGAGAATATCTTCGCCCTGCTGAACGTCGCCGTGAGTTCCTTCATAGTGGGCAGCGGATACTTATCCGGGACAACTGCCTTATTCACTGCTCTGAGGTCAATGCAAGGTCTGATGCCCCCGCCCTTCTTCTTCGCCACCATGAGACTGGAGATCCACGGAGAAGCGTAGGTTCTCTTGATGACACCCGACTCCAGCAGTCTGTTTAACTCCACCGACACCTCGGCCCGCAGCACCAGTGGAAGGCACCTCAAAGGCTGTATCTTTGGCATGACGCTCTCATTCACCAGAGGCTGATGATGAAATGCATCAATGCGGCCTAAGCCCTCAAACAGCTTCGGCCAGCAGAGGCCCCAGTCTGAACCCACAGACAGCACCCGCGAACCTCCAGGGTCCAATATGGAGAAACCCAGTTGTCCCAACAGGTCAACCCCCAGCAGATCGGTTCCCCGATGCGCTACTTGAAAAGTAAAGCTAGGGACCCTCTTCGACCCACAGGTCGCTTTGAAGTCCGCCGTGCCCGCCATTTCGATCTCCGTGTGGCCGTAGCCAAAAAGTCTCACCACTCCACCATTAATTCGCTTCGCGGGGAGCAGTTGCTGCAGTGTTGGTAAGCTCAGGATGGACCTCCTGGCCCCCGAATCCACCATGAGCAGGACTTCAACTCCATCCAGTTGGAGGATGTACCACTTCAGCGGGCCTTTCCCCATCCATGCACCGTGAACCTGAGTCTGGCTCCCGGGTCGTCCCACCCGCAAAGCTGCTCCCTTTTTCTTTCGTTTCTTCTTCTTCTTCTTTTTTCTTTTACCACTAAGACGCCCTGCCAGCGCGCCAACTTCTGCGCTCAGTGGGAAACTGCGCTTGGGCAGCCCCTCGCTAGCTCTAGCCATCTGCTCCAACTGGGCCACAGCCTCTTCTCTCTTCTCCAACTCCAGCACCTCCTCCCATGACGTCGGCTCCGCAGCTAGTAGCAGTCTAGCTGCTATCTGCAAGCATCTGGTGCTATGCGCTAACCTGTCCTTAACAAGTCCATAAGCCTGCAGCCCAATGTCACCCTTACGCGCTAGGCTAAGGAGTTCCAATAGAAACGAGCTTAGCGACCCACCCTCTTGTTGCCGTCTCTTGTAAAACTCCCACCGACTCCTTGAGACCGTGGAGGGGTCACCAAACACGTTGTCCAAAACTCACAGACATTCCTCCAGCAAGTCACCCCGGCACCACCCCGAAACAATCCTTTGTCCCTCAGTGCCGAGGTGCTGAAATAAAATACTCTTCCGTCTCTCCTCACTGGCCGACTCCAGGCCTGCCGCTGTCATGAACGCCTCGAAGCGCCGTTTCCAATGAGGCCATGACACTGCCGGCAAACCTGGGCGCTCCAGAAACACAGGCATGTGCCCTACGCACACCGCCATTACAGACGTGGACAAAATTGTTGGTACCCCTCTGTTAATGAAATAAAAACCCACAATGGTCACAGAAATAACTTGAATCTGACAAAAGCGGAAATAAATAAAAATTCTATGAAAATTAACCAATGAAAATCAGACAATGCTTTTGAATTGTGGTTCAACAGAATTATTTTAAAAAACAAACTCATGAAACAGGGCTGGACAAAAATGATGGTACCCCTAGAAAAGATTGAAAATAATGTGACCATAGGGACATGTTCAACCAAGATGTGTCCTCTAATTAACATCACAGGTGTCTACAAACTTGTAATCAGTCAGTCGGCCTATTTAAAGGGTGACAAGTAGTCACTGTGCTGTTTGATGACATGGTGTGTATCACACTAAATATGGACAAGAGGAAGCAAAGGAGAGAGTTGTCTCAGGAGATTAGAAAGAAAATTATAGACAAGCATGTTAAAGGTAAAGACTATAAGACCAACTCCAAGCAGCTTGATGTTCCTGTGACTACAGTTGCACATATTATTCAGAAATTTAAGATCCACGGGACTGTAGCCAACCTCCCTGGACGTGGCCGCAGGAGGAGACGGATAATATGAATGGTAACAAAAGAGCCCAGAACAACCTCTAAACACATTCATGGTGAACTCCAAGGTCAAGGTACATCAGTGTCAGATCGCACCATCTGTCATTGTTTGAGCCAAAGTGGACTTCATGGGAGACGACCAAGGAGGACACCACTGTTGAAAACAAATCATAAAAAAGCCAGACTGGAATTTGCCAAACTGCATGCTGACAAGCCACAAAGCTTCTGGGAGAATGTCCTATGGATAGACAAGACAAAACTGGAACTTTTTGGCAAGGCACATCAGCTCTATGTTCACAGACGCAAAAATGAAGCATACCAAGAAAAGAACACTGTCCCTACTGTGAAACATGGAGGAAGTTCTGTTATGTTCTGGGGCTGCTTTGCTGCATCTGGCACAGGGTGTCTTGAATCTGTGCAGGGTACAATGAAATCTCAAGACTATCAGGGTATTCTAGAGAGAAATGTGCTGCCCAGTGTAAGACAGCTTGGTCTCAGTCGCAGGTCATGGGTTTTGCAACAGGATAATGATCCAAAACACACAGCTAAAAACACCCAAGAATGGCTAAGAGCAAAACATTGGACTATTCTAAAGTGGCCTTCTATGAGCCCTGATCTAAATCCTATTGAACATCTGTGGAAGATGCTGAAACATGCCGTCTGGAGAAGGCACCCTTCAAAGCTGAGACAACTGGAGCAGTTTGCTCATGAGGAGTGGGCCAAAATACCTGCTGAGAGGTGCAGAAGTCTCATTGACAGTTACAGAAATCGTTTGATTGCAGTGATTGCCTCAAAAGGTTGTGCAACAAAATATTAAGTTAAGGGTACCATTGTGGAGCGTGTAAATAATGAGGCTGATTTGGTTCAAGCGGTTTATTACACGACTCACACAAGGAGCATAGACAGAATGGCATACAAGTAGGAACTCTTCCCTTAAATAACATGACATCCTTCTAGACTCTTCTCACACACAAAAGATAATCCCCGTCTAGACTCTTCTCACACACAAAAGATAATCTCCCCTTCCGACTGCAGTCAGTCCATTCATCCTTGACACCTCCCTGTTATCTTACTAGGGCATCTAGAAACTTCTCACATACAAAGGTTAACTTCGCGTCCTTTGTTCCTGTCTAAGGTGGTAAACCATTATGCACTCCCCAGGTTGCCACCCCCCCCAAGCAACTTAGATAGGACAAAAGGGTAACAGTCCACATGCTGTGATAAAACCATTAACATCAGTCCACATGCTGTAGAACAATCAACATCAGTCCTCATGCTGCTTGGGCTTCAGTCTTCTGCCGTATCTGCTGTAGCCTGGATTCGCTGCCTCCGTGGCGCTGCCATGCTGGGGGGCTGATGTCTGGGGGTGAAAACTTTTTGACTGTCCGTGTGGGTGCTCTGGAGAATCTTTTCTCTGGGAAGCGCCCTGTGGGGGTCTTCCACGCCGAGGGGCCCTCGCCAACAGCACTTGCTCGTCAGCCACAACGAAAGCAGGTTTGAGTCTGTCTATGCCAATTTTTTCCCTCCTACCCCCCAAATCTAGCAAACAATGCTTATCCCCTGTTTCCAGCACTCTAAACGGTCCATCATAAGGTGGGCGCAGTGGGGGGCGGTGGGCGTCATGTCTGACAAACACGAACTCTGCATTTTTCAAAGCTTTAGGCACAAAAACGCGCAGAAAACTGTGGTGGGCAGGGCCCGGCAGCGTGCTTGAGTCTATGCAACGCTGCAGCAGCTGAGACAGGGAGCTGCCCGGCGCAGGATTATCTGGCAGAAACTCCCCAGGCAGCCGGAGTGGTTGTGCAAAAACGAGTTCTGCTGGGGAAGCTTCCAGATCCTCTTTAGGCGCAGAACGTAACCCCAATAAAACCCATGGTAGCCTGTCTACCCAATTTGCATCCGTCAGTGAAGCCCTCAGAGCCACTTTTAACGACCTATGAAAACGTTCGCATAACCCATTTGCCTGCGGGTTGTACGCGGTTGTGCGGTGAATTGAGACACCTAGGCTGCGGGCCATGGTTGACCAGAGTTCAGAAACAAATTGAGAGCCTCTGTCGGACGTAATGTCCGATGGAACTCCAAAATGCGCCACCCATGCTGTTAAAAACGCGCGTGCCACCTCCTCGGCCGTGGTTGCCGCCAGTGGAACCGCTTCTGGCCAGCGCGTGGCGCGGTCCACCATTGTCAGGAGATGCGTGTACCCCTGTCATAGCGGAAGGGAGCCTACAAGGTCCACGTGGACATGGTCAAACCTCTTAGCCGGGATGCGAAACGGCTCCAAAGGAGCCTTCGTGTGTCTGTGAACCCTGGCTCGTTGGCACGCCACGCAGGCTGCCGCCCACTCTTTTACTTGTTTGCGAAGGCCCGGCCACACATATTTCTCTCCTACCATTTTGACCGACGCGCGCACCCCTGGGTGTGCCAAAGAGTGAACTGACTCAAACACGCGGCGGCGCCACGCGGCCGGAACCACAGGCCGTGGGCGACCCGTGGAGACGTTGCAGATTAAGGGGGGAATGCCATTAAGCAGCGTCCTCTTCTCCAGTTTTAACCCTGTTGGTCCAGACTGGAGCGTGCGCACGTCCGCGTCACTAGCCTGCTCCGCGGCCATGGCTGCGTAATCCAACCCTACACAGACCGGGGCCACAACGGTGCGCGAGAGGCAGTCTGCCACTACATTCAGTTTGCCCGACACATGCTGAATATCGGTAGTAAACTCTGAGATCGCGGCCAGCTGCCTCTGCTGCCGGCCCGACCAAGGTTCTGAAACTTTGGCCATCGCGAATGTTAGTGGCTTATGGTCAACAAACGCAGTAAAATTGCGCCCTTCCAGCCAGAACTGGAAATGGCGAATGGCCAGGTGGAGAGCCAGCAACTCTCTGTCGAACGCGCTGTATTTACGTTCATTGTCGCGCAAGGTTCTGCTGAAAAAGGCAAGCTGCTGCCAAGCCCCGGCGACGTGCTGCTCCACAACAACCCCTATGGCCACATCTGAGGCGTCAGTGGTGAGGGCTATGCGGGCCGTTGGGTCTGGATGTGCCAACAATGTGGCGTTTGTCAGGGCTGCTTTAACTTCCGAGAACGCCTGCTCTCGTTCCGAGGTCCATTCGACCTTATTCGTGGGTTTCTGTTTTTTGAGCGCAGCGTACAATGGCTGCATGAGCTGCGCTGCTCGGGGAAGGAAACAGTTATAAAAGTTCACCATTCCCAAAAATTCTTGTAGCGCCCTGACCGTTTGTGGTCGGGGAAAATCTGTCACTGTGTGCACTTTGTCAGGCAGCGGAACTGCTCCTTCGGGAGAGACGCGGTGCCCTAAAAAATCAATCCCCGTCACCCCGAACTGACATTTCGCTGGGTTGATTATTAAACCGTGCTCTTCCAACCTACGGAAAACCGTTGTGAGGTGGGTTTCATGTTCGTCTTTGGACGCGCTGGCTACCAAGATATCGTCCAGGTAGACGAACATGAAAGGGAGATCGCGCAGCACTGCATCCATCATGCGTTGGAACGTCTGTGCTGCCCCTTTAAGCCCAAACGGCATGCTCAAGAACTCAAATAAATAAACCAAACGGAGTTATTACCGCTGTTTTGGATATGTCCTCAGTGCGCACTGGGACTTGATGGTAACCACGGACCAAATCTGTCTTAGAAAAAATGTGCGCTCCTGCGAGGTGAGCGGAAAAATCCTGAATGTGGGGAATTGGGTAGCGGTCATGCGCTGTAGCGTTGTTTAACCTGTGGAAATCGCCGCAAGGTCGCCACGAACCTTCAGCTTTAGGGACCATGTGTAGTGGGGAAGCCCATGGGCTGTTTGAGCGCCTGATGATGCCTAACCTCTCTTGGTTAGCGAACTCCTCGCGCGCTATGGCCAGTTTAGCTGCGTCCAAGCGCCGAGGTCTTGCAAAAACGGGCGCCCCGGTGGTGGTGATAAAATGCTCCACCCCATGTTTAGCGATAGCTGCTGAAAACATCGGGACTGTGAGTGCTGGGAACTGAGCGAGCAGTGTGTGGAACTTACCGCATGCTGCTGTGACGTTGGCTTGTGCTGTTGGCCGGGTCACTTGAGCTATACAGGGGAGAGAGTCAAAAGACAGTGCATTAACCAGGCGCCTGTTAGCCATATCTACCAACAACCCATGTGCACATAGAAAATCAGCCCCCAGTATATGGTAATCCAATGCTGCTACAACAAAAGTCCATTCAAATGTACGACCGTGTAGAGACAAGAGCAGAGTCCTCTCACCAAAGGTCTTAATGTCTGAGCCGTTTGCTGCTGCCATCTCGGGGCCGCTGGTTCCTGCCAGCCGGTCCACATAGGTCGGCCGGATGAAACTCCTCTGTGCGCCGGTGTCCACGAGGAAATGCCTCCCCGAGCGTGCGTCTGTCAAATAGAGCAGCTTGTTCTCCTCCCTGAGGGTCACGGCTGCTACCGACCCCCGGTCTTGGCGTTTCCCGAGCGCTTGAACTGGCACGGTGGTATACATTTGCGTGCCCTCTCTGCAAAGCGGCGATGGTAGAAGCAAAGCGTGTCACCTCCACGTTCCTTGGCCCCCACTGCTGCTGCCGTCGGTGGTTCTGCTGCTGCCGTTGGCGGCTCCTTGCCTCCTCGTGTCGACGTGCCAGGCTCCGTCGCTGCCGCAATGGTCACGAAAGCCTTGGTGGCGACAATGATCCGGTCTGCCTCTCGGGCTAGCGCACGATAGTCCCGTTTGGCCAGCAACGACGAATTGGCCAGGGCCGCTCTCGCCGCTGTCGGAAGGTTCCTGAGGAAAATGTGGGTGAAGATGAAGTGGTCGTCGTCCGTGCCCTTTAACCTCAGCATCTTCTCCATCATTTCCACGGCCGAACCGTCTCCCAACTCGGTCCGCGTCAGAAGCCTCTCTGCTCTCTCACCATCCGAGAGCGTGTAGTGCTGGATGAGGGCAGCCTTCAGCGCGTCATATTTGCCGTTGGCTGGTGGCTGATTGAGTAGGCTCTCGATGTGCTGAGCTGTGCTGGCATCGAGCGCTGCGACCACATAGTAGAATTTCGTATCATCCGCCGATATCCCTCAGAGGGCGAACTGCGCCTCGATTAGGTGGAACCAGGAACGCGGGTTGTGCTGCCAAAAATCAGGTAGTTTGATCGCTACAGCGCACACGAAACTGGGGGTTCCAGTCGAGGTTAGCTCCGGGGATCTTCCGTCGTATTCCATGATTCGTCTTGGGTCACCAGTGTGGAGCGTGTAAATAACGAGGCTGATTTGGTTCAAGCGGTTTATTACACGACTCACACAAGGAGCATAGACAGAATGGCATACAAGTAGGAACTCTTCCCTTAAATAACATGACATCCTTCTAGACTCTTCTCAAACACAAAAAACAATCCCCGTCTAGACTCTTCTCACACACAAAAGATAATCTCCCTGTCCGACTGCAGTCAGTCCATTCAACACCTCCCTGTTATCTTACTAGGGCATCTAGAAACTTCTCACACACAAAAGGTTAACTTTGCGTCCTTTGTTCCTGTCTAAGGTGGTAAACCATTATGCACTCCCCAGGTTGCCACACCATCATTTTTGTCCAGGCCTGTTTCATGAGTTTGTTTTTTAAAATAATTCTGTTGAACCACAATTCAAAAGCATTGTCTGATTTTCACTGGTTAATTTTCATAGAATTTTTATTTATTACCACTTTTGTCAGATTCAAGTTATTTCTGTGACCATTGTGGGTTTTTCTTTCATTAACAGAGGGGTACCAACAATTTTGTCCACGTCTGTATATTCCTTGTCGCCAAAATGTTACATTTAAAAATAACTGAGAGTCAGGAGGAAGTAACCTTGTCTTTATTTTAGACAAGTACAGGTATATTTATATTCCCAGCCGTAGCCCGCCTGACATCACTCCGCTCTGCCCAGACCAGGCTACGGCAGCCCCTAAGGTACAATTTCACTGTCATAATTTCCCCTAAAAGTTCAGTCTTAGTTTTTAATTCTTAAAAAAACAAACAAACATACATATTGCCGATTTCCACCATGATTTGGGACTTTCTCAACAGAAAATTGGCCATGTATTTTTTTAAAAATAAAGTTTACACATATATACAGTATAATATAGCGATTTGTAGGAGCATGCTCAAATAACGAGGCTGAGTTTCAGTCATAAACCAGCTTTATTTGACAGAACACAAGCTCCTAGCATTCTCAAAGCAGGAAAGAGAAAGAATCATACTTCAACCCCCTTTTATACATTTCCAGCATCAGAATTCAAGTCACATGGTGTCTTCAGTCAACATACAGTTACAAAGCATCCCTTTGAAGCTTCACCATTGTCTCTCATTTCTTGATGAACCGGAATACCCTCCGGGGTGTCTTCTGTGGGACAAAGAGACAAATCTCACACTTCCTTGTTACCTCCTGTAGATTTGAGTCCTCAGTCCTTGCAGACATGACACTCCACAATACACATTCAGTTCTGTCTCTGTGGCAGCGTGAGCCCACAATGTGTGTCGGCCACACTACCCCCCCCAAACGTCGAGTAAGGCAAAATCTGCATGGCATAACAAAAAGAGAAACACAAAGCACTCCATACATCGCTAATCAATCCACCAACTGCCTAGGTTTTAATCTTCTGCCGAATCTGCTGCAACTTGGCTTGGCTGCCTCTGCAACATCTCTCTGCACCTGTGGATTAAAGCTGTTAGCACCTCTC
This sequence comes from Pholidichthys leucotaenia, assembly GCA_020510985.1. Lineage (NCBI taxonomy): Eukaryota > Metazoa > Chordata > Actinopteri > Cichliformes > Pholidichthyidae > Pholidichthys > Pholidichthys leucotaenia. The sequence continues at coordinate 27,087,268 of CM035843.1, forward strand.
TGTGAAGACTTTGGAGAATGTCTTCTCGGCGGCCTGCCCCGGCGGGGGGGCCTCGCGAGCTGCACCTCCTCGTCAGCCAGAACAAAAGCGGGTTTGAGCCTGTTAATGCAAATCAGCTCCCTTCTGCCCCCTAAATCTAGCAGAAAATGCTTCTGCCCGGTCTCCAGCACTCGAAACGGTCCGTCGTAAAACGGCCGCAAACTTGGACGCTGGGCGTCATGTTTAACAAAAACAAACTCTGCATTTTTTAAAGCCTTGGGCACAAAAACGTGTGGGAAACTGTGATGGACCGGGCCAGGAAGCGTGTTTGTTCCTGAGCCGCTCTGCCACGGCTGAGCGGGGGGGCCATTAGGTGCGGGATTATCAGGAAGAAATTCCCCGGGCAAACGGAGCGGCTGAGCGAAAACTAATTCAGCCAGGGAAGCATGCAAATCTTCCTTAGGTGCAGAACGCAACCCTAATAACACCCATGGAAGTTTGTCTACCCAATTTGTATCCATTAGCGACGCTCTGAGGGCTGCTTTCAATGACCTGTGAAAGCGTTCGCATAAACCATTGGCCTGGGGGTTATACGCGGTGGTGCGATGAATCTTCACCCCCAAGCTGCGGGCCATCGATGACCATAGCTCGGAAATAAATTGGGGACCCCTGTCGGACGTTATGTCCGACGGTACACCAAAACGCGCAACCCATGCTGTTAAAAATGCTCGCGCAACTTCTTCCGCTGTGGTTGATGTCAGAGGAATCGCCTCTGGCCAGCGCGTGGTGCGGTCTACCATTGTCAAAAGATGTGTGTGCCCGTGTGATAACGGAAGCGGGCCGACCAGGTCAACATGCACGTGATCAAAACGCTTAGCGGGGATGTGGAAAGGTTCTAACGGGGCCTTAGTGTGTCTGTGTATTTTAGCTCGCTGACACGCTACGCAGGCTGCTGCCCATTCCTTGACCTGTTTGCGCAACCCGGGCCAAACAAATTTCTCCCCCACCAATTTGATCGATGCGCGCACCCCCGGGTGCGCGAGAGAATGGACCAAGTCAAAAACACGGCGACGCCACGCGGTTGGCACCACAGGGCGGGGCCGTCCCGTGGAGACATCGCAGATTAGCGGGGGCATACCGTTTTGTTGCACCCTGTGCTCCAGCCTTAACCCTGTTGGTCCAGACTGGAGCGCGCGCACGTCCGCGTCGTTAACCTGCTCCGCAGCCATGGCTGCATAATCTAACCCAACACAGACCGGGGCTGCGCGGGCTCCCGCGTCGCTGCCCGGGCCCGCGGCCATGGCTACAGAGTCTGCCCCTATAGGGCTTGGTGGTGCTATTGCACGCGAGAGGCAGTCTGCTACAACATTGTGTTTACCCGCGACATGCTGAATATCAGTAGTAAACTCCGATATTGCGGCTAGTTGCCTTTGTTGCCGGCCTGACCAGGGTTCTGAAATTTTGGCCATCGCAAACGTTAGCGGTTTATGATCCACAAAAGCGGTGAAACGTCGCCCCTCTAACCAGAACTGAAAATGACGGATGGCCAAGTGTAGGGCCAAAAGCTCCCTGTCAAATGCGCTGTATTTCCGTTCACTATCGCGCAAGGTCCTGCTGAAAAACGCGAGGGGTTGCCAGGTACCTGCCATAAACTGTTCAACTACCGCCCCCACCGCTACATCGGAAGCGTCAGTGGTGAGCGCCATGCGGGCCGTTGGAACTGGGTGCGCTAACAAAACTGCATTTGCCAGGGCTGATTTGACCTGGGCAAAAGCGCGCTCCCGCTCCGGAGACCATTCGACTTTATTTGCGGGCTTTTGTTTTTTTAACGCGGTGTACAATGGCTGCATGAGTCGTGCTGCGCTTGGGAGGAAACGGTTGTAAAAATTAACCATCCCTAGAAACTCCTGAAGCGCCTTAACCGTTTGAGGTTGCGGAAAATCTGTTATGGCACGCACTTTATGTGGAAGGGGAACTGCTCCCTCTGCCGAAACGCGATGTCCCAAAAAATCAATCTGCGCCACCCCAAACTGGCACTTCGCTGGGTTAACTATTAACCCGTGCTCTGCCAACCTCTGGAAAACTGCTGTGAGGTGTTTTTCATGTTCACCTTCGGACGTGCTGGCTACCAAAATATCGTCCAAATAAACGAACACGAAAGGCAGGTCGCGTAAAACTGCATCCATCATGCGTTGGAAAGTCTGCGCGGCCCCCTTGAGGCCAAAAGGCATGCGCAAGAACTCAAAAAGGCCGAAAGGCGTTATGACCGCTGTTTTGGGTACATCGTGCGCGCGCACTGGAACCTGGTGATAGCCGCGCACCAAGTCTATTTTAGAAAAAATGCGCGCCCCCGCCAAATGAACAGAAAAATCCTGAATGTGCGGAATCGGGTAGCGGTCATGAGCTGAAACGTTGTTCAACCTGCGGAAATCGCCGCAAGGCCGCCACGAGCCGTCAGCCTTTGGGACCATGTGTAACGGCGAAGCCCAAGCGCTCTTGGAGTGTCTAACGATGCCTAGTTTTTCCAGATTAGTGAACTCCTCGCGCGCGATGGCCAGTTTAGCTGGGTCCAAACGCCGAGCCTTTGCAAAAACGGGAGGGCCTGTGGTTGTTATGAAATGTTCTACCCCATGTTTGGCCACCGTTGCTGAAAAAGTGGGGACTGTGAGTGCTGGAAACTGAGCAAGCAGAGTGTGAAACTTACCACCCGCGGCTGAGACGCTGACATGTGCAGTTGGCGGGGCCACCCGAGCTGTGCAGGGAATAGAATGAAAAGACAGTGCATTAATCAGACGTCTATTAGCAAGATCAACCAATAAACCATGTGAGCACAAAAAATCAGCCCCTAACATGTTGAAACTGACTGCTGCTACAATAAATGTCCACTCAAATGAACGGCCTTGTAAGGACAGAAGCATGGTCCTCTCACCAAACGTTTTAATTGTGGAGCCGTTCGCTGCTGACACTGACACCCAGGGGGCTTTAGAAGGCGACAGCCGTTCCGCGTAGGTGGGCGTGACGAAGCTCAGCTGCGAGCCCGTGTCCACGAGGAACTGTTTCCCCGAGCGTGCATCCGTCAGGTAAAGCAGCCTGTTCTCATTGCCGAGAGTCGCGGCTGCTACCGGCCCTCGGTCCTGGCGTTTAAAATTGCACGGTGGGACGCACCTGTGCGCTCTCTCTGCAAAACGGCGGTGGTAGAAGCACGAGCCGTTCTCCGCTCCGCGTCGTCTGGCTCCGGTCGCCGCCGTTGTTGGTGCGTCTGGTGCCGCTGGACCCAAGCTGTCTCCGGACGCCGTTCCCGAACTAGCCGCCGCGGCCGAAACCGCGTTCTGCTTGTGGGCGTCGACCAACTTCTGCGCCTCCTTGCTCAACCCATGGTAGTCTCGCTTGGCCAATCGGGGTGACTCTGCCAGGGCCACTCTCACTGCTGGTGGCAGGGTTCGAAGGAATAGGTGGGCGAAAATGAATTCGCCATCCTCGGAGGCTTTGAGCTGCAGCCTCTTCACCATCAGGTCCGCAGGTCTATCGTTTTCTGCCTCCGTCAGCGCCAGGAGCCCCTCTGCTCTTTGTTGGACTGAGGGGGTGAAATGGCTGATCAGCGCGTCTTTCAATGCGCTGTACTTGTCGCTGTCTGGTGGATGATTAACCAAATCCTCCACTCTCTGGACCGTGTCGCTGTCCAGTTTCGCTACCACGTGGTAGAATCTTGTGTCGTCGTTGGAGATTCTCCGGAGGTTGAACTGCGCCTCGATTGCGCTAAACCATGAGCGCGGGCTGTGCTGCCAGAAATCGGGCAGCCGGAGCGTGGAGGCGGCCATCAGGCTAGCTTCCACCGAGCCCGGTTCGGAAGAATTCTCATTGCTCATTCTCCGTCGTAGGTCACCAGTGTAGGAGCATGCTCAATTAACGAGGCTGAGTTTCAGTCATAAACCAGCTTTATTTGACAGAACACAAGCTCCTAGCATTCTCAAAGCAGGAAAGAGAAAGAATCATACTTCAACCCCCTTTTATACATTTCCAGCATCAGAATTCAAGTCACATGGTGTCTTCAGTCAACATACAGTTACAAAGCATCCCTTTGAAGCTTCACCATTGTCTCTCATTTCTTGATGAACCGGAATACCCTCCGGGGTGTCTTCTGTGGGACAAAGAGACAAATCTCACACTTCCTTGTTACCTCCTGTAGATTTGAGTCCTCAGTCCTTGCAGACATGACACTCCACAATACACATTCAGTTCTGTCTCTGTGGCAGCGTGAGCCCACAATATGTGTCGGCCATTTGGTTCAAGCGGTTTATTACACGACTCACACAAGGAGCATAGACAGAATGGCATACAAGTAGGAACTCTTCCCTTAAATAACATGACATCCTTCTAGACTCTTCTCAAACACAAAAAACAATCCCCGTCTAGACTCTTCTCACACACAAAAGATAATCTCCCTGTCCGACTGCAGTCAGTCCATTCAACACCTCCCTGTTATCTTACTAGGGCATCTAGAAACTTCTCACACACAAAAGGTTAACTTTGCGTCCTTTGTTCCTGTCTAAGGTGGTAAACCATTATGCACTCCCCAGGTTGCCACACCATCATTTTTGTCCAGGCCTGTTTCATGAGTTTGTTTTTTAAAATAATTCTGTTGAACCACAATTCAAAAGCATTGTCTGATTTTCACTGGTTAATTTTCATAGAATTTTTATTTATTACCACTTTTGTCAGATTCAAGTTATTTCTGTGACCATTGTGGGTTTTTCTTTCATTAACAGAGGGGTACCAACAATTTTGTCCACGTCTGTATATTCCTTGTCGCCAAAATGTTACATTTAAAAATAACTGAGAGTCAGGAGGAAGTAACCTTGTCTTTATTTTAGACAAGTACAGGTATATTTATATTCCCAGCCGTAGCCCGCCTGACATCACTCCGCTCTGCCCAGACCAGGCTACGGCAGCCCCTAAGGTACAATTTCACTGTCATAATTTCCCCTAAAAGTTCAGTCTTAGTTTTTAATTCTTAAAAAAAACAAACAAACATACATATTGCCGATTTCCACCATGATTTGGGACTTTCTCAACAGAAAATTGGCCATGTATTTTTTTAAAAATAAAGTTTACACATATATACAGTATAATATAGTGTAACGTGCTGCTCGACATGGCGACGTCCCACCGGGAGATTCGAACTCACGCCTCCCGCTCCGGAGTCCCGCACCCTACCTGTGTCGCCAATAGGGTCAACCCACTTGGCGACACAGGTAGGGTGCGGGACTCCGGAGCGGGAGGCGTGAGTTCAAATCTCCCGGTGGGACGTCGCCATGTCGAGCAGCACGTTACACTGGTGTCAGAAGTGGGATCTCCTGTCCAAAGCAGTAATGGGGCGCTGACATCGGGACGATGTCGAGAACCAGAGGGGAGTAGTGTCGCAAACTCAATATGAGCACCCTACTTGGCTTGCCAAGTGGGTTGACCCTATTGGCGACACAGGTAGGGTGCGGGACTCCGGAGCGGGAGGCGTGAGTTCAAATCTCCCGGTGGGACGTCGCCATGTCAAGCAGCACGTTACACTGGTGTCAGAAGTGGGATCTCCTGTCCAAAGCAGTAATGGGGCGCTGACATCGGGACGATGTCGAGAACCAGAGGGGAGTAGTGTCGCGAACTCAATATGAGCACCCTACTTGGCTTGCCAAGTGGGTTGACCCTATTGGCGACACAGGTAGGGTGCGGGACTCCGGAGCGGGAGGCGTGAGTTTGAATCTCCCGGTGGGACGTCGCCATGTCGAGCAGCACGTTACAATAGCGATTTTTATTAAAATAATAAATATGATAAAGCACTTATTTTAGTACTATTTTAATTTGTATTGTTTTTTTTGTGTAACATAGTTGTTAGGATTTACCTGTTTATTATCACCATTATTATTTTTTTTAATTACGTTTTTAATTTCTTTTTTAATCTTTTCTGCTGCAACACCATAATCTCCCTTAAGGATCAATAAAATAACCTATAGCTGACATATAATGAAATGCCGCTTTAAGATAACTTGCTTGATTTCAAATTTAATATCGGTTCATTATTTATGGAATAGCATTTCATGGAGACAGCACGGCCACCAGGCGTCGCTGCAAAGCCGTCGGCTGGCCGCTGTCACTGAGGTAATCAAAAGGACGTCTCTGCTCCTGTCAGGTGGGCATCACCGGCGGCGACAGCGTCTTACATTAACGCCAAACCATCGTCTCCACTTCTGCGCGCCTGTGCATAACTGGCCTGCGTCCTGCGCATGTTTCTGACTGCCGCCCCGTTTACAGACCAGACGTTTCAGGAATGCATTGTTTATTGTGCGCGCGCCGTTCGTGTTGCATTAGTGGACGCTGGCGAGATGGCGAGAGGGGGGGGCTCTTTAGAAAACCGTGACACCAAGCCTCTGAACCGCTCCGTGAAGGTCTGAGGAGCGGAAAAAGGAAAAAAAGTGGCGGTGTTAATTACCGCGGGGCTGATGTATAGAGGAGCCCCCGCGTGCCTGCGCTCTTTCTCTCTCTCTTTCTCTCTCTCTCTCTCTCGCGCGCGCTTCATCAATCTGTCTTTGGTGCGTAAGCGCGCGCAGCAATTCTTGATCCGCGCGCGGGTGATGATGATGATGATGATGATGATGATGAGCGCGTGACCTCACCGCTTTCTGCTCAGCTGCTGGAGAGCTCGCGGGGGACACACGCTCGGAGCGCGAGCGAGGAAGCCCCGAAACGCGCGAAGAGAGCCGCGGGGAAGAGAGCCGGAGAGGCGCCGGGACAACAACAACAACAACAGATAAGGTTGACAACACAGGCGGAAGCTGCTCGGCACTGGGTGGTGGTGGTGTTGGTGGGGGGGGGGACGACGCTCGTGGGCTGCTTCCCGCCTCCCAGAATGTTCCGTGCTCCCGGTTCATTTCCCATCGCACAGTCGCAGCGGCGTCCCCACCGACACTGAAGCCCAGATGCTCGCCCTCTCCGCCGACATGGACGACTCCTCGTCGCTGCTGGATCTGCTGGAGTGTTCGGTGTGCCTGGAGCGCCTGGACACCACGGCCAAGGTGCTGCCTTGCCAGCACACCTTCTGCCGCCGCTGCCTGGAGAACATTGTCAGCTCCCGGAACGAGCTCCGCTGCCCGGAGTGCCGCATCCTCGTGGACTGCGGGGTGGACGACCTGCCGGCGAACATCCTCCTGGTTCGCCTCCTGGATGGCATCAAGCAGCGGCCCCAGCGAGGGAGCGGAGGAGGCGGAGGAGGACCGGGAGCGGGCGGCAGGCAGTCCCTGGCCGGGGGCTCGCTGCAGGGGTACGCAGCCGGGATGTCCGCCTCTCCTCCGGGCACGGCGATCAGAGAGTTGCCCGTGGCCACCAGGAGCTCCCCTGTTAAGGTTGGTCACTTTGGCGATCTCTGTCACGCACTATCGGACTGAACTCCCAACACTTTCACGACGAGAGTTTGTGAAATGCAGGAAACACAACTTTATTAATGGATCATTGAGTAGTAAAGAGTAGAAGCCGAGTGCACGGGTCCAGTTCTCGTGGTTTTGCAGGCTGATCAACGTGCAACCTGCAGATATTCAAGTGCTGCACAGATGCGAATGTGTGGGCTGTTACCTAGATATTAATACAGAGGCAGATTTCAGTAGTGTGACCAGGATGAAGTTACAGCTTTGTCGCAGAGAAAGAAGCCACAGAGCAACAGACAAAAAGTACAGCTCTCCAATCTTTTAACGTCATCGAAGACAATACAGCTACATTTTCACCAGCTATTACATATAACAGGGGATTTACTGACTAATTTATAATGTCGCCTCTTTAATATCACAACTGTCTTGTCTTCTCTTTGTTGTCACAGAGACATAATTAAATCCACTTAAATCACTTCACAGTCACAGGAAGGTATTAAAGTCTGACCGAAGGGGTCACTTGTCCACGGCTGCAGCAGTCTGAGCTTTTACAGCCTACAGTTAATGGGGATTGCTTTGAGAGGCTTGATTATTTGCTGTGCAGTGCATTCAGCGCTGTCTTGCGAGCTGCAGCGTGTTACAGATCTGGCTGTGAGACAGAAAAAATGGGACATCATCCCCGCCAAGTTGCATAAATGGAATCATTAACTGCAATTAAAAAAAAATCTGTCATAACAAAACTTATAGCAGTTTTGGTGCATTAGAAATGTCTGGTTATAGTGTAGATTAGCAGAGTTTTGGAGGCATCAAATTGATGTGATGCATCTTGATACTTGATGGTTCTTTAAAGGTATAACAATGAAAAACAATATCTTATTATATCTAAACAATATCTTATCTATATCAACAATATCTTTATTGTGGGGATTCGGGCCTGGAGTCTTAAGAATTTTTCTTGTTGTTCAGAAAAGATTAGCACCCCATGCTGTAAAAAGTAGATAGAGGTAGAGTGCATTGGTCTTTGGTCCTCTTATGTTGATTTCCAATAAGAGGAATAAGGGTTAATAGCTTGAGTGCAAAAGGTTTGGACATAGCCAGGTGTACAGTAAGAGGGATGCATTGAATATTCGGCCAAATAAAGGCTTTCCATCAGCTATCAGAGCTCTCTACCCGGTACTTGACTTTGCCGGGTTAGGCAGCCATTGCCTGAAGAAATGGAGAGCTTTGGCGGGATGAAGTGCAGCAGCAGTGAGCAGTCACTCATTCATAGAGATGAACAGGAAACCAATGTCTCGGTGAGATTTCCACTTACACTTAAGTCTCCATTTCAAGTAACTTGTTAAACTTAATAAGTGCCTGCTGGGAAATCTGAAACTGGTACATTAAAAAAAGGCCCAGCAGAGACGAGTGGTGACAGGCTTATGTAGAAAACATGCAAAATACAGTAACAAATTTATATTAAAATGTACACAAGAGGCTACATATTATCCAGCCGCACATCACAAGATGATTCTGCCCTTTTGGGAAAATCCAAATTATCTTGGTGGTCTTGGCGTGTTATAAGTGATCCAGTCGGCATATGAGAACATTGGGACAGCTTCAATCTCAAACTGTAAATATCCAAAATGGTAAAACTTTATGAGCTAATATCCATCATGTGGGGCGGTCCTCAAGGACAATTTGGATGCTGAGGATTGTCACCTGAATGAAACAGTAATCAGTCAGAAAGTGAGCTGACGGAAGACAGAAACCTTTTCCAAAATGTTTGTTTAGTTTAAACGTGTCCACCTACGGTAGATGTGCATTTTTTCCATTTCCAAGTCATCGTCTATGTAGGACGCCTCGCAGTGCATTCTCGTAGCGTTGCATCTGGAACCTCTAGCTGTCACGTGGAGGTGCCTGCTCCTTCATTTGCATGAAGCTGAGGTCTTCTGACCTTTATGGAAATGAGGAGAGGGCACATGGAGGTTATCGCTTGAGGGACCTCGTGCTGAACGTTTAAAATAGCGGTTAGTGAAAAGTGAACACATATTCACCAACTACATCATTTGTTTCTTGCCTCAGTTGTTTTAGGAAACATGCTTCACTGTTTAGTTTTTAAAGACATGCAAGAAAGTTTACTGTCCCAACGCCATCTTAGATGCAGGTGAACATACATGAACAGACCGCCCACCAGGGGACACATCGACCAATGAGGTGCAGCTCCTGTGTTTTGTCATGCAGTCATTTTTTGTGACTCTAATTGTTATGCCCCATTCCACACTTCTGATGCATCCCTCAAGTGGAGGGACCCACCTAGGTGTCTTTTCGCCTTCCGTCAAAAGACACGTACCTTAAGAGTTTTTTTGCAAGATTTCCTGGATTGGAGTTGCCATTTCCATCTAGTTGTGTCTCTTGAGGATTTTTTTTTCAGAAGGTGCTTGTGCAAGAAGACCATTCATGGTTTACTATGGTATGATGCACCAAAATGGACAGAAGCCGATCCAAAAATAAGCAAGTCGTGTTATGTGGGCTTATTTTCACGGAAGTCTCTTGCCATGCAATACCTAGCAACACTGATTGTTTTTAATCTACTATTTGTGTTGTGCTGTATTGTTCGTATTTCTGCACTCCGCACACTATAGTAACAAAACTGTTAAAGCTATTTTTTGTCATGTGTAGGATTTCACACATTTTGAATATCTTTAAGACCCTATGACCTATGGGTGGGAATCACTAGAGGTCCTGTGAGATGATATTTTCACAATACTTGGGCCACGATGCAATATTATTGTGGTTGTGCGATACACTGAGTATTACGATGGCATATATTGCGATTTCCCATCTTGGTCTTTATCTTGTCCAATTTCGAGCTAAATCTCAGGAGTCACTCCATTGCTGTGCTGATCTAACCAGACAGTGATCATTTAACACTAGGGCTGTGCGATATGACCATAATTTCATATCACGATATAAGTAATCTTATATTACTTATATAAGATTTTATAAGAAATCTTGTATTACAGGAGTGGTGGCCTAGTTGATAGAGCATCCGCCCCACAACTGGGAGGTCGTGGGTTCAAGCCCCGGCCAGGTCATACCAAAGACCATATATGTAAAAATGGTACTTCCCACCTTCTAGCTTGGTGCTCAGCATAATAGCATGGGGGAAGGAAAAAAGTTGTTTGTGGTGCACCTTGCATGGCAGCGGTGTTATGTTGGAATAACATGAGACCGGAGCCGCACTGAACTGACTTTATTATAGAAACAACTCAATATATTCTCTATCCGTAGCCTGCCTGATGTCATCACCCTCAACCCCCCCCTTCCCCCCGGCCAGGCTACGGCAAGCCCCAAGAGTCAAATCCCCACACAGCACACCCCCCTCCCCAACACACAAAAAAGCGAGAACCCCCAGAACATAAATAACAAATGTGTTTTTTTTTGTTGTTGTTTAACTGAACAGCCACAACTCAGCCAACCAAATGGGCGTCTGGGTAGTCTACCAGAACGCCTCCCCCCGTGTTGGAGTGGATTATTCTGCCGCTCATTCCCAACACACATTAGCTAACGCTGTCTTTAACACATAGTCTTCCAGGTACCTGGGAATCTGACAAGTTCTAGCTAGGTGTCAACCCTAGAAGGGGACCCTGCTCCAGGCACCGCCGGCCGCACCTGCAAGTCCTTATCAATACCAGGCCACCAAACTTGAGTCCCTGCAATGCCGCTTCACCCTGACCACGCCCAGGTGACCTTCGTGGAGCATCGCCAGAACTCGTGATCTCAGAAACACCGGGATTAACATGCAGTGTCCCCTCGCCACACACACACCATTCCAACAGCTCAGTTAATCTCTAAACCGGTGAAAAGGTTCCAGATTACCTGCGGAGACGGGGAAAGTCTCACAGGAAGGAAGGGGGAGTGCGCGCTCACCGGATCATGATAATTACGACAACTTAATTGCATTGAATGCATGTTAGAGTATGGAGAAAATTATGGCAGCACCTTCTTGAATCTTGAATTTGAAAACGTAAGACCCTGAAAAAGTTGAGGTCTTCTTCTGTGCTGAAATCCACATGAAGCAGGGACGGCTCCTCCACTGACGACCTCTTCCCTTTAGAAGGTCTCCGTGCAGGATGGATCTTGGAGTGGAAACCCAGTCTTCACAGGTGTGAAGGGGAGATGAAAAGGAGGATAGATTTCAAAGTAAAATTAATCATATTTTTTTAATCCCCACACCACAGTAGGGTTTAATAATTTAGTTTCTTTTATTTTGTGTTGTTTATATTTTAACTGCAAATTAACTTTCAATTTTTGAAAAGGGTTTCATTTCATTTCCTTGGAAAATTTGTTCATTTCAGTTTAGTTCTATTGAGTAAAAATGGCTCGTACTGCAGCCTGTATTAATTCACTTTCAGTTTATTGTGATTTATCATTATCTTCAAATCTCTCACTAAGTGCTAGAAGTCCACAATCTCATAAAATGTACCTTTATCCTGCATTTATTCACAGCACTTAACCAACAGTTAACTACTGTATCCATAGTTTGTAAAAGAAAGAAAACACCATCATGGCGGATAAATTATTAATTTATGACACAAATGTTAAACAAATGATATTTTACTTACAATTTCAGCAACTCCAAGTCTCCCTCTGTTTACGAGTTTCAGCCAGTCTATGTGTGTTTACAGTTTTAAGTGTTTATCAGTTGTCGACTTTATGTTCCAACATAGCGCTGCACGCAGTACAAAACCGTTTATCCCCACTTTATGAAAAATATTAGGGAACTGTTGAAGACAGTCTTTACGTTGACTTTTGTTGATAAGTTAAAAGACACGCGCGTCAACTCCACTCATGTAAACACAGAAGTGCGCCGCAGGGAACTCTTGCTGGATGAGAACCGTTTTAACAACACAGAAGAAGAACTAGCATATCTGTTCGCTTGTTAGCTGTTAGCTCTGTTAGTGCTCTGGGTGTTCTTCACCGCTGTTCCTGGCTCACTGACCTGGTTTTGACCCGATCAGACTCAGCAGACGTTGACAGACGTAAAGACATTATTACCTCTGCCAAGGAGGTTATGTTTTTACCGGGGTTTGTCTGTTTGTTTGTTTGTCTGTCTGTTATCAACATAACTCAAAAAGTTATGAACGGATTTTGACGAAATTTTCAGGACAAGTCCGAAATGGGACAAGGAAGAAATGATTAGATTTTGGGAGTGATCCGGATCACCATCTGGATCTAGGAATTTTTTAAATGATTCTTTATCATTGCGAGATAGAGCCATTTTTAGCATATGTGTATATAACTCCACAATACATGGTCAGGACGCTTGCCAAAAAAATACAGGATAAGATCCCAATAGGTTCTAGGAACAATCAAAGACTGATCGGGATCCTGGGCAGCGCGGTGGCAGAGTGGTTAGCACTGCGGCAGCACAGCAACTCACCCTTGGCCGGGGGATCCTGAGTTCGATCCCAGCCCCCGATCAACAGTGATCTGTGTGGAGTTTGCATGTTCTCCCCATGTCTGTGTGGGTTTACTCCGGGATTTCTCCGGTTTCCTCCCACATGCCAAAATAAAACAAACATGCAAGTTAGGTTAATTGGCATCAAAACTGGGGATTCTAAATTGTCCTTAGGTATTGACTGTAAGAGTGAATGGTTGTCTGTCTCTGTGTGTTGGCCCTGTGATGGACTGGCGATCTGTCCAGGGTGTATCCTGCCTCTCGCCCAAAGATGCTGGGATAGGCTCCAGCCCCCCCGCGACCCGAAAAGGATTAAGCGGAAGAAGATGAATGAATGAATGATCCGGATCCTGCAAAAAATCTGGATACTGTGATCCAGAACAGGAAATAATAGGGGATCTTTGGAATTTTCATCACTGTAAGGTAACAAATTAAGATAAACATACAACAAACACCAAAATATAGCCAAGACACTGAGGAATCAGTAGTGTGCCAATGGATTTGTTGTATCTTCAAAAGCTATGGAGCTATATCCAGAAGAAAACCGCCATTGCCGAAAAAGTGATTTTTGTCAATAACTACTGAACTAATAAAGATATCAATGTGAATCCAGTTGCTAAAGGTATGTTTTGATGGTCAAGGAATCTGAAAATATAGATAAAATAAATGTAGGACTGTTATATGTGGGGAAAATCCCAATATTAGGGGGAACTGAGGTACTTGGCGGAGGTCTGCGCTCTCTGAGTGCTTTTCTAGTATTAAAAGATCAATCCGCAGATTTTGTGAATCGATATCGGCTCAGTCAAACGTGGATCGATCCGGATCGTTGCGTCGATCTTTTGAACCCACCCCTAGAAGAGACGGAGTGCTGACAAGTAGTGTGTGAGGAGCTTTGCTAAAGAAACGGAAATATGTGCATTTTAAATCACAATATAAGTGACAGAGTATTCTATGAAACAAGACATTTTTATATCGTCATCTGATACACTGTATATCGTCATATCGCATAGCCCTATATAACACCATCTAACACCATCTGAGAAAACTGAAGACTTTTAGTGTCAGCAGACACATTTTAACTGTGGTTTACATTTCATTAACTGAATCCATTCTTACGTTTTTAACATTTCATCCTGGTACAGCTCCCTCTTCATCAAGCACAAAACAAAGCTTTCCTGTATAGTTAATCAGGCTAGCAAAATCATTGGCTCACCACAGACACCATTGTTTGAACTGTATCAGCGCTCTGTGATCAGGAAAGCCACCCTGATCACAGAGGACCTATCTCACCCCCTTCATCACTCTTTTCAGTTACTGCCATCAGGCAGATGATATAAAATTCCTTTGGCCCATAAAAACATTTACAAGAAATCATCTGTTCCCTCTGCAATAACCATCCTGAACAAAATCAAATAGCTATCATACTGCACATGATTTTATTTGCTGTTCTCTTTTTTAACCATGTTTACTTTTAATTTTTTTATCTTGTGAGTTTGAACATGTCTTTGAGAGTGCTGAATGTGTTGTATTGTTGTAGAAGAATTTCTGTCACCGACTGGGACAGACAATAAAGTTATCTATCTATCTATCTATCTATCTATCTATCTATCTATCTAGCTAGCTAGAGCTATCTAGCTATCCATCCATCCATCCATCCACAGGGTTTCCTCTGGTAATATTTCTGTGTGGCGGCCCGCCTCCCTAAGGAAGTATGCCACCGCGCCTATAATATATTAATTTAATAAAAATTAAATATGAAAAAAACGCTCTGCAAGCACGCACATGAACAACGCGCGTGACTGTCGTCCCCGCATGACCGTTTCTGCAGGCAGAGCGTGTCTCTCTAGCGTTGCTGTCTGAGAGAAGCATGAGCTTATTAAAGTACTTTAAACGTGGAAAAAAGTACAAGAGATAAGTAGTGGAGGCATTTATGGTGGTTTTAACCCACTGGTAACCGGAACAACAATAAGGAGTCACTTAGCTAACAGGTCTGGTTATGCTTCATTGCAGGGGAAGGCAAGAGTGACTGATGAATCGGTGATGATTTACTTCACCAGCTACTACAATATTAACTAATAATTTATGTTCATTATTATGTACCTGGCAAGTTAAGATGACCGAAATTCACCAAGTCAATGACTTTAATCTGTCAGCAGCCTTCAGACAAACTAAACATGCCAACATTTGGATTTCAAAATAAGGGAGGTTTTTCCTGCTGTCTGGGTGGTGAGGAGATTTCTAAAAAACTATAAATACTTAGAAATATTATAACAGAAATAACTGCATATTTGGTCATTTAAGTTAATTTATTTCTTTAAATATAATTTTAATAATTATTTTTCTTTGAATTCAGAGTTATTGTTCTGTTCTGGCTCTACAAAATTATGGTTAAAAGTTTAAATTGTATGAGGAAAAAGTAAAAAATTTGCCACATTCCGTTTTAAATTTATTAAAAAAAAAACAACCCAGGAATTTTATAATAATCTGCCTTTGTCCATCAGACAGGCCTCTTCAGTATCCAGTTTTAAAACTCCTCTTATAACCCATTTTTATTCCCTGGCTTTTGACCCAGTTTGAGACATTGATTTTATTGTTTTATTTGTTCGAGGGCTGCACGGTGGCACAGTGGTTAGCACTGCGGCAGCACAGTTTACCCTTGGCCGGGAGATTGTGGGGATCGTGGGATCATGGGTTCGATCCCAGCCCCCGACCAACAGTGATCTGTGTGGAGTTTGCATGTTCTCCCCGTGTTGCGTGGGTTTACTCCGGGATTTCTCCGGTTTCCTCCCACATGCCAAAGTCATGCATGTTAGGTTAATTGGCTGTTCTAAATTGTCCCTAGATATCTGTTTCCTATAGGCCCTTAGAATAGAGGGTTAGTATTAATGAAAGCGCTTTGAGTGGTCTTTGTGACTAGAAAAGCGCTATATAAGTGCAGGTTAGTTAGTTAGTTCTTATTGTCTCTATTGTATGACTATTGTTTTGTTTGTGCTGTTTTGTACTTTAGCTGTATTTTATTGTTTTATATTTTATTTATCGTTGATGTACAGCACTTTGTGTCAACTCTCATTTTTAAAGAGCTTTATAAATAAAGTTGGATTGGATTTAAAAAAAGATAAACATTAGCCATAAAATAATCCACAAATTTATAATAGTCTCAAATGTACAAGAAAAGTCATAATTTTACAAGAGAAAATTACAAATTTGAGGAAAATGGTTTCAAATTTAGATAAATTTACAGAGAAAAGTAGAAAACTATAAGAAAATTGTTATAACTTTTGGAGAAAAACCTCACACCTTCAAGACCAAAGTCATTACTCAAGTTTGTAAGTAGGTGCTCTTTGTACCCTTAACGCAACTAGAAATTTTTGGTTGTCTGCTTTTAATTATTAATTTCAAAGCACTGCTTTTACATGAGTAGAATTTCTGGCTACTATACCCACCTCTGATCATATAATTTAAGTATGCATGAGTAAATTACTATTATGAATGTTTTTTTCCCTTCCCTTTCCTACTCTTTGTCAATGGTAAAAAAACAACAACACACACACTAGAATAAAAATACAAAAAATACACATTTTGGTTATTTATGTAAACCATGAAAAAAAAAATCCTGCAGGACAAAACATGACACTTGGTATTTTCTAGCCTGTTTGTATACCACTATAGACAGAGAGAGAACCTGAATTAGACAGAGCTCAGAGAGGGAAAGGTGAGACAGAAGAGAGGAGCCAAGGAGAGGAAAGTGTTCAGGCAGAGGGTCCAGGAGAGGTGAGAGGAGAGGGAGGAGAGAAAGATGACACCAGTAAAAAGTCCAAACACAGGACATCTGGGTGGGACCCCAACTGGCCCAGTATTCCAACATTCAAGCCTTGGTAGTACAATACTTCAAATGGTAAGTTCCATTATGCAATATTACTGTACAAAATAAAAAAAATAGAAATAAATAGTGTAAAATTAACATTTCCAGTTACAATCGTGCCATGTGTTTTCTGCCCCCCCCCCCCCCCCCCCGGAAAAATATGTTGCCACTGCGCCAAGATCTTTAAGCCAGAATTTCTGGCTACTATACCCACCTCTGATTATATAATTTAAGTATGCATGAGTAAATTACTATTATGAATGTTTTTTTTCCCCTTCCCTACTCTGTCAATGGTAAAAAAAAACACAAAACAAACAAACCCCCCCCCCCACTAGAATAAAAATACAAAAAATACACATTTTGGTTATTTATGTAAACCATGAAAAAAAAATCATGCAGAACAATACATGACACTTGGTATTTTTTAGCCTGTTTGTATACCACTATAGACAGAGAGAGAACCTGAATTAGCCAGGGCTCAGAGAGGGAAAGATGAGACAGAAGAGAAGAGCCAAGGAGAGGAAAGTGTTCAGGCAGAGGGTCCAGGAGAGGTGAGAGGAGAGGGAGGAGAGAAAGATGACACCAGTAAAAAGTCCAAACACAGGACATCTGGGTGGGACCCAAACTGGCCCAATATTCCAACATTCAAGCCTTGGTAGTACAATACTTCAAATGGTAAATTCCATTATGCAATATTACTGTACAAAATAAAAAAAAATAAATAGTGTAAAATTAACATTTCCAGTTACAATCGTGCCATGTGTTTTCTGCCCCCAACCCCCCCGGAAAAATATGTTGCCACCGCTCCAAGATCTTTAAGCCAGAGGAAACTATCTATCTATCTATCTATCTATCTATCTATCTATCTATCTATCTATCTATCTATCTATCTATCTATCTATCATGGATGGATGTCAGAACAAGGTCCAATATATGGTGGAGATAATGGGTAACATTTCCTACTTTCTGAGAAAACCCCATCAAGTCTAATATTGAATTAAATGCCATATTAAGGCAATCACTGTCTACATCTACATGTATATTACAGCACTAATCTGATTTCAGCACTAAATCAGCTAAGAATTCGGCAAATTTGGATAAAAACTCTGAGTAGGTTGATGGAGGATGATAAACTATGGCAAACAAAATTGGGTTTAGCCTAAAATTGCTAAAATGCCCAGTACTGAGGATCAGACCCTCAAAGGAATGATAACGTGTTTTTTGCTTTACATTAACTAGTAATTTGGAATGGTAAATTGTTGCTACTCCTCCTCCTCGACAAGAACTTCTGGGATTTTGACAGTTTAAATAACCAGAGGGAGTTGATTCATTTAAACCAACATAATCCTCTTGCCATAACCAAGTCTCTGTAAGGAATATTAAATCAATCTGATGATCAGTTAACAGATCATGGACTAGCAGAGACTTGGGAGTTAGAGACCTAATATTTAACAAACCGTATTTATTTTTTAAATTATGAGGAGGAACAGAGGCCAAATCATTCAATTTAAAGGCTTCATGTTTAATTTGAGTTTTACCAACTTTTTGTTTAAACACTTTGGGATTCTTATACATTGTATTTTTATTTACTTTGGAGGGAGCAGACAACGATTCTCTGATGGGGAAGACAGGGGCTAAGTTGAGGGGTGGCGGATGAAGATGTGCTGCAGAGAGGCGCGTAAGACTGCGACTCTGCTACCTGGTCCCAACTCTGAGTTGTCAATGTTTTGGAACTTTGGATAGAAATGATGCCAGATTGTTAGATAAATGAGACGCACCATCCAAAGTGGGATGGATGCCGTCTCGTCTAATAAGACCAGGTTTTCCCAAAAATGAGTTCCAATTGTCTGTGTAGCCCACATTGTTTGCAGGACACCACACAGACAGCTAGCGGTTGAAGGATGACAAGCGGCTAAACATGTCATCACTGGTCAGATTGGGGAGGGGCCCAGAGAATACTACAGAGGTAGACATTGTTTTTGCAAAGTCACACACCAATTCCACATTAAGTTTTGTGACTTCTGACTGTCAGAGTTGGATGTCATTAATGCCGGCGTGGATAACAATTGTGGAGTATTTACAGTTACTTTTAGCCAGCATTTTCAAATTTGACTCGATGTCGCCTGCTCTGGCCCCAGGAATGCATTTGACTATGGCCGCTGGAGTCTCTAGGTTCATGTTTCTGACTACAGAGTCGCCAGTGATCAGAGGTTTTTCCTCAGCAGGTGTGTCACTGAGCTGGGAGAAGCGATTAGAAACGTGAACAGGTTGGTGGTGAACCGGGGCCTTGCAACTAGGCTTCCTTCTCACCGTCACCCACCCATTCTCCTCTCTGCTAAGGAGGATCTACCATCTCCTCTGGTGCTGTCTCTCTTTTCTAAATTGCAGCGATTGCAGTAGATATTGCTATTGTTCAAGATTTTTCAGCTCCAACTATATCACTATTCACTTGTTGTACATTGCCATTGTTTGAATAAACAAAAACACATATAATCCTGTTTTGTCAACCCAGGAGCACTTCCAATTGGGCATTGGCCACTTGTGTAGGCTCCTCAAAGGATTAACACAGAAGTATAATTCAGGCTTTGGGTGTGGCCGGTATTTGGTTGTTTTAAAGGTGCACTCCCGCGGCTCTAAAACCGCCTCAAAAACAAATGTTTATTGGCCAAAGTAGTACATTGTGACTTTTTACCCACAAAAAAAAACTTTCAGTACCTTAGAATTGCTTGGAAAGAGATTTTTAAATCTTTCACCTACTTAAGTATGCATGGATCTGTAAATATTCTAATTAGTGGCCTGCAGGCCTTGCATGTGATTGGTCGCCGCACTCATGACCTGCAGGGCTTGCATGTGATTGGTTGCCGCGCTCCCAACCTGCAGGCTTACATGTGATTGGTCGCCGCGCTCCTGACCTGCAGGGCTTGCACGTGATTGGTTGCTGCGACTCCTGGTGGGTGGGCTGCTAGTCTGTTCAAGACGCTTTGGAACGTTTAAGTTTTTCCTGTATCTTCAAATGTAAAAAGCAAAATATTTTTCTGAAAACAGTTGAGGCGAGAGATAAATGTGTAGTTGCCAAATATGCGTTTACTTTTTACTAACAACCAGTCCCCCGTCTGCTGGCAACTGAGCAGGGAGTGAAGGGGGGTGGGCCCAGTTTGAATGTGGCTGTTCTCAGCTGACAGTGCAGTGCTCGTCTGCTGAGACTGTGGTCTGGCACAGCCACAATCAAATCCCCCCCCCCCACCACCACCTCTCTCTGCTCTCTCTCTCTCTGCTGCTGCTACCCCTGCATGTGATTGGTCGGCCTCCTCCTCCACTGCTTTGCTGTACAAAGCGAGTGCCTTTACTCCCCTCTGCCTCAATCCTTGGCTCCTCCCTCTTCCCCCAAGGTAGCCAAGAGTATCTGCCTGGTTGGTTAATGTTATAGCTAATCAGGATAAGCAGGTATACTGACATAGCTAGAAACACTGTGTCCAAATCTGCCTTTTTTGGGGGGGTGGTGGTGGAGCTTAAGCAAACATTCACAGTAGAAAAACATACTCGGGAGTTTGGAATGATTTTGCTCTTGATATGTCTTGTAAATCACAAGAAACATGGTACAGACATGTTAACAACAGAAAAAACTTGATTTTTGCCCCAGTGTCGTGTTAAGGCTCCATTGGGAGATCACGCTCCTGTGGTCCAAGCTTTTATTTACAAGCACGCGCGCGCACACACACACACACACACACACACACACACACACACACACACACCTATAACCCATTACCCCCTCCACCCCCCCCCCCCCCCCCGCAATCCCCCTCCAGCCACTTTGCCCAAGTCTCCTCCAAGGTCTCTTGGGACTAAGGCTTGGTGATGAAAGTGTGAATTAATCTCCTCTAGCAGTAGGGTGTGTGTGTGTGTGTGCGTGCGTGCGTGCGTGCGTGTGTGTATTGGGCAGCACACACACACAGCGCAGGGGTCTTGCAGAGAGAGTTAAATCAATGAATGCAAGTACTACTGCACTCACACAGTTACTGAAGGAGCCTACAGGTGAAACAGAACACTTTACAGCACATATCAAGGGTTGTAGATGAGAATGAATGTGTTGCTATGGAAATGGCAGAAGAAGAAGAAGCTGGGGTGCTGAGTCAGCAGTTAAGCCAGCCTCTCCCCCTGCTGTTGTTCCTTGAGCTGACTTTGTACTTTGACCAATTAAAGTTTATCAAGGCTGATCATGTCTCTTTGCCAATTCAGTGAAGGGAATGGAGTTCAAGGAAAGTCAACCCTAATACGTAAGTGGTGGGCCAAGGGTGTTTTTCATACCATTGATCAATCTACATTGGGAGAGTAAGAGTATGCCATGAGTATGCCATTTTTTGAATATAGTCTTCTTTACTTTTGGTAAATCTGAGAAAATTTGTTGGCAGCCTCAGTTTGAAAGCATTTTTTAAAAAAACTTACTTTTTTATCATCAGTCCTCTCTGACAGCTTTCAGAGCTGCACTAGCTGACGAACCAATCAGGTTGTGGCTTTGTCCCCCAGGTGACCGCATACACCAATCACGTTCAACTTAATTGGGACCTCGAGGGTAAAGTATAGCAGGTCTTTCTGACTGCTGATTTATTGATGAGTTAATTTCTAAAAAAACAAAAAAAAAAACCACCCCAAAGCAGTAAAGACTGTAACAGTCTGTACCTCCTTTAAAACTGTTGAATTTCACTTTACTGCTTTTTTCTACATATTTATTTGATTCTGGTTTATTATTATTTTGATCTGATACCCCCTGGACTATTTTCAATCTGTGTTCCTTGTATTCCATTGTACATATTCTTAACCGATTGTGTTGTCATGATCCTGGGCACGAGTGGGCACCATGCCCAGTGTCCTGTTTAAGTTGGTCTTTTTTCTGTCTGTTTGTTTCATTGTTTTTCCTGTTTGCTGTATTTGGTTCCTGTGGAGTTATTGTCATTCTGTACTTGTAGTGTTATTTTTTATTTTTATTTTTGGGGTTTTGTGTCATGTTCATTGTGTAACTCCGCAGCGAACATATGAAGTGGCAGCGAGCCCAAAACGCAGAGTAAGTAACGTGTTTATTTACAATGGGTGAATGTACAGTAGTCCAAAAAACAGTCACGGTAGAAAAGGGGAAGACACCCAGCTACAAACTTGGTCGGTGAACAGGAATGCCTAACGCGCTCCAATTATAAACAGGAGCGGAGAAAAAGGCACAGGGAAAGACTTACAACAGCGTCGGAGCGGAAAGGCTCTGAGGGAACAACACAATTCAGTCCAGGGGTACACCAACAAAAGTGAGACTGGATGTCCAGAGTCGACATTGCTAAGTTGCCACACTAGCTGGTCATATTCTACCCTATTAATACACAAACCCAGAATGAGAGCAGGTGAACACAGCTGTTTGGCCACTAGGTGCGTGACTGATTGGACTCTCTGTGTGTGTGTGTGTGTGTGTGTGTGTGTGTGTGTGTGTGTGTGTGAAAGAGTGAGTGAGAGAGAGAGAGAGAGAGAGAGAGAGCGAGAGAGTATAAGTATGAATCTGGGTGTGAATGTGTGTGTTTGTGCATGAGTGTGTGAGTGTGTATGTGGTGAGCCAGACAACTGGTGAATGCCTGGTAAGAGGAGGAGGTGTGGCTGTGGGACTGATGGAGAGCAAGGCTTAATCCGTCAGCTGGAATTAATAAGTAATTGACGATCCAGAACATGACATTTTGTTGTTCTCGTATCATTGTGGTTTTCAGTTTGTGCTTTATTTTGACATCGCTGCGAAGCTCCCAGCTGTCAAACGGGTTCGTGGGCTGCCCAGCTGTCATTGATTGTTTTACTTTCACCACTCGTGTATCCACGCCTGCTTCCTATCAAGAAAACAGTATTTAAGGGCACGACAACTTTTCCCCGTTGTCGTGTCTTTCCATTACTGCTCGATGTCCTCAGTTGGTCATTTCCCTGACGCTGAGTGTTTTGGGTTGCTGTCGAGGAGAATGGGAGAGCTCTGTCCAGGTCAATCTTTTCCTCTTTTTTGCCTGGCGTTCCCAGGCTTCTGTCTGCCTGTTGACATTGAGCCCCGCCCCCCTGCAGTGCCCTCATCATCGGTTATTTGTATGTGTAGTGTTGTTGTATGTCTGTCTTTACGTTAAATGTGCAAAACCACAGTGAGCATTTGGTGTCTTTCAACAGCCCTTAAAAAGGACAATTTGTGACAGAAGGACAAGACCAGTTCTCCTGCATTTATTCCATTTTTTTCAGCATGCCTGGCCGCACGGACTGTGGGAGAGTTGGGCTGGATGAGGAGGAGTGTTGGGTGGATGGACTTTTGTAGGACATCATATTGGACGCTCACCTAACCCACACTCCCGAGGAGGAGCTGCAGGTTTGGGACAGCGCAGCGCAGGTGATCGCGGCATTCCCCAGCCTGTGGAGAGCCGGAAATAGCAGACCTCCTCACCTCCGTTTGCCATGCTCAACACCGGCTCCATGAGCTGGGGAGATCCCCTCCTCCACCTGAACCTGTGCCACAGAGGAGACGCTCCAGGGGACGGAAGCCCCGGCTCGGGGCCACTATCTATCTGCAGTCCCGTCTTCTTCCGTCGAACAGTGTTCTGCAGCCAGTTGCATCGGGTACACAGCCTTGGTGCCCCCAGATGGGCCCAGCGCGGAGGAGCTGGAGGAGCGCCAATGGGTGGTTGCAACAGAGAAGGAGCTCATCTTGGACTACAAGCCATGGCTCCTCCCTGAGCTTCTGCCGCAACTGGGGGAAGCGTCACCAGCCAGAATGGAGTCTGATCCGACAGCAGAGCGTCCCCCAACTCTGGTGCTCCGCCCATTGTACCAGATGACCTTCGCAGCTCCTGGGGAGACGTCGTCCGGCTTCACAGCAGCCACCACCAAGGCCTGGGAATTAAGGCAAGTATATTTTCATTTTTTTGTAACACCTTATAATGAAATGTCTTGCCTTAGTCCCGGTGGTGAAGCTCGGCAGCAGCAGCCTGACTTGGCTGAGCTTTCACCATCTGCAGCTGTAATTCTCTCCTCACCTGTTTTTCCCGCTCCTCCTCCTATATCCCCTGAGGGTCCATCAGTCCTGGGAGGGAGCTGTCGTGCGATGGAGAGGCCTGCAGCACTGGAGAGTCTAGCCCCAGCCCTGCAGCCGCGTTCAGGATGAGAGGAGAGTGTCAGAATCAGAATCAGAATCAGAATCAGGTTTATTGCCATTGTTCATGTAGTACACAAACTAGGAATTTGTCTCGGTACAATGCTGCAACATTAAACATGATAAGATAAGAGAAATAAACTATACATGTAATAAAGTGTAGGATAAGATTAAGTGATACTGGTCAACAGTTAAAATATATATTAGCCAGCAGCAGATACTGTGGAGAACTATATAGTGCAGTCGGTAATGCAGGAAGAAAACAGTGATGATTGACATGAGTCTGGTTGAGCTGCTGTACATGGTGCACGAGAGTCACTTAGTGTTCAGCAGTCTAATGGCAGAGGGGAAGAAGCTGTTCATGTGACGGGAGGTTTTAGTCTGGATGGACCGAAGTCTTCTACCAGAGGGGAGGGGGGCAAACAGTACGTGACCAGGGTGTGAGGGATCGGCTATGATCCGGCCAGCACGCCTCCGGGTCCTGGAGATGTACAGATCCTGGAGAGATGGGAGCTTGCAGCCGATCACCTTCTCAGCAGTGCGCACAACGCGCTGCAGCCTTAGTCTGTCCCTGGCAGTGGCTCCTGCGTACCACACGGTTATGGAGGTGGTGAGGATGGACTCGATGATGGCTGTGTAGAACTGCACTAACATCTTGGTGGGTAGCTTGAGCTTCCTCAGCTGCCGCAGGAAGAACATCCTCTGCTGGGCTTTTTTGATGAGTGAGCTGATGGTCAGCTCCCATTTGAGGTCCCTGGTGATGGTAGTGCCTAGGAAGCGGAAGGAATCAGCAGTGGTGATGGGAGAGCCTGAGAGGGTGAGGGGGGGCAGAGGAGTAGTGACTTTCCTGAAGTCTACAATCATCTCCACTGTCTTCAGAGCGTTCAGCTGCAGGTTGTTATTGCTGCACCAGGACGCCAGCTGGGCCACCTCTCTCCTGTAGGCGGACTCGTCGCCGTTGGAGATGAGCCCGATGAGGGTGGTGTCGTCCGCAAACTTGATCAACTTGACAGACTGGTGGCTGGAGGTGCAGGAGTTGGTGTAAAGGGAGAAGAGTAGGGGGGAAAGTACACAGCCCTGGGGTGATCCGGTGCTGATGCTAGTATAGTCTGAGACAGTCTTTCCCAGCCGCACATGCTGCCTCCGGTCCGTCAGGAAGTCGATGATCCACCTGCAGAGGGAGTCAGGCACGTTGAGCAGGGACAGCTTGTCCCGGAGCAGAGCGGGGCGGATGGTGTTGAATGCGGAGCTGAAGTCCACAAACAGGATCCTGGCGTAGGTTCCCGGGGAGTCCAGGTGCTGCAGGATGGAGTGGAGGGCCAGGTTGACTGCATCGTCTACAGACCTGTTGGCTCGGTAGGCAAACTGCAGCGGGTCCAGGAGAGGGGTGGTGATGGACTTGAGGTGGGACAGGACCAGGCGCTCAAAGGACTTCATGACTACAGAGGTGAGCGCTACAGGTCTGTAGTCATTAAGTCCAGTGATCCGTGGCTTCTTGGGGACAGGGATGATGGTGGAGGATTTGAGGCAGGATGGCACGTGGCATAACTTAAGGGAGGTGTTAAAAATGTCTGTGAATACAGGAGCCAGCTGTTTCGCACAGAGTCTCAGGGTGGAGGGAGACACGCCGTCTGGGCCGGGGGCCTTGCGCGGGTTCAGTCTGGAGAACTGTTTGAGCACATCCTGCTCACTGATGATAAGGGGAGGGGGGGAGGAGGGGGGGGTGCCTTAAATGAAGTAGGGAATGTGGAGGCTGTGGAGCTGGAGGGAGGGGGGGAGTTGGACACAGATGACGAGGTGTCAAAACGGGCATAGTGTTGGGACAGTCTCTGACAAAGGGCTTTGTCATCCTGACCTTTAGGAGCCTGAGGCCGATAGTTGGTGATCTGCCTCAGTCCTCTCCACACGGAAGCCGAATCATTAGCAGTGAACTGCTGCTGAAGTCTCTCTGAGTACACAGATTTAGCCCTCTTCAGCTCTCTGTTAAACCGGTATTTAACCTCCCTGTAGCAGTCCCTGTCTCCACTTTTCAGCGCTGCTTCCTTCTCCTTCCTGATCTGTCTGAGCTTAGCTGTGAACCAGGGTTTGTCATTAGAGTACCTCACCCTGGTGCGTGATGGAAGAATGTTCTCTTCACAAAAGTGGATATATGAGTTCACAGTGTCCGTGTACTCATCCAGATCATGCGTGGCTCCTTTAAGCATGCCCCAGTCAGATATTTCCATGCACGTTTCCAGCTTCTCCTCAGCATCACTGGTCCGTATCTTCGTAGTGCTCACAACAGGTTTAGTGAGCTTCAATCTCTGTCTGTATGTGGGAATGAGGTGAACCATCACGTGATCAGATAATCCCAGCGCAGCTCGAGGGACAGCGCGATATGCGTCTTTCACTGTGGTGTAACAGTGATCCAGTGTGTTTAATCCTCTGGTGGGGCATTTAATAAACTGTTTGTAGCGGGGGAGATCGTGGCTCAGATTGCACTGATTAAAGTCGCCAGCCACAATAATCAGCGAGTCTGGAAAACTCCGCTCTGTGTGTTGAATGTGATCCGCGAGCACGCGCTGAGCTTCGCGCGTGTCCGCGTCGGGAGGGGCGTACACAGCGATCATTATAAAAGAAGCAAACTCCCGCGGGGAATAGAAGGGCTTGCAATTGATAACAAGAAATTCCAAGGCAGGAGAACAGTGTTTGGAAATTACCGTTACATCAGAGCACCAGATGCAGTTGATGTAGAAGCAGACTCCGCCTCCTGTGGTCTTGCCGGAAAGCTCTGTGTCACGATCAGCACGGAAGAGCTGAAAGCCATCGAGGCGCAGCGCGCTGTCCGGTATATTTTCCCGGAGCCAGGTCTCAGTAAAGCAGAGGACAGCTGAGGAGGCGAGGTCCTTAAAACGCATCAGCAGTCTCAGTTCATCCACCTTGTTAGAGAGAGAGTTGGTATTGGACAGAAATATGCCAGGCAGCGCCGTTCGCGAGCCTCTCCTGCGAAGTCGCACGAGAGCGCCCGCTCGTCTTCCTCTCTTCCGCCGTCTCACTTTCCGAGCCAAACAATAAACCAGATCGGCGGCAGGGGCTAGAAAAACTGGGAGGAGGTCCGTGGGGGTGAAAGTCCTGATATTTAAAAGTTCTTCACGGGTATAAGTGCAAGCAGACACACAATTGACAAACAAAAACAAACAAAGAGCGCAGCGAAGCACCATGTCGACCGCTGTGGGCGCCATCTTGGATCTCTATGCTCACCTATGCTCCGGAGCTTGAGCCGACAGAGGAGTGTCCCCTGGCCCCGGCAGTGTGGGAGTGTCAGTGGTCAGGGGATCTCCTGCTGCAGCCACCGTGTCTGGGGGTGCGCCAGCACCAACTGCTCCACTGGGGGTCCTGCCTGCCTTCCAGCCGGAAGCCTGGGTCGTCGCAGTGGAGTCATTGGAGTCCTGGATGGTGGTGGAGCTTGAGCTCAGGCAAGGTTCCTTGTTTAGCGTAGAGAGAGCTTGCCTGGCTCTTGGCTGGGGGAGCCAAGTGCTGCCGTCAGCCACACTTGAGCTTCCCCCGCCGGACTCCACTGCTGCCGGTGACTCTGATCCGGTGTTTGTCTGTGCTTTGTCTGACTCTTTTCCTGAGGTCTCCGGGGGTCCTTCCTCCCTGCCAGAGGACAACCTGGGTGCGACATCCCTGCCCGAGGCCGCCACGGGTGTTATGCCTCTGCCCAAGGCCACCACGGGTGCCACACCTCCGTCTGAGGCCACCGTGGGTGCGATGCCTCCGTTTGAAGCCCCCGCGGGTGCTATACCCCAGCTTGGGGCCTCCATGGGTGCTTTGCTCCAGCCCAGAGCCTCCATGGGTGCTTTGCCCCAGCCCGGGGCCTCCGCAAGTGCTATGCCTCAGTCCGAGGCCACTGTGGGCCCTCCTTCCTTGCCCTTGGCTGGTGCCCCACTGGTTGATCGCCTCCTTGGCCTGGTTCTCTCGCTGGTCAGTCTTTTCACTGTGGGCGCTTTGCTCTGGTCTGGGGCTGTCGTGGGTGCTACGCTCCAGTCTGGGGCCGCCGTGGGTGTTACGCCACAATCCGGGGCCGCCATGGGTGCTGCGCCACAGTCCGGGGCCGCCATGGGTGCTGTGCCCTAGTCCGGGGCCGCTGTGGGTGCTACGCCTCAGCCCGAGGCCACCGTGGGTGCTGCGCCTCAGCCTGAGGTCTCCGTGGGTGCTGCGCCCCTGTCCGAAGTTGCTGCAGGTGCTGCGCCTCAGCCTGAGGTCTCCGTGGGTGCTGCGCCCCTGCCCGAAGTTGCCGCAGGTGCTGCGCCTCAGCTCGAGGTCTCCGCAGGTGCTGCGCGTCTGTCCGAGGTTGCTGCGGGTGCTGCGCCTCACCCCGAAGCCTCCGTGGGTGCTGCACCTCAGCCCGAGGCCTTCATGGGTGCTGTGCCTCAGGCCGAGGCCTCCGTGGGTGCTGTGCCTTTGCCCGAGGCCGCTGCGGGTGCAACACCTTCGTCTAAGGTCATCTCGGATTCCCTGTCCTCATCAAAGGCCGCCACTGAGCAGCATCTTCCCTCATCAGGTTCCTCTGCTGGTCAACTGCCATCATTGTCATTACCATTGTCCAGCAGTCATTGTTGGGGGCTAGCCTGCTGCCTCTGGGGGAGGGGGGCGCGTTGGGCTCAGTGGCCCGGTGACCCATGAACTCTGCGAGGTATTCGACGGGCTATGCCGTCTGCGCAGCTGTCTCCAGAACTCAGGGAGACTGCCAGACGGACTGCGCCGTGGGGCCGGGTGGCTCATGAACTCGGGGAGGCCACTTGACGGGCTATGCCGTCTGCGCAGCTGGCTCAGGAACTCAGGGAGACCACCAGACAGACTGTGTCATGGGGCCGCCCGAGCGGTTGTTGCTGACAGCCAGGGGTCTGTAAGTCGTGGGCCACCACATTGGTTCAAGTTGTGGATCATGAGTGTTTTTGGTTTCTTTTTCTCTGTGTTGTGGCTCGGTCCCTCCGTGCCTGGGTTCCCCCTGCCCCCCCCCCCCCCGGGGTGGGTGTTTTTCTTGTTGGGGGGGTCTGCTTTGTGGGGGGGTTCTTTTTCTTTTTGTTGTTGCCCTGGGGTGTCTAGGGTCCACCCCTTGGGGAAGGGGCACTGTTATGATCCTGGGCACGAGTGGGCACTGTGCCCAGTCTCCTGTTTAAGTTAGTCTTTTTCTGTCTGTTTGTTTCATTGTTTTTCCTGTTTGCTGTATTTGGTTCCTATGGAGTTAATCTCCCCCCCGACCTATGTGCTATCTCTGACCTGGCCCTTTTTAAATCAGAACTTAAAACATATTTGTTTAGGATGGCTTTTAATACCCAGTAGTGGTGATATTTGTCTTGGCATTTGTTTTTATTTTATTCTCATTTTTAGGTATTTATTCTTATTTCTTTGTTTATGTTATTTGTTTTTAATGCTGTGTGTATTTTTAATGCTGTTTAATCTTCTGTAAAGCACTTTGGTCACCTACGGGTTGTTTTAAAGGGCTATATAAATAAAGTACATTACATTACATTATTATCATTCTGTTCTTGTAATGTTATTTTTTACATTTTGGGGTTGTGTTGTTCTTGTATCATTATGGTTTCCAGTTTGTGCTTTATTTTGACAGCGCTGCACAGCTCCCGGCTGTCAAACGGGTTCGCGGGCTGCACAGCTGTCATTGATTGTTGTACTTTCGCCACTTGTGTATCCACACCAGCTTCCTATCAAGAAAACAGTATTTAAGGGCACAACAACCTTTTCCCGTTGTTGTGTCCTTCCATTACTGCTCGTTGTCCTCAGTTGGTCATTTCCCTGGTGCTGAGTGTTTTGGGTTGCTGTCGAGGAGAACGGGAGAGCTCCATCCAGGTCACTCTTTTCCCCTTTATTGCCTGGCGTTCCCAGGCTTCTGTCTGCCTGTTGACGTTGGAGCCCCGCTCTCCTTCAGCACCCTCATCATTGGTTATTTGTATGTGTAGTGTTGTTGTATGTCTGTCTTTACGTTAATAAATGTGCAAAACCACAGTGGGCATTTGGTGTCCTTCAACAGCCCTTAAAAAGGGCAATTTATGACACGTGTTTACTGATGTTTTTGTACTTTTTGTTCTTCGGTAAAGTTTCAGAAATATAATGTCTATAACTAGCTAATAAAGTGTTACATTGGTTGAAGTAGACAACCAGACAAGTGCAAAATTCTAGAACACAATATACAGTGGTGTGAAAAAGTATTTGCCCCTTTCTGATTTCTCATTTTTTTGTATGTCGCACTTAAATGTTTCAGATCATCAAACAAATTTAAATATTAGACAAAGATAACACAAGTAAATGTAAAGCCCCTTAAAAAGGGAAAAATGACAAGGGTGAACACAGTGTGTGCGTCTCCTCACTCGCTTGTATTAAAAGTGAGGAAGTTGCGCGCGCACTCCCCTTACTGGAGCTCTAAGGCATAACTAATAGAATGACGGTTTCATGATCGCAGTCTCTAAATCGACCACCAATAGCATTGCTGAATAATCAATAATAACTCTCATTCAATCAAGTACAAGAATAACCAAATAACAGCTAAATCCATTACAAATAACAGTATCCTAAGTAACAAATATCTATCTTGAATGCTTGAGTAACAAATACAAATATAGTAACAGTATCTTATATGGCAAATGTCTTTCCATCTATCACATACTCCCCCTCAATGTTAAATGTTGTCCTCAACATCAAAACCCTCGACCCCTAGCGCAAATCAGGTATTTAATCTTCTCACGACCAAAATACTCGAATCACATATTAGTTCAATGCTTTGATTGCAACATCTAACATTTAGGAATGTATTGTTACAGACTAGAACTCTTTTCCTACATTCTGTCATGCAAGTAACAAATACTCATTGTCCAGTGTTTCTTGTGTATGCATTTTGTTACAGACTGGAACTCTTTTGATACATTCAATTTTGAGTCCAAATAACACGTTTGCATGACAGGCTGGAACTCTTTTGATACATTGAATTTTGAGTCCAAATAACACATTTGACAGACTGGAACTCTTTTGATACATTCAATTTTTATCAGAATGCAACTTACCAGTCTACATCCCGTATACACATATGGGCTGGTAGTGATGTGGCTGTGCTGAGTAATGAACCCTTGGATAAAGGCGCGATGCAGCGGCACTGTAACAGGATGGAGTTCCTATTTGATCATACCTGAAGATCTTAGGTGGCCTACGGTTCCTCTGAGGCCGCTGCTGTTCCTGATTCTGGTTCTCGTTCCTTTCAACTGACAGGAAAGGGGTGTCTTCGGCAGGCTGGTCTTCTGTCAAGTCTTCTCCTGTGTCTGATGGAATGTCACTGTGTGGCTCCTGGCTTACTGAGGGATTATCGTTGTTGCTTTCTAGCTGGGGAGCAAGTTCTCTCCAGTCAAATTCAGCTGCTCTTTCTGTACTGGCAGGAGTCGCTGTCCATGGTCCTGACGAC
This sequence comes from Pholidichthys leucotaenia, assembly GCA_020510985.1. Lineage (NCBI taxonomy): Eukaryota > Metazoa > Chordata > Actinopteri > Cichliformes > Pholidichthyidae > Pholidichthys > Pholidichthys leucotaenia. The sequence continues at coordinate 27,118,558 of CM035843.1, forward strand.
TGAGGTGGGTACTGAGGTGGTATGGGAAAATAATCATCATCGTTGTCATTTTCCTCTTCCTCGCGGCTGTCCCTAGCTTTTGCAGTCTGTGCTGTTGATTTTTTTTGTTTTACAGGTGAATGCGTTCTTGTCTCCAGCGGCAGGTGGTCACATGGCATAAGAAGGTTCCGATGCAGGGTCCTGGGCTCTCCTTTCCCTTGCTCCGGCCTCAGTTCGTAGATGGGACTATCCTGCCCAACTTGCCTTACTACAGTATGAATTGTGTCTCCCCAGTGATTTTGCAGCCTACCAGTTCCTCCACGGGGAGGGCCTCGCCTCCTGGGGTAGCGCCTATAGCGGCTCCTGTCAGCGACATACCTGCTTCCCTGAACTGCAGTGCCTCCTGGGCCGGTAACATTTGCTGCCTCTGCTCCCTTTTCTCCCTCAACTACATCAAACTCCACAGTTTCGCCATCTCCAACACTGCGAAGGTATTTCCTCGGGTTGTTCTTTTTGATGGCTGTCTGGTGTACAAAAACGTCTTCTTTGGTGTCATTCCTATTGATGAAACCATATCCATTTCTGACGTTGAACCATTTGACTGTACCCAAGACTTTTGTTGCGATGACCTTCTTATTCCCCGCTGGGGCTGCGGCTGCTGGGCTGGGTGGGCTACTGTCTTTTGGGCTCTCTGCTTTCCTGTCTCTTCTCCCCCAGCTAGCATGACTTTGGGACTTCCTAACAAAGCCGGTCACTCCCTGTCCCTCGGGGGCAACCGCTCTCCGTTTAAAGAGCTCTCTCTTGCAGCATTATGCCCCCTATATGCTCTACAGCCTGCCTGAGAATGCTCACTACTCCCACACCTATAGCAGTGTTGGCAGTATTCCTCACCCCTCTGCTGGCATGCAGAGCACCTCGGCCGCACACGTGGCGTTGGATATCTCTGGGGTGCAAATCTCTGTTGAAACTGCGCTGTTCCTCTGTGGAACACTGGACCCCTGGGGAACCACGATTCCTGAACTGGTCCACCTGAAAGTTGTGGGGGGGGCACTTTGGTCATTCAGGGAGGGGTACTGTGGCTGGACATATAGCGGGGGGTAAGTGACTCCATAGCTGGATTCTCTGGTTACGTCAGGATACATCTTTGGTATGTTTTCTGTCTTACTCATGGACTCTGTTAATTGTGACACCTGTGCTTTAAGGTCTTTTAACAGTGTCATGTCTGCTTTCATTTCTTTCAGGTCAGACAACACATTTGGGGGAAGTGTAGCTACACTTTGCTGGGCTGCACACTTATCTTTGCTGTTATCACTAGACTGGATAGTGTGTACACTAATTGGTCGCTGTGGCACGGACTGTCTCCTTTTATCCTGCCTCTCTTTTTCATGTGCATGTGCTATGTTCAATCTTTGTAACAACAGTTCATCTGAGTTTGTTGTCTGCAAAAGGAGGGGCTGAAGGTCGCTCCTGATACTATCATTTTGCAGCCCTGGTAATACTGTGTGCATGAACATGCTTTGCACGAGAGCTGGGTCATATTTGAGACTAGACTCGGCTTCCTGTGATGCAAACAATATTTTCTGCCTTAAATCCATTGTTCGAATTAAAAAGTTCTGTGGGGTCTCCCTACTGCTCTGGACCTCTGCAGTCAACTGCTTGTAAAGCTCTGTAGCGCTTCTCTCTTGATAATGTGACCTAAGAATTCTCCTAAGGGTAGGGAGAGACAGGTCGCTTTTACCTTCGAGGTAACTCCTAAATTGCAAACCTGGCACAATGGCTGTGATGACCGCATCCACTATCTCTGATTCAGGATATCCTTTGCTGAGGCCGTTCTCAATTTGGGGGGCTAAACTGGAGAAAGTGAGTCTGTCTTTCTATCCAGGTTCACCAGTCTGACCAGAAATCTTATAGTCTTTATGCCAGAGTGGATTGGTTACAACAACCGGGGCTGTGTGGCGTGGGGCAGTGTCATTATTTGCTAAAACTTGCATTTCAGCTTCTTTTTGCTGCACTGCCAATTTCAGCTGCTCCAACTCTTTCATTACATTCTCCTTTGCATGCGTTGTTTGTGACATCTGGTTCACACTTTTTATTGTATCTTGTATGCTCAACAGTTCTGACATACCTTCATCTTCCCGTTGTTTTAATTCATCACGTTCGATGTGCTGACTGATATAAGACACCAACGCACAGCGAGTTTTTCTTGTTATTTTCTCTCGATTGCCTCCTGAGATCTCAATCAAATCACATATTTTCACTAGCTGATCCGTAGTAAGCTGGAATAGAGCTCCTTTCATTTCAAACAACAAATTTTCAATTTCTGACTCCATTTTGGGCAAGTGAGTAACAGACAGTGTGGACACGTAGTGCTGAAACCTGATGCTGAAAGCTTTGCAGCTCCTTGGTGGCTGTTCTACACCTCAGGATGCGCGTTGCTCCTCGCTGGCCTCGTAACTACCACCAATCTGTTCTGCTGAAACACTCCCCTGCCTGGGTTGTTTTTCGGGATAAAGAACGTAAGATGGCTCCCTTCATGTTGCAGTGTCGGCCTCACGTTTTTCACCCCAGCGGTGCCTCCAAATGTAAAGTCCCTTAAAAAGGGAAAAATGACAAGGGTGAACACAGTGTGTGCGTCTCCTCACTCGCTTGTATTAAAAGTGAGGAAGTTGCGCGCGCACTCCCCTTGCTGGAGCTCTAAGGCGTAACTAATAGTGTAGCTCTCTTCACGACAACAGACACAGGTTGGTTCCTTTAAACGGGCGTTTATTGGGACTTATGCACCCCCCTCTTTGTCACGCCGTGAGAACTGTATGGGCAAACATAACGCATAACCATATATACAGTACAGAGCAAAATAATATAAACAAGTTACAAAACAAATACCTCGTTGGCCGCTTGTCATGAAAAGAGTTCTGAAGGTAAAACAAACTGCTTGGCTTCGATCTTCAATCAAACTTAAGTGCCAGATAGCTGAATAACGTGGCACAGCGTTCTTCTCATTTCCGCTATGTGCTACAATAAAAACAATCCCAGCGGCACTCCAGACGGAAAACATCAGTTCCGGTCAGGAAACAATAAATTTCAACAAAATATACAGTTGCAACAACCAACATGTAACGTACAGAAAATATATAATTTTATAACAACACTTACAAATAGAATGACGGTTTCATGATCGCAGTCTCTAAATCGAACACCGATAGCATTGCTGAATAATCAATAATAACTCTCATTCAATCAAGTACAAGAATAACCAAATAACAGCTAAATCCATTACAAATAACAGTATCCTAAGTAACAAATATCTATCTTGAATGCTTGAGTAACAAATACAAATATAGTAACAGTATCTTATATGACAAATGTCTTTCCATCTATCACATAAACACAAAATGCAGTTTTTAAATGAAGGTGTTTATTATTAAGGGGAAAAAATCCAAACCTACATGGCCCTGTGTGAAAAAGCGATTGCCACCCTTAGCAGCAGCAACTGTAATCAAGCATTTGCAATAACTGGCAATGAGTCTTTTACAGCACTGTGGAGGAATTTTGGCCCACTCATCTTTGCAGAATTGTTGTAATTCAGCCACATTGGAGGGTTTTCGAGGATGAACCGCCTTTTTAAGGTCATGCCACAACATCTCAATCGGATTCAGGTCAGGACTTTGACTAGGCCACTCCAAAGTCTTCATTTTGTTTTTCTTAAGCCATTCAGAGGTGGACTTGCAGGTGTGTTTTTGATCATTGTCCTGCTGCAGAACCCAAGTGCGCTTCAGCTTGAGGTCACGAACAGATGGCCAGACATTCTCCTTCAAGATTTTTTGGTAGACAGCAGAATTCATGGTTCCATTTATCACAGCAAGACTTTCAGGTCCTGAAGCAACAAAGCAGCCCCAGACCATCACACTACCACCACCATATTTTACTGTTAGTCTGATGTTCCTTTTCTGAAATGCTGTGTTACTTTTACGCCGGATGTAATGGGACACACACCTTCCAAAAAGTTCAACTTTTGTCTCGTCAGTCCACAGAGTATTTTCCCAAAAGTCTTGGGGATCATCAACATGTTTTCTGGCAAAACTGAGATGAGCCTTCTCAGGGTGAGCATTCTCCTGTATGTTCTGCAAGTATAGTAGCGTTGACAATAAAATCTTTGAATCTTGAATCTTAAGTGTGACAAGCATACAAAAAAATGACATCAGGAAGGGGGCAAGCACTTTTTCACACCACTGCACATTAATGACTGTAAACATTAGTCAATTTAAGACAAACAAGACAAAGAGACAGGGATCCAGACAGGTCCAGGAGATGTCAGGAATGTCTGAGCATCTGGAGTTACCTGTAGACCAGAAGAAAAAATGTTAACACAATGTAGCTAGTTCTCTTTAGAATGAACATTTCTGCAGTAATGACACAGTCCACACTTTGATGAAGATTCTCAGTCATCAAGGTGGGTCAGTATACTGTATGAAAGTGCAGTCTAGTCAACTGGAATCAACTGGCTTTTTTACTCTGAATGGTGAATTGGATGAATGGTGAAACGTTTCAGAGTTAAAAAAAAAAAAAAAATGAATCCAGTTGACTTAACTGTGCTTTCATAGTGTAGTTGTCCACAGTTTAGCTTCCCACCCAATTTTGCCTCTTTTACAATATTTGAAATGAGCAATCACATCGTCATTATTATTATTATTATTATTAACCTTTATTTATACAGGTAGTCTCATTGAGACACAAGGTCTCATTTTCAAGAGAGACCTGCCACACGTACTTCAGATCCAAATCCCCAACCAAACTGGGGTCTCTGCTCAACAAAAAGTGGTTCCAGTCTACCTAAGAGCACCACATCTGTAATAAATGTTAGATCGTTAGAGTAGATACACATTTTTTTTTGCTAAGCTTATAAAAACAAGAACTAAATCAGAAAAAGACGAACAATATGAAAAAAACAACAACAACAAAAAAAAACGCTGCTCCAAAACCTAAAACACAGAACAGTTTTTGGTGCTGGTCTGATGCAGGTGTGGATGCTGTTTTTTCGGCAGGGATTCTTTCACATCAGCAGGGCAGCAACGCCAAGGACGTGTGATTACTTTATTTAGCGATGTGCTACACAAGACAAGGGACAATGGGGAGCAGTATTTGGGTCTAATATTAACTATGGAGATCTGTAACATGAAAAGAAAATACAGGGACATAAATATAGCATTATTATGGTTACCTAGCAGTCTTGTCAGTCCATCTTTCGTTCACATTTACTTCCGACAATGATGCAGCTCGTTGGTCGAATTCAAGTCAGGTGACCATGGAGTGCTGTTTTGATTGGTTAAGCATATAGTAGTCCTTAGTGATGCCTCAGTGCTGCCTTATCAGGTTTGGTAACTAAAGTAATTTTCATAAAAAATCTGCACATACTTCGCCTGACAACAAACCGATTCATGTTTTAAAAAACATGCATTAGCATATCTGTGAAAATCAGCTACTCTCTAGGTGGGGATCGGTCATCTCAAAAACTAAAGCAGATACAGTAGAGCCACTCAGCCCACTGTCTATAAACAGTAAAAATCAAATTTAACACAAATAGTTACTTTGCATTTTTCTTGCGCTCTCATTTTTTTTTCAGTTTTGGTAGTAATTGCTGTGCTGAATCTTATTTTTAGGGGGGTCAGACAGTGCTGAAAATGTTTTGGTCTCGGATATTTCACTTATTTTAAAGGAAAAATGTGGTGACTGTTTGCATTTTTGACTTTGACAGGACTTGAGTCAGTTGCTGTCTTGTACATTAGTTGTTACAAAATAACCCAACCAAATAAGACTGAGCATTAGATGTAAAAGATTTTTTTTTTTTTTTTTTTTACCCCAAACAAACATGATTTCCTATGGGGAGTAAAGTGCAAATGTGGCTTTAACCAAACTAAAGCCTTTTTTAACTAGAAAAGCACTCAGAGAGCGCATACCTCCGCCAAGGCTCCTTCAGTCTCTCATGGATCAATCACCTTGAAAATGTAATGGGTTTGTGTGTAGGCCTAGAGCCACTTGTGGTGAAAATTGCATCAAAGTCTGTCCATTAGTGTGCATTAGTTTTGGAGTATTGTGGGTGACACACTGTGAGAAGAGCCTTGGCTGAGGTACGCATTCTCAGATCATCACCAAAATGCTATGGGTTCCTCTGCAGGCCAAGAACCACCTGTGGTGAAAATTTCATCCAAATCCATCCAGTAGTTTTTGTGTAATCCTGCTGCACAAATACAAAAAAGCCCTTGGTGGAGTTATGCACTCTCAGATCATCACCAAAATCTAATCATTTGTTCCCCGTGCCATTACACACCTTTCCTGAAAATTTCATCAAAATCCTTTCATAACTTTTTGAGTTATGTTGGTAACAGACAGACAGACAGACAGACAAACGCCGGTAAAAACATTACCTCCTTGGCGGAGGTAATAATAAAGGTCTGATCAAACAAAGATGAATCCACATATTTCTGATTAGTAAAGTGTCAACTTAACTTTTATACAATTAACTTTTAAGGGTGGGGGAGGGGGTTAGAGTTGGAGGCTGCCATATTTATTACCTCTGCCAAGGGAAGACGGAGGTAATGTTTTTAGTGGCGGTTTGTTGGTTGGTTGGTTTGTCTGTTACCAACATAACTCAAAAAGTTATGAACAGATCTTAATGAAATTTTCAGGAAAAGTGTGTAATGGTACGGGGAACAGATGATTAGATTTTGGTGTTGATCTCAAAATGCATACCCCCACCAAGGCTCTTATCTTCTCACAGAGTGTTAGCAACAATACTCCAAAACTACCGGATGGATTTGGATGAAATTTTCACCAGAGGTGGCCCTTGGCCCAAAGATGAACTCGTTAAATGTTGGAGGTGATCCGTGAATGCATACCTCCGCCAAGGCCCTGTCTTGCAATGTACAGATGGATGGTGATATGGATGGACAACGGGACGGAGGGGAGGACAGAGGGAGGGAGAGATGGTGCCTTGGCGGAGGTATGTGTTCTCCGAGTGCTCGCTAGTTACTCTTCTGAATGGGAAAATCAGTTTTCACTGTAATTATTTTTTGACATTGTCTATACCAAAAGATTGAAATTTCGATTTAAAATTGATTTATTGCCTAGCTCTACAAATCGGTCTTATTTAACCAAACTCAAGAATAGGATCATAATGATTCCTAGTCATTGTTCATATTTTCAATTCTGATCTGATCCTCACTGACAATATGGGGTTACTTGTTATTGTTGCCAATTACATTGTGTTTTTGGTCCTGCTTGCCTCATTTTGTCAGCTCGATATCCTAAATATGTATCATTGGATTTGTTAAGTGTGGTCTGGTATATCAGTCATTGGGTCCAGTTTTTTACATGCTCCTCAACTTTCTCATGAAGTCTAGTGCCTCCTGCTGCTTATTTGAATACATTTTCATTACAGATATAACATGAGGGTTGATGATTACGTATGAATTCTTGGGCTATGAAGCAGTTCTCTTTAGTTTTCCAGTTTATATTTTTATGTTTAATCTGATAAGAAAACACTTCAAAGTCAGTTGTCTTCCTGCCTTTGTTATAGACTTTGTGCAGAAAGATATTCCTTAATGTTTCTTGACAAATCACTGGCTTGAGTAAATAGAGGAAATAAAAGGCATTGTGTTTATAGAAGCAGTTCACACAGTCAAGGTCTAAATAACTGAATGACACAATTTCTAGGCAACAGAAAAAGCTGGAATTATGCCCATCCATCCATTCATTCATTCATCCATCCATCCATCTTCTACCACTTATCCGGGGAGCGGGGTTGCTGTGGCATCAGACCAGGCAGAGTAGCCCAGACTTCTGCCCGGTTCACATAGCACCATGATCCCCATGATCCCTCCTGCAGGTGGTGAGCCCACCGGAGGGCGGACCCATATACACTGGGCCCTTGATGTAACGTTTTTCATGGAGATCCACTGGACCACTCTTAGTCTGGCCCTTCACCCAGGACCAGCTTGCCTTGGGAGACCCTACCAGCGGCAAGTTGCACCAAACAACATAGCTCCTGGGATCATTCATCACTCAAACCTCTCCACCTTGATAAGGTGGCGATCCATGGAGGGGGCAGTTATGCCTAACATGCATAAATTTGCTTAACCTTGTCATAGACCAGGGCAAAATTACAAAATTACAAAATCAGCTGGGCCACAATTTGAAATCAAGACATGTAATTGGGCTGCACATACTGTATTCGGTGATCTGTTAAATATGACAAATTTCAAACCAACACAGATCAATATGACAAAAAATATGCACTTTTTATTCATTGTCTTGGTTTTAAATGTGTGCTTGCACATGACAAAGGCACATCAAAAGTGCATAAAAACACTAACAGTGCTGGGATTGAGCAGAACTTGAAGTAGTAGAAATATTTTTCCTCTTGAACAACAATTAAATAAACAGAATAAAAAAATTCTGTAAATAACCATCTGTCTCTCAAAGTGCATAAAAAGTGCATAAAAACTCAGTAGCCATGGTTACATGGGCAAACTTTCTTCAGTCTGATTACAATTCAGATCAGAACTTTACTGTTAACATGGATCCTGAAAAGGCTGATCTGATTAGGACATGCGTTTCCATGTGTCACACGTTTGAACGGGACGTTGAACGTTAGATAATTGCGCACATTTTGACATGTGCACAATTATCTAACATTCCGGAAATAGTAGAAGAAGAAGCAACTTCCGATGTAAACAAACCCTGCTTTGTGTCTTTCTCTTTTTGAAATAGACCTGTATTGTGTTATTCAGACTGTACTTTTGCTTCTGCTGGTCTCTGTAATTAAGCTACAAGTACATACTTCTGCATATGACGAACAGGGGGCGACAGCAGGACGATACAGACCAGTTTTGTTTTACTCCCGCCATGTCTTCCGCTAACTGCTATAAAGGCAGAAATACGTCACGTTGACGTGTGGCTGACGTACAGACATGCGCAGTAAACATATTTTCTACCCAAGCTTCGGAATAAGTGTTTGCGCACCAATCAGAATAACAGTTGGCATAACCCACCCGTCTCAATCGGAAGGAAATTTTGATCCAAATGAGTGTGATCGGGTCAGAATATTCAGATTGGTGTGATTACATGAAACATTTTTATTCTGATCAGGCTTTTAATCCGGTTACTTGTGTCCATGTAAACATGGCTATTGTGCACTGTTAGTAGCATTGACATTTGTTTCCCTTTTGAAATAAAATATACTGTATCCTGGTCATAACTGACCTTGGCACATCATAAAGTGCATTTAGCTGAATAAAAAATGATCTGTGAAACACTTCAGTGCACAAACCCCCCCAAGAAAAGATTGATAACATTAACAAACATTGCACATCCACTATTGTGGTTTGTTTTGTTTTAAATCACCACGTGTGAGTAGGAACCTCTTTTTATAACTACACATTCCATTACACACACATATCAGTCAACCAAGAATTTCTAGTAGGGTTAACGGTACAAAGAGCACCCACTTAAAAACTTGAGTAATTACTTCAGTCTTGAAGGTTTGAGGTTTTTCTTCAAAATTTGTAACAATTTTCTTAATAGTTTTCTACTTCTCTCTGTAAATTTATCTAAATTTGAAACCATTTTCCTCAAATTTGTAATTTTCTCCTGTAAAATTGATTTTTCTTGTACATTTGAAACGTTATTATAAATTTGTGGATTATTTTATGGCTAATTTCTTGTCTGTTTTTTTAAATAAAATTATTGATTTTTTTTTTTAATAAATTTGAAACAGTTTGTGGTAAAACTTTGACTTTTTTTCCTTATACAATTTACACTTTTGACCATAATTTTGCAGAGCAAGAACAGAACAACAACTTAACTCTGATTTCAATTATATTTAATGAATATTTCATTTTTAATGAATATTTCATTTTTAATATTCATTAAATGAATATTTAATGAAATAAATTAACTTAAATGGTTAGCGCTGCGGCAGCGCAGCAACTCACCCTTGGCCGGGGGATCCTGGGTTCAATCCTAGCCCCCGACCAACAGTGATCTGTGTGGAGTTTGCAAGTTCTCCCCGTGTCCGCATGGGTTTACTCCGGGATTTCTCCGGTTTCCTCCCATATGCTAAAAACATGCAAGTTAGGTTCATTGGCATCAACTGGGGATTCTAAATTGTCCTGAAGTATGACTGTGAGAGTGAATGGTTGTCTGTCTCTCTGTGTTGGCCCTGTGATGGACTGGCGATCTGTCCAGGGTGTACCCTGTCTCTCGCCCAGAGATGCTGGGATAGGCTCCAGCGCCACTGTAACCCGAAAAGGATTAAGCGGAAGAAGATGGCTGGATGGACCAAAGATGCAGTTGTTTCAGTTATAATATTTCTATATATTTATAGTTTTTTTTTAGAACTCACCTCACCACCCAGAGAGCAGGAAAAACCTCCCTTATTTTGAAATCCAAATGTTGGCACGCTTAGTTTGTATGAAGGCTGTTGACTGATTTAAGTCATTGACTTCGTGAATTTCGGCCATCTTAACTTGCCAGCTACATAATAATGAACATAAATTATTAGTTAATATTGTAGCTGGTGAAGTCATTTCTCAGCGATTCAGTCACTCTTGAAAAAGTGATGTGTGAAAAAGTGATTGCCCCCCTGTTAAAACATAAATAACTGGTTTATCACATCTCTGGAAAGCTGAGTTCAATTTCTCTAGCCACACCCAGACCTGATTACTGCCACACCTGCTCTCAATCAAGAAATCACTTAAATTGGACCTGCCTGACAAAGTGAAGTAGACCACAAGATCCTCAAAAGCTAGACAAAATGTTGCGATCCAAAGAAATTCAGGAACAAATGAGAAGCAAAGTAATTGAGATCTATCAGTCTGGAAAAGGTTATAAAGCCATTTCTAAAGCTTTGGGACGCCACCAAACCACAGTGAGAGCCATTATCCACAAATGACGAAAACATGGAACAGTGGTGAACCTTCCCAGGAATGGCCGGCTGACCAAAATTACTAACTAACTAACTAACCTGCACTTATATAGCGCTTTTCTAGTCACAAAGACCACTCAAAGCGCTTTACCCCGAGAGCGCAGCACCGACTCATCCAGGAGGTCACAAAAGACCCCACAACAACATCCAAAGAACTGCAGGTCTCACTTGCCTCAGTTAAGGTCAATGTTCATGATTCCATTATAAGAAAGAGACTGGGCAAAAAATGGCCTGCATGGCAGAGTTCCGAGATGGAAACCACTGCTGAGCAAAAAGAACATAAAGACTCATCTCAGTTTTGTCAGAAAACATGTTGATGATCCCCAAGACTTTTGGGAAAATACTCTGTGTACTGACGAGACAAAAGTTGAACTTTTTGGAAGGTGTGTGTCCCATTACATCTGGCATAAAAGTAACACAGCATTTCAGAAAAGGAACATCATACCAACAGTAAAATATGGTGGTGATAGTATGATGGTCTGGGGCTGTTTTGCTGCTTCAGGACCTGGAAGACTTGCTGTGGTAACTGGAACCATGAATTCTTCTGTCTACCAAAAATCCTGAAGGAGAATGTCCGGCCATCTGTTCGTGACCTGAAGCTAAAGTGCACTTGGGTTCTGCAACTGGACAATGATCGAAAACACACCAGCAAGTCCACCTCTGAGTGGCTTAAGAAAAACAAAATGAAGACTTTGGAGTGGCCTACTCAAAGTCCTGATCTGAATCCGATTGAGACGTTGTGGCATGACCTTAAAAATGCGGTTCATCCTCGAAAACCCTCCAATGTGGCTGAATTACAACAATTCTGCAAAGATGAGTGGTCCAAAATTCCTCCACAGTGCTGTAAAAGACTCATTGCCAGTTATTGCAAATGCTTGATTGCAGTTGTTGCTGCTAAGGGTGGCCCAACCAGTTAATAGGTTTAGGGGGCAATCACTTTTTCACACAGGGCCATGTAGGTTTGGATTTTTTTTCCCTTTAATAATAAACACCGTCATTTAAAACTGCATTTTGTATTTACTTGTGTTATCTTTGTCTAATATTTAAATTATTTTGATGATCTGAAACATTTAAGTGTGACAAACATACAAAAAAATGAGAAATCAGGAAGGGGCAAACACTTTTTCACACCACTGTACCTCTTCTGCTTTTTTCCATGTTTGTTAGTTCCCCCCTTCCACAGCATGTGGGACACTATGTGGTGTATAGGGGCAGCGCTTATCGCCGTTTCACTGACCTTAGGCAATACAGCTACTGTAAGTAGTGAAAGCTACAGTGGGGGTCAGTCCTCTGATAGCTTTGTGCGTTAACGTTTCCATGTTTAAAGTACTTTAATAAGCTAATGCTTCTCTTGGACAGTGACGCTAGCGAGACTCTGCCTGCAAACTGGAACGGTCACGCTATGGGGGGGTGCTTCTGAACTCTGCGTGGATGACGGTCACGTACTGTATATTGTTCATGTGTGCGCTTGCAAACCGTCATTCCATCATATTTTTTATTTCTTTGGTGTGGCCTAGGCCACTCGGAGGTTGGTTTTGCGCCACATGTGGCCCGTGAGCCGCTAATTGAATAGGTCTGTCATAGACATTTTTCTATCAATGTGATCAGTGTTTGATTGAGTGTTCAAATGTTATCAACTCTTTAGAATCTGCCTTTACTGGTGTATGACCTTTTAGTGTATGTCTTTTTCAGATTCAGATCCTTATGGATTATCTCCTCTCTTACACTGTAGCAACTGACCTCGGTTTCCTCTTTGGTATTCAAGTAGGACTTTTTGTGTTATCATCCATCTGTCAGCAATGGATTTTATCTGAGAGGAGATTAATTTTAGGCTGTGCCGCACAGTAATAAATATCTTGTGTTTTGATCGCTTTGATGTGATCAAGAATCCAGAACATTCCCCCAGAATTATATTCCTGTCAGCCACAGCAAAATGTGCTTTCTGAGGTTTGATCATCATGTCATCCAAATTTGCAGTTTTGCAGTGTGGAACTTGTTTTAAACACCAACCGCAGAATTGATTCATGATTAAGCAAACTGCAATATAATAGTGTATTAGAAGTAATGTGCCAGGCTGTCATGTGCTGTCAGAATACCTTCTCCGCAGTCGGAAGTTTCTCAATTTTGAAATATTTCATGAATATATTTCATTACTGTAGGCATAATCAAAAGATTATCATTGTATCACAAAAGAAAAATAAAGCCAATTGTTTGGATTTATTTTCAATTTGTGCGACCTTAACAATCTTCTAATTTTATAGCATTTACCACAAAAAAGAAAAAAATGCCCAAGATTGCTGCTGTTTCTAGCATTAACAGAATAAGCACACTGTTAATTATGATGACACAATACTGGCTACTGAAGGTGTTTCTCAGTGGATTATTCCTTACACAGATGAGTTTAAACCAAAACAAAAACATGGTTAAAAAGATGCTCAGTTAATTGGTGTATTTCACCACAGTTCTTGGCTGAAATACCAATAGTATCCATGCAGTTGGTTGCCCTGGCCGTCACATGATCTTCCTGGTGTGTTTCACACAACATTTTTGCACTAAATTACCTGGGTGAAGTTAGCTCAGCCACTTTCTTGAAGCAGGGTTTCCACTGGTAACATTTCTGCGTGGCGGTCCACCATGCCAGAAACTGAACGGCCACGCTAAGAAAAATAAATGAAGGAATGACACTCCACAAGCGTGCACGCAAACGACGCACGTGATAGTCATCTGCGCGTCGGAGTTTGGAAGCGTACCGCACGTGTGACAGTTTCAGTCGGCAGAGTGTCTCTCTAGCGTCGATGTCCGAGAGACGGATGAGCTTATTAAAGTACTTTAAAATGAGGAAAAAAAGCAGAAGAGGTATGTAAGCAGTGGAGACATTTATCATGGTTATAAGCCGCTGGTAACAGGAACAGTAATGAGTCACTTAAGGCCCTGTCACACCTAGACGATTTAGGCAGCATTTGCAAAACGTATGAAAAATTTGGAGAATATACTGGCGTACGTCCAATCAGTTATGGCTAAATTTTGTCTAAGTTAAGAGCACACTGAAGGACGCTGGTATTCGGCGTAGTTTGCCGAGCTCCTCTGAAAGGTATCCAGTGTATGACTGATATATCTCGCATTTGTGGAGCAAAGGTTTTAGGGAAGTTATGGGTTTGTTTACACACGTTACTTGTAAGCGACTCATAGTTACTCAAAAGTCGAAATATGTCGAGATTAATGTCTAGCGTACCCAAAAATTATTTCTAACACAAGTAATGCTCTTTGAACCTATGTGTAACGATTGGCTTCAGGTGTGCTGGCAATGGAGTAGGTGTGTGCGTTGCTGGCTCCTGCTATATTTTTTTCTTTACTTTTTAAACCCTATTTTGCTATAAGCTGTTAATGTTTTGGACATTTAATACGTGCAGAATCTGTTCTGAGCTGTGAAATATGTCCAAAACAAGAAAGCAGACTGAAAAGGAGGCAGCAGGGAACAATACTAACACCAGCTTGGCTGAGAATGCTAGTATCAGCCTTAACCCTGCACTTGTTGCCTTGCTTGAGCAACACAGAATGTCCATAGCTGCTGACTTCAAAGCTTCATTTGAACTTATTAATGGTAAGCTGGACAAAATTCATGCAGATGTGGCGAACCAGGAGCAACGCATTGGCGACCTTGAAAACAACGCGGAGGACGTCAGCCAGCGCCTAGCGGCGCTTGAAGTTACATGTGAGTCAATGCAGGAGGAGAACAAACTTTTGAAAAACAAACTTTCTGACCTGGAGGGAAGAAGCAGGAGGCTGAATATTCGTCTGGTGGGTCTGCCGGAGTCCTTTGATGTGGGTCCACGGCCATCTGAATTTTTTTCTCGGCTGTTGGTGGACGTCTTTGGCGCACAAACTTTGCCATCTCCCCCAGAGCTGGATAGATTCCACCGCAGCCTCATGCCCAAGCCGAGTCCGAATGGGAAGCCGCGCGCTGTCATTATTTGTTTCCACCGGTTTCGGACCAAAGACTTGGTGATGAGAGAAGCGCGGAAACGCCGTGGGACTTTGGAATATCGTGGGCATAAACTTCAGTTCTACGAGGATTATAACGCCGACGTTCAGAAGCAACGAGCCGAATATAAGGAGGTTATGTCCGAGTTGTACAAGAGAGGTTTTTGTCCTTCTCTTCTTTTCCCCGCCAGGCTCCGGATAACTCTTCCAGACGGCAAAAACCAGTGGCTGGCGTCCGTCTCGGAGGCCACCTGCTTCATGCAAACCATGGAGAGAAACCAGCAATTTTCGCCTTGAACTGGACATTTCTGGGTTGACCAGCTGCCGCGCTGGACTGCTTGTTACTTCATTGAAGCTGCACTGACTGGACATTGATGCATTTTTAGATGTTTAAAAACAAGGTAAAATTGGCTCCCTATACGTTGTTGTTTACTTAATTCTTTTTTTAATTTTATCTTATTTATTTATTTTTTTTTTTAGGGTAAAACGTTCATATTATGCAGGATTGAAGCCAGTTGTATGGGAGCATTCTGTTAGGATGAAAATAGAGCAGGAGATGGAGCGGTTGCTGTTTTTTTGCAACCGGCTGGAGTGTTGTTATAGGTTTGGTTGTTGGATTTTTTTATTTTTTTATTTTTTTTTTATTTTTATTTATTTATTTTTTTTTGTTTTGTTTTGTTTTGTTTTTTGTTTTATTTACACCCCCCTTACCCCCTCCTTTTTTTTTTTATTTTACCCGTACCTCACTTTACTCTTCTTTGGGCTACACAACATAATATATAAATTTTACTCTTTGAATGAATAGTAATCTTACTTTGGTAAGCTGGAATGTGAAGGGGTTGAACCACCCAATTAAACGAAAGAGAGTCATGTCACGTCTAAAGCAGTTTAAGCCTGGGGTACTGTTTTTGCAGGAAACCCATTTGCAGGATTCCGACCACTTGCGTTTGTCAAAATGTTGGTCAGGACAATTTTTTCATTCAAATTTTAAAGCTAAGGCCAGGGGCGCTGCTATTCTTATTGATCGAAATATCCCATTTATTCCCTCTAATGTTGTATTAGATAAAAATGGATGATTTGTAATAGTATCAGGTAAACTTGGCGATAAACATGTCACCTTGGCTAATCTGTATGCACCGAATTTTGATGATGTGCACTTTTTTCGCAACCTTTTTTCGCAACTTCTAGATTTAAATACTCATTCTCTAATTCTTGGGGGTGACTTTAATTTGTATATGGATCCGATCTTAGATCGCTCATCTTCAAAACCTGCTAGTCTTAATAAATCTGCAACTTATGTTAAGTCTTTTCTTGAGGAATATAGCCTTACAGATCCTTGGCGTTTTTTACATCCTAACGGCAGGGACTATTCTTTTTTCTCTCATGTACACCATACTTATACCAGAATAGATTATTTTTTTGTTGACAATTTATTAATTAATAACCTTTGCTCTTGCAGTTATGATAGCATCTCGGTTTCTGATCATGCCCCTCTTGTACTTAAAATGATCCTCCATGGATGTGACTCCATGAGAAAGCATTGGAGATTGGATCCATTATTACTTACAGATGAAAAATTGGTTGCGAATATTTCTTCTAAAATAAATTTTTTTTTGAAAGAAAATAAAACTCCTGGTATGCCAAATAAAACGATATGGGAGGCCATGAAGGCATTTCTTAGGGGGGAATTTATTTCATTGGCAGCATTTAAAAGACGATCCTTAATACAGGAACAGAAGGCTATTTTAGATCAAATCCTGGACATTGACAGACAATATGCTCAATCTCCATCACCCGCTCTGTACAAGGAACGTACGACATTACAAACTAAACTTAATTTACTTTCTACTGGACAAATTGAAGGTTGTTTAATAAGGAACAAGAGTGAATTTTATGAACATGGCGAAAAAACCAGTAAACTTCTAGCTAATCAACTACGTGGTATTAGAGCTAAGCAAATTATTACTGGTGTTAGGACAGATAAAGGAGAGGTGACATCTGACCAACAAGTGATTAATGATATTTTCAGGTCATTTTATTCCAAATTATATACCTCAGAATATACAACAAACTTAAAGGATTTGGAAATTTTTTTTGATTCTATTGTTATTCCTTCGATTTCTTCAGAATCTCGGCAAATTTTAGAAGCTCCCATCACAAAAGAAGAAATTCAGCTGGCAATATCATCCATGCAATCAGGAAAATCTCCAGGACCTGATGGGTTTTCCGCTGATTTTTTCAAAAAATTCTCTGATGACCTCGCCCCTTTCCTTTGTCAAGTTTTTACAGAGTCGCTTGACTCTGGTACACTTCCTCCTTCATGCTATCAGGCCTGTATCACTGTGTTGCTTAAAAAGGATCAGGATCCTGTTGATTGTGCTTCTTACAGGCCTATTTCCTTGTTAAATACCGATGTTAAAATTTTGTCAAAGTTGTTAGCTTCAAGGTTGGAAAAGATTCTTCCTTTTATAATTTCACAGGACCAAACCGGTTTCATTAAAAATCGCCATTCTTTTTTTAACTTGCGACGGTTGTTTAATATTATTTATACTCCTCACCACAACATACCTGAATGTCTTATTAGTTTGGACGCTGAAAAGGCATTCGATAGGGTTGAGTGGGAGTATTTGTTTTTTACTTTGGAGAGGTTCGGTTTTGGTCCTTCCTTCTGTTCCTGGATTAAACTTCTCTATGCTAGTCCTTTAGCTTCAGTGTTAACTAATTGTCGCTATTCTGACTATTTTAGACTTTACCGTGGTACGAGGCAAGGCTGTCCTTTGAACCCGTTGCTCTTTGCCTTGGCAGTTGAGCCGTTAGCTATTGCAATCCGTGGGAGCCGGGACTTTCTAGGCATTCGTAGGGGTGGCATTGAGCATAGGGTTTCACTCTATGCTGACGATCTTTTATTATTTCTCTCCAACCCACTTACTTCATTACCCGCAATACTCAACATTTTGGATAGTTTTAGTAGGTTTTCTGGTTATAAAATTAATCTTAATAAGAGTGAACTGTTTCTGATTAATGAAAAGATTCAAGTTCAGGATTTTGAAAATTTTCCTTTCAAGGTTGTTATTGATCATTTTAATTATCTTGGGATATGTGTCACTAAACAATTTAATTACTTGTTTAAAAATAATTTTCTCCCCTTACTTGATCAGTGCAAGCTAATACTTTCCAAATGGTCCCCATTATCCTTGTCTTTAATTGGCAGAATCAATTCTGTAAAAATGATGTTACTTCCAAAGTTTTTATATTTGTTTCAATGTCTCCCCATTTTTATTCCTAAATCCTTTTTTAAGTCTTTGGACTCTCTGATTACCTCATTTATTTGGAATGGTAAACATCCGAGATTGAGGAAAGTTTTTCTTCAAAGACCCAAATCAGTAGGTGGCATGGCTCTGCCTAACTTTCAATATTACTACTGGGCAGCAAATATCAGGTGCATGTTATATTGGAAACATTTTCATCTGGAACCCAAATCACCTATTTGGATCCTTATGGAGTCACATGTGGACAATCAAACCTCCCTACCGGCAATTTTAGGTTCACCACTTCCCCTTGCTTTGTCTACACTGGGTAATAATAAAGTAGTTCGTCAGTCTCTTAGAATTTGGTCTCAATTCAGGAAAAATTTCGGTCTTCAGTTTTTTTCCATTAGAAGTCCAATTGCCGCAAATCATTTATTTACCCCATCAACTATTGATAGTGCATTTCATATATGGCACAGAAAAGGTTTAAAATCTTTTGCGGATTTATATTTTGATGGTCAATTTGCAAGTTTTTCTCAACTTTCCACCAAATTCGACATCACTTCTCCACATTTTTTCCGCTTTCTCCAGGTCAGACATTATGTGCAAACCATGACAAAACAATTCCCTCAAAAACCTTCTGATAATCCTCTAGATGATTTTTTATTAGTTAAACCAACTTCTAAGGGGGTAATGTCAGTTTTATATAATTTAATTTCAAATTTACAATCTTCTTCTCTAGCCGCTATCAAATTGAACTGGGAACAAGATCTTAATTTTACTTTTACTGATGAACTGTGGGACTCTATTCTTGGCCAGGTTCACACTGTATCAATGTGTGCTCGTCACGCTCTTATTCAATTTAAGATTGTACACCGGATGCACCTGTCCAAGGTTAAGTTAGCACGTATTTACTCGGATATAGACCCAACTTGTGAAAAGTGTGGTAGCGCTCCTGGCACTTTGCTTCACATGTATTGGTCCTGCCCTGCATTGATGAATTTTTGGCATTCTGTTTTTATCACTATGTCTGAAGTCCTGCAATATCAAATTAAACCTGATCCATTATGCGCCATTTTTGGTGTGGCTCCAGAACTTGCCTTGCCAAGTTCCAAATTAAAAGTATTCAAATTTTCATTATTATTGGCCAGACGTGCTGTATTACTGAAGTGGAAAGACTCTTCGCCCCCTTCACATTTACAGTGGATAAAAGATATAATGTCCTGTTTGGATTTAGAAAAAATCAGATATACAGTCTGTGGCTCTGAAAACAAATTCTATAAATTATGGCGCCCGTTTCTTGATTTCTTTGAAAGACCCACGATTATAGTTTCTGAGTAGCTCATATCCCCTTTACCCCACCCCCACTTCACACACACAATTTTTCTTTGTATTTTTTTTTTAATTATTGTTTATTTAAAGGTTTTTGTGCTTTGAAGCATTTACATTTGTTGGCTTTAAGTTCTAGTTTTTCATTGTTTGGTTGAAACAAAAATGAAAATTTCTAATACTTTGTATTGTATTGTTACTTCAATTAATAATAATAAAAAGACCTTTGAAAGAAAGAACCTATGTGTAACTTAATGAACGGGTTTCCCGTTACTTTTTTGTATAACAAGACCTGTCGGGGACATATCTGAGCACTTAGCTACAGGATAAAGATCCAAATCGCTGTTTAGCCCTCCCCCCATGTATTTTTTTACCTTTGACTTATTACTCTGTTGTCATACGACAACTTTAAGTATGTGAAAATTCTCTTTTAAATTGGCAAACATCATATGTGTAACTCGTGGCAAAATTCAGTCAGGATCAAGCCATGATTTCTGTCCTGCCACTCATGTCAATGGAGACTTCCTCCAATTCAAGGTCCCATATGCGGAAGTAGAGGGGGCGTGACTTTGGCTCTCCATTGATGAGGTTTTTCTCAGCTATTATAAATGTAAAACTTTTTTGCTCATAAATTTGATTGAGATTTATTTATTTAAATCAGAGCCCAGGGCAGACACATGATGCAGACCCCATACCACCTCTGATTTGAATCTTCTGGGTTTTTTTTAATCAGCAAACACAAAAAAAATGAAGTCTGGACATGTTGAACGGGCTTCTTAGGACACTCCCCTCTGGCTTGGTGCTGAGCAACAAACAAGGTCAAATATGAAATGTCTTGTGGATCATTCAAGCTTGCATTTGATAACGAGTGCTCCCACTCAGTGAGGCCTTTTACCACTGATGACTCACTAATAAATCCATTCATTTGCATTCAAAAATCCCTGATTAGGAGGGTAAATTTAGTGTCTCTTGTGCTGTCCTTGTCACTCCATTCTGGGATTTAAATGCCTTGGCATTGTACACCCACATGGTGTCTATGCCCTCCCCCGCAGTACGTTCAGGGACCCAGGTGGGGAAGGGGAAGCGGCAGGCCACCACCTTGGCTGTGCTCGGCAGCTCCGTCTCCAACTTCAGCTCCAGCCGCTCCATCATTTGAGGGACTCCAAATATGACAACGTTGGAGTACTGAGCAAAAATGACCTTCCACAAGTCAGAGATGTGGAAGGGGGTGGAGCGGTGGACTCCTTCTCTCCAGGCCTTGCAGCGAGAATACCAAACCAGCCATGGGTTTCAATTCAATTCATTTCAATTCAGCTTTATTTATACTGCGCCACATCACAACAGAAGCCGTCTTGTGGGTTCAGCTCAAAGCCGGAGGCCTGAAAGCCATGTTTGGCTGCTGCGATCACTGTCCTTCCGTCCCTGCTGCCAGTGTCCACCAGGATCCCCGATCTGCCCCGCAGCACCACCAGGACGTTCTCCAGCTGGACAGAGGTGGCCGGGACTAATGGGAGGCGCACCTTCCTCAGGGCGGGGGCCACGAACGGTGCGGTCACTGCGTACAGGGTCACCAGGGACCCCTAAAACACCCGTGACCACCAGACCGAGCCGACTCCTGCTCCCCGCATCCTTCGGGGCTGCTTGTACCGAGTCCAGGAGCAGATCGTCCTGAGACATGATCCCAGTGCTTTTAGCCGAAGTTAGCTGAACTCCATGAATGACAGCTGAGACTAAAGCTACAAGTTTTACAAGTTAAAAAGTACACAAATATGATAAATATTATGTAGTGACACATAAACACTGATCTGCATAAAAAACTTGTTTTGTTCCAGCAGCAATGCCATGTTCAACACTGTGGGCAGCGTGGTGGTGGGGTGGTTAGCACTGCGGCAGCACAGCAACTCACCCTTGGCCGGGGGATCCTGGGTTTGATCCCAGCCCCTGACCAACAGTGATCTGTGTGGAGTTTGCATGTTCTCCCCATGTTTGCGTGGGTTTACTCTGGGATTTCTCTGGTTTCCTCCCACATGGGACAGCACGTGACGTCATCCATTCAGTAACCAGCAGGCTGCAGACAGAACACCCAGATGCTCTTCTCCTCATCTCAGGCGATTTCAACCATGTTTCACTGTCTCCCATTCTACCCACGTTCACCCAGTATGTCACATGCCACACTAGAGACAATAAAACACTGGATTTATTCTACGCAAACACTAAGGAGGCGTACACCTCATCACAACTACCCCCACTCGGGAGATCGGATCACAACTTGGTTCATCTCCGGCCGGTGTACAAACCCCTAGTGCACAGACAACCTCCGGCCATGCACACTGTGGAGTTATGGTCTGAGGAGACAATGGACACCCTAAAGGGCTGTTTTGAAGCCACCGCCTGGAAGCAGCTCTGCGATCCACATGGTGAGGACATTGATGGCCTCATTCACACCTTCACGGGCTACCTCAGCTTCTGTGTGGACAAATCCGTTCCCACCAAGACCATACGGCGTCACTCAAACAACAAACCCTGGATCAACCCTGAGATTAAAACACTTCTGAGAGAGAAGAAGAGGATCTTCAGGTCAGGGAACAGGGAGATGCTGAAGTCCGTACAGAGGGAGCTGAGGAGAAAGATCAGAGAAGGCAAGGACAGCTTCAGGAAGAAGATGGAGGACAAGCTGCAACAGAGCGACATCAGCGGGGTCTGGAGAAACCTCAAAACCATCTCGGGGCTCCAGAATACCTCCCCCCAGGCCACAGGGGGCAGGGAGTGGGCGAACAACCTGAATCTGTTTTTCAATAGATTTGACCAACCGCCCTCCCCCCTGACTGCACAACAACCACTGCTGCCTCTAAAGAAATCAAGTCCTGCTGCCCACTCCCCACTCTACCAACACCCCCCCACTCCCAACACACAGCCCCCCATCCTGACCCTGACCAGGACCCAGGTGAGGACGGAGCTGAGGAAGATCAAGGCGAGGAAGGCGCCGGGACCGGACGGCATCAGCGCAAAGCTCCTCAAGTCCTGTGCAGACCAGCTGTGTGGGATTGTGACGTATATCTTCAACATGAGCCTGAAACTGGGGAGGGTACCACAGCTGTGGAAAACATCTTGTGTGGTACCTGTACCAAAAACTTCCCACCCCAAAGACCTGAACAGCTACAGACCGGTGGCCTTGACGTCCCACTTGATGAAGACCCTGGAGAGACTGCTCCTTGCTCACCTCCGCCCCCTGGTGGAACCAGCGATGGATCCACTCCAGTTCGCCTACCAGCATGGCATTGGGGTGGAGGATGCGGTGATCTTCCTCCTTCACCGTTCTCTGTCCCACCTGGAGAAGCCCGGGAATATGGTGAGGATCATGTTCTTTGACTTCTCCAGTGCTTTCAACACCATCCAACCGATGATCCTGAAGGACAAGCTGCTGCGCGCAGGGGTGGACCAGCACCTGTCATCATGGATCCTGGACTACCTCACGAACCGGCCTCAGTTTGTGAGAACCCGGGACTGTGTGTCCGACACGATCATCAGTAGCACGGGGGCCCCCCAGGGAACGGTGCTGGCTCCCTTCCTGTTCACTCTTTATACTGCGGACTTCTCACACAACACGACACACTGCCATCTACAGAAGTTCTCTGATGACTCTGCGATCGTTGGCCTCATCTCCAATGGAGATGAAGCTGAGTACAGAGGGCTTATCCAGGACTTCGTGGACTGGTGCCATCGGAACTGCCTCCAGATCAACGCGAGGAAAACTAAGGAGCTGGTGGTGGACTGCCGCAGGCATGGGCAGCCCCTCACAGTACCAGTAAATATACAGGGAACAGACATCGAGATGGTGACATCCTATAAGTACCTGGGTATTCATCTGAACAATAAACTAGACTGGTCACACAATACTGATGCACTCTACAAGAAGGGACAGCGCAGGCTGTTCCTGCTGAGGAGACTCAGGTCTTTTGGTGTACAAGGGGCGCTGCTGAAGTCATTCTATGACACGGTGGTGGCATCAGCCATCACTTTTGGAGTGGTCTGCTGGGGCAGTGGCATTACTGCAGCCGATAGGAAGAGACTGAACAAACTGATTAAGAAAGCTAGCTCTGTCCTGGGGCAGCGCCTTGATCCGATGGAGGAGATAGGAGAGAGAAGGACGGTGGCTAAACTGTCATCTCTGCTGGAGTCCGAGTTCCACCCTATGCAGGACATACTGAATGCACTGAGGAGCTCATTTAGCAGCAGACTACATCATCCCAGGTGCACAACCGAGAGGTTTCGTAGGTCCTTCCTACCAACGGCTGTCAGACTGTACAACCTAAGCAGGGCTGCTCGCAGAGATAGCAAAAAAGACGTAACAAACTAATAGTTTTTTGAATGCAGAAGATGCAATAGACTTACACAGTGGTCCTCTCCGGCATACAACTAGGAGCATGCCGGTCGCTATGGAGGGTGAGAGTGTGTATGGGCACATAATCATACCATGCAGGATAGCTGGGTAGACGGTTATGCTGTTTCATTCCATCTAGCGGCAATGCTCTGCACTGTGTGTGTTTATATATTTGCATATTTGTTCCGTCTAGCTGCAATGCTCCGTACTGTGGGTGTTTATATATTTATATATCTACATGTTATTCCATCTAGCTACATTGCTCCGCACTGTGTGTGTTTATATACTTGCATATTTATTCCACCTAGCTGCAATGCTCCGTACTGTGGGTGTTTATATATTTACATATTTATTCCATCTAGCTACAATGCTCTGCACTGTGTGTTCATATATTCATATATTATTCCATCCAGCTACAATGCTCTGCACTGTGTGTCTGTGTGTGTGTGTATATATATATATTTTATAGTAATACGTACATATGTTTATTAGCTGCTCTTGCTTGCTTGTTTTTTTTTCTTGCCTTCTGATTGTTGCTCTGAGTGTTGCTATCCCTGTGCTGTTGCAATCCTGGAATTTCCCCGTTGTGGGACTAATAAAGGCTTATCTTATCTTATCTTATCTTATCTTATCCCAAACACATGCAAGTTAGGTTCATTGGCATCAACTGGGGATTCTAAATTGTCCTTAAGTATGACTGTGAGAGTCAATGGTTGTCTGTCTCTCTGTGTTGGCCCTGCGATGGACTGGCGATCTGTCCAGGGTGTACCCTGTCTCTCGCCCAAAGATGCTGGGATAGGCTCCAGCCCCCCCGTGACCCGAAAAAGATTAAGCGGAAGAAGATGGCTGGATGGATGAAAATAAACTTTTTTTTTTTTATCACCATCAGTTAGCGTGCCTTTGAGCCAGGTTGTGACAGCTGTGATCTGATGTTCCTGACGTGTCACATCAGCTGTTTTAGGCATGACTGACCTGACAGATTTGACAGCTCTGCCAGGTCAGTCACGCCCCCCGCTGTGGTCTTTGGAGGGGAGAATCATCTGGGTTGAACAGAGATGATCTCTCGCACACCTAGGATTCATGGATCGGGAGGCTATGGCAGTTTGGCATGACTGTGCTATGGAGAAGTTAGACTATTGTTGCACACAAGTATTAATTTTGGCAACACGCTAAGCATTAGTTGGTTTAAGTTATTTATAAGTTATGGAAATATTCTATATAGGTCACTAATAAATTATATACTGTATATGTCCAACTCGTTATGGATATGGGATGCATACGGCCAAAAGTGAAAATTTAGGTGCATGCCAGCATTTTCGACCAATTTTTATACGTTTGACAAACGTTTCCTAAATCGTCAAGGTGTGACAGGACCTTTAGCAAACAGGTGTGGTTAGGCTTCATTTGCAAGCTAACTGAGGAATAGGCAAGGGTGACTGAATTGCTGAGGGTTTACTTCACCAATACTACAATATTAACTAAAGTATGTTCATTATTATATACCTTCTTCTTTTAATAATAATAATAATGCATCAGATTTATATAGCGCTTTTTCAGACACTCAATTCAATTCAACTTTATTTATATAGCACCATTTCACAACAACAGTCATCTCATAGCACTTTCAACTGTAGGGGAAACCCCCACAATTGCAGAAAGATCCCAGCAATCAGGCGATCCCCTGTGACCAAGCGCTTGGCGACGGTGGAGAGGAAAAACTCCCTTTTAACAGGAAGAAACCTCCAGCAGAACCAGGCTCAGGGAGGGGCAGTCATCTGCTGCGACTGGCTGGGGGGTGAGGGGATAGAGAAGCTGAAAAGAACAGCTGGAACAACAGCTGGGACTGTAAACATCACGTCACGTTGTGTCGCGTCAAAGCGTTATCCTGTCCACTTTTGTTTGTTTTTATTAACTTCATTTTTAATTCTTTATCTCTTTTTACTAATATTAGCTTTTTTTCTAGTGTTAGTTTAGTGTTGGCCTAGCAGAAAGCCCGACTGGCACACAGGTGAATCAGACCCCGGGGCAGGGCTGCTTTCATCAGGCTTGGCTAACCTGTTTTTAGCTGCTTTTAGCTAGTTAGCTATCCACTTCTCGTCAGACGTCATGACTCTATGCCCGATGTGTGTCAGCTGTTTGTCCCTCCTTAAGAAGGTTTCTGAGTTGGAAGTGAGACTCTCCAACCTCTATAAGATTCGGGAGGCTGAAGACTACCTAGACCAGGAGTGCTCATTACGTCGATCGCGATCTACTGGTCGATCGCGGAGGTAGTACTGGTCGATCGCAGTTTGTATGACTGTTGACTGATTTCTGTACCTTTATCTTGTTCTCAATAAAGTTTGGAAAAAAAACAAAAAAAACTGGTCGATCGCAGCGTGACATTAAAAAAAATATTTGTCAGCCTATCAAACATCCCGTCACTTGATTGACATACAGGGCAACCATTCAGATGACAACTGAATTTTGACCTTTAGGCCACCGCTCATGCGTAAACAACGGCGCTAAGCGCAGGAAAACTTACAAGCTAGTCAGCGAATTACCTCAGATTTTAAGCCCTTGCTAAAACATATGGTGATCAAAATGAGTCGGACTGTTCATGGAAAATACGGCATCGACTTTCCGCCGAAAAGCCAGCTGAGAAAGAGAAAGGTGGAGGAACTAAAATCCCAGTTGTCCGGACAGCAGTCATTTTACACTCAACAAACTTCAAAAGCGCAAGCCGCCACCGAAGCATTGTTCCGGGTGAGTCACGCCATCGTTAAAAACAATAAGTCCTTCCAAGATGGAGAGATGGTAAAAGAAGCATTCATTGAAGCAGCTGACTCATTTTAATTTTAATTTAATTAAAATTAAAATGATTATTTAATTTAATTAAAATTAAAATTAAAAAAATTTAATTTAATTTTAATTTTAATGATATGTTTTGCATTTTTGTAGTGGGTAGATCATTTTGACTTGGTTGTTTTATAAGTAGCTCGCATGCTGAAAAAGTGTGAGCACCCCTGACCTAGACACTATAATTCTTGGGAAAACATCGGCCCCGGCAACTGTCTCTCAGCTAGCAGAGATGGCTACTTACCTGGGTGAATTCAGCACATCGCCATCCACTTCCACCCCTGCTCTGGTCTCTTCAGCTGTCCAGGACCCCAGCAATAAACCCTGGACCTTGGTTGAACCAACTAGCCAGCATCGGCAGTTGACTAGACACGGTCGTGCTTCCTCTCTCCCCTTGCTACTGGAAAACAGATTCGACATCCTTTCCCTGGAAGATTTTCCCCACCTGGAAGTCGATCATCCTCCCATGGCCGCCCCTTCTCCTCCTCCTCCTCCTCCAGCAGCGGCCCAAACCCGCAAGCCCCGGATTAAAACCATTTTAGGTGTGCCAAACTATACACCAGCTTCAAAAAGAAGGGAGCGCATCACCCCGCTATCACAACAACATCATCGGCAAAATTATCCCCCATTTCAGAAACCACCGGCAAGGCCCCCCCCAGATGACGTTGGTAGTTGGTGACTCAATTATGAGGAACGTCAGAAGCAGGTACTGTGTCACAAATTTTTTTTCCTGGGGCTAAAGTGTCAGACATCGGGGCTCTTATCCCTGACCTGTTAAATGAATACCCCCACGCTAAAACTGTCATTGTGCATGTTGGCTGCAACAACATCCCAGATGAAGTGTCGGAAATTTTAAAGAGTGACTTCAAGAGCCTTCTGTCCACTCTTATGAACTGTAGCAGACGTGTATTTATTTCTGGGCTCCTGGCCCCTTTTAGACGAGGTTGCAATTATTTTAGCAGAACTCTCAGTCTTAATACCTGGTTGTGTTCTACATGTCCTACTTTTAACATTGGTTTTGTAGACAATTTCAACCTGTTTTGGAACCACCCATTGTTTATGAGGCCAGATGGCATCCATCCAAATAGACTTGGTGCATGTGTTTTAAGGGACAATCTGTTCTATTCCATTCAGCATTTTTTAGTACAGTGACTAAATTTTGGTGCATTAACTCACCCTGAAGTTCCTGGGTCTGCCAACCAGCCCTTTTTTGTTCCCACTTCTCATATTAATCCTTTTAATCCAAATAATCCTCACTGTTTAGATCAGCCTTCAGTTTATAACACCATAGAGATTGTGTCTGTCTCCCGTTACCCAAAATATTATAACCTAAGACAAATTCAGCATAACTTGATAAACACATGCCTTTCTGCAGCTCCTCCTCATCCGCCACCGCTCAACCTAGCCCCTGTCTTCCCCCTCAGAGAACCTTTGTCTACTCCCCCCACAGTTAATAAAAATACAATGTATAAACATCCTAAAGTGATTAGTTGGTAAAACTCAAATTAAACATCACGTCTCTAAATTTAATGATTTGGCCTCTCTTCTTCCTCCTCATAATTTAAAAATTAAATGTGGTTTGTTAAATATTAGGTCTCTAACTCCCAAGTCTCTACTAGTTCATGATCTATTAATTGATCATCAGATTGATTTAATATCCCTTACAGAGACTTGGCTAGGGCAAGATGATTATGTTGGTTTAATAATAGATGGAGAGCTTGCTCCTTCCATAATTGATAGCATGGTAGTGTTACAGCCTCTCTGCATCAGACTCTAGACTTGGTGGCCCCTTTAAAAAAGAAAAAAAGTCTAATCAGAGATTTTTAACCCCTTGGTTTAACACAGAAACTCGTAGCTTAAAACAGAAGACTCGTCAATTAGAAAGAAAATGGTGCTCCACTGATTTAGATGAATTCTATTTAGCGTAGAGAAATCATCTCCTAATTTATAAAAAATCTCTTAGAAAAGCTAGAACAAGTTACTACTCTGCATTAATAGAAGAGAACAAGAATAATCCCAGGTTTCTTTTCAACACTGTAGTCAGGCTGACAAAGAGTCAGGACTCTGTCAATCCTAGCATTCCCTTAGAGCTTACTAGTCAAGACTTTTGAACTTTTTCAATCATAAAATTTTATCTATTAGAGATAAAATCAATTAGATTATTCCCACCGTAAACGTAAGTACAGCAAATACTACTACTCCTTCGATTTATATCTGTTTGGATCAGTTTACTCCAATTGACCTTTTAGAGTTACTGTAGATAAAATAATTTCCTCATCCAAGTCTTCAGCTTGTCTTTTAGACCCTATTCCTACCAGCTTATTTAAAAAAAAGTCTTCTCATTTATTGGTAGCCGTATTCTTCAAATAATCAATTCTTCTTTAACCTTAGGTCATGTACCGCAGGCTTTTAAAATTGCTGTAATTAAACCCTTACTTAAAAAGCCAACGCTTGATCCAGGAGTTTTAGCTAACTATCGAATAATCTCTAATCTGCCTTTCATTTCAAAAATCTTAGAAAGAGTTGTTGCTACGCAATTATTTGACCACTTGCAGGGAAATGGTTTATTTGAAGAGTTTCAATCTGGGTTCAGAATTCATCATAGTACTGAAACAGCCTTAGTAAAGGTCACTAATGACCTTCTTATCGCATCTGATAATGGACTTGTTTCTGTACTTGTCCTTTTAGACCTTAGTGCAGCCTTTGATAGTATTGATCATGATTTTCTACATGATAGATTAGAACACTTTGTTGGACTAAATGGTACTTCACTGTAGTGGTTTAGATCTTATTTGTCCGATAGACTTCAGTTTGTTCATATCAATAATGAGTTTTCTTCCAACTCTAAGCTCAGTCATGGAGTTCCACAGGGATCTGTGTTAGGCCCTACTCTTTTTAGTTTATATACGCTTCCGTTAGGCAATATCATTAGAAAGCACGGTATACAAACCCAGATAAGACTGAAGTCATCCTTGTTGGTCCCAAAAACATAGGAAATACCTTTCCAAATCAAACTCTTAATTTGGATGCGGCTACTCTTACTCTGAATAGTTCTGTGAGGAACCTTGGAGTTATTTTTGATCAAGATCTGTTTTTTAATTCACATATTAAATTTGTTTCTAAGACTGCCTTCTATCATTTGCGCAATATTGGCAAGATTAGGAGCATTTTGTCTCAGAGTGGTGCCGAGAAATTGATCCATGCTTTTGTTAGCTCTAGATTAGATTATTGTAACTCGTTATTATCAGGTTGTCCTAAAATATCTTTAAAAAGTCTTCAGTTGATCCAAAATGCTGCAGCAAGAGTTTTAACAGGTACTAGAAAGAGAGATCATATCTCTCCAGTTCTGGCCTCCCTTCATTGGCTTCCCATAGAGTTTAGAATTAAGTTTAAAATCCTTCTTCTCACTTACAAAGCTCTAAACAGTAAGGCCCCTTTTTATTTAAAAGATCTGATACTTCCCTATTATCCTAACAGAGCACTACGCTCCCAAAATGCTGGATTACTTGTAATACCTAGAATCTCCAAAAGTACAATGGGAGGCAGAGCCTTCTGCTATCAAGCTCCTCTCCTGTGGAACCAGTTACCAATTTGGGTTTGGGAGTCAGACTCGATCTTTGTTTTTAAGAATAGGGGAAAAACCTTCCTCTTCAATATAGCCTACGATTAGAAAACAATCCTGTCTTTTAACCCTCCCTTTGTTTTGCTGTTAATAGATTTAGACTGCTGGGTGACCTCCAATAATGTACTCAGCTTCTCTCTGTTAATGTTTGCTCTCTACATGTCTGTTCTTTTCATCTTCTCTGTCCCCTCACCCCCCAGCCAGTTGCAGCAGATGACTGCCCCTCCCTGAGCCTGGTTCTGCTGGAGGTTTCTTCCTGTTTAAAGGGAGTTTTTCCTTTCCACCGTCGCCCACAGGGGATCGCCTGATTGCTGGGGTCTTTCTGCAATTGTGGGGTTTCCCCTACATTTGAAAGTGCTATAAGATGACTTTTGTTGTGATATGGCACTATATAAATAAAGTTGAATTGAATTGAATTGAACAGACATGTAGAGAGCAAACAGCACGATGGGGACTCAATCTATGGGAGAGAACAAACAGATGTTAATGACCAGCAAAAAATAAAAAAATTCATTGAGAGTGAAGAAAGGAGTGAAGCCCAGTGCATTATTGGAGGTCCCCCAGCTGTCTAAACCTAATAGCAGCATAACTAAGGGAGGGCTCAGAAACACATGATCCCTCCCTAATTGTAGGCTATATCAAAAAGGAAGGTTTTAACCCTATTCTTAAAAACAGAGATTGAGTCTGTCTCCCGAATCCAGATTGGCAGCTGGTTACACAAGAGAGGAGCTTGATAACTGAAGGCTCTGCCTCCTATTGTCCTTTTGGAGATTCGAGGTATTACAAGTAATCCAGCATTTTGGGAGCGTAGTGCTCTGTTAGGATAATACGGTAGTATCAGATCTTTTAAATAAAAAGGGGCCTGATTGTTTAGAGCTTTGAAAGTGAGAAGAAGGATTTTAAACTTAATTCTAAACTCTATGGGAAGCCAATGAAGGGAGGCCAGAACCAGAGAGATATGATCTCTCTTTCTAGTACCTGTTAAAACTCTTGCTGCAGCATTTTGGATCAACTGAAGACTTTTTAGAGACACTCAATGCATACATTATTCATTCACTCCACAGACAATGGTAGTGGTAAGCTACTACTGTAGCCACAGCTGCCCTGGGGCAGACTGATGGAAACGTGGCTGCCAATCTGCGCCAACGACCTCTCTGACCACTACCGGACATTTATACACATTCATACCCAGTGCCATGGACACTGGAGGCAAGGGGGGGTAAAGTGTCTTGCCCAGGGACACAATGGCAGGAAAACTGGGTTGAGCGGGATTCGAACCGCTAACCCTCCAGTTATTATATATATAGCAATATAATAGCAATATAATAGCAATATACTGTATAGCAATATAAGCTGCGGCTTCAGCCATCACCCATTTCGGATAACTCACGTGGAATTGTTTAGTAGAAGGAGTCTTTGTCTAATTTGACCTTGTTGTTATATTATACAGTTTCTTTTAACCTGTACTGTATTATCCGAAATAAATTCATTCATTCATTCATTCATTCATTCATTCATTCATTAGATGATCTGCTCTACCTCTTGAATCACTGCTGCCCACTTTTCTTCTTCTTCTTTTGGCTGCTCCCTTTAGGAGTCTCCACAGTGGATCATCTATCTCCATCTCACCCTGTCTCATGCATCTTCTTCTGTAACACCAACCCTCTCCATGTTCTCCTTCACTACATCCATGAATCTTCTCTGTGGTCTTCCTCTTTTCCTCCTGCCTGGCAGCTCCATCTTCAACATTCTTTGTTCAATATCTCCACTATCCCTCCTCTGCACATGTCCAAACCATCTCAGCCTAGCCTCTCTTACTTTGTCTCCAAACCGCTCAACCTGAGCTGTCCCTCTGATATACTCATTTCTAATCTCGTCCCTCCTAGTCACTCCCAATGAAAATCTTAGCATCTTCAACTCTGCCACCTCCAGCTCCATTTTGTTTTTTTTGTCAGCACCGCCATCTCCAAACCATACATCTTTGCAGGTCTCAGTAACATCTTGTAAATTTTCCCTTTCACTCTTGCTGCTACGCTGCTGTCACAAATCACCCCTGACTCTTGTCTCCACCCACTCCACCCTGCCCGCACTCTCTTCTTCACCTCTCTTGTGCATTTTCCATTGCTTTGTATGGTTGACCCTAGGTATTTAAACTCATCTACTTTCACTACCTCTGCGCCTTCCATCTTCGCCATTGCACCTGCCTCCCTCTCATTCACACTCATGTATTCTGTCTTGCTTCTACTGACTTTCATTCCTCTTCTCTCCAGAGCATACCTCCACCTCTCCAGGTCCTCTTCCACCTGCTCCCTACTCGCACTACAGCTCACAATGATGTCTGCAAACATGGCAAACAAGAAGGCGCTCAGAGCCGATCCCTGATGTAACCCCACCCTCACCTTGAATCCATCTGTCACTCCTACAGCACACATCACCACTGTCTTGCTGTCCTCATACATGTCCTGCACCATCCTCACATATTTCTCTGCCACTCCTGACGTTCTCATACAGTACCACACTTCCTCTCTTGGCACCCTGTCATCTGCTTTCTCTAGATCCACAAAGACTCAGTGCAACTCCTTCTGACCGTCTCTATACTTCTCCATCAGCACTCTTAGAGCAAACATTGCATATGTAGTACTCTTTCTTGGCATGAAACCATACTGCTGCTCACTGATTGTCACCTCTCCTCTTAACCTGGCTTCAACAACTCTTTCCCATATCTTCATAGTGTGGCTGATCAATTTTATGCCTCTGTAGTTACTACAGCTCTGAGCCTCACCTTTGTTCTTGAAAATTTGTACCAACACACTTCTCCACTCCTCAGGCATCCTCTCACTCTTCAAGATTGTGTTAAACACTCTGGTTAAAAAGTCCACTACCATCTCTCCTAAACATCTCCATACCTCCACAGGTATGTCATCTGGACCAACTGCCTTTCCATTCTTCATCCTCTTCAAAACTGCCCTCACTTCAGACTTGCTGACCCTTGGGACTTCCTTGTTCACCGTCTTTCCTTCATCCATCCTCCACGAATAAATACAGGGCACACCTTGATCCGACTGTGGGGGGGGGATGTTTGTTTTGTTCCCAAGTTGAGACCCTCGACCATTTGTTTGTCCATTGTTTTCGTTTATCTGGACTTTTTGACATTTTGCGCGGGTGGTTTCGGGCTTTGGGTGAACGATTCTCTTTTGGTCTGTTCATTTACGGTCCGAAGTACAAAGTGGCAAGGAAGGCTTCCCACACTTTGATGAACTTCCTATCTGGGACTGCTAAGCTTGCCATCTGGCTGACGAGGAAAAATCGGGCAAGCAATGCTGGCAATGTGGATCCTGTGTCCGCTTTCAAGGTCTTGTTGACAGTCAGACTCCGGGTAGAGTTCTCTTACTATCAAATGGTAGACAATCTGGAGGCGTTCATCAATGGATGGGCTGTAGGGAATGTTTTGTGTTCAGTGGGTCAGGGGGATGAATTATGTTTGCACTTTTGAGATGTGACACACTTGGAAAACTGATATTGGTCTTTGTGCAATTTGGAAATGTGCAATAAAGCCTTTTTTAAAGGTCAAAGTCTCTCTCTCTCTCTCTCTCTCTCTCTCATGATGGACAGCTTTTTTTGGGGCGTTTTTTGGGGGATTAATTTTCTGTGTAATATAGCATGACATAGAAATTGTATTGACTGATGGACAAATGTGTTTATTAAAGATCTTTTAAAAATCAATCTCTCTCTCTCTCTCTCTCTCTCTCTCTTAATACTGGGTCTATTGAGGCAAAATGCAGTACAAACACGAGTTTGTACTCACTGGACGAAATCAGTGCTTTTCTGGATGAAACCTATAACAAAGCCATTAGGGTCGCCGACTACTTCAGTGACACTGATAAATTCATTAAGTCTGTGGATGTGCTAAGAAGGCAGGTTGGTCTGGACCTCCTGGATGAAAGGAAACGTTATTGCCTCAAGAAACACCTGACAGCCCTGCGTAAAGCAGCAGGGGGAACGCCGGTCAAGCGTGCCCGACAGGAGGAATGAATGGCGGTCGTTCCTCTGCCTGTTTCACACATTTTTGGGATATTGTTTGAACAGACTTGTATATGACATTTAATTGACTGTAATTGACTGTCACAGAACTGGATCTTTGACTAGGTGGGCTGCAAGAAATGCTCTGTGTGGTGTGGGGGGGGGACATTTCAGTTTGCACTTTTTCCAATGTGACACACTTGGTGGAATGATGTTGGTGTGCTTACTTTTTTTTGAAGTGTGCAATAAAGGCTTATTTTAAAGGTCAAAGGTCTCTCTCTCTCTCTCTCTCTCTCTCTCTCGTGCGCATGCGTGGGCGTTTGTGGGAGCAGGGGTGTGGAGTGGTGTCGAGTGAGTACTTTAAACTTTGTATTTTCTAACTTTTTCTCTATCTTGTGTGTTTGAGGTGTGTGTGTTTAATATAGTGGGTTGAGTGTGTGTGTGCTGGGGTGTGAGTGTTGGAGTGAGTGTGTTGGGGAACGGTAGCTTCTGCTGCCGGTTTTTCCCGGCCGGCATCATGCCGGTGATTGATGGTGGTGTGGAGTTTGAGCGCTTAACCCGGCGTCATGGTGTGAGAATCCTCCCGACAGTTCCCTGTTCTGTGGAGGAGGCCAGCCTCGCTGTAGGACAGGTGGTTGGGCATGGCAGCATAAAATCAGCATCGAGGATGAACAGCGCAATTGTGATCTTTCTGGATTCGACTGAGAAAGCTGATCAGGTGGTGGCACAGGGAGTGGTCATAGGTGACACTTTTACTCCCGTTTTACCGCTGGCGAATCCGTCTAGGAGGATCACCATCTCAAACGCTCCTCCTTTCGTTAAAAATGATCAGCTGATTAGAGAGTTGTCCCGTTTTGGCCAGGTTGTGTCCCCTATCAGAATGGTCTCTCTGGGTAGTAAATCACCCCTGCTGAAGCATGTTGTATGTCATAGGAGGCAGTGTTTCATGGTGTTGAAAGACAGCTCTGCTGAACTGAACGCGTCTTTTAATTTCAGGATTGACGGCTTTAGCTACTTGGTGTTTGCAACATCTGAAACCATGAAGTGTTTTGCGTGTGGCGCAGAAGGCCATCTTATTAGGTCATGTCCTGAAAAGGCGAACACAAAGAGCACTGGCGGTAAGAAAGGTGACGCCGCTGTTTCTGGTGGTAGTAGTAGTAGTAGATTAGTTTATTTGACAGGGACAGTGCAATAAACATAGACAATTCCGGAGGGTAGCGCTACATGTGGTGCGGCGGATGCCGCTGCGGCGCCCGCTTCTGCTGGGGCGTCCGCTTCTACTTCTGCGGGGGCGTCCGCGTCCGCTTGTGCTGGGGCGGCCGCGGCCGCCTCTGCTGGGGTGGCCGCGGCGGGCGCGGTAGTTGTCCCCCCAAACAGTGATGGTGGGGAATTTCTGTCTGGCGGCAGCTCTGATCATTGTGACGAGCCTGTCGCCCGGGGTAAACAGGTGGAGGGTGTAAGTAAAAGTGCAGTTAAACGAAGGAACGTGAATGAACAGACTTTGCAGGCGGGGGAGGAGCGGTTTGAGGCTGTAGCGGACACACAGAGCAAACACTGCATGACAAACGTTGCGTTTCATGAAGAAATGCAGGAATGTAGTTTTGTTGAAGAGGATCCTTTTAAAGCTGCACAAAAAAGGAAAAGTGCGGAAAACTTGCAGAGCTCTGCTAAATCTAGTAGGGTTGGGAATTTAGATTTACTGAATGAGAGCGCTTCTGACGAAAGTGGAGATGAGTCTGAACTGATGCAGACGCAGACGCAGGAGGAGCAAAGCTCCTATTGTTTTACTAAAATTAGGCAATTTCTCCAGGTGACTAAGGGGAGCAGAGCTGTGAAAGTGGAAAATTACTTTCCAGATCTGGAGTTATTCGTGGCATCAGCTCGCAAATTTATGAAACTGAATGATGGGAATGAGACTTTCACTGATCAGGAAATTTATCGTTTAAAGAAACTGGTTGCTAAACTGAAATTGCAAATTACTAACAGTCATGTTGTCTCTTAGTTTGTTTCTTCCCTTTTATGCTATGTGTGTGTTTTTTTACTGTACCCTATTTTTATCCTTTTTAATGCCCCACCTTAGAATTGGCACTCTCAATATTAATGGGGCCAGGGATGATGTAAAAAGGGCCTCTTTATACAAGCTTTTTAATTTAAAGAAACTTGACGTGCTGATGGTCCAGGAGACTCACAGCACTGTGGACATTGAGAGCCATTGGAGAAAAGAGTGGGATGGCTGCATTTTTTTTTTTTTTTAGCCACAAATCCAGTAGCAGTGGGGGGGTGGCTGTACTTTTCTCTAGGGGTTGTGTGCCTGTCTCTTATGAGGTAGAAGAGGTGGTGAGAGGTCATTTCCTCTTATTAAAGGTACAGTTTGAAAACGTGAACTTCGTTTTTATAAACGTGTATGTGCCAACACAGAGAGCAGAGAGGATCAGGGTCTTTGACGTGCTTTCGGATACGGTTAAGTCCTGTGATCCAAATAGTTTTTTATTTCTGGGGGGTGATTTTAACTGTACATTAAACCACAGACTAGACAGGAACCATCAGGAGCCTCACCCTGCTTCTGCCAATAGGCTGAGAGAACTGGTGAAAACACATGAAATGGCCGATGTGTGGAGATCACATCATGGGGACCAGAGGCAGTACACCTGGAGCCATGTCAAAGATAACCTTTTATCTATGGCTAGGTTAGACCGTTTTTATGGTTTTAAACATCAAATGAGTGTTTTTAAAAATAGTTGTATCTGTCCTGTTGGTTTCACTGATCACTGCCTGCTGTTTTGTTCTGTGTTTATTGAAAATGTAAAGTGTAAGAGTGCTTTTTGGCATTTTAACAATACACTTTTAAATGATGTGTTTTTTAAAGAGGTTTTTCATGATGTTTGGAAGTCACACAGGGAACAAAAACCCTCTTTTAGTTCTCTCCAATTGTGGTGGGATTTTGGTAAGGCCCAGATAAAACAACTCTGCCAACAGTACACTCAAAATGTCACTCGTAGCTTGACCCAATCCTTGAAAGTTCTGGAGACTGAGGTGGTAGAACTAGAGGAGTTGCTCAGTTCTACAGGAAAACAGGAGCACTTAGAGGCTCTCAAGTCAAAAAGGTCAGCCTTGGCTAGCTTGCTAGGGGTCACCGCACAGGGTGCTCTGGTCCGCTCACGCTACATGGATGTAGCTCTGATGGACTCGCCCTCCCAGTACTTTTTTGGACTGGAGGGGAAAAATGGACAGAGAAAGCTCATTCACTCCTTGTTGGGCGATGACGGGAGAACAATCTCCACAGCAGCAGAGATCAGGAAACACGCTGCTAGCTTTTACAGTAAATTGTTTAGAGCAGAGTGGAGGGAGGACACGTCACTGGGCCAGGTTTTCCTTGATGGTCTTCCAGTGCTCTCAGAGGACCTTGTTGCTGGCTTGGATGCTCCACTGTCTCTGTCTGAGCTGCATACGGCGCTAATGAGCCTCCAGAATGGAAAATCACCAGGCATAGATGGTCTCTCTGTGGACTTTTTTAAGGAATTCTGGCCCCTGCTTGGTCCAGACCTGCTGGAGGTTCTCCAAGATAGCTTGGAAAGGGGGACCCTACCCACGACCTGCAGGAGGGCCATCATCACACTGTTGCCGAAAAAGGGGGACCTCCAGAGCCTAAAGAACTGGAGGCCAGTCTCTCTGCTCTGCACAGACTACAAGATTCTCTCAAAAGCTCTGGCCCGAAGACTGAGAAAGGTGATGAGCGAGCTCATTCATGTAGACCAGACTTACTGTGTGCCTGGCAGGCTGATTAGTGACAACGTCACTTTAATTCGGGATATTTTGGAGGTCTCTGGTTCATTGGCGGTAGAAACTGGTTTGATTTCAATTGACCAGGAAAAGGCGTTTGATCGGGTTGAACACCAATATTTATGGACAGTTTTAACAGCTTTTGGGTTCAGCCCAGGCTTCATAGCCAGGATACGGGTCTTGTACAGTGACATTGAGAGTGTGCTGAAGATAAATGGGGGCCTGTCTGCCCCTTTAAAAGTCCAGAGGGGGGTTCGGCAGGGCTGCCCTCTCTCAGGGATGCTGTACTCCCTCGCCATAGAGCCTTTGCTTCACTGCCTGAGAAGGGATCTATCAGGAGTTACTTTTCCTGGCTGTGACACCACGTTCAAGCTGTCGGCCTATGCAGATGATGTAGTCATTCTGCTAAACAAGCAGAGTGACATTGACGTTCTGGTTAGGAGTGTCAATCTTTTTGGCCAACTTTCCTCTGCAAAGATAAACTGGGGAAAAAGCGAGGCTCTGATGGTGGGGGAGAAACTAGAAAATCAGCTTACGCTGCCGGGTGGGTTGATTTGGAAAAAAGGAGGTTTTAAGTATCTTGGTGTCTTTATTGGAAATCAGCAGTTTGAGCAAAAAAATTGGGATGAGGTCATAGAGAAGATTAACGGGAGACTAAACAAGTGTAAGTGGCTAATGCCAAGAATATCTTTTAGAGGAAGAGTGCTCATTTTAAATAATCTTGTTTCCTCATCCCTGTGGCACCGCCTCATGTGCATGGACCCCCCTGCTGGTTTGTTGTCCAAAATTCAGTCTGTTTTGGTGGACTTTTTTTGGGGGGGGTGGACTCCACTGGGTTCCTCAAGCCCTGTTATTTCTTCCCAAAGAGGAGGGGGGGGCAAGGAGTGATTCATTTAGCTAGTAGAGGTGCTGCTTTTAGACTGACTTTCATACAGAGACTGCTGACGGGCCCCCAGGACCTGGTATGGAGGCCTTTGGCCTGTGTTATTTTACAGAGAGTCCTTGGGCTTGGGCTAGACCTCCCTGTGTTTTTAATGGTTTTTAAGAACTCTAATGCACTGTCTTTACCCAGTTTTTACCGCAGTCTCTTTTCAGTGTGGACTCTTTTTAAAAAACAAAGAGGGCCATGCGATTCCCTCTACTGGTTGTTGAGGGAGCCGCTGGTTTTTGGTGGTCGCCTTGGTGTCCTGCCGGGAGTTGGAAGGACCTTCCTTGATAGGCTGTGTTCCAGGAACATTCTCACTCTGAAGCAAGTGGTGGAACTGGCTGGTCCTGGCCTCAACAACGCCTCAGCTTTAGCAGCTCATCTTGGTGTCAGGTCGAATCGTTTCATCGATGGTCTTCTTGCACACTGGAAACAGGAGCTTCATGGACTTGAGCACTCCCTACTCTTGGACTTTAGCAATGGCACGCTGCAGCCAGAAAGCACTGACCCCTTTCCCTCTCTCACGCTCTATATGGACTTTGACGTCGCTCCTTGCTCCTTACTGGCATTCCGTGCTCCCACTGGTGTGGACTTTGGAGGAGCCAGTGGTAAGGCACTCTACAGACTGGTGGTGATGGCACTCAACAAGGACCGATTGAACACCTGTGTGGACACTCCTTGGAGAGCCTATTTTAAACTAGGAAAAGGGCATCGGCCTGCCTGGAGGGCTCTTTACAAAGCCCCTCTCCCTAAGAGGCATGGAGACTTACAGTGGAGGGTCCTGCATGGTATTATAGCAGTCAATGCTTTTGTTTCTGTGATTAACAGCAGTGTCAGTGATCAGTGTGTTTTTTGTTCCTCTAGGGAGACTGTTTTTCATTGTTTTATTGAATGTCAGCGCCTGAGTGGCCTCTTTGAACTTCTCACAAAACTTTTTCATATTTTTAAGGAAGTTTTCTCTAAGCAGGTTTTCATTTGTGGTTTTATGTACAATCGTCGTTTTAAGCAGAAGTGTCAACTACTGAACTTTGTTTTAGGACAGGCAAAGTTGGCTATCTATGTAAGCCGGAGAAGAAAACTTGAAAATGTTGAGAATGATGTTGATGTCAAAATTTTATTTGTGAGGCTACTTAAAGCCAGAATCAGGCTGGATTTTCAGTTTTTTATGGGGAATGGGGATGTGGAAGGTTTCAGGACCCTCTGGTCCCTGGAAAATGTCCTCTGTTCAGTTCATGATGGACAGCTTTTTTTGGGGCGTTTTTTGGGGGATTAATTTTCTGTGTAACATAGCATGATATAGAAATTGTATTGACTGATGGACAAGTGTGTTTATTAAAGATCTTTTAAAAATCAAAATCTCTCTCTCTCTCTCTCTCTCTCTCTCTCTCTCTCTCTCTCTCTCTCTCTCTCTCTCTCTCTCTCTCTCTCCCTATTGAGAAACGGACAGCAGATCTCCAGTGGAGGATTGTGCATGGGGCAATAGCTACAAATAAATACAGAGCACGCCTGGATCCAACTGTGGGGAGGGAATGTTTTTGTTCCCAAGTTGAGACCCTGGAGCATTTGTTTGTTCAATGTTTTCGTTTATCTGGCCTTTTTGATCTTTTGCGGGAGTGGTTTCAGGCTTTGGGTGAACGTTTCTCTTTTGGTTTGTTCATTTACTGTCCAAAGTATAAAGTGGCAAGCAAGTCTGCCCACACTTTGATGAACTTCCTATCTGGTACTGCTAAACTTGCCATCTGGCTGACAAGGAAAAATTGGACTACCAACGCTGGCAATGTGGATCCTGTGTCTGCTTTCAAGGCCTTGTTGAAAGTCAGACTCCAGGTGGAGTTCTCTTACTACCAAATGGTGGACGATTTGGAGGCATTCACCAATAGATGGACTGTAGGGAACGTTTTGTGTTCTGTGGGTCAGGGGGATGAGTTGTGCTTGCACTTTTGAGATGTGACACACTTGGGGCCGTGATATTGGTGTTCTTGCATTTTTGAATTGTACAATAAAGCCTTTTTTTAAAAGTCAAAAGTCTCTCTCTCTCTCTCACTGGCCCGGGAGAACCAAGCAGTCAGCTGAGTGGTGCTGACGAGGAAATGGAATCTGAGAACGACACTGTGTCTAATGCTGAGTCTATTGAGGCAAAATGCAGTACAAACACGAGTTTGTATTCACTGGAAGAAATAAATGCATTTCTGGATGAAACCTATAACAAAGCCATTAGGGTCGCCGACTACTTCAGTGACACTGATAAATTCATTAAGTCTGTGGATGTGCTAAGAAGGCAGGTTGGTCTTGACCTCCTGGATGAAAGGAAGCGTTATCGCCTCAAGAAACACCTGACAGCCCTGCTTAAAGCAGCAGGGGGGAACGCCGGTCAAGCGCGCCCGACAGGAGGAATGAATGGCGGTCGTTCCTCTGCCTGTTTTACCCATTTTTGGGATATTGTTTGAACAGACTGGTATATGACATTTAATTGACTGTAACTGACTGTCACAGAACTGGATCTTTGAATAGGTGGACTGCAGGGACTGCTCTGTGTTGTGTGGGGGGGAACATTTCAGTT
This sequence comes from Pholidichthys leucotaenia, assembly GCA_020510985.1. Classification (NCBI taxonomy): domain Eukaryota; kingdom Metazoa; phylum Chordata; class Actinopteri; order Cichliformes; family Pholidichthyidae; genus Pholidichthys; species Pholidichthys leucotaenia. The sequence goes on from CM035843.1 coordinate 27,160,199, forward strand.
TGCACTTTTTCCAATGTGACACACTTTCAATTCAATTCAATTCAATTCAACTTTATTTATATAGCGCCATTTCACAACAACAGTCATCTCATAGCACTATCAACTGTAGGGAGGACCCCCACAGTTGCAGAAAGACCCCAGCAATCAGGCGATCCCCTGTGAGCAAGCACTTGGCGACGGTGGAGAGGAAAAACTCCCTTTTAACAGGAAGAAACCTCCAGCAGAACCAGGCTTAGGGAGGGGCAGTCATCTGCTGCGACTGGCTGGGGGGTGAGGGGACAGAGAAGAAGAAAAGAACAGACATGTAGAGAGCAAACAGCACGATGGGGACTCAATCTATGGGAGAGAACAAACAAATGTTAATGACCAGCAAAAAAAAAATATTTCATAGAGAGTGAGGAAAGGAGTGAGGCCCAGTGCATTACTGGAGGTCCCCCGGCTGACTAAACCTATTAGCAGCATAACTAAGGGAGGGTTCAGAAACCCATGATCCCTCCCTAATTGTAGGCTATATCAAAAAGGTAGGTTTTAGCCCTATTCTTAAAAACAGAGATCGAGTCTGACTCCCGAATCCAGATTGGCAGCTGATTCCACAGGAGAGGAGCTTGATAACTGAAGGCTCTGCCTCCCATTGTACTTTTGGAGATTCTAGGTATTACAAGTAAACCTGCATTTTGGGAGCGTAGTGCTCTGTTAGGATGATACGGTAGTATCAGATCTTTTAAATAAAAAGGAGCCTGATTGTTTAGAGCTTTGTAATTAAGAAGAAGGATTTTAAACTTAATTCTAAACTGTATGGGAAGCCAATGAAGGGAGGCCAGAACCGGAGAGATATGATCTCTCTTTCTAGTACCTGTTAAAACTCTTGCTGCAGCATTTTGGATCAGCTGAAGACTTTTTAAAGATGTTTTAGGACAGCCTGATAATAAAGAATTACAATAATCTAATCTCGAGCTAACAAAAGCGTGGATCAGCTTCTCAGCATCACTCTGAGACAAGATGCTCCTAATCTTGGCAATATTACGCAAATGATAGAAGGCAGTCTTAGAAACAAATTTAATATGTGAATTGAAGGACAAATCCTGATCAAAAATAACTCCAAGGTTCCTCACAGAGCTATTAAGAGAAAGAGTAACTGCATCCAAACTGAAAGTTTGATTTGGAAAGGAATTTCTAAGGTTTTTTGGACCAACAAGAATGACTTCAGTCTTATCTGAATTTAATAGCAGGAAATTACAAGTCATCCAAGCTTTGATTTCCTTAAGACAGGCTTCTAACTTGGCTAATTGATTAGTATCATCTGGCTTCATTGACAGGTATAATTGTGTGTCATCTGCATAACAGTGAAAATGTATACAGTGCTTTCTAATAATGTTGCCTAACGGAAGCATATATAAACTAAAAAGAGTACTTTGAGGAATGATGTTGGTGTGCTTACATTTTTTTGAAGTGTGCAATAAAGGCTTTCTCTCTCTCTCTCTCTCTCTCTCTCTCTCTCTCTCTCTCTCTCTCTCTGTGGGAGAGGGGGATGAGTTATGTTTGCACTTTTGAAATGTGAGACACTTGGTGGAATGATATTGGCGATCTTACATTTTTGAATTGTGCAATAAAGGGATTTTTTAAAAACTCAAAACTCTCTCTCTCTCTCTCTCTTATTTGCAATAAAGGCTTTTTTTAAAGGTCAAAGGTCTTTATTCATCAGCTCTTCAAAGTTCTCCTTCCACCTTCAACACACTCTCGTCATTTGTTAGTACATTACCATTTCTGTCCTTAATCAACCTAACCTGCTGTACATCCTTTCCAGCTCGATCTCCCTGTCTAGCCAGTCGATACAGCTCCCTTTCTCCTCCCTTAGTGTCCAGCCTCTCATACAACTCACTATATGCCCTATCCTTTTCCTTGGTCACCTCTCTCTTTGCCATGCACCTAGATTCCAAATACTCCTTTTTACTTTCTTCATCTCCTTGACTATCCCACCTTTTCTTTGCTAACCTCTTCCTTTGAATACTTTCCTGTACCTCCTCATTCCACCACCAAGTCTCCTTCTTATTCTACACTTTATTGCATGTATAGTTTTTTATTTCTTTTATTTTATCATGTTTAATGTTGCAGCATTGCACCGAGACAAATTCCTAGTTTGTGTACTACATGAACAATAGCAATAAATCTGATTCTGATTCTGATTCTTCCTTCCTCTGTCCACTGGATACACCACATACCTTTCTACCCATTGCCCTCAATACTTTTGCTGTACTTTCCCAGTCATCTGGTAATTCTTCCCTACCACCTAGAGCCTGTATCAACTCCTTCCTGAACTCTGTGCGACCTTCTTCCTTCTGTAACTTCCCCCACTTAATCTTTGGCTCTACCTTCACTCTCTTCCTCTTCTTGCTTTCCAAAGTCATCCTACAGACTACCATCTGATGCCGTCTAACTACATTCTTCCCTGCCACCACCTTGCAGTCTCCTATCTCGTTCAGATTTGTCCTTCGGCATAAGATGTAGTCCACCTTCCTCCACTCTTGTAAGTCACCCTATGTTCCTCTCTGTTCTTAAAGTATGTGTTCACCACAGCCATTTCCATCCTTTTAGCAAAATCCACAACCATCTGTCCCTCCACATTTCTCTCCTTGAGACCATACCTACCCAGAACCTCATCATCATCTCTGTTCCCTTCACCTACATGTCCATTAAAGTCCGCTCCAATCACCGCTCTCTCCCCCCGGGAACACTCTCTACCACTTCATCCAACTTACTGCAGAATTCCTCTTTCTCTTCTACCTGACATCCAACTTGTGGGGCATACGCACTGACAACATTCAACATCACACCTCTGACTTCTAGCTTCAAACTCATGATCCTGTCTGACTCCCTCTTTACCTCCTGAGCACACTTCACATACTCATCCTTAAAAATTACTCCTACTCCGTTTCTCTTCCTATCTACACCATTGTAGAACAATTTAAACCCACCTCCAGTGCTCCTAGCCTTGCTTCCCTTCCATCTGGTTTCTTGAACACACAGTATACTGTATCCACCTTTCTTCTCTCCATCATATCAGCCAACTCTCTGCCTTTACCAGTCATAGTCCCTACATTTAACGTCCCTACTCTCACCTCCACACTTCTACCTTTTCTTTTCTCTCTCTCTGTCCTAACACGCCTTCCCCCTCTCCTCCTCCTCGATCTTCGACCAACAGTAGCCCAATTTCCACCGGCACTCTGTCTGTTAACAGCACCGGTGGCGGTCGTTGTTAACCCGGGCCTCGACCGATCCAGTATGAGAGTCTCATTTGTCATGATCCGCATGTTTGATTTGGCAAAGGTTTTATGTTGGATGCCCTTCCTGGCACAACCTTCCCCATTTACCCAGGCTTGGGACCGGCACTAGGAGTACACTGGCTTTTGCACCCCCTGTTCATTGTTATGTACCTGGCAAGTTAAAATGACCAAAATTCACAAAGTTGCTGACTTTAATACATCAACATCCTCCAGTCTTCAGACAAACTAAATGTGTCAATATTTGGATTTTAAAATAAGGGAGGTTTTTCCTGCTGTGTGGGTAGTGAGGAGTGTTCTAAAAAACTATAAATATATAGAAATATTATAACAGAAATAACTGCATCTTTGGTAATTTATGTCATTAAATATAATGTCATTGATGTTTTATTCTTTGAAATCCGAGTTAAATTGTTCTGTTCTGGCTCTGCAAAATTATGGTCAAAAGTGTAAATTGTATGAGGAAAAAAAGTCAAAATTTTTACCACACTGTTTCAAATTTATTAAAAAAACCCCAGTAATTTTATAAAAATAGACAACTTAGACATAAAATAAGTCACACATTTATAATAAAGTCTCAAATGCACAAGAACAGTCATAATTTTACAAGAAGAAATTACAAATTTGAGAAAAATGGTTGCAAATTTAGGTTAAAACAAATTTACAGAGAAGAAAGTAGAAAACTACAAGAAAATTGTTATAAATTTAGGAGAAAACCCTCAAACCTTCAAGACAAAAGTCACTACTCAAGTATTTTTTAAGTGGGTGCATTTGTACTCTTACACAACTCAGCTAGTAATTTTTGGGGTGTCTACTTTTAATTAGTAATTTTATAAGACAACACTGCTTTTACATGAGTGCAATTTCTGGCTACTATATCCACCTCTGATCATATAATTTAAGTGTGTGTGAGTAAATTACTACAGTGTTATGAATGTTTTTTTTCCCTTTGAGTCTCATCTTTTCTCATTTTTACACAGAAAATGGGTTGTCACCACAACAAAGTCTTTAAGCCAGAGGAAACACTGTTGAAGTAATGGAAAAAAAAAAACCAGTACAGTTGGTTAGCATTAAATTTTCCCTGATTTGTGCTGGTGCTTGACATGTAGGTGACCTAAGGCTGCATTCGCACCAGGATAGTCCGGGGGTCTCGGTTGGGGGATGGCGAGAATTTTCACACCTTCGTTTGGTTTGGTTTGCATTCACACAGCATTTCACTCAAGTGGACCAAACTGCTTGGACAACATCACGCAGTTACAACAGCTGCTCATTTGTGGTGCTGTAGCCGAAACCACCACAGACCAGGAAGAAAAAATAAGATAAGATAAGATAAGCCTTTATTAGTCCCACAACGGGGAAATTCCAGGATTGCAACAGCACAGGGATAGCAACACTCAGAGCAACAATCAGAAGGCAAGAAAAAAAACAACAAAAAACAAGCAAGCAAGAGCAGCTAATATACATATGTACATATTACTATAAAATATATATATACACACACACACACACAGACACACAGTGCAGAGCATTGTAGCTGGATGGAATAAATATGTAAATATATAAACACCCACAGTATGGAGCATTGCAGCTAGGTGGAATAAATATGTAAATATATAAACACCCACAGTATGGAGCATTGCAGCTAGGTGGAATAAATATGCAAGTATATAAACACACACAGTGCGGAGCAATGTAGCTAGATGGAATAATATGTAGATATATAAAAACACAGTGCGGAGCATTGTAGCTAGATGGAATAAATATATAGATATATAAATATAAACACACCCAGTGCTGAGCATTGTAGCTAGATGGAATAAATATGTAAATATATAAACACACACAGTGCAGAGCATTGTTGCTAGGTGGGATGAAACAGCATAACCGTCTATTTAGTTATCCTACATGGTATGATTATGTGCCCATACATATTCTCACCCTCCATAGCGACCGGTATGTTCCTAGTTGTATGCCGGAGAGGACCATTGTGTAAGTCTATTGCATCTTTTGCATTCAAAAAAAAACAACTATTAGTTTGTTACGTCTTTTTGCTATCTCTGCGAGCAGCCCTGCTTAGGTTGTACAGTCTGACAGCCGTTGGTAGGAAGGACCTACGAAACCTCTCGGTTGTGCACCTGGGATGATGTAGTCTGCTGCTAAATGAGCTCCTCAGTGCATCCAGTATGTCCTGCATAGGGTGGAACTCGGACTCCAGCAGAGATGACAGTTTAGCCACCGTCCTTCTCTCTCCTATCTCCTCCATCGGATCAAGGCGTTGCCCCAGGACAGAGCTAGCTTTCTTAATCAGTTTGTTCAGTCTCTTCCTATCGGCTGCAGTAATGCCACTGCCCCAGCAGACCACTCCAAAAGTGATGGCTGATGCCACCACCGTGTCATAGAATGACTTCAGCAGCGCCCCTTGTACACCAAAAGACCTGAGTCTCCTCAGCAGGAACAGCCTGCGCTGTCCCTTCTTGTAGAATCTCGGTGAAGAAGAGAAAGCTGGCTCTTCGATTGGCCAGGACCGAAAAGGGAAATCTGGTGTTATGCCGAGAATTGCTCGCTTTGCCAAGAATTGCATCCCATCCACCAAAACTATAAAATATAACACTACAGCCAGGCTTGTAACAATTTGTGCATTTTTAGAAGTACCCATTATACATTTTTAGAAGTAAAAAATGTTATTGCCTTTTGTAAATTATCTTTAAATTATGTTTATTCGCCAGACGTTTGTGTTTCAAAGAGGGTTAGAAATCATAGTGATCCAACTCCACGTTTTACAATCTTCAGAGTTGAGATTTTGCATTTATGCATTATCGGTAAAAAGGGTAATCACTTTTCCAAAGTTGTATTGACTTTGACTAACACTAAACACCTGCTTGCGATGATGGGATGCAATTCTTGGCAAGCGAGCAATTCTCGGCATAACACCGTTCCTTTCAGCTGGGTTGTTTGTCCACCACAAACAAATAAAAATAAAAAACTCCGTTGTCTGTATAAACCCCCGTGCCACCATCATGTCGCTAAACATTTTAAAAACCTTGGTATTCTTGTGTGTAGCCACAAGCAGCTGAGAAATCTGGTCCTCAGACCAAATATCTATCAGAGCTTGCATCTCCTCGTTACTCCAAGTCTGTCCACAAGACATTTTTTTTTACTTTTCTCCTTGGCTTTCTCCGGTAAAAGTATTTCTTGGATCTGTGCGGTTGTCTTTATTGTAATTTTCTACCCAAAATGGAGGCAGAAGGACCGGGACTCTTCAGCTGAATCAGGATGTTGGATTTACCCACGGATTCCTGCCACAGACGTGCTAACAAGGCTAGCAAGCTAGCAACAGAAACACACATTAAGTTTTCAAGGCAGGGACAACTTTTTCAGGTAAGTGGCAACTTCGCCTGTCTGCATCTCACTCAGACGGTGACTTGATGTATTTACATTGAGTTATAATGTAATCGTGCTGCGTGAAAAATTCACCCGTTTGCGTTTGGTGTGACGGTACCTTTATGGTAAACGCCACGTTCTCTTCTCACTACGTGTTGCTGTGGTTACACAAACGCCGAGGGGCACGTCCGCCCTTTGGTCTGCTGGATACTCTGTTTGCATTCACACGGCAAGCGAAGCGCACCAGTCTTCGTTTGCAAGCGAACCGAGACCCCTGTTTTCAGGGGGACCAGACTTCGCTTGTTTGGTGCGCACCGGAGTTCCAACGCGTGTTCAGACGGCACAGAACGAACTGAACTATCTGCGGAATACGCTCTTTGGTCCTTTAGTCCAGCCCAAACAGTGGCTGTGTGAATACACCCTTAATTACCTCCGCCAAGGAGGTAACGGTTTCATCTGTGTTGGTTTGTTTGTTTGTCTGTCAGCAGGATTAAAGAGAAACTATTGGATGGATTCGGATGAAATTTTCATCAGAGGGGGTCCTTGGGCTAGAGAGAAACCCATTACATTTTGGTGATGATCTGAGAACGCATACCTCTGCCAAGGCTCTTATCTTCTCATAGTGTGTTAGCAAGAATCCTCCAAAACTACTGGACAGAGTTTGATGTAATTTTCACCAAAGGTAGCTCTTGGGCTTCACGTGAACCCATTACATTTTGGAGGAGATCCATGAGGGATGGAAGGAGCCTTGGCAGTGGTATGCACTCTCAGTGCTTTTCTAGTTGTAACAGTTGACATCTCAAAAACAAGTGATTCTTTAATGGCACTAATCAGCACAACTGCAGCACTGACAATCGGCATGTTTTTTGCTCACAGAGACAAACTTCCTGAGTTGTTTGACATTTGGCTGACCTTTGTTATAATTGTTACTATCTCAAAAATGCAGGCCGCACAAATGTTTATTAAGTTCACCCACATCACCAAATTGCTACCCTGTATTCCCACCATTCTCTGAGCTCTTTTACCCAAATGAGATTGTAGCTTATGAATGGGACTTGTTTTCATCCCAGAAGAGACGTCTTAGCTCAGTTTAGAAACGTTTTATCATAGGATTAAGATTGCTGTGACCCTTCCCGTCGCTGATGGAAGTGAACCTCACACCAACAGAGCCATCAGACGCTCTCAGTTAAGCAGCTGGATTTTGCTTTGTCCTTTAATCTGTCACCTGACTGGACCTGCGATCTGCTATTTACCTCCCACCCGCCCACTTCCATCAAAGCAGCGTGTCACAAAGATCCCAACCCTTGATCTTCTCCCGTACCTGTGTTTACCTGGGGTTGCTATGGTGACGTCTGAGGGTTACCATAGACGTGTACAGCGGTAATGCTGCCATCTGCTTTCATCTCCAGAGTGAGATATTGCTTTGGCCTGTCATTGCGGGGATTAGGTGGGGCCTCAAAAAAGGAAATAGTCTTTTTCCAGTCCCTGTAATGATCCTTTGAACTTCTGTCCTTTGTGTTACATTGTGTTGCACAAGGCCAAACTTTAACTGAAACTCAATTCTACTCTTAACTCTGAGTTTTTTTGTTTTTTTTTTAATTTAGTTGGTAAGAATTTCTGGAATGGGGAAATATTTAGGTCAGTTTTACGTCCATAAGTGACACCATCTGACAAACTCACAAGCGTGCTGCCGCTCCACTAAACAGTCCCCACAGTCGCTGCTCCACAGCTGCAGCCACAAACACAAACACGGGCAAGTCTCCTGCACAAATATGCACGCTTACTCGCTTTCATTAGTGTTGCAAACTGCCGATCTCTGCAGTAAACAACAAAGCTCCCAGTCGTTACCGTCACATCATCAGCCCACTTCATGAATACTGAACAAAGACCCCGGCATGTGCAGTGAAGAGGCTACACGCACACACAGAGACACACACATAAAATCCATCTTCTCAAGTCTTTGGATACACTGTGTATGCATGCTTGTGTGTGTGTGTGTGTGTGTGTGTGTGTGTGTGACAGTTTGCTAAAGGTGCGTACACTCTCACAAGCACATCCCCCCACCCCCACCCGTCACTCTTTAGTCATTCTTTCTCATCTCCTCACTTCTTCCCTCTAATGGTCTGGTGAAAAGAATGTATTTAATCTCAGCGGAGCCACATAATGAAACTTCAGCCACACTTACAGCACCATAATTAAAAACTTTGGTCCTGGACTCATGTTGCATCTTGGGAAATTGTTAAGTTTTCTGCTGTGCTTGTGTGTGTGTGTGAAGTGAACTTTACAAAAAAAAAATAAAAGAATGCTAGCGTATACCGTGGGGACTGCATTCGTTTCCATACATATATGTTTACAATAAAAGGCTCAGTGTGCACTTTCAGTTGCACTACTCCTGGACGAAATTTAGCATGTTGGAGTTAAAGGAAAATTAACGTAGAATGTATTATATGGTAATATTTTCTGTCTGGATTTTCTTGTTTTGTGCCCTTACTTTAATACCAGCAGTCAATTGAATATTGTCATGTTTCCCATTTTCTCGTCATCATCAGGCTTAAGGGAAGACTGCATATACTTTGTGTTTTAATCACAAAACCATTCTGCCACTTCCTAAAAGACAGTGTCATGACTGGCTAATTTTAAGATAAGATAAGATAAGATAAGCCTTTATTAGTCCCACAACGGGGAAATTCCAGGATTGCAACAGCACAGGGATAGCAACACTCAGAGCAACAATCAGAAGGCAAGAAAAAAAACAAGCAAGCAAGAGCAGCTAATATACATATGTACATATTACTATAAAATATATATATATACACACACACACACAGACACACAGTGCAGAGCATTGTAGCTGGATGGAATAAATATGTAAATATATAAACACCCACATTTTGTCCCCATTTCTGTCTCCTGTCACATGAATTGAGACCAGGGAGATGTTGGACGTTGGGTCGACACCTTGGATTGCCTGGAGTGTTTGTTTTTTCCTCAGTGTTGTCCTGCAGGGAAAGGGGGGGCTCCTCTGTGGGCGGCGTTCTTTGTTCACAGAAACGCTTAGGTGGGTGGTACATGTCAAAGTTGCATCCAGATGAATGCCCGCGGCCAAAGTTATTTGTTAGCAGTGCCATCGGTGTATTTCTGTCACTTTTTAAAGTTTTTTTAAGCCGTGGTGGTCGGTGTATCATCATGATTAGGCCTGTAACGCTAACATTTTGTGGCAGATTTTTCCTGAAATTATCATGATAAATGATATTACCACTGGCATCATGAAGACCATTTTATGCCCAGGGTATAAAGAGTGAACAATCCATTTAGTACGTCATTTAAAAAGGGCTTTGACATTTTGTTTATTAACAGTATTAAACATTAAAATTGAAATGTGGAAAACGTATTTTAAATAACCTAAATAAATAAATGGCTGCATCTCTTTGGCTATATATATCACTGTCTATGAGCGTGTGCCATTTAGCACCGTCATGCTTGTTTCTGCATTGTTGGGGAACGGCTCTTTTGTCTCAGACATTAGGGAAAAGGAAGTCTCTCCATATTTGACCACAGTTTGTTCCCACGTGGAAAAACTGAATAGGATGGTTATGTTTTTAATGCATTTTCATCTTAGCTGTATTGGCAGTTTTCCTTGCAGCTGTTTTCAGATACAGGTGAAATATTAATGGGCTCTCCGCGCTCATTAGGCTTCCGTCCAAAATGCTCCCACGCCGGAGCTTTGGAGTTCGGTTTACCATTTTTCCTGCCAAACTTCCAGGAGTTGTGCAGCCGTCGGCAAACTTAGCCACAAGCACTCCTGCGCTTGCATTTTTAGCACAGCTGGGCTAAAGTGCCGCTACTGTTTACACGTCACCAAGGACGACCGACACGTGTGGCTTTACATCATTCGGTAAGCACCACTTGTTTACGAGAAGTGCAGTCTCAGAGACGGCACAGACGCTGAAGCTTTACGGGGCTTATGTTTTATTTTGAGTAATTCTGTTCCGGATCGGGTTTGCTCACGCAGCTGCTACGCTGTAAAATGATTGACAGTACGAGTGGCCGCGTGGAGCATACACGTGCTAGTACATGAGTAGCCGATGTGTCTACTCAAGCCAATCGCAGAACTTCACAACACGAAGTGATCACAGTATTTAAAAGAAGCATAGTACTAGGCTCATGTTCTTTTGTTTACCGATGCCAACACCTCTAAATTATATCTCTGTTATAGACTTAATAGCGGTTAACTAACTGTAGCCGTACTGCTCTGATTATGTGCTGTGTCATGTCACACCTTCTCCTTTGCTCTGTAGACTGAAACAGATGTAGAGATGGCTCCATGTTTGTATCAGGTGGCGTTATTTGTGTGTCAGACAGTGAACTGATGAATGGAGGCACTGTTGGGAGAGCGAGGACAGCTAGCAGCTTATTTAGAGGCGCTGCTAAGAGATGGAGTGTTTTAGTTTGGGGGGCGGGGGGGGGCGGTGCGCGACGAGGGTTAGAGCCTAAACAAGCTTTGGAGATGGGCTGCTATTCCCACGGGTGTACCCAGTTGCACAAATACGCACATGAGCGCACACACATGTGTGTTAGGTTAAGGGTTAACCCCCTCACCCTCAGTCTTCTTGTGTTACTATGGTAATGAGGGTGAGAAGTCGCTGGCCGTTGGTCAAGCCATTACATTTCAGACAAAATAACCCTTAAAATATCTGTCCAATTAACATGTAGATGAGATGAGGCTGTGGGTGTTTTTACCGCCACACATTTGTTCACATGATCTGAACAAAGAATCAGAACGATTTGGTTTTAGAAGTGACGAGCAGCGGGAGTAAATTATGCGTTTTAACGACGCGGCACACCCAAAAAATATCTTGAAGATTTTCAGCACGTTATGCGTTTCAAGTTTCCGTCCATTTAGGTTTAAGCGTTTTCACATAATCCACACTGATAAAGTTGATGTGGGGTCAGGCAAACGGAAATGTACCGCATTAAAAAATGCAGCGATTAGTAGTGATGCGTTCTCACTAATAACGCTAAGGCACAACAGCATCCCATATTCAAACTTGTTTCAGAGATAACTGATGTAATTAAATTGTTTTGACAGTTAATACATAACTCTATACCAGGGGTCTGCAACCAGTGGCTTTGGGGCCACATGTGGCTCTTTGGTCCACAGATAGTGGCTCCCTGAGGCCGTGAGACAAAAAAAAAACAACTCATAAAGTTCCAAGAAAAGAAGAATTAAATTTACAAGAAAAAAGTTGCAACATTTATGAGAAAAATATCCTAAAAAGCAGAAAATGAGAAAACCTGAAAATTTATGCAAAAATCTCCCAAATTTAGAGACGTTTTTTTTTTTTTTTTTGCATTTTTCTGAGGAAAACATTCCTCCAAATTTGCAAGAAAAACGTCACCAAATTTCTGAAAAAGAAATCAATTTACTGGAAAAAAATGGAGTTTATGAGGAAAATGTAATAAATTTATATATATAAGAAATGCTAGTTTTGCTCAAGAAAGCTAATCAATTTACAAAGAAGGATACAATAAATTTACGAGAACAGCTGAAAAATTATGCAAAAAATACTAGAAATTTAGGGAAAATGTTGCAATTTTATGAAGAAAAAAAGTCACAAACTGAGCAGAAAGAGCTTCAGTTGTAGAGTAACAATCAATCTTATGAGAAAATCAGAAGATTATACCAAATATATCAACATTTAGGAAAAAATCTTATAACTTTATGGGAAAAATCTCACACATTTACATGGGAAAAAGTCATCAATTTTACTGGATAAAGGTTTTAAATTTGCAAAGAAAAATATGCTAAATTTAGGGAAAAATGCAAAACATACTTATGTCAAAAATGTATCAAATTTTGGAAAAAAAACATTCCAGTGTAATGAGGAAAACACCCAGACAGTTTTACAAGAAAAAAAAGACAAACTTTTTACAAATAATCAAAAACTGACCTGAAAAAGCAGCATTTTTGTGAGAAAAAAGTAACAAATTCACAATAAAAAATGTGCAAATTAACAAGAAAAAAATCTTAATGGTGGTGTTGACAAGTCAGACTTTAGCTGTAATTCTGAAGTTTTTAGGCTCAGATGTTTTTGCAGCTCCACGCAGATAATTTTCACCCAGAAACACTCCCAGTCTCTCCTCGTGCAGCACAGGTTGCCCACCCCCTGCTCTACACAGCGTGAAAACAACCAGATTAAACCCAACCGCTGCAAACCTTCAAATCCCACAAGTCTTGTTTGAGTGCAGAAGTGTGGAGTAGAAATTGTCAGACCACGATAAGGAAGCGGTTCAAACTTCATGTTTCGGGCACAGAAGTGAAATTGTTTGCCAAACATTGCATAAGCAGATGTTTCGGCCCCTCGGCTTGGCTTATTTGTTTGTTTGGCCCTCAGGGAAAACTAATTGGGGAACCCTGCCATAGGCGGTATTACTGTGTGCAATTTATTTTGCCCCAGCGTCATAAATGACACACCTGGCTACCTCAGGTGGACGTTTGTGTGCTAATTCCTGGACAGCCACAGTTTTTGCTCCGGCATTACATTACACCACTTTTACTTTGTCCATCCATCCATCCATCTTCTTCCGCTTAATCCTTTTCGGGTCGTGTGGGGGCTGGAGCCTATCCCAGCATCTTTGGGCAAGAGGCAGGGTCCACCCTGGACAGATCGCCAGTCCATCGCAGGGCCAACACAGAGAGACAGACAACCATTCACTCTCACAGTCACACCTAAGGACAATTTAGAATCCCCAGTTTGATGCCAGTTGGCCTAACTTGCATGTTTTTAGCATGTGGGAGGAAACCGGAGAAATCCCGGAGTAAACCCACGCAGACACGGGGAGAACATGCAAACTCCACACAGATCACTGTTGGTCGGGGGCTGGGATCGAACCCGGGATCCTCCGGCCAAGGGTGAGTTGCTGTGCTGCCGCAGTGCTAACCACTCCGCCACCGCACTGCCACTTTTACTTTGTGAAAATGGGAAAACTTTAAAAAAACAGTTTTTCTTTTACAATGTTGGGGAAAAGTGCTGCTAGTCCAAGAGTTTTGCAGGTGCAAGCGCTCTGATGTCAAGACTCTGCTGACTTCCGCGCCAGTGTGCGCTTTAATGTACGTGCATGTGTGTCTGTTGTAAGAGCAGATAAGGTTGCAATAGGGGTGCGCTTAAAGAAGTAGAACAGTTCTCTGGGGGGGGAGGGGGGTTCATGGAAGCACACAGATTTCTTCAGGTGTCTTACAGTGCACCGGTGTGTGTGTGTGTGTGTGTGTGTGTGTTAAGCCTGCTTCATGCTGCATTTCCCCTCTAGTCCGCTTTGTTCCGTGTGCGCTTTGGACGAGCCCGGCACGCACGTGGCGCTGTACATGCTCACTTGTTTCATCTACCCAGGCCAAGTGGTTGACGCATGCGCACAGCCATCATTTGTAGTTTCACTCCTGCCCGATAGGTAGCGCCAGTGCGCTGACGTGCCAGGATTTTCACCAACGAAGAAGCACTGCTTGCTTTCTGCTGCTTGACTTCCCGGTTTTCGCTGCTTTTCCACAAAGATGCTGCTGCTGAAGTATTTATGTATGATTCATGTATGTTTATTCTCGTCTTCCGTTTCCTCGTTGTCTTCTTCGTCTATTTTGTCTTGGTATGCTGTGCCGATGTCGCCACCTCGTGAATGGGACGTTCAGTCGTGCGCATGTGCTTTTCACCGCGTTCAGGTCATGGGCACAAAATTTGGGCTGCATGCGGTCGTCCGCGGTCGAGCACTGCGGACACTGGCGGAGTGGAGACGATGATGTAAATTTCGTCACACGGGGTTTCCGGTTACACGTACGCGGACAGCAGAGGTGCGGCATGTATCCAGCCTTACTGTGTTTCACTTCCTCCTGTCTTGACGCAAACATGCCTCCTCCTCCTCCTTGTCTTTCTGTGTAATGGAGAGATGTTGAAATGCACCCACCACCCTCTTTAGATTTGGCAGGAACACAGTCTTGGCGGGAGCGGCCGGCACATGCATGCACACACGTACACACGTCTGAGGAGAATTTGGGAAAATGGCAGCGAATGCCAGTCTCCCTGCTCTTTCTCACAGCGTAAATGTATCACAGGTTGTGTTCTTCATTTTTAAGCATTTCTGTCCAGTCTTTTCCCCCTTGTAGTTTCATACAGAGGTGAGTTTTGGGCGTAGTTAAAGAGGGCCAATTGTGCTTTTCTTTATTTACTACACACGCGGTGCCCCACCTAACTGCTGTTCAAACAGATGGTTAAAAAGGGCTCAGCCAATCCAAAGAAAGGGAGGGTGGCCTCAGAGGGAACGAGCTAAAATATTTCCCCTTAAGACAGCAGATGATCGGGGGTGTAGAAAGGGTGACTGTAAGACAAACTGTTGGTTTCCTGCAACATGTGTGTGTTTTTAAAGGTTCTCTGCACAGGAACAGTAAGACACGAACATCTCAGGGTTGGTACGGAGCTACGTCCCGCCGGCCTGGGTCATTGTTAGTGAGCCGGCTAAAATAAGCTTCCTCCTTCTGTGTAAGAAAGCCAGTTTTAAAATGGTGGTGGAAAATGTACATACAGTATTATTTTGTCATTATTTCCTGTTGGGACCCGTGTTGTCAGCGTGTGTCACGATGGGCCGTCAATTGATTAGTCCAACTGCGCTGTAAATTAGTTCACCTTACCTCAAAAGGCCTGCAGATTGAACTTGTATGCTGTACAAATAAATGCCTATTTACAACATGTGATTTCTCTCCCACTTTACTTAGCTTGCTTGCCTCTTCTAAGGTTAACCAGTTGGATTTCACCGTGTAGTTTTGTGCAGATGTTTGGGTATGGACTTAGTTGTTACGTGCTTGGCATTTTTTCCAATAAATTTGGTTGAAACTTTTGAAAAGAATGAAAAAAAGCCTCTCCCTAAACTAAATAATCACCATTTTTTGCCCCACACTCCTTAACATGTTGATGTTGTACATTTAAAACAAGTTCTGAATCTTATCCTGAATTACAGAGTGCAGTAGAGTAGGTGTTAAGGTCTGCATGATCTGAGCCCAGAGCCCAGGAGCACCAAGCGTACAGTAGAACATCTATAACAGGATTAGTCTGGGGACGGCAGCAGTATTGACTTAGTATTGTTTTTCCTCTCCATGTGGAAGAGTTGTGTGAAGTCATTTAATTTTTTTATTGGTGGTGGTGTGTGTGTGTGTGGGGGGGATCACATAAAATCGTTGCAGGTTATTTAAGGACACTCTGATCCACAGCATTCATGGCTGCAGCACAGCTGTGATCAGCTTTCCTCTCTGACGTCTGTCTCCAAACATCCACTTCTGGCTCCCTCCCTGTGTGTGTGTGTGTGTGTGTGTGTGTGTGTGTGCGCGCGCGCGCGCGTGCCTAAATGCTACATGTGCATATTTGATTTGGCATATGCATGCGCTGCATGGCGTGGTCTGTGTGTGTCCTCATGGTAAATGCGTGTTCTGTGTTGGTGATGCAGGTGTGTGTGTGTGTTATTGAGTGCACATTTAGAGGTGTGGTCTTTTCATGGAAGACTGTTTAAGGAGAGGAGTGTAAGAAGTGGGGGGGGGGAATGGCCGTTATGTCGTGAATTTTTTGGCTTTGGGTCTGATGTGTGTAAGAGGGATCTGGCAGGTCTCTTCCCTCAGGGCAGGGATTATGTAAGCGGAAAAATGAGGGGTCAAATACCGTTCTTCTGGCTGCGTTCCGCGCAGACTGGGAACAGAGGAAGCAGCGCTGCAAACAGACCCTATAGAAACCTTTACACTCTCCAGAGACACTCAGGTACCATATTTCTCAGCTCTGACTTCTTTTTCCTGCTGCTAAGTGTCGCTTTAAAACAGCGGTTGACCAGTTACTGACGTGGCTGATTATCAGGGCCAGTAGATCATTTTTCTGGTTAATTTTGGCCTAATTAAAAATCTGCGCCCGGCTCTGATCGAGCGGCCTTCTGTGCTACCTAGAAGTGTGAGCAGCAGCCTGCTCAGTAAGAGGCCACTCACAGATTGTTGAGAGATCACTTCCCTTTGGAGGTCACTGAGAGATTGTTTTGGACTCAACTGTGGAGACAGTGGAGATCACTGGAGGATCATTGAGAGATCTGGGCGATCGTTGAGAGATCATTGATAGATTGTTGAGAGAGCTGACAGTTTTCGTTCACCCCCGTCAATGATCTCTCAGTGATCTCCTCCCCTGTATGAAAGCCGTTCCCGACCTTCTAGAAATGTTTCTTCTTCAGAGACAAGACCCAGAGGCTCCCTGTCACCCAAGAAATGCTCAGCAGTCTCCGTGGTCACCCAAGGAACTCTTGATCACTATAGATCTCCATGAAAAACTTACAGCCATCTCCCGAACATTTACACAGAAGCATCTTTTTTTTAGATTTTAGGAGATCATTGAGAGATCAGGTCAATTTTTAATCTCTCATTGGTCTTCCAACGATCTCCGTGCTGTGTTGTTTTACCTGTCTGAAGTGCATCATGTGGTACTAGATGTATGCTATTCATTTTAGCCAGCCAAACACCACAAGATGATAATTTTCTTCAGTCTAGGACCACATGTGAAAGTGGCTAAGATCTGACTGACAGATCAGGTTGTAGATGAGTAGAGACAGACCTAAATAAAAGGTAGATTAGGGTAAACGACTGGATCTGAGTCACCTTTGGTCGGCAGTGTAAATGTAGCCAAAATGTGAAGTGTTACTGCAACAAAAGCAAGAGTGGGTGACGGCTAATAAATTTAAAAAAATTGGTATATAATTAAAATGTTGCAAGTCGAGAAAAAAAAATAACAGGTGTGAAGTTGTTTTTAGAGTCCTTTGGTTAGTTGATTAAATTACAGCCAACTGTTGCCCATTCACAGCTTCTGGGAGGTTAGAGAGCACGTTATACACATGCACATCCTACATGCAGCGATAACGTCCTTAATTACTTCAAGTTAATTATCCCTGACAGGGAGACAAGGTCAAAGAGGGTGTAACAGGTGTTTGGCACTGAGAGTTCAGTGAAATCATCGTGTGATTGTTTGTCCAATTGTCTGTTTATGTTGCTGAAATGTTTGAATTCTTAACAGCAGAAATACACATTTAAGTGAATGTATGAATGACAAAAGGCTGTCTCTTCAACTTTCTTATGTCGTTGCCATAGTTTTCTTGTTTGTCCACCGGTTCCACGTTGGCCCCATCTGTATTTGTCCACATGGACTTGACCTGCGGTACAGGTGAACATGGGTTTAAATGGGTGAGCAGGTTTCACTAACACTTGTGCCATAGGCAAAATTACACAAAAAAGTCACAAATTTATGAGAAAAAAAGTGAAAATTTATAAGGAAAAAAGTGGCAAGTTTACAAAAAATAGTTGCAAGTTTATGAGGAAAAAAGTCACAAATTTACTAGAAAAAACTTGCAAATTTAATAGAAAAAAGTTGCAAATTTACTAGAAATAAATTGTAAAATTACTTGAAAAGGGTTTACAAACTTACAAGAAAAATTCAGCAAATGTACAAAAAAAAAGCGCCACACATTTATGAGGAAAAAATTTAAAAATTTGCAAATTAACAAAAAAAGTAGCAAATGGATGAGTAAGTAAATTGAAAATTTATGAAAAAGAAGTTACAAATTTATGAGGAAAAGCTGTCAGTTTAGAATAAAAAAAAAGAAATGAAAATTTTTGAGAAAGTTCCAAATTTACAAGAAAAATGTTGCAAATTTATGGAAAAAACTCCAAAGAAAATAGCAAATTTACAAGGAAAAAGGTAAGAAATTGATGAGAAAAAGTTGCAAGAATACAATAAAAAAAAGTGGCAAATTTATGATAAAGTTCCAAAATTAAAAGAAAAAGTTAGCAAATATGCAAGAAAAAAGACAACTTCACAAGAAAAACTAACAAATTTATGAGAAAATGTGACAAGTTTACAGTAAAAAAAGTTGCACATTTATGAGAACGTTTCAAATTTACAAGAAAAATGTATCAATTTAGGGAGAAAAGTCAAATTTTCAAGGAAATATCAAATTTATGAGAAAATAAGTTGAAAACAGGTAAACAGGTAAAGTCCATGTGGGCAGACACCGATGGGGCTAACATGGAACCCGTGGACCAGCCCACATGGACCCATAAGACAGCCCAGGTGCAACCATGGGTGGGGCCCACATGGACATGCTGGCTGGGCAGCAACAGTCAGCCTTAATCTCTTTTTCTAACACACGCTTACCAAGGCGAATAGAAACCCACCCTTACTGCCACAACTGCTAACAAGAGAAGGTGTCGGATAATTTTTCTGCCAGTGTAGCAATAATGCATCACTTTGTGTAACTGGGACAAATGTTGACAGCCTTTAAACTGAAAGTTAGCGTTCTCTCTGAATGCCAAAGCCCTTGGTGTCTCGCTGTGCCACTACGCATCACCATCACTTCTTTCAGGTTTCATTTTCTCCTCTCGCTCCCCGCTCTCTCCCTTTCATAACTCTAATGTCCTGTTTTTGACTGATGTTCGTCCACTCGGAGAGGGACTTCCACAAAATGATTGCAGCCACTTCTTCACCCGGCTCTTCATTCATTCTCTTCATCTGTCCTCAGACAATTGGCCAACGTCCAGACTCATCTCGGGCCTCTTTTGCTCCGTCCTGCCAGCTCTATTAAAGCACCACAGGTCATCATGCTGCTCTCTGGCATGAGGCGCGCATCGCTGCCATCAGGGAAACGCATACAGTAGTATGCCCAGTATTAGCTGTTTACAAAAACAGACTCGTGGTTTGAGAGTTGAATTTTTTAATGGTGTTTTGTTACAATCAAGATCAACCTTTTCTTAGTTGAGTAGTATTTTGCAAACCTGCAACTACACCTATAAAAAGGTATTAATTGCAGAATGCCCAATGTACCTGACTGTGCCACCAGTCAAGGGGAATATGCTATCTGCAGCTGCTGTTAGCATGATTATGTAAAAACTAATAAATTTCCATGAAAATGTTGCCAGAAGTAAAGCTTGCTCCAACTTAGAAGTAATGAACTTTTGGTGATCTGGATCACATCCTTCTGAAGGAGTTTTGGAGGTAACAAGTGACACTCCCAACGATGCTTTCTGCTGCTACAAATAGGAGTGGAAATCGTGAGAGGCTCCACAATATGATATTACTACCATTGTTGGGCAGCGAGGCAATATTATCATGAGCTTGTGATATGTTGAGTGTTGGTCACAACATATTGCAAGTTGGTTGTGTATACAGTCACAAATAGCCTTACGAACAGCTGTGAACACTGTACGAATGATTTTTGGACCATTTTTTACGGCCTTCTTAAGGCAGCTGTAGGAGAAGCCAGCATTCGTAGACAGTTCGTAAGATTGTCGATGGTCTTGTCCAAGATTTCTACAAATGCCCAACAAAAACCCCTCATCCGGTACAAATGCCTGTGGAAAAACATAAGAACTGACATGTTTGGACAAACCCAGATGCAGACACAGACTCGGAATAAACACAGTTATCTTTATTTGATGCATGAGTGAATGTGTGTGGAAGTGTGAATGTGGATGAGTGCAGAGGAGCGAGCAGAGCAAGGACCAGTCTGGCAACCCTAGGAGAGAGGAGAGACAAGAGTATGAGCTCTCTGTAAATGGATTGCATAAACGAGTGGTTAAACAGTCTTACGGTGCAGGTGAGAAGTCGTGGCGCCAAAGAACATCCAAGCTGCCCCATACGCCTGCCTCGGTCTGTCGTGTGTCCATGCTGGTGTGGATGGTTCAGGTGTAGCAGTGCAGAAAAGTTCATTCATGGAAAACAGTGAATTCACAGAGTGTACAGTAGGTGAGAGTCCCAGTCCTCCGCCAGGAGGAGGAAGTCCGCCCAGGGGAATGCACCTGTGCACAGAGGAGAAGAGGTAAGGAGCGAAGAGGAATGATTTCTTGAAAGAAGCTTACTTGGCGTTGGGGAGCTGAAACTCCCAGATGACCAAGCATAGCAGGAAAGATGAGGGAGGCGAAACTCCCTAGTAGAAGGAGTAGTTGACTCTTAGCACTGAGTTCTTACATCCAGGTGAAGCGTTGACGTCTCCGTGCAGAATGAGAGGCAGCGCTCCTTAAGAAGGCTGCCTAATGGGGAAAGCAGGTGTGCGCGCAGCTGTGGAGACAATTAAGGCAGCAGTCACACAAAGCGAATCACCACAAGAACTGTACAAGATGTTGGCATAAGTATGCCTCAAGAGCACCTTAAGTTGTTCTTGAGGGGCCCTTACAGCAGTAGTAGGAAATGGCGTATGAATCCTCGCTCGTACGGAGATTCATGCAGCGTGCGGAAGGTGGTAGTGAGGCGCTCATAAGGCGGAAGTACATCATTTGTGCGACATTGGCGCCAACAAAATGTGTCGAAAGCTGTAAGATCGTCATACCAATGACTTGAGAGTGCCGTGAGATGCATCAAAGCTTTTGTAAGATCGCAGTAAGTATGCCTTAGGAAGATCCCAAGGCATTGTTATGAAGAACGTAAGAACTCTAGGGCCATCATACGACCGAAAAGCACCTAATTTCTCAAGAATGCCTCAAGTTGCTCTTGCAAGTTGAACGGCAGCCATAATAAACTATGCCCCCCTCCATGAAAGTCTGCACACTCCAGAATTTGTAGGAACTGGGAGATTCTTACGAACCCATTGTAAGAATCTTTATGACTGTAGCTTTAGTGTGATGGAGTCCATAAAAACCATTCCTACTTAGCTTGCCAAGTGGGTCAATCCTCTTGTTGACACAAGTAGAGTGCCAGAGAGGTTGTGAATTCAATCCCCTGTTTAAATGCTACCAGTTGAGCTTCACCGCTTGTCTCCTTGGTCACAATTGGTGTTGGCAGGACTTACATCACACCCAAAGTGCTTTACATTGAGCCAATTATTCATTCACTCCACAGACACACACCGAGCTACCTCTAAGCTACCTCTGTAGCCACAGCTGCCTTGGGCAGACTGATGGAAACATGGCTGCCAATCCACTCCAATGGCCTCTCCAACCACTAACCGGTGGTGTATTAGTCCCATTGCCCAGATATCTTCAATGTGTTGCTCCCATGAGTTGGTGCTTGGTCGCACGTGAGGTCCACATGAACTGTTGCTGGTAGGTGACATAGTCAGAAGGTGGAAATCCTTCAAACTAAAATGCACCTCTGACATTGGAATAATGTCTAAATCTGAAGGATTAATAGGTGACGGAATCTATCAAAGCGTTTGTATTTGGCCCACCAAGTGGGTGTCACAAGTATGCTGCGGGAGGTTGTGAGATTGAACCACGGTTTGGACGCTGTCAGCTGGGCTTCACTGTCCTCCCTTTGGCCACATTAGCATCATCTAGTGGCAAGAAAAGTAAGCAGGTTTTTATTACTCTAGTTCAGGCGTCACCAGCCTTTTTGAAACTGAGAGCTACTTCAAAGGTACTGAGTACTATGAAGGGCTACCAGTTTTATACACATGAAAAAAAGTTGCACCATTTAAGTTTATTAATGATTACTGATATTCATCTATGTGATGATACTGATCACATTAATAAATTCCCACAATAATTGTTAAAAATGATTTAACAAGGTAGGATACAGGTACATTTCAACATACAACACTTTATTTCTAATCTCTGTAAATGTCTCATTTTCAAATGATCACTTCTACAACATTTTGTATGAAATCTTTGTCATGTCCGGTGTGTAATCTCTCAGCAAACATAAATTGGCAGCGAGCCCAAAATGCAGTGTAAGTAACGTGTTTATTTACAGTGGAAAAATGTACAAGGATGTCCAAATAACAGTCACAATTGCGAGTGGGTAGGACAACCTGCTACAAACCTCGTAGGCTTAGAGGAAATGCCTAATGTGCTCCAAACAGTCAGAAGCAGAAGGAAAAGGCACAAAATGAGGACTTACACTTATGTTGGAGCGGAAAGGCTCAAAGAAACAACACATTACGTCCGAGGGAAAGAAAGCCAAACATCGGTGAGTCAGGATGTCCCTTGCTGACTTAAGCTGCCACACTGGCTGAGCACACTGCCTCCCAATAAGTACTCAATATACTGATGAAGGCAAGTGGACACAGCCGTGTGGCGAGCAGGTGCATGATTAATTGGAAATGTGTGCGTATGTGTGCGCGCGCACATATGTGGTGATACAATACACGCCGGTGAATGTCTGGTGAGGAGGAGGCGTGGCTGTAGGACTGGCAGAGAGCAAAGCTCAATCTGTCAGCTGGAATTAATAAGCAATAATCAAAACCCTACAGCCACAGGTCACGGACGGGGTAGAACATCCCCGAACACGACAATCTTCATGTCCCATTTTTAACAAATTGTGAACCATGTTTGTACAAGTTATCAATTATGTAAGACTACAAAAATCAACTCTTTCAGATTTTTAAATCTTATCACATTTTGTAACAATCACCAAATTTACGGCATTTTAACAAAATTACAGTGGGGAAAAAAGTATTTAGTCAGCCACCAATTGTGCAAGTTCTCCCACTTAAATGATGAGAGAGGTCTCCAATTTTCATCAAAGGTATACCTCAACTATGAGAGACAAAATGAGAAAAAAAAATCCAGAAAATCACATTGAAGGTTTTTTAATGAATGAATTGGTAAATTCCTTGGTAAAATAAGTATTTGGTCACCTACAACAAGCAAGATTTCTGGCTCTCACAGACCTGTAACTTCTTCTTTAAGAGGCTCCTCTGTCCTCCACTCGTTACCTGTATTAATGGCACCTGTTTGAACTCACTATCAGTATAAAAGACACCTGTCCACAACCTCAAACAGTCAGACTCCAAACTCCACAATGGCCAAGACCAAAGAGCTGTCAAAGGACACCAGAAACAAAATTGTAGACCTGCACCAGGCTGGGAAGACTGAATCTGCAATAGGTAAGCAGCTTGGTGTGAAGAAATCCACTTTGGGAGCAATTATTAGAAAATGGAAGACATACAAGACCACTGATAATCTCCCTTGATCTGGGGCTCCACGCAAGATCTCACCCTGTGAGGTCAAAATGATCACGAGAACGGTGAGCAAAAATCCCAGAACCACACCGGGGGACCTAGTGAATGACCTGCAGAGAGCTGGGACCAGAGTAACAAAGGCTACATCAGTAACACACTACGCCGCCAGGGACTCAAATCCTGCAGTGCCAGACGTGTCCCCCTGCTTAAGCCAGCACATGTCCAGGCCCGTCTGAAGTTTGCTAGAGAGCATTTGGATGATCCAGAAGAGGATTGGGAGAATGTCATATGGTCAGATGAAACCAAAATAGAACTTTTTGGTAAAAACACAACTTGTCGTGTTTGGAGGAGAAAGAACACCATACCTACTGTGAAGCATGGGTGTGGAAACATCATGCTTTGGGGCTGTTTTTCTGCAAAGGGACCAGGACGACTGATCCGTGTAAAGGAAAGAATGAATGGGGCCATGCATTGTGAGATTTTGAGTGAAAACCTCCTTCCATCAGCAAGGGCATTGAAGATGAAACATGGCTGGGTCTTTCAGCATGACAGTGATCCCAAACACACCGCCCGAGCAACGAAGGAGTGGCTTCACAAGAAGCATTTCAAGGTCCTGGAGTGGCCTAGCCAGTCTCCAGATCTCAACCCCATAGAAAATCTTTGGAGGGAGTTGAAAGTCTGTGTTGCCCAGCAGCAGCCCCAAAACATCACTGCTCTAGAGGAGATCTGCATGGAGGAATGGGCCAAAATACCAGCAACAGTGTGTGAAAACCTTGTGAAAACTTACAGAAAACGTTTGACCTCTGTCATTGCCAACAAAGGGTATATAACAAAGTATTGAGATGAACTTTTGTTATTGACCAAATACTTATTTTACTGAGGAATTTACCAATTAATTCATTAAAAATCCTTCAATGTGATTTTCTGGCTTTTTTTTTCTCATTTTGTCTCTCATAGTTGAGGTATACCTATGATGAAAATTGGAGACCTCTCTCATCTTTTAAGTGGGAGAACTTGCACAATTGGTGGCTGACTAAATACTTTTTTGCCCCACTGTATATCTCTCACACTTTATGAAAATATTTGAAACAATTTTTTTAACATTTAAATTTGTTCTTGCTATGCCACTACCATCATCTGGTCTGTTTGTCAGTTCATGAGAAGCCTGGCATTGCGTGATGTAATCTGGGGTGTAGCTTGACACTGCAACTCTGAGTGAGTCTTGCAGATGTGCATCAGTGAGGCACTGTGTTGCCAGACTTCACGAGAGAAACAAGCGACCAGCTCTATGGAAACAAGCCCAAAAAAGCCCAACAGGCAACCTACCACATTGTAAAAGAGAGGCTGCTGCTTGATAACATATATCAATATTTAGATCTATTTGTGTTTGCAGTGAATTACCTGTAAACACAGTCAGTATTGAATAACGGAATTTTATAAATTCTAATTAAAGGAAAATACATATGCATTCTGCATAAGCAACATCAAATTTATAGTAAATATAATCAACATAAAAACTTTGAATAAATTAAAATTTTAAACTGATCAAAAGAAGACATGCATTCTGCATAAGTAACAGCACTAAACATGATTACAGTCTAGTGATGTAGGAGGATGGAAGTTGTTGTCTGCTAGTTCTTTAAACAAAAACTAAATATTGCATGAAAGCCGACAACTTTAATTATGGGGAAAATTATCTTTTAATTTGACAAACATCATATTGCATATATCATGCATATATCATGACAAAATTTGATCAGGATCAAAAGATTATTTTGCACTTACCATTTATTTCAACGGAGATTTTTTTTCAGTTTACGGTCCCATATGCACTGATCTGTATAAAAAACCTGGATATCTCACGCCCCATTTGCAAGTACAGAGCCAAGTGGAGTTGGGCAGGCTGCTGATCTCTAGAAAAACTGGATGGATCATTGGCCGCCAGAAGCGAAGCCCCTGGTGGTCACTTGCAACTCAATGACTTCCCCAAAAATTAACAGATTTTGAACTTCTTGATATGGAGACACAGCTTATAATCTTGCTTAACCGAACTGGGAGAGCTGTCACACAGACAGCAAAGCAAGCCCAAATAAGTAACTACATGTTAAGAAACAAGCCCAAAAACCTGCAACCTGCGACTGACAAGATTTGGAAGCGACTTTAGAAAAAAACAAGCCCAAAGTCACTTATAATAAGCGGACTTGGCAACTATGGTGCCGCAGGGAACTCTTGCCGGATGAGAACCGTTTCAACACCACAGAAGAAGAACTAGCTTATCCGTTAGCTTGTTAGCTGTTAGCTCCGCTAGTGCTCCGGGTGTTTCTGGTTCTTTGTCGCTGTTCCTGGCTTACTGACCTGATTTCGACCCGATCAGACTCGGCAGACGTTCACAGATGTCAAAGCATTATATTAAAAGATTGATCCGCGGATTTTGTGGATTGATCCAGATCGTTGTATTGATCTTTTGAACACACCCCTACTCATGAGTGACTCATGCAGTCCAAGATTTATTAATGATTTTTAGTCAAGTATCACAATACTCTCCGGGTTGGGGACAAGCTCCTGCCCCAAGTGGAGGAGTTTAAATATCTCAGGGTCTCATTCAGAAGTGAGGGGAGAATGGAGCAAGAGACAGATGGATTGGAGCAGGCTCTGCAGTGATGCGGACATTGTACCGGTCTGTCGTGGTGAAGAGGGAGCTGAGCTCTAAAGCAAAGCTGTCGATTTACCGCTCAATCGATGTTCCTACCCTCACCTATGGTCATGAGCTTTGGGTAATGACCGAAAGAATGAGATCACGGATACAAGCGGCTGAGATGAGCTTTCGTCGTAGGATTGCTGGACTCACCCTTAGCGATAGAATGAGGAGCTCAGTCATCGGGGGGAGGCTTGGAGTAGAACCGCTGCTCCTCCACATTGAAAGGAGTCAGTTGAGGTGGTATGGGCATCTGATCAGGATGCCTCCTGGACGCCTCCCACTTGAGGGGTTTCGGGCACGTTCCACTGGGAGGAGACCCCGGGGCAGACCCAGGACTTGCTGGAGAGACTACATCTCCCAGCTGGTCTGGGAACGCCTTGGTATCCTCTCTGATGAGCTGGAACAGGTGGCTGGGGAGAGGGAAGTCTGGGCTTCTCTGCTTGACCTGCTGCCTCCGTGACCCGGACCTCCAGAAAAGCAGTAGAAGATGGATGGATGGATGGATGGATGGATCACAATACTAGTGTCTCCTGATTGGTACAGTGCCAATGCAGCAAAGTATTGCATTATTAAGCTGTATTAATTTTCCCCTACCCCTAGCTATAAATGTCATCAGAACCTCCCCCTCTGCACACTCTCAGTGGGATCAGTTGCAGCTGTTTCTGCTCCACCAAGCTCTCCTACAGAATCAGACCCTGTTTGGATAATGCTGGGTCTAGTCAGAAGTAAGCTGGCAAAGTTACAGGATTTTCATGACAGGTGTGAAACTGTAAACATTTGAAAATGAGCTCTAGAGTGAATTTATTTCTGATCTGCCCTCACCACCAGCACTGTGTAAATGGTCAGAGATGTAGATGTAGGGGAAATGGTCATGTCAAAGTATCGCACATCAACAGTGGTGCCGGCTTAGTTAGAATAATGGAGTGATTGCAGTTTTTATATGGGGATGTGTGGGGTATGTGAGCTTGCTCACTAAGGTTCTTTCATTTTTGCATTATTAATATACAGTACTCTGGTTGTAACAGCTCCCTCACTGGTGGTGGTTAGCTGCCGTTAGTAGAGCTAGCCATTTCCTCAGTCGAGTCATATCCTGTCAGCCACTCAAACAACACACCCCTGTCCCCAGTGATGCTTTATTTGGCCTTTACCTTCTCACATTCAACCAATTTTCCATTAGGTGGGTCAGTCTTATGTTGAACGATGGGAGCTAGCAGGTAACAATTAAAAAATTACTGCTCTTTAGAGGAAGTAATTTTTACGCTGGCATGAGGTGCTATGAAGTCTGACTATTAAAACAAAGAAATCACACCCCCACCTATTGACCTGACTCACACACTACAGCAGTTTCCACAGCTTTTGTGGATCTGTGTGAACAAGGACTTTTTTCTTTGACAATGAAAAAGAAATAAAAAGGAATATGTATTGTCGTGTATGGTTTTATGAGTTTGATTAGTACTTCAATTCAATTCAATTCAATCTAAACCTATTAGCAGCATAACTAAGGGAGGGTTCAGAGACACGTGATCCCTCCCTAATTGTAGGCTATATCAAAAAGGAAGGTTTTAACCCTGTTCTTAAAAACAGAGATCGAGTCTGACTCCCGAATCCAGATTGGCAGCTGGTTCCACAGGAGAGGAGCTTGATAACTGAAGGCTCTGCCTCCCATTGTACTTTTGGAGATTCTAGGTATTACAAGTAATCCAGCATTTTGGGAGTGTAGTGCTCTGTTAGGATAATACGGTAGTATCAGATCTTTTAAATAAAAAGGGGCCTGATTGTTTTAGAGCTTTGTAAGTAAGAAGAAGGATTTTAAACTTAATTCTAAACTCTATGGGAAGCCAGTGAAGGGAGGCCAGAACCGGAGAGATATGATCTCTCTTTCTAGTACCTGTTAAAACTCTTGCTGCAGCATTTTGGATCAACTGAAAACTTTTTAAAGATGTTTTAGGTCAACCTGATAATAAAGAGTTACAATAATCTAATCTAGAGTTAACAAAAGCGTGGATTAGTTTCCCAGCATCACTCTGAGACAAGATGCTCCTAATCTTGACAATATTACGCAAATGATAGAAGGCAGTCTTAGAAACGAATTTAATATGTGAATTGAAAGACAGATCTTGATCAAAAATAACTCCAAGGTTCCTCACAGAGCTATTAAGAGAAAGAGTAACTGCATCCAAACTAAAAGTTTGATTTGGAAAGGTATTTCTAAGGTTTTTTGGACCAACAAGAATGACTTCAGTCTTATCTGAATTTAATAGCAGGAAATTGCAAGTTATCCTAGCTTTGATTTCCTTAAGACAGGCTTCTAACTTGGCTAGTTGATTACTATCATCTGGCTTCATTGACAGGTATAATTGTGTGTCATCTGCATAACAATGAAAATGTATACAGTGCTTTCTAATAATGTTGCCTAACGGAAGCATATATAAACTAAAAAGAGTAGGGCCTAGCACAGATCCCTGTGGAACTCCATGACTGAGCTTTGAGTTGAAAGAAAACTCATTATTGACATGAACAAACTGGAATCTATCAGATAAATAAGACCTAAACCACTGCAACGAAGTTCCATTAAGTCCAACATAGTGTTCTAATCTATCAAGTAGAATATTATGATCGATAGTATCAAAAGCTGCACTAAGGTCTAAAAGGACAAGTACAGAAAGAAGTCCATTATCAGATGTGATAACGAGGTCATTAGTGACCTTCACTAAGGCTGCTTCAGTACTATGATGGATTCTAAACCCAGATTGAAACTCTTCAAGTAAACCATTTCCCTGCAGGTGGTCAAATAATTGCGTAGCAACAACTCTTAAGATTTCTGAAATGAAAGGGAGATTAGAGATTGGTCTATAGTTAGCTAAAACTCCTGGATCCAGCGTTGGCTTTTTGAGTAAGGGTTTAATTACAGCCGTTTTAAAAGCCTGCGGTACATGGCCTAAAAGTTAATGAAGAATTGATTATTTGAAGAATAAAGCTACCAATAAGTGGGAAGACTTCTTTAAATAGCCTGGTAGGAATAGGGTCTAAAAGACAAGTTGAAGGCTTGGGTGAGGAAATTATTTTGTCTAACTCTAAAAGGTCAATTGGAGTAAACTCATCCAAACAGATATCAATTGAAGGAGCTGTAGTAGTTACTGTATTTAAGTTAACGGTGGGAAGAATCTGATTGATTTTATCTCTGATAGATGAAATTTTATTATTGAAAAAGTTCATAAAGTCCTGACTAGTTGAGTTGTAATGCTGCACAGGAGCTCCTCTGTGTGCTCTCTAATGAAGGGGTCATCCATTATGTTACTGTGATTATCGGTCAACCTGTACAAAAACTTTATGAATCATCCTACCATAATATAACATGCTGAGACTAGCCAAGAACACTGAAATTGAATATGGAGCCTTAATCACCATTTTTGGCTGCTCTTATATTGTGTGTTGTCTTGTCATAACGTGAATATTAATGTTTGTAGTTTGTGGACGATTGCACATGGGTGATGTACACACTTGTAATGTTTAATGTTTATGTGTTTCTGCCATTTAAGCTGTAATGATACAAAACAAATATCAGACATGCTTCTGACAGTAAAGTATTCTGGTATGGTATGGTATGGTTGGCATGGTATGATATACGTAGTATGGTATGGTGTAGTATGGTATGGTATAGTATGGTATGGTGTAGTATAGTATAGTATGGTATGGTATGGTATAGTGTAGTATGATATAGTATAGCATGGTATTGACATAATGCACGGCTCAGGAGACACACACGCAGGTTCAGAGTAGCTCAAATAGCTTTATTAACAACAAGTGTGTATGGATGTGTGTCTACGAGATGTGGATGTATTGGTGGTGGTGTCTGCGTCGGGCACGGAGGCAGGAGACCGTACAGCCGGACAACCCTATGGGAGAAGCACAAGGAGAAGGGTGACGGGCACACACCAACACAGGAGATGATAAAATAGAGATGAGCTTACTTGGAGTTAGCAGGTGGCTGGCACAGCAAGGACGGAGTCCGGTAGACAGCGACCTGGAGAGCCCGGTGCAGCAGTGAGGGAGTGGAGACGGAGAGGAATGGTCCGCCGCCGGGAAATCCACAGCAGTAGTGACGAGCGAAGTCTGACGGCTTCAGGCCGAAGCCCAGGGCGAGGCGGCTTAAATCCCTCGCCGCTGATGATGTGCAGGTGTGTGTGCAGCTGGTGCCACTGATGAGCGGCGAGGCGTGACAGTACTCCCCACTCTAGCAGTGCCTCCTGGCGATGGTTTCTCCGGGTGCGCTCGGTGGAACTCAGTAATGAGGGATGGGTCCAACACAAACGACGAGGGTACCCACTGCCGATGTTCAGGCCCATAACCCTCCCAGTCCACCAAGTACTGCAACCCACGACCCCGGCGCCGGGAGTCCAGGATGGAGGAGACAGACCAGGCCGGATGGCCATCAATCATCCGGGGCGTGGGTTGCGCAGCAGGAGGAGGGCAAAGGGGGTCGGAGACTGCCAGCTTCACCTTGGATACGTGGAAGGTGGGATGGATGCGGAGGGAGGGGGGAATAGCTACACGCACAGCCACCGGGTTGATAATCCTGGTGATGGGGTATGGGCCCATAAAACGCTGTGCCAGCTTCCTCCTCTCGCCCTTTAAAATTACGTCCTGGGTTGACACATAGACATGCTGACCCACCTGGTACGCTGGGGCAGGTCTTCTGTGCCGGTCCGCCGTGGTTCTGTTGCGCTCCGCCGTGCGTAAAAGCGCACTGCGCGCTGACGCCCAGATGGAGCGGAACTGTCTGAGGTGCGCCCGAACTGAGGGGACCGTTACCTCACTCTCCTGCGCTGGAAAAAGAGGGGGGTCGTAACCCAGGGACGCCTTAAAGGGGGACATCCGTGTAGCAGAAGAGCGGGCGGTGTTGTGGGCGTACTCAACCCAGGCGAGATGGTTACTCCAGGACGTAGGTTTGGACGCAGTGACGCAGCGGAGCGCAGCCTCCAGCTCCTGGTTGGTCCGCTCACACTGCCCGTTGGTTTGGGGGTGATGGCCAGAGGAGAGGCTCACCTTGGCTCCCAGGGCGTTGCAGAATGACCTCCAAACCTCAGAAGAAAATTGGGGCCCCTGGTCCGAGACCACGTCCACCGGAATCCCGTGCAGCCTGACCATGTGTTGGACTAGGAGGTTCGCCATCTCCAGGGCGGATGGAAGACCCCGCAGCGGGATGAAGTGTGCCGCCTTGGAGAAGCGGTCCACGATGGTCAGGACGGTGTCGAAGGTGTTTGAGACTGGGAGTCCGGTGACGAAATCCAGGGCGATATGCGACCAGGGCCTGCCAGGGACGGGCAGGGGCTGGAACAAACCCGCTGGAGGGGCATTACCTGATTTGCTGGTGGCACATACTGGGCAGGCCCGGGCGTAGCGGGCAGCGTCCCTCCGCAGGCCCGGCCACCAGAAGGACCGTTGAAGGAGGTCGATCATCCGGGAGGAACCAGGGTGGCAGGTGAGCTTGGACGTATGCAACCAGTGGATGACCTCCCCCCGAACCGTGGATGGCACGAACAGCCTCCCCTCCGGTCCACCGCCAGGGTCAGGTTCCACTTCTTGGCGCCTTCCGGATCTTGCTTTCAATGTCCCAGGTGACGGCTCTCACGACGCACGACCTGGGTAGGATGGTGTGGACCGTATCCTCAGACCCCTCAGGGGCAAATTGCCGAGAGAGGGCGTTGGGCAGGCCGTTCTTGGAGCCAGGCCTGAAGGTGATGTTAAAGCGGAACCTGGCAAAGAACAAGGATCAGCGCACCTGGCGGGCGTTCAGACGCTTGGCAGATCTCAGGTACTCCAAGTTCTTGTGGTCCGTCAGGACCACGAACAGCAGGTCCGCCCCCTCTAGCCAGTGATGCCACTCCTGCAGCGCAAGCTTGATGGCGAGGAGCTCTCTGTCCCCCACGTCGTAATTCCGCTCCGCCGGGGACAAGCGCCGAGAGAAGAAGGCGCAGGGCCGTTTGACTCCATCACCTGGCGACCGCTGGGATAGAACCGCCCCCACTCCTGTGTCCGAAGCGTCCACCTCCACGATGCATTGCAGCGCCGGGTTGACTTGGCTCAGGACCCGGGAGGAGGAGAACTCCGCCTTCAGCGCCTGAAAAGCAGCCGCGGCCTCTTCGGTCCACCGGAACGGGACCTTAGGAGACGTGAGGCGGGTCAGCGGGCCGACGATGGTGCCAAAATTAGGGACGAAGCGGCGGTAGAAATATGCAAACCCGATGAATTGTTGCACCTGTTTCCTCGATGCAGGTGTGGGCCATTCCACCACCGCCTTCACCTTCACTGGGTCCGGAAGCACCTGGTCGTGGGAGATGATGAACCCGAGGAAGGATGTTGTCTTAGCGTAGAATTCGCATTTTTCGGCCTTCACATACAACCAGTTCTCCAGCAGTCTTTGGAGGACCCGCCTCACATGGACCCGGTGCTTGTCCCTGGACTTGGAGAAGATGAGGATGTCATCCAGGTAGACGAACACAAAAAGGCCAATGAAGTCCCGGAGGACGTCATTAATTAGGCGCTGAAAGACGGCTGGAGCGTTGGTCAACCCGAACGGCATCACCAGGTACTCGAAGTGGCCGTTCGGGGTACGGAAGGCTGTCTTCCACTCATCTCCCTCCCGGATCCGGACGAGGTGGTATGCGCTGCGTAGATCCAGCTTGGTGAACCAAGTCGCCCCCTGGAGGG
Source organism: Pholidichthys leucotaenia (assembly GCA_020510985.1). NCBI lineage: Eukaryota > Metazoa > Chordata > Actinopteri > Cichliformes > Pholidichthyidae > Pholidichthys > Pholidichthys leucotaenia. The sequence goes on from CM035843.1 coordinate 27,193,214, forward strand.
AGTGGAAGGCGGTGTCCATGAGGGGCAGGGTGTAGCGATCCTTCTCCGTGATATCATTTAGGGCGCGATAGTCGATGCAAGGACGGAGGGAACCGTCCTTCTTGCCCACGAAGAAGAATCCTGCCCCCAATGGTGATGACGAGGGACGGATAATTCCGGCACTCAGCGATTCCTTGAGATAGGCATTCATGGTCTCCTTCTCCGGCGCCGACAGGCTGTAGAGTCGCCCAGAGGGTAAGGGTGCCCCCTGGCGGATGTTTATTGCACAGTCGTTGGGTCTGTGTGGAGGAAGAGACATCGCCCTGGACTTGCTGAATACCATACCCAGGTCGTGAAATTCCGATGGCACCAGGGAGAGGTCCGGGGGCGCAGCGTCCGTAGGTGTTGGGGGAGAGGACGGAGAGCAGGCAGCGGACTGTAAGCAGGTGCTCATACAGAATGTGCTCCATGCCGACACCCTGGCAGACTTCCAATCCAAGACGGGGTTGTGGAGGCGTAGCCAGGGGTATCCCAGGATGAAGGGCGACACAGAGTTGGGGAGGACATAGAAGGTTATTTCCTCCCGGTGGTTCCCTGAGATGATAACGGGAACAGAGACGGTCTGATGTGTTACTCTCCCCAGGGAGACACGGGAGAGGTTGACCAGGGAGAGAGGAGTTCTTAGTGCTTGGCAGCGGATGCCCAATCGGGTTGCCAGGCTTTGTGAAATAAAACTGCCCTCCGCGCCCGAATCCACCAGTGCATGAGTGAGATGCCCAGTGGAGTTGTGACAAAATCGGACGGGCAGCTTCAATTGGGTGAGGGGACTTAACCGATTGATGTCCGCGAGGCCCCCTACAGTGACTCGCGGACCCCGTCGTTTGGCTTCTGTGGACAAAGTTCCACCGTGTGTTGGCTGTCTCCGCAATACATGCAGAGATTCAACTCACGGCGGCGTTGTCTCTCCGCAGGGGGGAGCTTTGTCCAGCCCGTCACCATCGGCTCCGACTCCTCGGGGCGCGATGGTGGCGGCATCGCCAGGGGGCGAGCTTGGAACTGGCGCGATGAGGCTCCACGAGGGCGAGAAGAAGACGACTTCCGCCCCGAGGAGCGCTCGCGCAGCCTGTTATCCAAACTGATAGCTAGGGACATTAGCTCCGCTAGAGTCTCCGGGATGTCCCGCCCAGCCAGTTCATCCTTCAGATCATCATTGAGACTGCGGAGGAAAAGGCCGCAGAATGAACGTTCATTCCAGCCCAATTCCTCCGCCGCTACCCGGAAGTCGATCGCGTAGTCCGCTGCCGACCGGCTTCCCTGCTGGAGGCTGAGAAGCCGATCGACCTGGACTGTCTCGGTACGAGAATGATCAAAGACCTCCAGGAATTGTCTCACGAATTGGTCATAAGTGAGGGTGGCGTAACTGGGCCTCGCCATTACGGCGTAAGTCCAGGTTAGTGCTCGCCCCTCTAGGAGATTCCCAATATAACCAGTTCGGCTATGATCTGAAGGAAAGTCTCCGGGCACACGGTGAAACACGGACTCACACTGCATTATGAACCCCCGCGCTCCGCCGAACTTACCGCTAAAGCGGGCGGGGGTCGGAATGGGCGTGAGCCGAGCCGGTGCTACCGGAGCCTGCTGGACGGCCGCTGGAGCAGCAGGAGCCGCGCCACCCTGACGAGCCGGGGGGAACGGCTGTTGGGGGTCCAAGCGGTCCAATCGGTTAGTAATACTGATCAGCTGGTTAAGAATCACCTGTTGCTGGTAAGCTATTTGGTCCACTCGAGCCTCGAGAGTGGTAAGTCGGCGTGTGAGCCCGCCGTCTGCCGAGCCGCTCTGCTGAAGCCGTACTGACATAATGCACGGCTCAGGAGACACACACGCAGGTTCAGAGTAGCTCAAATAGCTTTATTAACAACAAGTGTGTATGGATGTGTGTCTGCGAGATGTGGATGTATTGGTGGTGGTGTCTGCGTCGGGCACGGAGGCAGGAGACCGTACAGCCGGACAACCCTATGGGAGAAGCACAAGGAGAAGGGTGACGGGCACACACCAACACAGGAGATGATAAAATAGAGATGAGCTTACTTGGAGTTAGCAGGTGGCTGGCACAGCAAGGACGGAGTCCGGTAGACAGCGACCTGGAGAGCCCGGTGCAGCAGCGAGGGAGTGGAGACGGAGAGGAATGGTCCGCCGCCGGGAAATCCACAGCAGTAGTGACGAGCGAAGTCTGACGGCTTCAGGCCGAAGCCCAGGGCGAGGCGGCTTAAATCCCTCGCCGCTGATGATGTGCAGGTGTGCGTGCAGCTGGCGCCGCTGATGAGCGGCGAGGCGTGACGGGTATGGTATAGTGTAATATAGCATGGTATAGTATGGTATAGTATGGTATGAAATATAGTATGGTAGAGTATGGCATAGTATGGTGTGGTATAGTATAGTGTGATATGTTATGTATGTTTAGGATTCTCTTCCATGGTCATCATAAACCAACGGAGGCCGACGTGAACGACGTGGTTGGTATGATAGTATGGTACAGTATAGTATGGTATGTTATGGTATGGCATGACTAATGAATGTGGATTCTTTTTTCTGTTATCAGTGAAACCATTGTCATGTTAACAGGACCTCAGAGGGTTTATGCTTTTCATTACTTCCTGCTTTAATCCTCATTAACAGTCACACACAGTCACAGACAGTTTGACTATGTCTGCACCACTTTCATACATGTGGAGGTACTGAGAGTATTGATTGATGTGCATCAGTTTTTAAAACTTTTGCACTTTCATAGTTCTTTGTTTTTGTATTTTGTTCAGTATATGAAAGAAAAAAATCAGTCATGTTTGCTGGTAATATTGTAATTCTTTTCTGTATCCTACGGTATAGTGATGTTGTCTACATGTTTTCTAGCCAAACATACTGTCTGCAGCATGGCCAAATTTCTGTTTGAAGTATGGGGGTTGCTTGTTATTCACAATGTTTGTCTTAAGAGACTTGCTTGCTGGACATGTTCTGACTCCATTACAGCACTATAGAGTGCGGCTGCAGCAGTAATCCGTGTTCTACTCTGGGCATACATTGCGAGCTAGAATGCAGCTACAGCCAGAACCCAGATGAGAACAGATTCATGTATAGCTGAATAACTGAAAATGCGGAGAATGAAATCCACTTCTGGTGTCTACTGCAGTCCATGACAATGATGCCTCCTTTGGGATGAGGAACTTTGTTCAAAGGGGAGTTATTGTTATTGTCTCAGATCACGGTGCTGTAGTTTAATACTTAATTTAAGAAAGAAACGTGCTTAGCTTGAATCTTTCACAGCTACCATCCTGAGCTGTGCAGCGTTCATTTATGCCCCAGTTCCTCCACCATGCCGGCATGTCCCAGAACTTTTTTTCCTCAGCTAATCAAGACTAAAACTAGGCTGAAATGGAGAGCAGTGATGAGCAGAAATTTTATGTGGATCACCATAGTTGCTTTCTCCCAGCCTTCAAAGAGACTGGCTATGGTTGTGATGGCAGCATTAATCAACTGGGTGGAAATGTGCTGGAGAGCCACAGGAGATTTTGGCAGTGTAGTAAAACTGGGGCAGTGTCAAACCCTGCAGCCATGGCTTTCCCTTTTCCTCTCTGAAAACACATTCTTTCATATGTTAACCCCATTTCTTCCTTTATCAACACACTCTGCATATCTGTTTCACCCTCTTTTATGCTTGCTACATCAGCTCCTGCTTACAGTTCTTGTGCTGCTTGGTATCAACACGATTTATAAGTGGAAGTGATGTTAGCATATTCCTAGAAATTGATTGGTATCTAAATTGTTATATGGAAGCACTTCATTGAGTCTAGTTCTTCATGCTATTATTTTGAAGATTATACGCTGGATATTAAACAAAAAGTGTAATAGAAAATATGGTGAAATGATACTGGAAAACACAACAAGACTGGTGTTTTGATGAGTTTCTTGTCTATTAAGTATCAAGTTATCATGTAACTGCAGACCGAACAAATATGCCTTTATCAAACTCTTTGTCTTTACAGTGGCGCACAGAAAGTAAAGGGACATTTTAAATTCTAAAAAAATATCGTGGAGACTTTATCTTTCATCTGCAGGCAGCAATGGTTGCCTAATTTAATTCATATGCATGCGTGATTCATATCAAACTTCATAAAGGCCTGATCCACATAATGTACAGTAGCTCAGTACACACTCTTCTCTTTTTGTATTAATTAAATTTTCCTGTCTGAATTTTCAGCAGTTTATGACAGTTTATTCATTAAAATACACCAGAATCATTCAGGGACTTCCAGCCAACTCCACTGGTTGATTCAGTTTAAGTCCCTTTTGTTGGAGCAGGTCTGACAAGAGTAGCGTCTGAACCATTTGAGGATAATTTTAGTTAAAAGTTTCATAATGATTATAAGGAGTATATAAGGATGTGAATGGTTGTCTGTCTCTCTGTGTTGGCCCTGCAATGGACTGGCGATCTGTCCAGGGTGGACCCTGCCTCTCGCCCAAAGATGCTGGGATAGGCTCCAGCCCCTCCACGACCCGAAAAGGATTATGCGAAGAAGATGGCTGGATGGATGAATTATAAATATTATTTAAAATATTTTTTATCAGTGTATATAAAACATAACAGAGTTTTTGTTCTTAGACATAACATTAAAGTATGTTATTTGGCTAACAAAAGGATTGTCTGAATCATTTATGGAAATCATGATGAACTGTAGACTGTTAAAAGCCTGCAACTGTGAATAAAAGAGTCATTTTTTAACTTGCCAGCATATGTGCTGTTTTGTATTTCAACTTTTCTTTCATTTTCCATCATGAAACTCACAATACATCATGATGGGAAGATGCTGCTTTTAAAAGGGAATGGAGAGCTGATGTAACTGTAATGACTCACACTGAAAATGTGTGATAATGGTACCTTTTTTCCCCCTCTCTTCCCGCAGGTGTGCAGGGTGACAGTCATCTCACCATGACATCATGACACATAGAAGGCTTTTTAAAAAAATCTCCTGTTTTAATTGGATTACTGTTGTATAAAAGGAGAGAGATTATACCAGATACAATCCTTGTTCTGTGGCTCTGATACATATTTTCTTTGAAACATTAACAGAGGTAAATCTAAGAAGTTTTGTTAAAGCATGAAACACTTTTGTGAATTCACAAACTTTTTGGGTGATGTAGCATTAACACTACAATTATGAATATGATTATTAAATAATTCATAACTGAAATTAATAATTATTAATAATTATTGCATTACCTAATTATAACACTAGATGGGGCACCACTCACGGACTTAAGAGTTGTAAGAACTCAAGAAACAATTTAGCTTAAGAATTTGGCAAATAATAAGCTAAGCATTATTGATTAGTGTCATAATCTGGGTGTCAGTTCTCGACACTGTGTGATTCTGAAGTCTGGACAAATGAAGTACACCTGTGCTCATTTTAGTAGTTTTAATAAAGAAAACCAAAGTGGTGATAGACATCTGTATAGCTTGTAGAATGGAGAGATAACCAAAGGTAGCATGAACAGTGGTAATTTTGCATATATGAAGAAAGAGCAATATTTACATATTTACAGGTCTTGTATTTTTTTTTTTTTTTTATTACTTATTTTGTACCCATAGGTAGATTTGTTTTGGAGTCTGGTGACAAGCCACCAGCTGCCGGTCGCTGCGTGCGCAAGCGCCCCTTATCCCTAACCTGCATGTTTTTGGCATGTGGGAGGAAACCGGAGAAATCCCGGAGTAAACCCACGCAACACGGGGAGAACATGCAAACTCCACACAGATCACTGTTGGCCGGGGGCAGGGATCAAACCCACGATCTCACGATCCCCGCGATCCTCCGGCCGAGGGTAAACTGTGCTGCCGCTGGAATGTGATCATGTGGCTGAATGGAGAATTAGTGAAATGGCAATAGCGACAAAAATTAAGTATAACGCAAAGCTAATGAAAAAGGAATTTGGAAAACGTGTTATGAAAAAGAAAAACATTAACATTATGCTCAAAAAGGAACTGTAGTTACAGTAAAGGTTATGGCTGAGGTGGAAGCTAATGCTGTTGGCTGCCTTACTTTCTTGGAGTGGCTGAGTTCTCAAGAGACTCAGATGCCTCATTTCCACCAAAATAAGAACCAGTGCTAGTTCGGTTTTGGGGCTTGTGCCAGTGCTTGACCAGTTCAACTGTTGTGCCTCATAAGCACCAGTTGGTTTTCTACCATTATGGAGCTAGTCAGGGATTACGTCAGGACTACGTCATTACGTAGTGTGAAGCGTCTTTCTGCAACCCCACAGAACACCAAAGAAGAAGAAGTAAAAAGAGGAGAAGAAGCAGTGCTCACTTGTCAACATGGAGGATTTTGTTGTCTCTTTGGGAGTGCTGCTTGTATTATTCTAAACCTGTTATATTACCATCCAGAAACAGTTTTATTCTTCATCACAGAGAACGGCGACTACGTTTAAGGAGACCGGTAATTATTAATATTTCAGTTGTCAGCCGTTGTTATCTCAAGTCTGTAGCTCACTGCACAGTGGTGCAGTGGTTAGCACTGTTGCCTTTCAGCTAGAAGGTTCCAGGTTCGAATCCCCAGGCTGGCAGGGGTTGGAACCTTTCTGTGTGGAGTTTGCATGTTCTCCCTGTGCTGCGTGGGTTTACTCCGGGGGCTCCGGTTTCCTCCCACAATCCAAAGACATGCATGTTAGGTTAATTGGCTGTTCTAAATTGTCCCTAGATATCTGTCTCCTATAGGCCCTTAGAATAGAGGGTTAGTACTAATGAAAGCGCTTTGAGTGCTCTTTGTGACTAAAAAAGCGCTATATAAGTGCAGGTTAGTAATTACGAGACGGAGGTCGCCTGTTATATCATGCCAAAAAGCGATCAGCTGCCAAAAAAAATGATCGCCAGGTGCCATGTTGTTATGGGGTTATATTAGTCGTTAAATATATATTTCAACAGGTAAACAGATACATTTAATACTTATGATGAATTTTGAACCCGAAACAAACTTGATCTAGGATTAAAAGCAATTAAAATAGTGCAGTCACAAGGTTACATGGAAGAACGCATAGATTTACTGAAACAGTCATTGTCGCCCCCAACAGACTGCTATGATGATGATGATGATGATACATGTACTGTATCAATATACTGTATATTCTATGTACCTCCAAACGATGTTTTTGCACATAAATATTGCAATCAATTGCAATCTGATAAATTCTATACGTTGTTTTCCAAACTACAACACTTTGGCCAACACTATAATTTTTCAGATGTGATAAAACCTCAAAACATTTAGACACATTGTAGGTGGACTGAGACCAGGCAGTCCACCTTTAACAAGTGGGCACTCCTGGCTCCTGTGGACGGTAATCACTTTTTGGCACGACACCGGATTTCACCACCCAGCCGACCCCGTGCAGAAGTGGCTGATGAAACCCTTTTCGGACATAGGCAGACTTACCCCTGAACAACGCAACTACAACTACTGGATGAGCCGTGCACGTACAGTTGTAAAAATGGCTTTCGGCGGCTTGAAAGGACGATGGAGGCCCTTCCTGACAAGGAATGACTGCAAACTGGAGCTGAGCAAGAAAATGGTGCTCAGGTGCTGCATGCTTGATAATATTTGTGAGGAACATGGTGACAACTTTGGACTCCCAGACATATGATCAGAGACGGCCTCCAGTTCAACCACTACCTGACCATGCCAGCGTAGAAGGGGAGGGCATAAGGGCAGCTTTAATGGAGTACTGTAACAGTGGGGAGCAATAACCTGTTTAGTGCCTGCCATATCCTTTACAAAATATAACATATGTGAAGTAGTGCAAAAGCATTAATGACTAAAAATTTTCAGCTGACAATGGGTCCTCAGTGTACTCTGTTTTAAAGTACTAGTGCATACCCGTGCATGCCTGGAGAAGGGGTGCATTGGAACAGAATTGTTGCCAGTTACAGGACAGTTGGTATAGCAACACAGCACTAAGTGGCAATCACATGTGACGCACAAAATATGCCCTGCCATCTGGGGCTGTTTGCCCCTGCTTGTTCCGTCTTCTCCTGCCTGGCACTGTTCTGTGTTATGTTGCTTACCTGTGTCTATATACAGTATATGTCTTGTAGGGAGTCATGTGCTCTGTGTATGTGCCGTCATATAGACACCATCTGGTGGGTCTTCTTCTTCGTTCAGACCAGTGAAGGGTCTCCTCCTGTCTCAGACGGCTGTGTTGTTCACAGTCATGCCTGCGGTGTACTGGTGGAACCTGAGGTGCTTCATGTTCACAGCATCCTTTCTGACGTGCAGCAGTTCTCATTCTATTGCTCTCCATCTGGTGGGTCTTCTTCTTCGTTCAGACCACTGGTTGAGGAATAGGTGCGTTGTAACTCCAGTTCATGGGCATGATCCTGAAAAAGTGGCTTTCGACCCTTTTCAGGACGGCCCGTCCATGCCTGCAGAAACTAAGAAACCGGACCACCTGGAGAAAATCAGCGCTTTGCTTGGTATTTTACACATTTGTAGTGTAGACTAGCATTCGTCACGGTTACACATTTGCCGTCATGTAGACATGGCGAGTTGTCCTATGATGCCTGAGTTCATAGGACGTGCTATGATGATGAGGCAAAGATCATAGGCCATCCTATGATGTCTTAGAAACGCGCTTTAAAGTCTGTTGTACCCAATGCTGGTGAAGGGTGTCCTCCTGTCTCAGATGGGTGTGATGTACTGCTGGAACCTCAGGCGTTTCATCTCCATGGCATCTTTTCTGACATGCAGAGTTGTCGTCATTCTATTGCTCTCCATCTGGTGGGTCGTCTTCTTCTTCATTGAGACCACTGGTTAAGGGATAGGTGTGTTGTAATTCCAGTTCATGGACAGGATCATGAAAATCATAAAGACACATTTGATGTTCAGGCAGAGATCATATAACATCAAGACACATTTGTCTGTGTCCTATGATTCACATTTGTCTGCGTCGTATGAAGCCTGAGTTCAAAGACACATGGTCTATGACATCATAAAGACACATTTGTCTATGTGTCCTATAGGACGTCCTATGATGTTCAGGCAGAGATCATATGACATCATAAAGACATATTTCTGTATGTGTCATAGGACATCCTATAGACAAATCTATGTGTGACATCATAAAGACAAATCGTCCTATGATCACTGTGGTCTGTGACATCATAAAGACACATTTGTGACACATAGACAAATCTGTGTGACATCACAGACACATTTGTCTCTGTGTCCTATGATGCCTGAGTTCATAGGATGTCCTATGATGTTCAGGCAGAGATCATAGGCCGTCCTATGATGTCCTATGAAGCGTGACAGACACACAGATTTCTTGCTTTTATAGAGTGAAGTGATTTTGTGGTGTATTTATATTAATATATTTTATAGGCACATTTACAGAGTTGTTAAAGGTATACACCTTATGTACTTGTATGTCATCTATTCTGGTTAAAATACTGATTCAAGTTTTTATCCATGTAGGGGTAACAAAAGACAGACTCTAAAGTGTACAAGTTAAAACTACTTTCCCCAGAAATGATCTTGACCAGAGCTGACAGAATGTCATGTGGTCAAAAGAATATAAACTCATTGTTTATCACTTTTGAAGCTGGCAACTTGGAACATTTTCCACAGAAAAAGTGCATAGATTTAAAGTTTGATGCTGCTTGTTCTTTAGAAAATGTGAAAAAAGTTGTCAAAAATGTGTAAAGTCCCCAAATACCTGGTATATTGTCCAATACCTGAAAAAATTAACTTAAGTGCAGTAATTCAGTACTTGTACTTTCACTTCCCACCACTATAATGTTATAGTGATTTGCATTGTTAATCCTAAATAGCTTTACATATCATGCATATGTTTGGTGTGAGGATAACAATTACTTAATGTGGAAGCAGAAAAACACTTACGGAAAGAAAGCTTTTATTTACAAAATGTGCAAAAACTTAAGACTGCTACATATGAAATATTATGTACACATAGCCAGAAATATCAATGCTGTGATAGTTACTTTGTTTGCAGTCCCCCAAGCACAGAAACAACGCGTCCCATCAGTCCAACAAGGGTATTGGTCCTGTCCTCCATCTTCTGGAGGTCAGCTGCTCATCCCTCCTGCTCTGCTTCTACTGTCTCTCATCTGACCTTTCCAGATAGTCAAGAAGGGTGTCCATGCTTGTGTCCTGCTTCCATTTCCCCGTTTTAAAGTACAAAAATAAGAAGCAATATAAAATGGCCACATCCGCCAGTAACCGAGAGAAGAAGAAGAAATAGCCACACACTGACAAACGCAGGAATCGTCAATGCAAGATTGAATGTGTCTATTCAACATCCATTTACTGTTAGTGGCATCACAACATTCAAGTGTATAATTGGTTTAATTCACTCCCTCCTTTGTGTGAATGGGTCATGATCTGAACATATATTACCTAATCTGGTCTAATGAGAAGAGGAGGAAGAGCAGGAGGAGGACAAGCTTGGAGCTGGTGAAGGTGAGCTGGACACCACAGGTCTGGCTGCTTCTCCCTCGTCATCCAACTGTGATAAATCTGTAAATACAAAAAAAGTGTTTTGGTTTGTGCAGTGTACAACTTAAGCCTTCCATTCAATGTGCAGACATAGAAGGCAATTTTATTCAATATCAATATTAGCAAAGCTTACATGTCTGATTATGGAATAGAAGAATAGGAATAGAATAGGCTTTACTGTCATTGTACAGTTGTACAGTACAATGAAATTGTTGGTGCTCCACCAGGCTACTGCGCAATAAACTAAGAGAAGGATTAGATAAAACACGGTTACACAACACACAATTAAACACACAAGTGAAATTTAAAAAAAAAAAATGGCCCAAGATTATGGAAATATTAGCAAAATAGTAAAAATGATGTTACTAGCGTCTTTGGGAGAAAAATCTCCCATACACAACGCAAGGCACCCATTCATACACAGTATTGATACCACAAGAAGCATATTTTTCACTGGATATCTATAAAAAAGTATTCTGTAAGACACTAAGATTGTTGTTCTCGTTTTCTCTCAAATGAACATTTCAAGATATATGGCGACATCACTAACATCCTTTGAGATGACAATAAACAGTAATGATACTGAATAGACAGCGTATTTTGCACTGGATATTTAACAGTGCTCTGTAAGACAGATTTTTGTTCTGGTTTCTCAAATGCACATTTGTTTATGGTGAGGAGAAACGGTTGTGGTAAAAGCACTGTTAGCGTGTTAGCATAGCTAACCGAAAATACTATAGGCACAAGAGTGAGTAAAAAAATATCGGCACTTTGGCCGTTACATATCAATACAAGTGGATATATATGTATTCGTTAACTTTTGGCATTTTAAAGACAATACACTTACCAGTAGCGTTTTGAGCAGTTTGTTGTACGGACTCATCCACGGCAGGTACGATGATCCGGCTGGCTGGCCTATCCCCAAAAACTGTTCATCAGATGAGTGGCCCCCTCCAGCTTATCTTGTACTTCTGCTCAGGTCCATAGAGCCAGGAAATGTGTCTCCTCTATGCTCCAGATCTGTTTGGTTTTGGAATCCATTGCTTGCTCTGCTGTTTGGAATGCAGTGGCGGTCAGTAATATTTTGAAGCTGGTCAGTTAACCCCGCCCATGGCTGTGGACGTAACCAACGTAAACTGGTGCTATCGCTGGCCCAGGTAGGAGTTGGGGCCAGGTTAGCCCCACTTTTGAGAGCCTGGGACTGGTGCTTCAGACGGTGGAAAACCAAAGAACTGGTGCCAAGACGGGCTCTGGCTCCAGTTAAGCACTGGAACAGTCTTGGTGGAAAAGGCCTAAGACAGAAACAGAATAGAATGGTCAGGCCTCATTGGGTCACAGGCGCTGGAGGATTGGGCTTTTGGTAGATCTGCTTTGTCCAACCTGGGTTGGAGATGGGGCCTTGGTGGCAGGAGTCCTCTCTGTGCTTCTGTGCCTGGGAGGTCTTGACCTGGGAATCTTCTGTGAGGTGGGGGTCCAGCTTAGGGCCTGCAGCTTGGGTCTGCTTGGGTCTTCTTGGACAATGGATTAGCAGCAGCCATAAAACAAAGAAGGGTTGGAACTTATTTGTTCTTCTGCTCCTTATGTCTGGGCGTGAAAGGTCCGTGTGGTTGAGGGAGAGAGGGGAGGGGTGCATCTCTGGAATGCACCCAGGAGCTGCTGGGATTCTGTGGTGAGAAGATGAATCTGGAACAAAGTTACACTCTCAAAAGTTTGTAAACGATCCCTCTGTCCACTGAACAACAAGAACTGACTGAGTCAAAAAGGGGAAAAAATGCAGGCTGGAGCAGAATAGTGTACTGATTAATAGGACAAAAAAGTGCAGGTGGGAATGTTTGTGAAGCGAGATGAGTCGTGTTCAGTCATATAACTTTTATAAGAGAAGAAGCCAGTATAGACCTCCATATATCTGTGGCGCTGCATAAAGGAACAGAGAGGAGAGACAGCAAAGCTGTAGACTGACAGCATGAATTAAAAAGTGCACACACCCCTGTTAAAAAATGAAACCATAATTTCCAAACTTTTCCCACCTATAATGTGACCTATGTAACTTGTGCAAGTATTCTCTGGGCCCCTCCCTAACCTGACCAGTGATGACATGTTTAGCCGCTGTCATCCTTTAACCGCTGTCTGTCTGTGTGCTGTCCTACAAATGATGTGGGCTACATAGAGAATTGGAATTAATTCTGGGGAAAACCTGGTCTTGTTAGGCGAGATAGTGTCCATCCCACTTTGGATGGTGTGTCTCATTTATCTAACAATCTGGCATCATTTTTATCCAAAGTTCCAAAGCCTCGACTACTCAGAGTTGGGACCAGCAAGCAGAGTCGCAGTCTTACACGCCTCTCTGCAGCTTCTCTTCATCCGCCACCCCTCAACTTAGCTCCTGTCTTCCCCATCAGAGAATCATTGTCTGCTCCCTCCAAAGTAAATAAAAATATAATGTATAAGCATCCCAAAGTGATTAAACAAAAAGTTGGTAAAGCTCAAATTAAACATGAAGCCTCTAAATCTAATGACTTGGCCTCTGTTCCTCCTCATAATTTAAAAATTAAATGCAGGTTGTTAAATATTAGGTCTCTAACTCCCAAATCTCTGATAGTCCATGATCTGTTAATTGATCATCAGATTGATTTAATATCCCTTACAGAGACTTTGTTAGGGCAGGAGGATTATGTTGGTTTAATTGAATCAACTCCCTCTGGTTATTTAAACTGTCAAAATCCCAGAAGTTCTGGTCATGGAGGAGGAGTAGCAACAATTTCTATCCAGCCATCTTCTTCCTCTTAATCCTTTTTGGGTCGCGGGGGGTGGGGGTGGGTGGGGGGTGGCTGGAGCCTATTCCAGCATCTTTGGGTGAGAGGCAGGGACCATTCCAAATTACTAGTTAATGTAAAGCAAAAAACGTGATAATTCCTTTCAGGGCCTGGTCCTCAGTATTGGGCATGTTAGCAATTTTAGGTTAAACCCAATTTTATTTGCCATAGTTTATCATCCTCCCTCAGCTTACAGAGTTTTTATCCGAATTTGCTGAGTTCTTAGTAGATTTAGTGCTGAAACCAGATAGAATAATTATAATAGTAGACTTTAATGCACGTGTAGATGTAGATAGTAATTGCCTTAATATGGCATTTATTTCAATATTAGACTCGATGGGGTTTTCTCAGAAAGTAGGAAATTCTACCCATTATCTCCACCATACGTTGGACCTTGTTCTGACATATGACAGAGAAATAGAAAATCTGGTAGTGTCTCCTCATAACCCTGTACTGTCAGACCATTATCTGTTAACTTTTGATTTTACTATTTCTGACTATTTGGCTTCTAAAGAAAATGTTACTACAGTAGATGTCTCTCAGATGATGCTGTTACCAAATTTAAGCAGGTTGTTTCCTCGATACAATGTTAAACACAACAGAGATTAGCAATGGAGAGCTTGCTCCTTCTGTAATTGATAGCATGGTAGATAGTGTTACAGCTTCTCTGCATCAGACTATAGACATGGTGGTCCCTTTTAAAAAGAAAAAGTAATCAGATTTCTGACTCCTTGGTTCAACACAGAAACTCGCAGCTTAAAACAGAAGACTCGTCAATTAGAAAGAAAATGGCGCTCTACTAAATTAGAAATCTATTTAGCTTGGAGAAATCAACTTCTAATTTATAAAAAATCTCTTAGGAAAGCTAGAACAAGTTATTATTCTGCATTAATAGAAAAGAACAAGAATAATCCCAGGTTTCTTTTCAGCACTGTAGCCAGGCTTCTGTCAAATCTAGCATTCCCTTAGAGCTTACTCGTCAGGACTTTATGAACTTCTTCAGTAATAAAATTTCATCTGTTAGAGATAAAATCAGTCAGATCCTTCCCACCATTAACTTAAGTACAGTAACAACTAGGGCTGTGCAATATTACGATATATATATATATATATATATATCTGATGACAATACAGTATAAAAACGTCTATCTTTTCATAGAATACTCTATTGTTTGTATTTTGATTTAAAATGCACACACTCCCGTTTATTCAGTAAAGCTCCTCACCACTACTTGTCAGCGCTCCATCTCTCCCCTGTAGTGTGCAACTGCGTGCAGCGGAACAGGTGTGGTGGGTGGCTAGGTTTAAGTCTGGTGGTTGCTAATGCTAACTCCAGATAGCTGCTACTCCTCTTTGCCAGGAATATGGGACTATTTTCATTATCCTGCATCAGAGAGGATTGTTCGCTAACCTCGTTTTAGTAGGAGGTAAGTAACGTTAACACCATGCCTAATTATAAAATGTTAAATGACGATGCTAAGTTGTGCTGACTGGAAACATCGTTAATTTGGTTTAAATTACTGCTGAGTTTCTTAGTTTTGTCTGAAAAAAAATTATTAAAGCTGCAAAAGTGCATGAAGTTGGCACATACACACTAAATAAATAATAAATAAAACGGGTCGGAGGAGCAAGTTTGCTCTTAGTGTAATTTATTTGATTTCTAATCATTTTAATTAGTCAAGTAGCAATAATGAACAAAAGTTAAAAAGTCATCACATGTATTTTATTACATTACCTTTTATGTCTTTGATTTTCAGATCATGACCAATCTGAAATATTTTTACTAAGAAGCAAACAAGGTTAAATCCAGCCAGAATGGCAGGCTGCAGGTCTACATTTAATTTTTCAATGATTTAAACTAACAGGCAGCTAATTTATATCTGTAGATAGCAGCCATGGGTAATTTTCTCATTTTCAGAAATATTTTTGTGTTATGTGTTGTTTTTTTTTTTGTTTTTTTTTAATTTTCCTCTGGCTCAGAAAATATTTAACTTATTGATGTTTACTTTTTATTCATATATGAGTTGATAAAATAATTTTGTCATCCAAGCCTTCAACTTGTCTGCTAGACTATTTCTCCAAAGTTATTAAAAGAAGTCTTCCCATTTATTGGTAGCTCTATTCTTCAAATAATCAATTCTTCCTTAACATTAGTGTCATGATCCGAGGCACGGGTGGTCGCCGTTGCCCAGTCTCCTGTTTATTTTTAGTCTTCTCTGTCTGTTTGTTTCCTTGTTTATCCTGTTTAATTATGCCATTCTGTCTTGTGGTATTATGTTTACATTTTGGGACTTGTGTTTTATTTTGACAGTGCTGCGCAGCTCCCAGCTGTCTAACTGGCCGGGCTGCGCAGCTGTCATTAATTGTATTATTTTCTTCACTCAGGCACCCACACCTGTCACTCATTAGGAGCGGCATATAAGGGCATGACAAACCTCTGCGGGTTGTCGTGTCCTTCTACCGCTGTTACCTGTCCTCAGCAGCTGAACTGTTATCACTGAGTGTTTTGGGTATCACTGTTGAGGAGAGAGGAGAACTCCGTCCAGGTTAGTTCTCCCCTTTTATTTCCAGCCGTGAGCCCCGCTGCCTTCGGGTGTGCTCCGGCTGGATTCTGCCCCTGGCCTAGCGTTCCCTGGCCTCCGACCCCCTGTGACGTCAAGCCCCACTCTCCTCCAGCGCTTTATTATTTTGTATTTGTATGATAGCGTTCCTGTCTGTCTTTATGTTAATAAATGTGCAGAAACCACAGTAAATGGTAAATGGTATTCACTTATATAGCGCTTTTATTCTCATCTCTTGATGACCAAAGCGCTTTACAGATCCTGCTATCCACCCATTCACATACACATTCGCACACTGATGGCGGCATGCTACCTAACATGGCGCTTCCAGACCCACCAGGAGCAATTGGGGTGAAGTGTCTTGCCCAGGGACACAACGGCAGGATACCCGAGGAGAGTGAGATTCGAACCGCCAACCATGTGGTTATTAGACGACCTGCTCTACCTCCTGACCCACTGCCGTCCCCACAGTGTGCGTTTGGTGTCCTTCAGTAGCCCTTGAAAAGGGTGATCTATGACAGAAGGACATGACCAGGGTGTGGACACCAGCCACTGTGCATTTCTGCTGTTTTCTTTTCTTCTCTTTTTTTCTGTTCTCCCGTTTTTTTGTCCAGTTATTTCGGCATGGCTGGCCATTTGGACTACGGGAATCTCGGGATGGATGAGGAGTGTTGGGTGGCTGGACCGTTGGAGGACGTTGTCTCGGATGTTTTGCTGACCCACACTCCCGAGGAGGAACTACAGGTGTGGGATAGCGCAGTACAGATTGTTGTGGCGTTCCCCAGCCTGTGGAGCTATCCTGAACTGGTAGATCTCCTCACCTCCGTTCATCTCGCTCAACATCAGCTCTGTGGGCTGGGGAAGGCTTCTTCGCCATCTGAACCTGTGCCGTGGGGGAGGCGATCCTGGGGACGATGTCTCATGCCCGGTGCCATCAGCCAGCTGCAGTTCTGCCTCTCCCCACTGAACTGTGTCCCACAGCATGCCGGATTGGGCACGCAGCCTTTGCGCATTCAGACGGCCCAGCGCGGAGGAGGAGGAGGAGTGCCAGTGAGTGTTGGCAGCGGAAATGGAGCTCTTCCTGGATTACAAACCGGGGCTTTATCCGGAGCTCATGCCGCGGCTAGAGGGAGGTTCATCGGAGGAGGTGGAGGTGGAGCTGCTCAGCCTGCGCTCCCGGACCTTGGTGCGTCTTCAATCTCCATCCCCTCACCGTTGGCTCTCCGTCACTCCTGGGACAGCAGCTACTGACGCCATCGTGCCCTGAAAGATAAGGCAAGTGTTTTTTCATTCTCCTGTACATTATAATGAAATTCCTTGTCTTATCCCCGGTGGTGAGGCTCAGCCTCAGCAGCCCCTTTCGGCTGAGTTCTTACTGCCTGCTGCTGTCACCAGTCTCTCACCCGTCCCTCCTGTGTTTCCTTTCGTCTCCCTTGACTGTCTGCCTGACTGATGATGGAGCCACCGGATGTCGGAGGAGCCTGTGGTCCTGGTGGATGCTACGCTAGCCCCGCAGCTGCGTACAGGACAGGAGAGGGTGTTCCCAGATCCCTGGAGCTTGAGCCAACAGAAGAGTGTCCCCTGGTTCCAACGGCCTGGGACTCGGCACCAGTGACGGGGCAAGCTCCAGCTGCAGCCCCTACGCCAGCAGGCCCACCGGCGTCGGTTGCCATATCTGGAGGTCAGTGGGCTGCATCCACCACCATGCCTGCTGCAGGGGTCATCGCAGCAGAGTTGTCGGAGTCCTGGACAGCGGTGGAGCTTGAGTCCAGGCAACTACTCAGTTCTGTTTTAACACCTACAGATATTGAGAATTCTTGTCTGGCTCAGGGTGTGGAGAATCGGTTGCAGATGTCCTCTGCTCCTGAGCTCTACTCACCAGGCTCCACTGCTGCCGGTGATCTTTTTCTGGTGTTTTTCCCCTTTTCTTCCCCTGAGGTGGCGGTATCGGCTGGAGATGCCCAGATGGAGAAGGCTGAGATGCCCCAGCTTGAATCGCCGGGGTCCTGGACGGCGGTGGAGCTCAAGCTCAGGCGAGTTCTCTTTTTTGTGTTCACTCTATCTGTCTTGGAGAGATCTTGTCTGGCTCTTGGCGGGGAAGGCTGAATGCAGCCGTCCGCTGCGCCCGAGCTCTCCTCGCCGGGCTCCACTGCTGCCGGAGACTCTGACCCAGTGTCTGTGTTTTGTGTGTTTGAACCGTCTCCCAAGGTTGTTGTGGGTGCTGCGCCCCCTCTGTCTGAGATCTCCGTGGGTGTTGCTTCACCTCTGTCCGAGGTCTCTGTGGGCGCTGCTCCCCCTCCGTCCGAGGTCTCTGTGGGTGCCGCTCCCCCTCTGTCCAAGGTCTCTGTGGGTGCCACCTCCCCTTCATCTGAGGCCTGCATGGGTGCTGCACCCCAGTCCGGGGCCTCCGTGGGTGCTGTGCCCCCTCTGTCCAAGACCTCCATGGGTGCTGCTCCTCCTCCGTCCGAGACCACTGTGGATGCTGCTCCCTGTCTGTCCGAGAACTTCGTGGGTTCTGCTCCTCCTCCGTCCGGGACCTCCGTGGATGCTGCTCCCCCTTCGTCCGGGCTGTCGTGGGTGCTGCGCCCCAGCCTGGGGCCATCGTGGGTGCTGCACCCCAGCTTGGGTCCACCGTGGGTGCTATGCCCCACCCCGGGAGCCACTGTGGGTGCTGTGTCCCAGCCTAGGGCCACCGTGGGTGCTGTGCCCCAGCCCGGGGCCACTGTGGGTGCTGCGCCCCAGCCCGGGGCCACTGTGGGTGCTGCGCCCCAGCCCGGGGCCACCGTGGGTGCCACCCCCCAGTTCAGGGCCGCTGTGGGTGCTACACCCCAGTCCGGGGCCGCCGTGGGTGTGTCGCCTCAGCCTGAGGCCGCCGTGGGTGCGTTGCCCCAGCCCGAGGCCTCTGTGAGTGCCGCGCCTCAGCCTGAGGTCATCATGGACTCCCCGTCCTCACCGGAGGTTCCCATAGTGCAGCCTCTTCCCTCGTCTGACCTCCTCGCAGGTCGACCACCACAATCGCTGGGCTCTATAGTTGGCCAGCAGTTATTGTTGAAGGTCAATTCGCCGCAGCACCGGTCCCACCTTCCCCATGCTGGAGACCTTGTGGGCTGCTGGGAGCTTGGGTTCCAGCTGCCACTGCCTGGGGGGGGCGGCGTTCTCGGCAGGCCGGTGGCTCATGCACTCTGGGAGGCCACCTGTTGGGTTTCGCTGTCCGGGCAGGTGGTCCAGGAACTCTGGGCGGCCATCGGATGCCCTCTGCTGTATGCTCCTGTGGTCCTGGGACTCTAGCAGGCTGCCCAAACTGCCGTAACTTCCTCCCCAGGGTCCTTGAGGCTGGGTCATCGTACTGTGCGAGTTGTAGGTCATGAGCGTTTTCTTTTTGGGTTTTTGTTTTGTCTCGGTCCCTCCGTGCCTGGGTTCAGTCTTCTCCCCCCCCGGGCGGGTTATTTTCTTGTTGTGGGGGGGTCCTTTTCTTTTGATGTTGCCCTGGGGTGTCTGGGTTCCACCACCTGAGGGGGGGGGCACTGTCATGATCCAGGGTACGGGTGGGCACCATGTCCAGTCTCCTGTTTATTTTTAGTCTTCTCTGTCTGTTTCCTTGTTTATCCTGTTTAATTGTGGCATTCTGTTCTTGTGGTATTATTATTTACATTTTGGGGTTTGTGTTTTATTTTGACAGTGCTGCGCAGCTCCCAGCTGTCAAACTGGCTGGGCTGTGCAGCTGTCATTAATTGTATTATTTTCTTCACTCATGCACCCACACCTGTCACTCATTAGGAGCAGCATATAAGGGCATGACAAACCTCTGCGGGTTGTCGTGTCCTTCTATCGCTGTTACCCGTCCTCAGGAGCTGAACTGTTATCACTGAGTGTTTTGGGTATCGCTGTCAAGGACAGAGGAGAGCTCCATCCAGGTTAGTTCTTCCCTTTTCTTTCCAGTCGTGAGCCCCGCTGCCTTCGGGTGTGTTCCAGCTGGATTCTGCCCCTGGCCTAGCGTTCCCTGGCTTCTGTCCCCCTGTGACGTCAAGCCCCACTCTGATACAGCACTGTATTATTTTGTATTTGTATACTAGCATTCCTGTCTGTCTTTGTGTTAATAAATGTGCAGAAACCATAGTGTGCGTTTGGTGTCCTTCAGTAGCCCTTGAAAAGGATGATTTATGACAATTAGACCTTGTGCCGCAGGCTTTTAAAACTACTGTAGATAAACCCTTACTTAAAAAGCCAACGCTGGATCCAGGAGTTTTAGCTAACTACAGACCAATCTCTAATCTGCCTTTCATTTCAAAAATCTTAGAAATAGTTGTTGCTACGTAATTATTTGACCACTTGCAGGGAAACGGTTTATTTGAAGTGTTTCAATAGGGTTTAGAATTCAACATAGTCCTGAAACAGCTTTAGTGAAGGTCACTAATGACCTCCTTACCGCATCTGATAATGGACTTGTTTCTGTACTTGTCCCTTTGGACCTTAGTGCAGCTTTTGATAATATTGACCATAATATTTTACTTGATAGATCCGCTTGCAGCACGAATGCAAATGAAAGAAGTGCCCCTCGGCGTTTGTGTAACCATAACAACACGTAGTCTGAGAAGAGGAAGTGGTGTTTACCTTAGTACATTTTGGGTAGGAAATAGCAATAAAGACAACCGCGCGCATCCAAGACATCCTTTTACAGGAGAAAACCAAGGACAAAAGTTAAAAAATGTCTCGTTTATGGCGGACAAACAACCCGGCTGAAGGGAATGGATTTCTGTTTTT
Source organism: Pholidichthys leucotaenia (assembly GCA_020510985.1). Lineage (NCBI taxonomy): Eukaryota > Metazoa > Chordata > Actinopteri > Cichliformes > Pholidichthyidae > Pholidichthys > Pholidichthys leucotaenia. The sequence continues at coordinate 27,213,884 of CM035843.1, forward strand.
GGTCCTGGCTAATTGATGAGCTTGATTTTTCTTCTTCGCCGAGATTTTTTCTTCCTGGTCAGTGGTGGTTTCGGCTACAGCACCCCAAATGAGCAGTTGTTGTAACTGCGTGGCGTTGTCCAGGCAGTTTGGTCCGCTGCAGTGTGAATGTAAACCAATTGAATGTATGAAAATTCTCGGCATTCCCCACCCAATTGAATCAAGACCCTCGAACTATCCTGGTCTGAATGCAGCCTTACATTTGTTTTCAATGTGGCCACAATACGTCCCCAACCACCTTCGGAAGCAATTCCTCCTTAATGCGTTTTGAGAATATTTACACCTTTTCTTACTCATATCACTATGGTTGTCACGATGCTGAGCATGGGTGGAGAGCCGTGCTCATGCTTTAAGTTCATTCTGATTATTTTTCTGTATTTTCCTCACCTCAGTTTTATTTTTGACTTCGTGTTTGGTTTTGGATGTATTATGTTACTTGAGTTTTCCATTTGTTTCTGTTTATGAAAGTTTCTCTTCTTAGTTTAGTATTATTATTTTGTCATTTATGTTATGCATCCATGACAGTCTAGTTTTATATTATAAATGTTATCTGCCTTTTTGGACATGAGTCTACCCCCGTCTTTGCCCTCGCTTCTCTTCTTGTTATTGGTGTTCATGTATATTATATTATTAGTATCTCTTGGTTTTGTACTTTCTCTTATCCTCGTCTTGGTGGTTATTTTTCCCCTTGTTGTATTATCTGGTTTGCTTCTCATTTTGTATTTATAGGTATGTAGTTACCTTTTGTCTTACTCTCCTGTGCTTTTATTTTGACAGCACCCTGTGTTTACTTCCTTGTTTAGCTCAGCTGTCACAGCTGTCAGTAGTTGGTTTAATCGTCCTCGTTCCTGTGACCCACACCTGTAGCATTTGTGTTTAATTCCTTTTGTCCTATTTAAGGACTGTTGCACCGCTATTCGGCACAGTGTCCTTCTTAATATTCAGACATGAGTTCCACGTTTAGCGTTAAGCTATTTTTCCTACCGGCATGTGCTCCATGCCTCAGCCAGTGTTACGTCCGGGCTGTTCTCTTTATTATCTTATTTTGGGCTATTTTGTCTTACCAGCGTGCGCATCACGCTTCAGCCTTATTTGTCTCCTTGCGTATTCCTGCCTTCGTGTGTAAGTGTTAGTCTTGCTATATTTTTGTGTTTTTTGTTATTAAACATTAGCAACTCACAGTCCAGCGTTTGGGTCTTCCTTCTGCCCCTGCCGGGCCATTTATGACAATGGTTGCTGTCAAGCAGCAGATTTTGATGCTCTTTAGTGTTGTAGTCGAGACCAGACTGAGACCAGAGTCCCCCAAGACCAAGTCGAGACCAAGAGCACTGTGTATGTAGGTCTTGGGAGACTCTGGTCTTGTAGAGGTCTCAACTACAACACTAGCTCTTTTATACTTTAGCAGAAACGCCTGGGTTGCTGTATTTAAGAATACTAATATGAGAAAAGTAAGAAGGTGTCCTTCAAATGATTTCTTAAACTGTAAAGAAGCAGCTATCTCTTTAATTGACTTACTGTATTTTCACTCTCCACTCTGCCATTCTCCTCTTTGTTCTCTGCACTCATTTGCTCTCTTTTCTCTCCCTGTAGTTTTGAGTGACACTACAGCGCTCCTTTATATCTGCTCTATTCAGCTGCTGCAGCTCTGTGCGTGCAGCCATTCTCCCACACTTTTTAAGACATAAAACAGTGTCAGCGGGCGGCTTTTCCTGGCGGCCTGCGCCTCTTCTGTGTTGTGTGTATTAAAGGAAAACCTCTGCAGTCACACCTATTCAGTCAGGCTCTCGATCCCTCTCCTATCGCCACCAGAAAATTGAATTTCTGCTGCTGTTGTTTCCCTGTGATGTCCCTGTCCCAGATAAGTCACTCATGTCCCTTAGTGCTTGCATAAGGAAACAAGTGCATCCACACAGTTGTTTGTTGACTGTTGCTAATGGCTGAGATTTATTGTATTTTTGGGTTATCGGTTTTTATGCCTAAAGTCATTAAATTTTCTTCTCGTGGAGGTTATTAACCAGATAGATAAAATAAATATATTTAGACAATAACAGAGACTAAGACAGAAACCAAAGATAACATCACCAGCAGGGATGCAGCAATTTAATGGCCTGTTTGCAAATATGATGTTGTTCAGTAATGGCAGTGAAAGGATGTTAATCTCTTATCTGGAAACATTTTTCATACCTTTTTTATGACTAAAATTTTGCCTAATGAGCTGAAAGTATGCATTAGCAGCCAATATATATTGACGAAATAAATAGAATATTACTCAACAGAGATGCAGACCCACATATCTCCTCTGCGTTCTCTAGCAGCAGCTTTGAGTCACCTTCTCATCTCTTCATCTTTCAGGGATAGGAGCAGACTTACATGATGCAGGGAAATGCATCAGGGACACACTGTGTGTCCGTCTTGGCTTTCTAGGCTCACAATTGTGTGAATTTGACCTTTGATGTTTTGACTACGAACCATAGGCACAGATAACAGCCCCAAGGTCAACCTGTGTGCCAAGTTAATTGACACTGGCTTTATTTGTTTTCAAGTAAGAGTTTGGATGACCTTGTGACTTTGGCTTTTTAACTTTTGACTCAAAACCACAGTTTTATATATATATATATATATATATATATATATATATATATATATATATATGAGGGTCCTGAGGTCAACCAGTGTGACCATAACCTTTGACATTGTGATTCTTGTTTCATTTGTACATCTGTGGGCCTCTACTCACATCTGTACTGTATAGACACAAAGCCCATGATTACACTGTGCTGGATTTTTGTATTTACCATAAAATGTCCCTTTTATCTGATGAATAAAGAAAAGGCTGTAATCCTAAATATGCCTTTTCAGTGATTTATTGTAGTAAAGAAAAGGATAGGCACATAAAGATACACTTCAGGCAGCACGAGATGGGAGAGCTTTCTTCTGCGTGTGAACAAAAGGAGTGTTTTAATACACTCCAGACAGAGCAGATAAGCTGGGATGCAGAGTAATCAAAATACAGTCTGTTTGTGAATTAACCTTGGGTTCAGGATGGCACAAAAACATGATGTACTGTATTTTGGGATATCTGGGACAAAGTGTAATGCAATTTAAAAAAAAAAAAAGAAGAATCTTCGATGCTCCCAACTTCTGATCACACTCTGATCGCCATTTTGCTTAAATAATGATATTGTAAAGCCCCAATGCCAAAGTTTGACAGCTAGCTTCCACATATGGGAGCAAAAACCCTGGTTTACTATATTTCATTGATTGTCTTGGCAGGGAAAAATTCTCCTTTGAATCAGGATAACTGAACTATCTTATCTTATCAGTCATCACAACTCAACAACACAATGCTTCAGCAAGCCCTTATCAATCATCCGCCAAATATGGCTTCACAAGCTTAACAGAAGCACCCGCTCCCGTCTACATAAAATGGGGACTGTGTAGAGAGAGTGCACACCTTCAAATTACTGGGCACTCTGATCTCATATGACCCCACCTGGACTGCAAACACGTAAAGAAGGCACAGCAGAGATTACACTTCGGGAAGAGCAATCTGGATCAAAAACTGCACACAGCCTTCTGCGGAGCTGCCATTGAGAGCATCCTAACCTATGGTATCTCACTGTGGTACGCCAGGTGCTCGGCAACAGACAAGGAAGGCCCTGCATAGAGTCATCAAGACGGCACAGAAAATCGCCGGGCGCCCCCTGCCCCTCCCTGAATGATGTCGCCACCTCCTGCTACTGCTGCAGAGCCTTAAACATTACCAAGGAGTCCACACATCCTGCACATTACACGTTTGAGCTCTTATCATCAGGCAGAAGCTACAGGGCTTCAGAAGCACGCACATCTAGACTCAAAAACAGCCTCTTCCCCCACAGCCATAAGCACTTTGAATGCACACGTGAAATAACTGTTCGTCTAAATGCAGTATAATTCTTTACCTATTTACTTACAGTATATTGAAATATGTGAAGCATGTGAATACATCTGGTGGACGAAGGCCTTTCTGTGTGACATTTTCATGTCCTTCGTGTGCCTTTGTGGGCTTTCTCTGAGTCTGACCATCCAAAGACACAAATGCTGGGTAAACTGGTGACTCAAAATTGGTCATAGAAGTAGACAAAAGCACTTTAGGTGGTCGTTAAGATTAGAGAAGTGGTGTATAAATACAGACGTGGATGGCTGTTGTACGAGGTGCTCTTACTTGTTCAGTAATGCTGTGGACCATAGTCACTCATCAACAGTAATTTTGCATATCAAGTGATGATTAATAGAATGAAAGGATGAGTATTTATTGATTTAGCCTCTGTCGTGCTCTGGTTGCTGGGATATCAGGATGTGGCTCCTGTTGTCTGTGTTGTCATTTCCACATCATTTAATCCTTTAAAAAAACGTTAATCACAAATAATAGGCTCGAGGATTTACAAATGTTATCTGTTGTCACTGCCAGATTCTCACAGTGTTGAAATCCATTTCGGAGTCTTCCAGTAACTGTCACAACAGTCTTTTTCTTTCTCTGTACAACTTTAGGGTTCAAGTTTCTGTATATTCCCACTATGATAAAGCAGAGATCTTCTGCTGACTGACATTCCTATTCACAGCTGAACTATATTCTCAGAATCCACGAACAGACTCTGACACATTGAGAGGACAATGGTTTATGTCTGACTGGAAGATATGGGCAGACAGTCACGCACACGCTGGGCTACCTGAGCAGTCGGTGACAACAGATGGCTCTGAGCCCTGCAGATGTTGGTGTGTGTTGCCATTGTCAGTGGTGAATAAAGAGCTCTTGTTTTTCTTAATTGAATCTTTTTACTGGCGTGTGGCTCGTTGAGGCAGAACAACACACATACACACTTCTTGATTTGATTTTTCTGCGTTCATTTTTCGGTGCAGGAAGCACCACCAGACGCTAATCCATTAGCCACTGGTGGTTTGTAAGTGGACAGGTGGGGGAATCTGGTGACTCACTGGCGGTCTGCACACAACTGTGTGTGAGTGTGCGCATACCTCTGTGTGTTAACGGCTAGGTTGGGTAAGCAGTTACATTACAGGATTAATCTGTCACTAAAAAGTAAGACATTGCATAACTGCATTATCTACCATGTAAAAGTGATGCATTAGAGTTATGTTGCGTTACTGGAAATTAACATTTATTTGTAATAGCTGATACCGTCCAGAAGAAGTTTATCCTGGTGTACATGTTCCACTAAACCTGCTGTATTTACCTTCCTGGAAGAAGATGTTAGCATCGTCTTGGAAGCATTCCATCATACCCATTAACAAATATGTTAACCTCCTGCAGAATGAAACTTGCGCCAAATTAAAAGCTTACGTTGGAGTTGCAGATCTGTAACTTCGGGAGCATCTTTCTCCTTCTTTTAGTGAGCAGAAGCTTCTTCAGGTATTAATTTGAGCATCTTTGCTGCTAAGGGAAGTTGAGACTTCATCTGACTTTGAAGTCATGACTAATTCTAGTGGTTGCCAACAAAAAGCCCCCCCCCCTATCCACCTATCTATAATATTCACCTTTGATCAGCGATCAGCAGTTGCTTGTATGACTGAACTGTGCAGCAATGCAGTTAAAGTCAAACATTTCTCAAACTTAACTGCCATTCTATTTTCATGCCTGGTTATATTGCCAGGCACACCCTCATGGAAGGTCTGGTTAGGTCTGACAACCACAATAGCAGGCAGTTGGAAACTCAGCTATGCACAGTGAAGCAGAGAACACAGAAACACTGCTAATAGTCAGGGACTAGGGATGTTAATGATTAATTGACTTTGATTAATTGTTGATAAGGATTTAGTCGACTAAATTAAATTAGTTGTCAATTAATTGATAACTCAGCAGTCCTTTTCAATGGGAGCTTATTCTATGGAACGTAGTGGCGTCGCTGTCCAGGCGGGGGTGCACACGGTCACCCACTAGCGCCTTTCAGCCGAAACTAAAGAAAAGCAGAAGAAGATGCCAAGCCATCAGAGCGCATGCACTGTGCAGAGAAAAAAAAACCTTGCCTTTCCGGGTTACATCAGAGAGCCACAACAAGTTCCAATGGCACATGAGCTTGAAGATCCACCAGCCTGCTTCAAATCAGCAGGGCGGAGAAACGGACCGAAGCAAGGAAGAAAGTACACAAGCGCAAAAACCTATCATTGCTGCCTTCAACCTGCCGCTAGATGGGAAAGCAGACCGGACTCAAGTTCCCACTGAGGTAACAGACAACAGAGGGAGCCCAGATCGTACTGGGTTTGCCTGGATTTCTGGGGTACTGGGATAATGTTTAATGTACAACAGATGAAGCAGCTCACAATTTATTTTCCTGTTAAAACAGTCTACCAGTACATCTCAGTAAATTAGAATGTGAAAATTATTTTTTTGTAAGTAAAAAAGATAAATTTTATGTTATTGGTAATAGTTTTTAACATAAATTAAAAATCATGACATTTGTAATTTACTGAGCTGCACCAGCACATAGTACACACTATACAGTACAAAATTGATTAAACTACAAAAAATACCGTTGTCTGTATTAAAAAAATGCAAATGGTACAAAAAATCATTGCGGAATATGAAGTTCATGTTTAATTCAGTATATCAGAAACAGTAATTAACTTTTTATATGTTAAAGATACAAAGACCGTATTGAACTGAGGGAAATTCAGATTCTCAGGAAAATTACCGTTATCAATTAATCATTAACCAGTCGATAAGGTGAATCGACTAATGATTAATGAATTAATTGATAACTTGCATCGCTATCAGGGACTGTCAGAGCATTTTAGAGCTAAGTGATTACTAATTTGAAAAGTAACATAGATTTCTTTAATCACAAAAGTAACTCAGCCTTTCACTGTAATTGCTAATTGTTTAAAAATGATTCATCAAGTGCATTTTGTACTTACCGAACACCAGTGCTTATACTGAAATGTGCTGCCTTCCCCTTCTTCCTCCTTGCTTAGTTGGATTCTGGGTGTTTAAACCAGTTTGCCTGCGCATCACTGCCATCTCCTGTCCGGTCTTAGGAGCAAATGTTTTTGTTTTTTTTTCATATATCAGTTTCACTCTTGAATTCTGGTGATCACTAAATTAAAACGGTGTGCATGGATTATTATCATTGCATCATTATATCAGTGAAATCAAATGGCCTTCATGATGTCAACAATAACAGTGTTTGCCGTGATAATTTCTGGGACGGTTTATCGTTCAGCAAAATTCGTTATTGTTACAGGCCGAAAGGTAACGTGTTCCTCTACTCCAAAAAAGTAATCTCCAGCTGTGGTTTAGTGTGAGTGGTATTTAGAGACCGACTACTCAGTTGGCAGTGCTGAGGTTTTCCTGTATCTGGCGTCTGAGCTGCCTCTGTGTGTGTGTGTGTGTGTGTGTCTTGCCATCTGAATGAGGCATTTCACAGAAGTGTTCTAAGGGAGCACAGTGAAATGTAATGAGCTAAGCTAATTAATGTCAGATAATAATGAGCTCTTCTGTCAGTGCCTGTGGAGAAACTTTTGAGTTTGCTCGAGGTCAGGGATTGAGTCGTACTCCCGGGTGTACAAGCCACACACGAAGCGCTTAAGCGGGGAAGATGCTGTATATGATTGAAATGAGATATTCAGTAGCACAGACGTGCAATATTGTATATCAAGTTTTGATTGCTTAATACCTGAGTAAAAGCTTGCAAATTGATTGGTTTGTTTTTATGAAAGTCATTAATCATAATAAGCAGATTTAATCAGCCTTTTTGGGGGGCTCCATTCCACCTGATTGACGTGTTTTTAAAATTCTTCTTTCGTCAGTCTGTAGACCTTTTTATTTTGGTATTTGATTCACTGTTTCTTGAGCTGCATTTCTGTCACCTTCGTATAATTTACTTTTGAATGTTGTCAAGGAAACATGTGGCACTCTTGACTTGTGGTGAGCTGTCCAAAAAGGGTTTTTCACCACCAAGAAAATAAGATTTTTGCTCTTTCACTTCAAGACTCCTGCTCCTCAGTCTGCTGGGTCATTTGCCATTTTCTAGTTTTCCTGCATTTTCTTCTTTACCACCGCTGTTCATTTTGCCAAAGCTTCATTTGCCAAAATAGATTGAGTTTTCCTTTTTTTCCCAACATTTTTTCAATCCTTCACTTACACGGTCATGTCTTCACTCCTTATCATCGTCACCGTTCCTCATCTACTGCTGCAGTCGGTTGGGTGCCCAGCATTATTATCCAACAAGAGCAGGAACCCTTCCTGGCTCCGCATCTGTCATTGCAGCTGAATTGTTGACTCCAGCAGTTTTTTTTCATATGTTTTCCAGATGTCATGAGTGTAAGGCTTTTTGTTTGAACGGAACAAAATTTGTTTTTGTATTGTAGACTTCAGAAGTCTAGTCAGGTGGCTGTTTTGAAACTGGCAAAACGTACACATAGGTTAAGTTTGAGTAAGAGAAAATATGCTACTATATAGAGCCAGTCCACTAGGGGTGGGAATTGCAAGGGACCTCATGATTCGATTCGGATTGCGATACTTGCGTCACGATTCAACCCTATCACAATTCAACAATAATCACAATATTGTGATATCGAGTATCACAATACTATATAATTCAGCATTTTTTTCCACCATATTCAACCTCAGATCATGTCCCATAGTAAAACTGTTGACATGTCTTTCATATAATATTCAGTCCAAACAGGCAACAACTGGACAATTTCACAGCAAATTATGTTTAAATTAAATGGTAAATGGCGCTCACTTATATACCACTTTTTCACTCATCTCTGCATGACCAAAGCGCTTTACAGCTCCATTCACACACTGATGGCAACGGATGAAAAAACAAATACTCTTAAAATAAATGTTCAACTGATAATAAAATATAAGATAAGATAAGATAAGATAAGATAAGATAAGATAAGCCTTTATTAGTCCCACAACGGGGAAATTCCAGGATTGCAACAGCACAGGGATAGCAACACTCAGAGCAACAATCAGAAGGCAAGAAAAAAAACAAGCAAGCAAGAGCAGCTAATAAACATATGTACGTATTACTATAAAATATATATATATACACACACACACAGACACACAGTGCAGAGCATTGTAGCTGGATGGAATAAATATATGAATATATGAACACACAGTGCAGAGCATTGTAGCTAGATGGAATAAATATGTAAATATATAAACACCCACAGTACGGAGCATTGCAGCTAGGTGGAATAAATATGCAAGTATATAAACACACACAGTGCGGAGCAATGTAGCTAGATGGAATAATATGTAGATATATAAATATATAAACACGCTCAGTGCTGAGCATTGTAGCTAGATGGAATAAATATGCAAATATATAAACACACACAGTGCAGAGCATTGTTGCTAGATGGAATGAAACAGCATAACCGTCTACTTAGTTATCCTACATGGTATGATTATGTGCCCATACATATTCTCACCCTCCATAGCGACCGGTATGTTCCTAGTTGTATGCCGGAGGGGACCATTGTGTAAGTCTATTGCATCTTTTGCATTCAAAAAACTATTAGTTTGTTACGTCTTTTTGCTATCTCTGCGAGCAGCCCTGCTTAGGTTGTACAGTCTGACAGCCGTTGGTAGGAAGGACCTACGAAACCTCTCGGTTGTGCACCTGGGATGATGTAGTCTGCTGCTAAATGAGCTCCTCAGTGCATTCAGTATGTCCTGCATAGGGTGGAACTCGGACTCCAGCAGAGATGACAGTTTAGCCACCGTCCTTCTCTCTCCTATCTCCTCCATCGGATCAAGGCGCTGCCCCAGGACAGAGCTAGCTTTCTTAATCAGTTTGTTCAGTCTCTTCCTATCGGCTGCAGTAATGCCACTGCCCCAGCAGACCACTCCAAAAGTGATGGCTGATGCCACCACCGTGTCATAGAATGACTTCAGCAGCGCCCCTTGTACACCAAAAGACCTGAGTCTCCTCAGCAGGAACAGCCTGCGCTGTCCCTTCTTGTAGAGTGCATCAGTATTGTGTGACCAGTCTAGTTTATTGTTCAGATGAATACCCAGGTACTTATAGGATGTCACCATCTCGATGTCTGTTCCCTGTATATTTACTGGTACTGTGAGGGGCTGCCCATGCCTGCGGCAGTCCACCACCAGCTCCTTAGTTTTCCTCGCGTTGATCTGGAGGCAGTTCCGATGGCACCAGTCCACGAAGTCCTGGATAAGCCCTCTGTACTCAGCTTCATCTCCATTGGAGATGAGGCCAACGATCGCAGAGTCATCAGAGAACTTCTGTAGATGGCAGTGTGTTGTGTTGTGTGAGAAGTCCGCAGTATAAAGAGTGAACAGGAAGGGAGCCAGCACCGTTCCCTGGGGGGCCCCCGTGCTACTGATGATCGTGTCGGACACACAGTCCCGGGTTCTCACAAACTGAGGCCGGTTCGTGAGGTAGTCCAGGATCCATGATGACAGGTGCTGGTCCACCCCTGCGCGCAGCAGCTTGTCCTTCAGGATCATCGGTTGGATGGTGTTGAAAGCACTGGAGAAGTCAAAGAACATGATCCTCACCATATTCCCGGGCTTCTCCAGGTGGGACAGAGAACGGTGAAGGAGGAAGATCACCGCATCCTCCACCCCAATGCCATGCTGGTAGGCGAACTGGAGTGGATCCATCGCTGGTTCCACCAGGGGGCGGAGGTGAGCAAGGAGCAGTCTCTCCAGGGTCTTCATCAAGTGGGACGTCAAGGCCACTGGTCTGTAGCTGTTCAGGTCTTTGGGGTGGGAAGTTTTTGGTACAGGTACCACACAAGATGTTTTCCACAGCTGTGGTACCCTCCCCAGTTTCAGGCTCATGTTGAAGATATACGTCACAATCCCACACAGCTGGTCTGCACAGGACTTGAGGAGCTTTGCGCTGATGCCGTCCGGTCCCGGCGCCTTCCTCGCCTTGATCTTCCTCAGCGCCGTCCTCACCTGGGTCCTGGTCAGGGTCAGGATGGGGGGCTGTGTGTTGGGAGTGGGGGGGTGTTGGTGGAGTGGGGAGTGGGCAGCAGGACTTGATTTCTTTAGAGGCAGCAGTGGTTGTTGTGCAGTCAGGGGGGAGGGCGGTTGGTCAAATCTATTGAAAAACAGATTCAGGTTGTTCGCCCACTCCCTGCCCCCTGTGGCCTGGGGGGAGGTATTCTGGAGCCCCGAGATGGTTTTGAGGTTTCTCCAGACCCCGCTGATGTCGCTCTGTTGCAGCTTGTCCTCCATCTTCTTCCTGAAGCTGTCCTTGCCTTCTCTGATCTTTCTCCTCAGCTCCCTCTGTACGGACTTCAGCATCTCCCTGTTCCCTGACCTGAAGATCCTCTTCTTCTCTCTCAGAAGTGTTTTTATCTCAGGGTTGATCCAGGGTTTGTTGTTTGAGTGACGCCGTATGGTCTTGGTGGGAACGGATTTGTCCACACAGAAGCTGAGGTAGCCCGTGAAGGTGTGAATGAGGCCATCGATGTCCTCACCATGTGGATCGCAGAGCTGCTTCCAGGCGGTGGCTTCAAAACAGCCCTTTAGGGTGTCCATTGTCTCCTCAGACCATAACTCCACAGTGTGCATGGCCGGAGGTTGTCTGTGCACTAGGGGTTTGTACACCGGCCGGAGATGAACCAAGTTGTGATCCGATCTCCCGAGTGGGGGGAGTTGTGATGAGGTGTACGCCTCCTTAGTGTTTGCGTAGAATAAATCCAGTGTTTTATTGTCTTTAGTGTGGCATGTGACATACTGGGTGAACGTGGGTAGAATGGGAGACAGTGAAACATGGTTGAAATCGCCTGAGATGAGGAGAAGAGCATCTGGGTGTTCTGTCTGCAGCCTGCTGGTTACTGAATGGATGACGTCACGTGCTGTCCCAGCGTTCGCCGTCGGATTTGCATAAACAACAATGCAGATCACGTGTGAGTGTTCTCTCGGGAGATATGTAGGCCTCATGCTAACAGCTAGCAACTCAATGTCTTTGCTGCAGTGTCGTTGTTTAACAGTGGTATGTCCCGGTCTGCACCAGTTGTTGTTAACATACATTATCACTCCACCGCCCCTAGCCTTGCCACTGTCTGGTGTTCGGTCAGCTCGTATCATGTGAAAACCCTCCAGCTCAATGTTAGCATCTGCTGCTAGTTCAGTTAGCCACGTCTCATACAGTCTTAAATTAAATAATAATCAGTGAAGTAACGGGCAGATGAAATTACATACCTGGGCGCAGTGTTTTAATATGTGACAAAGACTCTCCTTGCCAACTGAATGGGTCATATCCAGGTTGTTCATCCTCTTTTTTTATAAAATCCAAAAAAGTCCAGACATTTAATTTAAACTTTAATGCTGCAATTCTCTGTTCACACCCCCTTCCCCCGGTGCTGCTGCTTCCTCCGCCATCTTAAATTGTACTAGGGCTGGGCTGCAGGTAAATCTCACGAGACACCTTTGCAGCGATGACTTTGTGCCATCTGTTGAACTGAAAACTCAATTGATTAACTGATACCCAATGCACGGCAGTTAGAGTGTGCTTTTTTTTTTTTAAATTGAAAGCTCGATCTGTGCGTTTATGGATCAGTGCATTGTCACAAGTGCCAAGTATTGTGATTCATCACTGAATCAATCTTTTTTCCCCACCCTTACAGTCCACCTTGTTTTCATCATCAAACAAAGTTTTAGATGCAGTTTTTGAGCTGCCTCTACAGGTGCATCTCAATAAATTAGAATGTCATCGAAAAGTTAATTAAATTCAGTAATTCAATTCAGAAAATGAAACTCCTATATTATATAGATTCATTACACACAGAGTGATATATTTCAAGTGTTTATTTCTTTTAATTTTGATGGTTATGGCTTACAGTTCAAGAAAACCCCAAATTCACTTTCTCACAAAATTAGAATATTGCATAAAATTAATTTAAAAAAAATGATTTTTAATAGAAATGTTGGCCAACGAAAACTATGTCCATGTACACACTCAATACTTGATCGGTGTCATGACTCCCTGTGCGCTTTGACGCAGCACACGGAGAGGGGAGAAATGATGAGGATTTACGTGCAGATTGCACCACAACACATTTATTAAAGCAAAGCCAAACAGTCCAAAAGGTGGAGACTTACAAAAAATACAAAAACACACTTACAGTTGGCGTTTGGGGGCCGACATCACCCCACAAATGCAGGAGGAGAAATGTGTAGCCACCCTGGCATCCCACAGCCAATATCGCTGTGGGGACGCGAGAGAACCACAAAGAAAGTAGAGTGGCTACACGTCGTTGCAGTTGACAGTAGACTAACAGTTCACTGACAATACAGCAGACAATACAATGACCCAGCAATGCGTGACTGGCAAAAAGCTGCTTAAGTACACGCATTGCTGGTGATGGTGAGATGAGGAGCACCTGGGCGAGTACCGGGAAAGATGATTAACGGGAGTGGGAATCAGCTGGCAGTAATGAGAGAGGGGGCGTGGTCGGACCGGCAGGCTGTCAGTCAGTGCTACGCTAGAGTGAGCCAAAGAGGACTGCCTCACAGCTGCCAACCCGAGAGCAGTGGCTAAGGATATGGAAGCAGCACTGAAATACATAATAAACACATACACAGCAGCACTTACAGTAAACCCACAGGGAGGTCAGGACCGAGCCGGGGAAACCAAAATGGCTCGGCTCCTGACAGAGCCCCCCTCTCAAGGGGTGGATTCCCAGACACCCAAGGTAACATCCTGAGGATCCCCTCCCCCCCAGCAGAAACAACAACACGAACCTGGGTGGGAGGTAGGGGGAACAGGAAAGGAGGGAACACAATACACCCCGCCCAGGTCCCACATTTACCCCTCCCCCCAAGTCCAAAGGCATGTAGGCTCGGGAGGCCACCCAGAGTCCCAGGCCCAGCAGGCAGTCCGGCAAACAGAGTCCGGTGGCCTGCCGGAAAACACGGGCCATCTGGCCCAGAGACTCAGTCCCTTTGGCGGCTGGCCAGCGTTGTTAAGCTACCATGACCAAAGGGATGAAGCAGGAGGTGGCTTGCCCACCGGGAGGCTCACTGGTGGGTGACCGGACCTTAGGGAGGGAACCCCCACGACCCGCAGCACTCTCAGTGGTCCCGGCTTGGGACACAGCTGCACCCACGGTGGACCCTGATTGGGCTAATGCTGCACCCTCGGTGGACCCCAGCTGGAGCGCTGCAGCACCCGCGGTGGCTCCTGACTGGAGCTCTCCAGCCACCGCAGGTGCTGCTACACTCCAGCCCGGAGCCACCGCAGGTGCAGCTGTGTCCCAAGCTAGGACCACCGAGGGTGCTGCCGGCCAGCCTGAAGACCCCAAGGCCTTCACTCCTCTGCTGGACGCCGTCATGGTTCCCCTTCCTCCCCCACCAGTCGCCGTCGGGGTTCCTCTCCTCCGGACCGGCTTCCTGCAATTGAGCCTGACTCTCTTCTTTGGGCCGTCTGCTTGGCCTGGGACTTAGGCCGGCCACCCGAACCCTGGACCTCTGGGACTGTGGGGGCTTAGGGGTTGTCGGGGCGCAGGTGTGAGTCTTGAGCTGGTTTGTTTTTTCCCTCCTAGCTGTTTTTCCCCTCCCTCCCTCCCGGGGTGGTTTTTGCTGTACTCCTTCTTTTTTTTTGGGGGGGGGGGTTCTTTTGGATGTTACCTGGGGTTGTGGGTTGTCACCCACCAATGAGCCTTCCGGTGGGCAGGCCGCCTCCTGCTTCATCCCGCCGGCCCTGGTGCCTTTACAGCGCTGGCCGACTGCCTGACAGACTGAGTCTCTGGGCCAGATGGCCCGTGTTTTCCGGCAGGCCACCAGACTCTGTTCATTGGACTGCCTGCTGGGCCTGGGGCTCTGGGCGGCCTCCCGAACCTTCACATCTTTGGACTTGGGGGTGGGGGGTTAATTGTGGACCCTGGGCGGGGTATTGTGTTCCCTCCTTTCCTGTTCCCCCTACCTCCCACCCGGATTCATGTTGTTGTTGCTGTCGGGGTTGGTGGGGGGGGGGGGCGGGGTTCTTTCCTTGTGATGTTACCGTGGGTGTCTGGTGTCCACTCCTACAAGGAGGGGCTCTGTCACGAACCGAGCCTGTGCTTTCTGTAGGCTTGGTTCTGACTGTTCTTGGTCACTCAGGCATTGGAGTTATTATGTGTTGTTATCTGTTGATTTCTCGTTGTTTGCATATCGGTGTACTGTTTCTTCCAGTCAAACACCGCTGGACTATTGTACGTGTTCACATGGTTGTACCCCATCACGGTCACGTCGGGGAAGGACTGTATATGCTCGCTGGGAGACTGGGATTACTTGGACTGCTCCGGTGCTGTGAGTAAAACTGTTAGCGTTTCTGAGTGCAGCTGTGCTGCTACACTTTATTGGTAGCGTTTCCTCGTGCAGCACAACTGCTACGCTTTGGCATTGCTGCCCAGTTGATTCTCCCCATCCTGTTGAGCGTCCTGGAGGACTCTAAGTTTACTTGAGCTGTCTTGTCGTTTTGTATTGTCTATTTTTGTGTGAATAAATATGTGATTGATGTAACCTGCGCTGAAGTCCATCCTTCCTTCCCCTCCTCCATGCGCTGTGGAGAAGCGCACGGGGAGTTTATGACAATTTGAAAAGATGGTGCTTAGTAAGCTCCTATTTTGAAGTGATTCATTTGATCCAGTTTATATGATGGTGAGTTTAAATGTCTGGAAAGCATGCAGCCTTATTTGTGTATCTTTATTCAGTAGTGTAAGGACATTACACTGACTATGTTGGTGCAGATTGTTTTAGTTACTGTACAGTTTTCACATGACTTCCATGGACAGATTGGATTTATTTACATGTTTCCTCTTGCCCTGGTTGTAGCTGTTGTAGTGAAAGTCAGCAACAGTATCCTCCTAGCCTATTAAAAGGAGGAAGTTTACAGTTCTGTTGAACATGTTACTAAAAATAAATATGTATTTATTTTCATTTTTGTTTATTTTAAGTTGAGGTGGTTTTTTTATTTGCCTTTGAGAATGCGTCTATATGTCAGTTAATCATCACTGCAAGACAAAGGAGTTGTAAATAGGTGGGGAAAATACAGTATGTGCATAGTATATCGTCATGCATCCTTATTATGTCCTCGTTTAACAAACCGTCTGTTATCACTTTGATTCTTTCATTAAATTGCTAAATGGAGCTAAACATGTGGTTCGCGTGTCCAAGGTTTCAGAATCACTCAGTGCTGACAGCTTGCACACAAAGAGACTGATTAAATAATCATTAAGCTTTGATAATTAATCCTTGGTAATTCTTAAGTTCCACTGAAGAGTCCTGGGCTCTATAACTAAAGGTGGTGCCCTGAATATTTGAAATGAGGTAATTTAATGAACAGATTATTAATTATTAAAAATCATATAATTATAGCATTATCACTACAATACATAACAAAACCAATGTAGATGGCGCAGATAATTATCAAGAACAGACAAAGAGAGACAGACAGAAGATGATGTGCTTTATAGTTGATCATATTAAAACCGGATGTGACTGTAAACTGGTAGAGGGCAACAGTCACAGAGGTGTATGAGGCACAAATTCTAAAAAGTCCAGTAAAAGAAATGCTAAAAAAATGAAAACATTTTCTTTGTTTTGTCTTCATGTTGGGATTAAGACATCATGGGCTAACTTGTGCTCAGTGCTTGTAGCTTTAGCTTAAAAGAAAACCAACAAAAAAACCCTGTTAATGCCTAGAGCCAGGGGAAGTAGGGTGGATGGTGTGGATAAGGAATATGCTGATACAAACCCTGATTAATGTCAGTGCAGTGAAATTGGGTTCAGTTTAGCCTAATCTGGTTCTATTCATTGGTTTACTGCCATCTATTTCTGCTGCCTTCTCTATAGTCTTCCTCCGTCCAGTATAATCCAGTTCCCAAATAATCCACTAATTCAGTCAAATCAGTTTTATTCCCACATGATCCAGTTCACTTCAATGTAATCCCTTTTTAGTGCAGTATTTGGTCCCGGGTCCACATTGTAAGCGAATGTGCTTTAGTCTCAGTGAGAGGGCTGATCCCGTCTGTCTGTCTTTCCCAGCGTGGGTGAAGTTATGATTGACCCGACCAACCAGACAGATGGACGGAGGTGTGTGTGCCTGCATGTGTCCGTCTGTCCCAGCGGTATAGCTTCCTTTGGCTTTGTGGTTTTGGCCACATGTACAGTATGTGAAATGCTTCTATTACTGTGAAGAACACTGACTGTCATTGATTTAATACAGATTTCATCTAAACATAACAATAAGTGCTTCTTGTTCAGCCCTAACTGTGACCATTTAAGGGAATTTTGGTAACATTTCACGATTTAAGATGGAAAAATAATGGCTTTTGTTAAGGGCAAAATCTTTTTTTTGTTGTTTTTTTTTTTTAAAAATTGCAAAAAAGTTTGAAAGGGACATGTTTTTCAAATTTATTTTCATCTTAACAGTTTACCAAATGCATTTTACGTGACAATAAAATAATGATTAAAAAAATCACTGTGGTTGAAAGCTGATTAATTTTTTACACCAGTACACATATGGTGTTCCTAGTTGTACAACTTAATGTATGTACAGTATGTGTGCATGTAAGATATAGGCTCTAATGCAGGTTCTTATACAGTATTTGCATATACTGTATGCATAAAAGAGAAACAAGATTAAATGCAATCATTCCTTTAATGTACCTCATAGTGACTGAACCATCGTTCATCTACTGTCAGTGTTTGATTTCTAGAGTGCGAGGTCCTATAGCTGAAGCCTCTAGAAGTTTTGTTACGAAAAAGAGAGTTAGAGACAGAGGAGAAGAAAGGTGGAAGGACTTGGTGGTCTGGGTTGGTGACCTAACACTCCCCTTCCCTCTTTCTCTGGACCTTGCAGCTGCTCTCAGCTGTCCTGTACTAATAATGTCAACAGGCAGCTGCAGTCTAGTGATGACATTGACAACCTGCCCGTCCCTTACTGACCAGCAGACGCCCACTCACTCAGGCAGGCATTAATGTTTGCCTGTTCATCACATTTTTAATTGCAGCTGGTCCGTTTCACCTGAAGTTGTCAGATTATGTGGACATTAGAGTATTGCACTCTTTACTTATGTGGCTGTTTTAATTAAGTCTAATTTTCAAGATAAAGGTCATCTCCATCTGTCGAAGTTTCAGATTTTTGCTGCATTGTTAGTGTGACAGAACAGTAACACTGCATTTATAACTCTACAGATGTTCATAAAAAGAATAATTACTCTTAATTCTCTTTGTAAGATATAGAGTTTGTGTATGAAACACATAGATAATGTAGAAAAAATGTAACTTACCCTACCATGGTGAAGTCTACAGGGTGATGATATGAGGATGAGTGAACATCCATCCATCCATCTTCTACCGCTTTTCCGGAGGTCCGGGTCGCGGAGGCAGCAGCTCAAGCAGAGAAGCCCAGACTTCCCTCTCCCCAGCCACCTGCTCCAGCTCTTCAGAGAGGATACCAAGGCGTTCCCAGACCAGCTGGGAGGCATAGTCTCTCCACCGAGTCCTGGGTCTGCCCCGGGGTCTCCTCCCAGTGGGACGTGCCTGAAACACCTCAAGTGGGAGGTGTCCAGGAGGCATCCTAATCAGATGCCCATACCACCTCAACTGACTCCTTTCAATGTGGAGGAGCAGCGGTTCTACTCTGAGCCTCTCCCGGATGACTGAGCTCCTCACCCTATCTCTGAGGGTGAGTCCAGCAATCCTACGGAGAAAGCTCATTTCAGCCGCTTGTATCCGCGATCTCGTTCTTTCGGTCATTACCCAAAGCTCGTGACCATAGGTGAGAGTAGGAACGTAGATTGACTGATAAATCGACAGCTTTGCCTTAGAACTAAGCTCCCTCTTCACCACAACAGACCAGTACAACGTCCGCATCACTGCAGATGCTGCTCCAATCCGTCTGTCGATCTCTCGCTCCATTCTCCCCTCACTCGTGAACAAGACCCCAAGATACTTAAACTCCTCCACTTGGGGCAGGAGCCTGTCCCCAACCCGGAGAGGACAATCCACCTTTTTCCGGCTGAGGACCATGGACTCGGACTTGGAAGTGCTGATTCTCATCCCAGCCGCTTCACACTCAGCGGCAAACCGTCCCAGCAAGAGTTGTAGGTCATTGCTGGATGAAGCCAACAGGACAACATCATCTGCAAACAACAGAGATGAGATCCTGTGGTCACCAAGCATGACACCCTCCATTCCCTGGCTGCGCCTAGAAATCCTGTCCATAAAAATTATGAACAGGATCGGTGACAAAGGGCAGCCCTGGCGGAGTCCAACTCTCACTGGGAATGGCTCTGACCGAGTGTTGGCAATACGAACCAAACTCTCACAACGGTCGTACAGAGACCGAATAGCTCGTAACAACAAGCCCGATACCCCATACTCCCGAAGCACCCCCCACAAAAATCCACGAGGGACGCGGCCAAATGCCTTCTCCAAGTCCACAAAACACATGTAAACTGGTTGGACAAACTCCCACGAACCCTCGAGAATTCTCGAGAGGGTAAAGAGCTGGTCCGATGTGCCACGGCCAGGACGAAAACCACATTGCTCCTCCTGAATCTGAGGTTCGACCAACGGCCGGACTCTCCTCTCCAGTACCTTGGCATAGACCTTCCCAGGGAGGCTGAGGAGTGTGATCCCTCTAAAGTTGGAGCACACCCTCCGGTCCCCTTTTTTAAAGAGAGGAACCACCACCCCGGTTTGCCATGCCAAAGGCACTGCCCCCGACCTCCACGCAATGTTGCAGAGGCGTGTCAACCATGACAACCCAACAACGTCCAGGGCCTTGAGGTACTCGGGGCGAATCTCGTCCACCCCTGGGGCCCGGCCACCAAGGAGATTTTTAACCACCTTGGCGACCTCAGCCCCTGTGATAGGCGAGTCATCCCCCTCGTCCCCAAACCCTGCTTCCTCTGTGAAAGGCGTATCAGTGGGATTGAGGAGATCCTCGAAGTATTCCTTCCACCGCCCGACGATGTCCCCAGTCGAAGTCAACAGTGTCCCATCCGCACCATACACAGTGTGGACGGGGAGCTGCTTTCCCCTCCTGAGCCGCCGGACAATTTGCCAGAATCTCTTTGAGGCCGACCGAAAGTCTTGTTCCATGGCCTCACCGAACTCCTCCCATACCCGGGTTTTTGCTTCAGCAACCACCCGAGCTGCACTCCGCTTGGCCTGCCAGTACACCTCAGCTGCTTCGGGAGTCCCACAAGCCAACCAAGCTTGATAGGACTCCTTCTTCAGCTTAATGGCCCCCCTCACCACTGGTGTCCACCACTTGGTTCGGGGGTTGCCACCACGAGATGCACCGACCACCTTGCGGCCGCAGCTCTGGGCCGCCGCTTCAACAACAGAGGTGGAGAACATGGCCCATTCAGACTCCATGTCTCCAGACTCCCTCGGAATGTGGTTGAAGTTCTTCCGGAGGTGGGAGTTGAAGACCTCCCGGACAGGGGCCTCAGCCAGACGCTCCCAGCACACCCTCACTATATGTTTGGGTCTACCAGGTCTGAATGTCTTCCTCCCCTGCCATCGGATCCAACTCACCACCAGGTGGTGATCAGTTGACAGCTCTGCACCTCTCTTTACTCGGGTGTCCAAGACATATGGTCGCAGGTCTGATGACACGATAACAAAATCGATCATCAACCTGCGACCTAGGGTGTCCTGGTGCCAGGTGCACATATGGACACCCTTATGCTTGAACATGGTGTTCGTTATGGATAGACTGTGGTTAGCACAGAAGTCCAATAACTGAACACCTGTTCACATGAGTGAACATGTTGATGGTATTACTCAGTGACTCTGTTTACATGGTCATGAGTAAGCCGATTACAATCAGCTTTCTGGAGTTACCTTGTTGTTGTAGTTGACAGGCGCCTCCACGGCTCGCCGCGTCACTGAGGATGTCATTTATGACGTTTCAGTGTCAAGTCAAATTCCTCGTATATTTACCTGTTACTTGTAAATGTGCTTGGCAATAAACTCATTCTGATTCTGATACCTGATGATTCAAACTGTCATGTAAACAGAGTAATCCAATTACCTTTATCGGTTTACTCCAGTAACTGGTTTACTCATGACCATGTAAACAGGGTCAGTGACATTTCTTGCAGACTGACCCTCTATTGCTAACTACCTGCTACGTACTTTCTCAAACGCCAAAAACCTCTAATGCCGGCAAATTGACTTATTTTGGGATGCGGGTGGAGATTGTCTCTCTTTTGCCTCTCTGACATGATGATCCCCATCAGCACTAGCCACACACTGTTGCTAGTTAGCTGCAGCTTCTTCTGTAGTTTATTAAGCTACAGTCACAAATACCGTTATGAATGGCTGTGAACACTGTGCAAACGATTTTAGGACCATTTCATATGGCCTTCTTGTCATGATTTAAGATTTTGAGGAGGCTTAAGTGCAAGGCCACCACTTCAGAAGAACACTGAAATGCAGATGAAAAGTTTACACCACTTTAATGAAAACCCAAACCCTATACAAAGCACGCTAACTTAGTGAATATATCGTCGGCCTCCATCGGTCTATGATGACCATGGAAGAGAATCCTAAATGTCTACTTTGCTGGAACAGCACCGCCTGTGGCTGAACAGGCCGATGCGCGAATGGCAGTCCCTGTCACACAGGTCGCACTTGTGGGTGGTCTCTGTGCTGCTGGGTCTGTGGCGGTTCTTCCTGCGGGTCCTTTTTTCATCTGCTGCAGCAGTTAGTCTCTCTTCACCCGCCTTGAGCTGTCTGGTCAGGGTGCCTCTCCATTTGGAGCGGTCCATTGCAAGGTCCTCCCAGCGCTCTGTGTTGATCTCCAGGGCCTTCATGTCTCTCTTGCAGACGTCTCTAAAGCGCAGCTGTGGGCGGCCAACGTCTCTCCTGCCAGTCACCAGTTCTCCGTAGAGGACGTCTTTGGGGATTCTGCCATCCTCCATATGGTGAACGTGGCCTAGCCAGCGGAGCCTGCGCTGCCTGAGTAGAGGGAACATGGAGGGAAGGCCGGCGCGGGACAGAACTTCTCTGTTGGGCACTTTGTCCTGCCAGGATATGTCCAGGATGTGGCGAATGCAGCGCAAGTGGAAGGAGTTAAGTCTCTTTTCCTGCCGGGCGTATGTTGTCCACGTCTCACTCCCATAGAGCAGTGTGCTGATGACGCAGGCGTTGTACACTGCCATCTTCGTCTTGACAGAGAGTTTGGGATTCTCCCACACTCGTGTGGTGAGGCGAGCGAGTGTGAAGGCTGATTTTCCAATCCTCTTGTCGATCTCTGTATCAAGGGAGAGGTTGTTGCTGATCGTGGACCCCAGGTACGTGAACTGATTCACGACCTCCAGCTCGTAGTCGTCGATGGTGATGGTTGGTGGTGCTTCCGTGCCTTGCGCCAAGACGTTAGTCTTCTTCAGGCTGATGGTAAGCCCAAAGTCCTTGCATGCTTGGGAGAAGCGGTCCATCAGGGTCTGAAGCTCCTGCTGTGTGTGGGTTGCAACTGCAGCGTTGTCTGCGAACAGCATGTCTCTGATTAGAGCCTCGCGTACTTTGGTTCTGCCTTTCAGGCGGGCGAGGTTGAAAAGCCTGCCGTCAGATCTTGTGTGCAGGTAGATTCCCTCTGTTGCTGTGCTGAAGGCATGCCTCAGGAGCATAGCAAAGAAAATCCCAAAGAGGGTTGGCGCAAGTACACAGCCCTGTTTCACTCTGCTGCGTATGTTGAATGGCTCTGAGACGTTGCCGTCGTGCTGCACTATCCCCTGCATGTTGGTGTGAAACGATTCAATGAGGCTTTGCAACTTTGGTGGGCATCCTATCTTTGGCAGGATCTTGAAAAGGCCCTCTCTGCTGACCAGATCAAACGCTTTAGTGAGATCGATGAAAGTGACGTACAGGGGCATGTTCTGTTCTCTGCATTTCTCCTGGAGTTGGCGGATGGAGAATATCATGTCTACCGTCGATCGCTCAGTGCGGAAACCACACTGAGACTCGGGGTAGACACGTTCGGCAAGCTTCTGTAGACAAACGAGAACAACTTGTACGTAGACTTTGCCAACAATGCTGAGGAGGGAAATGCCCCTGTAGTTGTTGCAGTCGCTTCTCTCCCCTTTGTTTTTGTAGAGAGTGATGATCTTGGCGTCCCTCATGTCCTGTGGTACGGCACCTTCCTTCCAGCACTGGCAGAGGACGTCATGCAATGGCAGCAGTAGGGCGGTCTTGCAGTGCTTGATCAGGTCGGGGGGTATGCCTTCGTTGTCGGGTGCCTTGCCAGCGGCCAAGCTATCAATGGCCTTGCTGAGTTCGTCGATGGTTGGCTTGGCGTCAAGTTTGTCCATGGATGGCAGGCAGTCAATGGCATCAAGGGCTGACGGTGTCACGGTGTTCTGTCTGGAGTAGAGGTCAGAGTAGTGTTCCACCCATCTCTCCATCTGCTTGTTCTTTTCAGTGATCATCTCCCCAGTGGAGGATTTGAGGGGGGCCGTCTTGCTCTGAGCCGGACCAAGTGCTTTCTTGATGCCATCGTACATACCACGGTTGTTCCCTGTTATGGCAGCGGTTTGAATGTCTTGGCTGAGCTGAGTCCAATACTCGTTGGCACAGCGCCGAGCAGTCTGCTGAACTTTGCTTCTCGCAGCCCTGAGAATCTGGAGATTCTTCTCGTTTGGGTACTTCTTGTACTCAGCAAGTGCTGAGCGCTTGGCTTCAATGACGGGGGTCATCTCGGTCAACTTGGTATCAAACCAGTCCTGTGACTTCGAGGTCTTCCTCCCAAAGGTAGCCAAGGCTGTGCGGTGGATGGTGTTTCGCAGCTCTTCCCACTTCTGCTTTGCAGATTCTCCTTCTTGTGGTACACCAAGTTCCTTCTCAAAGGTGGAGGCAAACTGCTCAACAAGTTCTGGTTGGGCCATCTTGCTGGTGTCAATCCGTGCCTTTCCAGGCTGTCTAGCACGATGGAATTTCTTCAGCTGCAGCTTGACCTTGCAACACACCAATGAATGGTCTGTGTCGCAATCTGCACTCTGGAACGAACGGGTGATTAGCACGTTCTTCAGTGAGGTGCGCCTGGTCAGGATCAAGTCCAGCTGGTGCCAGTGCTTTGAGTGTGGATGTCGCCAGGAAACCTTGTGTTGGGGCTTGGTCTTGAAGAACGAGTTTGTGATGCACAGATCGTGATATGTGCAGAACACGAGCAGCCGCTGTCCATTGTCGTTCATTCTGCCCACGCCAAATGGTCGAAGACAGGAGGGCCAGGAGTCGTGGTCAGCACCCACTCTGGCATTGAAGTCTCCAAGGAGAATGAGTTGTTCAGAGTTGGGGATGATCCTGACAGTTGTTGCGAGATTCTCGTAGAACTCGTCTTTTGCCTCTGGTGTGGCTGTCAGTGTTGGGGCATACACACTGACAAGGGTGACTGGGCCTTGAGTGGTGTTGAGGCGGAGGGTGAGGAGTCGTGCAGAGCCATTGCTGCCCAGTTCCACCATCTTCAGCAAGGTGTTCTTCACTGCGAAGCCCACTCCGTGTTCCCTGTGTTCGTCACTGCCCTTTCCCTGCCAGTAGAACGTGTAGTCCTTCTCTCTCAGTGTGCCTGCGTCAGCCAACCGTGTTTCCTGGAGAGTGGCGATATCCACTCCCAGTCTCTTCAGCTCATTATTGATGATGGCAGTCTTCCTGGTGTCGTTGATGTCCTTGAGGTTAGCAGCGAGTCCTGTCATCATAGTGCGGACATTCCAAGTTCTCAGTTTTAGAGTTGGTCTCTTTTGTTTTTTTGTCTTGCCTGGTGCGAAGGTTCTCAGCCTGCTGTTCGGACTTCTCCTCATCCCCATGCACCCAATGAGGAAAGCAAGCTGTGGCGGGACAACACCTTATTGGCTGGGGGCTGCCCAGCTTGAGGCGGGCGGTAGCTGTCCAGTGAGATCCGATGATCCCTCCCACCGTCGGGAACAACCCCTGGCGCTGCGCTCTACACCAATTGAGCGGTGGCTTATAACTGGTAACTGTCATTCCCCGTGTTTTGTCTACGCCAAAGGCGAAGCTGGAGTGTCCTCTCCAGTGATCCGGTGTTCTACCTTCCAGCGTTGGGTGTTAATAGGATTCAAGCCTGGGCAGGAAGATATGGAGGACAAGATGTTGCCCATGCAGCATGTCCCCCCTCTCCATGTCACTGATGAATCCAAAGGAACAGCAGGGCTGCTACAGTTTGGCACCAGCGCCGTCGCAGGAGCTGCCAGAACGATGTTGAGCACAACAGAGAACTGCCTTAGGGGCTCCGACTCCGGATTTTTCCTCAGGGTTGACTCCCGAAGCCTTTCCCATGACCGAGTGTGCCGCAAGGCAGCGGAGGTTTGAAATCAGGGTTTACCTTCCCCTAGATGGGCTACCTTCCAAGGTTGACGAGCCACCATCTACCCGAAGCATCTGGTTTTAAGGTGCCAGAGATCCGCCCTCGCCCCTTCTCCTATTAGTAAAAGCAGTTCCGCCGGGCTTAGAGACTAAACCACACGGGCAGGCTAGGAGTTGGACTTGGTTGTCAGAGGCTTTTCGAGACGCACGCCATAAGGAGCATTTTATGAGCACTGGGAGCTTAACCCCAGTGCCGCTCCTGGCTATGACAACCTTGGAACTAGTGAATATATACACACACCACAATTAATGAAACCCGCAGCCAAGAAGCCAAACTATATACAGGAAAATAATTGCATGCTAGAGCCACATACGACCTAGAAGGGAAAGGGAAGAGAGGAAGGGTTAATAATGAATATGGCGCACTGGGAAATAGCTGCTGAATATATGAATCTTAGGGTACAAGAAGAGAGCCCAGCAGTGACTTCAGCATGGGGGAAGAGACGGTGGATTAATGACGGCAATGAAAGAGGAGGAATGATTTGAGGACCTGGGTGGAGAAGCCGTTGTCCTGGAGGGAGATGATTGAGGCTGTGTTGGCTCTGCGATGGACTGGCGATCTGTCCAGGGTGTACCCTGCCTCTCGCCCAAAGATGCTGGGATAGGCTCCAGCCCCCCCGCGACCCGAAAAGGATTAAGCGGAAGAAGATGAATGAATGAATGAGATGATTGAGGCGAGCGAGCAAACACAGCTCCCGAGATGCACCACTGGAGGCGGCAGCAAACCTGAAAGAAGAGGAGGACAAAAAGGTAAGACAACTAGAGGAGATAATGATTTTGCCTAGCAACAAGAACATTAGTTGAGAGACAGCACAAACCCAACAGTCTAGCGGAGAGCTCTTCACACACTGGCCCTTAAATACGCTGGAGAACCAGGAGGCAGCAGGTGTGTAATCACGCAGGTGCGCTTGATGAGCTTCGGAGCCGGGAAAATAGAGACTGATCGCCTGATCATGACAGTGCCCCCCCCCTTCCCGGGGATCTCTCCTGGCGTCCCCCAGACTTCTGTGGATGGGCAAGGTGGAACTCCCGGACCATTTCCTTGTTGTGGAAATAGGATTGTGGAATCCAAGATCTCTCCTCCGGACCATACATCTTCCAGTGCACCAAATATAACGGCATACGTCCAGAATCCGCTGGATAGTGTAGATGGTATGTCCATCGATGATCCAGGGAAGTGGAGGGTTTCTGGAGGAGGAGACAGGGGGCTGACAGAGAGAGGCTTGATTTGAGAAGCTCTTCACACACTGGCCCTTAAATACGCTTCAGAATCAGGAGGCAGCAGGTATGTAATCACGCAGGTGAGCTTGATGAGCTTCGGAGCTGGGAAAATAGAGACAGGAAGAGAGGGGGGAGGCACGCTCGCCTGATCATGACACTTTTTAAGAGAATTCATCATTTGTAGACCGTTGATAAGTTCGTGGCCAGGTCGATGGTCTTGTTGAAGATTTCTACTAACGGCCCACGAAAACCCCTCGTGGTAGGGCGGCCGTATGAATGCCGTAGGAACAATGTAAGAACTACACAAGATGTTGGCCATAAGTATGTCTCAAGAACACCTTAAGTTGTTCTTTAGGGCCCCTTACAGTGGTCGTAGGAAATGCTGTAGGAATCCCCATTCGTATGGAGATCTGTAGAGCGTGCATAAGGCGGTCGTGAGGCGCTCATTAGGTGGGAGTACATCATTCCTGTGATATTTGTGTTGACAAAATGTGCCGAAAGCCATAAGATCTTCCTACAAACGACTTGAGAGTGCTGTGAGTTGCACAAAGTTGTTTTGCAAGATGGCAGTAAGTATGGTGTAGGAAGATCCCAAGGCACCCTTACGAAGAACGTAAGAAGTCTAAGGCCATCGTACGACAGAAAAGCACCTCTTTTCTCAAAAATGCCTCAAGTTGCTCATGCGAATTGAACGGCAGCCATAAGAAACTATGCCCCCCTCCTCCACAAATGTCTGCTAACTCCAGAACTCGTAGGAACTGGGAGATTCTTACGAACCCATTGTTCGTAAGAATCTTTGTGACCATAGTTTTAGTGTGCAGTGACCATCACTAACGCACATTACTGCCGCCTTGTGACTTTGAACAGGAAATGGAAATGCTTTACAGCATTACTGGAGGATGTGGTTGTTACAGTACTGTCATGTGTGTATTATTAACACAATGGTAATATCACAGTTTTAAGTTATCATAGTTATTGTCAACATCTGTACATCAAAAGGTTGCTTGCACAATAGAGTAAGTATATAATCAGTGTATTAAGACGTAACTGTAGCCTCTTCCTGTGTCCTGCCCATAGGATATTCATGTCATAGCTGCATGGCAAATGAAGGAATTGTTTAACCCTTACATAATTAAGATAAGATAAGCCTTTATTAGTCCCACAACGGGGAAATTCCAGGATTGCAACAGCACAGGGATAGCAACACTCAGAGCAACAATCAGAAGGCAAGAAAAAAAACAAGCAAGCAAGAGCAGCTAATATACATATGTACATATTACTATAAAATATATATATATACACACACACACAGACACACAGTGCAGAGCATTGTAGCTGGATGGAATAAATATATGAATATATGAACACACAGTGCAGAGCATTGTAGCTAGATGGAATAAATATGTAAATATATAAACACCCACAGTACGGAGCATTGCAGCTAGGTAGAATAAATATGCAAGTATATAAACACACACAGTGCGGAGCAATGTAGCTAGATGGAATAATATGTAGATATATAAAAACACAGTGCAGAGCATTGTAGCTAGATGGAATAAATATGTAAATATATAAACACACACAGTGCAGAGCATTGTTGCTAGGTGGGATGAAACAGTAATAATAATTAAATCTAATGCAAATATATAGCACTTCAAATGTTGGAATTAAATAAAAATCTGTAGTGGCTAAATTAAAGAGAATTCACATGATGAGATGACAAGTTTAAACTTAATTTAAAAGAGTAAATGTGGTCCTCTTAAACAAATAGCCATTAAGGATATTTTATAGTTAAATACAGTTTTACAAAATTATAAACAATTTCAAAATATTTTTGAAGTAAAATTTGATTAGTATTTTAAAGACATCACTATCAGTTACAAGTGAAATTAAGGCTGATTTTGGGTGTATTTTAACCTTTGTGCTGCTCCGTATTTAAGATATGTGTACGTTTTGATTGTGTGGCTTTCTTTGGGCTTAGTGTTTTGGGATTCACCCCTATCACCAGGCTGATTGGACTGGCACCCTCCAACCATCTGCCTGTCCATCTGACACCGCAGCCGGTTTCTTCCCTTCCCCTTTCTTTCCTGTTTTTTTTAAACAGACTTTTTTTCTCACTTGCCTGTTCCCTCCTTATCTCCCATCATGATGTCTCCATCCTCCTACTCCGACATTTTTCTGTCTTTTGTAGTTGACAGACACTGTTAGGATGCGTAGTAATTTTTATGTCATACCAGATAAACTTATTTTCGGTTTCCCACTGAGAAGAAAAAGAACATTTTCTCATTAGCTGACTTTTGACCATTACTGAGGCAATGGAGGGTGAAAGAGGTTCTGAACACAATTTCCTTGCGTGAAATGTTTCAGGAAATAAACCCACTTTCATCACCATCTACAGTAAGTTAGTGCTGCTCAAATGTGGCATATTTTATCTTGCATCTTACATTTCTGTTCAATAATCAACTGCTGCCTGCATATTGGACTGCAGAAACATCATGTTTTGTTTTTAACCATGTACAGCGCTGGCTGCGGTGCAGGTGTAGTGTGGCCAACTACTAAGCAGAGTGTCAGGAGTTTGATTCCCACTCTGTCTTCAGTCTGCATGTGGAAGTGTCCTTGAGCGAGACACTGAACCCCCAGTTACTCCTGGTGGGTCAGACCAACGCTGGTGTATGGCAGCTCCGCCCCCATCAATGTGTGAATATGTGGATAGCAGGATCTGTAAAGTGCTTTGGTCATCTAGAGATGAGAAAATGCGCTATATATGTCGTGAATTGCCCCTTGGGGCAGAGAGGAAGACCCATGCACTGAACTGTGAGGTTGTGAGATTTATTGAAAACATAAAGTGCACGAAACAATTCGAAGACGCAAAGAGATACACCCAGTAACAAAGCGAAAACAGAGCACGTCAAACTTAAGTTTGGGAGTCATACACAGAAACCAAGACCGCAGCGAGGAATGCCAGGCACAGCGGTCTTAAATAAGGCATAACACAATATGACACAGGTGTGGATATCAGAGCGGGCAGGAGAAAACAATGATTAATTAAAGCTTCAAGCAGCTGTAAGTGGGCCCTCGTCCCCCATGCAACCGCGGACCCTGGCGCTCGTCGTACCTAGCTGGCTCAGAAAATTTCATTGCGGCAAGCGCTGTGTGAATAATAAAGTAAACCTTTTGGCGCAGTACTTCCTGTGAGTAGTAGGTGGCGCTATAACTTTTGGCAATCATTTTTATGTAGGAGCGTGTGGAGCGGGACTAATATCCATTGTAGAAAATTTGGTGAAAATCAGACAAAGTTTGTCCAAATTACAACTTTCCGATGATCCATGGCGAGAAGTCAACCTTTGCCACGGCAACACTTCTCTGTCAGTTATGTGTTGCCCACCCATATAGGACTACATATGACGAGTCACCTCAACCTATGTTCCAGATTTTATGACTTTAGGTCCTTCCCAATCATCCCAACAAGATCACGGATTGAATGGCGAGGAGGACGTGTCCATGGTAACAGCAGTGACGCCATGCTAAAGGTGATGTGCAGTTATGGTCTTCCCTGTGGTCTGATAAACCTCAGAAAATTTCACATCATTCTGGCAAGTGACACGTGACTAACAAATAAAACAGTTTTCAGCAATTCTTTCTTTAACCACTAGGTGGTGCTATATCTTTTGTCAGGTATTTTTAGGTAGACGCGTTCGGGGCGGGACTATTTTCCATCATGGAAACTTTGGTGGACATCGGACAAGTTTTACTCGAGCTACAGCTGCTTGAAGGGGAGGAGTCAAACTTCACCATGGTGTTGTGGCCATGTCTTTTGAGATTGCGACTCACATTTGATAACTTTTAATGGCCAGTGTCTAAAGATGCCACCATGTGAAAATGAATTCAATGGGAGGAGGAGTTCATTCAAATGCGAGTGGCGCAGTACTTCCCGTGAACAGTAGGTGGTGCTATAAGTTTTGCCAACCATTTTTACATAGGTGCATGCGGGGGTCGGACTAATATCCATCGTAGAAAATTTGGTGAAAATCGGATGAAGTCTATCCAAGTGGCAACTTTTTGATGTTCCATGGTGAGGAGTCAACCTTCGCCATGTCGCCATAGTAACACTTACCTATCAGTTATGTGTTGCTGACCCATTTAGGACTACAGATGACAGTCACCTCTACCTATGCTCCAAATTTCATGACTCCAGGACCTTTTCAACCCTCCCCACAAGATCACGGATTGAATGGCGAGGAGGGTGTGTACATGGTAACAAGTGTGACCTCATGGTAAAGTTGATGTGCAGCTATGATCATCCCTGTCATCTGATGAATCTCAGAAAATTTCACGTCACTCTGGCAAGTGGCACGGGAGTAATAAATAAAACAGTTTTCAGCAATTCTGCCTTTAACCACTAGGTGGCACTGTAGATTTCTATGAATATTGTTCTATAGAACTGTTTGGAATTGGACTGATATCCATAATAATGAATTAAATCTGACAATGCATACCAGAGTTATTGCCATCAGAATGGTCACAGAATGATCATGGCGAGGCATCAAACTTTGCCACGCCCCTACGTCCAAACCATCGAGCTTTTGGAAAAGTTTTCAATAACTTTTAATGGCACATGAGTATAGATAATTGTCACCACAAATGAGCTCAATCAGACAAAAGCCCTAGGACGAATTCAATGAAATGCGTGTCAGTTGCGCGAGGTGGAAATAAGGTCACTGCCACTTCGTGCCAAAATGACCGACTTCCTGTTTGATCTAGATCATCAGTTCTATGGAGTTTTTTGCATGTCTTGACATGATCAACATCTCACACGATTTTGATCTTCCTACGCAAAAGTAAGCGTATGCCACTCCCCATTGACTTCACATGTTAGGTGGCGCTGTAGAGCCATTTTTGTGGGGTCATTCATATTTCCTCCAAAATATTCAATTTTTCGCCAGTCTTGAGGTCCCTGCAAAAAATGGTGAGTTTTCATGCACGTTGACTACCCCAAAAATGAGCTCTTAGATGGAGAAGGAGAAAAAAATTAAAGCTGCAAGCAGCTGTAAGCGGACCCTCGCCCCCCACGCACCCGTGGAACCTGGCGCCCGTCGGACCCAGCCGGCACAGAAAATTTCCCGTTGTCACGGCATGTGCTGTGTGAATAATAAAGAAAACCGTTTGGCGCAGTACTTCCTGTGAGCAGTAGGTGGTGCTACAAGTTTTGGCAACCATTTTTATGTAGGAGTGTGCGGGGTCGGACTAATATCCATCATAGAAAATTTGGTGAAAATCGGATGAAATTTGTCTAAGTTGCAATTTTTCAATGTTCCTTGGTGAGGAGTGAACCTTCGCCATGTCGCCATGGTAACTCTTGCCTATCAGTTTTGTGTTGCTGACCCATATATGACTACAGAGAACAGTCACCTCTACCTATGCTCCAAATTTCATGACTCCAGGACCTTCCCAACCCTCCCCACAAGATCACAGATTGAATGACAAGGAGGGTGTATCAATGGTAACAAGTATGACGTCATGTGGCCCCTGCAAAAAATGATGAGTTTTCATGCACGTTGACTACCCCAAAAATGAGATCTTAGATGGAGAAGATGAAAAAATTAAAAAAAAAATAAAATTCTAATAATTACAATAGGGCTCTTGCCCACTGACTTTGTCAGTGGCTCGGGCCCTAATAATCTGGATCAGCCGGGAGTAATGAGAGAGGAGCAACTGGAACTGACAGCTGACAGGGGCGATGCCCACACGGATCACAAATCCGGAAATGCCACTGACAGCTGTCAACCCAGAGAAAGAACACAACAGTAACAATACAAAGAATAAAATATCAACAAATGCAGGCTGAAATGCAAATTAATACAAAATAAAAGTGTAACAAAACTAAAGCATAAACAGGAAAATAGCAAACAGTACAAGAATTACAGAAACCCAAAAAGCACAAAATACAACAAATATATAAATGTAGAGAAAAAGCCATGAGACTGAGCAAGGCGGAACCCTCCAGTGCTCAGCTCATGACAATATAAGTGAACGCCATTTAATCAACGGGTATTTTATGACAAAAATTAGTAAAACAACCGTAAAGTTGCATTTTAAACCTTCAGAAGTATGTTACATTGTTCAAACCAGTCTATTTAGATGTAAACAGCTGTGGGATAGTGGCCCTTTAAGGCTTCAGCAACTCATCACAATCCAGCTAACCAAGGCTAGTGAGTTAGCAGTTAGCTTAGGTCAATTTCAGTTAACATTAGTCGTAAGCTTATTTTAATTGTTGTTAGCATTAGCCATTAGTGATTGGCTTTTCAGTCAATTTTAGAGCATTACACAGATGTAACACACACCAAAGTTCAGCAAACAGACACAATTCTCGCAACACTGACTGGCTGCATGAGACGTATCTGAACACCAAGACTAAAGTGTATTTTCCCTCCTCACAGAAGCCGGCAGGATTTTTTTTAACTGCTCCACCTCCCGCTGGTTGAACCTGCTTGTGTCTCTTCATTACATTTAGCATATTTTCCTACTGAATAGTTGAAACGGGGCTCCACTACCAGGAAGGAGGGCAGAGGTGCTCCTCCGTTCTCGGTAAGCTCCGGCGGTCGCATTAAAGCCAGTGGCGGCGCTCTGAGAGATCCGTCTGATCCGGTCTCATCACTGCTGGCTGTGTGAGAGAAAGCTGGTGTTGATATGATCCATGATTGTCTCCGCTCACTTGAAAGAAAGATGTGGTGAAGAGCACCGGGGGGTGAACAGTGAGGGCTGCCCTGGAGCCCCGTCATCACAGAATGTGGGTTAAGCTCTTTCAGCTATTCAGTAGGAAAATCTATCTGTTTCTATACATATTTTGTTGCCACTTTTTGACTATTAATTACCAATTTTTAAAATGCTTGCAGCGGTGTTTGTGTGTCCTTGAAATGATTATGAGACAAACAAAGCAGGGATATTCCTGCTGCTCCACAAGCAAAAAGTCATGTTTTACATAATTGTAATATTCACCCTCATATGCCCAGTGCAACATTAAGATGTAACATGGTGGTGGCAGTAATCCACTATCACCACTGTAATCCTCTTGTTGGGGTTATCCTTTGTGAATGCCTCTTATCTACTTCCTTTTAAATTGTGGCTCATTCTTTTTTTTTTTTTTTTTGTAATTCATCAAGTTTCTTTTATTATAAACTCTTATCACTGCTTTTATGAACCATGACTCTTATCGAATTTCCTGCCTACTTTGTTGCTTCCAAGAAAATTGAAAGAACAAAAGAATATCACAGATCTGCAGCCTGTGGCCCCCGAGGCTCAAGTCCCTCCATACTGCCGCCTTGAATAGCTCCTCGCCAACAGTAGTAGTTGTACTTTGTTAATGGAAAATAGTGATTCTTTATTTACTTGTAGCCTTTTGTTTTCGTTTCTTTTTTCTTTTTTTTTTGTCAAGCTACACCAAAAAATATGGCAAATCCTGAATTTCATTATTGCACTACTGGGATGGTTTTCTTTGTGACAAATCGGTTGTGTTTTTCTGGCCTGTGACAGCTGCACGCTCGACTGCGAGACTTAGTGGCTCCACGTGAGAGAGTCCTGGACGGAGAGAGAGAGAATACGTGGAGAGGCAGCGGCAAATCAGATTTCCTTCTCTCTGTCTTCATCAGTGAGGCGTTATCTGACCCACTATGGCCTGTTACATCTGTCCTATTTGTATCCCCTCCTCCCCGTCTCTCCCCAGTAGGTGACTTCCCTCCATCCCTCTAATCTGGCCCACTTCCCAATCACCCCCAAAGCCACAGCACATGTGTGTATGTAAGAAGGATCGCTCCTGAGGAAGACGTTTGCCAAAATAAAGGCTTAATCTCCTTTAGAAAGAATTATAACCTAGGCTCAAACTCTCACTCTGCCTCATTCACAAAGTTAATCTGGTTCTTATCATCACGAAATCCATCTATTTGGGAGGAATTAATCTGCTATTCATTGGGGCAATTTCAGCAGCCCCCCCCCCAAAAAAAAACAAAAAAACAACAGACATCTTATCCTAGAGAATATTATAGTTCTTCTGGTTGTGCTTATTTTGGATCTTTTGGATCCACCCACCTGAGATCAAACAGATGAGTTTGTCTGACATTTAGGTGGGCAAATGTCTGCGCCTAAGAGATTACAGAGGTTTAAGCCCAGTCGATAACGCCCTCATCCACTGTTTTGTTGGTTTAAAACTTCAAGTATTACACATCTTAGACAATAAAGGCAGCATTTTATACATTAAAGTAAAAATTAGCATAAAGCCCCAGACTAACACTTAACTGTATCTGTGCCATGGTGCCGCAAACATAGAAAATTAATTAAAAACATTAAACAGGATGTAAAACAACATGCGATGACACGACATAAAAATAATTCATGAGCTGAAGAAAGCTAAACTTGATCTTGTTTTTATTCTGTATCCCTGTGAAGCCAAATCCCATGTTAGCTTTCTATCTCTTTCCTCTCCGTCACATTGAGCCAACGGGGAGAAAGACTACATCCAACCTCCGATCGTGCAAAATAAAAAAAACCCCACATATATGATAAATATTTGATGACGGATATATATAATTCAAGCCCCTATGTGATGAATTATGCATTGTCTGGGGGGATTTGAGGAATATTTGTCTTCGTTACTGATAGCGCTCCCTCTCCCGTCTCCAGCCAGTCTGTACATGCACATAAAAAACATCCAAAACAGACAGCATACAGTATGTAGCATATTTAACTGGTCTCCACTTCTCTTGGGTTATACCAAGAGGGGTATTTGTACTCCTTATTAATCATAAATAAGTGGGTTTATGAACTTGTGATTATTTGTATGATACTCCCTCTTCTGTTAGTGACCATGGACCAACTCAAAGGGCTACAGTTTTGTCTTCTCACTTCCTTTGGTGACATCAGAACATTGGTATTCACCGCATAAAGTGGTGGAGTCCTCAGGGACACGCGCAGCCTTCTTTGCAGGATTTTCTGCATGCCCTTCCTTTCTTTTGCCCCGGAGGTTTCACACAAGCTGGTGCTGTGTAACGTTACCTGACGGTTTTCCGGCGTTGTGGCCAGTCCATCTTCATTTCCTCTTGCCGCGAGCTGCGTGATTTGGTCGTGGTTTGCTCGCTGAAGACGCAGCATAGGCAGCTGTTGATGAAGGGGTGTTGTGTGTTAAATGTGGCGTTGGTTACCCTCAAAGGTTGTGAGCTATTCTGAAGTAAAGGGTGTCAGAATTGTCCATACGTGAAGTTTGAATATTCATTTATTTGAAGTATTTCAGTGTGCTTGCTATGCAGACAAAAGGGGAACCCAGTACAGTGAGAGACTTAAATAAGTCCATTCATAGCTCATAAATTCATTATAATATGAGTTGTTTTCACAGATTTAAATGACTAGACGCTGAAAAATTATATGTAGTTAGTTTG
The DNA here is from genome assembly GCA_020510985.1 of Pholidichthys leucotaenia. Lineage (NCBI taxonomy): Eukaryota > Metazoa > Chordata > Actinopteri > Cichliformes > Pholidichthyidae > Pholidichthys > Pholidichthys leucotaenia. The sequence continues at coordinate 27,249,938 of CM035843.1, forward strand.
GGGAACAGATGTTCTATGAAAATGAAATTGAACTCTTACTGGTGTACAGGTGTACAAAATGAACGCTTCTTGCTGTACTGTCCATAGCAAACTTGTATGAGTTCAGCTGTTTGAGTGCGTTCTGCAGCAGAAAACTGACACACCAGCAGGTGATACACCCTGCATGACCAGTTATATACACGACCCCTGATGCAAATGTCGTGCACGTAGCCTGCACACAACTTTATTTTGTGTCTCATGGCTCTTCACTTTTGAGGTGCACCGACCAAAACCCAAAGTATTTCCAAAGAAGGCTTTAAAATGATTTGGAGTGCAGCTTTCCCTGTCTGCCTTTTTCTCTTTCATTTTCAGGCTGAGGGGTACCTTCATCTCTTACATCTGTGTGTGGTCTGCTTTTCTGCTCCGTGTGTTGTAAGGTCGAGAAACCGTGGAAGACAGCCAACCACAGTGGGTTCATTTTTTTCTGATTTTCCAACTTTTTTTTAAGGATTTTGAATGGTCCTTGACAGTTCCAACAGGAGCACAGGCCCGACGGTGATGCTGATGATGAACACGGGGGTAATTTGTTGTGGTGAAAGCTGTTGATCTCCAAACAGGCGTCGGGGTGATGGGAGGATGGCTGGCTTTGTCGTCGTCTGTGCTGCCTGTGAATGCAACAGTGTTGCCTAGAGTAGATGGGAGAAGAAGTCGACTTCCTTTAAATTTGATGTCGCACATGTTGTGGTGTGCCTTTTTCACAGTTTAAAGCTGTGTTCAATGTGGCATTATGTAAAAAAAGGCAGTAATAGTGACTGTGTGGCTGACTGAGGCTGAAATGAAGCTGCACAGACAGACACTGTAGAACAGTCAGCTCAGTCAAGCAGCTGAACGCTGTTGAATGAGCCGAACAGCTGAGGAAACTAGACACATGCACACAAGTGCACACTCAACACTGACAGTCTGCTAATGGTTAGGGGTTATTACCAGGTCAGCGGGAGTCAGAAGAAGGTCAGGGAGAAAAGACACATTTTGGGTATGCATGAATGCGCGTGGGTGTTTGTACACTTTGAAACCCTTTTGTGTCGTCCCCCCTCGGCCAGTTAGGATTTGCCTCGGTGTATTGTGTGTTGGCCGTGTTACTGCAGTGTGTGTGCGTGCATGTGTGTGTGCTGACTGCGGACCGGTGGCCCACCCACCTAATGTGCCACCTGATCCAGACATCCCTCTGCCTCTAGAGTCGTTTCACGCTGCTACCCAATCTCCCCTCACCTCGCCATCATGCCTCTGCTGAGATCGCGCACATGCAGTAGGAGTGCTTCTGGATCGCATCAGTTATCCTCTCTGTAATAATAGCTTAACAATGTTACTGATAATGAACGGGCATCCGTCAACATTGGTGCATGTCTTTAATTTTGCACGCACTTTCATGCAGATTCATGAAAACGCACATGCAAATATACGAGTGGGGCATTGCACCTGATCAGGCCGTTAAGTTGCACTAATTGCATTGCGGTTTGGTCGCTGTGGTGCTGACAATCAGTAAGAAATTTATATACCAATAAAGACAGAGCCAGAGGGGGAAAACATTTCATAGCCCTCCACTGACTTTGAACTGCATATAGTTGTCTCCTGTCAATTCTGTCTGCTGGCAAAAATAATCATAAAAAAACTCCTTAAGGCTACATAGGTGGTGGAATGCAATGCCATCAGGATAAATAACCCTGAATTATTTTTTTATGACCCACCAAGCAAAAAACCAAAGCCTTTTAGGGGATGAAAGTGGAGGCTGGCAATAAAATGTAATGCACTAGTATAAAGAAGGGAAATACGAGATCTTAACACACAGCAACGAGCACTTTGCAGCAAACATTTTCTCCAATATACTGCACTTCTTTAAGCCACAACAAGCTGGCATCACTCAACAATGACATTCTGTCCACTACTTTTTATGCCTTGGTGAAACTGAGAGGCATACGGTAATCAGTTAGTGCGTCTGTTTGTGGCTCTGTGTGTGTGTGTGTGTGTCTGTCCGTCTGCCCGCCTCTCTGTTTCAGCTCGCCCCATCAAAATTAAGTGGAACTAAAGGCTTGTACCATTGTATTACCATATTTTCTTGACTTTTAATTTGCCAGAATTTTGAAAAAATGCGTTGTTTTTGAAATAAACACAAAAATAGCTCACCTTTACCATCAGTGGAACAGTACTACGCGTGCACCCGGAAACTCCTGCCAGAGGAAAGTACTGAGCACTCCGCCAATACTGGGTGAACAAATGTCCGCCTTTTTGCCCGTCGGTTTTCTTCCTAAACAGCAAAAGCTCCTGTTCATCTTGCTTGTCATTGTATTCACGTACCTCCATCGCGTCCACCATTTAAAATATCTGCCACCATGCTCTTCTTTGTGTTTGGATTGCAGCTGTTCAAATCAGTTTGGTGGCTCTTGGCTGCCGCCGACAGTATGGGGATGTGAACTGCAGATTATTTTCACTGCCCATGCGTGTACTCCAAAACTACTGGATGGATTTGGATGAAATTTTTTCACATCCCACATACTGTCTCCTTACCAATGACTTGAGACTGCTGTGAGTTGCACAAAAATTTTCATAAGATGGCACCAAGTATGCCATAGGAAGATCCCAAGGCGCCCTTACGAAGAACATAAGAACTCTAGGGTCATCGTACGACAGAAAAGCACCTCATTTCTCCAGAATGCCTCAAGTTGCTCTTGCGAATTGAATGGCAGCCGTAAGAAACTATGCCCCCTCCACAAATGTCTGCGAACTCCAGAATTCGTAGGAACTGGGAGATTCTTATGCACTCATCGTTCGTAACTATCTTTGTGACCATGGCTTAAGCTGCATATGGTCCAGTGTATATTGCCATCCCATATGGTCCAGTGTATATTGCCATCCGTGTTTATGTAGTCAATCAACTTGTGTTGCTTTCTAGCTGTCAAGACTAAATACGTTTGCGTTTTCATGATGTTATGGTCTGTTATGGTTTACACAAAGATAAAAAAGGAGAGCTAAAGACTCTTTTTTTTCTTGTGCGTAACAGCATACCACACTTCATTAGCTGCTTGTCATCTCATCTGATCTCAGAAACAAAAACAAACAGCGATTAGACCAGAGTGTCTCCTACGACAGGCTGTAATTATGAGAGTAATTTGATATGGATCGAAGTCAGCTGTGTCAGAAGACTCAATAACAGACTTGGTGTGTGTCACTGCCGATACATGCATATATGCCCCTTGAACATTTACAAATCTTTTTACGCCTTTCAGACCCACGTTTTTTGTATGTGATGTTTTGAAATAAGCTCCCAGATGTTTACCGCTGGCTTCACATTTATGCTCATTTATTTAGCTTTGATGCTGAATTTCCCGGTAATGCAATCAACTTTCATTTTGGGTAACCCATAATATTTTCCCCCAAAGACTGAAACATCAGTTCTTTTTCTATACTGTTTCATTTGTAATTTCTTCTGTGTTTAGATATTCTCTTTCATCTCCAGAACTGTATTAAAATCAAAATTGGATTTCATGCCTTAATTTCCCTGTAAATGTTCTAAACTCTACTCGCAGGCTTTTTAATTATTAATAAATTATGAATACATTTCTAGTTACGTGTTGCATTTTACAGAATGTGAACCTGGTTATTTTATGGTAAGGTGGTAAAAATGCAACTTTTTTCATCTAGATGTTCAACATGGTTTATATAAAGTTTGTTCTTTCCAAAGCTACTACTACTGACATATGCTATAGCTGGTGAAGCTACATATGGACTTACCTTACATTAAAGAATTACTGGAAAACTGCATGTTCAAATATATACATTTGCATACATTCAAAGCCTTTAAATGTGTCATTGACTGAGAAATGGTGTATTTGTAGGTTTTAACTTTCTGAAATATGTCTATTGGCCACATAATTATCCAAAAAATATCAAAACAGTCAATTTTCTTAAACAAACACACAGCTTTTATCACATTTTTCTCTCCCAGAAATGCCAGAAACATTTCTGACTTTTCCGGGTAAATCGTATACGTCATGATTTGACAAAGCCAACCCATCATCATCCTTGAGACCCGCCCACTGCTCTATTATTGGCCTGCCTAGCTGTCTGTCATGCAGATGGAATGGGGGGGAACTAAAGGTAACCTATTAGCCCCTGGTATCAGTGGGGCTAATAGGTTATTAACCCCCCAAGCTAACACTGATACTAGGAGGCTCGTTCCAAGCCGGCTTATATTGTTATTTTCTTCAGATCTTAGTTACTCTAATAGCCATCCCTGTCACCGCCTGCTTCACCAGTCCACAGTCCACAATGTACCTCGCATCACTCCGGCCCACCTCCCAATAATTTTGCCGTGATTCCACAGCAAATCACCAGTATTGGTACATCAGTCACAGCAACCACCTGCACCAGGACGCGAAAGTGCTGGGTCTTACGGCCAGCTCCCCCACCATCCTTTGGAGCTCCGCGTGACTCTGCTCCGCTCTCGCGGGCAGCGTAGGGAAGTCGCCTTGTGACGGGGCGCCCCCCCAGCTGGCTGTGGGAGTGGAGCAGAGTCACGCAGAGCAAGACGCTACCTTTTGAGATCCCATGGGTCAGCATCTTGGCTTGGCCAGCAGCCTCAGGTCCCAGACTAGGTCGGTTGAGGTGCTCGGGGGGCTGCCCGGTGCGTGGTGCTAGTGATTTGTTGTGGAATCACGACAAAATTATCGGGAGATGGGCCAGAGTGACGCAAGATGCACCATCAACTGTAGATCAGTGAACCGCCGACACTCATCCAAGCTAGAAGGAGGCTAAAAGCTAAAGACTAGACTCTAGTCAGCTAATGGCTAACTGATGTAAGAGGGAGGGCGGAGTTGAATAGGTGAAGGATGTTTCTTAAAGTGACAGGCCTTAAATCAGAGCGTTTCAAGAAAGCCAGGAAAAATGCAAAACAAATTTGTTTCAGTAATTATAAGATTAAAGAAAATGTGAACAAAGTATGTCACAAACACTTCATTAAGACATGTGTGAGCTGTTAAAATGTGGAAAAAGTGCAGTCAATGAGTCCTTTAAGCTCCAGTCACAACAGACTTGTCCATGTGAATACTTTTGAAGGCCTTTCTCCTCCTGTGATGAAGTTAGATGCAGCTAGGCAGAGGTGGTGATCATGTAAATGAATGTATGGAGATGTAACACCTACAATCTCAAGTGGAATACAGCTGTGGTGCACAGGTATCTCCAGGAAATAAAATAAACCCCAGTAAGGCAAGGCGCTGTGCACTTTTCTTCACCATTGTGGCCATATTTATCAGCATATTTGCATGTATTGCAGTCACACAAGAATCATGGACATGGAACCAAAGTGCAGGTTTTTTCCAGCTTTGTTTGCACATGATGCAGGTGTATACAAATATGCACAAGTGTTCACACCACAGATTGTATATTCTGTAGACACGGATGACTTGCCTTCACTTATTTCCACTGTTGAAAAGTGAAACAGAAGCTCCCTCAAACACCGCCAGTCGTGACCACACTCAGTAGTGATCACACCCCACATTTTTATAGCATAAATCACTAATTAAACTCAAAATTATCCCAAAACAACACACATAAATCAGCATAATGAGAACTGCCTATAGTGATAAAAAAGATCTCTTAAAATATATTCAAGGACTGCCACTGGAGTGGTGGTTCAGTTGGTAGAGCATCCGCCCCCACACCCGGGAGACTGGGGTTCAAATCCCAGCCGGGTCATACCAAAGATCAGGTAAAAATGGTACTTTCTGCCCTCTAGCATGGTGCTCAGTGTAATAGAACAGGGAAAGGTGGGCAGAGGGGAGTGATGACCTCTGTCCTGTATAAGCAAAGAAAGGAACACTTGTTCCCAAGGAGACTTAACTGCCAAAAAAACCTGTCTTTAGCTTTCAGTCTGGCAAAATGCAGCACACACTGAGCCGAGGAAGAGCTATTGTAGAGCCAACTGCATGTGGGTGATCAAGATGCTTGGGCTTTGCCTTTGGAGTGCTCTCATGCCGTCCATCTTTACATGCAGTCTGTGATTCACGTGCAGGTCTGTGTGACTGGGACTAAAGTGGTAGACACACAAGTGAGATAATTAGCCTTCAGCTTTTTGATGATGTCTTGGTTCTCAATGACGGAGGCTAAACCACTTGAGTTAATGATCCCGGTTACATGGCCTTTGGATTATTCCCTTTGCATGGCCACTTTAATAATCAAATAACTCCAGAAATCCAATCATAACTGGTTTATTCGTGTGCATGTAAACATGGTTGAGGCTTGATATCCAGACTGGAAACTTTACACTGAAATTGTCTTTTTTTATTTTATTTTCCGTATGTTTTTGCAAAATCCAGCCATACCGGTGGCTTTTTTTTTTTGCAGAGTGTCAGCTGCACTGTAAACTGACTATGCAAGTTTATCAAAGTTCAGCAAATGTAAAAATCTTACAACAACAGTGCAGATTTGTCAGAACACTGGCAGTTTTGAATGGTGAAATGGTGTTTCTAAAGCTTCCAAATCCAGTGAATCCATGTTGATGCCATGCTTTTCTTCTTATTGAAGTGACCCGAGATTGCCTGAACAGTAGGGATTTGACCAGATGAGCACGTATCGACCAAACAGTTGACCAGTTGAACTTGAGGCATCTGCTGCAGACCTTTCCAAATCATAAACACATACTGTACGTCAGACCACAATGATGAGTAACTGGGCCATATAAAAGGAAAGAAGCTGCAATCCTTCCTTTGATTTTAGATCTTTTTCCCCCGTTGATTCAAGCTTTGCCTCCAAAAAGAGTTTCTTTTACTGTGTGCGCCACCACTTTATTTTGCAGGTCCCGACAGATGCCCCCTCCTCTTTTCAAAGGTCTGTGTCCATCCCTTTTTAAAATCTGAACACACCAGTCGGAGCTGTTTGTGTCGTATGATTAATGAAACCTACATAGGTCATGACCTTTTTGCTAAGTAACTGCAGTGATAAAAGCAACGTGGGTGTATCTGTGTGTGTGTGTGCGCGCACGTGTGTGTGTGAGATTCCGTCAGTGTGTGCGTGAGTGATGTATAGGTGTAATAGCTACGGAGGCGGCGGAATCTATGACTTGATATATGAAGAGTAATGGTTTGGGGGGGAGGGCGCTCACCTTCCGAGTACATCAAGATAGATACGGGGCAATGCAGTGGGCCGTGTGGGTGTGCGTGCCTGTGCATGAATGTGTGAGTGATAGAGACAGGCCAATAGACTGAGAGTTCTTTTTTTTACTCAGAAATTTCGGTTTGTGTGTGACAAATGAGAGCAAATGGGACAGATGAGAGCTGAAGGTATCACTGAGTCAGAAGCAGGGCTGTGCAGAACCCAAAACCCACACATGCGCATGCACATACTCGGCACACCACCAACATCAACCATCATTAGCATTTCAAAGTAACAAGGTGGAAGGAGGCACAGGATGATGCATTTTGTGCTCTTTGAAACAGAGATTTACATAAAGATTTTAAAAATTCTGTTTACTTTTCCGATAGAGGAGACTTGAAACTCTGCTTATTATTTTCACTCTTAGCCACTCACTTGACAGCAGGATTTCTTTATAAACAGAATGTCTTGAATTTGTTGAAGTTTCACCTAATTGTTAACAGACAGCCTATCCTTGGATTTACACTGACTCTGGATCTAGTCCATTACGGCTGTGATCTGGACTCCGCAGCATGTAGTTCCCATTCTCGTCAATTTTCTAATCCCCACCTGGTCCAGGACCACTGTGGAACAGATTCGGATCGCTAATGAAATGTAAGGCAGAATTTCCTCTGGTAACATTTCCCGGTGGCGGCCCGCCACCCTTGTAAATTTCCCGCCACTCTAAGGAAATGTGAATTTAAGAAAAAAATGTGAAGGAATTACAGTCCGCAAGTGCGCACACAAACAATGCGCATGACCGTCATCTGCGCGGAGTTCAGAAGCGCCGCGCCCACGTGACCACTCCAGTCGCCAGGCAGAGTGTCTTGCTTGCGTCACTGTCAGAGAGAAACATGAGCTTATTAAAGTACTTTGAACGTGAAAAAAAATCAGAAGAGGTATGTAAGTACTGGAGGCATTTATCATGGTTTTAACTTGCTGGTAATGGGAGCAATAATGGAAGAGTCGCTTAGCTAACAGGTGTGGTTAGGAGCTCAAGCTGGTTCATTTTGTTTTCTTATTTCAGACAAGAATGAAAAGGAGATGTTTTTACCTTTACCTTAGTTAATATTAATTAACCACTTGCACTCCGGGCAATTTTCCTAAAAATGCCAAAAAATAACGTGCCCAAAGTAAATCGAAAGCTGTTATTCAACCCTTTGCAGCATCTTCATGGGGTTGGTCTCATTTAAAAGAAAACACTTTGAATTTTTTGGCAAAAAAAAACATAATCTCTCTACGTGCTCCGGCCACTGAGTTACAGTCATCTAAACATACTGAACTTGAAGAAAAAAAAATTGGACACAGTGTTTTTTTGGATACAAATGCTTGTAAATAACACACAGCTGTCCGATCCGGCTGGAAAATGCAACAGAAATGTAGAACCAAGTGTTATCCAGCTGAGATCCAAATTTGGTAACAATACCACAAAAAATGAATATTTTACACAGCTTTGTTCTCAGGTTGTTCCCAGGCGTTCTGGAACTGTGCCAAATTGTGCCAAATGGCACAGTTTGGAAAAACATCTGTAACTTTTGAATAATTCAATGTAGAATCTTCATTTTAGGCTCTAATGAAAGGTCACACTCAGGGCTGTGTCTGTGTGTGTGTGTGTGTGTGTGTGGGCGGGGGGGGTCGTCCCCCCCCCCCGCTACCAAGGACCAAATTCGGCCCTGGCTACATGACGGATTACACTCCTTGCATGTTTTCACAGGGGTTTCCCCCCCCTCGCTACTGTGTGTGTGTGTGTGGGGGGGGGGAACCGTGAACGGACCGTGAACGCCCCCCCCCCCCCGCTGCAGAAGAGGGCCATCGCTACATGATGGAATAGACTGATATGCTTCCCCCCGCAGACCGGAGGGCGTTCGGACCGTGGCCCCCCCCTCCCCGCTCCTCTTCTGCAGCGGGGGGGGGGGGGCGTTCACGGTCCGAACACGGCAAATGAACCGTTTATCGCGGCGCACGCACTTCGTACTTTGTGCGCAGTACAGTTGTAATTTACCGATCGGTCAAAAGTCATTTTTGGATTACAGTTTTCAGGGATAAATAATAATTTAGCTTATAACACCTTACCTCTTCAAAGCAGCAGAGTCGCGGCGAACATCTCTTCCCCCATTGTCAAGACGAACGCGACGCTGCTCCGCTTGTGGATCCCGATCAACATAATTCCATTATTGCCGTTTTGGCGAATGATTTACGACTTTTGTTGTCGGCCTCCGTCTATTCTGCTGGAATGAGTGCAGGTCCCACTTGTGGGTGTTCTCCATGCTGCTGGGTGAGCCTGGGTCTGTAGTAGATTCGTCCAGCGTCCTTTGTTTTCATCTGTTGCAACAGTAAATCTCTCTTCACCCAGCCAGAATTTCTGTGCTTCAATTGGCTCCTGCGTTCACAGTAGGCGGGTCCTCCTTCCTAGATTTTCATTCATTGGTTCTTCAAGGTTTCAGAAACCCAATTCAAGGCTCTTATTAGTCGAATGAGAGGTCAATCAGATGAACTAATCTGTTCGCGGCTGTCTCTGCAGTTTTTTTTTTCAGTGGCGCTTGGAGGGCACACCACCTACACCACCACCATCAATAATATCCTTATCATGCGTCATGCGCACGAGGGCGCACGAGCGCGCTCTTGTGCGCCCTCGTGCATCATAGGACGCAGAGACTTGCCCGCCCGCGGAACAACGGAGCGCAAGTGGTTAACTAATTTATGTTCACTATTATGTACCTGGAAAGTTATGATGACCGAAATTCACGAAGTCAGTGACTTTAATCCGTCAGCAGCCTTCAGACAAACTAAACGTGCCAACATTTGCATTTCAAAATAAGGGAGGTTTTTCCTGCTATCTGGGTGGTGAGGAGATTTCTAAAAACTATAAATATATAGAAATATTATAACAGAAATAACTGCATCTTTGGTCATTTAAGTTAATTTATTTCATTAAATACAATTTTATTAATATTTTTTTTCTTTGAAATCCGAGTTAAATTATTGTTCTGTTCTGACTGCAAAATTATGGTCAAAAATATAAATTGTTATAAGGAAAAAGTAAAAAAAAAAATACCACAGTCTGTTTCAAATTTATTAAAAAAAAATTAAAAAATAGACAAAAGTTAGCCATAAAATAATCCACAAACTTATAATAAAGTCTCAAATGTACAAGAAAAGTCCATTTTACAAGAGGAAATTACAAATTTGAGGAAAATGGTTTCAAATTTAGATAAATTTACAGAGAAAAGTAGAAGACTATAAGAAAATTGTTATAAATTTTGGAGAAAAACCTCAAACTTTCAAGACTGAAGATTACTCAAGTTTTTAAGTGGGTGCTCTTTGTACACTTAGATCAACTAGAAAGTTTTGGTTGTCAACTTTTAATTATTAATTTCAAAGCACTGCTTTTACATGAGTAGAATTTCTGGCTACTATATCCACCTCTGATCATATAATTTAAGTATGCATGAGTAAATTACTATTATGAATGTTTTTTTTTTTACCCTTCACTACTCTCTCACTGGAAAAAAAAAAAGAAACACTAGAATAAAAATACAAAAAAAATACACATATTTTTGTCATTTATGTCAACCATGACAAAAAAAATCCTGCAGGGCAAAGCATGACACTTGATATTTTCTAACCTGTTTGTATACCACCATAGACAGAGAGAGAACCTGAATTAGACAGAGCTCAGAGAGGGCAAGATGAGACAGAAGAGAGGAGCCAAGGAGAGGAAAGTGTTCGGGCAGAGGGTCCAGGAGAGGTGAGAAGGATGACACCAGTAAAAAGTCCAAACACAGGACATCTGGGTGGGACCCCAACTGTGGCTGGGCAACCAAAATTTCCCTCCTCCGTTCCATTATTGCTGAGCACCAAGCTGGATGGCAGGAACTTCCATTTTTATATGGTCTTTGGCATGACTTGGCCGGGACTTGAACCCCAACCTCCTGGTCGTGGGGCGGATGCTCTACCTCTAGGGCACCACTCCGGTGGTTTTTAATATTATTAAATATTATTATTATTAATAGTGTTTAGTAACTGTTTGTTCATTAAAAATGATTTAAGGATCATCCGTTATTTTCTCAGGTCTACTCTTCCACCGCTGTATCTGTCATGTCCGCTGTGTAGCCTTGCAGCGGACATATAAATTGGCAACGAGCCCAAAATGCAGTGTAAGTAACATGTTTATTGACAAAGGGAAAATGTCCAAAATGTTCAAATAACAGTCACTGCGAATAAGAGAAAACAACCGCTACCCTTGCAGGCTTAGAGGGAATGCCTCACGCACTCCAGACAGTCAGGAGCGGAAGGGAAAGGCACAAAAAAAGACTTGTGGTTATGCTAGAGCGGAAAGGCTCTAAGAGACAACATACACAGTCTAGGGGAAGGAAGCCCATAATCTGGGGAGTCAGGCTGTCCCATGTTGACATTAAGCTGCCATACGGGCTGAGCCCACTGCCTCCCAGTAAGTACTCAATATACTGATGAAGGCAAGTGGACACAGCCGTGATAATTGGAGAAGTGTGTGTGTGTGTGTGTGTGGTGAAACAATATGCGCCGGTGAATGTCTGGTGAGGAGGAGGCGTGGCTGTAGGACTGGCAGAGAGCAAAGCTCAATCTGTCAGCTGGAATTAATAAGCAATAATCAAAACCCTACAGCCACAGGTCATGGACGGGGTAGAACAACCCCAAACATGACAGTATCAGAGAAGATAAAAAGTTTGACATAACATACAAACACTTCATAAAATTAAAATTAACAGGTTACTTACATATTATTAGAGCACAAAAATCCAGGTGGAGAGCCGGCATATCACACTTCCTTGTTGTTATCATGTGATTGCAGTCGGTTCCCCTTGGTCTCTCTTCGGTCTTTCTCGAGAGCTTGTGTTATTTTCTATAATTCTTGCGTGATCTTGTATTCCGAACCCTGCTCTGATCCATACCACTTCAAAACACAAACGGAGCTGGTAGAGATCAACACAGCGCCCCAGTCGCACTGCATCCATAATGACCGGATCCGGAGTCAGTGTAAATCCAGGGTAAGTCTTGCCCGGTCTGTGTTCACATGTGAGACCCAGAAGTTGTGGGAGACTTTCTTATTATCTGTCATTAGCCACGGTTACATGGGCAAAAGTTCTTCAATCTGATTACAGTTCAGATTAGAACTTTACTGTTCACATGGATCCTGAAAAAGATGATCCGATTTGGATGTGCGTTTCCATGTGTCACACGTTTGAACGGACTAAATCATTTTGACATGCGCACAGTTATCCGACATTCCGAAAACAGTAGAAGAAGAAGCAACTTCTGATGTAAACAAACCCCGCTTCTTGTCTTTCTCTTTTCGAAATGGACCTGTATTGTGTTATTCAGACTGTACTTTTTCTTCTGCTGGTCTCCGTAATGAAGCTACAAGTACATACTTCTGCGTAAGACGAACAGAGGAAGACAGCAGGACGATACAGACCAGTTTTGTTTTACTCCTGCTATGTCTTCCGCTAGCTGCTGTAAAGGCGGAAATACGTCACGTCGACATGTGGCTGACGTACAGACATGCGCAGTAAACATATTTTCTGCCCAACCTTCGGATTAAGTGTTTATATGCGCACCAATTGGATTAACAATCGGCATAACCCACCCATCTCAATCGGAAGGAAATTTTGATCCGAATGAGTGTGATCGGGTCAGAATATTCAGATTGGCATGTTTACATGAAACATTTTTATTTCGATCAGGCTTTTAATCCGGTTACTTGTGCCCATGTAAACATGGCTACTGTGACAGAGAGGGTTGTAAAAATTCTGTCATAATTTATTATTACTAGTGGTGTCAGGCAATTACAAAAAAAGTCTAATCACGATTAATCATTTCACACGTTGTTAATCGTGGTTAATAATGCAATTAATGGCATATTTCCCCATTCAATTACAGTGTACCTTAAGTTGGTAATTTTTCAAATTATTAACATGGGAGTGGACAAATATGCTTGCTTTCCTCACCTGCAGATTAATTAAAGCTCTCAACATATCCAAAATGATAAAAACTATCCAGAATATTCTCCAGAAAATCCTCAAAAGGGCTACTGCATGTGCAAACAATAGAATGGCAGGGCTCAATGACGTCACTGCAACATTACTGACAATACTGACACAAGTCAGCATCCTCCACCCCCAGAGCAAACATCCACCCCTTTTACACAAAACAATGGACCTCATGTGTCATAACAGGCACAATTTCCCTTTTAGTAGAAAAATTGTAAATGTAAACAAACAACTGTCTCACCACGATGATGTCACCAACCGCGCCACGAAAACAGGGTGTGGGAATGAGTGGACATTACTAACAGCTTGAGAATTAGAGAATTTTAGACTGCTACTCACCTGCCGACAGTTGGACCTGAAACTATGAGGATGAAAGAGGCGGAATGTCTGTCCGTGTTGGCTGCTAGCAGTCGGCTACATCTGTAACACATAGCTGTTTAAACTGCTAGCCGGCTTCCAAAGAAGAACAGTCGGCATCCCAGCAAAGTTTTAGAGGAGGCTGTGACAATTATCCAGGTGAGATAACATTGTAAACTTAAACATGACAGCATTTTGGGGATTTCCATGGCTGTGATCCAGCTTGTTTGACTTTGTACTGTCTGTATGGCGTGGAGCGGCTTTGGTACGAAGTGTAGCTAGGCCAGAAAAATACTGTTTGCACTTTCTGGCGTTAACTGTGGTTAATTGCAATCACAAACGGAGGAGAAGTGTTAACGGGCAATTAACGCAATAACGCTGACACCACTAATTATTACCTGACATTACCTCCTCCACGGAAGGATGGAGGTGATGTTTTTAGTGGCGTTGGTTGGTTGGTTTGTCTGTTAGCAACATAACTCAAAAAGTTATGAACGGATTTTGATGAAATTTTCAGAAAAGGTGTGTAATGGCACGGGGAACAGATGATTAGATTTTGGTGGTGATTCAGATCACGATCTGGATGCAAAAATTTTTTGAATATTATTTTATATATTAATCTGGCACTTTTCATGTACTGCCCCTTTAAGACGTGTCCACTCAGTTATGTGCGTGGTCACACCATAGGGCCATGCGCCTGGGCAACCTGGAAGCCAAACACTGCAGAAAAAGTATTAGGGGGCGTGTCCACCAAACTAATTTTTTCTGCTGTGGGCGACTATTTTGTATTCATTCTCTATGTAGTCCAGCGTTTACAGCGCTGAGCGCCTCGGCGCTGAAACGCTTGGAGTGGTGGCTGCTTTTTGTCGCGGTGCTCAAGGCTGAAAAAGTTCAACTTGTCAGACTACTGTACAGCGGTGCTCGTCAATGTCAAACCTTTCTAAGTAGCCAATCAGAATTAAGGAAGGGTGGGACATAGGACGCCAGTACAGGAAGACAACAACGGGAGGTGACAGTAGAGGAGGTCGAGGCTGAACTTTGCTGAATCAAACAACCCAATACTTTTTGATCTGACACGAAAAGGATATCATGATCAAAATTTGAAAGTAAACACTTGGAGGAACATGTCTGCATCTGTTGGCGTGCCAGGTGAGTGTTTGTGCCTTTGTCATGGTCATATTTCTTACAAGTTTTTTGTGGTAGATAATATGGATATTATGTGAATTTGTAGTTAACTGCAAAAAAATGGTATGAGTCATTGTGTAGTATAGCTTAATAATTATGAAACTTGTCAGTAAACTGTAATGGAGAAGAGAGGAGGAAAAAAAAACTGACCTGAAAGATTCAATAAACCATGATGTTGATTTAAGTTGGAATTGCCCAGCCCCAATGTATGGTCAATACAATTATGACAGTTTTGTTATTATTATTATTATTATTATTATTATTATTATTATTATTATTATTATTATTATTATTATTATCATAATGTAGTCATATTGTTTTTGCTGTCATTTCTCTGTTTGTTAATAATAATAATAAAATAATAATAATTATAATGGATTGAATTTATATAGCTTCTTTCATTCAATGTTTCAGGAAAGGTGTGTAATGGCTCACTGAACACATGATTAGATTTTGGAGATGATCTCAGAATGCATACCTCCTCCAGGGCTCTTATCGTCACAGAGTGTTAGCAACAGTACTCCAAAGCCACTGGATGGATTTGGCTGAGGTTTTCACCAGACGTGGCCCTTGGCCCAAAGATGAACTCATTAGATGTTGGAGGTGATCTGTGAGTGTATACCTCCACCAAGGCCCTATCTCGCAATGTACAGATGGATGGCAATATGGACAGACAAAGGGACGGAGGGGAGGACAAAGGGAGGGAGGGACGGAGCCTTGGCGGAGGTATGCGCTCTCTGAGTGCCCTCTAGTTTTAATTGATTTGAATTAGGTCACCCTCAGTGTAATCTGTCATAATGACAGACAGATTTCAGATTTTTCTGTCACTGCTGAAAAAAGGATCTGACAGTGAAGGACAGTTTTCAGCTAACACACCTCTAATGGGGCCTAACTTTTGAAAAAAATCTGTGATGGAGTGAATTTTCAATTCCAGTCCAGTTTTACCATGATATGATGTTGGTCAATTTAAAAGATCATTTTCCTCATTAAAAACGTTGTAGGTCAGTGTCTTAACTGTTAAAGCGTAAGGTTGTGAAAATACATCAATTGAAAGACTAAAAACCCAAACTCGCGTAAATTACATCATCATTTTCGAAAAGAGCTCAGAAGGAACATGCCTTTGGATTAGCTTCGGCTCTCAAAATGCAATATGATATGTTCAGATGCTTCTTTAGTCAGGAAAAAAAGGAGGCGAGCTTTGACAGGGTAATCACCATAATCCCGTTTGATGACGTGTGGAGTCCAAGACAAATAGATGTAGTTCACTAAGGGCTTTCACACAAAACTAAATATTAATCTTTCATTTTACGACAACCCACATCTTTATTTACATGGAAAAATACAGTTCTCCCTTCTTCTTGACTCCAATACATTTTTCTTTCCAACATTAGATGTCATGATACGGAAGTGTGTGTGTGTGTGTGTGTGTGTGTGTGTGTGTGTGTGTGTGTGTGTGTGTGTGTGTGTGTGTGTGTGTGTTGGGGGGGGGGGTGAGACTCAAGCTCTCTATTCCTGTGGAGGTCTGTGAGATGTGATCAGGGGTTTTAAGCTAAGGTAAGGAGGCACAGATATGTGAATTCGATGGTTCAGACCGAAGGCTCTGTGAGTTATTGCGTTGTGGCTCTCTGCCACTCTGGAATCATGAAACTCTGGGGAATCAGGCCTTGTTCAAACCAATTGCCTCTCACCGTCGACGGTCTAAGATGTCATTCGCCGCACAAGGCAGGATCTCACGAATCCCAAGAAAGAAAAAGCAATGATATGTGATTGACAGTTCTCCTAGCTCACATACGCTGCCACCGTCAGTGTGTGGATGTGTGTGTGTGTGAACGGGTGGATAGCGGGATCTGTAAAGCGCTTTGGTCATCCAGAGATGACAAGAAAAATGCTATATAAGTAAACGCCATTTACCATTTACACCCCTCACTTAAATGTGGAGCTGCTCCGGTTCGGATGACATCTGTAACCGCTAGTGGACGCTTCCTCGATTTCAGACACGAGAACCATAGTGACTCATCAGTAAAATTTATCTGTTATCTTGAGAGCAGAGCAGCGAAAAGTGTTTCTGGAAAAAACTGAGTTGAGAAATACAGTGTTTTGTTAAATTGCTAAATTTCTTTGTGTGATATCAGCAACTGCTGGTTGAAATGTTTCGTGGCGCACGTCTTCCCAGTGCTACACCAGAATCAGAATGGACGACTACAGAGCGCTTTATATCGTCGATGCTGGTCAACCTGTCATCACAGAGCCCAGAAACACATCGGCCCCATTTCTGATAGCTGACAGCCATCAGAGCGCCTTACAGTGCCTGCATAATAATTCTCTTTTAACGCTGAAATCACCACTCACCTCCCGCTGCAATCACAGATGGTGATATGGTACAAATTTTACTTTCACTGGGCTTCCACGCTTGGAAAATACAGTGACCCTGCAATAAACTATCTCAGCTATCTCGAAAACAGCACAACAAAAAGTGTTTCTGAAAACATGTGTGGTTAGGAATATTGTGTTTTATTTGCTGAATTCATTTTTATTTCACACCAGCAGCTGCTGGTTTAAATGTTCAGCGTGAGTTTCATGTACGTGTGTGAGCTGTCCCTTCCCCCTCCCCCCCAGGCCACAGTTGTAAATAAGAATGTGTTCTTAATCTGCCCTGCCTGGTTAAATAAAGGTTAAAAAAATAAAAAAATGTATTGAGCTGATGACTCATTGCATGTTATTCCCATTGATGTTGTTTTGCAAGGGGGAAAAAAACCACCTATTTTGGGTTGCCCATTGAAAAGGACATTTTGTGCCAAAATTAGGCACCGTCATGGGTCTAGTACAGATCCACTTCTGTCTGAAAGTGCTATGAGATGCGCTGTGTGGAGGTGATCGCAGTTGACATAGATGGTGTATAAACTTAACTGGGCCGTACCTAGCTACTCAGTATTTTTACACAGCTTTACCTTACGAGCAGCAAAAATATCCTGACAGAATCAACCCTTCTGTACTGTTCAAAAGCCAGGTTGCAGAAGGACAGAAAATGAAAACTTGCAGGGATCTGGAGCAAAGTTTTGAGATGTGATGAAACAAAAATCAGATTCTGTCAGAATTATTGAAAGAGCAAAAATGTGTGGAGAAAAAAAAAATGGTGCGTTCTCAACTCGATGCCATGCTGGTAGGCAAACTGAAGCAGGTCCATCACTGGTCCCACCAGGGGGCGGAGGTGGGCGAGGAGCAGCCTCTCCGCGGTCTTCATCAGGTGTGATGTGAGGGTCACTGGTCTGTAGCTGTTCAGGTCCTTGGAGTCTTCGGCATGGGTGCCACACAGGATGTTTTCCACAGCTGTAGTACCCTCCCTAGCATCAGGCTCAGGCTGAAGATGTGCTCCACGATCCCGCACATCTGGAATGCACAGGACTTGAGGAGCCTCAAGCTGATGCTGTCCGGACCTGCAGCCTTCCTCGCCTTGATTTTCTTCAGCTCAGCCCTCACCTGAGTCTTAGTGAGGGTCAGGCTGGGGCAGGGGGGGCTGTGTGCTGGAGGGGGGGGGGCGGTCTGTGAGGGGCAAAACAGCTGAAGGTGTGCACTGAGAGCTGGGGGATGTAAGGGGGGGGTGGAGGGAGGGCAGTGGATAGTGGGACTAGATGAAGGTGGAGGCAGCAGTGGTTGGTGGGCAGGCGGAGAAGAGGGCGGTTGAAGAACAGGTTCAAGTTGTCCACCCACTCCCTACCCCCCATGGCCTGGAAGGAGATATTCCGTTGCCCAGAGATAGTTCTGAGGTCTCTCCAGACACCGCTGATGTCACTCTGCTGCAGCTTGTCCTCCATCTTCTTCCTGTAACCGCTCCCCCACCCTTCCCCTCTCTGATCTTCCTCCTCAGCCCCCTCTGTACGGACTTCAGCTCCTCCTTGTTTCCTGACCTGAAGATCCTTTTCTTCTCCTTCACCAGTGACTTCATCTCAGGGTTGATCCAGGGTTTGTTGTTTGAGAAACACCATGTGGTCTTTGTGGGTACGGTGTTGTCCACGCAGAAGTTGATGTAGTCTGTGATGGTGTGCGTGAGGCCGTCGATGTTTATAATTAATAACTGAAAATGTAAATTGCCATTCAGTCTTTTATCACATGAAAATAAAAACGACAGATCAGGTAATGACAGATTTTTTTTAAAAAAGTCAGTCTGTCAAAATTAAGAGAGATTGAGAAATTCTAGCCCTGGTGTGGGAGCCTGACTGATGACCCAAAGTGTGCAGTAGTTGTCATTCCGGTGAATAACTGGGCAAAGCTAATTGTAAAGTGACTGCACACTTTTTGCCATTTCACAAATTTAGCATCATGAAGTGGCCTTAAAAAGGTCTTTAAAAGTCTTAAATTGAACTTTGTCATAGTTGCGGAAAACCTGTAAATACTATGTAGTCGTAAAAGAATATTTATTGTGTTTGGTAGTATGAACATGAATCAACAAGTGTGTAGGCCTACCTTTAGTTTGTTCATGTTTGCCCATCAGGACTGGCTGTGCTGTTAGAGGAGGCTGAAGAGCGAGTCCTGCCCGGCTTCACGGCGCCCCATGACAGGCGGCTGTGGCTGTTGGGCAAAGTTTGTGACAGCAATGCTTAATATTAGAAATAAATTTAAGTAAAATCAAACTCACCTCTGCTGCCATGTAAATTTCATGTAAATTTGAGACTTTTTCTCATCGGTTTTATTTTTCTTTCCGGTGGAAGGTCATCTGTTTACCTGAAAGCCATCATTGTTATGGCTCGAGCGCCGATCTCGTCCGCGCCCGAGCCATGCACTACTTTCGCCCATCTGACGGCTGTGTGCCCCTTTTGGCTCTCCGAGCTTTTGTTGTGACAGCGCTCGGAGGGGCTTCCGGCTGTCAGAGCTGTCAGCTGAGCCGCATTTCGCCTCGTCAGCGGCTCCCTACTTAAGAGGACAGCTGGGAGCGAAATATGCGGCAGTCTTGTCAAAAACTTCCCCTTGGTCAGACGTTAACGAGCGTCCCGCTGTTCAGACGTAGACTATCCTTCATCTATTCGTGTGTCTCCTTATGTATCCATTTTCCCTTGTCATTGACTGTGTTCCGTTGTAGTGTGTTTTAGCCCCTCGTGGCTTGTTATTCTGTCATTTCACCCTTTCTGTAAATAAACTGTGCAAACTCACCGGCGATTCGTGGCGTCTTATGATGGCTCGTGAGGGCCATCCATGACAATCATCTAATGCAGCCCTGAAGAGGAAGAGGTGTCCCGTGCTCCTCAGTTTAATGCAGGCTACAATATATCTATTGCTATACATATTTTCTTGCTGCTCGTGGACTACAAACTTTTAATTATCCACACACACCCTGTAGTGAAAATGTAAGCCACTTCAAGTCCGTGCCCCGCCCGCGTGAGTGACAAGAACAGGAATGACCATGCTAAACGAAATGCAGCGTGAGTACGGCCGGCGCAGACCCCCCGCTGGGAGTGCCATGTCACCTTAGCACGGAACAAGGCAAACGGCACCAGTGAGAGTACTCGATCACTGTGGCGCTCCCTAACTACATCAGTCCCTGTTTAACACACACAGGTAAACACGTTAGTGAAGTGATTGCAGATTTAGAGAGATTTCTGAAACAATTGTGAAGATCCAGAGGTGATAACACTTGAAAGGAAAATGACTTGTGGTTGGAAGTGACACCACGGGGCGAGAAACAAGCTGTCACTCTTCGTCAAGAGTATTTTCAGCGCTGCTTTTACTCACTCTCTGTCTCCCTCGCTTTGCCATGTTTCCAGTAATGGAGGACTCCCAAGTCTACAGTTAAATCTCACCAACTGTCTGCCTCTGTGCTGCTGTTTGGAATTTACTCCCCCCTTATGCCATTTCAGTTTATATAACACCCAAGGAGCCCCGGAACACTGCGCTACTTCTGATCAGGCATGATGGAGAAGTTAAAGGAGGAACGAGCTTGTTTCAAGTTTGATATATTGACTGATCCTTTGTTTTAAAGAAATGGTTTTATTATCCAGTTGGTGTGCAAAAAAGAACTAGCTAACACATAAAAAAAATGCACGGGAGAGTAAATGATAAATATTAATAGGTTTTGGGCTTGTTAGCACTTTGATCAAAACGTTCAGCCAGGGACTGCCCCATAAAGTAAATAAATCAATAACCTCATCTTTCCAAAAAAAAAAAAAAAGACTATCTGTCAGAACAATATTACATCCTCACCCAGCCAGCGTGCCTGTGTGGGCCCCACTGTAGGTTAAATCTGAGCTGCCTTATGGGTCCCATCTGTGTTTGCCCACGTGCACTTTACGTGTGGTCCAGGTGGGCGGGTCGTCTGCTTACCTGCATGAAACCAATCTGGGCCCCCACGTGGGTTTAATGTGGCTGAGCAGCTCTCAGTAACACTGGGGCCACAGGCAAAATTGCAAGAAAAAAAAAGTCACAGTTTTACTCGAAAAAGTCCCAAATTTATGAGAAAAAAGTGAATATTTAGAAGAAAAAAGTTGCAAACTTACAAGAAAAAAGTAGCACTTTTATACAAGAAAAAAGTCACAAATTTGTGAGGAAAAAATTTGGAAAAGTTGCAAATTAACACAAAAATGTAGCAAATATATGAGTAAATATATTGAAAATTTACAAGGAAAAAGTTACAAATTTATGAGGAAAAAAGTCATAAATTTATGATTAAAGTTTTATAGAAAGCTCCAAATTTACAAAAAAAAAATGTTGCAAATTTCTGGGAAAAAAATCACAAATTTTCAAGAAAATAGCAAATTTGCAAGAAAAAAAGTCCTAAATTTATGAGGAAAAGCTGTAAGTTTACAGTAAAAAAAAGTTGAAAATTTTTGAGAAAGTTCCAAATTTACAAGAAAAATGTCACAAAGTTTATGGGAAAAACTCACAAATTTACAAGAAAAAAATCGTAAAATTACTTGAAAAGAGGTACAAACGTACAAGAAAAATTTTGCAAATTTACAAGGAAAAAAGTAGCAAATTTATGAGAAAACGTTACAAGATTACAGTACAAATGTTGCAAATTTATGAGCAAGTTCCAAAATTTCAAAAAAGTTAGTAAATTTGCAAGAAAAAAGTCACAATTTTACAAGAAAAACAAACAAATTTATGAGAAAACGTTGCAAGACTTCTTCTTTTTTTCTTCTTCTTCTTTGGCTGCTCCCTTTAAGAGTCGCCACAGCGGATCATCTGCCTCCATCTCACCCTGTCCCTTCATCTTCTCAGTAACACCAACCCTCTCCATGTCCTCCTTCACTACATTTATGAATCGTCTCTGTGGTCTCTGTGGTCTCCCTTTTTTCCTCCTGCCTGGCAGCTCCATCTTCCACATCCTGTCCAATATCTCCACTGTCCCTCCTCTGCACATGTCCAAACCATCTCAGCCTTGCTTCTCTTACTTTGTCTCCAAACCTCTCAAACTGAGCTGTCCCTCTGATATACTCATTTCTAATCTTGTCCCTCCTAGTCACTTCCAATGAAAATCTTAACATCTTCAACTCAGCCACCTCCAGCTACACCTCCTGTCTTTTTGTCAGCACCACCATCTCCAAACCATACATCATAGCAGGTCTCACTACCATAATGTAAATCTTCCCTTTCACTCCTGCTGCTACGCTTCTGTCACAGATCACCCCTGACACACGTCTCCACCCACTCCACCCTGCCCGAACTCTCTTCTTCACCTCTTTTGTGCATTTTCCATTGCTTTGGATGGTTGACTCCAGGTATTTAAACTCATCTACTTTCACCACCTCTGCGTCTTCCATCTTCACCGTTACACCTGCCTCCCTCTCATTCACACTCATGTATTCTGTCTTGCTTCTACTGACTTTCATTCCTCTTCTCTCCAGAGCACACCTCCAACTCTCCAGGTTCTCTTCCACCTGATCCCTACTCTCACTACAGATCACAATGTCGTCTGCAAACATCATGGTCCATGGAGACTCCTGCCTGACCTCGTCTGTCAGCCTGTCCATCACCATGGCAAACAAAAAGGGGCTCGGAGCTGATCCCTGATGTAACCCCAGCCCCACCTTGAACTCATCTGTCACTCCTATAGCACACCTCACCACTGTCTCGCTGTCCTCATACATGTCCTGCACCACCCTCACTCATTTCTCTGCCACTCCTGACTTTCTCATACAGTACCACACTTCCTCTCTTGGCACCCTGTCATCTGCTTTCTCTAGATAGACTACAGTAAAAAAAAAAGTTGAAAATTTATGAGAAAGTTTCAAATTTTCAACAAAAATGTATCAAATTTATGGGGAAAATGTCACAGATTTACAAGAAAATTGCAAATTTCTGAGAAAATAAGCTGAAAATAGGTAAGCGGGTAAAGTCTGTGAGACCATAAGACAGCCCAGCTTAAACCTTTGGTGTGGCCCACATGGACATGCTGGCAGTTGTGTTGTGAGCGAAGATGCGTGGTGACATAACCCAACAGACGTTAATCCACAAGGTGTTCAACTCTCATGACAGGCCATTTTTTCCCGTTTTTTTTTGATGATATTTTCTGAATTGGGAGTTTCTGTTTTGTTTTTCTTTTAGTTGTGGAAAAGGGAAAAATAATTGTTTTGTTAGCGTATGGAGCAATACACAGTAAAACATAGAAGACTTTGTGCAGGTAGTCTACTGACATTTTAGCTTAGTTTTTACCTCATTTCAGCAAAGGTGAAATGAGCTCATGCCATGGCACTCTCTGCCCACCAGCATTTCAAGAATGGCTGTTCTTTCTTGGCAGCTGCACGAACAGTCGCCCAACTCGCACACTCTGATCCTCAGGTGGGCTGCTGCATGCAGCTATAATTTCTAGGGGACAGGTTTCAGTCCAGTTCCAAAAAAAGGAAGTGAAACACATCAAATCTTCGTTTTAACTACAAGAATTAGGCACTATCAATCAAATGCATCTTATCACTATCAAACTTTACATTACAGTGTCACAGCCTGTGATTGTTCTCTTTCTGATGCTTTATCTTTTGTTGCCAGTTGAACTGCCTCGAGTTAGACAGAAAATTGAGGGACTGATAGAGACAAATCAGGAAGCAACACAACACCCCGGAGCAACAGGATGAGACGGAGGAGGAAGGCAGGGAGACAGGAAGGGGGTGGTGGGGGGGTGACATGTGATAGAGGGAGAAATGTGCCAGGTGGAGGTGTAAGGAGGTGGTGGATATAAAGATAGAGATGCAGAGAGGAGATGTCGGGAAAGAGGAAGGAATATAGAGGAGATGGGCACTTCTGTCACGATGTGTCGCTGTGAGGTAATTGGCTGTTGCCGACTGCCATCCTCCAATCATCTTTGTTGTGTTAGCCTGTGCGTGTGCGTGTGTGCGTGTGTGTGTGTGTGTGTGCGTGTGTGCGTGTGTGTGTGTGTACTACTGTGCGCTGACATCATGGTGGAGGAATCTCCTGTTTCAACAACAAGTACTCAGCAGAAAGCCCGGAGGAAAGAACCTTTTCGTTCCTCTTTTTGTTTCCTTTTGACTTCGGTGCTAGTGTGTGTGTGTGTGTGTGTGTGTGTGCGTGTACCTGTGTGTACTTGTGCACTGTATAAGTTTGTAACAGGAGACGATGAGGTGCAGGGATGAACTGTGCTCCCCTTGTGTTGACACTGCAGCGTGTGATTCTCAGTTAACATCTGATTTGACATACCGAGATGAGCCGGGTGCCGCTGTGCCTCTCGGCATTAGCATGCACAAGTCTACATCGCTCACTTTGACTTGACAGTAGAGCTGTTATTGCTCATGTCGGCTTTATGTTTGGTCTTCTGTAACCTTATCCGAAAGACTGATACGTCTCTGTCTCCTATTACCCCCACCAAGGAGTTTATGTCATGTTTGTTTGGTTATTAGATGGATTGTGCAAAAGCTAATGAATGGGACTGTGTGACAGTTTTACCAAAGGTGCAGCTTTCCCAAGCTTTAAATGGGTTTTTGGTGGTGATCTGGATCATGATCCGGCGCCAGGAATTTTCTGAAGGCTTTGAAAACGAGACCTGCTCTGTTCTTCCAGAGCTCTTTTTCTGTCTGCTGCTACTATTGCAGCAGCATCGGTCCACACTATCCTTTTGTGCTCATCCTTGTGCTTGAGCGTACTTTGCCACCACTATAAATATAATCTTATTCTGTGGGAAACACTGTATGGAAATGTATATAAGCAGGATTTCGCTCAAAATGAGCTGTCAAAAACAAAATGACGTGTTTAAACAGCAATTTTTATCTAATAATGTGACAAAAGCTTTGTAATTACTATCTGAAAATAATGATTTTATTTTATTTTACAACAGAGTTTAGTTTAGTTGTTGGACCTTTTGATCCACGACTGCAAAATCTGTGAAAGCTTCTGTTTAGTAGCTATTTGAATTTAATCTTAAAGGGTCTTTTAAAATAATTATAAAAATATTTTCATTTCTATCAGACAGTGAAAAAGGTTGTTTTTACCTTAACATGTTTCGGCCACTTCTAGCAGCCTTCGTCCTGTCCGTCACAGGATACCAGACAGCAGGGGGCGTAGTCATCCTTTGCTGTCTGGTAAACCTGGATAAAACAGTGATGGAACAGCTGATTGTCACAACATCACGTGACCCTTCTGACGAAGGTTGCAAGAAGTGGCCGAAACATGTTAAGGTAAAAACAACCTTTTTCACTGTCTAATAGAAAAGAAAATATTTTTACTGCTATTCAAATTTGTCTTTGTTTCGTTTGAAAACTCATTGAGCATGCATAGGAAACTGTGAGGTTCTGTAAATCCTCATTTAGACAAGTGGTGCTCTCTATTCAAATGATCAGTGATTGAAAGGCTTTACCTGCTTATTTTTGTAAAACAGAGATCAATTATGTAGTCGAAATTCACCTGCTGCTTTATACAGCAGGGAAAATAAGTATTGAACACGCCAACATATTTCTGATGGAGCCATTGACCTAAGATTTTCACCAGATATCAGTAACAACCCAAGTAATCCTTGCATACAAAGAAATCAAAGCAACTGTGTTCACAAAACAAGTTACATTTAATAAACTGGAATGACACAGGGAATAAGTATTGAACACACTTGGTGAAATTCATTTAATATTTAGTAGAAAAGCCTTTGCTGATAATAACAGCTTCCAGATGCCTCCTGTATGGAGAAACTAGGTGCAGGCATTGCTCAGGAGTGATTTTAGCCCATTCTTCCACACAAACTCTCTTCAAATCTTAAAAGTTCCATGGGTGTCTTCTATGAATTCTGATCTTCAGTTCCTTCCATAGATTTTCAATTGGATTCAGGTCAGGTGAGTGATTGGGCCATTCTAGCAGGTTTATTTTCCTTCTCTGGAGCCAGTTGAGAGTTTCCTTGGCTGTGTGTTTGGGGTCATTGTCTTGATGAAATGTCCACCCTTGTTTCATCTACAGTATCTTGGCAGATGGCAACACGTTCATTCATCTTTCCTTCAATTCTATGAAGTCTTCCTGTACCATGTGCTGAAGAATACCCCCAACACCATGATGCTCCTACCTCCAAACTTCACTGTTGTTATGATGTTTTGGGGCTGATGTGTAGTGCCATTTCTTCTCCAAACATGCGGTGTATTGTGGCATCCAAAATGTTCAATTTTGGTCTCATCTGACCAGACTATATTCTCCCAGTATTTTACTGGCTTGCTGAAATGTTGTGTAGCAAACGTTAAATGAGCTTCAACATGTTTTTTCTTCAGCAGTGGAGTCTTGTGAGGTGAGCAAGCATAGAGTCCATGTCAGTTGAGTGCATTACTGGTTGTTTTCTTTGAAACAGCAGTACCTGCTAACTCCAGCTCTTTCTGGAACTCTCCACAAATGGTCTTTGGCTCTTAGATAACTCTTCTGATAATTCTTTTGACTCCTCTGTCAGAAATCTTGTGAGGAGCTCCTGGTCATGGCTGGTTTGTGGTGAAATGATGTTCTTTCCACTTCCAAATGATGGCTCCAACAGTGCTCACTGAAACATTCAGCAGTTTAGAAATGCACCTGTAACCAATGCCATCATCATGTTTTGCAACAGTAAGGTTGCAGAGGTCTAGAGAGAGCTCTTTGCTTCTACCCATCATGAGTTCTTTGTGGTGTGACAATCTGATATTCACAGACCTTTTTAAAGGCTGTCAGTCAGGACTTAACCAGCTGAAATTAATTTGCACTGATGGGGGATGGGATGGCTTCCTAAATTCTGATGGATTTCATCTGGTTTCTTGGTTTTCTATGTCTTCTTGCACCGCTTTCTTCATGTGTTCAATACTTATTCCCTCTGTCATTCCACTTTATTAAATATAACTTGTTTTGTGAACACAGTTGCCTTGATTTCTTTGTATGTATGGATTACTTGAGTTGTTACTGACATCTGGTGAAAATCTCAGGTCAATGACCCCATCGGAAATATGTTTAATGAGAAAAAATGTTGACATGTTCAATACTTATTTTCTCCACTGTGTAACATATCATTTATGTCAATGTGTGATATTTTTATGTGTTATTCAGTTCTATGTCATTTAAAGGCATTTTAAATTAGCTGAAATTGTAAATGCTGTGCTGTATGGCACAGATGAGCTAGTACCCAATACCTGTTCCTAATAGAATGCACAAATATAGGAAAAATAGAAAATGAAAGTCATAATCAGTACAGTTGTTTGATTTACTCACATTAAAGCTACGGTCTCGAAAATTCTTTGGAACGATGAGTTTGTAAGAATTTCCCAGTTCCTACGAATTCTGGAGTTCTCAGACATTTGTGGAGGGGGGCATAGTTTCTTACGGCTGCCGTTCAATTCACAAGAGCAACTTGAAGCATTCTGGACAAATGAGGTGCTTTTCTGTCATTTGATGGCCCTAGAGTTCTTACATTCTTCGTAAGGGTGCCTTGGGATCTTCCTACGGCATACTTACTGCCATCTTACGAAAATTTTTGTGCAACTTGTGGCACTCTCAAGCTGTTGGTAGGAAGAGCTTACAACTTTCGGCACATTTTGTCGGCACAACTGTCACACGAATGACGTACTTCTGCCTTATGAGCGCCTCACTACTATGCACGCTGTATGAATCTCCTTATGAACCGGGATTGTACGCCATTTCCTACGGCTGCTGTCAGGGGCCCTCAAGAACAATGTAAGGTGTTTTTGAGGCATATTTATAGCCAACATCTTGCAAAGTTCTTATGTTGTTCCTATGGCATTTGTACGGCTGCCCTACGATGAGGGCTTTTCATGGGGCATTTGTAGAAATCTTGGACAAGACCATCAACCTGGCTACAAACTTACAAATGGTCTATGAACGGTGAATCTTCCTAGGGCTGCCTTAAGAAGGCCGTAGAAAATGGGCCAAAAATCATTCGTACGGTGTTCGCAGCCGTTCATAAGGGTGCTTGTGACTGTAGCTTAACCAGGTTTAAATATTGAACTGACTTTCTTTATTGTTGCTGAGCAATGAGATTCAGTTTGTAACTTTTCCAAAAATAAGCCATAAAGATAAGATTTTAAAAAGCAGCATGAAAAGGTAGAAAGTAGTATTGAATACAAATATGTGAAAATGTGAATATACTGCTTATACTGCTTATGGCTTAGGTTGTGCTTATGTTTGAAGTGCAAAGTGGTAGTAAGATAGTTATTCATGCAAATTTAAGAGTTGTTAATGGAGTCTGAATAATGGGCTGAAGTGCATGTACGGCTGTTATGAAACTGTGTGTCTGTTGATACACTGCCATAGCTGCATAAATCTTACCACCTGGTTGACAACTAGAAATTGAGTTTGTCATGAATTGCCCTTTCAGGGCAGGAAGAAGACCCAGGCACTGAACTGTGAGTTGTGCAAAGTTTAATACAAACATAAAGTCCAAACAATGAATGAACAAAAACTTACAATTAAGGCGGAGCAGGGAAACAGACAGGATGGACGTGGGGAAACGTGTAAACAGGTTTTTAGACTGCAGCAAAGAGAACACAGAGCAGCAGTCTTTAAACAGAGCATGAACAGCAATTGATTACAGGTGTGGGTCACAGAATGAGGAGAAATAGAAAACTGATGACAGGCGTGTAGAACCGCGAACCAAGCTAATGCAGGACATAAACAATGCACACTGTCAAAATAAGAGCCCAACCAGAAAATGGCAAACAGTGACTGAAGGACGAGGGCTCATATCACTAGAAAGATGATAAGGTCAAGAATAGAAATTAGAACGACACACTCAAAACACATAATGCATCCGGCACTAACCATACAGAGAAATAATAATGCAGAACTGAGAAAATACAGTAAATAAACAGAAATAAATTGAGAGCATGAGCACGGTGGACACACCCTGCTCAACCTCATGACAAAGCCCCCCCTCCCCAAGGGGTGGAATCCAGACATCCCAGGGTAACATCAAAAAAAAAGAAAGAAAAACACCCCTTCCTCCCAAAAAAGGAGTAGAACAATAAACCAATCCAGCAGGGCGGTGGGGGAAACCAGGCTAGGGGAGAACAAAAACAAGACACTCGCTCAGAACCCACTTCGGAGCAAAAAATTGACACCTAGGCCCACTGGACAGGAGAATGAGGCAGTTTGGGTGGTCGACAAAAGTCCCAGACCAGCCAGATGGAGCGGTAAAATGAGTCGGGTGGCCTTCTGGAGAACATTGGCCACTCAGCCCAGCAACACAGTCTGTCGGGCCGTGAGGCACGATGCGCCCCCACCAGTAGGCAGTAGCTGGGACCAGTGCCCTCCGCAGACCGCAGGGGCTACAGGGTGGAAGGCCAATGCAGATGACCACTGCCCAGCGAGGAAACCAGGTGGCGATGATGACTGAAGAGCAAGGAAACCAAATGGAAAGGATGGCCGGCCAGTGGGGGCCACAGGCGAAGGAACGGGACCCTTGGTGACCTCAGCAAAGGGGAACCCACGACGGCCTCGGGTGGAGGAGGAAAACCCACGATGGCCTCAGGCAGAGAAGGGAAACCCACGATGGCCTCGGGCAGAGAAGGGAAACCCACAGCGGCCTCGGGCGAAGAAGAGGAACCCACGACGGCCTTGGGTGGAGAAGAGGGACCTTTCAATGGGGACGGAGACTAAGGGCCCACAGCGACCTTGGACAGAGGTGCAGCACCCTCAGAGGCAAGTGTTTTTTCACTCTCCATTACCAAAAAATGAATTATCTTGCCTGATTCCCAGTGGTGAAGCTCAGTTATTGCAGTCCACTGAGTCCTCACCATCTGCTGAAGATAACATTACCTCACCTGTATCCTCCGTGTCTCCTTTAATCTTCCCCGAGTGTCCGCCAGTTCCAGAATTGAGCCGCCGGACAATCAAGGAGCCTGCGGTCCTGGAGGACCTGGCCCCAGCCCTGCAGCCATGGTCCAGATGGAAGGAGAGCACTGCCAGCGACCTGAAGCCAGTGACCTGAAGCCTGCGCCAATGACAGAGCGTCTTCTGGCTTCAGCTATGCGGGATCCAGTGCCAGCGGTGAGCCGACCTCCAGCTGCCACGCCAGATGAGCCACCTGTGTGGGTCGCTTCGCCTGGAGGTTCTGGGACTACATCTTCCACCATGCCTGCTGTAGGGGCCACCACAGCAGAGCTGGAGTTGGACCTCCAGAGGACTGGGAACATAAACAATGCACACTGTCAAAATAAGAGCTCAACCAGAAAATGGCAAACAGTGACTGAAGGGCGAGGGCTCATGTCACCAGAAAGATGATAAGGTCAAGAACAGAAACTAGAACGACACACTCAAAACACATAATAAGATAAGATAAGATAAGATAAGCCTTTATTAGTCCCACAACGGGGAAATTCCAGGATTGCAACAGCACAGGGATAGCAACACTCAGAGCAACAATCAGAAGGCAAGAAAAAAAAAAACAAGCAAGCAAGAGCAGCTAATATACATATGTACATATTACTATAAAATATACAGTATATACACACACACACACACAGACACACAGTGCAGAGCATTGTAGCTGGATGGAATAAATATATGAATATATGAACACACAGTGCAGAGCATTGTAGCTAGATGGAATAAATATGTAAATATATAAACACCCACAGTACGGAGCATTGCAGCTAGGTGGAATAAATATGCAAGTATATAAACACACACAGTGCGGAGCATTGTAGCTAGATGGAATAAATATATAGATATATAAATATAAACACACCCAGTGCTGAGCATTGTAGCTAGATGGAATAAATATGTAAATATATAAACACACACAGTGCAGAGCATTGTTGCTAGGTGGGATGAAACAGCATAACCGTCTATTTAGTTATCCTACATGGTATGATTATGTGCCCATACATATTCTCACCCTCCATAGCGACCGGTATGTTCCTAGTTGTATGCCGGAGAGGACCATTGTGTAAGTCTATTGCATCTTTTGCATTCAAAAAACTATTAGTTTGTTACGTCTTTTTGCTATCTCTGCGAGCAACCCTGCTTAGGTTGTACAGTCTGACAGCCGTTGGTAGGAAGGACCTACGAAACCTCTCGGTTGTGCACCTGGGATGATGTAGTCTGCTGCTAAATGAGCTCCTCAGTGCATCCAGTATGTCCTGCATAGGGTGGAACTCGGACTCCAGCAGAGATGACAGTTTAGCCACCGTCCTTCTCTCTCCTATCTCCTCCATCGGATCAAGGCGCTGCCCCAGGACAGAGCTAGCTTTCTTAATCAGTTTGTTCAGTCTCTTCCTATCGGCTGCAGTAATGCCACTGCCCCAGCAGACCACTCCAAAAGTGATGGCTGATGCCACCACCGTGTCATAGAATGACTTCAGCAGCGCCCCTTGTACACCAAAAGACCTGAGTCTCCTCAGCAGGAACAGCCTGCGCTGTCCCTTCTTGTAGAGTGCGTCAGTATTGTGTGACCAGTCTAGTTTATTGTTCAGATGAATGAATAATGCATCCGGCACTAACCATACAGAGAAATAATAATGCAGAACTGAGAAAATACAGGAAATAAACAGAAATAAACTGGGAGCATACCGTGCTCAGCCTCATGACAGGGTTATTCTAAATTTGTTTATCTTTTCCAATAAATTATAATTAATTGTGATGACTTTTCGTAAACAGGGTCTGACAACATCCTCTTCTACAATACACTGATGTCTGGTACTTGGTTATGAAAACAGCTGCCTAACCATCCATGAGGAACTTATGCATATAATGCATTTTAAATTAGATTTATTTCCCTTTAAATGAGTTATTTTAGCGCTTTGGAAATATGACAAAGACAGTTTAAAAAAAATCCTCCAGTGTTCATGTTTTGCTTGATAAATAGGTGCGCCATTTGACAGGAAGAATTAAATAAGTGTAATTAGTGCTGTCTTGCTTAATTATTTATTCTCATCCAGCCACTCATTTAGCAGAATAACCTATCATCCGTTTAGCTGGGTCCTATCCCAGGCTTGTTGTGTTAAAACAAGATTATTAAGTGAGCATTTAATTTTGCTTTATATGCATTTATAGTATATAATAGTGACTTATAGGGATCACATGGGTCATATAGTGCATTTACTGAAGAACTGATCCGATGATTTAAAGATAGTATTCCACGCGTTAGCTCAGTCAGGTTTGGGTATCCTTTAAGCTCGTTATATCTGTGACTGTGACTGACATATTCAGTGCTCTTAACAACCGCCGACACGCCCCAGCAACCATCTGTCACTCACGGCCCCGCTGTCACCACAGTAACAGGGGTCTAGCGAGGGGAGGGGCTGATACAAAGGGCACATCCATGACAACCTCACCTACCTCTGAATATACGTCTGTTCTCAGTTCATTTTCGTCTATTGCTACTTCAATGATGGTAATGGCTTTCACAAACTGAGATCACTGAGTCAGCGTTTACACTCCGATAATATGGGGGCAGCTACTTGAATCTCTGCCAGTTTCAGACGAGGAGACTAACAAGACTGTTAAGCACATTTTAAAGCTACACCTGCAACCCCGGGGGCTGAACTCTCTGGTGTTTAAAGGTCAGGTGTCGGAGTGGGTTCACTGGGTGTCATGTCAGCGAATAAGAAGAATATGGAGATTAATGAATTTAGTAAATGCACTGAAGCTGGACTTGTATTACCTTTAAATGCACTGTTTATTCGTCCCTCTCACAAACAAGTTAGGTAAAGTTAGAGTATGGACTTTCTTAAACAGGTTGACAGATAGCAGATGTATGGAAGAAACTGATAAAAAATATATGTTTGTGCTCCTGAAAGTTTGTTTTATATTTTATCTAAATTACTCCCCAGATCACTTGTTTTGAGCAATTTATGCATTTTAGTTGGTTCACAATTTTCCATCTTTTTATGTTTAAGAATTTTCACATAAGACATACTGATAAAGTTGATGCAATGTCCATGTGTCAGCCACATACAAATAAAATGCACAGAAATGACAGGCATGCAATTTCACAAATACAGCTATGTAAGGCAGTTCAAATTCACACTAACCGGTTTAAGTATTTGCTATAAATCAGTACAGTTTGTTTTAAATCATTATATTTGATGTAAAATAATCCGGATTGTTTAGCAGCATATACAGTTGAAACCAGAAACCGGAGAGGTGGCCTAGAGGTAGAGCATCCTCCCTGAAACCGGGAGGTTGTGGGTTCAAGTCCCAGCCAGGTCATACCAAAGACCATATAAAAATGGTACTTCCTGCCTTCTAGCTTGGTGCTCAACAAAAATAAAATTGAGGAAGAAAAGTTGGTTACCCAACCACAGTGGGTGTACAAGCTAGTGTACCCCTGTGCTGGTCCCAAGCCTGGATAAAATGGGCAGGGTTGCGTCATGAAGGGCGTCCAGCATAAAAAATCCTTGCCAAATCAGCATGCGGATCATCACGATATAAGGTGGCGATATGCTGTGGTGACCCCAAAAGAGAGCAGCAGAAAGACAAAAAACAAAAAAAAAGTTGAAACCAGAAGTTTACATACCATCCGTCCGTCCGTCCGTCCGTCCGTCTGTCCACCCATCCATCTTCTTCCGCTTAATCCTTTTGGGTTGCAGGGGGTGGGTGGGGGGGCTGGAGCCTATCCCAGGATCTTTGGGCAAGAGGCAGGGTCCACCCTGGACAGATCGCCAGTCCATCGCAGGGCCAACACAGAGAGACAGACAACCATTCACTCTCACAGTCATACCTAAGGACAATTTAGAATCGGAGTGGTTAGCACTGCGGCAGCACAGCAACTCACCCTTGGCCGGGGGATCCTGGGTTTGATTCCAACCCCTGACCAGCAGTGATCTGTGTGGAGTTTGCATATTCTTCCCGTGTCTGCGTGGGTTTACTCCGGGATTTCTCCGGTTTCCTCCCACATGCCAAAAACATGCAAGTTTACATACACTCTATAAAAACAAACATTGTGGAGAAAGGAAGCAGGCGAGGCAACGAGCTAGACGACACAGGAACTTTATTCCTTCTCCAACATACAATACATTAAAAACCCTCCTGGGTCTCTGTCCATTCCTCTTTTATATCTTTAATACCATGCATTGAGATCCGGAATTTCCAACCATAATACATTGTTGTTTAGAACAGAGACCTGTGTGGCACATTAACATGACATAACGCCGGCGCCGCTCTCACACCCTTTTTTCTTCCCGCGGCTCCGGCAGTTATTCCTCCCCCAAGGGGGGTGCATAGTCTTTACTGTCCCGTCTGATACCTCATGGTGACACCTCCTCTTCGGTCCATTGTTCCCCGCCTCCCCAGCTGCCTTCTCTGGGTGGAGAAGTCCCACACCATGCCCCCACAACATAACCTTTTTTTTCTCCCTGTCTGACATTAAATCAGACTAAACTTTTCCTGTTTTTGGTATGTTAGGATTACCAAAATTATTTCTATTTGCTAAATACTTTTTATATTTGATATTTTTTTTAGATACATTTTTGTTACTTTCTTCAAAGTCAGAAATGTACATACACGAAGATTACTATGCCTTTAAACAATTTGGGAAGGCCCAGATGATGATGTCATGGCTTTGGAAGCTTCTGATAGGGTAATTGACAACATTTGAGTTAATAGGCGGAACACCTGTGGATGTATTTTAAGTCACACCTCAGACATACTGCTTTCTTCGCTCAGCGACACACCCGCTGAGGAAAAAACTCTGATCATTGGCGACTCTGTAGTCAGAAACGTGAACCTAGAGACTCCAGCGGCCATAGTCCAATGCATTCCTGGGGCCAGAGCAGGCGACATCGAGTCAAATTTGAAAATGCTGGCTAAAAGTAACTGTAAATACTCCACAATTGTTATTCACGCCGGCATTAATGACATCCGTCTCCGGCAGTCGGAAGTCACGAAACTTAATATAGAATCGGTGTGTGACTTTGCCACTGTAGTATTCTCTGGGCATCCTTGAACCGCTGGCTGTCTGTGTGGTGTCCTAAAAATGACGTGGTCTACATTGACAATTGGAGCTCTTTTTGGGGAAAACCTGGTCTTATGAGACGAGACAGCATTCATCCCACTTTGGATGGTGCTTCTCATTTATCTAACAATCTGGCATCTTTTTTATCCAAATTTCCAAAACCATGACTACTCAGAGTTGGGACCAGGAAGCAGAGTCGCAGTCTTACACGCCTCTCTGCAGCTCCTCTTCATCCGCCACCCCTCAGCTTAGCCCCTGACTTCCTCATCAGAGAATCGTTGTCTGCTCCCTCCAAAGTAAATAAAAATATAATGTATAAGCATCCCAAAGTGATAAAGCAAAATATTGGTAAAACTCAAATTAAACATAAAGCCTCTAAATTGAATGATTTGGCCTCTGTTCCTCCTCATAATTTAAAAATTAAATGTGGTTTATTAAATATTAGGTCTCTAACTCCCAAGTCTCTGTTAGTACATGATTTGTTAATTGGTCATCAGATTGATTTAATTTCCCTTACAGAGACTTGGTTAGGGCAAGAGGATTATGTTGGTTTAAATGAATCAACTCCATCTGGTTATTTAAACTGTCAAAATCCCAGAAGTTCTGGTCGTGGAGGAGGAGTAGCAACAATTTACCATTCCAAATTACTAGTTAATGTAAAGCAAAAAACATGTTATAATTTCTTTGAGGGCCTGGTCCTCAGTATTGGGCACTTGAGCAATTTTAGGTTAAACCCAATTTTATTTGCCATAGTTTATCGTCCCCCATCAACCTACTCAGAATTTTTATCCGAATTTGCTGATTTCTTAGCTGATTTAGTGCTGAAATCTGATAGAATAATTATAGTAGGGGACTTTAATATACATGTGGCTGTAGATAGTGACTGCCTTAATGTGGCATTCAATTCAATATTAGACTCGATTGGGTTTTCTCAGAAAGTAGGAAATTCTACTCATTACCTCCACCATACATTGGACCTTGTTTTGACATATGGCATAGAAATAGAAAATCATGTAGTGTCTCCTCATAACCCTGTACTGTCAGACCATTGTCTGTTAACCTTTGATTTTACTATTTCTGACTATTTGGCTCCTAAAGAAAAATATTATTACAGTAGATGCCTCTCAGATGATGCTGTTTCCAAATTTATGCAGATTGTTTCCTCTATGCCATGTGTCAACACAACGGAAATAAGCTATAGACAGCTTGCTCCTTCTGTAATTGATAACATGGTGGATAGTGTTTCAGCTTCTCTGCATCAGACTCTAGACTTGGTGGCCCCCTTATAAAAGAAAAAGTCTAATCAGAGATTTCTAACTCCTTGGTTCAACACAGAAACTCGTAGCTTAAAACAGAAGACTCGTCAATTAGAAAGAAAATGGCGCTCTACTAATTTAGATGAAATCTATTTAGCTTGGAGAAATCATCTTTTAATTTATAAAAAATCTCTTAGAAAAGCTAGAACGAGTTATTACTCTGCATTAATAGAAGAGAACAAGAATAATCCCAGGTTTCTTTTCAGTACTGTAGCCAGGTTGACAAAGAGTCAGGACTCTGTCAATCCTAGCATTCCCTTAGAGCTTACTAGTCAGGACTTTATGAACTTTTTCAATAATAAAATTTCATCCATCAGAGATAAAATCAATCAAATTCTTCCCACAGTTAACTTAAATACTGTAACTACTACAACTCCTTCTATTGATCTCTGTCTTGATGAGTTTACTCCAGTCGACCTTTGTGAGTTAGACAAAATAGTTTCCTCATCCAAACCTTCAACTTGTCTTTTAGACCCTATTCCTACCAGGTTATTTAAAGAAGTCTTCCCACTTATTGGTAGCTTTATTCTTCATATAATCAATTCTTCATTAACTTTAGGCCATGTACCGCAGGCTTTTAAAATGGCTGTAATTAAACCCTTACTCAAAAAGTCAACGCTAGATCCAGGAGCTTTAGCCAACTATAGACCAATCTCTAATCTCCCTTTCATTTCAAAAATCTTAGAAAGAGTTGTTGCTGCGCAATTATTTGACCACCTGCAGGGAAATGGTTTACTTGAAGAGTTTCAATCTGGGTTTAGAATCCATCATAGTACTGAAACAGCCTTAGCGAAGGTCACTAACGACCTCCTCATTGCATCTGATAATGGACTAGTTTCTGTACTTGTCCTTTTAGACCTTAGTGCAGCTTTTGATACTATCGATCATAATATTCTACTTGATAGATTAGAACACTATGTTGGACTTAATGGAACTTCGTTGCAATGGTTTAGATCTTATTTATCTGATAGGTTCCAGTTTATTCATGTAAATAATGAGTTTTCTTTCAACTCAAAGCTTAGTCATGGAGTTCCACAGGGATCTGTGCTAGGCCCTACTCTTTTTAGTTTATATATGCTTCTGTTAGGCAACATTATTAGAAAGCACTGTATACATTTTCATTGTTATGCAGATGACACACAATTATACCTGTCAATGAAGCCAGATGATAGTAATCAATTAGCCAAGTTAGAAGCCTGTGGTAAGGAAATCAAAGCTTGGATGACTTGTAATTTCCTGCTATTAAATTCAGATAAGACTGAAGTCATTCTTGTTGGTCCAAAAAACCTTAGAAATTCCTTTCCTTCAATATATATTTTATTCAGTTTTTTTGAAAATAAGACAAAACAAAAAAACACTGCCAGTGCTCAAGAAAATACACAATGAAATAAGTGATTGTTACACAAAGCCCATATAACTACAAAAGTGTAAGCAGTCCATGCTAAGCAAGTTTCATGATACAATCCTTTCATGTTACAGGCTGAGTCTTCTTTTTCTTAATGTGATCCATAAATGGTCCCCAAATTTTAATAAACATATCTTGAGTATTAGACAAATGATATCGAATCTCTTCAAGGTACAAGCAGGATGCCAAATCATTAAGCCAGTTAATATAAGTGGGCGGCGTATTGGCCTTCCATTCTTTCAGAATGACCCTCTTCGCAACAATCATGCCAAACCTAATAGCATGCTGAAGTGACTGTGAGCAGAGCAAAGTTTGATCTGAACAACCAAGTATTACTGTTAAGACATCAGGTATTATGACTTTTTTATATATGACACTGTACAAATTAAAAATCTGAGACCAAAAATTTTTAAGCGAGGGGCAGGAGAAAAATAAATGACATAAAGTACCATCACTTATTTTACACTTGTCACATAGTGGTGAAATGGTCGGAAAAAGTCTATTAAGGCGGGTCTTAGAGTAATGTAATCGATGTATTATTTTAAATTGTATTAGCTGAAGTCTGGTATTTACTGAACATGAATGAATACCAACTAAGGCTCTTTCCCATAGATCATTTGAGATCTCTATACCTGCATCCCTCGTCCATGCCTCCTTGACATGGGTCGAAGACGTTGGCCAAGAGAAAAGATTAACGAATTCTGAAACTAAATGCTTGGAGGTTGGGTGTTTTCTCAAAACCTCATAGAAATCATGTTGTACAGGAAGTTTGACAAAATGGGTTAAAGACTGTTGTACAAAATGTCTAATCTGCAGGTACCTGAAAAAATGATCAGGTGGGAGATTGAACTTCATTTGTAATTGTGTAAAAGATGCAAAGTCCTTATTGATATACAGGTCCTTTATTAAAAGAATACCTTTATTTGACCATTGCCTGAACACAGGATCTGATAAAGCTGGTTTGAAGGCAGGGTTTTGGCATATAGGTGCATATATAGAAAGGTCAGGAAGATGCAATATCTTCTTAATTTGTTTCAAAATTCTGAAGGAATTGTACAGCACAAAGTCATGTCTGAACACATTCAGAGGGACGTCGACCTTGCTAAATAATAAAGCAGATAAAGATGTACCAATGAGGGATTGACAGTTATGAGATTCAAGTGCAGGCCAACACGGTATTTGATCCACATTATGATTATCTTGGGACCAGAAGACCAAGGCCCTAGCGTTGCAGGCCCAATAATAATGTCTCATAATAGGCAACCCAAGACCACCCTCGACCGAGGGTTTTTGGAGATGTAATTTAGAGACACGGGGGTTTTTGCCAGCCCAAATAAAGGAGATAATAATGGAATCAACTAATTTAAAAAAAGATGCTGTAAGAAAAATTGGCAGATTCTGAAATAAATATATAAATTTAGGAAGTACAATCATTTTGACAATATTTACTCGTCCAATTAGAGAAATTAGTAGTAATTTCCATTTCTCAATCATGCCCCTAATCTTATTTAATAGTTCTGTAAAATTCAATTTGAAAATAAGTTTGGGATTCCTAGGGATGGTGATTCCTAAATATTCAAAGTGCTCATTTGATATTTTAAAAGGTAATGTGTTGAGAAATGTTTTATCTAGACCATCTGAAAGAGGCATGAGAACACTTTTCTCCCAGTTAATGGTAAAACCAGAGAACTGACCAAATTCCCTAATGATCTCGAGAAGAGGTGGAAGAGACTGTTTAATGTCAGACAGTGTCAAAATGACATCATCAGCGTACAAGCCAATAGTGCATTCAGATGCGCTATATCTAAACCCAACTATTTCAGGCTCCATCCTGATGGCAACAGCAAGTGGTTCAAGCGCCAGAGCAAAAAACATTGGCGATAGACAACAGCCCTGCCTTGTCCCACGATGTAATAAAAATGGGGCAGATTTATTGTTGTTAGTAAGTACATATGATCTAGGATGTGCATAAAGCATTTTTGCGATAGCTATAAATCTGTCACCAAAGCCAAATCTTTTAAGAGTAATAAACATATACTCCCACTCAATTTGATCGAAGGCCTGCTGTGCATCCAAGGAGAC
Source organism: Pholidichthys leucotaenia (assembly GCA_020510985.1). Taxonomy (NCBI): domain Eukaryota; kingdom Metazoa; phylum Chordata; class Actinopteri; order Cichliformes; family Pholidichthyidae; genus Pholidichthys; species Pholidichthys leucotaenia. Next base: position 27,289,811 of record CM035843.1, read on the forward strand.
AACAGCAGAATATGGTGGGTTGTTAGAATACATGACGTTCAGAAGTCTACGAGTATTCGAAAATGCAAACCTTTCGGGGATAAACCCGGTTTGGTCACTATGAATTAAGGAGCCAATGTGTTCGTTCAAGCGGTTTGCCAAAACTTTTGCAACAATTTTCTGGTCACTATTTAAAAGGCTGAGAGGGCGATAAGAAGCTAGATTTGTTTCATCTTTACCCTTCTTCAACAGTAGACAAATGTTCGCATCGTATAATGTCTCTGGGAATGATCCTTCCTTCACGGAAGAGTTTATCATACGAAGCAACAATGGAGCAAGTTTATCAATGTGAATTTTATAAAATTCAATGCCAAATCCGTCAGGGCCACAAGCCTTACCATTTGGAAATGAACGGATGGCAGCTTTGATCTCCTCTAATGTGAAGTCAGCATCCAACTGTTGTTTGGCATTTTCACTCAATGTGGGCATATCCAATCTATTTAAGAACCCCCATATATCTTCCTTTGATGACGATGATTTAGAGGTATATAAGTTTTTATAATATTCATAAAAAGTGTTATTTATCTGTAAAGGGTCAGTTATTAGTTCTCCATTAGATACAATTTTATAAATTGCCCGTTCAGCTTGAACACCTCTCAGCTGCCTAGCGAGTACGCTGTGTGCTTTATCACCAAGCTCAAATTGCTTTTGTTTAAGCTTTCGTATATGATTACAAACATGCTCACCAAGAATGCGGCTGTATTCAAGTCTTGCAGATACAATATTCTTTAGTATTTCATCTGATTTTGAGATACGAAATGATTCCTCCAACAAAGGGAGTTGGGCCTGTATTTCAGACATACGCTTCTGTTTAACCTTTTTGTTATAAGACTGGTACGAGATAATATCACCCCTAATAACAGATTTAAATGTTTCCCACAGTGTGGAATCAGATACCTCACCATTATCATTAAAGTGTAAGAAATCTGTAATTTGCGAAGTGGTTAGCACTGCGGCAGCACAGTTTACCCTTGGCCGGGGGATTGTGGGGATCGTGGGATCGTGGGTTCGATCCCAGCCCCCGACCAACAGTGATCTGTGTGGAGTTTGCATGTTCTCCCCGTGTTGCGTGGGTTTACTCCGGGATTTCTCCGGTTTCCTCCCACATGCCAAAAACATGCATGTTAGGTTAATTGGCTGTTCTAAATTGTCCCTAGATATTTGTTTCCTATAGGCCCTTAGAATAGAGGGTTAGTATTAATGAAAGCGCTTTGAGTGGTCTTTGTGACTAGAAAAGCGCTATATAAGTGCAGGTTAGTTAGTTAGTTAGTTAGTAATTTTGTTTGAGATGCTTTCACAAAAAGCTTTATCTGAATTTAATGCCAGATTGTATTTCCAATTATATGAGTGCACAAGCATGTTGAAGTTTATTTTAACAGACACAGGGGCATGATCAGAAATTAAAATATTGTTATAATCTGAACAACGTTGGTAATTAAATTGGAATCAACGAGAAAATAATCAATCCTAGTAAAACTGCCATCTACCTGGGAGAAAAAGGAGTACTGTCTGTCCAAGGGATGTTGATGCCTCCAAATATCCACTAAATTTAGCGATTTAATAAGATTATTTAGGACTGGCACAGATTTTAACATGGGAGCAGTTGTAATGGAAGATCTATCAAGATGAGGGTCTAGGAAACAATTAAAATCACCTCCTATAATAATGTTACAGTTATTCTGTTCTGCAACAAGACGAAAAATTTTACAGAAGAAATCCGGACTATCAAAATTTGGAGCATATACATTTAAAAGGGCCAATGGCATAGAGTTTATGGTACCTATTACAAGCACAAATCTCCCACCTGGATCGGTCACCATAGACTTGAATACAAAAGGTATAGTTCTGCGCACTAAGATGGCCACTCCTCTGGCCTTTGAGGAAAAGGTAGATTGATAGACCTGGGATATCCATAAGGCTCTCAACCGTCTCTGTTCTGTGGGGGGAATATGGGTTTCCTGTAAGAAGATTATATCAGAGGACAATGATTTCAGATGTGAAAATACTTTTACTCTTTTGAGAGCTTTCCCCAAACCCCTACAGTTCCATGATGTGAACGTGAGATGACTCACACCTGATCCAGAGGAACCAGCTTGCATTCAAAAAAAAAAAATTAAATTTTAAAAAAATATATGGGCTTAGGCAGTAAATGGCTACACTGGCAGGCAAAACAAACCAAACAAAGAACAAATTAAAAAAGAAAAACATATTATAAAAACCCATTCCCTTAACGCCGCAAAAAACAGAAACAATGCGGCAAAACCCACTAATACTTGGGAGACTGCTGGGTAACGGACACAGTTTTGCGTTTCAGCAAACCACCAATGGAGCCGCGCAGTCTTCTAATGTAAATCAATCAACTGAAAAAAAAAGCTACACACAAAGACAATATAATTAACTTAGAATATGCCATCAAAAAAGGACGATGCAGAATAAAGTGCAGTATTAGAATGGCGTCAACAGCTGTATAATTTAAACAATGTGCACTTCGCCAGTTATACACTGTCAGTCAGGGAGTTGGCAAACCTCTCTGCATCCGCCGGAGTGTTAAACACTTTAACTTCACTGTTGCGAACGACCTGAAGTTTGGCAGGAAACCGTAGAGAGCACTTGGCGCCGGCATCAGTCTGCTTCTTCTTGACGTTGTTAAAGGCTTGACGCTGTGATGCAACCTCCGCCGTGTAGTCCGGGAAGATGTACACTTTATTGCCTTGATAACGGAGTGGACCCTGTTGTCTGCTGAGTTTAAAAATATTGGCCAAGTCGCGGTCATTGTGGACTTTGGCGATGATCATCCGTGGGCGCTCGTTGTCCGGAGGCTTAGGTTTGAGGCTGCGGTGGGCACGGTCAATTTTAACGGGCTTGGTCAGATTATTCGGGCCAAGCAACTCCGGTAGCAGTCGTGTCACAAACTCTGTGGGATTACCCTTCTCTTCTCCTTCTTTGATCCCCACGATCCTGATGTTTAACCTCCGCGAGCGCCCCTCCAAGTCATTTAGCTTAGCCTTGAGCCGACCATTTTCCACCTGCAACTCACGGTAGCTAGCTTCCAGTGCCGTGATGCGAACATCTGCGTCAGAGAGTGCCACATCCGTGCTATCCAAGCGTTGTTCAGTCTGATTATGTTCATTCTGTAATATGCCCAAATGCGTCTCCACTGTGCTTAAGCGACCCTCCACGGACTTTTTCAACTCTTCCATCTGCGCTGAAACTTTAGCTAGCTCAGCGCCATATTTATTAACTGCAGCTAATATAGCTTCGTTGCTAGCGCTAGCCGAGGCTGAATTTGATGATTTTGCCTCGTCTCTCTTGGGTGGCATGATTGGAGGTTAGTTAGAGACAGCTCTGACAGTAAGTAGGCAAAAAGTTGGTAAGTAGGTGTAGCAAAGATAAACAAAATTTAGAAGTCTGCGACGGAGCCTCGTGAAAACACGTCTACTCCATTACTGCGCACGAGCGCCCCCCCATAAATTTCAGAAATTCCTTTCCAAATCAAACTTTCAGTTTGGATGCAGTTACTCTTTCTCTTAATAGCTCTGTGAGGAACCTTGGAGTTATTTTTGATCAGGATTTGTCCTTCAATTCACATATTAAATTTGTTTCTAAGACTGCCTTCTATCATTTGCGTAATATTGCCAAGATTAGGAGCATCTTGTCTCAGAGTGATGCTGAGAAGCTGATCCACGCTTTTGTTAGCTCGAGATTAGATTATTGTAATTCTTTATTATCAGGCTGTCCTAAAACATCTTTAAAAAGTCTTCAGCTGATCCAAAATGCTGCAGCAAGAGTTTTAACAGGTACTAGAAAGAGAGATCATATCTCTCCGGTTCTGGCCTCCCTTCATTGGCTTCCCATAGAGTTTAGAATTAAGTTTAAAATCCTTCTTCTTACTTACAAAGCTCTAAACAATCAGGCTCCTTTTTATTTAAAAGATCTGATACTACCGTATTATCCTAACAGAGCAGTATGCTCCCAAAATGCAGGATTACTTGTAATACCTAGAATCTCTAAAAGTACAATGGGAGGCAGAGCCTTCAGTTATCAAGCTCCTCTCCTGTGGAATCAGCTGCCAATCTGGATTCGGGAGTCAGACTCGATCTCTGTTTTTAAGAACAGGGCTAAAACCTACCTTTTTGATATAGCCTACAATTAGGGAGGGATCATGTGTTTCTGAACCCTCCCTTAGTTATGCTGCTAATAGGTTTAGTCAGCCGGGGGACCTCCAGTAATGCACTGGGCCTCACTCCTTTCCTCACTCTCTATGAAATATTTTTTTTTTGCTGGTCATTAACATCTGTTTGTTCTCTCCCATAGATTGAGTCCCCATCGTGCTGTTTGCTCTCTACATGTCTGTTCTTTTCTTCTTCTCTATCCCCTCACCCCCCAGCCAGTCGCAGCAGATGACTGCCCCTCCCTGAGCCTGGTTCTGCTGGAGGTTTCTTCCTGTTAAAAGGGAGTTTTTCCTCTCCACCGTCGCCAAGTGCTTGCTCACAGGGGATCGCCTGATTGCTGGGGTCTTTCTGCAACTGTGGGGGTTCCCCCCTATAGTTGATAGTGCTATGAGATGACTGTTGTTGTGAAATGGCGCTATATAAATAAAGTTGAATTGAATTGAATTGAATTCTTGTCATGAACTGGGCCCCTACGGGGAAGGGAGGGAAGACCCAAGCGCTGAACTGCAGTTTGTGGTATTTGTTAAAGAAAACACAAAGTCCATAAAGGGCACAAAAATAAACTTACAGCAAGAAGTGAGTGAGACGAATCCAGGAATACGCACCAGAACAGGGAAAGGGTTCTGGTGGGAGCAAGCAGGTTCTTGATGAGGCTCTGACATTGAGTGAATGTAAAAAACAGTCTTAAATAAGGCACCCCTTAAGGGGTGGATTCCAGACACCCTGGGGTAACAAAAAACAAAACAAAACAAAAGAAAGACCTCCCTCCCATCAAAAAGGAGTAGAACAAAAAACCCAACCCAGGAAGGCAGTGGGGGGGGGGGGGGGGCTCGGAGGGACAAAAACAGGATGTCCGCTCAGTATCCACACCAGGACAAAACCAAACTGCCTAAGCCCCCTGGACCAGAGAACTGGACAGTTTGGGTGGGCGGCCAGAGTTCCAGGCCCAGCAGATGGCACGATGAAAGGAGTCAGGCGGCCTCCCAGAGAACATGGGCCACCTACCCCAGTGGCACAGTCTGTCGGGTGGTCTTCCAGAGTTCTTTAACCACCCGAACAGAAGGGGTAGTCCAGGAGGCGGCCGCCCAATGGAAAAAATTGGTGATGTGGAGGACGGAAGAGTACAAGGACCCACGATGATGTTGGGTAAAGGAGGGGGAACCCCGATGACATCAGGCAGAGGAGAGGGAACCATGATGATGTCAGGCAGAGGAGAGGGGACCATGATGCTTTCGGGCTGGCCTGCAGCACCCTCGGTGACCCCGGGCTGGGACATGGCAGCACCCGCGATGACCCCAGGCTGGGGCGAAACAGCACCCGTAGTGGCTCCGGACTGGAGCAAAGCAGCACCCGCGGTGGCTCCGGGCTGGAACAAAGCAGCACCCGCAGTGGCTCTGGGCTGGAGCAAAGCAGCACCCACGGTGGCTCCGGGCTGGAGCAAAGCAGCATCCGCGGTGGCTCCGGGCTGGAACAAAGCAGCACCCGCAGTGGCTCTGGGCTGGAGCAAAGCAGCACCCACGGTGGCTCCGGGCTGGAGCAAAGCAGCATCCGCGGTGGCTCTGGGCCGGAGCAAAGCAGCACCCACGGTGGCTCCAGACGGGAGCATAGCTGCGCCCATGGTGGCTCCGGGCTGGAGCAAAGCAGCACCCACGGTGGCTCCGGGCTGGAGCAAAGCAGCATCCGCGGTGGCTCTGGGCCGGAGCAAAGCAGCACCCACGGTGGCTCCAGACGGGAGCATAGCTGCACCCATGGTGGCTCCAGACGGGAGTGTAGCTGCACCCACGGTGGCTGCAGACGGGAGCATAGCTGCACCCACCGTGGCTGCAGACGGGAGTGTAGCTGCACCCACCGTGGCTCCAGATGGGAGTGTAGCTGCATCAATGCTGGTCCTGGACCGAGACAGAGTAGCACCAAAGGTGGACCCGGACTGGACCAAAGCTGCACCTATGGTGGACCCGGACTGGGACAGAGCATCTGCAAAGACCTCAGCAGAATGGGGAGCAGCACCCACGGAGGTCCTGGGCTGGGACGGAGCACCCATGACAATCTCAGCTGGAGGAACTGGACCCACGGCGGCCTCGGGCAGAGGAGAGGAACCCACGACGACCTGGGGCGGAGGAGAGGAACCCACGAAAGCCTCGGGCAGAGGAGAGAAACCCATGATGGCCTTGGGCGGAGGAGAGGAACCCACGGCGACCTTGGATGAAGGATAAGGACCCACTGCGACCTGGGCGAAGAGGGAGGACTCACGGTGACCTTGGGCAAAGAGGGAGGACCCACAGTGACATCAGGCGAAGGAGGAGGGCGATCATCTGAGGACCCAGTTGAGGACTCGAGCAAAGAGGAAGACACAAACACCGGGTTACTACCACTGGCAGCAGTGAAGCCCAATGAGGGGCGACAGAAGCAGTTGACAGCTGCAACTGGCTCTCCCCACCACCAGCAGGGCAAGAAATCTCTAGATCTGATGATGTTAGACCAGAACATAGCACTTGCCTTGTCTCAGACTCCACCGCTGTCCAGGACTCCGGCGATCCAGGCAGGGGTATCTTTGAGTCTCTCCATCTGGGTGCCCGCTTTCAGCTTGGTCACCTTGGGGAACAAAGAAAAAGAAAACGCTGGAGAGGAATCACCGGTAGCAGTGGAGGATGGCGATGAAGACTCAGGAGCAGAGGACATCTGCAAGTGATCCTCCCCACCCTGAGCCAGACAAGAATTCTCTGAATCTGCGGAAGAAGAAACAGAACAAAGTACTTGCCTGGACTCGAGCTCCACCGCCATCCAGGACTCTGGCAAACCTGCTGTGGTGACCTTGGCAGCAGGCATGATGGTAAGTGCAGCCCCAGGACCTCCAGGCAAAACAGCCGACGTGGCAGCTGGAGGTCACTTCACCACTGGTGCCAACTCCCGCGCAGCTGAAGCCAGGGGACACACTGCTGTTGGCTCAGGCTTCAGGTTACAGGTAGTGCTCTCCCACCGTCCAGATCATGGCTGTGGGGCTGGAATCAGGCCGTCCAGGACCGCAGGCTCCTCTGACGTCTGGCGGCCCTGTCCCGGGACCGGTGGACCCTCAGAGGAAATTGGAGGAGACATGGGGGTAGCAGATGAGGAAATGGTATCAGCAGCAGGTGGTGAGAACTCAGTGGACTGCAAAGACTGAGTCTCACCACTGGGAGTTAGGCAAGGTTGTTCATTGTTACTAGAGGAGGAATGAAAAAACACTTGCCTGTTCTCCCGGGGCGTGATAGGGACCGTGGCTGATGCACCAGATGATGTTTTTCCTGGAGCGGCGGAGGCCATCTGACAAGGCATCGGAGTCCGGGGACACTGGGTTGTCAGTGCAGACTTCGACGTAGATAAGCCCTTAGCCCTGAGGAGCGGAGCCAGGGAACGCCTCGCTGATGGCGCCAGGTCCCGTGTCGCCGAAACCAGGGGACGCTCACTCGTCGATGCAGGCTTCGGAACACTGGCGACGCTCTTCTCCTTCACTGGACGTGGTTGTGGGATCAGACCAAGACCCTTTGGATCCACAGACCCCTCTGTCGTCTGGTGGCTCCCTCCCAGGACTGGAGGACACCCAAGGGAAATAGAAGAAGCAGGTGACGGAAATGTTCCAACAGCTGGCGGTATAGACTCAGCAGAATGGAGCTGCTGCTGAGCCTTGCCACCGGGAACTAGGCAAGATAATTCATTTTTATGTGATGGAGAGTGAAAAAGCACTTGCCTATGTTCCCGGGGTGTGATGGTACCTGCTGCTGCTGATCCGGATGATCTCCTTCCAGGCATGGTGGCGGTCCTCTGGCAAGGAGGTGGAGACATCGGCTCATGACAAGATGAAACCTCCTCCAGCTCCTGGGCAACATCCGGGAGTAGCCATGGCTTATATTCCAGCAGCAACTCTGTTTCCGCTAATTTGACCCGCCTGTGCTCCTCCAGCTCCTTGGCTGATTGTGTGGGCCACTGCTTAGGAGGAGGAGGTGGGGCTGCTGTGTTGGGGCCAGATGGTGTCCATCCGGAACCTCTGGGGGCTGTCTGGTGGATGAACGAGGACACGGGCTCCGGACAGGACAAGCGAGCCTTTCTCCCCCGGGTGCGCTTCTTCTTGAGCTCCGGTGGCGCCGAAGGGGAGTCCCTTGCCCGCCCACTGAGTTTGCGTTGGGTGTCAACCACAGAGGCAAGGAAAACTATGAGGCCTGGGTAAAGACTGGGATATGTCTCAATCACCCAGGCTGCGCCGTCCACAAACCCCCAAGCCTCCTTGGGACAGCAGGAGGCTCCAGCCCCTGAGGCAAAACTAGCGATGAGCGTCGCTGCTGCACCCTCCTCCACGCTCAGTCCAAGACTAGAAAAATCCAGAGTGGCAGACATAGCAAAAACCCTGGATGAAAACAAAAATAGCAGGAGGAATTAAGGGAAAAAGACAAAAAACTCATTGCCAGTGGCGTTTAAATTTGCTGGGTAATTCTGTCACAAATCACCAAACAACAGGTGAATGACACAAAAAAAAAACAACACAAACTGCAGCAGTTGGGTCTAAAACTGGTCAGAGCCTACTGTCATGAACTGGGCTCCTACGGGGCAGGGAGGAAAGACCCAGGCGCTGAACTGCAGTTTGTGGTATTTATTAAAGAAAACACAACGTCCATAAAGTGAACAAAAATAAACTTACAACAAGAAGTGAGTGAGACGATTCCAGGAATATGCACCAGAACAGGGAAAGGGTTCTGGTGGGAGCAAGCAGGTTCTTTATGAGGCTCTGACAGTGAGTGAATGAAGCAACAGACTTACACAAATGGTCCCCTCCAGTATACAACTAGGACAATATCAGTCGCTACGGAGGGTGACAATATGTATGGGTATAAATTCATACTATGTAGGATAACTAAGTAGACGGTTATGCTGTTTATTCCCTCTTGTTGCAATGCTCCACACTTTGTATATATATTTATATATTTATGTGTATGTATGTGTATCCACTGCTCTTATTTATATTTTTTCGTATCTTCTTAATTATTGCTCTGAGTGTTGCTATCCCTGTGCTGTTGCAATCTTGGAATTTCCTCATTGTGGGACTAATAAAGGCTTATCTTATCTTATCTTATCTTAAATAAGGCAGGAAATCAGTGACAATGAATGTGATCCGGTGTGGATTACATGAGTGGGTAAGTTGACCTTATTACCATCCGGCTGCCAGCTGAGATGACCCGTGAACGGAACCAATGGAGGAGAGAGAGACAAATACCAGATGATAACAAAGTGGGAGTGTCTGGAGGCAAAAGGTGGAGAGCTCATGCCAAACGGGAACAAAATATAAACAATAATAAAGCAAGGCCTAGATGAACAAGATGCCTAAAGAAACTAACAGAATAACACTGAGGACAAGAATTACATATATTACATATACAGGCAAGTCAAAAACACATTATCCATCCACAAACGATACACAGTAAAATAATCTCACAAGACTGAGAAAATATGAGAAATAACCAGAAATAAAGTGAGGGCATGAGCCTGGTGGAACACTGCGCTCAGTCTCATGACATTTCTTGTGTGTCATTATGGGAAAATTAAAAGAAATCAGCCAAGATATCAGGAAGAGAATTGTGGACCTCCACAAATCTGGTTCATCCTTTTCATACAATTTCCAGATGTCTGAAGGTGCCACGTTCATCTGTTCAAACAATTATATTTAAGTATAAACACCATGGGAATGTCCAACCATCATAACACTCAGGAAGGAGACAGGTTCTGTGTTCCAGAGATGAATGTGTTTTGGTGTGAAATTTGTGTATCAACCTTAGAACAAAAGCAAAAGACCTTGCGAAGATGCTGGCTGAAGTTGGTAAAAGAGTGTCATTATCCACAGTCAAACGAGCCCTGTACCGGCATGGGCTGCAAGGTCACTCAGCGAGGAAGAAGCCATTACTCCAAAAGCAGCATAAAAAAAAGCCAGATTACAGTTTGCCAATGCACACAGGGACTAAGACGTTAATTTTTAGAAACATGTCCTGTGGTCTGATGAAACTAAAATTGAACTGTTTGGCCATAATCACCATTGTTACATCTGGAGGTAAAAATGGGAAACTTGCTAGCCTGAGAACACCATCCCAACTGTGAAGAAAGTAATAACAAATTCTGCAAAAAAAAATAAGTTTTGGACCATGGACCTAAAAACAATTTTTACACCATTTCATACGGCCTTCTTAAGGCGGCTGTAGTCGAATCCAGCGTTCATAGACTGTTGGTACATTAGTGGCCAGGTTGATGGTCTTGTCCAAGATTTCTACGAACGTCCCACGGAAACCCCTCATCGTAGGGCGGCTGTATGAATGCCATAGGAACAATGTAAGAACTACGCAAGATTTTGGCCGTAAGTATGCGTCAAAAACACCTTAAGTTTTTCTTGAGGGCTCCTTACAGTGGTCGTAGGAAACGTTGTACGAATCCCCGTTCATACAGAGATTCATAAGGTGGTAGTGAGGTGCTCATAAGGCAGAAGTACGTCATGTGTGCTGACAAAATGTGCTAAAAACTGAAAGATCTTCCCACCGGTGATTTGAGAGTGCCATGAGTTGCACAAAAATGTTTGTAAGATGGCAGTAAGTATGCTGTGGGAAGATCCCAAGGCACACTTATGAAGAATGTAAGAACTCTAGGGCCATCATACTATAGAAAAGCACTTCATTTCTCAAGAATGACCCAAGTTGCTCTTGGGAACTGGATGGCAGCCGTAAGAAACTATGCCCTCCTCCATGAATGTCTGCAAACTCCAGAATTCGTAGGAACTGGGAGATTCTTACGAACCCATCGTAAGATCTGTAACTGTACTTTATGCACTAATTATTCTTCATAACCACCAGAATGCCTCAGCACCCTTCAACCACCTCAGAAATATGAACATGTGATTAAAGACTTTCTCAGTGAGGCCTTATCCACATTACTTACACACAGCATCACAAGCTGTACTCCCACATGATGAAAGTCTGTGTCCATTTACCACAATTTGAAGGAAGGAAACACAATCACATTAAGACTGTGACACAAAAATGTAGATATCAACGACAGCCAAAGGATTTGAAAATCATTTCACTGCACTGTCACCGTGATAGGGGTGAAATTTCATATTTTATGTAGATTATTGCATCATTCAGTTAGCATTGGGTTTTACTTAAGGGTGGAAAAACTTTAACTGCAGCTAAGATATTTGTGACTGTTATTTTTAGGTCGTCACTGTTGTGTGACACTTAACTGCCTGCTGTGTAAATGTTAGAACTATACCTGACTATTTTGTTGTTCATTTTTATTCATTTTGTTCTTGAATAATGACACTAATTTTCCTCTCCTTTTCTTTTCTTTGTCTCCTTCTGCCTTCGTCGATGTGTCACACTTCGGCTTCTTGGATACTTGATCAGGTAAGACACTATAGTCTTCACAACAGCGCCCAGGCTTTGGTGCAGCCTGCATATTTAAAAAGCAGTGGTGCTGTATGTGTGTTTTCCCCTCTCACAGCTCAGATGGAAATGAGTCTTATGAATATGCATGCGATCCCTGAGCTTTCTAAGCTAAAGCTCGCCGTCATGTCTCCTTCCTATTTCTCCTGGGTCCGTTTCTCTTTTTCTGTCATTGCTTCTTAGTTGTTCGCTTGGTCACATATCCTCGTTGCAGGAGTCTGACATTCAGCTGTGAGAGTGCATCACTGTTATTCTCAAAGAATTTTCAATGGGAAGATGAAAGTTTATGTGACATTGTTTGAAAGTGTGAGGACAGATTGAAGATAATTGTGTGTGTGTTTTTTAACAATAGTAATATAGTTTGACAGGCTGCCTCAGCTCTGGGAATTTGTAACAGACATTCCGAGTTACTTCACAGATTTCAAGCATCCTCTGTTATATAACGTGTGTGCCCTACATTGGATCAGACATCAGTAAGTTTGTGTTTTCATCTCATCTCAATGAACAGATAGAAAGACACACAGACAGACAACAGGTAGATGACTATGTCTGACTTCTAATTTGCTACTAAATGTATGCTTTATCCGAACTGATCCAAACTTATCTAAAATATCCTGGACTACACCCGAGGACTTCTGTTTTCTGTGAACTTATAATTGTCATGTTCACCCACACCCTGCCAATTTCAGCTAATGTTTACTCTGAAACTGTATGTTTAACTGTACAATCTCCAGGAAATGTGTCAGTTTGTATTTATATACTTTATATACTTTGCCTACTGTGAGCTGCATCAGATGCAATCTTGCTGTAGTATAGCTGGCCTAGCATAGACTGAGGATCTCTCCTTCACTCTCTCTCTCTCTCTAACCTCCAGCCGGTTTGTAGATGGTGCTGCCATCCTGGCCTGGCGGCATTTTACCTTTCTCACCCTTGCCCTGACAGCTTCCCGCTCTGCTTGGTGTCGTTATTCTCATATTGATAGTTCTGTTCTTTAGATGATATTGATCAGATACTCATGTGGATGTGGATGCATGTCCCAATCATATCATACCATACCATTTAAAAATGGTGCTTTCTGCCATCTGGCTTGGTGCTCAGCATAAAATCGAATTAAGACCGTAGATGTTAGCAATGTTTGATATTGAAAATACTGATCCTATGTTAGTATGATTTATACATTAACTCTTGTTTTGATTTAACTTACAGCTGTTGTGTAAAAAAGTATTTACTCTTGCATATCTCACATGGACCTCATTAGTCAACACTATGGGTAGTATCTCACGGAGTGGCGAATGTTATTGAACATGGCAGTTTTTGGATTTGCCAGCCTTTCTGATGAATGTTCACGAACATCAGGGTTTTGCCTCTTGTTACAATGTTTAACAACATTTAACATTAAACAGCCATTTGCAACATTTGCGCAAATGTTTGCAAGAGTGGTTTTGAAAGACAGCTGACAAACATTAGCGACTATTAACAAATGTTAGCAACCGTATTTGCAACTCTTTTGCCACTATTTGAGATCATTTGAGACCTTTTGCCAACTCCAGGTAAAATATCGGGCAAATGCCGGGCGAATCGGTTCCAACCTGATAAAATAAGGTGCACAAACCCTCCCCAGCATTCACTTTCCCTGGACCACTGTGGAAGACAGATGCCTAGAGAAGCTATACAGAACGTATAGCGACAATAGCAAAATGTACGACCACAAAACACGATATAGCCCTGCCTTGTTCGACTGGGCGTTGACTGTGGCGCACAGGACAAAACTTGGGCCAGACAGCTGGGGCAAAAGCTTCCCACCTCATCCCTGCTCACATGAGCGCCACACTGCAGAACGCAAACATATACCACATACACTTAGGCTAAATATATGCACTTTTTTTAAATTCAGCATGTAAGTATAGGGAGCCCTACCTTCATTTGGAGAAGGTGCACGAGCGCTCATCAGGAGAGCTGCTGTTTCTGTCAGTTCTGTTGAGATTTATTGGATTGATATTATTTCTGCTTTGCTTGCTCTCTGTGTTTGGGACTATAATAATAGTCATAGATTCTTTACAATTATTCTACCTGTAGATGATGCAGGCCTAAACGGTCTCACAGAGACCAGCGGTGTGGTGCTGAGCTGGACAGCAGCCAGCATTGAGTGGTTGTCCTGTTGAGATTTATATGAATTGGGCTATAATTCTTTATTCACAAGGGTAATATCATTTGTTTACATATGCTAAATCAATTTGTATTCACAAAATAATGATTGTGCAATAGCCCTTCCTACCTGGAGTGGACATAGACCTACTGACAGATGTGTCAGCGGATAGTGATCTTTTTTTGGCGGAGGTTCAGGTTTGGAGTCTGTTCAGTGTTTTTTTTCTCTATCCATAGTTTGTTGCTATCTGGGGAATAAAATGGTGATTGCTCTCCCTCTTCTCTCTCGTTGTCTCTCCCAGATCAGGATATGCAATGTAATATTAGGAGGAAGACAACAACAAAATGAAAAAAAAAAAAAAAAAAAAAGCAAAGACTGTGAAAACATCCCTAGAAATTGAAACATCATACCGTCCTTATATGGGCATATTTCCTTATATGGTTATAGCCATGACCAGCTGTGGTCTGAATGACAGTGGATGGTGGTCCAAGAATTAAATGCTTCAAAATTGTGTGTTTTATTTTAATACATTCCAGAAAACAGAAAACACACATATTTAGGAAAATTCATGGAAAGTGAGACGTGTAGATTTTGTTCAAACAAAGTTATTCACATCATAAAACCCCAAACTGTTTATCAGGCCAGCTAGAGGTTCTTTGCTATTGTTCACTACTTGTCAAACCGAAAGCAACTGTAGTGACATTTTACAGCCATTTACAAATGCATACAACTATTTTGCAAACATTTGCAACTGTTTGCAGAAAAATAGACCCCCCCCCCCCCCACCAAAAAAAAAAAAAAAAATTGAACATGCTCAAATTTTTTGGGCAACAAGAAAAACTATTCGGGAGCTGTTTGGCAACCTTTTACAAACCCTGACGAAATCCAAAAATGGCCAGGTTCACCAGCATTGGCTGCTCCATGAGAGGTGGGGTGAGGGCCAGGGCAGAGTAGCTGAAAGGGAAAACGCTTACAGACTGTGGGCTGCTCTCCCATACACAGCACTGTTCAGAGTAGTGTTTAGGTCCTGCAGCTGTCCACTCAGCAGACATGTTTCACACATTTGCATTGAATATAATCTGCAGTGTAATAGTAAACATCTTTGGCCAAGATGGGATATGAAAAATTTGCAAAAGATGCATAAAAAAACATTTTATTTAAATGACAAAGCAGCAAATCAGTGGTATAAATTTAATGTCATATCATTAAAATGTTTTGTCACAGTATTGCATTATCTTCTGAATTTGTTGGTTTTTTTTGTTATTTGCTGCTAAATATGTTTGTATAACTATGTGTAGGTTACACTTCAAAGATAGGATAAAGATAAGTTATGATATGGTAATTTTGGTAACAAACAGTGAAAACTGATGATAGATTGTTGTGGCAATAATAAAGTTTGAAAACCATAAATTTCAATGTGAGGCCACCGGAGTGGTGGCCTAGTTGTTAGAGCATCCACTCCACAACTGGGAGGTTGGGGGTTGAAGTCCCAGCCGGGTCATACCAAAGACCGTATAAAAATGGTACTTCCCGCCTTCTAGCTTGGTGCTCAGCATAATAGAATGGGGGAAGGAGAAGTTGCTTGTGGCGGCGCCTTGCATGGCAGCGACCCCTCTGATTCTAGATGTGATTAAGATTGTAGATAGGAGAAAGGTAATTTTTGTTCTACTGTACATGATTGGCTCTATGGACTGAATGGCGATAGAGATGGCTTCTTCTTTTAATACAGTGAAAAACTGGAAACAACAGTAGTGTTGGCAGGTGTTATGTTCCACTCCTCCGGCCGTTGTTATTTGTCTAGATTATGTTCACCTGTGTCTTGTTTCACACCTATGCCTCATCCTACCTAATTAATTACCCTCTGTGTATGAAGTCTGTCTTGTCTCCCTCAGTCTTTGTGGGGTCCTTGTTGTTCTCATTATTTGCATCTTGTCATTAATGACAGTGTGATGAAGCCCCGGGAATGTGTCGGATCTTTTTGGCCAATTGCTTCACCAAAAGGCTGATTACACGAAGCCCCATTTAACAGCTCATTTGGGAGTACTGACATCTATTACATGTGGGCTACATAAGATAAGATAAAC
Organism: Pholidichthys leucotaenia; assembly: GCA_020510985.1. Lineage (NCBI taxonomy): Eukaryota > Metazoa > Chordata > Actinopteri > Cichliformes > Pholidichthyidae > Pholidichthys > Pholidichthys leucotaenia. The sequence continues at coordinate 27,305,703 of CM035843.1, forward strand.
CTTTATTAGGTTAATTGGCATCAAACTGGGGATTCTAAATTGTCCTTAGGTATGACTGTGAGAGTGAATGGTTGTCTGTCTCTCTGTGTTGGCCCTGCGATGGACTGGCGATCTGTCCAGGGTGGACCCTGCCTCTCGCCCAAAGATGCTGGGATAGGCTCCAGCCCCCCCGCGACCCTATACAGGATTAAGCGGAAGAAGATGGATGGATGGCTGGATGGTTAGTCCCACAATGGGGAAATTAAGATAAAATAAGCCTTTATTAGTCCCACAATGGGGAAATTCCAGGATTCCAGGATTAAATTACAGGATTGCAGCAGCAAAGGGATAACAGCACTCAGAGCAATAGTAAACATACTAGTGGATCTGTAACCATAATGATGCAATTGCAACATTATTTGCAACATTATTTGTTGTATGTCAATGTGCTTGTGTTCTGGGACATAATTGAAATTGACATGACAAGAATTCATGTCTTTTGAACACACACACTATATAATGTAAAACCATCCTCCATGTGAGTGATTTCAGGAGACATACTGTACGTTCGTTTTCATGATTTGGAGATATCAGGTGAAAATGCTCCAAATCAGCAGATGTTCTTCGTTGTTTTTGGTGGCTCCATTTTCTCAGAAATACTGTCAGTCTCCTGCACATTATGATCCTCAGCATCACCTATCAAGCAGAACACTTCCTGTATTTCCCGAGCCTTTTTCAGCAAGTGAGTCATACAATGAGGCAGTCAGGTGATTTCTAGAGAAACGGGGCCTCGTTTGTCTCGGGTCACGTGATCTTCTGACACATGATACGGGCCTTGACACAAGCCTCATTTGGCCACGCCCCCTTTGCTTGAGACAGGCCTTGGGACTTCAGTGTCAGACGTAACATCACGACCTGTCATACCACTGGATATTGCGTTTTTGTGTATTATTTTGCATGTAAATAAGGAATTGTGTGTTGCATCTTGCCTCAGTTGTCTGCGCCTATTTTCTCGCCAGTGCCCTAACTGTAACAATGGCCACAGTTACATGGGCAAAATTTCTTCAATCTGATTACAATTCAGATCAGAATTTTACTGTTTACATGGATCCTGAAAAAGCTGATCCGATTAGGACGTGCGTTTCCATGTGTCAGACATTTGAACGGAATAAATCATTTTGATATGCGCACGGCGACATTTCGACATTACGAAAATAGTAGAAGAAGAAGCAACTTCTGGTGTTAGCAAGCCCCGCTTCGTGTCAAAATTGACCTGTATCGTGTTATTCAGACTGTACTTTTGTTTCTGCTGGTCTCCGTAATGAAGCTGCAAGTACATACTTCTGCATATGACGAACAGAGGGAGACAGCAGGACGATACAGACCAGTTTTGTTTTACTCCCGCTATGTTTTCCGCTAGCTGCTGCTAAGGCGGAAATACGTCACGTCGATGTGCGGCTGGTGTACAGACATGCCTTCATAGATATACATATATACAGATAATGTGCAATGTTTTCCCTGACTTAAAGACCTTGGTGCGGTGGCAACATTTTTTTTTTGGGGGGGGGCAGAAAACACATGACACTATTGTAACTGGAATATGTTATTTTTATACTATTTATTTCTTTTTTTAAATTTTGCACAGTGACTTTGCATATGGAACTTATCATTTGTACAACCGAGGCTTGAATGTTGGGATATTGGGCCAGTTGAGGTCTCACCCAGACGTGTTTGGACTTTTCTTGTACATTTGAGACTTTATTATAAATTTGTGGATTATTTTATGGCTAATATGGGTACATATTCATACTATGTGGGGTAACTGAACAGACCGTATGCTGTTTATTCCATCTAGCTACAATGCTCCGCGCTGTGTATATATATTTATGTACACAGCGAACTTGTGTTTGTCATGAACCTGGGTTTGATGGTTCCAAACCCAGTTCTGACTTATGGTTGTTTTGCCCTATTTTCCATCAGGCGCTTTAGGGAGCCTTTGGGCCTTCGCTCCCTGTCAGCTCGGGCACGCCCCCTCCTCCTGTCAGTGCCATCAGCTGTGCCTCGTTATTGGGTGTTTTCACACACATACACACACACACTCCATTCATTCCCATTCACATGCTCAGACACTCACTCATGCACACCTGGGATTTATTATGTTCAGCCCACGCTTCCTCACACCAGCAGTCTCTTCCCTCGTTAGTATCATTATTACATAAACGCTGCATGAGTAGGAAGACACTGTCGGAGCATTCAGCTTCATACATGGCAGTATGTTCCTCCATGTATGTTTGTTTCAACTACCTACGGTTCATTCAGCCTGACATCGCCGTCTTTTCTAACGCTTCAAGTTTGAGTACTCCTTTGGCGCTAGCGGCTGACCCTGCCTCACTCCCTCATCCACTGGACTACACGGACAGCCTCGGGTCGTTTCAGCCGTAAGTACATGTTTGCCTTTCTCTTCGTGCCCACTGCTACGGCGGCACTAGGCATTGCCTCTCCCAGGCTGTGGAACATCTAGGTGGCGTCCCTGTATGTCTGGTGGCCTCAAACTCATCATTCCAACCCTCTGTAATTAGCGTGGTCATTACTGGACTTGTTATTTTGTGGTTTATGTTAATAAAGTGCACGTTCTACTCCAGCAATTGGGTTTTTCATTCCTTCCCTCGCGCATGCAGAGTCATAACAATATTCACTGCTCTTTTTATCTTGTCTTCTAAATTATTGCTCTGAGTGTTGCTATCCCTGTGCTGTTGCAATCCTGGAATTTCCCCATTGTGGGACTAATAAAGGCTTATCTTATCTTAATTTTTGTCTGTTTTTTAAAATAAAATTGCTGTTTTTTTAAACAAATTTGAAAGCGACTGTGGTAATTTTTTAAATCCTTTTCCTTATAACAATTTTTGACCCAAAATATTGAAGAGCCAGAACAGAACAATAATTTAACTCGGATTTCAATGAAAAAAAATATTAATAAAATTGTATTTAATGAAATAAATTAACTTACAGTATTTCGCAAAAGTGAGTACACCCCTCACATTTTTGTAAATATTTTATTATATCTTTTCATGGGACAACACTAAAGATATGACACTTTGATACAATGTAAAGTATTCAGTGTAGAGCTTGTATAACAGTGTAAATTTGCTGACCCCTCAAAATAACTCAGCATTTTATTTTTATTTTTTTCTCTTGCCTTCTGATTGTTGCTCTGAGTGTTGCTATCCCTGTGCTGTTGCAATCCTGGAATTTCCCCATTGTGGGACTAATAAAGGCTTATCTTATCTTATACAGCCATTAATGTCTAAACCACTGGCAACAAAAGTGAGTACACCGCTAAGTGAAAATGTCCAAATTATGGCCAATTAGCCATTTTCCCTCCCCGGTGTCATGTGACTCGTTATTGTTACAAGGTCTCAGATGTGAATGGGGAGCAGGTGTGTTAAATTTGGTGTTATCGGTCTCACACTCTCTCATACTGGTCACTAGAAGTTCAACATGGCACCTCATGGCAAAGAACTCTCTGAGGATCTGAAAAAAAGAATTGTTGCTCTACATAAAGGTGGCCTAGGCTATAACAAGATTACCAACACCCTGAAACTGAGCTGCAGCACGGTGGCCAAGACCATACAGCGGTTTAACAAGACAGGTTCCACTCAGAACAGGCGTTGCCATGGTCGACCAAAGAAGCTGAGTGCACGTGCTCAGCGTCATATCCAGAGGTTGTCTTTTGAAAATAGATGTATGAGTTCTGCCAGCATTGCTGCAGAGGTTGAAGGGGTGGGGGGGTCAGCCTGTCAGTGCTCAGACCATACGCTGCACACTGCATCAAATTGGCTGTCGTCCCAGAAGGAAGCCCCTTTTAAAGATGATGCACAAGAAAGCCCGCAAGCAGTTTGCTGAAGACAAGCAGACTAAGGACATGGATTGCTGGACCCATGTGGTCTGATGAGACCAAGATAAACTTATTTGGTTCAGATGGTGTCAAGCATGATGTTTCAGAGTACCCACCCTTTTTGGAGTCTGTGACTGGGGTGCTGGAGGGTGCTCCTCTTGGAGACTCCATTGTCCTACTGGGGGACTTCAATGCGCACGTGGGCAACGACAGTGAAACCTGGAGGGGGGTGATTGGGAGGAACGGCCTGCCTGATCTGAACCCGAGTGGTGTTCAGTTATTGGACTTCTGTGCTAACCACAGTCTGTCCATAACGAACACCATGTTCAAGCATAAGGGTGTCCATATGTGCACCTGGCACCAGGACACCCTAGGTCGCAGGTCGATGATCGATTTTGTTATTGTATCATCAGACCTGCGACCGTATGTCTTGGACACCCGAGTAAAGAGAGGTGCAGAGCTGTCAACTGATCACCACCTGGTGGTGAGTTGGATCCGATGGCAGGGGAGGAAGCCATTCAGACCTGGTAGACCTAAACGTATAGTGAGGGTGTGCTGGGAGCGTCTGGCTGAGGCCCCTGTCCGGGAGGTCTTCATCTCCCACCTCCGGAAGAACTTCAACCACATTCCGAGGGAGTCTGGAGACATGGAGTCTGAATGGGCCATGTTCTCCACCTCTGTTGTTGAAGCAGCGGCCCAGAGCTGCGGCCGCAAGGTGGTCGGTGCATCTCGTGGTGGCAACCCCCGAACCAAGTGGTGGACACCAGTGGTGAGGGGGGCCATTAAGCTGAAGAAGGAGTCCTATCAAGCTTGGTTGGCTTGTGGGACTCCCGAAGCAGCTGAGGTGTACCGGCAGGCCAAGCGGAGTGCAGGTCGGGTGGTTGCTGAAGCAAAAACCTGGGTATGGGAGGAGTTCGGTGAAGCCATGGAACAAGACTTTCGGTTGGCCTCAAAGAGATTCTGGCAAACTGTCCGGCGGCTCAGGAGGGGAAAGCAGCTCCCCGTCCACACTGTGTATGGTGCGGATGGGACACTGTTGACTTCGACTGGGGACATCGTCGGGCGGTGGAAGGAATACTTCGAGGATCTCCTCAATCCCACTGATACGCCTTCCACAGTGGAAGCAGGGTTTGGGGACGAGGGGGATGACTCGCCTATCACAGGGGCTGAGGTCGCCAAGGTGGTTAAAAATCTCCTTGGTGGCCGGGCCCCGGGGGTGGACGAGATTCGCCCTGAGTACCTCAAGGCCCTAGATGTTGTTGGGTTGTCATGGTTGACACGCCTCTGCAACATTGCGTGGAGGTCGGGGGCAGTGCCTTTGGCATGGCAAACCGGGGTGGTGGTTCCTCTCTTTAAAAAAGGGGACCGGAGGGTGTGCTCCAACTTTAGAGGGATCACACTCCTCAGCCTCCCTGGGAAGGTCTATGCCAAGGTACTGGAGAGGAGAGTCCGGCCGTTGGTCGAACCTCGGATTCAGGAGGAGCAATGTGGTTTTCGTCCTGGCCGTGGCACATCGGACCAGCTCTTTACCCTCTCAAGAATTCTCGAGGGTTCGTGGGAGTTTGCCCAACCAGTTTACATGTGTTTTGTGGACTTGGAGAAGGCATTTGACTGCGTCCCTCGTGGATTTTTGTGGGGGGTGCTTCGGGAGTATGGGGTATCGGGCTTGTTGTTACGAGCTATTCGGTCTCTGTACGACCGTTGTGAGAGTTTGGTTCGTATTGCCAACACTCGGTCGGAGTCATTCCCAGTGAGAGTTGGACTCCGCCAGGGCTGCCCTTTGTCACCGATCTTGTTCATAATTTTTATGGACAGGATTTCTAGGCGCAGCCAGGGAATGGAGGGTGTCATGCTTGGTGACCACAGGATCTCATCTCTGTTGTTTGCAGATGATGTTGTCCTGTTGGCTTCATCCAGCAATGACCTACAGCTCTTGCTGGGATGGTTTGCCGCTGAGTGTGAAGCGGCTGGGATGAGAATCAGCACCTACAAGTCCGAGTCCATGGTCCTCAGCCGGAAAAAGGTGGATTGTCCTCTCCGGGTTGGGGACAGGCTCCTGCCCCAAGTGGAGGAGTTTAAGTATCTTGGGGTCTTGTTCACGAGTGAGGGGAGAATGGAGCGAGAGATCGACAGACGGATTGGAGCAGCATCTGCAGTGATGCGGACGTTGTACCGGTCTGTTGTGGTGAAGAGGGAGCTTAGTTCTAAGGCAAAGCTGTCGATTTACCAGTCAATCTACGTTCCTACTCTCACCTATGGTCACGAGCTTTGGGTAATGACCGAAAGAACGAGATCGCGGATACAAGCGGCTGAAATGAGCTTTCTCCGTAGGATTGCTGGACTCACCCTCAGAGATAGGGTGAGGAGCTCAGTCATCCGGGAGAGGCTCAGAGTAGAATCGCTGCTCCTCCACATTGAAAGGAGTCAGTTGAGGTGGTACGGGCATCTGATTAGGATGCCTCCTGGACGCCTCCCACTTGAGGTGTTTCAGGCACGTCCCACTGGGAGGAGACCCCGGGGCAGACCCAGGACTCGGTGGAGAGACTATGTCTCCCAGCTGGTCTGGGAACGCCTTGGTATCCCCTCTGAAGAGCTGGAGCAGGTGGCTGGGGAGAGGGAAGTCTGGGCTTCTCTGCTTGAACTGCTGCCTCTGTGACCCGGACCTCCGGAAAAGCGGTAGAAGATGGATGGATGGATGGATGGATGGTGTCAAGCATGTGTGGCAGCAATCAGGTGAGGAGTACAAAGACAAGTGTGTCTGGCCTACAGTCAAGCATGGTGGTGTGAGTGTCATGGTTTGGGACTGCATGAGTGCTGCCGGCACTGGGGAGCTACAGTTCATTGAGAGAACTCATGAATGCCATCATGTACTGTGACATACTGAAGCAGAGCATGATCCCCTCTCTTCGGAAACTGGGCCACAGGGCAGTATTCCAACATAATAACAACCCCAAACACACCTCCAAGACAACCACTGCCTTGGTAAAGAAACTGAAGGTAAAGGTGATGGACTGGCCAAGCATGTCTCCAAATCTAAACCCTATTGAGCATCTGTGGGGCATCCTCAAACGGAAGTTGGAGGAGCGCAAGGTCTCTAACATCCACCAGCTCCGTGATGTTGTCATGGAGGAATGGAAGAGGATTCCAGTGGCAACCTGTGAAGCTCTAGTGAACTCCATGCTCAAGAGAGTTAAGGCAGTGCTGGAAAATAATGGTGGCCACACAAAATATTGACACTTTGGGCACAATTTGGACATTTTCAATAGGGGTGTACTCACTTTTGTTGCCAGCAGTTTAGACATTAATGGCTGTGTGTTGAGTTAGTTTGAGGGGACAGCAAATTTACACTGTTATACAAGCTGTACACTGACTACATTGTATCAAAGTGTCATATCTTCAGTGTTGTTCCATGAAAAGATATAATAAGATATTTACAAAAATGTAAGGGGTGTACACACTTTTGTGAAATACTGTAAATGACCAAAGATGCTGTTATTTCTGTTATAATATTTCTATATATTTATAGTTTTTTTTTGAGAAATCTCCTGACCACCCAGACAGCAGGACAAACCTCCCTTATTTTGAAATCCAAATGTTGGCACCTTTAGTTTGTCTGAAGGCTGCTGATGGATTAAAGTCATTGACTTTGTTAATTTCTGTCACGCCGCGCCATTCATCAGCGGCGCCACCTGCTCCCGCACCTGCTCGTCATCAACGGCGAGGGATAAGAGCCGTCTCGCCCTGAGCTTCGGCCTGAAGCCGTCAGACTTCGTTCCTCACCGTTGTGAGTCATCTACAATCTTCAGCGCAATTGTTTGGGTAAGAAGCCTTACCTTCTCTCTCCAGTCTGCTCCCCTGTGCACAGGTGGATTTCCCGGCGGCGGACGTTTTCTCTCCAACGCCCATTCCTCGCTGTTGCACCGAGCTCTCCAGGTGGCTGTCTCCCGGGTTTCGTCCCTTGCTGTGCCAGCTGACCTGTCATCCAAGTAAGTCCTTCTCTTGCCATAATCCCTCCTGTGTTGGTGTATGCCTGTCACCCTCTCCCTGTGCCTTCTCCATAGGGTTGCCCGGCTGTACGGCCACCTGCCTCTGTGTCTGAAGCGGACGCCGCCACCAACACATTTACACCCCGCAGACACGCACTCATTCACGCCTGTTGTTAATAAACTATTTGAACTACTCTGAGCCTGTGTGTGTGCGTCTCCTGAGCCGTGCGTTATGTCAGTACGGCTTCAGCAGAGCGGCTCGGCAGACGGCGGGCTCGCACACCGTCTTACCACTCTCGAGGTTCGAGTAGATCAAATCGCGTATCAACAACAGGTGATCCTGAACCAATTAGTAGCAATAACAAACCGATTGGACCGTCTGGACCCCCAGCAGCCGTTCCCCCCGGCTCCCCAGGGTGGCGCAGCTCCTGCTGTTCCTGCGGCCGTTCAGCCAGCTCCGGTGGCACCGGCCCGTCTCACACCAATTCCGACCCCCGCTCACTTTAGCGGAAAGCTCGGCGGAGCGCGGGGGTTTGTGATGCAGTGTGAATCCGTGTTCGACCGTGTGCCCGGGGACTTTCCCTCAGATCACAGCCGAATCGGCTACATAGGTAACCTCCTGGAGGGGCGCGCTTTAACCTGGGCCTACGCTATAATGGCGAGACCCAGTTATGCCACCCTCACCTATGCCGAGTTCGTGAGGCGCTTCCTGGAGGTGTTCGACCATTCTCGCACCGAGACGGTCCAGGTCGATCGGCTTCTCGCTCTCCAGCAGGGAAGCCGGTCAGCCGCGGACTATGCTATCGACTACCGGGTAGCAGCGGAGGAATTGGGCTGGGACGAACGTTCCCTCTGTGGCCTGTTCCTCCGCAGCCTCAATGACGATCTGAGGGATGAACTGGCTGGACGGGATGTCCCCGGAACGCTAGCGGAGCTAACCTCACTAGCCATTAGCTTGGACAACAGGCTGCGCGAGCGCTCCTCAGGACGGAAGTCGTCTTCTTCTCGCCCTCGGGGAGCCTCGCTGCGCCTGCCCCAAGCTCGCCCCCTGGCGACGCCGCCACCATCGCGCCCCGAGGAGTCGGAGCCGATGGTGACGGGCTGGACAAAGCTCTCCCCGGCAGAGAGACAACGCCGCCGTGAGTTGGGTCTCTGCATGTATTGCGGAGACAGTCAGCACACGGTGGAGCTTTGTCCACAGAAGCCAAACGGCGGGGTCCGCGAGTCACTGTATGGGGCCTCACGGACGTCAATCGGCCAAATCCCCTCACCCAATTGAAGCTGCCCATCCGTTTCTGCCACAACCCCACTGGGCATCTCACCCACGCACTGGTGGATTCGGGCGCAGAAGGCAGCTTCATTTCACAAAGCCTGGCAACCCGATTGGGCATCCGCTGTCAGGCACTGAGAAACCCCATCTCCCTGGTCAATCTCTCTCGTGCCTCCCTTGGGAGAGTCTCACATCAGACCGTCCCCGTCCCGGTCATCATCTCAGGGAACCACCGGGAGGAGATGGTTTTCTACGTCCTGCCCAACTCTGTGTCGCCCGTCATCCTGGGGTATCCCTGGCTACGCCTCCACAACCCTGTCCTGGACTGGAAGTCAGCTGGGGTAGCGGCATGGAGCACGTTTTGTATGGGCACCTGCCTTCAGTCCGCTGCCTGCTCCCCGTCCGCTTCCCCCCCTGTGGCGGACGCAGCACCTCCGGACCTGTCTCTGGTGCCTCCGGAATTTCACGACCTGGGTATGGTGTTCAGCAAGGCGAAAGCTATGTCTCTTCCCCCTCATCGGCCCTATGACTGTGCCATCAACCTCCGCCAGGGGGCCCCCTTACCTTCTGGTCGGCTCTACAGCCTGTCTGCGCCAGAGAAGGAGACAATGAACACCTACCTGAAGGAATCACTGAGCGCTGGGATAATTCGCCCATCGTCGTCACCCGTGGGGGCAGGGTTCTTCTTCGTCGGGAAAAAGGACGGGTCCCTCCGCCCCTGCATAGACTACCGTGCGCTCAACGACATCACTGAGAGGGACCGTTACACCCTGCCCCTCATGGACACTGCCTTCCACTCCCTCCAGGGGGCGACCTGGTTTACCAAGCTGGATCTACGCAGCGCTTACCACCTCGTCAGGATCCGGGAGGGAGATGAATGGAAGACAGCCTTCCGTACCCCGAACGGCCACTTTGAATACCTAGTCATGCCGTTCGGGTTAACCAACGCTCCTGCCGTCTTTCAGCGCCTCATCAACGATGTCCTCCGGGATTTCATCGGCCTCTTCGTGTTCGTCTACCTGGACGACATCCTTATCTTCTCCAGGTCCAGGGACGAGCACCAGGTCCATGTGAGGCGGGTCCTCCAAAGACTGCTGGAGAATCGGCTCTACGTGAAGGCTGAGAAGTGCGAATTCTACGCTAGGACCACATCCTTCCTGGGATTTATCATCTCTCAAGACCAGGTGCTTCCAGACCCAGAGAAGGTGAAGGCGGTGGTGGAGTGGCCTACTCCCGCATCCCGGAAGCAGGTGCAACAATTTGTTGGCTTCGCCAATTTCTACCGCCGCTTTGTGCCCAACTTCAGCTCGATCGTCGGACCACTGACCCGCCTCACGTCCCCGAAGGTCCCTTTCCAGTGGACAGAAGAGGTCGCTGCTGCCTTTAAGGCGCTGAAGGCGGAATTCTCCTCCTCCCGGGTTCTTCGCCAGGTCGACCCCGCGCTGCAGTGCATAGTGGAGGTGGATGCCTCGGACACGGGAGTGGGAGCAGTTCTATCCCAGCGGTCACCGGACGATGGCGCCAAGCGACCCTGTGCCTTCTTCTCCCAGCGCTTGTCCCCGGCGGAGAGGAACTACGATGTGGGGGACAGAGAGCTCCTGGCCATCAAACTCGCCTTACAGGAGTGGCGCCACTGGCTAGAGGGGGCGGACCTGCCGTTCGTGGTCCTGACGGACCACAAGAACTTAGAATATTTACGATCTGCCAAGCGCCTGAACGCCCGCCAGGCGCGCTGGTCTTTGTTCTTCGCCAGGTTCCATTTTACCATCACCTTCAGGCCAGGCTCCAAGAACGGCCTGCCTGACGCCCTCTCTAGGCAGTTTACCCCCGTGGGGGCTGAGGAGACGCCCCACACCATCCTGCCCAGGTCGTGCGTCGTGGGTGCCATCTCTTGGGACATCAAGAGCAAGATCCGGAAGGCGCAGGAGGTGGAACCTGATCCTGGCGGCGGACCGGAAGGAAGACTGTTCGTGCCATCTGCGGTCCGAGGAGAGGTCATCCACTGGCTCCACACCTCCCGGCTCACCTGTCATCCCGGCACCTCCCGGATGATCAACCTCCTCCAACGGTCCTTTTGGTGGCCAGGCCTGCGGAGGGACGCAGCCCGCTACGCCCGGGCTTGCCCTATCTGTGCCACCTGCAAGTCGGGAAACGCCCCTCCAGCGGGTCTGCTCCAGCCCCTGCCCGTCCCTGGCAGGCCCTGGTCGCACATCGCGTTGGATTTCGTCACCGGTCTCCCCGTTTCCAACTCCTTTGACTCCATCCTGACCATCGTGGACCGTTTCTCCAAGGCGGCGCACTTCGTCCCCCTGCGAGGTCTCCCTACTGCCCTGGAGACGGCGGATCTCCTTGTCCAACACGTGGTCAGGCTGCACGGGATTCCGGTGGACGTGGTCTCGGACCGGGGTCCCCAATTTTCATCCGAGGTTTGGAGGTCGTTCTGTAACGCCATCGGAGCCAAGGTGAGCCTCTCCTCCGGCCATCACCCCCAGTCCAACGGGCAGTGTGAGCGGACCAACCAGGAGCTGGAGGCTGCGCTCCGCTGTGTGACCTCATCTAAACCAACGTCCTGGAGCAACCATCTCGCCTGGGTCGAGTATGCTCATAATACCGCTCGCTCTTCTGCTACGGGGATGTCTCCATTCAAGGCGTCCCTGGGTTACGACCCCCCGCTGTTTCCAGAGCAGGAGAGTGAGGTAACCGTCCCCTCGGTCAGAGCACATCTCAGGCAGTTCCGCTCCATCTGGGCTGCCGCGCGTGATGCGCTTTTGCGCACAGCGGAGCGCAACAGGACTGTGGCGGACCGGCATAGAAGACCTGCCCCGGCGTACAGAGTTGGGCAACGTGTCTACGTTTCCACCCAGGACGTCACCCTAAAAGGCGAGAGGAGAAAGCTGGCACAGCGCTTCATGGGTCCCTATCCCATCACCCGGATCATCAACCCGGTGGCTGTGTGCGTGGCTATTCCCCCCTCCCTCCGCATCCATCCCACCTTCCACGTGTCGAAGTTGAAGCTGGCAGTCACCGACCCCCTTTGCCCCCCTCCTGCTGCGCAACCCGCGCCCCGGATGATTGATGGCCATCCGGCCTGGTCTGTCGCTTCCATCCTGGACTCTCGACGCCGGGGTCGTGGGTTGCAGTACTTGGTGGACTGGGAGGGCTATGGGCCTGAGCATCGACAGTGGGTACCCTCGTCGTTTGTGTTGGACCCATCGCTCATCGCGGACTTCCACCGAGCGCACCCAGATAAGCCATCGCCAGGAGGCGCTGCTAGAGGGGGGAGTACTGTCACGCCGCGCCATTCATCAGCGGCGCCACCTGCTCCCGCACCTGCTCGTCATCAACGGCGAGGGATAAGAGCCGTCTCGCCCTGAGCTTCGGCCTGAAGCCGTCAGACTTCGTTCCTCACCGTTGTGAGTCATCTACAATCTTCAGCGCAATTGTTTGGGTAAGAAGCCTTACCTTCTCTCTCCAGTCTGCTCCCCTGTGCACAGGTGGATTTCCCGGCGGCGGACGTCTTCTCTCCAACGCCCATTCCTCGCTGTTGCACCGAGCTCTCCAGGTGGCTGTCTCCCGGGTTTCGTCCCTTGCTGTGCCAGCTGACCTGTCATCCAAGTAAGTCCTTCTCTTGCCATAATCCCTCCTGTGTTGGTGTATGCCTGTCACCCTCTCCCTGTGCCTTCTCCATAGGGTTGCCCGGCTGTACGGCCACCTGCCTCTGTGTCTGAAGCGGACGCCGCCACCAACACATTTACACCCCGCAGACACGCACTCATTCACGCCTGTTGTTAATAAACTATTTGAACTACTCTGAGCCTGTGTGTGTGCGTCTCCTGAGCCGTGCGTTATGTCAATTTCGGTCATCTTACCTTGTCAGGTACATAATAGTGAACATAAATTAGTTAATATTAATTAAGGTAAAGGTAAAAACATCTCCTTTTTATTCTTGTCTGAAATAAAATCAAAAAAGTAATAATTAAAAAGAAGACAAAATGAACCAACTTGAGCTCCTAACTACACCTGTTAGCTAAGCACCTCTTCCATTATTACTGCCGTTGCCAGTGGGTTTAAACCATGATAAATGCCTCCAGTGCTTACATACCTATTCTGCTTTTTTCTGCATTTAAAGTCCTTTAATAAGCTCATGGTTCCCTTGGACAGTGATGCTAGCGAGACACTGCCTGGCGACTGGAGCGGTCACGCGGGCGAGGCGCTTCTGAACTCCGTGGCAATGACGGTCACGCGTGTTGTTTGTGTGCGTGCTTGCGGACTGTCATTCCTTCATATTTTTTTCTTAAATTTATATTTCCTCATAGAGTGGCGGCATAAATTCAAGCGTGGCGAGCCGCCATCCGGAAATGTTACCAGAAGAAACCCTGATGTGCAAGATTAAGGAATTATACAGTAGCTGTATCATTTATGCATGCATACTTTGTAAGAGTGGCTTTCTTTCCTACTTTTGTCTGACAAAATAAAATTGCTCACGAATGTGTTGGCCTTTGCACTTGGGAAAATAAAAGTCTATTAATAGTCACACAGATGGTTAGAATAAAATAAATGGGTACCTTTTCCCTGTAGCTCAGTCATAATTGGTACAGAAAAAAACTGCCAAATGCTTTTTACCATTCTAGGCTGTTTCCCTCAGTAGAAATGTAAAACAACAGTTTAAATTTCTGACACAGAAAGTTGAAAAGGTATGAAATAAAAATAACACGGGGTTACAAAAAATAATTTTTTTGTAAGTTGTCTGTGTTTTTTCAACTAATTTAAGATAATTTTGCACTGCTGAATCCGAAAATGATATCCATTTCTCTCGATCAGGTGCTAAGCAAAAACCTGTACTTACTTAGTACGGTACTTACTTAGTACTGTGCATGTACTTACTTTTATATGAAGGTAAGTACATGTAAATTGAATGTTATGTCATCATTGTTCAAAATTCAGAGAATTTCAAGACAAAAAAAAGAATTTTTCATCATATAAAGCAAAAATACCCGTACATGTAAACAAAAATGTATAAAACAACATGTGGCCATAATTCAAAAAGTTGACCTGATTGAGCAAAACCAATGTGATTTTTGGATTCAGCACATCAAAATTGTCCTAAATCAGCTAAAAAACTTAGACAATAAATTTGGTGTTGACCAGTGTAATCTATAAAGAAAAGCATCTGAGGCCATCTTGAAATCTTCAGCTATAATCATGGGAGATGTTTTGTTGTTTGTGGTGGTGGGTGTGCCGCTAACATTCTTTCAGTAAGTCACTGATCTACTAGGGAATTGATTAAAAATTGTGTGCATTTGGGTCACTGCCCCCCCTCCAATTTGAAAACATTTTCTTGAAAATCTGAAACTATCTGAAACTTTCTCATAAATTTGCAACATTTTTTTTTACTGTAAACTTGCAAGTTTTTCTGATAAAATTGTGACTTTTTTCCTTGTAAGTTTGCAACTTTTATCTCATAATTTTTTTTTTAGTTTTTCTTGTAAAATTGCGGCTTTTTTCTTGCAGATTTGCTTTTTCTTGTAATTTTGTAACTTTCTCATAAATTTGCCACTTTTTTACTGTAATTTTGCAAGTTTGTATCATGAATTTGTAACTTTTTTCTTGTAAATTTCCTATTGTACATTTGTGAGTTTTTCCCATAAATTTGTGACATTTTTTTCATGTAAATTTGGGAATTTTCTCAAAAAAATTCAACTTTTTTTGTTACTGTAAACTCACAACTTTTCTTCATCAATTTGGGACTTTTTTCTCATAAATTTTCAGTTTACTTACTCATATATTTGCTGCTTTTTAGTTAATTTGCAACTTTTTCTAAATTTTTCCTCATAAATTTATGAATTTTTTTCTTGTAAATGTGCTAAATTTTTCTTGTAAGTTTGTAACTCTTTTCAAAGAATTTTACAATTTTTTTTCTTGTAAATTTGCAACTGGTTTCTCCTAAATTTCCCACTCTTTGGTCATGTTTGTGACTTTTCTAGTAAATTTGTGACTTTTTCCCTCAAATTTGCTACTGTTTTTTGTAAATTTGTCATAGTTTTTCTTAAAAAAATGTAACTTTTTTTCCCTCGTGAAAAATGTAACTTTTTTCTTGTAATTTTGCCGATGGCACACGTGTTACTGAAAGCCTGCTCACGCACATTAAACCCCTGTGGGGCCCAGTTGAGTTTAAAGCGGGTGAACATATTACCTGCTTACTTGCACCACAGGTAAAGTCCCTGAGTGCAAACCCAGATGGGGCCAACATGGAAGCCACAGCTGGGACCCACAAAACAGCCCAGTTTTAACCTATTGTGGCACCCACATGAACATGCTGGCTGGGGAGGAATCACAAAGACATACAGATGCTAATTTCAGGCAACCATTGCAATACATGGCGGGGGGGGGGGGGGTTAAAGATGATGCGTGCACAGCAGCTATTAGATATGTTTTCTTATTACTGTATACATATTTATTTTAACAAGAATTATATCCCAATCAAATGTTTTAGAAATGGTTACTTCTGTCATGAATTCCTGCCTTTCAGAGGCAGGAGAGACTGAAACCCAAACAAAGGAGGATGTTGTGTGTATTTATTGAACAAAAGGTAATGAAACAGTCCAAACAAACCAATGGGAAAAACATGAACAATGGCGAGTCACTGGGATTACGTGCAGGACGCCCCTCAGCTCCAGGTGAGTACAAAAACAACGAAGAGACCCAAGGCACTACTGGTGTGACAGATAGCCCAAAGCGCTTCAGACATGACTGGAAGCGAGGGGAAGCAAAACAGTATTCACCAAGCCGGGGACAGGGCAGTCCATGGCAGTAATCCCAGAAAGACTAAACTGCAGACTATACAGGTGACTGTGCAGAAGACGAATCAATAATCTGGCAAACATAACTGGGTAGACAGCGCTTAAATAAACCAAGACATAATGAGAAGAGTGATTGCCGGTGTGAGTAGGAATGTGTGGGGTGAATTGAGTGAAAACAGGTGTGTGTGCGAATGTGTACATGCAGGTAGGAATGTGTGGATGTGTGTTGAGTTGAGTGAGAGCAGGTGTGCGTGTATGTGTGTGTGTGAGAGAGTGGGTGCATGGATCTGAGCAGGGAGAGGAGCAGACAATGACAGATTGGAATCACCTGTCAGAACCTGACAGGAGAGGAGAGGCCCAAAGAAACCAAAAATACAACAGAACAAGGCTAAACAGAGAAACACAATATGGAACTCAAAAAGGGAACATAAAACACAGATCATAAGGGAACAGAAAACAGCCATGACGCCGAGCTCGGGAGAATCCCCAGCTCGGTTCATGACAATTTCTGTCATTTTATGATAACAAAAAGTCAGAAAATGTGCACTCTGTAGATGGAATCTTGACAAGTGTAGAAACAGATTTAAGCTCAAAATTTTCTGTTATAGTGGATTAAGGACAACCACTGCCGATCTCGATTTTTGAAGACTTTCATTATTTTGGCAAATGTATTTCAACCAATAATGAAACTGAGATTTTTTTGCAATCTGCCAATGTAATAAAAGATACTGTGTATGTTGAGTGTACAGTGATGTGAAAAAGTGTTTGCCCTCTTCCTGATTTCTCGTTTTTTTGCATGTTTGTCACACTTAAATGTTTCAGATCATCAAACAAACTTATATATTAGACAACAATAACACAAGTAAACAAAATGTAGTTTTTAAATGAAAGTGTTTATTATTAAGGGAAAAAAAAGTCCAAACCTACATGGCCCTGTGTGAAAAAGTGATTGCCCCCTAAACCTAATAACTGGTTGGGCCACCCTTAGCAGCAACAACTGCAATCAAGCATTTGCAATAACTGGCATTGAGTCTTTTACAATGCTGTGGAAGAATTTTGGCCCACTTATCTTTGTAGAATTATTGTAATTCAACCATGTTGGAGGGTTTCAGCATGAACTGCCTTTTTAAGGTCATGCCACAGCATCTTAGTCAGATTCAGGTCAGGACTTTGACTATGCCACTCCAAAGTCTTCATTTTGTTTTTCTTAAGCCATTCAGAGGTGGACTTGCTGGTGTGTTTTGGATCATTGTCCTGCTGCAGAACCCAAGTGCGCTTCAGCTTGAGGTCACGAACAGATGGCCGGACACTCTCCTTCAGGACTTTTTGTTAGACAGCAGAATTCATGGTTCCATTTACCACAGCATTGAACATTGAAATGCTGTGTTACTTTTAAGCTGGATGTAATGGGACACACACCTTCCAGAAAATTCATCTTTTGTCTCATCAGTTCACAGAGTATTTTCTCTAACACTAACACTTCTCTAACACTATTTACGTTTGATTTCAGACACACATTTCCACGATCATGTGTGACACAACAGCATCATACTGACTCCAAGTTACAAGTTTCAGGCCTGCCAGCATGCACAGCGCCATGCAACTGAATTATGTTAATTGCTGAGCTCCTCCTTTAAACTGCTTCAGTGACCCTGCAATTTCAATAAAGCAAACACGCTAGGGAAGAGGCTTTTACCATATGGTGATAATAAGAGTGCATGGGGTGCTTAATGGGTGTTTCTCCCATTGTGAGAACATGATGTCATAAAGTTACTTTGTGCAAGCAAGTCCCTCCTAATGCAGTCTATAAAATGCCAGACCTGGTTTTGGTTAGGGTAAGGGCCTTAGGATGGGTGAGCTTGATTGACAGGTTCCTATTGTGTTTCAGAGATGATTTTAAAGCAGATTAACTCGTGTTCATTTTTTGACATAAAAGCTTTCCTTCAGAAAAAAAGAGAAGATGAGTGTAAGGGGGAGGGGAAGTGTGGCACCTAAGCTCATGTGCGCAGTGATGTGCTGAGAGTGAAGAAAGAGAGGAGACATGTAGGAGGAAAAATGAGGAAGTGATGTGGAGGTGAAGACAAGGTTGAGATGAATGAACTCCTGCTAGCTGGCGGCTAGACTAGTGTGTGCGTGTCGAAGTTTATATACAGTCTGTGGTGTTGTGTTTCAACTCTTCCTGCTTCTCGGAAACCGCTTGTGCATCCACTTGTGTGTGTGTGTGTGTGTGTGTGCACGTGCTTTTTTTGTATCTCCTCTTAACCTGAGGTGTATGTTGTAGCATGAATTATAGATGGAAATAGAATCAATAGTGCTCTGAATTACCGCCAGACAGGCAGCCTATGTGTCTGTGTGATTGTGTCCACTTCTATACAAGCATGATTTTTGTTGTACATTTCGGGTGTATAGATAAAAAGAGGAAATTTTACCTTTTATATTTTATGTTTGGGTAGAAATTGCAGTCTCTTTTTGAAACTGAAAAAGTTTCTTTTTCTTTGACTTCTTTTTAACCTGCATTTAATCCCTTCCTGACTGTGCGTGAGTGTGTGTGAGTGTGCATTGTGCTCAAGTGTCTGTTCCAATAAAACAGCACCTTATGATAGAACACCACTCTCACAGCAGAGTGGAAAAAGACCTCTGCAGATTTACTATGCTATTACCACACACGTACAAATGCACACATAGGGAGACGGTGTTGAGGGGAAGTTGTACTGGCCCAGTGCCCCCTCCAAGGACGGGTGAGCGAGAAAAGAGCGAGCAGAGTAATCACAGTTAGAGAGAGAGAGTGTCTGTAGGGAGGTGGATGAATGCACTACAGGGGACACGGAATGGTTTGGTGCGGAAAAAATGGATGGGGATATGAGCAGAGTGGAACATCCCGTCCCATCCACTATCCTTCACACACGCCGGCTCGGCATGGAAATGTTAGCGTTGCTGCGCAATAGAGTCGACAGATGAGTGAATGCAGCATACGAAATGTGTTCCAACATTCCAAACAAGACCATTTAGTCTCTTTAATTCCTCATTTCCTTCAAAGCTCACTTAACCTGAAGCTTCAGATGCAAATGTTCCCGCTGAAGTGAAACCTAAAAAAATGACTGTTAGGTCTGAGCAGACAGTACTTGCATTACTGGAATACCCATGCAATTTAGAAAAATGAAAATATACATTTCTCTACTTATTTCCAATTTTTAGCATTTACACTTCAACACTTTACACATCTCCCCACACACCTGCTTTGCACTTCCTACAAAATCCCATATAACTGCATAATATACAGATATAATACTGTGTGTTTATGCAAAGTAGTGTGCACACGAAGCTCAGTAATCATCTTCTATACTCAGGGGCCGTGCACACGACAACGTTTTTATCCTAAACTGGGGAAGCTGATCTACAGTTCAGCTGTCCGTGCATATGACGCCGGGTATTTGGAGGTGTGAAAGTATAGAGATTTGAAACCAGTCTCCGGAGTGGAGAGGTTTTATCCGCACCATTTTTCCACATCTGTGTGCTCAGAAATAAACAGTAACAGTACATTACAGCTCACATTTACAATAGATTAGATCAGCCAGTCCACTCACCACAGAGTTTGTATTTCTCAGAGAAATACAGACTCTGTGTTTAAACTTTAAGCTTGATGTGTTTACTGTTAGGATTAGGTAAATAAAAAGGGGGCTCTTAACAGTATCTGTTTTTTTTACACAATAGATGCAACCTTATAGAGAAAAATAATCATCAAATTATTAACCAAGAAGGATTTACAGACTGAAATACAACCATTAAACAATGCCTTCCTTTGCTGAATGATGAAAAAAATCACTGTGAACCAGCCAATGTTTTTTAAATACAGTTTTGCGCTGCTCCCCAGCCATCTAACATCACATCACTATTTTTTCTTCCTTCAGGATTCAAAGATTCAAGATTCAGAGATTTTATTTGTCAGTACTACTATACATACAGGATACTGTGTACAGGAGAATTGAAACAGCATTTCTCTCTCTCTCTTCAGTGGTGTGCACAATATAAAAAAGAAAAAGGAATAAGGCTGGAAAAGCAACAATAGCAGTCTATGTACAGTAATGCTACCCGTAGTGCAAATGGCAACAAAAGATAGGCCCAGACCTCCCATAGTGCAAATAAAGATAGATTAACCACTTGCACTCCGGGCAATTTTCCTAAAAATGCCCAAAAATAACGTGCCCAAAGTAAATCGAAAGCTGTTATTCAACCCTTTGCAGCATCTTCATGGGGTTGGTCTCATTTAAAAGAAAACACTTTGAATTTTTTGGCAAAAAAAAACATAATCTCTCTACGTGCTCCGGCCACTGAGTTACAGTCATCTAAACATACTGAACTTGAAGAAAAAAAAATTGGACAGTGTTTTTTTTGGATACAAATGCTTGTAAATAACACACAGCTGTCTGATCCGGCTGGAAAATGCAACAGAAATGTAGAACCAAGTGTTATCCAGCTGAGATCCAAATTTGGTAACAATACCACCAAAAATGAATATTTTACACAGCTTTGTTCTCAGGCTGTTCCCAGGCGTTATGGAACTGTGCCAAATTGTGCCAAATGGCACAGTTTGGAAAAACGTCTGTAACTTTTGAATAATTCAATGTAGAATCTTCATTTTAGGCTCTAATGAAAGGTCATACTCAGGGCTGTGTCTTTGTGTGTGTGTGTGGGCGGGGGGTCGTTCCCCCCCCCCCCACTACCAAGGACCAAATTCGGCCCTCGCTACATGATGGAATACACTCTTTTTTTTTTTCCTTGCATGTTTTCACAGCGGCTCCCCCCCCCCGCTACTCTGTGTGTGTGTGTGTGGGGGGGGAACCGTGAATGGACCGTGAAGGCCCCCCCCCCTCGCTACAGAAGAGGGCCATCGCTACATGATGGAATAGACTGATATGCTTCCCCCCCGCGGACCGGGGAGCGTTCGAACCGTGCCCCCCCGCCCCCCGCTCCTCTTCTGCAGCGGGGTGGGGGGGCGTTCACGGTCCGAACACGGCAAATGAACCGTTTATCGCGGCGCACGCACTTCGGATTTCGTGCGCAGTACAGTTGTAATTTACCGATCGGTCAAAAGTCATTTTTGGATTACAGTTTTCAGGGATAAATAATAATTTAGCTTATAACACCTTACCTCTTCAAAGCAGCAGAGTCGTGGCGAACAGCTCTTCCCACGCGTCAGACGAACGCGACGCTGCTCCGCTCGTGGATCCCGATCAATATAATTCCATTATTGCCGTTTTGGTGAATGATTTACGACTTTTGTCGTCGGCCTCCGTCTATTCTGCTGGAATGAGTGCAGGTCCCACTTGTGGGTGTTCTCCATGCTGCTGGATGAGCCTGGGTCTGTAGGAGATTCGTACAGAGTCCTTCTGCAGCAGTAAATATCGCTTCACCCAGCCAGAATTTCTGTGCTTCAATTGGCTCCTGCGTTCACAGTAGGCGGGTCCTCCTTCCTAGATTTTCAATCATTGGTTCTTCAAGGTTTCAGAAACCCAATTCAAGGCTCTTATTAGTCGAATGAGAGGTCAATCAGATGACCTAATCTGTTCGCGGCTGTCTCTGCAGTTTTTTTTGAGTGGCGCTTGGACGCTACTACATCACCATCACCACCATCATGCGTCATGTGCACGAGGGCGCACGAGCGCGCTCTCGCGCGCCCTCGTGCGTCATAGGACACAGAGACTTGCCCGCCAGAGGAACAACGGAGCGCAAGTGGTTAACGATGAGACCCAGCAGTCTTATATACAGAAAAGTATAGCAGTAATACTCGTAGTTGCAAGTTCAATGCGGTAGTGTAGGTGCAGACAGTGACAGATAGGACTGAACATGATCAATATTGCAATGACAGAAAGAAGTAGATAAAGCATTTGTGCAAATGGTTGCAGTAAAGTGCAGAGACATACAGCAGCAGCTGTATTACTGTTGGTGTGCTAGTCTTTCTGTACCAACAGCTGAGGTATTTATTGTGCGGTTGAGTGTATTGCGGTCCGGGGGGAAGGGGCGGGGTGACAGAGTTCAGGTTCCTGATGGCCTGATGAACATAGTTGTTTAGCAGTCTTATGGAGCGGGCCCGGAGGCTCCGGTACCTCTTCCCCGAGGGCAGGGAGCTGAAGAGGGAGTGTGAGGGGTGGGAGGTGTTGCCTGCAATGTTGATGGCTCTGTGGGTGAGGCAGGTGAAGTAGATGTCCGAGAGGCGGGGGCAGAGGGGCACCGATGATCTTGCTGGCAGCTTTCAGTGTGTGTTGTAGTGTCTTCCGGCAGGAGGCGGTGCAGCTTCCATACCACACCATTATGTAGTTGGTGAGGATGCTCTCAGCGGTGCCCTGGTAGAATGAGCACATGATGGGGGATGGGGGTTGTGCTCTCCTCAGTTTGCAGAGGAAATAGAGGCGAGTTTGAGCCTTCTTGGCCAGTGATGTGGTGTTGTTGGACCAGGTGAGGGCCTCAGAGATGTGCACCCCCAGGAACTTGGTGCTGCTCACCCTCTCCACAGCTGCTCCTTCGATGATCAGAGGGGGATGCTGTGTGTGTCCCCTCCTGAAGTCGACCACAATCTCTTTGGTTTTTCCCATGTTCAGGAAATGGTTGTTGTCTTTACACCACTGGACCAGTTGGCTCACCTTATTTCTGTAGTTGGCCTTCTCATTGTTGGTGATGAGGCCCACCACCATCGTGTCATCCACAAATTTGATGATGTGATTTGTGTTGTAGGCTGGTACACAGTCATGGGTCAGCAGGGTGAAGAGCAGCGGGCTGAGTACGCACACTTGTGGGGCCCCTGTGCTCAGTGTGATGGTCTGGGAGGGGTTGCTGTCAACCCGCACGTTCTGTGGCCTCCCTGTGAGAAAGTCCAGCACCCAGTTACAGAGAGAGGTTTTGAGTCCCAAGTGTCTGAGTCTTTATATCAGGTGCTGGGGGATGATAGTATTGAATGCTGAACTGAAGTCCAAGAACAGAATTCGCACATAGGAGTTCTTTGAGTCCAGGTGGGTGAGGGCTGGTTGGAGCACAGCAGCAATGGCGTCTTCTGTAGATCTGTTTGACCTGTATGCAAACTGAGATGGCTTGTGGGAGGGAGGGAGGGAGGGAGGGAGGATAGACTTGATGTTCTGCATGACCAGCCACTCGAAGCACTTTATTATGATGGGGGTCATTGCTATGGGCTGGTAATCATTGTAGTTGGATGGGACAGGCTTCTTTGGGACTGGTATTATGGTGGCAGTTTTGAAATGTGGGGACTACAGCTTGAGTCAGGGAGATGTTGAAGATGTCGGCCAGGACATTCTTGAGCTCCTCTGCACAATCCTTCAGAATGCGACCCAGTATGTTGTCTGGACCGGCTGCCTTGTGTGGGTTGACCCTGCAGAGGGTCCTCTTCACGCTAGCCGGATCCAGACTCATGGCCTGCTTGTCTTAAGGAGGAGTGGTCTTATGTGCTGTTTTGTTTTCAAAGCGAAGCGGCCGAAGAAGTCATTTAGGTTATTAAGCAATGTGATGTCACTCGCACAGGCCTGAGGTGGAGGTTTGTAGTTGGTGAGGGTCTGTATGTCACGCCAGAGAGAACATGCATCTCTGGTGTTGCTGAAGTGACTGGATATTTTCTTGCTGTACTGTTGTTTTGCCTCCTTGATGCCACGGGACAGGTTGGCCCTAGCTATTTGTTAGTCCTGTAGTGTCACCGGCCCTGAAGGCTGCATCCTGAGCCCTCAGGAGCCTGTGGACCGCTGCTGTCATCCGTGGTGTTTGGTTGGCATGAACAGTGATGGTTTTGTAGTGAGTGACATCATCAATGCTTTTAGCTATGTATGCTATAACTACCTCAGTGTACTCCTCTAGGTTTGTGTGTCCATTGTGAGTGGCTGCGTGCTTAAAAGTGTCCCAGTCTGTAGTGCTGAAGTAGTCTATCAGAGCATCTGAGGCCCCCTCTGGCCACACACGTACCTGCTTTTTTATTATTCTGATTGTTTTCACTCTGGGTTTCGTCGTCGGCCTCCGTCGGTCTATGATGACCATGGAAGAGAATCCTAAACGTCTACTCTGCTGGAACAGCACCGCCTGTGGCTGAACAGGCTGATGCGCACCGGTGTTCTACCTTCCAGCGTTGGGCATTGGTAGGATTCAAGCCTGGGCAGGAAGATATGGAGGACAATATGTTACCTATGCAGCATGTCTCCCCTCTCCACATCACTGATGAATCCAAAGGAACAGCAGGGCTGCTATAGTTTGGCACCAGCGCCGTCACAGGAGCTGCCAGAATGGTGTTGAGCACAACAGAGAACTGCCTTAGGGGCTCCGACTCCGGATTTTTCCTCAGGGTTGACTCCCGAAGCCTTTCCCGTGACCGGGTGTGCCGCAAGGCAGCGGAGGTTTGAAATCAGGGTTTACCTTCCCCTAGATGGGCTACCTTCCCAGGTTGACGAGCCACCATCTACCCGAAGCATCTGGTTTTAAGGCGCCAGAGATCCGCCCCTTCTCCTATTAGTAAAAGCAGTTCCGCCGGGCTTAGAGACTAAACCACACAGGCAGGCTAGGAGTTGGACTTAGTTGTCAGAGGCTTTTTGAGACGCACTCCGTAAGGAGCATTTTATGAGCACTGGGAGCTTAACCCCAGTGCCGCTCCTGGCTATGACAACCTTGGAACCTCTGGGTTTGTATGCCGGCCTTAACAAGATGGTGATGTGATCAGAGAGACCCAGGTGGGGAAGGGGGAGGCTCTGTATGCTTTCTTGTGAGTTGTGTACACCAGGTCCAGCAAATTGTCTCCTCTTGTTGGGAAGTCTACATGTTGGTGTAGATTTGGTAGGAGGGCTTTTAATTCTGCATGGCTGAAGACTCCTGCTGTGATGAGGAATCCGTCTGGATGTGCCATTTGCGTCTCACTGACGGCCTGATAGAATTCTTTTAGTGCTTTACTTCTCTCGCCGATACCGGTGGGCGGGGCATACACGTTGGCTAGTAGGATGGATGAAAATTCTCTCAGAATGTAAAAGGGTCAGCACTTGATGATCATAAACTCCACCAATGGAGAATAGTGTTTGTGTACAACAGTTGCATCGCTGCACCGAGCATCACTGATGTCGACACAGACCCCGCTGCCTCGCGTTTTCCCTCCTTCTATGAACACTCTGTCGCTACAGTAGCATGTTAGCCCTGCTAACTGAATGGCAGAGTCTGGTATATTGACATTTAACCATGTTTCCGTAAAGATAAAAACACAGCAGTTCCACACATCACGTTGCGTAGTTCTCAGGAGCTGTATGTGGTCTATTTTGTTGTCTAATGAGTGTACATTGGCCAGAATGAGGGAAGGAATCGGGAGTTTGTGTGGGCTAGCGGTTAGTTTTGTTCGGATACCTCCATGTTTACCTCTCTTTTGTCACCACTCACACCGTCTATGGTGTTTCCATTTGGGATGAGACACGGCAGTCGAGTCCGGGGGTGTGGAGGACTGCTGGAGAATACCCAGGCCACGGAGATCCTCTGTATTGCTCTGATCCAGGACATAATATTTGGCCATATTCCTTATCTCCAGAACGCTGTGGCGACTGTAGCTTGTGCACAGCATAATATACGGTGGTATGAAAAAGTGTTTGCCCCCTTCCTGATTTGTCATTTTTTTGTATGTTTGTCACACTTAAATGTTTTAGATCATCAAACAAATTTAAATATTAGACAAAGATAACACAAGTAAACACAAAATGCAGTTTTTAACCACTTGCACTCCGTTGTTCCGCGGGCGGGCAAGTCTCTGCGTACGAGGGCGCACGAGAGCGCCCTCGTGCGTGCTTGGATGCATGACGCGTGATGGTGGTGATGGTGATGTAGTGGCGTCCAAGCGCCACTAAAAAAAAAACTGCAGAGACAGCCGCGGACAGATTAGTTCATCTGATTGACCTCTCATTCGACTAATAAGAGCCTTGAATTGGGTTTCTGAAACCTTGAAGAGCCAATGAATGAAAATCTAGGAAGGAGGACCCGCCTACTGTGAATGCAGGAGCCAACTGAAGCACAGAAATTCAGGCTGGGTGAAGAGAGATTTACTGTTGCAACAGATGAAAACAAAGGACACTGGACGAATCTACTACAGACCCCGCAGCATGGAGACCACCCACAAGTGGGACCTGCACTCATTCCAGCAGAATAGACGTTTAGGATTCTCTTTCGTCATCATAGACCGACGGAGGCCGACGACAAAGGTCGTAAATCATTCACCAAAACCACAATAATGGAATTATGTTTTGATCGGGATCCACGAGCCGAGCAGCGTCGCGTTCGTCTTACAATGGGGAAGAGAAGTTTGCCACGACTCTGCTGCTGTGAAGAGGTAAGGTGTTATAAGCTAAATTATTATTTCTCCCTGAAAACTGTAATCCAAAAATGACTTTTGACCGATCGGTAAATTACAACTGTACTGCGCACGAAGTACGAAGTGCATGCGCCGCGATAAACGGTTCATTTGCCGTGTTCGGACCGTGAAGGCCCCCCCCCCGCTGCAGAAGAGGAGCGGGGGGGGGCGTTCACGGTCCGAACGCCCCTGGTCCGCGGGGGGAAGCATATGAGTCTATTCCTTCATGTAGCGATGGCCGTCTTCTGCAGCGAGGGGGGGGGGACAACCCCCCCCCACACACACACACAGTAGCGAGGGGGGGGGGGCGCTGTGAAAACATGCAAGGAGTGTAATCCATCATGTGGCGAGGGCCAAACTCCCGTCTTTTTTAGCCGGGGGGGGACAACCCCCCCCCCACACACACACAGACACAGCCCTGAGTGTGACCTTTCATTAGAGCCTAAAATGAAGATTCTACATTGAATTATTCAAAAGTTACAGATGTTTTTCCAAACTGTGCCATTTGGCACAATTTGGCACAGTTCCAAAATGCCTGGGAACAGCCTGAGAACAAAGCTGTGTAAAATATTCATTTTTTGTGGTATTGTTACCAAATTTGGATCTCAGCTTGATAACACTTGGTTCTACATTTCTGTTGCATTTTCCAGCCGGATCGGACAGCTGTGTGTTATTTGTAAGCATTTGTATCCAAAAAAACACTGTGTCCAAATTTATTTTCTTCAAGTTCAGTATGTTTAGATGACTGTAACTCAGTGGCCGGAGCACGTAGAGAGATTATGTTTTTTTTGCCAAAAAATTCAAAGTGTTTTCTTTTAAATGAGACCAACCCCATGAAGATGCTGCAAAGGGTTGAATAACAGCTTTCGATTTACTTTGGGCACGTTATTTTTTGGCATTTTTAGGAAAATTGCCCGGAGTGCAAGTGGTTAAAAGGTGTTTTTTATTAAGGGTAAAAAAAATCCAAACCTACCTGGCTCTGTGTGAAAATTTGATTGCCCCCCCCCCAAAAAAAAAACCAAACAAACAAACAAACGTAAATTAACTGTGGTTTATCACATCTTTGGAAAGCTGAGTTCAATTTCTCTAGCCACACCCAGGCCTGATTAGTGCCACACCTGTTCTTAATCAAGAAATCACTTAAATAGGACCTGCCTGACAAAGTGAAGTGGACCAAAAGATCCTCAAAAGCTAGACATCATAGTATGATCCAATGAAATTCAGGAACAAATGAAAAACAAAGTAATTGAGCTCTATCAGTCTGGAAAATGTTATAAAGCCATTTCTGAAGCTTTGGGACTCCAGCGAACCACAGTGAGAGCCATTATCTACAAATGGTGAAAACATGGAACAGTGGTGAACCTTTCTAGGAGTGGCCGGCTGACCAAACTTACCCAAAGAGCGCAGTGATGACTCATCCAAGAGGTCACAAAAGACCTCACAACAACATCCAAAGAACTGCAGGTCTCACTTACCTCAGTTAAGGTCAGTGTTCATGACTCCATCATAAGAAAGAGACTGGGCAAAAATGGCCTGCATGGCAGAGTTCCAAGACAAAAACCACTGCTGAGCAAAAGGAACATAAAGGGTTATCTCAGTTTTGTCAGAAAACATCTTGATGGTCCCCAAGACTTTTGGGAAAATACTCTGTGGACTGAGGAGACAAAAGTTGAACTTTCTGGAAGGTGTACCAACAGTAAAATATGGTGGTAGTAGTGTGATGGTCTGCTGCAGTTTAGCTGCTTCAGGATCTGGAAGTCCTGCTGTGGTAAATGGAACCATGAATTCTGCTGTCTACCAAAAAATCCTGAAGGAGAATGTCCAGCCATCTGTTTGTGACCTCAAACTGAAGCACACTTGGTTCTGCAGCGGGACAATGATCCAGAACACTCCAGCAAGTCCACCTCTGAATGGCTTAAGAAAAACAAAATGAAGACTTTGGAGTGGCCTAGTCAAAGTCCTGACCTGAATCCGATTGAGATGCTGTGGCATGACCTTAAAAAGTCGGTTCATGCTCGAAAACCCTCCAATGTGGCTGAATTACAACAATTCTACAGAGATGAGTGGGCCAAAATTCCTCCACAGCGCTGTAAAAGACTCATTGCCAGTTATCACAAACGCTTGATTGCAGCTGTTGCTGCTAAGGGTGGCCCAACCAGTTATTAGGTTTAGGGGGCAATCACTTTTTCACGCAGGGCCATGTAGGTTTGGATTTTTTTCCCCCTTAATAATAAACACCTTCATTTAAAAACTGCATTTTGTTTTTGTGTTATCTTTGTCTAATATTTAAATGTATTTGATGATCTGAAACATTTAAGTGTGACAAACATACAAAAAAAATGAGAAATCAGGAAGGGGGCAAACACTTTTTCATGCCACTGTATGTACATTAAACACATGAATATACACTTAGGTGTAATTTAAACAACACTAAATGGCACAAAACACGAAGAGAAGAGAGGCCACTGTGTGTTTACGCGCCACCTAGCATGAAAAGTACTTCACTTTTACTTGTGGTATTTTTGTAAAAGTTATGACTGAAGACTCCTCATCAAACCAGCTGTCAATAAATCCAAATTTTTTTCGAAACTGCCCACAGTTACATGGGTTATTTATTTATTTATTTATTCATGTCTCCCTCATTCTTTCAACTTAAAAAAACTGCTATAAATATTTCTTGCAGATGGACTTTGGCATTTATAGTTATAGTTTTATAATGTAAAGTTCTTCTGAGCAAAACTTCCACTTGTCATCCTTTTGTTCAAACAGCAGTTTTCACACCTTCTGTGACATGTTGTGTGCACCAGGCCTTAGTAGCTAAATACTTAGATAAACCTACAAAGGCCAGAAAGCATATACTGTACATTCTTAACTACACTGAGGCTTTGTTCAGCCTTTCAGCTTCATTTATATAGCGCCAGTTCACAAAAACAGTTGTCTGGTAGGACTTTAAATTGGAGGGTCAAGACCCTACAATCTTGGAAATAAACGCCGACATTCAGGCCGTAGAGGCAGCTTGGTGGTGCGGTGGTTTGCACTGTGGCTGTACAGTAAGAAGGTCATGGGATCGATTACACCCATGACCATTGTGGGTTTGATCCCACCCCCAGACCATCGGTGACCCTTCTGTGTGGAGTTTGCATGTTCTCCCTGTGTCTGCGTGGGTTTACTCCGGGTGCTCTGGTTTCCTCCCACAGGCCAAAAGCATACCAGTCAGGTTAATTGGAGACTCTAAAGTGGCCCTAGGTGTGTGTGAATGGTGAAGGGACTGGCGCCGCACCGTGGCTGTGTCATCCATCCAGGTGGATGCCCTCCGTTTCCCTCTGGGGATTAATAAAGTATACAAAATACAAAATAACCTGTGAGCAAGCACAGAGGGGAGGAAAAACTCCCTTTTAACAGGTGAAAACCTCCAGCAGAATCATTTTCAGAGATGGGGCAGGCATCTGGACTATTTGTTGTACAGTTTAAGTCATTAAATACTGTGCATTTTCCTTAGTGTTTTTAAAATGTTCTTCTAAAAAACTTGTAAATCATTTTAAACTAGAAAAGCACTCATAGAGCGCATACCTCCACCAAGGCTCCTTCCGTTTGTCATGGATCACCTCCAAAATGTAATGGGTTTGTGTGTAGGCCTATAGCCACTTGTGGTGAAAATTGAATCAAAGTCTGTCCATCCGTTTTGGAGTATTGTTGCTAACACACTGTGAGAAGATAAGAGCCTTGGCTGAGGTATGCATTCTCAGATAATCACCAAAATATAATGGGCTCCTCTCTAGCCCAAGAACCACCTCTGGTGAAAATTTCATCCAAATCCATGCAATAGTTTTTGTGTAATCCTGCTACACAAATACAAACAAAGCCCTTGGTGGAGGTATGCACTCTCAGATCATCACCAAAATCTAATCATCTGTAGGATCCCCATTTCTGACAATCTCTGAAAATTTCATGAAAATCCGTCCATAACTTTTTGAGTTATCTTGCTAACAAACAAACAGACAGACAGACAAACCAACACCGATGAAAACAAAACCTCCTTGGCGGAGGTAAAAATGTGATTTGCAGCCTCAGATGTATTTAGCTCCATGACAGACTAATTGGCAGACCACAACATGTGAATATAAGTAAGTAAACTTCAATTAAGAAATGCTTTTGACAATTACTGTATATAGTCAGAAAGTGCTTTGCAACTAAATAGAGAGCCTAAGTCACGCCCCCTCTACTTCCACACATGGGACCTTAAATCGGAAAAATTCTCCAATGAAATAAATGGCAAGAGCGAAATTATCCTTTGACAGACTCTCTGTGTTGGCCCTGTGATGGACTGGCGATCTGTCCAGGATGTACCCTGCCTCTCGCCCAAAGATGCTGGGATAGGCTCCAGTCCCCCCGTGACCCGAAAAGGATTAAGCAGAAGAAGATGGATGGATGGATGGAAATTATCTTTTGATCCCAACTGAATTTTGCCTCGAATTACACATATGATGTTTGTCAATTCAAAAGATAATTTTCCTCATAATTAAAGCTGTGTGCTGTCGTATAATAACAGAGTAATATTTAGTTTTTGTGAAAACGATTAGTGGACAACAACTCCCACCATCACACATCACCAAAGACAATCATGGTGGGAGATTACTAAAACCTCACTTCCTGTTTCCTGACCAATGAAAGAAGGATCCAAGGAGGAGAAAAACAACACAAAGGTATTGTTTTGTATTTTGGGAGCTGCAGCTGATCCAGAGGACCGTTAGTTACTTCACCCTGGGCGCACTTTCAAAAGATGACGTAATCTCCGTCCATCTGTGTTTGTAGTTTTTTAATTTACGTATTTTCATAACCTTATACATTAACAGTTAGACAACAACCTACACCGTTATTTATGTGGAAAATGATTTTTTTAACTGACAAACATCATATGTGTAACTCGTGGCAATATTCGATTGGGATCAAAAGATAATTTCGCTCATGCCATTCATTTCAATGGAGAATTTTTTCGATTTAAGGGCCCATGTGTTGAAGTAGAGGGGGTGTAACTTAGGCTCTCTATCCACCTTATTCCTGGGGGTGCTGCTGCAGGAATGATTATGGGCGGAGCTTCCGGTTTCGGCTGACCTAGTGTTAAATCAGTCAGTAAGAGTGGAGTAGCAGGGGCATTTAAAAATAGTGTTTTTAAAAGGTTTTCAAATTCATTTTAATGTATAGTCCACATACGTGCTCCAGCAGCACGGAGACCACCCACAAGTGCGACCTGTGTGACAGGGACTGCCATTCGTGCATCGGCCTGTTCAGCCACAGGCGGTGCTGTTCCAGCAGAGTAGACGTTTAGGATTCTCTTCCATGGTCATCGTAGACCGACGGAGGCCGACGAGATACGTGTTTTGCACTCAAGTGGCAGCTAACTTCAGCACTTGTAGTTTTTGTATTTTTGAATGTTTTTGCGTAGTTCTGGTACTTGCTGCTGTTCGTGGTGTGAGGCTCCTCACAGATAAGCACAGCTAAATCTGTGGCTTCAACAACAGTGAGTGGGATTGTTCGTGTGATCGGTGGTACAGACACAACACAGACACCAAGACAAGAGCCAGGTATGTTTGCACTTGTATGAATGTCACAGATCTGACGTTTTACCCCGAATTTAAAACACCCAAGCACGGTGTCGTGGTTCTTTGTGGCTCTGACTAGACTCTACGTCTGCTCTGAGGTAAATTTGATTATGTCCAAGATATTTTAACAAAATGCAGCCAACTTTATTCTGGTGGAAACATTGATATATCTCAGAGCTTTTTATTTATTTGTTTACAGCGTTAGCATGTTAGCAGCGAAGCTAACTGTTATGTATGTAAAATGAGAGACAGGAATCTCATCTGTCATGCAGCAAGTTCTCCCTTTATTATATGAACAGAAGTATTTATACACAAGGCCGTGTCCGCCTGTCGTCACACCAGGGGTGGGTACGGCAGCACACACACACCACATTCACTACACCACAATTCCCTCCCCCTTACAAAAATGCAAATCACACACACAATCAAGACCCTCCCCAATTTAGGACCCGAATTGTGCACTAAGGAACAAGGAATCATAAAGTGTGGGACACATCACATTCACGCAGAACAACTAAAACCAGGGTTTTTTTTTCTTTTTTTTTCAAAATATACACACAAAAAGTAATTAAAGTTGACTATGTCTCTAAAATTAAGTAAAATAATCCCATAACATACATACTCATATGAACACCAGTGTAGTATATGCTTACATGTTGACATCAATGATATTTAAGTCACACCTATGTCCACCAGCAGGTAACACCGGCCCGGGGGAACAGGGCAGCCCCAAATCATGCACGCCCCTGGCCGCGGTAGATACGACCGGCTCGGAGATCCTGGGCAGCCCCACAGCATGAACGCCCCTGGTCGCCGTCTGCCTCCAGGATCAAAACCAACCTCTCCTGCAAAAATGTCACTCTTCACCACCAACTGCCTCATTCCTTGGGACCCGCCGTGCTGCTGTCCGGCACACCGTCTCTCCGTGCTCGTCGGTCCGCTCCCAACCGCTTTCAACACCGCCGCAGCTGCCATCGTTGTCCCGAACACTCGGGGGAGACCCGAAGCCTGTTCGTCGGTGCCACTCGCTGCCTCGCTGTAATGCCCGGCAGCCTCATCCAGGGCGGCCTGAGCTCTGGCACTGAGACTACTGCCCGACCTCTGTGGCACATGTTTGCTGTTGCTCACTCCCATGGCTCACAGCATCGCTTTCGCTGGCGTCGTTTACCGACCTTGGCACCTCACCGCTGCTCCCAGCACCCTGATGCAATCCTCGAACATGGCCCTTCACTGCGGCCACAGGATCACTGGCTCTTCCGTGTACTCTAGAAACGTCGCTAGTGGTGGAGGTAGCCCGTGCGCTCCCATAATTTTTGTCCTCATCGCCAAATGTTATGTATGTAAAATGAGGGACAGGAGTCTCATCTGTCATGCAGCAAGTTCCTCCTTTATTGTACGAACAGAACTATTTATACACAAGGCCGTGCCCGCCTGATGTCACACCAGCGGCGGGTACAGCAGCAGCAGCACCACACGCGCACGCGCACACACACACACACACACACACACACACACACACCACATTCACTACACCACACTAACTAATGGAGCTACTGTCCACGGAGCTACTGGCCACTTTTTAAGGTCATCATCTTATCCCTCCATAGTCGTGGGATGTGGTATGATTATATTACTGTTTTTGAGGTGCAAATGGCTGTGTTCCAGCATTTTTGATGCTGAAGTCATTGTTTTTAACAAGGAAACATGTCCCGTTTCAGTGACACCAATACTTTCTAAACTAGTACCGGAAGTTGCTAACCATAATTCACGCAAGGCATCATGGGGCCTAGGAATAAGGTGGATTGAATTAAATAAATAAAGTTAGACACATTGAAAGCCCTATAACACATAACCAACAGTTAACAGCAGTATAATACCAAATTAAAACACAGCATAAAATTGAATAAAAGTAAATACTGCGGGGAAAGTAAGTATTGAACACATCAACATTTTTCTCATTAAACATATTTCTGATGGAGCCATTGACCTGAGATTTTCACCAGATGTTAGTAACAACCCAAGCAATCCATACATACAAAGAAATCAAGGCAACTGTGTTCACAAAACAAGTTATATTTAATAAAGTGGAATGACAGAGGGAATAAGTATTGAACACATGAAGAGAAGGAGGTGTCAAAAGACATAGAAAGCCAAGAAACCAGCTGAAATCCATCAGAATTTAGGAAGCCATCCCATCCTCCATCAGTGCAAATTAATTTCAGTTGGTTAAGTCCTGACTGCTAGTCTTTAAAAAGGTCTGTTAATATCAGATTGTCACACCACAAAGAACTCATGATGGGTAGAAGCAAAGAGCTCTCTCTAGACCTTCGCAACTTTATTATTGCAAAACATAATGATGGCCTTGGTTACAGGTGCATTTCTAAACTGCTGAATGTTCCAGTGAGCACTGTTGGAGCCATCATTCGGAAGTGGAAAGAACATCATTTTACCATAAACCGGCCACGACCAGGAGCTCCTCACAAGATTTCTGACAGAGGAGTGAAAAGAATTATTAGAAGAGTTATCCAAGAGCCAAAGACTGCTCATGGAGAGCTCTAGAAAGACCTGGAGTTAGCAGGTACTGCTGTTTCAAAGAAAACAATAAGTAATGCACTCAACCAACATGGGCTCTGTGCCCGCTCACCTCGCAAGACACCATTGCTGAAGTAAAAGCATGTTGAAGCTCGTTTAAAGTTTGCTGCCCAACATTTGAGCAAGCCAGTAAAATACTGGGAGAATATAGTCTGTTCAGATGAGACCAAAATTGAACTTTTGGGACTCCACAACACACGGCATGTTTGGAAGAGAAATGGCACTGCACATCCCATCATGGTGTGGGGGTGTTTTTCAGCACATGATACAGGAAGACTTCATAGAACTGAAGGAAAGATGAATGGACAAATGTACAGAGACAACCTTGATAAAAATCTGTTGTCATCTGCCAAGATGCTGAAGATGAAACGAGGGTGGACATTTCAGCAAAACAATGATCCCAAACACACAGCCAAGGAAACTCTCAACTGGCTCCAGAGAAGGAAAATAAAGCTACTAGAATGGCCCAGTCAATAACCGGACCTGAATCCAACTGAAAATCTAAGGAACGAACTTAAGATCAGATCCCCCTAGAGGCATGTGCCAGTAATGTTTTGAATTAGACTTGCAGTCTACCACACCTATCATTGTCAATCCAATTGCTAGTCATATGTTTTCATGGTCAAGGAATCTGAAAACGTACACCCAAACACTGTATGGGGGGAACTGTGGCCGCCATTATGGAAAATGCCATTTTCGTGAATAACTACTGAACCACTAATCCTATCATTGTCAATCCAATTGCTAGTCATATGTTTTCGTGGTCAACGAATCTGAAAACGTACACACAAACACTGTATGGGGGAACTGTGGCGCTTGGCAGAGGTCTGCACTCTCCGAGTGCTTTTCTAGTTATTTATGTTATTATGTTGTCTATTCATGTATTTTGAGACTGTTCTGCCTTCCTCTGTGACAGGGCCATTATTACCTCCGCCAGGCCGAAAAGGCCAGGAGGAGGTTATGTTTTTGCCGGGGTTTGTCTGTTTGTTTGTCTGTCTGTCTGTCTGTTGGTTAGCAAGATAACTCAAAAAATCTTGGACGCATTTCCATGAAACTTTCAGGCGTTGTTGGAAATGGTACAAGGAAGAAGTGATTACATTTTGGGGATGATCCGCATACAGGAATTTTTTAAAGCATTTTTCCACACTGTGACATGCGGCCATTTCCAACATGTGCGCAGGCGCAATGGAGGGCGCTGGGTGTCGTGTCTGACCAACACAAACTCCGCCTTCTTCAACGTTTTAGCCACAAAAGCATGCGGAAAACACTGGTGGCCTGGGCCCGCCAGCCATAGGCGCTGCACACGTTGCGCTGCTTGTTGCGTCTGACCAACACAAACTCCGCGTTCTTCAACGTTTTAGGCACAAAAGCACGCGGAAAACACTGCTGGCCTGGGCCCGCCAGCGTGCGTGTTTTTGCGCCACGCTGCAAAACCTGACACGGCCACCTGTCCGCCGCCCGATCTGCCGGGGAAAATTCTAAATTCTGTTTTGCCGCGGAGCGCAACCCCAATATAATATAAAACCCACGGCAACCTGTCTAACCAATCTGCATCCGTCAGTGGAGGAGATGGACACACCAACACTTCAGTTTATTACCTCCGCCAAGGAGGCAATGCTTTTACAACCGTAAAACGGGGCTATAAGGGACGGCGGGGTAATATGGGACACTTTTCTAAATGTAATTCTGCTTTTTTAATTTTGCTTCCGCCTACATTTGATGAAGGATTCATGGATATTTGACAATAAA
The DNA here is from genome assembly GCA_020510985.1 of Pholidichthys leucotaenia. Classification (NCBI taxonomy): domain Eukaryota; kingdom Metazoa; phylum Chordata; class Actinopteri; order Cichliformes; family Pholidichthyidae; genus Pholidichthys; species Pholidichthys leucotaenia. The sequence continues at coordinate 27,341,937 of CM035843.1, forward strand.
AACACAACTCAGCGTCCTGCTCAAAATCAAAAAAAGCACAATTACATTTAAAACATTTCCCAGAAAAGTGTCCCTTATCAACCCGCCGTCCCTTATAGCCCCGTTTTACACTACTGAACCACTAATCCTATCACTATCACATTGATTGTCATTCATTAATTGTCTGTTTATTGCACTGTCCATGTCAAATAAACAAATAATCATTGTGAATCCAATTGCTAGTCATATCTTTTCATGCTCAGGGAATCTGAAAACGTACACACAAACACTGTATGGGGGAACTGTGCCGCTTGGCGGAGGTCTGCGCTCTCCGAGTGCTTTTCTAGTTTCTACTGCTCCCAGACACACCTTCCTCTCGCAGCACTGTTTCCCCAGGTTACCTCAGCTGTGAGAGATTTTGGAATTAGGTTGCTGCCCGCTCCTGGCACACCTGCTGCTCATTATTCCCCATTCACCTCCCTGTACTTAAGCCTTACACTCTCACTGTGTTTTGCGGCTGAATTACATTGCCTTGCATTATCTTGGATTGTCTTCTCTCTACACGTTTTAGCCTCTGAAGTATTTCCTTCTCCAGAGCGTGTCTTGCTCTGACGTAATCGTGTAAGTCATTCTTGTTTGCATTTTTGTATGGTGGACACCTTTGGACATTTATGTTGCTTTTGTTAATAAATGTCTTAACACAATCCAGCACTTGGATCTGTCCTTCTGCTCCGAACGAGCGCACATGACAGAGACACCTACAGAACCTTCAAGATTTGAAGACAGTTTGTGTAGAAGAATGGGCTAAAATCACTCCTGAGCAATGCCTGTGCCTTGTTTCCCCATACAGGAGGTGTCTGGAAGCTGTTATTACCAACAAAAGCTTTTCTACTAAATATTAAATGGATTTCATCAAGCGTGTTCAATACTTATTCCCTGTGCCATTCCACTATTAAATATAACTTGTTTTGTGAACACAGTTGCCTTGATTTCTTTGTATGTATGGATTACTTGGGTTGTTACTAATATCTGGTGAAAATCTCATGTATATGGCTCCATCAGAAATATGTTTAATTAGAAAAATGACATGTTCACTACTTATTTTCCCCGTCGTAGATCATTTAAAGAGTGGCTAATATCAATAAGAGTCTCAACAGAAAGCCTAGTTAAACAACAAAGTTTTCAGCTATTATTAAAGGAGTATCTGTCAGATGAACGTAGCTGGAATGGGAGAGCTTTGATGCCACAGATTGAAAGGCTCTTTTTTTCCTGTAGTCTTTATTCTGGTGTGAGGAACAACTAACAAATTCTGAACCTGCAACTGAAGAGTGCAAGCAGCCGTGTAGTAGCAGAGAGGAGCGCGTGGTAGCATTCACTGAAAATGGGAGTTCCTGCCATGAGGAGCAGCAGCTTTTGACCTGTTCAGTTGGCTGAAAGGCACATCTGCCTGGCAGCAGCCCAGGAATGAAGCACTGCTAAATTCCATAATATCAAACAGGAATGCTTGTTAATCATGATGGAAATGATCATGTATCATAAGTTGTAAGTGTATCTAATGCTACCATAGTATCCAGTAATCTTTCCATGTTGTCTGCTGTGGTTTCTTGTTCCATATAAAGTTTAGATGGTATTATTGTAGTAATTTCAGTCAAAGTTACTCTTCAACAGTTATGGGAACCAACTCCAACAGTCTGCTGAATTTTACTCACCATGATTTGATGAGACTCAACAGAGCACCGTGCAAGCCTCACCATCATCTAGACCAGGGGTCCTCAGATGTTTTTGCCAGGGGTCTGCATTTGTTTTTTCCCAGTGGGTCAGAGGTCCGGAGCAGTGCCATTAGGCTGCATGAGCGGATATTTTATTTTTATGTTGGGAGGGACAATAAACACAACATTTTCTCCAGAGTAAATATTGATGCAACACTATAAATATTGTTGTCAGTCACAAATTTATGAGAATGTACAAATGTATACTTACGGGAAAAAGGCTGCAAATTTACAAGAAAAAAGTCATAAATTTATGAGAAAGAAAATGGCAAATTTAAAAGAAGCAATTGCACATTTACAAAAAGTCAAGTTTGCTAGAAAAAAGTTGCAAATTTAGTGAGAAAAATATGTATGTGACATATTTATCGGCCCAGGAAACACGCACGCAGGCTCAGGTAAGATTTAATAGCTTTATTCAACAGCAAGGGGTGTTTGGGTGCGTGTATGAGATATGTATATGTATTGTGGGTGGACGATGAGAGTCGGGAACAGAGCAGCACGCCGTGCAGCCAGGCAACCCTATGGGAAGAGCAGAGACAGGAAAATGAGCTGGGCTTAACCAAACGGGAAAGTAATACAGAGTAATGCTTACTTGCAGATGGGAAGGTGGCTGGCGTTGGCTAGGATCTTCGGCCTGGGAGACAGCGCCCTGCTTCGCACACGACGAGACGTGGAGATGCGGGAGACGGGACGAAGACGGGAGAATCCGCCGCCAGTGAATCCACCTGTGCACAGGGGAAGACTGAAAGACAGGTAAGTGGCAAACAGCTTACGTGCTGAAGCGAAGAGTGGCAGGATGGGAAGAGACGATCCTGCTGAGGGTTTGAGCGCGTAGTAGAACAGACGGCTCCAGACCGATGCTCAGGGCCGAGTGGGCTAAATAGCCCATCACTGATGAGGCGCAGGTGTGCGCACAGCTGAGGTAGATGCCTGGGAGCGGCGAGTTGTGACAGTACTCCCCCCCCAGCAGCGCCTCCTGGCGGTGGTTTATCCGGGTGCACCCGGTGGAACTCTGTGATGAGATCCTTATCCAGCACAAAAGAAGAGCGCACCCAGGATCTCCACTCCGGGCTATATCCTTCCCAATCCACCAGGTACTGCAGCCCACGACCTCGACGCCGGGAGTCCAGGATGGAAGCAACTCCCCACGCCGGGTGGCCGTCGATCATCATGGGAGCAGGTGGTGCCCTAGGAGGAGGACAGAGTGGGTCGGAGATCACGGGCTTGATTTTAGACACATGAAACGTGGGGCAAACACGGAGGGAAGGGGGGAGGGCCAAACGCACAGCCACTGGGTTGATAATTCTGGAGATGGTGAAGGGACCGATGAAACGTGGAGCCAGCTTCCTCTTCTCGGCCTTAAGATTAATGTCCCGGGAAGACAACCAGACCTGTTGGCCTACCTGGTAGCTGGGGGCCGGCTTCCTGTGGTGATTAGCCGTGGCGCTGTTGCGCGCCGCCGTGCGTAAAAGCGCCTCGCGGGCTCTGGACCACAAGCTCCGGCAGCGTCTCACATGCGCCTGGATGGAGGGGACTTCCAACTCACTCTCCTGCTCGGGAAACAGAGGGGGGTGGTAGCACAACGACGCCCGGAAGGGGGACATCCCAGTAGCTGAAGACCGTGTCGCGTTGTGGGCATACTCCACCCAGGCCAGATAAGAGCTCCAGGAGGATGGGTTGGAGGAGGTGACGCAGTGCAGGGCAGCCTCCAGCTCCTGATTGGCACGCTCACACTGCCCGTTGGATTGAGGGTGGTGACCGGAGGAGAGACTCACCGTGGCCCCCAAGGCGTTGCAAAAAGATCTCCACACTTGGAACACGAACTGGGGCCCCCGGTCGGATACGACGTCCACTGGGATCCTGTGCAGCCTGACCACGTGTTGGACGAGGAGATCGGCCGTCTCTCGTGCCGAAGGGAGACCCTGGAGCGGAACAAAGTGGGCGGCCTTGGAGAACCGATCCACAATCGTCAGAACAGTGTCATAGGTGTTGGAGACAGGGAGACCAGTAACGAAGTCGAGGGCGATGTGTGACCAGGGCCTGCTCGGGACCGGCAGGGGCTGGAGTAGACCCGCGGGTGGGGGGCGGGGGGAATTTGGGGTCTTGCCAGTAGCACACTGGGGGCAGGCCCGGACGTAATTGGCAACGTCCTTCTGGAGACCGGGCCACCAAAAAGAGCGTTGAAGGAGGTTCACCAGTTGGGAGACGCCAGGGTGACAGGCGAGCTTGGACGTGTGGGCCCAGTGAATGACCTCCCCCCGAACCGCCGATGGAATGAAGAGCCTCCCATCCGGGCCGCCGCCAGGGTCCGGTTCAGTCTCCTGCGCCCTGCGGATCTTGTCCTTGATGGACCAGGAAACTGCCCCCACAACACACGAGCTGGGCAGGATGGTGTGATCCAGCTCCTCCGGGGCCTCAGGGGCGAACTGTCTAGACAGGGCGTCGGGAACCCATTCTTGGAGCCTGGACGGTAGGTGATCGTGAACTGGAACCGAGCAAAGAACAGAGACCAGCGCGCCCGGCGGGCATTCAGACGCCTGGCTGACCTCAAATACTCCAGATTCTTGTGGTCCGTCCAGACCACAAAAGGTTGGGCTGCTCCCTCCAGTCAGTGACGCCACTCCTGCAGCGCGAGCTTGACAGCCAGAAGCTCCCTGTCGCCGACGTCATAGTTACGCTCCGCCACCGACAGCTGCCGGGAGAAGAAGGTGCAGGGCCGTTTTACTCCATCCACCGGTGATCGCTGGGAGAGCACTACCCCCACGCCCGTGTCAGATGCGTCCACCTCAACCAGACACTGCAGCGCTGGGTCAACCTGGGTTAGGACCCAGGAGGAAGAGAACTCCGTCTTCAGGGTCTCGAACGCGGTCGCTGCCTCCTCGGTCCACTGGAAGGGCACCTTGGGAGAAGTGAGGCGGGTCAGGGGAGTAACGATGGCGCCAAAGTTGGGAACAAAGCGACGGTAGAAATTGGCAAAGCCGATGAATTGCTGCACCTGTTTCCTTGAAGTAGGCGTGGGCCACTCGACCACTGCTTTAACCTTGGCGGGGTTGGGGAGGATCTGGTTATTGGAAATAACAAAACCCAGGAAAGAGGTGGTCTTGGCATAAAACTCAAATTTCTCAGCCTTGATGTAGAGTCTGTTCTCCAACAGCCGCTGCAGAACCCGCCTCACGTGAGCCTGGTGCTCCTCCCGAGACCTGGAGAAGATGAGAATGTCGTCTAAGTAAACGAAGACGAAGACCCCCAGGAAGTCTCGCAGGACATCGTTGATGAGCCACTGGAAAACGGCGGGAGCGTTGGTGAGCCCGAACGGCATTACCAGGTACTCAAAGTGGCCGCTGGGCGTCCGAAAGGCCGTCTTCCACTCATCGCCCTCCCGGATCCGGACGAGATGGTAGGCGCTGCCGAGGTCTAACTTGGTGAACCAGGTGGCCCCCTGGAGGGAGTGGAAGGCGGTGTCCATAAGAGGCAGGGTGTACCTATCCTTCACCGTGATGTCATTGAGAGCTCTGAAGTCGATGCACGGACGCAGGGACCCATCCTTTTTAGAGACGAAGAAGAAGCCAGCACCGAGCGGGGACAAGGAGGGGCGGATGAACCCGGCGCTGAGCGACTCCCTGATGTACGTGTCCATAGCCTCACGTTCAGGAGCAGAAAGGCTGTATAGGCGGCCGGATGGTAATGGCGCCCCCGGGCGGAGGTTTATGGCACAATCATACGGGCGGTGAGGAGGAAGAGACATCGCCTTGGATTTGCTGAACACGATTCCCAAGTCATGGAACTCCTGGGGCACCAGGGTGAGGTCTGGAGGAGAGGAGACTGGAGCGGGCGGAGGAGAGGATGGGGCGCAAGCCGCAGACTGGAGGCAGGTGCTCATGCAGAAGGAACTCCATGATAGGACACTTCCAGATTGCCAATCGAGGACAGGGTTGTGCAGGCGCCGCCACGGGTAACCCAGGATGACGGGGGCCGCTGAGGAAGACAGGACATACAGGCAGAGGTCCTCTCGTGGTTGCCCGAAACTATAATTGGCACCGGCCTGGTGCAGTGTGTCACTGCTCCCAGGGGCAAGCGAGAAAGGGTGACGAGGTTGAGTGGAGCTGACAACGGTTGACAGGGTATACCCAAACGGGTTACCAGGCTCTTGGAAATAAAGCTTTGCTCTGCCCCCGAGTCCACCAGTGCGTGAGTGAGGTGCCCGGTGGAGTTGTGGCAAAATCTAATGGGCAGAGAGCAGTTGGTGAGGGGATTTGGCCGGTTAGAGTCCGCGAGGCCCCCTACAGTGACTCGCGGACACCCCTGTTTGGCTTGACCGGGCATTGCTCCACGGTATGCTGGTCGCCTCCGCAATACATGCAGAGGCCCAGCTCCCGGCGGCGTTGTCTCTCCGCAAGGGGGAGCCGGGTTCGCCCGATCAACATAGCCTCTGGCTCATCGGCGGACTCTGGAGCGGGTAATGCCATGGGGTGATACTGAGGAATGCGGGCGGAGAATCCGTGCGGGCGGCTGACAGACTTCCGCTCGGCTGCCCGCTCCCGCAGCCTGTTATCCAAGCTAATGGTCAGAGAGATTAGCTCCGACAGTCGCTCTGGGAGGTCCTGGCTGGCCAACTCGTCCCGCAGACCAGAACTGAGGCTATGGAGGAAGATGCTGCAGAGAGATGCCTCACCCCAGCCAACCTCTTCCGCTGCCACCCGGAAGTCAACAGCGTAATTCGCCGCCGACCGGCTACCCTGTTGAAGGCTAAGGAGGCGGTCAGCAAGGACGCTGTCACGACGCGAGTGGTCAAACACCTCGAGGAAGTCCCGCACAAACTGGTCATAGGAGAGTTTCGCGTAGCTGGGCTTCGACATGACGCGTAAGCCCAAGCTAACGCTCGCCCCTCCAAGAGATTAGCCATGTAGCCAATTCGGCTGTGGTCTGAGGGGAAATCCCCGGGAATGCGCAGGAACACCGACTCACATTGTAAGATGAATCCCCGTGCCTCACTGAGCTTCCCGTTGAAGCGAGCGGGAGTTGGGATCGGAGTGAGCCGGGTCGGCGCTCCCGAGCTAGGCTGGCCAGCTGCGGAGGCAGCCGAAGCCGGTGCGCCCTGATGAGCCGGGGGGAACGCCTGCTGGGGGTCAAGACGGTCCAACCGGTGAGTTATCATGGTCAATTGATTGAGTATCACCTGCTGTTGATGAGCTATCAAATCCACCCGAGCCTCGAGGGTGGAAAGATGGCGTGCGAGCCCGCTGTCCACTGGGCCGCTTTGCTGGAGCTGTACTGACATATTTATTGGCCCAGGAAACATGCACGCAGGCTCAGGTAAGATTTAATAGCTTTATTCAACAGCAAGGGGTGTTTGGGTGCGTGTATGAGATATGTATATGTCAGGGATGGCAATTTTCCGCCGATCCGCGGATTTCCGCCGATTTTATCATCTACGTCATAATTTTGTACCTTTACCTTGTTCTCAATAAAGTTTGGAAAAAAAACACATACGCGCTTGGCGCTTCCCCGAAGTCTCGCGATAACCCGGATGTACTCAAGCTACTGCTGTATTGTAAACAGCCCTGCGATTGGATAGTTGCAGACGATTGGACCAATCAAATGGCTCGTATGCTTTGTCAAAAATTCATTTCGGCTTGTTCTCAGGGATGTGATTTTTCCGGTAATTCACCGAATTCCGCTTTATTTTTATATTATATGTACGTTAAGTACGTTAGCGGCTTGTGGTTCACGAACGCAGTTAAAGTGTGCCATTTCAGCCAGAACCGGAAGTGGCGTATGCCAGGTAGAGAGCCATTAACTCTCTGTCGAACACGCTGTATTTACGCTCACTGTCATGCAAAGACCTGCTTAAAAAAAAGGTGAGCGGCTGCCAAGAACCGGCAACGCATTGCTTCACGACGGCCGCTATGCCCATGTCCGAGGCGTCGATAATGAGCGCTGTTTTAACCTCAGAACGCCTGCTCCCGTTCAGGAGTCCAGTCGACTCTGTCCGCCAGTTTCCGTTTGAGTGCAGCGTACAACGGTTGTATGAGCTGGGCTGCGCGGGGGAGGAAAATGAGCTGCTCAAGACTCAATGGAGATTGAAACTGGTGATCTGAAATGAATGCTGAAATTATAAAAAGTAATGGTATGTTGGAATTTTATTTCTATTATGGAATAGATAAAATTAACTGATTTTGATTTGATCAAGTGTTAAAGCATGTGATGGATAATGCTTGTTGGAAGATTTACCTCCGCCAAGGAGGTTATGTTTTCATCGGCGTTGGTTTGTCTGTCTGTCTGTTTGTTAGCAAGGAAAAGTGATGGACGGATTGTCATGAAATTTTCAGGAAAGGTGTGCAATGGCACGGGAAACAGATGATTAGATTTTGGTGATGATCTGAGAGTGCTTACCTCCACCAAGGGCTTTTTTGTATTTGTGCAGCAGGATTACACAAAAACTACTGATGGATTTGGATAAAATTTTCACCAGAGGTGGTTCTTGGGCTAGAGAGGAACCCATTATATTTTGGTGATGATCTGAGAATGCATACCTCAGCCAAGGCGCTTATCTTCTCACAGTGTGTTAGCAACAATACTCCAAAACTGATGGACAGACGTTGATGCAATTTTCACCATAAGTGGCTATAGGCCTACACACAAACCCTTTACATTTTGGGGTTGATCCATGACAAACGGAAGGAGCCTTGGCGGAGGGATGCGCTCTGAGTGCTTTTCTAGTTTAGGAATGCTATCTTCTTGGAACATAAGTCAATATTATACAGTAATAAGTGGCATTCAGCTGTTTGTTTTATGTCATGTAAGCACAGTTCTGGTACTTAAAAATCATAAAAACCCAGGAGCTTCGGGGAGCGAAGTGACAGTAAAGGTGAAAATTGGCTCAAAGTTCAATGAGGTAACAGAAACACTCGGACAGTTTCTGAAGAAACCAGAAAAGGAGATGAAGTTCAAAGTTCAGAGACTGACACAGCTTGCTGCCAAAAGGAAGAAAGTTTCACATTAGAAGTCACTTGGTGACCAGTGTAAATAGTGTAAAAACCTCTAATAGAACTGTTAAATATGTTGGACTAAAGACAGTGAGACAACATTGAAGAAAAAGTAAGTTAACTTTTCATTAAATTTAATGATTTATCTAAGTCTAGTATTTCATTTTTTTAATCATTTTTTTCAGTCTAAATTACTTCTGTTTTACTGAAAACTTCCCAGCTTCAGGGGGGCTGCGCCCCCCCGGCCCCCCCATAAGTCAATCGACCAAATTAGATTTCAGCTGAAATCAGAATTTCCTGTTGCCATCCCTGATATGTATTGTGGGTGGATGATGAGAGTCGGGAACAGAGCAGCACGCCGTGCAGCCAGGCAACCCTATGGGAAGAGCAGAGACAGGAAAATGAGCTGGGCTTAACCAAACGGGAAAGTAATGTGGATGGGAAGGTGGCTGGCGTTGGCTAGGATCTTCGGCCTGGGAGACAGTGCCCTGCTTCGCACACGACGAGACGTGGAGATGCGGGAGGAGGAGATGGCGAAGACGGGAGAATCCGCCGCCAGGGAATCCACCTGTGCACAGGGGAAGACTGAAAGACAGGTAAGTGGCAAACAGCTTACGTGCTGAAGCGAAGAGTGGCAGGATGGGAAGAGACGATCCTGCTGAGGGTTTGAGCGCGTAGTAGAACAGACGGCTCCAGACCGATGCTCAGGGCCAAGTGGGCTAAATAGCCCATCACTGACGAGGCGCAGGTGTGCGCACAGCTGAGGTGGATGCCTGGGAGCGGCGAGTTGTGACAGTACGTTTAGAAGAAAAAAACACATCTATTATAAAAAGGTTACAAATTTACAAGAAAAAAACCCTTGCAGGTTTAAGATGCAAAAACAGCAGATTTATGAGGGAAAAGTGGCAAATTTACAACAAAAAAGTTTTACATTTGCAAATAAATGTAAATTAATGAGAAAAAGTTACAAATTTATGAGAAAAGCTGCAAATTTTAAAGAAAAAAAATTGTCCCCCATGGACCCCTTTGACTTACGCCCATGTCTCCAGGCTGTTCTGCTGTGGCGGGACACTAGTGCACGTAATTGCACCAGAGATGGGTGCGCCCCCACACATGGACAATGAGTGGTGTCTTCGAACTAGATTGGCAGCAAGGCCCTGTTGGTCAGTCAAATTTGCTGTTTGAACAGAGTGGTCATGAGCACAGGTGTTGCTCAATGTACTTAAACAACGCTGAAGGCAGCGCAGCAAAGTTGGTCAGCACAGAGAAGCAAATACAGTGGGGCAAAAAAGTATTTAGGCAGCCACCAGTTGTGCATGTTCTCCCACTTACAAGATGAGAGAGGTCTCCAATTTTCATCATAGTTATACTTCAACTATGAGAGACAAAATGAGAAAAAAAAATCCAGAAAATCACATTGAAGGATTTTTAATGAATTAATTGGTAAATTCCTCGGTAAAATAAGTATTTGGTCACCTACAAACAAGCAAGATTTCTGGCTCTCACAGACCTATAACTTCTTTTTAAGAGGCTCCTCTGTCCTCCACTCGTTACCTGTATTAATGGCACCTGTTTGAACTCGTTATCAGTATAAAAGACACCTGTCCACAACCTCAAACAGTCAGACTCCAACCTCCACTATGGCCAAGACCAAGGAGCTGTCAAAGGACACCAGAAACAAAATTGTAGACCTGCACCAGGCTGGGAAGACTGAGTCTGCAATAGGTAAGCAGCTTGGTGTGAAGAAATCAACTGTGGGAGCAATTATTAGAAAATGGAAGACATACAAGACCACTGATAATCTCCCTCGATCTGGGGCTCCACGCAAGATCTCACCCCGTGGGGTCAAAATTATCACGAGAACGGTGAGCAAAAATCCCAGAACCACATGGGGGGACCTAGTGAATGACCTGCAGAGAGCTGGGACCAAAGTAACAAAGGCTACATCAGAAACACACTATGCCGCCAGGGACTCAAATCCTGCAGTGCCAGACGTGTCCCCCTGCTTAAGCCAGTACATGTCCAGGCTCGTCTGAAGTTTGCTAGAGAGTATTTGGATGATCCAGAAGAGGATTGGGAGAATGTCATATGGTCAGATGAAACCAAAATAGAACTTTTTGGTAAAAACTCAACTTGTCGTGTTTGGAGGAGAAAGAACACCATACCTACTGTGAAGCATGGGAGTGGAAACATCATGCTTTGGGGCCGTTTTTCTGCAAAGGGACCAGGATGACTGATCCGTGTAAAGGAAAGAATGAATGGGGCCATGTATCGTGAGATTTTGAGTGAAAACCTTCCATCAGCAAGGGCATTGAAGATGAAATGTGGCTGGGTCTTTCAGCATGACAATGATCCCAAACACACCGCCTGGGCAACGAAGGAGTGGCTTCGTAAGAAGCATTTCAAGGTCCTGGAGTGGCCTAGCCAGTCTCCAGATCTCAACCCCAAAGAAAATCTTTGGAGGGAGTTGAAAGTCTGTATTGCCCAGCAACAGCCCCAAAACATCACTGCTCTAGAGGAGATCTGCATGGAGGAATGGGCCAAAATACCAGCAACAGTGTGTGAAAACCTTGTGAAAACTTAACTTTCAACTTCAACTTTATTTATTTATATAGCGCCATTTCACAACAACAGTCATCTCATAGCACTATCAACTGTAGGGAGGACCCCCACAGTTGCAGAAAGACCCCAGCAATCAGGCGATCCCCTGTGAGCAAGCACTTGGCGACGGTGGAGAGGAAAAACTCCCTTTTAACAGGAAGAAACCTCCAGCAGAACCAGGCTCAGGGAGGGGCAGTCATCTGCTGCGACTGGCTGCGGGGTGAGGGGACAGAGAAGAAGAAAAGAACAGACATGTAGAGAGCAAACAGCACGATGGGGACTCAATCTATGGGAGAGAACAAACAAATGTTAATGACCAGCAAAAAAAAATATTTCATAGAGAGTGAGGAAAGGAGTGAGGCCCAGTGCATTACTGGAGGTCCCCCGGCTGACTAAACCTATTAGCAGCATAACTAAGGGAGGGTTCAGAAACACATGATCCCTCCCTAATTGTAGACTATATCAAAAAGGTAGGTTTTAGCCCTGTTCTTAAAAACAGAGATCGAGTCTGACTCCCGAATCCAGATTGGCAGCTGATTCCACAGGAGAGGAGCTTGATAACTGAAGGCTCTGCCTCCCATTGTACTTTTGGAGATTCTAGGTATTACAAGTAAACCTGCATTTTGGGAGCGTAGTGCTCTGTTAGGATGATACGGTAGTATCAGATCTTTTAAATAAAAAGGAGCCTGATTGTTTAGAGCTTTGTAAGTAAGAAGAAGGATTTTAAACTTAATTCTAAACTCTATGGGAAGCCAATGAAGGGAGGCCAGAACCGGAGAGATATGATCTCTCTTTCTAGTACCTGTTAAAACTCTTGCTGCAGCATTTTGGATCAGCTGAAGACTTTTTAAAGATGTTTTAGGACAGCCTGATAATAAAGAATTACAATAATCTAATCTCGAGCTAACAAAAGCGTGGATCAGCTTCTCAGCATCACTCTGAGACAAGATGCTCCTAATCTTGGCAATATTACGCAAATGATAGAAGGCAGTCTTAGAAACAAATTTAATATGTGAATTGAAGGACAAATCCTGATCAAAAATAACTCCAAGGTTCCTCACAGAGCTATTAAGAGAAAGAGTAACTGCATCCAAACTGAAAGTTTGATTTGGAAAGGAATTTCTAAGGTTTTTTGGACCAACAAGAATGACTTCAGTCTTATCTGAATTTAATAGCAGGAAATTACAAGTCATCCAAGCTTTGATTTCCTTAAGACAGGCTTCTAACTTGGCTAATTGATTAGTATCATCTGGCTTCATTGACAGGTATAATTGTGTGTCATCTGCATAACAGTGAAAATGTATACAGTGCTTTCTAATAATGTTGCCTAACGGAAGCATATATAAACTAAAAAGAGTAGGGCCAAGCACAGATCCCTGTGGAACTCCATGACTAAGCTTTGAGCTGAGAGAAAATTCATCATTTACATGAACAAACTGGAACCTATCAGATAAATAAGATCTAAACCACTGCAACGAAGTTCCATTAAGTCCAACATAGTGTTCTAATCTATCAAGTAGAATGTTATGATCAATAGTATCAAAAGCTGCACTAAGATCTAAAAGGACAAGTACAGAAACTAGTCCATTATCAGATGCAATGAGGAGGTCGTTAGTGACCTTCGCTAAGGCTGTTTCAGTACTATGATGGATTCTAAACCCAGATTGAAACTCCTCAAGTAAACCATTTCCCTGCAGGTGGTCAAATAATTGCGTAGCAACAACTCTTTCTAAGATTTTTGAAATGAAAGGGAGATTAGAGATTGGTCTATAGTTAGCTAAAGCTCCTGGATCTAGCGTTGGCTTTTTGAGTAAGGGTTTAATTACAGCCGTTTTAAAAGCCTGAGGTACATGGCCTAAAGTTAATGAAGAATTGATTATATGAAGAATAAAGCTACCAATAAGTGGGAAGACTTCTTTAAATAACCTGGTAGGAATAGGGTCTAAAAGACAAGTTGAAGGTTTGGATGAGGAAACTATTTTGTCTAACTCACAAAGGTCGATTGGAGTAAACTCATCAAGACAGACATCAATAGAAGGAGTTGTAGTAGTTACAGTATTTAAGTTAACTGTGGGAAGAATCTGATTGATTTTATCTCTGATGGATGAAATTTTATTATTGAAAAAGTTCATTAAGTTCTGACTAGTAAGCTCTAAGGGGATGCTAGGATTGACAGAGTCCTGACTCTTTGTCAACCTGGCTACAGTACTGAAAAGAAACCTGGGATTATTCTTGTTCTCTTCTATTAATGCAGAGTAATAACTCGTTCTAGCTTTTCTAAGAGATTTTTTATAAATTAAAAGATGATTTCTCCAAGCTAAATAGATTTCATCTAAATTAGTAGAGCGCCATTTTCTTTCTGATTGACGAGTCTTCTGTTTTAAGCTACGAGTTTCTGTGTTGAACCAAGGAGTTAAAAATCTCTGATTAGACTTTTTCTTTTTTTAGGGGGCCACCAAGTCTAGAGCCTGATGCAGAGAAGCTGAAACACTATCCACCATGTTATCAATTACAGAAGGAGCAAGCTGTCTATAGCTTATTTCCGTTGTGTTGACACATGGCATAGAGGAAACAATCTGCATAAATTTGGAAACAGCATCATCTGAGAGGCATCTACTGTGATAATATTTTTCTTTAGGAGCCAAATAGTCAGAAATAGTAAAATCAAAGGTTAACAGACAATGGTCTGACAGTACAGGGTTATGAGGAGACACTACAAGATTTTCTATTTCTATGCCATATGTCAGAACAAGGTCCAATGTATGGTGGAGGTAATGAGTAGAATTTCCTACTTTCTGAGAAAACCCAATCAAGTCTAATATTGAATTAAAAGCCACATTAAGGCAGTCACTATCTACATCCACATGTATATTAAAGTCCCCTACTATAATTATTCTATCAGATTTCAGCACTAAATCAGCTAAGAAATCAGCAAATTCGGATAAAAATTCTGAATAGGTTGATGGGGGACGATAAACTATGGCAAATAAAATTGGGTTTAACCTGGAATTGCTAAAGTGCCCAACACTGAGGACCAGGCCCTCAAAGGAATTATAACATGTTTTTTGCTTTACATTAACTAGTAATTTGGAATGGTAAATTGTTGCTACTCCTCCTCCACGACCAGAACTTCTGGGATTTTGACAGTTTAAATAACCAGAGGGAGTTGATTCATTTAAACCAACATAATCCTCTTGCCCTAACCAAGTCTCTGTAAGGGAAATTAAATCAATCTGATGATCAATTAACAGATCATGGACTAACAGAGACTTGGGAGTTAGAGACCTAATATTTAATAAACCACATTTAATTTTTAAATTATGAGGAGGAACAGAGGCCAAATCATTCAATTTAGAGGCTTTATGTTTAATTTGAGTTTTACCAATATTTTGCTTTATCACTTTGGGATGCTTATACATTATATTTTTATTTACTTTGGAGGGAGCAGACAACGATTCTCTGATGGGGAAGACAGGGGCTAAGCTGAGGGGTGGCGGATGAAGAGGAGCTGCAGAGAGAAAACTTACAGAAAACGTTTGACCTCTGTCATTGCCAACAAAGGGTACATATCAAAGTATTGAGATGAACTTTTGTTATTGACCAAATACTTATTTTACCGAGGAATTTACCAATTAATTCATTAAAAATCCTTCAATGTGATTTTCTGGATTTTTTTTCTTATTTTGTCTGTCATAGTTGAGGTATACCTATGATGAAAAGTGGAGACCTCTCTGATCTTTTAAGTGGGAGAACTTGCACAATTGGTGGCTGACTAAATACTTTTTTACCCCACTGTATATTCAATAAAGATGAAATAAAATAAACAGTAATGTAGTCCTTCAGTCAAAAACAGAGTTTCTAACATATAAATATTAGACTTCTAATAAAACTGGAAAGCCTGTTGTTGTCGGACGGTGGCTCTCTGACTTCCGTTTTTGTGTCATGCTTGGATCACTGGTCCGTGGTATCGAAAAGGCTTCGGGTCCGGGCGGAAGACCCTCTGGGTCAGGATTTGGACCGGGGTCCGCTATTTGAGGAGCTCGGCAATAAGTGAACCACAGCAAAAGTGAAAGTTAAAAAGTGCCGCTTGCGCTGCAGCCACTGGCCCGATGACAGGCTGTCAGTGCATCGTTGGCATGGAGATAACCGTCCATGTTTACAGGTGCTGACCAAACCAAAACATAGTGAAGGAATCACAGTTTGGGGACCACAAATAGAATCAGAATCAGAATCAGAATCAGATTTATTGCCATTGTTCATGTAGTACACAAACTAGGAATTTGTCTCGGTGCAATGCTGCAACATTAAACATGATAAAATAAAAGAAATAAACTATACATGCAATAAAGTGTAGAATAAGAGTAAGTAATACTAGTCAGCAGTTTAAATACATTAGCGAGCAGCAGATAATGTGGAGAACCATATAGTGCAGTCAGTAATGCAGGAAGAAAACAGTGATGATTGGCATGAGTCTGGTTGAGCTGCTGTATATAGTGCACGGGAGTCAATAAGTCACTTAGTGTTCAGCAGTCTGATGGCAGAGGGGAAGAAGCTGTTCATGTGACGGGAGGTTTTAGTCTGGATGGACCGAAGTCTTCTACCTGAGGGGAGAGGGGCGAACAGTACGGGACCAGGGTGTGAGGGATCGGCTATGATCCGGCCAGCACGCCTCCGGGTCCTGGAGATGTACAGATCCTGGAGAGATGGGAGCTTGCAGCCGATCACCTTCTCAGCAGTGCGCATGACGCGCTGCAGCCTTAGTCTGTCCCTGGCAGTGGCTCCTGCGTACCACACGGTTATGGAGGTGGTGAGGATGGACTCGATGATGGCTGTGTAGAACTGCACTAACATCTTGGTGGGTAGCTTGAGCTTCCTCAGCTGCCGCAGGAAGAACATCCTCTGCTGGGCCTTTTTGATGAGGGAGCTGATGGTCGGCTCCCACTTGAGGTCCCTGGTGATGGTGGTGCCTAGGAAGTGGAAGGAATTAGCAGTGGTGATGGGAGAGCCTGTGAGGGTGAGGGGGGGCAGAGGGGTTGTGACTTTCCTGAAGTCCACAATCATCTCCACTGTCTTCAGAGCGTTCAGCTGCAGATTGTTGTTGTTGCACCAGGACGCCAGCTGGGCCACCTCACTCCTGTAGGCGGACTCGTCGCCGTTGGAGATGAGCCCGATGAGGGTGGTGTCGTCCGCAAACTTGATCAACTTGACAGACTGGTGGCTGGAGGTGCAGGAGTTGGTGTAAAGGGAGAAGAGTAGGGGGGAAAGTACACAGCCCTGGGGTGATCCGGTGCTGATGCTAGCAGAGTCTGAGACAGTCTTTCCCAGCCGCACATGCTGCCTCCGGTCCGTCAGGAAGTCGGTGATCCACCTGCAGAGGGAGTCAGGCACGTTGAGCAGGGACAGCTTGTCCCGGAGCAGATCGGGGCGGATGGTGTTGAATGCGGAGCTGAAGTCCACAAACAGGATCCTGGCGTAGGTTCCCGGGGAGTCCAGGTGCTGCAGGATGGAGTGGAGGGCCAGGTTGACTGCGTCGTCTACAGACCTGTTGGCTCGGTAGGCAAACTGCAGCGGGTCCAGGAGTGGGGTGGTGATGGACTTGAGGTGGGGCAGGACCAGGCGCTCAAAGGACTTCATGACTACAGAGGTGAGCGCTACAGGTCTGTAGTCGTTAAGACCAGTGATCCGTGGCTTCTTGGGGACAGGGATGATGGTGGAGGATTTGAGGCAGGACGGCACGTGGCATAGCTTAAGGGAGGTGTTAAAAATGTCTGTGAAGACAGGAGCCAGCTCTTTCGCACAGTGTCTCAGGGTGGAGGGAGACACGCCGTCCGGACCGGGGGCCTTGCGCGGGTTCAGTCTGGAGAACTGTTTGAGCACGTCCTGCTCACTGATGACAAGGGCAGGGGGGGAGGGGGGGCGCCTTTGATGAAGTAGGGACCGTGGAGCTGGAGAGAGGGGGGGAGTTGGACACAGATGACGGGGTGTCAAAACGGGCATAGTGTTGGGACAATCTTTGACAAAGGGCTTTGTCATCCTGACCTTTAGGAGCCAGAGGCCGATAATTGGTGATTTGCCTCAGTCCTCTCCACACAGAAGCAGAGTCATTAGCAGTGAACTGCTGCTGGAATCTCTCAGAATACACAGATTTAGCTCTCCTCAGCTCTCTGTTAAACCGATATTTAACCTCCCTGTAGCAGCCCCTGTCTCCACTTTTCAACGCTGCTTCCTTCTCCTTCCTGATCTGTCTGAGCTTAGCAGTGAACCGGGGCTTATCATTAGAGTACCTCACCCTGGTGCGTGATGGAAGAATGCTGTCCTCACAAAAGTGGATATAAGAGTTCACAGTGTCCATGTATTCATTCAGATCATGCGTGGCTCCTTTAAACATGCCCCAATCAGTTATTTCCATGCACGTTTCCAGCTTCTCCTCAGCTTCACTGGTCCATTTCTTCGTAGTGCTCACAACAGGTTTAGTGAGCTTCAATCTCTGTCTGTAAGTGGGAATGAGGTGGACCATCACGTGATCAGATAATCCCAGCGCAGCGTGGGGAACAGCGCGATATGCGTCTTTCACTGTGGTGTAACAGTGATCCAGCGTGTTTTTTCCTCTGGTGGGGCATTTAATAAACTGTTTGTAGCGGGGGAGATCGTGGCTCAGATTGCTCTGGTTAAAGTCGCCAACCACAATAACCAGAGAGTCTGGAAAAATCCGCTCCGTGTGTTGGATGTGATCCGCGAGCACGCGCTGAGCTTCGCGCGTGTCCGCGTCGGGAGGGACGTACACAGCGACGAGGATGAATGAGGCGAACTCCCGCGAGGAATAAAATGGCTTGCAGTTAATAAAAAGAAATTCCAGGGCGGGAGAACAGTGTTTGGAAATTACCGTTACATCAGAGCACCAGCTGCTGTTGATGTAAAAGCAGACTCCTCCTCCTGTGGATTTACCGGAGAGCTCTGTGTCACGATCAGCACGAAACAGCTGAAATCCCTCGAGGCGCAGCGCGCTGTCCAGTGTATTTTCCCTGAGCCAGGTCTCGGTAAAACAGAGGGCAGCCGAGGAAGAGAGGTCCTTAAAACGCATTAGCAGTCTCAGTTCCTCTACCTTGTTAGAGAGAGAATTGGCATTGGACAGAAATATGCCAGGCAAAGCCGTGCGCGTGCCTCTTCTGCGGAGCCGGACGAGAGCGCCCGCTCGTCTTCCTCTCTTTCGCCGTCTCACTTTCCGAGCCAAGCAATGAACCAGATCGGCGGTAGGAGCTAAAAAAACTGGGAGTAGGTCCGTGGGAGTGAAAGTCCTGATATTTAGAAGCTCTTCACGGGTATAAGAGCAGGCAGACACACAAATGACAAACAAAAACAAACAAAGGGCGCAGCGAAGCACCATGGCGACCACTGTGGGCGCCATCTTGCGCAAAATAGGTGGCTCGTGGGCCGGATGTGGCCCGCTGGTTGCCTATTGAGGTACACCAATCTAGAGTAATGATTTAAGAAGGGTTTTGATGGGTGAAACTTTTTGAATAAAGGGGTATTTGCAGCATTTAATTAGGTCAATATATAAAAGATGGGAAGAAGGCCTACAGTGCATCCGGACAGTATTCCCAGCGCTTCACTTTTTCCACATTTTGTTATGTTACAGCCTTATTCCAGAAGGGATTAAATTCATTTTTCCCCTCAAAATTCTACACACAATACCCCATAATGACAATGTGAAACAAAATTTTTTTTGAGATTTTTGCAAATTTATTAAAAATAATAAAAAAACCCCCCCAAGAAATCACATGTACATAAGTATTCACAGCCTTTGCCATGAAGCTCAAAATTGAGCTCAGGTGCATCATGTTTCCACTGATCATCCTTGAAATGTTTCTACAGCTTCATTGGAGTCCACCTGTGGTAAATTCAGTTGATTGGACATGATTTGGAAAGGCACACACCTGTCTATATAAGGTCCCACAGTTGACAGTGCATGTCAGAGCACAAACCAAGCATGAAGTCAAAGGAATTGTCTGTAGACCTCTGAGACAGGATTGTCTCGAGGCACAAATCTGGGGGAGGGTACAGAAAATTTCTGGTGCTTTGAAGGTCCCAGTGAGCACAGTGGCCTCCATCATCCATAAATGGAAGAAGTTCGGAACCACCAGGACTCTTCCTAGAGCTGGCCGGCCATCTAAACTGAGCAATCGGGGGAGAAGGGTCTTAGTCAGGGAGGTGACCAAGAACCCGATGGTCACTCTGTCAGAGCTCCACTGTTTCTCTGTGGAGAGAGGAGAACCTTCCAGAAGGGCAACCATCTCTTCAGCAATCCACCATTCAGGCCTGTATGGTAGAGTGGCCAGACGGAAGCCACTCTTTAGTAAAAGGCACATGGCAGCCCACCTGGAGTTTGTCAAAAGGCACCTGGAGGACTCTCAGTCCATGAGAAACAAAATTCTCTGGTCTGATGAGACAAAGATTGAACTCTTTGGCATGAATACCAAGTATCATGTTTGGAGGAAACCAGGCACTGCTCATAACCATGCCAATGGTGGTGGCAGCATCATGCTGTGGGGATGTTTTTCAGCGGCAGGAACTGGGAGACTAGTCAGGATAGAGGGAAAGATGAATGCAGCAATGTACAGAGACATCCTGGATGAAAACCTGCTCCACAGCGCTCTTGACCTCAGACTGGGGTGACGGTTCATCTTTCAATAGGACAACAACCCTAAGCACACAGCCAAGATATCAAAGGAGTGGCTTCAGGACAACTCTGTGAATGTCCTTGAGTGGCCCAGCCAGAGCCCAGACTAGAATCCAATTGAACATCTCTGGAGAGATGTGAAAATGGCTGTGCACCGACGCTTCACATCCAACCTGATGGAGCTTGAGAGGTGCTGCAAAGAGGAATGAGCCAAACTGCCCAAAGGTAGGTGTGCCAAGCTTGTGGCATCTTATTCAAAAAGACTTGAGGCTGTAATTGCTGCCAAAAGTGCATCAACAAAGTATCGAGCAAAGGCTGTGAATACTTACGTACATGTAATTTCTTAGTTTTTTATTTTTAATGATATTGCAAAAATCTGAAAAAAAACAACTTTTTTTCATGTTGTCATTATGGGGTGTTGCGTGTAGAATTTTGAGGAAAAAATGAATTTAATCCATTTTGGAATAAGGCTGTAGCATAACAAAATGTGGAAAAAGTGAAGCGCTGTGATTACTTTCAGCATGTACTGTATCCGCAGGGTTTAGTATTTTCTGTTGGAAAGTATTCACACAAAAAGCTCAACCACTATCCTGAAATGTATCATTTTAACTTGCCTCCAATGGACAGATACAGTATGGGATCCCCTCCGTAGGTCACCACCGTATTGTGGTGAATAAGGTGTAATGAGCCAAGGAGCAATGTTGTTGGCGCAACTTGCCCCTTGTAGGGTCTCTCATCATTTTCTTTTTTAAGCTGTCTGATGTTGATCTTGCTGTGGAATGTAATAACTGGTGTTGTAGTCGAGATCTCGTCAAGACCAGGGTCTCCCAAGGCCAAGACCAAGTTGAGACCAAGGCCTACATACACAGTGGTGTTCTTGGTCTGGTCTCGACCGTAACACTTGTACTAACATGAGCTCATGTTTAAAATGCCATTCTAGATTCTGTGAGATCCCATGGGCAGCTGCTCGTGTATAATCATGCCCA
Source organism: Pholidichthys leucotaenia (assembly GCA_020510985.1). Taxonomy (NCBI): domain Eukaryota; kingdom Metazoa; phylum Chordata; class Actinopteri; order Cichliformes; family Pholidichthyidae; genus Pholidichthys; species Pholidichthys leucotaenia. Next base: position 27,362,935 of record CM035843.1, read on the forward strand.
CACATTAGTGAATCTGTGGTTTCATTTGTAAACACAGCATAGAAGAGAGCTGTAGAGATATCTTTTTAATCTCCTACACCAGGGGCAACCTGTACTACACAGAGAGCTGCTGGGAGGGATTTTTGCATTAAAAAAAATCTGCATGGAGCCACAAAAATATCTGAGCCTAAAAACGAAGGTACAACAGCAGAATTACAACTACCATCTGGCCTGACAACATCAGGATCAAGAGGCTTTTCTTATAAATCTGCAGCTCTTTAAAATTCTAACTTTGTTACCTGTTTCTCACAAAATTGCTACTTTTTCTGGTAATTTTCAAAAATTATTTGTAAAACATTTGTGCCTTTTTTTCTTGCAAAATTGTGTGGGTGTTTTCCTTATTAAACTGTAATTTTACAAAATTTGTTATATTTTTGGCGTAAATATGTTTTGCTTTTTTCCTAATTTGGCCATATTTTTCGTTGCAAATTTAAAACCTTTATCAAGAAAAAGTGAAGACTTTCTCCATGTAAATTTGTGACATCTTTCCTAATAAAGTTCAGAGCTTTTTCCATAAATGTTGATATTTTTGGCATCATTTTCTGCTTTTCTCATAAATCTATTATCTGATTGTTACCTTTGTCAAGAAAAATACTGCCTTTTTCACATAAATTTGCAACCATTTTCTAATAAAATTGTAGCTTTTTCGGATAAATTTGTGACTTTTTTTCCTGCCAATTTGTGATTTTTCCCTCTCCTAAAATTGCAACATTTCCCTTCAATTTTGAGATTTTTTTTTTCATAAATTTTTAACTATTTTCATAAATTTGTTATACTTTTCCTTGTAAATTTATTAGCTTTCACGGACAGAACTGCAACCTTGCTTACATAATTTTATTACATTTTTGCCATAAAACTCCCAACTTTTTCCAGTAAATTTGTGACTTTTTTCTTAAATTTGTGGGTATGTTTTCCCTCAAAAAAACTGCAATTTTTTCCCCCTAAATTTGTGAGATTTTTTTGACATAAATTTTCAGATTGTCTCATTTTCTGCTTTTAAGAATATTTTTCTCATGAATGTGCAACCTTTTTTCTTGTACATTTATGGCTTCTTTTCTTGAAAATGTATGTTTTTTTTTCTCCTGGCCTCAAGGAGCCACTATCTATGGGCAAAAAAGCCACATGTGGCCCCAGAGCCGCAGGTTGCAGACCCCTGTCTTACACTAACATACAGGGCTCTATTTCTTTGAAGATGCAATGTGACTTGCTGTCATTTATGGCTCTACAATTGGATTGCGCTACTTAATGCCATATACAGTTGAACACTGCTGCAGTCCTTGCTGAAGACTAACTTAGTTAGTCTATAAATACTGTTTGAATTTAATAGAGACACCCTCCTCCAACTGTAGCGTATAGAGCCGCTATACATTGGATTCACTGTTGGAAATTTCTGGGCCATTAGTTTTCTCATAGAAAACTCAATTAGGATCCAAAACAGGCAGGCGTGTCACATTAGAGCAAGCACTGCTGCTGAAGGCATGTGCTCTCATATGCACCAACTGACCCTCCTAATCAAGTATCCCGAAGAACTTAACAGGAATTTCTCTAAATTCACTTAAGTGGCACAGCTGCAATATAGTAAACAATGTGCACGTGCAGTTTCAAGTACATCTAACATCTACCTTTTAAGTAACTAACTTTAGTGAACTCAGTTTTCAGTATGAGGTTTGAGACTTAAAAATGTTCACTGGGAGAGCTTTGGCCCAGCAGCTGTAAAACTGCAGCTGTAGATGATGACACAAAAGCATGAAAGCACAGTGCTGCTCTTCTCATCATCATCCAAGGCTCAGCACTGCCTGGCTCAAGACTTCTAATCTCTTAAACTAAATTGACCACGACAACACTAACCAGAAGCCTACCTTAAGGACAGCGAGTGAGCTAGTGTATTTGTCCAGTGGGGCGAGAACCAGTGTCGAAGATTAATCCAATTTTCTGTGGAGCAACTCTGGGCCAAGCTCGCCACAAAATACACCTTTCCCTGACAAATGTATTTTCTTCCGACTTCTGTTTCTTTTTAGTCGCATAGCAAAAAGGACTGATCAGTGTGTGCAGCGGAGGCATTCATCCACAGTGCTGTGGTCTGGTCACACATTTCCAGCAGCACAGAGAGACCAGTGTACAGTCTGTGTAGCTAGTTACACATGTTAAATGGAAGGCAGTTAACCTGAAGCCTGCTGCGAGTACTGATCATAGTTACAGATACAAATCAGAGCTGGTTCTGTTGTCAAAGTGCTGAAATTAAGACCATTTATAATTTCCCACCCCCCGTCCTCCTACAGAACACCACAGCCCCTATATATAGTAATGTTTGGCTCAGAAAGCTACAGGAAATGTCCCGTGAAGTGTGTTATATGGCACACACTTGAAGTGTTAGCAACAGCCTATTCATCTTTTTCACTGCGCCCGCCTCATTCATCATCAGATCTTTGTTTCTTTTCCTCCAAGGAAAAACACCAACAATATAAGGCAGCTTCCAGTTGTAGAAGTCAGACGATTTTTACGAGCTCAGAGCTCCAATAAGTGCTGACCCCACTCCAGAGGCAAGAGTACGGTTTTCTTGTGAGCAGTCATACTTTTTATGTCAGTAGCACCAAATTCTGTGTTGTGTTTTTTTTTTTTGGATAACAGCTGCCTCTCTTGCTTTCTTCAATTAAGATAACAGCTGTGCACTGAAATGCTGACTAGTATTTGATAGCATTGCCTTTAGACTTGGCTCAAACATTTTGCGTATCTTTCCACAAGATTCTCACAATAGTTTGTTGGAATTTTGTCTCATTCCTCCTGACAGAACTAGTGGAACTGAGTCAGGTTTGTAGGCCGCCTTGCTCTCACACGTCTTTTTAGCTCTGCCCACAAATTTTCTGTGGGATTGAGATCAGGGCTTTGTGATGGCCACTCCAAAACATTGACTTTGTTGTCCTTAAGCCACTTTGTAACTAATTTGGTGGTATGTTTAGGGTCAGTGTCCATTTGGAAGACCCATTTGCACCCATTGCTTTAACTTCTTTAAGATGCTACGCCAATATTTCCACAATGTCTCCTCATAATGCCATCTATTTTGTTAAGTGTACTAAAACACCCCCACAACATGGTGCTGCCACTCCTGTACTTCACAGTTGGGATGGTGTTCTCAGGCTTGCAAGCTTCCCTCTTTTTTATCCAAACGTAACGATGGTCATTATGGCCAAACAGTTGAATTTTAGTTTCACCAGACCACAGGGCATCCAAAAATTAAGATTTTTGTCCCTGTGTGTATTTGCAAAGTGTAATCTGCTTTTGGAGCAATGGCTTCTTTCTTGCTGAATTGCCTTTCAGTCCATGTTGGTACAGGACTTGCTTCACTGTGAATAACCTCCCAAGCACACGCTGTAATTTAGACATTGTGCTTTGGGCTAAATCAGCTCCATTGGTCCAAGCCTTGATTTAGAACAAAAATAGCAGTTGAAAATTAAGCTGTGTTTAGCCCATCTAATACAGATCATATTTAACCAGGAAACTGTTGCTGAGAATTGGGCTGTGCCTGATCAGAATAACATAAAAAATGTTCAATAATTGGGCTGTGAGGTCTACAGGATTTGACCCAAATTTATCCACAAAATTGTTTTTGGCATTTAGTGGTGGTAAGTAGACCTTTACACATTTTTAATAGCTATTTTTTAAGGTTGACATTTTGGCATAGTGGTTGTTAAATAATATCTGGAACAATTTGAAAACGGTGCTAGTGCTATGGTACTGTACACTTAAAAAACACTGTCTGAATACAAGTGGGGTTTGCAAATTTCTCTTTATGATATGTCTGCTTGTAGATGTTAATGTGTCAGGCTCCAGGTGTCCCCAGACACCCCTGGTCTCATCTCAAAAGCTCAGCAGGGTGTGGATCGGAGACTACTTTTGGGAGCACCAGGTGCTGTGATGGACAGGTGGTCTGTCTAGGATGTGCTCTGCCTTGCCCCCAAAGATGCTGGGATAAGCTCTGCCCCCATCCCATTTCTTTTTTTCAAAAACCTGACAAAGACAGCTTTTCGTCTTTCACTTTTCAACCAAATCCGGATATTTTTTGAAAGTTGGCAAAACTGTTGTTTCAGCATTTTTTCAACTACTTTGTGCTGAGAGGGAATGACACACTCTTTTACCAGCTTCAGCCAGCATCTTCACAAGGTCTTTTGTTTTGTTTTGTGGTTGATACGCACATCCATCCATCTTCTACCGCTTTTCCAGAGGTCCGGGTCATGGAGGCAGCAGTTCAAGCAGAGAAGCCCGGACTTCCCTCTCCCCAGCTACCTGCTCCAGCTCTTCAGAGAGCATACCAAGGCATTCCCAAACCATCTGGGAGACATAGTCTCTCCAGCGAGTCCTGGGTCTACCCTGGGGTCTCCTCCCAGTGAGACGTGCCCGAAACACCTCAAGTGAGAGGTGTCCAGGAGGCATCCTGATCAGATGCCCAAACCACCTCAACTGGCTCCTTTCAGTGTGGAGGAGCAGCGGTTCTACTCTGAGCCTCTCCCGGATGACTGAGTTCCTCACCCTATCTCTAAGGGTGAGTCCAGCAATCCTACGGAGAAAGCTCATTTCAGCCACTTGTATCCGCGATCTCGTTCTTCGGTCATTACCCAAAGCTCGTGACCATAGGTGGGGGTAGGAATGTAGATTGACTGGTAAATCGACATCCTTGCCTTAGAGCTCAGTTCCTTCTTCACCACAGCGGACCTGTACAACGTCCGCATCACTGCAGATGCTGCTCCGATCCGTCATTCTCTTGCTCCATTCTCCCCTCACTCATGAATAAGACCCCGAGATACTTAAACTCCTCCACTTGGGGCAGGAGCTTGTCCCCAACCCGGAGAGGGCAATCCACCATTTTTCCGGCTGAGGACCATGGACTCGGACTTGGAGGTGCTTATCTGAAGCAGCTGGGGATTCTCATCCCAGCTGCTTCACACTCAGCGGCAAACCGTCCCAGTAAGACCTGTAGGTCATTGCTGGATGAAGCCAACAGGACATCATCTGCAAACAACAGAGATGAGATCCTGTGGTCACCAAACATGACACCCTCCGTTCCCTGGCTGCGCCTAGAAATCCTGTCCATAAAAATTATGAACAGGATCGGTGACAAAGGGCAGCCCTGGCGGAGTCCAACTCTCACTGGGAATGAGTCCGACCGAGTGTTGGCAATACAAACCAAACTCTCACAACGGTCGTATAGAGACCAGATAGCTTGTAATAACAAGCCCAACACTCCGTACTCCAGAGGCACTCCCCACAAAAACCCGTGAGGGGCACGGTTGAATGCCTTCTCCAAGTCCACGAAACACATGTAAACTGGTTGGGCAAACTCCCACGAACCCTCAAGGATTCTCAAGAGGGTAAAGAGTTGGTCCAATGTGCCACGACCAGGACGAAAAGCAGATTGTTCCTCCTGAATCTGAGGTCCGACCAACGGCCGGACTCCCCTCTCCAGTACCTTGGCATAGACCTTCCCAGGGTAGCTGAGGATATGTACATTTCACACCAAAACACATTCATCTCTGGGACACAGAACCCATCTCCTTCCTGAGCGGTATGATGGCTGGACATTCCCATGGTGTTTATACTTGAATATAATGGTTTGAACTAGGGATACAAGTTATCAATTAATTCATTAATTGTTAATTGATTCACCTTATTGATCAATTAACGGTTAATTGATAAGCGACGCTTTTCCTGAGAATTTGAATTTCCCTTGGTACATTATGGTCTATAGCATAAAAAGCCAATTATTTGATATACTGAATAAAAAAATGCATGTCATATTCCTCAAGGATTTGATTTATTTATGTCATCTAATCTGTGGCATGTTAAACATTAACAACAAAATAAACTCAAAAAAATAAATATTAAGGCTACTGTAATGTAAAAGTGTGTGCACTGGCTGATATTAAACTTCAACATAAATTCTGAATAAAACATTTGTAGACTTAGTCCACATAAAATTAAAAACTACGTGAAACTGGACATTCTCTGTGAGAAGAACTGTGGATTTTGTATGCCACTCATTATCAATGTAGTGGCAAGTGACTGTAATGTAGCTTTCTGTAGTTAGTGCAGTCCAACAATCCGTTGTCAGCGCCACATTTTCAGTGGCTAGGTGTGTTTTCAGGTCAGCTTTTTTTCTTCTTATAGCGTGCTTCCAAGTGGGTAGTTATCGTTCATTTAGACGGAATATTATACCCTGGCTTCATAAAGTTTATCAGCTCCTGAAAGCCCTCTCCTTCAACATTACTTATTGGCATCATGTCTTTTTCAGTCATCTTGCAAATCCTCTGAGTAATGCTTTCCATCTTCCTCTCCTCACATACCTGCCTCCCCAAGACTGCAGTAACTGTCGGTTGTGATGAAACTGAATTAGTCACTCCTTGCAGCACGGCTGAATGTGAGTTCTTTAGGTGGTAACTTAGCGAAATGGTTGAGCTGTTGTATTTCAATGTAGTACCACATAAAGTGTACATTTAGCTTCGTTAGCGTTTACCAGTTTAAAATGATCCCACTCCGTTTCGACCGCTTCATTTTCTCGAGTGAAGTACGTCAGGTGTGGTAGAGATTAGGCTATAGCGCCCTCACCAGGACTGGCGACGCCACTACATTTAATGAAAATAAACTCTTGAAAAGAACGGCGCCACTTTCAGTTAATCGCTAACTAATTTAATTTAGTCGACTAAATTCTTATTGACAGTTAATCAGAAGTCAATTAATCATTAACATCCCTATGTTATGATCCGAGCGCTGATCTCGTCCGCGCTCAGGTCATACATCATCCTCTTCAGGCTTTGACAGCAGTGTTTCCCCTCTGGCTCCCCGGGCTCTTATTGTGACAGCACTCGGGGAAGCTTCCTGCTGTCAAAGCCGAACAGCTGTGCTGCATTCAGGGTTCATTAGCGTCCGGCATAAAAGGCGGACGCTGAATGCAGCCCGATGCAGCAGTCTCTGTTAAACTCCCGTCAAGATTCCTCTTGGTCTGACGCATCGGGCATCCCCCGGCTCAGACGTGGTCTTTTCATCGTCTACTATTGTATGTTACTCTGTTGTGATCCTGTTTTCGTCATAGTGTGTTTTAGCCCATCGAGGCTTGTTCCTTTCCATTACTTTGTGTTATCTTCTGTTCCTTTGTCCTTTAATAAAACATCATTGCAAACTCACTGGTGATTTGTGGCGTCTTATGGTGGCTCGCGAGGGCCACCGTGACACCCTAGTTTGAACAGATGAACGTGGCACCTTCAGGAATCTGGAAATTGTACCCAAGGATGAACCAGACTTGTGGAGGTCCACAATTCTCTTCCTGATATCTTGGCTAATTTCTTTTGATTTTCCCATGTCACACAAGGAACCAGTGTATTAGAGGTGTGCCTTAAAATACATCCACAGGTCTGCCTCCAATTAACTCAGGTGTTGTCAATTAACCTATCAGAAGCTTCCAAAGCCATGACATCTCATCTAGGATCCCCCACATTGCTTAAAGGCATAGTATTCTGAGTGTATGTAAACTTCTGACTTTGAAGAAAGTAATAAATTCTTTAAAAAGTTATTCAGCAAATATAAAAATTATTTAGCAAAAAGAAATAATTTTGGTAATCCTGGCTGACCTAAAACAGGAAAAGTTTAGTCTGATTTAATGTCAGACAGTGAGGTAAAAAGGTTATGTGTGTCTTTATACAGTGTATGTAAACTTCTGGGTCAACTGTATACAAAGGTGTGATCGGAACACACAAGATTATAGCTGAAATGCTGAGGGTGACTAACACTTGGAAAGATGTGGAAGGATGAATGAATAGACAGACTGCAGCAACACCACGGTATAAGCACATTTCATCTCAGCTAAACACTGATGTACTACCAATAGTAGTAGTGAGAATCGTTAGACACCATTAATAAATTAAATAAATGTGTTTTGAATTATTCCTGCCAGAAGACTCTACATCACATAGTGAAAGCAGCCAGCAAGATCATTGGTGCTCCTCTGCCCCCCCCCCCCCCCCCGGACATCTGCCGCATCCGCAGAGCCATCAACATTACAGGTGACACCTCCCACCTCTCAAACTCCCACTTCAGCCCTCTGCCCAACAGGGTTCCCCTGTTGGGGGAGGGGGGACAAGGTTTTCTGCTCTCTATCCCAGTCCCTCCAGGGCAGAAGGGAAGGAAGAGATCTGGTGCTGCTTCCTGTTTGCTGCCGATCCTTGCCACGAAGTGAGCCCGGGGACTGACGGGTGGCAGTCAGGGAGCTTGCTGGGGGAGAACCGTGACCTAAGTGTGATGCCGGCAGCCTAGGCCCAGCTGGAAACCTGGTGGCGTGTGGCTGAGGCAGATGTGGACACATCTCCTGTCTCTCCAGGGAGTTGCAGTGAAAAGTAAAAACACTGCACACTACTTGTTCATTAATTTATTCCCCTAAAAATAAACACATTAATGCCTAATAAGGCTGTGTTGAAAACGAAAATGTGGATAGAATAAAAATCTTCAGACTGACATACCCCCCCCCCCCCCGTGTGCCGCACATCCGCACTAGAACGCACACATGCTCCCTGTCCATTCATTCCCCTAAAAATATCCTCCATTTATGCCTAATCTATAGAGTCCATTGGTAAGTCTGCATTTAAAATGAGAGTGTGGATGGAATAAAAAACTATTCAGTGTGTGATTGTATTATAAATAAAATGACGGGCAACGATATTATTACTGTTACAACTCTCTCCATTAAAATTACAGAAAATCTCAGCGCATGTTGTTTCCTCATGAGCTCCAGAGCTGCATGATTTCAAAACACGCCCCTGAAATAACATTAAACAATGCACTTCTGATGACAGACTTCCTTTTGCCTGATCAAAAGTGGATTGTCATGATATACCCTATAATAGTGATGCATATTAGATTACACACTGCCACACCTCTTTGAAATGATCCTCTTCCTCCCAGTGCATAGTGGGTGCACTGTCGACTGGTAATTAGATGGCGTGATGCAAAGCGTAAAAAACAAACAGTGCACTGACAGAAGCCAACAAAACCACAGGCGTACAGCGGAAAGTCTGGTGGAAAGGTCCGCTGATGACTGTCAAAATAGGGCCCTAAGTGTTTATTATTAAGTGTTGCATGTATATGGCTGAATGTAGCTTGTGAAAGAGTTTTTTTGAAAGCTCAGTAAGGCTAGAGAAGTGGTAAATAAATACAGGTCCTTGGCTGTTCAAGTGTCTTTTTTTCAATTATGAGGGTCAGACACTCATTTGTTTTGCAAAAATGTTCGGCTCTTGAGTGAAGGTAAAGAAAAACTTCTGAATGGGAAAAAAAAACCCTCTTTAAAAAAAAACGCATTTCACCAATTGCTCTTAACCTGTTGGCTTGACAATTTAGTGGCTCCTCATTTTAGTTCACATCTTTTTAAAATGTTTAAAGATGTTTAGGAAACATGAAATACCCCAGTGTCTTCTCAGACATACAGTGCATCCGGAAAGTCTTCACAGCGTTTCACTTTTTCCACATTTTGTTATGTTACAGCCTTATTCTAAAATGGATTAAATTCATTTTTCCCTCAAAATTTTACATAATTCCAAATGACAAATTCCATAATGACAACGTGAAAAAAGTTTTTTTGAGATTTTTGCAAATTTGTTAAAAATAAAAAACTAAGAAATCACATGTACATAAGTATTCACAGCCTTTACCATGAAGCTCAAAATTGAGCTCAGGTGCATCCTGTTTCCACTGATCATCCTTGAGATGTTTCTGCAGCTTAATTGGAGTCCACCTGTGGTAAATTCAGTTGATTAGACATGATTGGGAAAGGCACACACCTGTCTATATAAGGTCCCACAGTTAACAGTGCAAGTCAGAGCACAAACCAAGCATGAAATCAAAGGAATTGTCTGTAGACCTCTGAAACAGGATTGTCTCGAGGCACAAATCTGGGGAACGGTACAGACAAATTTCTGGTGCTTTGAAGGTCCCAGTGTGCACAGTGGCCTCCATCATCCGTAAATGGAAGAAGTTTAGAACCACAAGGAGTCTTCCTAGAGCTGGCCGGCCATCTAAACTGAGTGATCGGGGGAGAAGGGCGTTAGTCAGGGAGGTGACCAAGAACCCGATGGACACTCTGTCAGAGCTCCAGCATTCCTCTGTGGGAAGAGGAGAACCTTCCAGAAGGACAATCCACCAATCAGGCCTGTATGGTAGAGTGGCCAGACAGAAGCCACTCCTTAGTGAAAGGCACATGGCAGCCCACCTGGAGTTTGTCAAAAGGCACCTCAAGGACTCTGAGACCATGAGAAACAAAATTCTCTGGTCTGATGAGACAAAGATTGAACTCTTTGGCGTGAATACCAGGCGTCATGTTTGGAGGAAATCAGGCACCGCTCATCACAACGTCAGTGGTGGTGGCAGCATCATGCTGTGAGGATGTTTTTCAGCGACAGTAACTGGGAGACTAGTCCAGATAGATCGAAAGATGACTGCAGCAATGTACAGAGACATCCTAGATAAAAACCTGCTCCAGAGCGCTCTTGACCTCAGACTGGGGTGACGGTTCATCTTTCAACAGGACAACGACCCTAAGCACACAGCCAAGATATCAAAGGAGTGGCTTCAGGACAACTCTGTCAGTGTCCTTGAGTGGCCCAGCTAGAGCCCAGACTAGAATCCAATTGAACATCTCTGGAGAGATGTGAAAATGGCTGTGCACCGACGCGTCCCATCCAACCTGATGGAGCTTGAGAGGTGCTGCAAAGAGGAAAGGGGCCAAACTGCCCAAAGACAGGTGTGCCAAGCTTGTTGTATCATATTTAAAAAGACTTGAGGCTGTAATTGCTGCCAAAGGTGCATCAGCAAAGTATTGCGCAAAGGCTGTGAATACTTATGTACATGTGATTTCTTAGTTCTTTATTTTTAATAAATTTGCAAAAATGTTAAAAAAAACTTTTTTAACATAGTCATTATGGGGTGTTGTGTGTAGAATTTTGAGGAAAAAATTAATTTCATCCCTTTTGGAATAAGGCTGTAACATAAAATGTGGAAAAATATATATCACGGACACACAGATCGCCCCAAAGGTGTCCCGAGTTGGCGGACGGAGCCACTGTTTACAGCAGGAGACGTTACAGCAGGAAGAGCTAGTGCTAGCTAGCACTCAACCGCCACCCGGTGCTAACGGAGAAACTCGACATACCGGGAACTGTAGCGAAAATGACGCGGGTGCCGGGCTGGAGTTTAGGCGGCGTGCAAGAAATATAAGACAGAATAATAAAGAGCGATGGCAAGAACCAAGCAGACCGCCCGTAAAATCTACTGGAGGAAAAAGCCCCCCAGGAAGCAGCTGGCCACCAAGGCTGCTCGGAAAAGCGCTCCGGCCACCGGCGGAGTGAAGAAGCCTCACCGTTACAGGCCCGGTACCATGGCTCTGAGAGAGATCCGTCGCTACCAGAAATCCACGGAGCTGCTCATCCGTAAGCTGCCCATCCAGCGCCTGGTGAGGGAGATCGCTCAGGACTTCAAGACCGACCTGCGCTTCCTGAGCTTCGCCGTCATGGCTCTGCAGGAGGCCAGCGAGGCCCACCTGGTGGGTCTCTTCTTCGCTAAGAGGGTCACCATCATGCACAAAGACTTCCAGCTGGCCCGCCGCATCCGCGGAGAGAGAGCTTAGACTTTCTGCTGCACATTCACCAACCACAATGCTCCGCACTGTGTGTCTATATTTATAGAAATATGTACATATGTTTACTAGCTGTTCTTGTTTTTTCTTGCCTTCTGATTGTTGCTCTGAGTATTGCTATCCCTGTGCTGTTGCAATCCTGGAATTTCCCCATTGTGGGACTAATAAAGGCTTATCTTATCTTATCTTATCTTAAAAGTGAAATGCTGTGAATCCTTTCTGGATGCACTGTACATATTTCCTTTTCTGTTTTTTTTTTCTCTTCATTATTATCTACTTTAACTGTATCATAATTAATTCTTCCTGTTGTAGAACCACGTTTTGTGATGTATGGACTTGAATTACTGTCTCCAAGTAGTAAGAGCTAAAGATAATCCATGCATCAATGCTGCTGTCTTTATAATGGGGGCCCCCTGAGATAGCAGCTGCAGTAGCTGTATAAAGACTGTGGCTCTCAAGGGTGGCTTTATTAACTTTTTTAAGATGCAGTGCAACACAAGTGATTATGCTAAACAGTGCGTTACCATGTCGGTTTACTATATCATGCAGAGCTGTAGTTTTTCCTGTAATATTGTTCCTAATGCGTTTCCTATGTTAATTTATTTTGGCCAGATATAACCCTCAGGGGACCACAGATATGTAGACAATGTTTCATCTGTAAAGAAAACAGGGTAATTGGTGTAGCAAACTGTCAATTCAGTACATTTCACAATGCTATGAAGTAGGGTTGGATGATATGGCCAAAAAAAATATATATATATATATTCCTAGTTGGCAGCGACCCCTCTGATTCTAGATGTGATTAACATTGTAGATAAGAGAAACGTAATTTCGTTCTACTGTACATGATTGGCTGTATGGATTGAATGACAATAAAGTTGGCTTTTTCTTTACATATACATTATATATTTTTCATGCCACATTCAATTTCGATTTGATTTGAACAGTATTTTAGTTTGAAGACACAGAATTATTTCAAGTAACGTTTTTTCCCCCAAACAATCTCCCTACTGAGGAGTGCAAACCTGGCTTTCACTAAACCAAACCTTTTTTTTTTTATAATAATAAAGGTTGGACCTAATGCCCTTTTACACAGCACGGAGATCGTTGAGAGACTGGTCCAGTTTTTAATCTTTGGGATAGTTTGGGAGATTGTGGTCAGATCTCTCAACGATCTCTCAGTGATCTCCACCCCTGTGGAGTACAACAAAGATGAACCCATGCATTTCTAATTAATAAAGTGGCAACTTAACTTGTAGAAAATTAACTTTTATGCCGGATGAAGGGGTTAGAGCTGGAAACTACCATATTTACTCTTAAGCTGGGTTCTTCACACTATAGCGCTTGGATTGGCTTTGATAGACATTTTGAAAAATCAGAGAAATCAGTCCAAACGTCTGTGAAGTTATGTTTGTGAGTGTTTTTTTTTAATCCAGCGCACACCAACTTTTATGAACTTTAAAGGAGCTTTTTAATTCCACAGCCTTGCTTAGCCATGGATGAGAACTGTTCACTACATTTCAGAGATGATGCCAGTCTTTCTCTTTGTCCAGGAGTTTGAGAGTTGTAAAATTTTCTTCAGTTATATTATTGTTTATCCGAGCTTCTCTTTTAAACCAAGAAAGAACGAGCACTTCATCTTGGCCTGAGTTCTGTTAATCTGCTCTGGTGAATGCAACATTGTAGATTTAATTCAAAACAACTGTGAGGATATTTTTTTATTTTGAATCATTCTTTTAAAAGAATGACAGTGAAGGAGGTTAAAATTGTAAAAACTGTCATCATTAGATAATGAATATTGGGTTTGTGTGCACATACCTTTCTTCTCCTGGGTCGTGGAGAAGAGCAGCTGTTTTCTCAGTAGGGCAAACTGGTTCAGCAACCTTTTTTCCCCTGTTCATTCATTCATTCATTCATTCATTCATTCATTCCTCTAAAAAATAATACAATAATGCTTAATCTATAGACTCCAACAGTAAGTCTGCAATTAAAACGATTATGTGGATGGAATTAAAAAAAAAACTATTTAGTGTATTATCATATAAATAAAATGACGGATGATTATATTTACTATAACATAAAATCCCGTTAAATCTCATTTACTTTTTGACACCACACCAGCACTGTTTGATTCCCCACAGTGGAAGCCGAACCAATAAATCCTGGAGAATGATTACGTATGGAGCAGAAAATTAAGAACAGTAAATTTCTAAATGAGGAGATTTTTTTTTTCTTTTGGGCTGTCACATTTTTTTTTTTTGGGGGGGGGGGGGTCATATATAAATTTTTTCTTTTTTTAAGTTTCCCCTTCTCTCGACTTTTGGCATTCCAGCACCATGGACAGTGACACTTCTTTGGCATTTCTCTTGTGTTTGAAGAGAGTTTTGGTCTAAAAACATCTGCTTCCACCAGCATTTCAGTCAACGTTTGCCAATGGAGCTTAACTTAGGTCAACTTAAGCGAGTTCTGCATAACTTAGCCCAGCACTCAGGAACTTTTACAAACTGAACACAACTTTCACCAACGTGTATTTCCAAACGTCGGCAAATGTTCAGCATGCTGAGTATTTTCAAAGAACACAACTTTCACCAGCGTTTGCCAACAAAACACAAACTGTCATTAACTTTTACCAACTTTTGCTAGCAGAGCCAGATGTTTGCAAAACGTCAGTCAAAGTTGGTCTAAATGTTGTAGTGTGAATCCACCTTTAGGAATGGGAAAGCAATATTTATTTTTTGACATTGTCAAAAAAAAAAGAATTTTGATTTAAAATTAGTTGATTGTCCACCAGATCAGCAGTGGAGGATGGATGGATGGATGGACAGACGTTTTTCTTTGAATTTACAAGCATGTGCGGCTGGGAAAGACTGTCTCAGAATCTGTTAGCATCAGCACCGGATCACCCCAGGGCTGTGTACTTTCCCCCCTACTCTTCTCCCTTTACACCAACTCTTGCACCTCCAGCCACCAGTCTGTCAAGCTGATTAAGTTTGCGGATGACACCACCCTCATCGGGCTCATCTCCAACGGCAACGAGTCCGTCTACAGGAGAGAGGTGGCCCAGCTGGCATCCTGGTGCAGCCACAACAACCTGCAGCTGAACGCTCTGAAGACAGTGGAGATGATCGTGGACTTAAGGAAAGTCACAACCCCTCTGCCCCCCCCTCACCGGCTCTCCCATCACCACTGCAGATTCCTTCCGCTTCCTGGGCACCACCATCACCCGGGACCTCAAGTGGGAGCCGACCATCAGCTCCCTCATCAAAAAGGCCCAGCAGAGGATGTTCTTCCTGCGGCAGCTGAGGAAGCTCAAGCTACCCACCAAGATGTTGGTGCAGTTCTACACAGCCATCATTGAGTCCATCCTCACCACCTCCATAATCGTGTGGTACGCAGGAGCCACTGCCAGGGACAGACTAAGGCTGCAGCGCGTCGTGCGCGCTGCTGAGAAGGTGATCGGCTGCAAGCTCCCATCCCTCCAGGACCTGTACATCTCCAGGACCCGGAGGCGTGCAGGCCGTCTCATAGCCGATCCTTCACACCCTGGTCACGTTCTGTTTGCCCCCCTCCCCTCAGGTAGAAGACTTTGGTCCATTCAGACTAAAACCTCCCGTCATATGAACAGCTTCTTCCCCTCTGCCATCAGACTGCTGAACACTAAGTGACTTTTGACTCTCGTGCACTATGTACAGCAGCTCAACCAGACTCATGTCAATCATCACTGTTTTCTTTTTGCACTACCGACTGCACTATGTGGTACTGCACAATATCTGCTGCTCGCTAATATATTTAAAAATTGCTTTGACTAATATTACCCATTCATATTCTACATTTTATTGCATGTATAGTTTTTTATTTCTGTCTTTTATTTTTATCATGTTTAATGTTGCAGCATTGCACCGAGACAAATTCCTAGTTTGTGTACTACATGAACAGTGGCAATAAATCTGATTCTGATTCTGATAACTATAACTGTAGCTTGGATATTTTTCTTTAACTTCTCTAAAGTGTTACCATTATACACAGTCAAAATTTTAGTTGAGAATGAAAAATAACAACGAAGCTTTAAACAAACGAACAAAATAATCACTTTTATTGAAACTCATTTTCAAACTGCCTGGTGTCTTTAAATGGATAAATAAATGCGCTAAGTGGTGTCATTGAACTGAAAAGCATAAGCACATTTGCAGCATAATGTTCAGATGTTCGGCAGCAGTGGTTACAGACTGTGTCGTCATTTGTGGGGACATCAGCATACCTGTAGGACTGATAGCTGTTTTTAGTAGGACTACGTTTTCCTTTTGCTTCTTTCTTTTTTTTTTTTGCTCTTTGGTGCTACAAGGTTCACAGTTCAGCCCTGGTGTGCGGTGTCTCAGGTTTCCTCCCAAAGTGCTGTAAGTGTTCTGTAGGTGGGACTGGGAGGCTGTGTGTCCGTCTCACCGTCTCCCTGTTGACCCTGTGATGGACTGGTGTTCTGTCAAGGGTGCACCACCTCTCTCCAAAAGAGAGTTTTAATAGGCTCCAGGTCAATAGTCTGTCTGTCACAGGAAGCACAGAACTAGGCAACAACAACGCTTCACAGCATCATCAACCATACACACGTACATGTGTGGTTTTGTCTCATAGAGGGGGACTTGTTGAAAAGAGCAGCCATTTTGTGGTGGACAAGTCACCCCGCTGTGCCTTTTGGCTGCTCGGGGCACAGAGACACATACTGGGAGATGTGACAGATGGGAGTCTCAGCTGCCGTTGATGGCCGGTCTTGTGTTCCCCGAGACATACAGTACACATCCTGACGTCTTTGTTGCAAAAATTACACCTATACAGAATATACAAAGATTAAAAGAAGTGTGTCTGTGTCTGTTTTGGTGAGGTAATAGTGTGCTGCTGGCGTGACACAAAACCCCCACTCCCACATTGTGAGAGTCCCATTGTTAATTTAGGCCGGGATGTTCACACAGTTCTACTTCTTTCACTCATGTAATGACAAACTGGGGGCGGGCTGGAGGCATTCTAACGTAACTGTTGGATTTAAAGCTGCCGACTCGAGTTCATCCCTAATTTATCATAGAAATATAGTCTTTTTGACACAGGCTGACAGACTGTGCACGAGCACCATATTTTAAATTAACAAAACATCGTAGATAAGTTTAAGCTTTTATTTAATCCCCAGCATACTCTCGCTTGCTCTTAATCTTGTAGGTGAAGCAGTTTTCCTTGATGGCCTTGGTGTAAAAACTTTAATTAATTCTACAAACTTGGTGCTGTGATTCAGAAATGCAGTTTTTCAGGGCAGATTGCCAAGGGGGGGGAGGGGTTCATCCTCTGCTTTGCATTAACAAATATTCAAAAAGTTGGATGGTTTAAGGTACAGCTCACCAAACCGGCAGTTATAATTTCTTCATCTGCTGCATTTTACGTGTAAGGTTTATGCTGTTTATTTTATGCTTCTGAAAGTTAATGCTGGTCTTGAACATTAAACTTTATTACAGTGCTCTCAGATGTATGACAAGATCTACATTTTGCAGTTACAATGTACAGTAGAATTGTGCACGCATCTCTACATCCTTTGCACACAAACTGTGCAGATATGGACACATTTATGTCATTAACACCATGGAGGTAAAGTATCTGTTTTCTTGTTTTAAGCTTCAGCTGTAAAAGAAAAATTACAGTTCCATTAGAGGCAATTAGAGGAATTTCTGCAGTGATTCATGCTGTCTTTTCAAATAAAGAACACAATGTCAACATGCTTCACGGCTTATACAGCAAAGTGCATATGTAAAAGGGCTGTTACTGTGCTGCAGAGACAGCAAGAAAAAAATTAATATGGTGAGAACAGCACAAGGAGCACAGCTGCTGGAATGAAAGAAACAGAGAATTAAAGCTGACTGCAAAGTAAAAAGGAAGAAAAATAAGGTATTGCAGCTCATTGAAGTCCAATAGAAGTATTTTCTCCTGCAAGTTAAAGTTTAAATCTATATATTGAAAACAGTGTGTTCTTTAGATGCTTACAGGTTGAAGACTTCTGCTGCTTCTAGTGTTTCTGAGCTGCTGGAGCAGATTTCACTTCAGCCGTGGATACCAAAAGTCAGATATTGCTAAAATTATTTGCTAAAATTTGAAAGTTGGTAATATATACATGTGAAGGTTTAGTCAAGTTTAGCACTGTTGTCGGCGTGGTGCACGCCACAACTGTACTGTATCCTAATTCAGACAAAATTACAAGAGAAAGCACAACAACGCTAAGACCTTTATGTTATGTGGTTTGCCATGTTTTTAGTTATTTGATTTTATTGATGTCAGACTGTATATAAATATGGATGCCATGCCACATACAGATACAATCATTGTAGAAAAGTGAAGCTGTAAATCATGGATTTATGGTGCTGCTTACTTACACTGTGTAATCTGATAAACATTTTGCCAAATAAGACTTTTCTATGGATAGTTGTGACTGTTAAACCCCCCTGTACACAGCGATGGAGATTGTTGAGAGACAAAAAGGCCAGATCTCTCAATGATCTTTCAGTGATCTTCCAGTGATCTCATGCCCTCAAAGTTTTGACTCAGTCCAAAACAATCAACGATCACCAAAGGGAACCAATCTCTCAAGGATCTCTCAAGAAGCAATTAAGGGTCTCATCGATATCCCAGTGATCTCTCGGTGACCTCTCAGTGAACTCTATTGGTCTTTCTAATTCTTTGTGGCGGGGCCTTGCATGGCAGCGGCCTCTTCGATTCTAGATGTGATTAACATTGTAAATAGGAGAAACATAATTTAGCTCTACTGTACATGCTTGGCTGTATGGACTGAATGACAATAAAGTTGGCTCTCTTTCTAAATAAATTTTAGAGAATTTCTTCAAGTCAGAAGTTTACATACACTAATATTACTATGCCTTCCAACAATTTGGGAAAGCCCAAATTATGATGTTATGGCTTTGGAAACGTCTGATAGGTTAATTGACAACATTTGAGTTAATTGGAGGCACACCTGTGGATGTAATTTAAGGCACACCTCCAACACACTGCTTCCTTTTGTGACATCATGGGAAAATCTATCTATAAATGCAATTGAATGCAAATGCAACTGAATCTCTGTCTGTGGGTGGCGGTGTCTGTGTGTGTGTCTGTTCCTCACATAGCTCTTAAGCTGTTCCTCAGACTGACCTCAGATTTTATAAGTCCTTTGCTGAGATTACGAGGGTGTGCGTCCCCGAGTATGGAGTTGTTCAGTCAAAATATGTCATTTTTATCAATAAAAGTTTAGTAATTGCTCTCTCCTCATGCCCAGGCTTCTAGAAGTGTGGGCGGGGTTTCGGATTGACTCCGTACCGATTGGATAATACGTAACATCACAACCAGTCACCACAGCGCTCGGTGAACAAAACAAGGAAGTGAAAAGCAACAAATTTGACTAGATGCTTAAAAAACTATACCATAATGTTGCCGTGATTGCATAGGTCTAAACGATAAGTTGACATATGTGGAGAACACGAGGCGCATGAGTACACTGGGAGGAGTGCCAGCAGGGACTCGGCCGGACCGGTGTTCAGACCACGGTCCTTCACGGGGAGGCAAGCCCAGCCTGCCAGGTCGGTGGTAGACTGGTGTCCCGGCTGCTGCTTTGTGTGCTACTGCTGTGCTTTGCAGGACCGTGAGTCCCCGATAGCGCTCCTCCCGGAGTGCTCACACAAGTATCTAAAAATTAAAACTTAATAATAATACCGCCATGATTGTGGAGCGGAATGGCCAGATCAATTGTCTATCGTATGTGGGCACATATGCATGCTTTGACTAAAAGACAACCGTCATCAAACAGGACACAAAAATGCCAAGATAACGAAAGAAATAATTTTTAGTTAAATAAATGGGCAACACTGATGCAACGGTTGCAGTCAATCAGATCCTTCTGCTGTGTAAAATGTTGGGTGTTTAGTACTTAATTCAATTGATTACAGTTTTAAAAACTTTTTAACAACCAAATGTTGCTATAATATAAAAGGATGCTTGAGAATGGGTCTCAAATATTTGTAAACGTGTCCTGTTATAGTACTGCATGAGTTTATTGATGATACACAGAAAAAAATCAATATTACACTGAACTCCATCACTGAATGGTGATATAAAGTAAAATAATTATAATAATGCATCAGCTTTATATAGCACTTTACAAATAGATACATTATTCATTCACTCCAGACAGACAATGGTTGTGGCAAGCTACTACTGTAGCCACAGCTGCCCTGGGGCAGGCTGACGGAAATGTGGCTGCCAATCCGTGCCAACGGCCACCACCGTACATTTATACACAGTGTTATGGACACTGGAGGCAAGGTGGGTAAAGTGTCTTGCTCAGGGACACAATGGCAGGATATCTGGGGAGAGCGGGATTCGAACTGCCAACCATCCGATTATTGGACGACCTGCTCTACCTCCTAAACCACTGCCGCCTGATAATGAAGCAAGATACAACACTATTATGAATATAAGTCGTAAAAGATCACACAAATAAGTGATCTGACAAACAAATAACAGTTCCTAGAGAGTCGCTAATGCTGGGTGTTCCATTCATTTTCAATAATTAGGTATTCTGTAATTAATATTCACACAGTCAAGTAAATCTTAGTGCCATTTAGTCCCTTTCATATTTGTCAAAGTCTAACGTTTGATTACCTACATATAGGCTACACCTCTTTGTATTCCACTTTCAAACACAGTCTACATTTGGGCCTGTAAAGCCTGATTGGGATACCTGTTTCAGACAGGAATACTTGCGTTCTACGGGCAATGTACTAGTCAAAAGTAGGGCTGAAATGATTAGTCGACGTTATCGATAATGTCAACAATAAAAATTTGTCAACAGATCGTTTAATTATAAAGGTTATATGCATGCCGCGGTTCAGCTGTAACCTGCAGGAGCAAGCGTCATTTAACTGGAACTGCTGAGGGCAGTAACGCCTCTGTTGTCCGGCATGCGTGAACAATTTCCAGTAAAGAAGAAGAGGAGCACAGCATGTGCGTGTGTTGTGTGTTTTGTTTTCGTGGTTGTTACAGAGTTTAAGCGCGAAGCAGCTGTATGTGTCTCTCCAACGCAGAGAAAGGAGAATAAAGACTCACTGTTGTGAAGGTATTAACGTGTGCTCTGTGTCTGGCTGCAGAACCTACCTAGAGCAAAGCCTGTTACCAGCTAACGAACCAGGCTAAAATACGGACATTTTAGCTTTAATTCACAGGGAGTTCCGCTAGCCACATTACCGTCTGCAAGGGTAAGTTTAAGCGAGTAAAGAAAGTTAGCGCCGCTTATTTTCAATGGTCAACTGTTTCAAGCTTTAGAAAAAGGACAGTACTGTTAGTATGTGCTATTAATGTTAGTTTACCTGTTTGACAGTAAGCTCTCTGGTTGCTGAGGGTTGAGCTGTCATGGCTAACGTGTTGGATGCAGTGACTGAATTGCAGGAGTCACTATCGCTTTTTCATCTTTGTTAACCCTCTGAGCGTGTATGTTGCTAAACTGCGACATACCCCCTAGTGGTCTTTTGCTTTTGTTCTGGGGTTGATACGCACATTTCACACCAAAACACGTTCATCTCTGGGACGCAGAACTCCTCTCCTTCCTGAGCGGTATTCTGGTTGGACATTCAGTCAGAGCGGCCTCAGCTGAGCTGCACGCCTAGTAGTCAGGTCTTCACGGTCCAGCATATAGGCGGCAAGCTTGCCAGTGTTGGCCGCCCCAGTGTCTCCCATGTTGCTGTTAAACACATTCCCATGGCGTTTATACTTGCCTGTCATTGAACAGATGAACGTGGCACCTTCAGCCATCTGTAACTTGTACCCAAAGAGGAATCAGACTTGTGGAGGTCCACAATTCTCTTCCTGATATCCTGGCTGATTTCTTTTGACTAGGGCTGCAACTAAAGTTTATTTTAGTTGTCGACTAATCTAACGACTATTTTTTTCAACTAGTCGACTAGTCACATTTATTTTTCTCATGTCCACCATCTCTGTTTCTTGTTGGGGCTGCATATTTTACCTCAGCCGCTGTTTAATACCTCTTAACGTTCCATCTCTTGTGGGTGGGAGGCATTTAAATGTATTTTTGTCTCAGCTGGGCACAGTGTAACTAATATTCAGAATGAGGGCTAATGTTAACCCCTTGAGTTTGCTGTGAATTTTCACGATAACAATATGCTTCACGATATCAAGGAATACAGTTTTTTCTTTTAAATTTATAAAAGGCAGCTTCACAGGCCAGTGTTAATTATGTTCAGCATATTCAGTAAAAACAAAACAACTCTTATTTCTCCAGCTTATAAAGAACAGTTTAGAATGCATTTAAAACTTTTTTAAATTCTGTATCAAATATTACCAGAAAATATTATAAATTGCCACATCCTAAGCGTACTGAGGGGTGGACTGGGGCAGAAATTCAGGCTGGGAATTTGACTTCATCCAAGGCCACCCTGTTGTTGGAAACCAGAAACCACCACAGTTTTAGTAGGCCAACATTTTAAAATAACAGGTATCAAACTAGTTATGAATGTAATTATAACCTTCAGGTGGGACGAAAATTATAAATTTGGATTGTAATAGTCAACTGATCTATTGATTATTAAAACAACTGATTGACTAATCTTAACTTAAATCTGGTGCTGCTTCTGATTTCTTCACCTTTTCAGAGTAAAAACACAAGGTAAGAGGCTTTAGTTAAAAAGTTACAATTCTGTATGAAAAAGGTCACAAATTTGTCACCAAAAACGTTCAGATTTTTTAAAAAAATGTGCCTTCATGAAAAGATAGCTCAAGTAGGTTCATTTTGTCTTCATTTAATTATTTACCTTTTGTTCTTATTAAAGACAAAAATAGAAATGAGATGTTTTTACCTTCTTTACATGTTTCGACTGTTCGCTGCAGCCTTCGTCAGAAGTGTCAGGTGATTGCTGCCAGGTGTCATTTTATCAGCTGACTTTCGTAGGCGGGGCCAGCCCAGCAGACCTGTCAGATCCACCGAGCCGGCCCCGCTTTCCGCCGTCCGATGGATCTCTGGAGAATGTGGTCCCAGGTGTGGGAAGCATGAAGGCCCCCTCATCCGGGTTCATGGTATCGTTTCCCCGCTTCCTGATTTCTATGGCCTCCTTGATCCAGCGTTTGTGTCTGTTGCTCTCCGATCCAATAATTTGTGTGTTGTCCCAGTCCATGATGTGACTATTTCTTTTGCAGTGATCTGATATTGCTGACTTTAATGTTTCTTGTTCTGCCTTTTCTTTTTGTGATCTTGTGAGTCGTCCTTGTGTTTCCTTCTCACATTCCTTCTGGTGTTCTTTTTTCCTTGTGGTGAATGATCTTCCGGTTTCTCCATTGTAGGTTTTGTTGCATGATCTGCATGATATTTCATATATTACATTGCATTTTTTGTCTTGTTCTATTTTGTCCTTGGGGTGTACTAATAACTGTCTTAATTTTTTGTGTGGTTTTACTGCTGTGTTTATTTTGTATTTTTTCATGATCCTTTGAATTGGTTCTGTTATCCCTCGGATGTACGGTATAGTTATGGTGTCCTTGATTTTGATTTTGGCTTTTGTTCTGTGTCTTGTTTCCTGTTTGTTTTCTTTGTTTTTGACTTGCTGTTTCCCTTTGTTTATGGCCCATACTGGATATTGGCAGCGTATGAGTGCATGTTTTTTGTGGTTTTCCTCCTCCTGTCTGTCTTCTTGGTCTGTGATGATGGTGGCCCGTTCATATAACATCCTGACAACTGATAGTTTGTGTGCTGTGGGGTGTTCTGATGTCCATAGTAGGTATTGATCCGTGTGGGTTGGTTTCCTGTAGACTGTGATTTTTATACTGCCGTCATTGGTGTGGTGGATTTTCATGTTCAGAAAGGCTATGGTGCCATTTTCTTCCTCTTCGTGTGTGAATTTTATATTCCCAGTGCTGTCCGTGTTATTCAGATGGTCACAGTTCTTGCGTGTGTCCTTTCCTTATTTTCTCCAGAATGTCGTCCACGTAACTCTTCCAGAGGGTGGGTTTACATTGTGTAGGTGCTGTGTTGATGGCTTTGTTTTCCAGATCCTCCATGAAAAAGCTGCTCATGATGGCTGATAGTGGGTCTCCCATTGCAAATCCTTCTTTGTGTCTGTAGATTTTTTTCTCTGTATTGAAAATAGGTGGATTTTGCAACAAATTGTAATAGTTCAGATATGTTGTGAACTGTGAGATTGGTGCGTCTTTTAAGGGTTCTGTCGTTTCTGAGGCGTTCTTGCACTATGTGGTGTGACATCAACAGGGGTCTTTGTGAATAATGAAATGACATCATGTGAAATGAGGATCTCATCTGATTCTATTTTCATATTTTTGAGTTCTTGTGCCAGATCTTTTGAGTTTTTGCAGTGGTATTCTGATAGTCCAAGGAGGGGTTTGATGATTTCAGCCAGGGCTTTTGATAATTTTATGTAACTGATCCAATACTGTCTATTATTGGCTGCAGTGGGATATCCTTCTTATGTATTTTTGGGGTTCCATAGATCCGGGGGGGGGGGGGTGATGCTGGCTGTGGGTATCAGGTGATCGTGTGCGTCCTTTGTGATTTTTTGGCTTTCTAATAGGGCAGGGGTGTCAAACTCATTCCATGGAGGGCCAAGACCCTGCAGGTTTTACTCCCACCCAGTGTCTTCAGCAGGTGTTTTCACTGATCAGCAATCAGTGGGAAGAAATTTAGTGAAACCACCTGTTGAAGACACTGGGTGGAGGTAAAACCTGCAGGGTCTTGGCCCTCCATGGAATGAGTTTGACACCTGTGTAATAGGGGTTTAAGAAGGGATGAGGGGGCCTTCATGCTTTCCCACACCTGGGACCACATTCTCCAGAGACCATCGGACGGCGGAAAGCGGGGGCCGGCTCGGTGGATCTGACAGGTCTGCTGGGCTGGCCCCGCCTACGAAAGTCAGCTGATAAAATGACACCTGGCAGCAATCAGCTGACACTTCTGACGAAGGCTGCAGTGAACAGTCGAAACATGTAAAGAAGGAAAAAACTTCTCCTTTCTATCTTTGTCTTTAATAAGAACAGAAGGTAAATTTATGAAAAAATGTTTAATGAGAAAAAACAAATTTAGGAGAGAACAGTAAGCAGATGAGAGTAAAGTTAGTAGTGCAGACTACATATAGCCTGTAGTTTTGAAAATTCTGCAGATTTTTCTTAAAACATTTGAATAGTCCTGAAAACATTGCCTTATGAACGTAAGCGCAATTTAGCTATGGTTAATGCAACCTATTTATTACATTAAAAAACGTAAACCCTAAACAGATTACTTCTGTCTTTAGCTCATTTCTGTGCTCTGGGGCATGAGGGGGTTTTGCTGCTTTTAAACGTAAAGCCAACTTTATTGTCATTCAGTCCATACAGCCAAGCATGTACAGTAGAACGAAATTACGTTTCTCTTATCTACAATGTTAATCACATCTAGAATCAGAGGGGTTGCTGCCATGCAAGGCACCGCCACAAATTTCCCTCCTCCGTTCCATTATTGCTGAGCACCAAGCTGGACGGCAGGAAGTTCCACTTTTATATGGTCTTTGGCATGACCCGGCCAGGATTCAAACCCCAGCCCCCGGGAGTGGGGCGGATGCTGTACCAAGTAGGCTTACCACTCCGGTGTTATTTCACCGGGTCAGGAAGAGGGTCTAAATAAAACAGGGAGAGAGTGGGCTTATTTAAAACTATTATCATTTCATCATTTTTGTCATGTTCAATATATGCTGGCCTACCTGTCGTTTCCCAAGACACTTCTGCTGGTAAGACCTCCCGTCTCTCTCTCTTTCTCTCAGTTTACCTGCGTTAGAAACCTCCATTGCACACAGGTCCTGGGGCTGTTAACAGATTTTTTTTTTTCTTTCGGTTGGTTGAATAAATCACACTGGAGAATTCAATTCAATTCAGCTTTATTTATAATGCGCCACATCACAACAAAAGCCGTCTCGTGGCGCCACAGTGCAGATAAAAAAATCACACAGTCATAGAAAGACCCAGCAATCAGACGATCCCCTATGAGCAAGCACTAGGCGACAGTGGAGAGGGAAAAACTCCCATTTGGAAGGAAGAAACCTCTAGCAGAACCAGGCTCAGGGAGGGGCAGTCGTCTGCTGCGACTGGCTGGGGATGAGGGGATAGGGAGGATGGAAAGGACAGACATAAAGAACATAGCAGTAAGATGCCAAGTACAATGTTGGAGGTCAACCAGCAGTATGGATCAGATAACAATAGAATAGAAAAGAGAAGCCACAATGGAACGAAAATAAACCTCTGGACACTTCGGACATCAGCAACACCGCTTCAGGGCAAAGTAAAGCTTTTCCCTGAAGCACATTGTTGACATGCAGAAAAAAATGCGGGCAGATTATCCACATCGCTGCACTGTTTTTTTTTTTTTAAAAAGATGGCAGCAGTCTGAAACGCCCTTAAAACTAATTACTTCCTCACAACCAGACAAAGACGTTCCAAGCACGGAGCGCGTGCTTCCCGCGCCTTTTATGGTAACATGTAACTTCTGTTGGCAGCGTAATGGACCCCAAATATCACGATATTAATTTTTACACCGATATCAAAATTTATACCGGTATTATAAGATAAGATAAGCCTTTATTAGTCCCACAACGGGGAAATTCCAGGATTGCAACAGCACAGGGATAGCAACACTCAGAGCAACAATCAGAAGGCAAGAAAAAAAAAAACAAGCAAGCAAGAGCAGCTAATATACATATGTACATATTACTATAAAATATATATATACACACACACAGACACACAGTGCAGAGCATTGTAGCTGGATGGAAT
Organism: Pholidichthys leucotaenia; assembly: GCA_020510985.1. Classification (NCBI taxonomy): domain Eukaryota; kingdom Metazoa; phylum Chordata; class Actinopteri; order Cichliformes; family Pholidichthyidae; genus Pholidichthys; species Pholidichthys leucotaenia. The sequence goes on from CM035843.1 coordinate 27,389,474, forward strand.
AAATATATGAATATATAAACACACAGTGCGGATCATTGTAGCTAGATGGAATAAATATATAGATATATAAACATAAACACACCCAGTGCGGAGCATTGTAGCTAGATGGAATAAATATGTAAATATATAAACACACACAGTGCAGAGCATTGTTGCTGGATGGGATGAAACAGCACAACCGTCTACTTAGTTATCCTACATGGTATGATTATGTGCCCATATACTGTATATTCTCACTCTCCATAGCGACCGGTATTTTCCTAGTTGTATGCCGGAGGGGAACATTGTGTAAGACTATTGCATCTTTTGCATTCAAAAAACTATTAGGTTGTTACGTCTTTTTGCTATCTCTGTGAGCAGCCCTGCTCAGGTTGTACAGTCTGACAGCCGTTGGTAGGAAGGACCTGCGAAACCTCTCGGTTGTGCACCTGGGATGATGTAGTCTGCTGCTAAATGAGCTCCTCAATGCATTCAGTATGTCCTGCATAGGGTGGAACTCGGACTCCAGCAGAGATGACAGTTTAGCCACCGTCCTTCTCTCTCCTATCTCCTCCACCGGATCAAGGTGCTGCCCCAGGACAGAGCTAGCTTTCTTGATCAGTTTGTTCAGTCTCTTCCTATCGGCTGCAGTAATGCCACTGCCCCAGCAGACCACTCCAAAAGTGATGGCTGATGCCACCACCGTGTCATAGAATGTCTTCAGCAGCGCCCCTTGTACACCAAAAGACCTGAGTCTCCTCAGCAGGAACAGCCTGCGCTGTCCCTTCTTGTAGAGTGCGTCAGTATTGTGTGACCAGTCTAGTTTATTGTTCAGATGAACACCCAGGTACTTATAGGATGTCATCATGAACAATACAATATGGCACACCCCTACCCACGGCGGCGGGCAGGCACACGGGACCCGTCATTCCCCAGGCGGGAAAGGAAAAATAAAGGGAGGCAAGGGGGATGCTTTCTGTGGCAGACATGTATTTTTTGGGAAGACATGCATTTCTTGGCACAACACTGGCCTTGCAGCATCCAATAGTGGTGGACGGGAGTATGGGTGGAGCTAATTAGAATATTCATAGTTGAGCACATACTTAAGTAGGTGGAAGATGTGAAAGCTCTTTCCAAGCAATTCTAAGGCAATGAAAGCTTTTTGTGTATAAAAAGCCACAATATACTATTATGGGCAATACACTTGTTTTTGAGGTGGTTTTCGAGCTGCTGGAGTGCGTTTTTTAAAACTTGGGCACAAATGGGTCTTCCAAATGGACAATGACCCTAAGCATACCACCAAATTGGTTACAAAGTGGCTTAAGGACAACAAGGTCAATGTTTTAGAGTGGCCATCACAAAATCTGATCTCAGTCCCACAGAAAATTTGTGGGCAGAGCTGACAAGACGTGTGAGAGCAAGGCGGCCTGCAAACCTGACTCAGTTCCACCAGTTCTGTCAGGAGGAATGAGACAAAATTCCAACAAACTATTGTGAGAATCTTGTGGAAGGACACGCAAAACGTTTGAGCCAAGTCATACAGTCTAAAGGCAATGCTACCAAATACTAAGGAATGTACTGTATGTAAACTTCTGACTTTGAAGAAAGTCATAAAAAATTATCTAAAAAATAATTTAGCAAATAGAAATAATTTTGGTAATCCTAACTGATCTAAAACAGGAAAGGTTTAGTCTGATTTAATGTCTGACAGTGGGGAAAAAGTTAATGTGTTTTTTTTACAGTGTAGTAAACTTCTGGTTTCAACTGTATATATATCGCCCAAGAAACTCAATGATCCCTCAATGATCTCTCAAGGGTCATTCAAAGATAGATAGATCGCCATGAAAATTACACAATGATCTCCTAAACATTTACACAGAAACACCTTTTTTGAGGCTTTAGGAGATTTTTGATCTCTCAGTGATCACCCACAGATCTCCATCTGTGTAAAGGGGCGCTAAGCAGATCCATTCCATTAAGGTCCTGCCCATACAACCGCACATTACAGTCTATGTGGCAACCACAGGCAGCTCCCTCAATTGCGACCACAAGCCTTTTTTATAGCATCACATTACTAATAAAATCAAACCAATAAAAAAGAACAAACACTCGAACATGCATCAGCATAATAAGAGCTATTTATGAGGACAGAAACCATCTTTTGGAGAAATGTATTCCAGGGATATTTTTAGCTTTCATTTTGGCAGAATGATGCTCACAATAATGGATAGAGTTGGAGCTTATCATCTTAATCCAGCCACCCACTGGAGGGTGTTCAGTAGAAATGTGCTTCACTTTTGGAGAGCTCTCATTCTGCACATCTTTATGATCAAACTATGTTTATCTGTTAATCATTTCTCATGCTAGTCTTATTTTGGATATAAGTTTTTCTGTGTCAGCAGTTCCTTGGCTTTCGGTAGTCTCGTGTTTGCTCACTTATTTAACTAATACATCTTGACAAGTTTACGATTCACGTTTCAAAATCATAGTTTGCTGTAAATTGTTAAAATAGTTTGCCAAAAGAAGACTTTATCTCTTTTTTTCAGTTGGGAGGGCAGGACATCATCACATCTGCAGGAAATGATAAATACTGTATATGGTTCATAGGATAAACTGACCACATATTCACCTGAAAAACAAACCATGAATAAAGTGGTGTAATGGGAGTTGTAAATAATCCTCTTAGCAACGCAGAGGGAGCACATTGTCCGTCCATCCCTCCTCCCAGCACAGAGCCGCAAACAGAGCAGTTTCCCTCTGAGCAGCTGCTAGCACCCCGGTCCATTGGCCCAGGGGGAGAAAAATGAAGAGTGAATAAAACTGAAAGTGAGAGGAATGAGCAGGAGGGAGGATGAAAAAAAAAAGAGGGAAAGGTGAAAATAAATAGAGTGTGAACGGAAAGGAGACATGGAGGGAGAAGAGAAAATAGCACGAGCAAAGGTGAGACTGAAAGTGACGAGTGATGCAGCTGTTCTTTAGTACCTTTCCTGTCCTCACTGTCACATTTTTGTTTTCCACCATCACCTTCCCTATCTGACACCACTGAAGTTAGTCACCTGTTTAACGCTGAGAGTGGTTACTAAAAAACTGATTATATTTGCGGTTGTGGGGGCAGCAGTTTTGTTAAAGTGACACTCCGGCAAAAATCAAGCTTTTTCTGTTGTTAACATGCCTGTAACATGTTTTTTGTGACTCACAAGACATATCAAGAGCAAAATCTCACCGCAGTCCCAAGTCTGTGTTTTTCTGCTGTGAATTTCCAGTTAGGGAGCGCCCCCCCCCCCATCCCCCAAATGGGCGAGTTTGGACAGAAAGCTTCTAGCTACGGAATCAGAATCAGAATCAGAATCAGAATCAGATTTATTGCCATTGTTCATGTAGTACACAAACTAGGAATTTGTCTAAGCAGGAAGCATTCCTGCTTAGCCTGACTGGTTATAACATTAACCAATCAGACGGATACTCTTGACCACCTCAGGGGAAGAGGGAGGAGCCGAGGAGCAGCAGAGAGAGAGAGCGGAGAGAGGCAGAGAGGGGAGAGGAGGGGACCCGGCTTCAATGTAGCTCTGAGACTTCTCCGGCAAATAGGGCAGCCACCTGCTCTTGGTGAGACCTCGGTCTCGGTGAGCTGCTCTCAGCTCACTTCACTGGTGGATGGGGCAGAGATAGGCGCTGCCCCGTCCACCACATGGTGTCCCATAGGACTGTCACAGTAGAGGAATTTCCCCTGCGGTGACGGTGGACAGCTCGACACTGCGGTATGTGGTATTATTGCAAATGTTTTTAGGACCCTGTGGTCTCGTAATTTAAACATGGTTCATAACTTATGTGGCAAATGATGGAAGTTGTGAGAAACTCACTGCAGCTCCGCACTCAACTTTATGTGTGTGTGTGACAATTGTGTAGAGCTCAGGTCTTCCTACAGTCATGAACTGCTGATTCTGTAAAAAAAAAAAAAAGAAAAAAAAAAGATTTTCATAAAGCAGTGGGGGTAACTCGGACTCCAGTGTTTCAACTACGGGGTGTGTGGACTTTAGACTGCAGCGACATTCAGCTTATTTAAACAGGACAGCCTCCGTACAGGACCCTGCGTGGCTCTTGTCTCTGTGATTTTTGGATTTTTGCCACTGTCCGAAAAATCATGTTCAAAGAAGCAATGCACTATGCAGTAGTTGTTTCACTCTCGGAGCTCAGTTGTCAGGATCATAAACACTCCGCTCAGAAGGAAATAACACGCTTTGTGCCCTTTTAGTGCTCACTGTCATGGCTGTATTTAGCAATTTGTCCAAACGTTTCCACCACAAGCTGCCTGCTGGAGTCTGTCTGGAGAGAGAGTGCCCCACGTGGCACCCAGTACTGTGGAAGCTTCCACAGTACCGGGTGCAAACATGCTGTTGGCAATAAAAATGCACTTAACATTTAACAATTTATTTAATAATCAATAGGGGCACATCAGTGAACAACGAGATATAGCCACACACACACAAAAAAGTGAACGCCACAGTTGTTGCGGTTGCTCGTTTTCCTCCGCGGTAGGCTTGTCCATAGTGCTGTACTACATAATTGCAGTTAAAGCAACAGGCCCTAGTGTCCCACATGCTGTGGAAGGGATTAACTTAACTATCTTCTAAACACTGAAAGAACTGATGTAGGCTTTTCAAATCAATACAGTAGTTGTATCTAATACACATCTTGGATGACTTATACCCTCACCTAACTATGGGTTTGGGGTCAAGGGGTCAAAGGTTAAAGTTCAAAGTTAACATTGCAGTTGCACTATAGTAAATGCTACATTTACTATTACTATAAAACGAGTAAAGCTAGGGCCACCAAACCTGGCACACAGGTTCACCTTGGGATCCTGACCTCCGACAATGGGTTTGGGGTCAGAAGGTCAAGGTTTGCATTTCTTATGCCTTATTAATGTTCAACGAGTAAAGTTATTGTCGCCAAACTTGGTACACTGGTTCACCCTGTGACCCTGAAGTGTGAAGGTCAAAGGTCAACACCAAAGTGCCTTATAAAGTATATCTCAACAATAAAGAAAGCTAGGGTCACCAAACCTGGCACACAGGTTCACTCTGAGACCATGACCTCTGACTACATGTTTGGGGACAAAAGGTCAGAGGTCAAGGTTTACACTCCCTATACTGTCTTACTGTAGAACATGTAAAGCTCTCTAGGGTCACCATACTTGCTACACAGGTTCACCTCAGGATCCTGACCTGCAGCTATGAGTTGTATACTTTGTTGTATATTCATGGATGATGGGCTTATCATAATTTGGTTCTGCCGCAGTAATTATATTGAAAAGTTAAAAACCGCTCTTTGTCAGTAAGTATTTGGATCTTCAAAGAAAACGGAGGCGGGGGATATTGTACTTACCTCAGAGTGCTCTTGTTCAAAATTGCTATCAAATATTATTTTTTTCCTTAAAAGAAAGGTAAATTGCTAGAGCAGAATACAGTGACCATCCCCCAAAAAGTCAGCGCTTTATTATTTTTGCTAGACTGTAGCCTTCAGTTTTGATTAATGCAACATTCATACTGGTTGATGCAATGTCAGATGATGGTGCACTGTGTCCTTCAAGTTTTCAATTTTAGTAGTTTCTGCCATCTCCTTAGTTTTCTCTGTTTGATGCATTTCTTCTGAAACATCTTTTTCGTGACTAAGGGATTTGTCTTTCCTGAGACTACTCACTGCATTAGAGTTAAATAACTTGTTGATGCTGGAACATATTAATCACCGCAGTAATTATTGAATGGAAGGTTCTTACCTCTTTCTTTAGTTAAATGCAGTGGGTGCCTTCTTGGATGGGCACTGCATAATCTGCCTGTAAATAAATTTATTTCTATTTTCACTATTGAATGTGGAACACTGTCACTGCCTGAAAGTGCTGCCACTCTCACTCAGCAAGGCTGCCCGTCTCCATGCACATCTGCATAGTGAGACCCAGCGAAAGAGCAGAGAGGAGAGCAGGCTGAAACTTCAGAAGAGACTGATGCTGATGCAGTCTGCAGATGGAGGAGAGGGACACCAGGGCAAAAAATGAAGAAGATGGCACTACTGTACATTTGAAAGATGCAACCACAGCTCACACCAAGTGTGATTTTATATTATTTTCTTTAGATTTCAGTCACCCTAAATAGACATCCCTGTTTCCACCTGTTTTACTAATCCACTGTGGATAATATGTCTCATGTCATTCTGGCTTTTGTGGTATAATTTCACTGTAATTTTGCATTAAACAGTTTGCACTACCATGCTATTTGGTACCAGGCGATCACTGTACCCCGACACAGCTGGCCTCAGTGGAGAGGAGGTGACAGACAGGCCACTTGGATCTGGTCAGTTCACCCCCACTGGAATCCTTGTTCAAAGTTGCCAACTTTTCAGAAAAGCTTGGAGTGACATTAAGAGGAAATAGTGATGGGGATGTGATGTTGTGCATAGGACACATTATGGTGTTACGCAGGTGGTAACGTCACCCAGGATATAAGAGGGCTGTGCGGTAGAGGGGCGGTCTCTTGACCACCTGTCTACCTAACAGGAGCGTCTGTATATACACTGTGAGTCCTATAATAAAGTCCAGTGTAGTTCACCCTTCACCTCATTATTGTGCCATGTTTTACAAACATAACATTTGGCAACGAGGATAAAGTATGGATGTGGGTGTGTCGTCTTTTTGGCCATTTTTGGAGACTCCGAGGGAGCCTCCGGTGCCTTGGATGAGGTGGTTCACCGCGTTTCAGAACTATCTGATGGTACTAAACATCGGCGAACTGAAGAACGTACAAGCAAGGGCAATTTTGGTCCATAATTTGGGGATGGAAGGACAACGTAGCCTTTCTACTTTGGGAGCTAGCGATAGCTTTGATGACGTGGTTGAGCGAATGGCGCAATATTTTTGCGTGCCTACAAACGTCATCATCAGGAGGGTCCAGTTTTGGCAGCGCCTCCAGTGGGCCGGCGAGTCAGTGCAGCACTACATTGCAGATTTACGGCAGCTGGCTGAGGACTGCCAGTTTGGGGAGTTGGAAGAAGAAATGGTCCACGACCAGCTGGCGGAGCACACAATGTGTTCGTCAGCTCATTTGAGATTGCTTACACACTCCGGCGAACTAACTTTAGCCACGGCTGTGGAGATAGTCCAGCAGTGTGAAGCGGTGGACGTTATCACACGACCTTGGTGAGACAGCTACACTATGCCGCTATGACTCACAATCAGTGACACAGGCTGTGGATCTGGACAGCGAAGACAGCAAGCAAGATGAATGCGCTGCAGCTGTAAAGATGAGGTCCGCCCCGGGATCACCCAAATGTTCGGGTTGTGGGCCCACTAAGCACCGGTACAAGGCTAGAGAGTGTCCAGTGGGAGGTAAACGCTGTGGCAAGTGTGGACATCTGCATCATTTTGCCAGGGACTGTAATAGGTTTGAGCGAGGGGAACGGCGACACAAAGCGGATACCCCTGCTCCAACTCCTACGGTGATTCACACCGTCTCCCCGAGCACAGAGGACCGTACATACTGTATAGTGAAGTTGGACGGCGAGGAGGTGCCGTTACTGGTGGACACGGGTGCGGTGAGGTCCGTGCTGAACTGGCCTACTGTGAGGAGTTTTTTCCCATATCACAGAGTGAAAGGTCTTTCAATGCTATTTTGTGGATATGGTGGAAATAGATTGCCCATTGTGGGTTCGCTGGAACTGATGGCTAGATACAAGGCAGCGGAGGTAGCCAATCTGCAGTTTGTGGTGACCGCCAGTGGAGTGAATGTGATGGGCTGCGACTTTTTCTATGGACTTGGCTTCACGATCACCAGCGATAGTGGAGAGAAGTGGTCGGGCTGTAGCTTGTGGGACCGGCCGGTTCCGCGAGTGTTGGACGATGCAATATGGGACGAACCTTGGCCTAGTATTCTGGGAGATTGCTTAACCATTTGTTAATGGCAGACAGGCAAGAGATTAAGTTTTATAAAATGTTCAGCTCATTTTCTTTAAGAAAGCAGTAAAGCTGAATGTCGTTTGCGTAAAAATGGTAAGAAACACCTTTAAACTGACTAATAATCTGGCCAAGTGGGGTTACATACAATAAAAACAGAGTAGGGCCCAGAATTGAGCCTTGGGGAACCCTACAGGAAAGTCCTTTAACCTCTGACATCTTCTCATTAAACAAAACACAAAACCCTCTGTCAGTTAAATAAGATGAGAACCATTTCAGAACTAATCCTGAAATACCAAACGTGTCCTTCATCCTGTTTATCAATATATTGTGGTCCACCGTGTCAAAAGCAGTAGTGAGATCCAACAACACCAGGACCGAGTACTGACCAGAATCTGCTGCCATCATGATGTCACTGGAGACTTTAATTAGTGCTGTCTTGGTGGATGGCATTTTGCGGAAACCGGACTGGAAGGTGTCTAAGATTTTATTTCTCTCTATGAATGTAGTTAATTGTTCGGCTACTACTTTTTCAAGCATTTTGGATAAGAAGGGAAGCTTTGAAATTGGCCTGTAATTGTTCAATTCTGTAGGGTCTAAGTTTTGTTTCTTTAACTTGGGTTCTACAACTACTTGTTTAAAAGAACTGGGAACAGTGCTGATAAAAGTGACCGTTTTATGATTTCGACAATTAAAGGCCCAATAAAGTCAAATATTTTGTAAAGTCATGACGTTGGGAGGATATCTAAGGGGCTTGAAGAGGGCTTCATAGAGGCCAGAAGACCATTTACATCCAGTAGCGTTCGCAGGAAGAGAAAACGACAGGAGGACCAGGGGCGGCTGCAGGTGGTGGCTGTTCAGGAGGACGGCTACCTTCAGCTGTCTGATGGTACACAAAGACATCCCAGTGGGCTGTGGCATGCCAATGAAGAGGGAGAGGTGTCTCGGCGTTGGAATGGGTCACCTCCGGGTGCCAAGAGAAGAAGATGCTCAGGTTGGGACCCGCCTGATGGGTCTCAGCGGGGTGGGCTCTCCATGAGGACTGACTGATAATGGGGGGGGGGGGGGGTAAATTTCCCGAGTTCTAGTTTTCCTGCATGGGGTTGAAGTGAAAATTAATCTGATGGTTTATTGAGTGTGGAGTTTGTTTCTATATATGTTCATTGTGGTAATGGGATTATTTTATACCTTATATTAGGAACGTGACAGGTTATATTTTATGGACTGTTTTGGTAACAGCGATGGCAGAATAATCCGTCCAGCCGTGTGGGGGGTGGAGCAGTAGTCCACCTGTTCCCCCCTAGCTTTAGTTATTTTGTGTGGATGATTTTCTGTTCACTTTAGAGTGTGATTCGGGTTCAAATTTGGGCGGGTTCTGATTGTATGTGTTTGTCCATTTTTTAAGGGGGGGGGAGTGGAATGTGATGTTGTGCATAGGACACATTATTCAATTCAATTCAACTTTATTTATATAGCGCCATATCACAACAACATCACTTCATAGCACTTTCAAATGTAGGGAAAACCCCACAATTGCAGGAAGACCCCAGCAATCAGATGATCCCCTGTGAGCAAGCACTTAGTGACAGTGGCAAGGAAAAACTCCCATTTAACAGGAAGAAACCTCTAAAAGAACCAGGCTCATGGAAGGGCAGTCATCTGCTGTGACTGGCTGGGGGGTGAGGGGATAGAGAAGATGAAAAGAACAGACATAAAGAGAGCAAACATTAACGGAGAGAAGCCAAGTACATTATTGGAGGTCACTCAGCAGTCTAAATCTATTAACAGCAAAACAAAGGGGGTGGGTTAAGAGACACAAGATCCCTCCCTAATCGTAGGCTATATTGAAGAGGAAGGTTTTTACCCTATTCTTAAAAACAGAGATCGAGTCTGACTCCTGAACCCAGATTGGTGACTGGTTCCACAGGAAAGGAGCTTGATAGCAGAAGGCTCTGCCTCCCATTGTACTTTTGGAGATTCTAGATATTACAAGTAATCCAGCATTTTGGGAGCGTAGTGCTCTGTTAGGATGATAGGGTGATTATGGTGTTACACAGGTGGTGACGTTGCCCAGGGTATAAGAGGGCTGTGCGGTAGAGGGGCGGTCTCTTGACCACCTCTCTGCCTAACGGGCGCATCTGTATATACACTGTAGTAGTAGTAGATTAGTTTATTTGACAGGGACAGTGCAATAAACATAGACAATTAATCAAAGACAATCAATCTGATGTGTTGCACATAGAGTGTATAGCTATTAGCTAATTTGCAACTCTTGTCCCTGGATGGGCTTTAGAAAAAAGAATCAAGATAAAAAATATACACAATAACCACATACATCAGTGCAGAAAAATTATAAATACACAATTATAAATATTATAAATATTATAAATACACAAATATAACAGCCTGACTCACATTTAACATAAATATTATAAATATTATAAATACACAAATATAACAGCCTGACTCACATTTAACACATATAACATAACTCACATTTGCCTATTTCAGGCCTTCCTCCCTCCGTCACTCACTATAAACAAACACATTTATTCCTTCCCTTCATTCACTCTCACTTTGCAGACAATTAATTCATACATGAGTACATTCTTGTTTATTTTTCAGCCAGTTTTTAACATTTTTAGTGAATGTTTTAAAGTCCGTTATTATTTTAATTTCATTTGGCATTGTGTTCCAGATGTGACTGCCCTTTATAGAGAAAGCTGTTTGTCCAAATGTGGTTCTGCGGTGGAATATTTTACAGTTATTGTTAACAGAACTCCTGGTGGCTCTGCTGCTGTCCTGTCTTTGGACGAAACCAGCAAGTGGCTCGGGTGCTGATTTATGGAAACATTTGAACGTTAATTTCAGAAGACAGAGGTCAATGAAGCTCTCAAAACTCAATAGGTTGTATTTTTTTAAAACATTACAGTGATGCCACCTAATGGGCTTTTTGTCCAAGATTTTTAGGGTTTGATTATATAATGAACCTATATGTCTTATTGTGGAAGGGGCTGCTTGAGCCCAGACTGTCAAACAGTATGATATATGAGAAAAAACCATAGAATGCATATACAGTGCAGCTGCTTCGTAAGGTATGTAATATCTAATTAATTTAAAGCAGTTCAGATTTTTTTTTACTGTTTTTGAAATTTTCTTTATATGAAGATTAAATTTGAGTTGAGGATCTAGTACAATGCCAAGGTATTTGAATTCTGTAGCTAAACTGATGTCATGATCATGTATATTAACTTTAAAATGTTGCAGGTTACATTTTTTGATTGAAAAGCACATTGAGACTGTTTTCTGAAGGTTCAGCAATAGATGGTTCTTGAGGAGCCACTCTTGGACATCAACCATACTTGTAGACAGTACATCTGCAGCCTGTGCTGGAGTCTTGGCAGCTGTGTAAATAACTGCATCATCTGCATAAAGTTGGCATGTTGCAGCTGAGCAGTGTAACGGCAAGTCATTAATAAAAATGCTGAAAAGTAAAGGACCAAGAATGGACCCTTGTGGGATACCCATGCGGTTGTTTAAAAATGAGGATTTATCCTGGTGAACTTTTACACACTGTTCTCTATTCTGGAGATAAGATGCAAACCATTCTAATGTATTTGGGGAGAAGTTAAAAGATACCATTTTGGATAAAAGCAAACTGTGGTTTACAGTATCGAAAGCCTTTTTGAGATCTAGAAAAACAGCTCCTACCACATTACCCCTGTCCAAGGACTGTTTGACGTTTTCAATAAGGCAACAATTTGCTGTTTCTGTTGAGTATCCTGGTCTAAAACCAAATTGATGTGGATGAAGAAGTTGACTGTCTTGTAAGTAGTCTATCAGCTGTGTAGCTACAACTTTTTCAAGAACCTTAGATAGGACTGGTAAAATAGAGATTGGGCGGTAATTGCATATATCGTCTTTACTGCCTGATTTATGAACTGGTATGACGACAGCTTTTTTCCAGCCAGATGGAAATGTACTAGACCTAATGGAGAGATTAATGAGATGAGTCAGTGGTTTGATTAATATTTTGCTGTGCATTTTGAGAAAGGAGGTGCTCATATTGTAGATATCATTAGTTTTTGAGTTTGACAGTGTTTTAACAATACCAGCAATTAACTTCTCATTTACCTCATCGATGTGAAAAGTATCTGTTGGAAGTATGGAATTTGTGTTGCTGAGCACATTTGGCAGCACAAAATTTTTTGTTAAGTCTTCCACAGAGCCCACAAAGTGTGAATTAAATTCATTTGCCAAAGTAGCCTTGTCACTGACGGTCTTGCCATTGATTCTAAGTTCCTTTACCCCCTTCTGATCGTTTTTTTTATTAGTTAAGTTATTTAAATGCCTCCATAGGGAACTGTTGTTACCCTTTGCATGATCTATCAGTTTATTGTAATAAGATATTTTTGATTTTCGCAGCTCATGTACCACTTTATTTCTTAAACTTTTGTACACAAGGTGATCATTTTGTAGTTTGGAGGTTAGTGATGTTTTCAGTGCATAGTCTCGCCTCTTCATAAGTTTTCTTATTTCATTATTTAACCATGGTAGGCTAATCTTCTGTTGTCTACTTTTAATTTGCTTTGAAAATTTTTCTATAGACTTTGTGATTGTTGCAGTTATAAAATTACAACAATCATCTACTTCACATGTTGACATGAGCTGCTCCCAATTTTGATTCTCTAAGTAATGTTCAAACTCCTCATTTTTTGATTTGGGGATAATAAAATTTGATTTGTCAATATCGACTCCCCCAAAATACTGTAGTCGCTTTTTAGTAAGTTTCCTGACAGCAAGAACCATGTTATGATCTGAGAGACCAGTTACAAGATTATAGGTTCTGGTTATTCGTTCTGGTTTATTAGTAAATACCATGTCAATAAGTGTTCTGGATTGTTTGGTTATCCTGGTGGGTCCTTTGATGATTTGCTGGTAATTAAATTTAGTCATGAGGCTTTTCAGTTTTTGTTTGTCTTTTTTATCAGACCAGTTGATATTAAAGTCACCATGAATTATCGTTTCTCTGTTCTTCTCAAGTTGTTTAACCAGATCACTTAATTCATTATAAAAGGAAGAGTTGTGTGACGGTGGGTTGTACACTACTGCAATGTTGAAATTCATTACCGGAGAGAGACATACATTAACAGCTAAACATTCAAGTGAAGTATTCAAATCAACCAGTTGACATTTATATTTCTCTTTGATGTAAATTAAAACACCTCCTCCCCTCCCTACCTGCCTGTCTTTTCTAAAACACTGGTAGCCCACAATATCGATCATATTAGTGTCTATGTTCCTGTGTAGCCAGCTTTCTGAGAGACAAAGGTAGTCCAGATTTGAGTCCAACAGCAACACCGAAATCTCATCTCTTTTGGGGATTATGCTCCGTATGTTTAAATGACCGCCGAGGATCCCCTTTGGTTTAGCCTTGGTGTCCCAAAGAACTCGTGCATGATTAACAGTTTGGAAAAATAAATGTTGTTTTTGCTTTTGTACAGCTCGGTTTTGTGCTAACCCAGTGGTCTGCTGTTTAATAGTGGCAGGTCCAGGGTTAAGGTGAATATCTCCTGCCAGAAGTAGCAGAACTAACAGAACTTTAATTGTATATCCTCTGCCATATTGTGATTTTTGCTTAACAGCCATGTTTGCCTTAATTTGGAAGTTTTTGCTCAGGGCTTTTAAAGACCACATAGAGTGTAGGGTGAGATGTCCAAGCCCAAATCCATACAGATAAAACTTTTTAACTTCACCTTTGGTTGAGTTTGTCGGAAAATCCTTCTTGTTGCAGGTCCAGACACACAAAGACAAAACGAAGAGGAAGTAGAGAAGTAGAGAAGGCTTATTAGTGGTGCCCATCAGCCCACTTTTTAATCCGGTGGCAGCCATCTTCAGTCTTTCTTGGAAAGAAGGAAAAAGAAAATCTGTGGATAGTAAAATAAATTCTGCTTATATCGCCAGAATCTGATCCGATCGTCCTCGAATCCAGCTGGGCCTCAGCTAGCCAACTAGCCCCTTCCGTTGCTGGTCTCGTTGCTCATAGTCGCCGTAACTGGTCTCGTCACACACCGCCGCTGCCACCGAGCTCCGCTGAGGTCACGGTAAGTCCTCCGCTAGGCACCGCCACCTACCGTCGTCTGCCTGGGTGAAGTCTCTGCTGAGCCCCGTCAACAAATAGCCGCTTGCCTGGTAGTATCTCCGCTGGGCCTCGCAGCTGGGCTTCGATTCAGGCTGGTGTAAGGTGGAATGACTGGCGCCAGCATTAAGCTAACTAGCGTTAGCTTAGCAATCGCTTCGGGTAGTCTCGTCGCACACCGCCGCTGCAGTCACGGTAAGTCCTCCGCTGGGCACCGCCGCCTACCGCCGTCTGCCTGGGTGAAATCTCTGCTGAGCCCCGTCAACAAATAGCCGCCTGCCTGGTAGTATCTCCGCTGGGCCTCGCAGCTGGGCTTTGATTCAGGCTGGTGTTAGGTGGAATGGCTGGCGCCAGCATTAAGCTAACTAGCGTTAGCTTAGCAATCGCTTCAGGTAGGGCACATCAGTGAATCACAAGGAAGCGCTGGAATCGCTGGTCAGTTTACTCACAGTGGCCGGATAAAAGCGATCAAAGGGGTAATCCACTGGAGGTATATCCGATCGCTGTAGGTTAGTTATTTAGAGACTGGCGCCAGCATTAAGCTAACTAGTGTTAGCTTAGCAATCGCTTCAGGTAGCATTAAGCTAACTAGTGTTAGCTTAGCAATCGCTTCAGGAAGGCGCAGGAAGTCGCTGGAGAAAGGCGATTAAAGGGCAATCCAGCGGAGGTGGCAATTCAGCCCGTGCGTGTTCGCCACGAGCGCCGATCGCTGCAGGCCAGCCACTTTTAATGGCAAAATCAGTGACTTTGTCTCAGCACTGAAAAAGTGTGACCATCCCGGTCGCCATCTTAAGTCATCTCCGCCATCTTAAGTCATCTCCCTTAAGCCCTTTACTATAGGGCTCTGTGAGCCCTATAGTAAAGTACTGTGTAGTTCACCCTTCGTCTCATTATTGTGCCATGTTTTACAGATGTAACAGGGGAGACTGGGTGTGAGTGTTCTGCACAATACCCATAAACAGTTATTTTTTTCAGCAAATACACTTCTTTACCTCAAAATAATTTTTTCTCATAAATTTGAAACTTTTTCTCATAAATTTGAAACCTTTTCTTGTAAATTTGCAACTTTTTCTGAAAAAATTGCAACTTTCTCACAAATTTTTAACTTTTTTCTTATAAATTTGAAACTTTTTCTTGTAAATTTGCAACTTTTTTCTGAAAAATTTGCAACTTTCTCACAAATTTTTAACTTTTTCTCATAAATTTTGACTTTTTCTTGTAAATTTGTTACTTTTTTCTTATAGATAGGAAGAGACTGAACAAACTGATCAAGAAAGCTAGCTCTGTCCTGGGGCAGCGCCTTGACCCAGTGGAGGAGATAGGAGAGAGAAGGACGGTGGCTAAACTGTCATCTCTGCTGGAGTCCGAGTTCCACCCTATGCAGGACATACTGAATGCACTGAGGAGCTCATTTAGCAGCAGACTACATCATCCCAGGTGCACAACCGAGAGGTTTCGCAGGTCCTTCCTACCAACGGCTGTCAGACTGTACAACCTAAGCAGGGCTGCTCGCAGAGATAGCAAAAAGACATAACAAATTAATAGTTTTGAATGCAAAAGATGCAATAGACTTACACAATGGTCCCCTCCGGCATACAACTAGGAAAAGACCGGTCGCTATGGAGGGTGAGAATATGTATGGGTACATAATCATACCATGTAGGATAACTAAGTTGACGGTTGTGCTGTTTCATCCCATCTAGCAATAATGCTCTGCTCTGTGTGTGTTTATATATTTACATATTTATTCCATCTAGCTACAATGCTCCACACTGTGTGTCTGTGTGTATATATATATATATATACTGTATATACTGTATATACAGTATATATTTATAGTAATATGTACTTATGTATATTAGCTGCTCTTGTTTTTTGTCTTTTTCTTGCCTTCTGTTTGTTGCTCTGAGTGTTGCTATCCCTGTGCTGTTGCAATCCTGGAATTTCCCCATTGTGGGACTAATAAAGGCTTATCTTATCTTATCTTAGATTTGCAACTTTTTTCTATAAATTTTAAACTTTCTTGTAAATTTTCAGCTTTTTTCTCCAAAATTTACAATTTCTTCCTGATAAATTTGCATTTTTTTTCTCACAGATTTGTAGTTTTTTTTCTCAAAAATTTGAAACTTATTTCCTATGAATGTGCAACTTTTTTCCTCAAAAATTTGAAACTTTTTGTTTTAAATTTGCATCTTTTTTATCACAGATTTGCAGTTCTTTTGCAGTTTTTTTTTCTAAAAAAGGGTATGCTCAGTCCACTTTATTGTGTAAAAATCTGATGAAAGTTGACACAATATTGGCAGTATTTTCCTCATTTTGAAGTGAGAAATGAGGTTTGTGGTGTGAGACGGGGCAAAAGAGGGAGCATCACTCTACAATAGTGAGAGTTGGCAACCCTGCCATTTTCATTTAACAACACTTGACCATATATTTCATTCTAGACATTATTTTAGCTTAGTTAAAGTTTTATTTTCTCAAAACAGAATCCATCATTCATATACTGCATGTTTCTGTGCTCATTGCACTCCAGGGACCGGTCAAATCATATCAACTACTAAAACCACACACACCTGTGCACCTGTGATGCATTATTTCATTCACTGTTTGAGACAAATTTACATTAGTTGGCTCCGAGCTAGGCAGCTATGGGCAGCTAATGCTAGCAGTAGTGAGGTAAGAGAGAGGGCGGAGTTGAATGCGGTCTCAATTCCCAAAAAGCTTTATCGGGATCTTCACGTAGAAGTAAATTTAAGCTAAAGTAGCAGGTTTGTTTTAAAAACGTGTGGAGTAGAAGACAGATTTTGTATTAAAATGTAGGGAGTAAAAGTAAAAAGCTGTCAGAAAAGTGAATCTATCTGAAAATTCTACTTAACTACAACAGCCATTCATTATTACTTTGTTACTTTTTGTCGTATTAGGAAGGTCTTTGTGTGGGAAACTAATGGTCAGCCATACTGTACAGCCTTCCATAAATACATGTAGCACCCAGAGCCCAAATGCCCCCCCCCAAAAAAAAATATTGTTGCTGTTATTATTTCATGGACATGGAAAGCAAATTTTGTTTTTTGTTTGCTTTTTACACAGTATTTTTTTTTTATCAAATTGATTACAAAATGTTGTTAGTTTAGTGAGTGAAGCTACATAGAGCTGTGCGATATGACCAAAATTTCATATCATGATATAAGTAATCTTAGTTGATGACAGTGATATACAGTGGGGCAAAAAAGTATTTAGTCAGCCACCAATTGTGCAAGTTCTCCCACTTAAAAGATGACAGAGGTCTCCAATTTTCATCATAGGTATACCTCAACTATGAGAGACAAAATGAGAAAAAAAAATCCAGAAAATCACATTGAAGGATTTCTAATGAATTAATTGGTAAATTCCTCGGTAAAATAAGTATTTGGTCAATAACAAAAGTTCATCTCATTACTTTGTTGTATACCCTTTGTTGGCAATGACAGAGGTCAAACATTTTCTGTAAGTCTTCACAAGGTTTTCACACATAAGGTTTGCAGATCTCCTCTAGAGCAGTGATGTTTTGGGGCTGTCGCTGGGCAACACGGACTTTCAACTCCCTTCAAAGATTTTCTATGGGGTTGAGATCTGGAGACTGGCTAGGCCACTCCAGGACCTTGAAATGCTTTTTACGAAGCCACTCCTTCGTTGCTCGGGCGGTGTTTTTTTTTTTTTTTTTTTTTTTTTTTGTTACTTATTTGTACCCGTAGGTAGATTTGGTTTGCAGTCTGGTGACAAGCCACCGGCTGCTGGTCGCTGCGTGCGCGAGCGCCCTAAACCTACATGTTTTTGGTATGCGGGAGGAAACCGGAGAAATCCCGGAGTAAACCCACGCAACACGGGGAGAACATGCAAACTCCACACAGCTCACTGTTGGTCGGGGGCTGGGATCGAACCCACGATCTCATGATCCCCGCGATCCCCCGGCCGAGGGTAAAACTGTGCTGCCACAGTGCTAAACCACTGCGCCACCGTGCAGCCCACCGTGCACCGTGTTTGGGATCATTGTCATGCTGAAAGACCCAGCCATGTTTCATCTTCAATGCCCTTGTTGATGGAAGGAGGTTTTCACTCAAAATCTCACGATACATGGCCCCATTCATTCTTTCCTTTACACGGATCAGTCGTCCTGGTCCCTTTGCAGAAAAACAGCCCCAAAGCATGATGTTTCCACCCCCATGCTTCACAGTAGGTATGGTGTTCTTTCTCCTCCAAACATGACAAGTTGAGTTTTTACAATAAAGTTCTATTTTGGTTTCATCTGACCATATGACATTCTCCCATTCCTCTTCTGGATCATCCAAATGCTCTCTAGCAAACTTCAGACGGGCCTGGACATGTACTGGCTTAAGCAGGGGGACACATCTGGCACTGCAGTATTTGAGTCCCTGGCGGCGTAGTGTGTTTCTGATGTAGCCTTTGTTACTTTGGTCCCAGCTCTCTGCAGGTCATTTACTAGGTCCCCCCGTGTGGTTCTGGGATTTTTGCTCACCGTTCTCGTGATCATTTTGACCCCATGGGGTGAGATCTTGCGTGGAGCCTCAGATCGAGGGAGATTATCAGTGGTCTTGTATGTCTTCCATTTTCTAATAATTACTCCCACAGTTGATTTCTTCACACCAAGCTGCTTACCTATTGCAGATTCAGTCTTCCCAGCCTGGTGCAGGTCTACATTTTTGTTTCTGGTGTCCTTTGACAGTGCTTTGGTCTTGGCCATAGTGGAGTTTGGAGTCTGACTGTTTGAGGTTGTGGACAGGTGTCTTTTATACTGATAACGAGTTCAAACAGGTGCCATTAATACAGGTAACGAGTGAAGGACAGAGGAGCCTCTTAAAGAAGAAGTTACAGGTCTGTGAGAGTCAGAAATCTTGCTTGTTTGTAGGTGACCAAATACTTATTTTACCGAGGAATTTACCAATTAATTCATTAAAAATCCTTCAATGTGGTTTTCTGTTTTTTTTTCTCATTTTGTCTCTCATAGCTGAGGTATACCTATGATGAAAATTGGAGACCTCTCTCATCTTTTAAGTGGGAGAACTTGCACAATTGGTGGCTGACTAAATACTTTTTTTCCCAACTGTATATCACAATATACATTTTCTGTAATTTTTATAGTTTAGATATAATAATCACATAAAAAGGGCCATCACTTTTTTTACATTTTAAACTACATACTGAAAAAAAATCAGTGGTACAAATTCATCTGTCATTGATTTTATGCACCATTTTCTCTCTTAATTTTGCAGTGTTATCAAATTGTTTTTTTTTTTTATATGCATTTGAGATGACTTCAACTTTATTCATTATCACATAGTTGGTTAAAACGTATTAGAAATCAAGTTACATTAAGAGCCAGTTTGCTCCTCCGACAAATTTTAATTAATTTATTATTAATTTAATGTGTATGTGGCCGCTGACATGCACTTTTGCAGCTTTAGTAATATTTTTTCAGATAAAATTAAGAAACTCAGCAGTATCGTCTGATACATATAAGGAACATATGTCTTTGCAAGTGGAATATGATGTTATCATGTCACAGCACACTATTGAACTTTTACTTAATTTGAGATCTAAATTTTATGAACAAGGGGATCAGACTAGTAAACTATTGGCTCATCAGTTATGACAAATATCTGCATCTAACTTGATCCCGCAAAATGATACTGGTACAGGAGTAACATCAGACCCATCGGAAATCAGTAAAGCTTTTATGGAATTCTATAAGTTGCTATACTCATCTGATTGCTCTCAGGCTTCTGTAGACCTGGTCCCTTTCTTCAGTGGAATTAGCATCCCTGCCCTGGATCAGAATTTGGCAAGAGAACTGGAGTGTCCCATTACAGCAAATGAGCTTGAAGTGGCAGTTAAATCATGACAAAATGGCAAAAGCCCAGGTCCAGACGGCTTTCCAGACGGATTTTATAAAATATTCTGGAAACAGCTGGCCCCATTCCTTTTAAGAGAAGTCTACAGAGTCCTTTAATACAGGTATACTCCCACAAACTTTTAATCAGGCCTCTGTCTCTCTGCTTTTAAAAAAGGGTAAAGATCCTTTATTGTGTGGTTCATTTCATCCCATCAGCTTGTTAAATGTGGACTTTAAAGTGCTATCAAAGTTGCTAGCAAGGTGTTTAGAAGTTGTTTTACCTGCAATTATATCCCAAGATCAAACAGGGTTTATTCGTAATAGGCACTCTTTTAATCTTAGGAAAGTATTTAATGTGATTCATAACCCCTCTCCAACTGCTCTGCCAGAAGCCCTAATTGTTCTGGACACCGAGATGGAGTTTGATAGAGTAGAATGGGGTGATTTGTTTTTTATTTGGGGCAAATTTGGATTTGGAAAAAAGTTTGTGTCATGATTAATAAAGCTTGACAGCACACATGCACAATGCCAGCGCACAGGAGGAACCACACAGAGGGGCACGTTTGAAAGTTTTATTAAATCTCAAAAACACAAGCGCACAGCTGCAGAAATAGTCACTCGCCAGAGGAATAGCCCTGTGGAGAGAAGACGAGAGCTGTGAGCAGAGGAATGGAGTAAGGGGAAATGGGCGAGCCAAATTGCCACTTACTTGGGAAATCCAAGGAGAACCGGCAGGACCCAGCGAGGACTAGACGAACCAGTAGGGTAGGGGGGAAAATGAGCTAATGGTGCCTGACCGGGTGGAGTAGGAAGCTGAGGATGGTGAGATGTGACAGGAGAGCGCATGCAGTCCAAGAGACACACCTACACGGTGGCAGCAACCTGAGGAAAAAGGAGAAATAAGGTGAGACAGTGTGTCCACACTTATAACTTATAACTTACACTGCTTGATTATTTACGGGCAGTATACCCAGACGAGCCAGCGTTGACTGCGCAGAGAGAGCCTCCTTTAGTACGCTGGCTGATGAGTGGGTGCAGGTGTGTCTTCTGCCTCAGGTGCAGTGATAAGTTGGTAAATGTGAGGCAGGATGGGAGGGGCGCGGTCTCGCTGCTCATGACAGGGCCCCCCCTTCTAGGGATGCCTCCTGGCGGTCCGGAGAGCTTTTCCTGGTGAGCACGGTGATAGGCCTGGAGTATCCCCTTGTCCAGTACTCGCGATGAGGGGGTCCAGGACCATTCCTGCAGGCCGTAGCCCTCCCAGTCCACTAAATACTGCAGACCACGGCCCCAATGGTGAACATCCAACATGCGCCGAACAGTGTAGGTGAGGTGGCCATTGATGATCCGAGGAGAGGGAGGTGGCTTCGGATGGGCAAAGAGGACTGGCCGAGAGGGGCTTGATGTGAGCGATGTGGAAAGTAGGGTTCACCCGTAGGGTCGGGGGCAGCTTCAGCTGGACCGACGCGTTGTTGATCACCCAGGAGATGGTGTAAGGTCCAAGGAAGTGGGGGGACAGCTTCTTTGATTTCTCTTTAAGAGGGATTTGACTCGCCACCAGCCAGACCTGTTGTCCAAGGACGTACTTTGGAGCCAGGACCCGCCTCCTGTCAGCTGTGTCCGGGGTGCGTTCCGTAGTGCGGGCCAGGGCTGCCCGAGTCAACCTCCAGATGCGTTGGCAGCAACGAGCAGAGAGACCTTCCTCTCAGCCATGGGTAGGAGAGGCGGCATGTACCCCAACAATGCCTCAACCAGGGTGAGTCCGGTTGCTGAGGATACCGCAGAGTTCATGGAGTACTCCATCCAGGTCAGATG
Source organism: Pholidichthys leucotaenia (assembly GCA_020510985.1). Classification (NCBI taxonomy): domain Eukaryota; kingdom Metazoa; phylum Chordata; class Actinopteri; order Cichliformes; family Pholidichthyidae; genus Pholidichthys; species Pholidichthys leucotaenia. The sequence continues at coordinate 27,411,230 of CM035843.1, forward strand.
TGTGCTCCAGGATGATGGGTTATTGGCTGCTACGCACCGCCCATTGCTCTGAGGATGATTTCCTGAAGAGAGACTCACAGTGGTTCCCAGGGTCTGGCAAAAGGCCCTCCAGACCTGGGACGTGAATTGTGGACCCCGGTCAGACACAATGTCCACAGGGATGCCATGGACATGGATCACATGATTGGTGAGGAGGACTGCCGTCTCCAAGGCCGAGGGGAGCTTTGGGAGGACCACCAGATGCACCGCCTTGGAGAAGCGGTCCACTATTGTCAGGATCACCGTCTTGCCACGGGAGGGGGGAAGTCCAGTGATGAAGTCAACGGCAATATGAGACCATGGATGACCAGGGATGGGGAGGGGGTGGAGGAGACCTGATGGGGGGGGGGGGGTCCGATTTCCCCCGGATGCAGGTCTGACAGGCCTTCACATATTCTTGTACGTCCTGCCGCAGCATGGGCCACCAGAATGCTCGCCGGAAGAAGTCCACAATTCGAGCGATGCCCGGATGGCACGCGAAGCGACTGGTATGGCCCCATTGGATGACATCGCTGCTAAGGGTCGGTCCACACAACGATGGGGTGAATGGCCCCCTCTAACCAGTGCCTCCACTCCTCTAATGTCAAGTTAATGGACAGCAGCTCTCTGTCCCCTACGTTATAATTCCTCTCGGTCAGCGTAAGCCGATGAGAGAAATATGCGCATGGGTGAAGCTTCTGATCGGGGGGGCATGCGCTGTGACAGCACAGCGCTAACCCCCGAATCAGATGCATCCACCTCGAGGACGAACTGGAGCTGCGTGTCGACCTGGGCCAAGATGGGTGTTTCCTTGAACAGGTTTGACAAACACCTGTTCAGCTGCCTCAGTCTACCGAAAGGGGACCTTAACGGAGGTCAGCTGCGTCAAGGGCAGTGCTACCCCACTATAGTTCCTGATGAACCTGCGTTAAAAATTTGCAAACCCGAGGAAGCACTGAAGCTCCTTACGGGAGTGGGGAGTTGGCCAATCCAACACTGCCCTCACCTTGGCCTGGTCGGCAATCAGCTCCCCCTCAGCCACGATGAAGCCCAAGAAGGTGGTAGATGTTGTGGAGAACTCACACTTCTCGGCTTTAACGTAAAGCTGGTTCTCCAGGAGCAGTTGTAAAATGACCCTGACGTGGGGCTCATGTTCCTCTGGTGAGCGGGAGAAAATGAGAATATCATCAAGGTAGACAAACACAAATTGGTAAAGCATATCGCGGAGGACATCGTTTATTAACCGCTGGAAGACGGCAGGGGCGTTAGTGAGCCCAAATGGCATCACTAAATATTTGAATTGCCCCTGGTGTGTCTTAACTCTTTGAGTGTGTCTGTCGCCGAATTGCGACATAACCCCTAGTGGTCAAGAGTGGTAAATATTTTTTGTCAATAAAATAGTTAAGATTTCCAAGGCTATAACTTGAAAGTGGTAAGAGATAATGGCTTACTGCCAATTAGAAAAGATGTAAAATATGATCCAAAGTTTCAGACAGGAATAAATTTATGTATCTAATTTGCATAATGTCACGGCACCTCTTTTAATTCCATAACTCAATCAAAACTGGACTTTGGACGTATTTACACAAAGAATGGTTTAGTCTTTTGACACCGTTTTTTGTAAAGAGGTACCTCATCATCTTATCTTCAAAGTATATCAACAAGAAATCAGTACAATATTTAAAAAACACAGAAATTCCTTACTTACCGGCAGCTAAGGGGACTCACTCGCTGCCGTGGTCACTGCGTTTTCACTCATCGTGGTCATTATTTTGCATTCTGTTGGTCATTTACGCTCTCTATCACATCTACAAAGTCTTATGATTATCCCACATAAATTTCGCTTGTATCCCGCGGCTATTTTTGGCGTACAAAGCCGACTAAGTGACGATGCATGATGACGTACGGCAGCCATATTAGCTTTCTGGGCTAAAATGCTAAAACAGGAAAAGGAAATGAGAAGTTCTTCTTTTTTGGTGTATTACATGTCATCCATTGAGTCCTCCAACGGATGTCTGCCACCTTCTGAAATTGGCAGATCAGTACAAATTAGTACAAATCCTCAATGGAGCCGATCATGTCAGAATGAGATGACAGGCACAGCGCCGCGCTCTGCCACTATGGGCACGCAAAATCTCACACTCAAAAGGTTAAAGGCTGTCTTCCACCCATCGCCCTCGCGAATGCAGACCAGATGATATGTGTTCCTGAGGTCTAACTTGGTGAAAACCTGTGAGCGCTGAAGAAGCTCGAACGCTGAATTAATCAAAGGCAAAGGGTACTTATCTTTGATGGTAGTAGTGTTAAGCTCCCGGTAGTTGATGCACGGGCACAATGAGCCATTCTTCTTCCCGACAAAGAAGAATCCGGCTCCAAGCGGAGCCAAAGATGGCCGAATAAGGCCGGCGTTCAGCGATTCCTTAATATATTGCTCCATCGCCTCCCTCTCCGGGCCAGCAATGCTATACAGCCGGCTGGACGGCAGCCTCACCCCCGGGATCGAGGTCGATAGCACAGTCATAAGAGCAGTGAGGCAGCAGCGACAATGCTCTTGACTTGCTAAAGACCTCTGCTAAATTGTGATATTCCACCTCTCTTGCAGCAAATCATATTTTTCCACCATCTCTGTTGGATAATTCTTTTTCTATACGGGCCAAGCTAGGCATAAGATCATTAAGATATTTATATGTTGACTCTACCTTTGCTTCTTTCCAACAGTTAGTAGATAAATTTGTGCTTCCTAAAGTACATTTTTTTAGGTATCTTCAAGCCCGACATTATGTTCGTAGCTCATTTCCAGAATTCCCTGTTCTTCCCAACCCTTCTGATTTTGAGGTGTTTCTGAAGCCTCTCCCTTCTATGACAAGTGCACTTTCCTCTATATGTCTAAATATATGGCCCGTCTTTTGTACTTAAAACGGTGTGGGAGATGGACTTGGGAATGTTGATCCCAGATGACGTTTGGGTGGATGTCCTCAGGAGGGTACACAGCTCTTCAGTCTGTGCTAGACATGGTTTCATGCAATGTCGGATCTTACATCGAGCTCACGACACTAAAGCCCACCTTGCAAAAATATTTGCTACTGTGTCCCCCCTATGCGAACGCTGCCAACAGGCCACAGCCAAATACACACACCTGTTTTGGAGTTGTCCCTCCTTGAGCAGGTTCTGGTCTGAAATCTTTCACATGTTGTCTAGTGTAATCAAAAATGATATAGTCCCTAATCCACTGACTGCACTGTTTGGGATATGGACTTCCCATTTACTCTCTCTCCTGCTAAAAAGGACTTAATAGCATTCACAACTGTGCTAGCCAGGAGGCTGATACTATTAAACTGGAAATCACCAATGCCACCTAATTTTACAAGCTGAATTAAAGAGGTCCTGCATTTTCTTAAACCGGAAAAGATCAGATTAACCCAAGCTGGTAATGTTGCAGGGTGTCAGATTAATTTGAATTGAGCACTGCACTCTTTTGTTTTGGTTTATTTCTTTCCCTTGAATTTTGAATTTTGAATTTTCATTGATCTGTGAGGGGTAGTTGCCGGGGTGGGGGTGGGGGGTAGGGGTGGGGGGTAGGGGTGGGGGCTTGTTGGTTGTTTGTTTGTTTCTGTTTGTTGACTTTAAAATAATGTATAATAATTTTGAATTTGAAAGTATTTTTCTCATGTAAGGAAAAAACTTAATAAAGACAGTGTTAAAAAAACAAACAACCTCAGTAGTAATTTAAACCAAAGGAATGATGGTCTGATACCAGTGGTGTGCACCGGGACCCTGTGGGGGAGAGGCGGGGTGGGGACAAGTAAAAACGCGTCTTTTAAATCCTGATATAAATAAACCACACAGTTTTATATGAAACAACAATTTTATCACGTCCCCCAATGTATATCATCATATCGCACAGCCCTAAAGCTACATATAATTAAAATTGTGATGAAATAATGAAAATTGCACCAATATCTTGCAAAACAAAGGCAGAACAAGAGTTTACAGAATGTTAAGAACTTCTCCTCTGCACTTTAATTCCATTTAACCTTCAGTTTTTTTTTAAAAAACACTGAAGTCTTCAAAAAGCGCTTCTGTGTTTGATTTTATAGTGCGTGCACAGAGCCGACAGCACTGCTGGTGCTTTGTGGCAACAAGTTTGGAACGACGTTCCTCTTTGTGCATGACAAAAAACCTCAAAGAGGAGTCCCTTCAGAAACAGTTTTGTGTTAAGTTTGGAGGAAGTTGACTGACTTTAAAGATCCTTGACCTCAGTTGAGGATACAGCTTTGGTGTGATGTTGCATCCAGTTATCTAGTCAGAGAGAAGCGGGAAGCTGTAGTTGGAGTCAATGATTTTAGGATGAGACGCTCATGAGAGTGCCACACCGGGGTCCTCTGATCCTAAAAGCTTTTTTGGCTATATAGTGTATAATTTAACATGGTCGATAAATGATAGTGATTGTAGTAGTAGATGGTATAATCCACAGTAATAAGGGCTGCATTATTGCTTTATTTTAGGCTGTTTGTGTGGGTGTGTGTGGCCTTATTCATGCTGCATTTCCCCTCTAGTCCGCTTTGGTCCGCGTGCGCTTTGGACAAGCCCCGCACGCACGCGGCGCTGTTCATGCTCACTTTTTTCCATCTACCCAGGCCAAGCGGTTGACGCATGCGCACAACCATCATTTATAGTTTCACTCCCGCCCGATAGGTAGCGCCAATACGCTGACGCGCCACGATTTTCACCAACAAAGAAATGCTGCTTGCTTTCTGCTGGTTGACTTCCCGGTTTTCACTCATTTTCCACAAAGATGCTGCTCTTGCAGCTGAAGTATGTTATGGATGATTCATGTATGTTTATTCTCGTCTTCTGCTTCCTCATTGTCTTCTTCCTCTCTTTGTCTTGGTATGCTGTGCCGATATCGCCACCTCGTGAATGGGACGTTCAGTCTTGCGGATGCACTTTTCAACACGTTCAGGTCGTGGGTAGGCGGCGCGGTCACAAAATTTGGGCTGCACATGATCGTCCGCGGTCGAACACTGTGGACACTAGCGGAGTGGGGACGATGTCGTAAATTTCGTCACACGAGGCTTCCGGTTACACGTATGCGGACAGCAGGGGTGCAGCATGAATCCAGCTTGTGTGTGTTTCCTCTTATTGCGTCACCACTGATCTCTATACAGTCAGTCAGGGGAGCCTCGGGCTGTTCTCTTCAGTCTGTCATCTGGGGAGAGTTTCTATATGTGAGCATATAACACAGAGTGTGTCTGTGTGTGTTAGCATGTCTACTTCTCAGTGTTGTAAACACACTCTTTGTTAAGAAAATGGGTTGTTTTTTCCTTCATGCATTCTTTCTTCTGTTACACGCTGCTGTTTGTTTACCTGGGTATTCTTTAAAATAAACTCCCCTTTCAGCATCGCTTGCCTCCGAGAACATGTTTGGTTTATTAAGTGTGTGTGTGGAATGCTGCAGTGTTTCTATGTGTGTGTGCAGTAGAGACAGTAAATAGTGTGTGCTGTGATGATGAATATCTGTGTGTCAGTGGCTCTATAAAAATGTAACTTTTATCTCAGCAGTGAGGTGATGACTATATTAGCCTTTCAACTGTTCCTGTCAAGAAAACATATTTAGTATGTGGTATGGCACACATACACGGCAGAAATGTGCAAGACTTGCCTTTCAGAATTAAAAGTAATTTTATCAGTAATGATGTGAGGTAGATAGAAAGCATTGTCTCTACTGGTGGTTACTAGGAGGAGGGAGAATTGCCACGGATGTAGCATGTGTCATATGGCATACTGCAGCCAAGTCATGACGGTGTGACGTCAGTGCCGTAAAGTTCAGTTTGTTCACCGGCTATAAACACAAGAGCAACGCACATTTTTTTTGTAGCAACAACAATGGCGTCAGTTCAAGGAAAAGGAGGAATTGCTGTTTTCCAGTGCTCTTCTCCGCTCAAGGTGCTGCTGCTGCAAAAAGGATTCATCTATGTTTATTCTCACCTTCCGCATCCTCGTTGTCTTCCTTGTCTACTTTGTCTTGGTATGCTGTGTTGGTAGTGCCACCTTGTGAATGGGACGTTCATTCTTGCGCATGCTCTGTCAGTGCGTTCGGGTTGTGGGCAGGCCGCGCGGTCATAAAATTTGGGTTGCACGCGGTTGCAGAAGAGTCCTGCTTACACTAGCAGACTGGAGACGATGACACAAATTTCCTCACACAAGGTTTCCGGTTGCACGTACGCAGACAGTGGAGGTGCAACATGAATCCAGCTTCAGGGCCAGTCAGAGACAGATACCTAGGGGCAACTTAGAGTCACCAGTTAACCTAACATGCATGTTTTTAGATTGTAGGAGGAAACCGAAGCCCCCAGAGTGAACCCACACAGCACAGGGAGAACATGCTAACGCCACGCAGAAAGGTTCCTACCCCTGCCAGCCTGGGGATTTGAATCAGGAACCTTAGAGCTGTGAGGCAACAGTGCTAACCACTGTACCACCATGATGCCCAATATCATGTAGTATAGTTTTGCATCCAGCATCTTTGTCTTGTCCAACTTCCTGCTATGCCAACTCACACCTTTTCTGTGTTCTCTAAAAGATAACAAGGTTTTTAAACTTAAAATGTTTTGTTCAGTTGCTGCTTGAAGGAAAGCGCCATAGGTGCTGATGGCTTGGTGCTTGTGGGATGGTAGCATGGGGTAGCTAAGTGTTGTGTCACCCAAAACAGCCGGCAGCACATACATACAATGTATCAATCGTGACGCTGTCACACTGATGTCACCGTTACAAAACACACAAGCTGCACCTCATTGGTCGACGTGTCCCCCCGTGGGTGGTCTGTTCAGGTCCATATACCCATATCCAAGGTGGTACAGGGACGTTAAAAACTTTCTCCTATATCTTCAAAGCTAAACAGCAAACACATTTCTGAAAACAATCAAGGCGAGAAATAGATGGTGTAGTTGCTGAATATGTGTTTGCTTTTCACCAACAACCATGGTTTTAAAAGTTCAGCGCATGATTGACGGGTGACAGGAAGTCATAGGCGGCGCTGTAAAAAAATCGCACTGGCACCTACTAGCTCTGCAGAGTTATTACAGCAGCTTTTCTGGGTGAGTCATTTTCAGTTCATTTTGACAACAAAGCCTCATCTCGAAATTCTGGCAAATTAAGTCAAGAAAACATGGTGATACATTGATACAAGATGTTGTCCTACGTGATTTTTGACCAGCTAAGCTGAAAACCTGGTAACACACACACACGCACGCACACACACTGACACACTACCGATACCTAGGTTGCGCTTTGTGCACTGAGGCATAAAAATCATAAGTAAACCAAAATTTAAAAAAAAAATGTATGAACTCATGAAGTGAAGATATGCCTGTTGATTAATTAATAATCAGTTATTGTTCAACTTTCATGCTTTAAGTTTAAAAACATACTGTTTTACTTTTTTCATGAAAGAAAACTTATTTTCTTAGTAAGTCAAAGAAAACATACATTTGCACACTAATAGAATGAAAGCACCACAGGTGCTGATGCCTCGGTGCCTGTGGCATGGTAGGTGGGGTAGTTAAGTATTGTGTCAGGCCAGCCACGCACGGTTTGGAAAGGCTTGGTGTGTGTTTACTTAGGAATGACACTGATGTCTCTGTCACAGCACACACAAAGTGTACGTCATCCTAGGGCTGTACACTGGCATGTTTGTAAAGGAGATCATGAAAGAAAAAATGTAGAAGTACAAGAATAAAATTAGGAGCACAAATAAAAATGCTGGAGTAACAGATTTTATTAATTTTTTTGTATACTTTATTAATCCAGAGGGAAATCCAGGGCATCCACCTGGATGGATGAGGCAGTCACGGTACGGTGTCAATCCCTTCACCATTCACACACACATTCAAACCTAGGGCCACTTTAGAGTCTTCAATTAACCTAACTTGCATGTTTTTGGCCTGTGGGAGGAAACCAGAGTACCCACGGTAAACCCACGCAGACATGGGGAGAACAAGCAAATTGAATGGATGTATAGTTACATGATGGCGTGCAATAACAGGTAAAAATATCAACATTTTCAAAAGTAAAAGCACAATTATGGATATTATATCACAACAGTTTGGAATGTTTCACACTTAAGTATGTGTTGGGCTGGGAATCATCAGTAATTTCCAGAATTGATTTGATTCTGATTCTTGAGGTTCTGAATCAATTCAATTTAATCCTGATTTAATCAGGGAAATTATCATTTTTCATCCTCTATCAAGGGTCAGGGGGTAGGAATAGGTAAATGGGAAGGGGTAGGGGTTAAGAAAAAGAAGAAGCCAACTTTATTGTTATTCAATCCATACAGCCAATCATGTACAGTAGAACGAAATTACATTTCTCTTATCCACAATGTTAATCACATCTAGAATCAGAGGGGTTGCTGCCATGCAAGGCGCCGCCACAGATTTCCCTCCTCATTCCATTATTACTGAGCACCAAGCTGGATGGCAGGAAGTTCCACTTTTATATGGTCTTCGGCATGACCCGACCGGGATTTGAACCCCGGCCTCCTGGGTGTGGGGTGGATGCTCTACCAACTAGGCCACCACTCTGGTATTACCTACTGTAATTACCTACCATCAATTACCTACAATTACCTACCATCTTCCACCAATGTGGAAGACATAAGCAGACGAGACAGTGAGCTGCATGACATGCGAACTTTATTCACCTTCCAACATAAACACAGAAAACTGACTAACTTGAGTGACTGAGCGAACTCCTTTCTACACTTTTATTCCTGCCTCCGGCACACAGGGTAAACACATTAACATACAGACTGAAAGACATGTACACACATTAACATAACATTGACACACATGTCACCTAGCAGGTCTTGCTACAATACATTCGTACCCCTGGTTCTCAGGTATGAACCTGGCGCGGCGGGGGCGAAAGGCACATCTTTCTTTGTTTGGCTACTCTCACCTTTCTCCATTAGCATCTCTAACTATCTTCTACCCCGCCAAACCCTTGTCCTGGGTGGAGTGCCATGTGTATTGTGTCCACCACACAGCACCCCACCCCCCCGAACAGCCAGAAGAGGCCCTATCTCTCTGGCACCTTGGGCTTGGGTCGGCACCCGTAATGGCTGTAACGTGGAGTTGCCGGACCGTCCGAAGTGTCTTGGTGTTGAGGTGGGCAGGAGACAAATTCTGCGTCTCCGTCGCGCAGTCCTGTGGAGGGGGAATTGGTGGGGAGGGGAAAGACCTAGTCTGCTGCTAACAGTTCTCTGCAGGGGGAACACCAACTTGCGGAGCCACTGTAGGTGGGCGTCCGTGCTGGGGAGCTTGAGCCAACACCACCTGTTCGTCTGCCAACACATAGGTGAGCTTAAGCCTGTCAATGCAGACGGTTTCCTTACGCCCCCCCCAAGTCTACCACAAAGTGTTTTGCTCCTGTTTCCAGAGCTCTGAATGGGCCATCGTACGGTGGACGTGGCAGGGTTCTGTGTGCATCGTGCCTGACAAAAACGAACTTAGTGGTGGCCTCCGGTATTACCCTAATCCCTTGTAATACCATCCCTACTACCTACCAGCATTAGGGATGCAAGTTATCAATTAATTCATTAATTGATAATTGATTCACCTTATTGCTCGATTAATGGTTAATAGAAAAGCTGCATTTTTTCTGAGAATCTGAATTTTCCTCTGTACAATACGGTATGTCTTTAACATATAAAAAGTTGCTGTTTTTTCATATACGGAATAAGACATGAACATTATATTCCTGAATGATTTATTGTACCATTTGCATTTTTACTACAGACATTGGCATTTTTTATAGTTTACCAAACTTTGCACTGTATAGTGTGTACTTATGTGCTGGTACATCTCAGTAAATTACAAATGTCATGATTTTTTATTTATTTTAAAAACTACTACCAATATCATACATTTGTCTTTTTTAGTTATATTAAAAAACCTTTCACGTTCTAATTTACTGAGATGCACTGGTGGACTGTTTTAACAGGAAAATAAATTGTGACCTGCTTCATCTGCTGCATGTTAAACATTATCACAGTACCAGGCAAACCCAGTACGATTTGGGCTCCTCTGTTGTCTGTTACCCAGGGATGGCAATTTTCCGCCGATCCGCGGATTTCCGCCAATTTATTTTCAAATTGATCATTTCTGTGAATCATCTAAATCCGTTGAGAAAATTTTACGGGGGGTAAGGTACCTTATTGTTACCGATTTTAGCGAAAATCAACACGATTACATAAGCGCTCGGCGCTTCCCCGGGTCAAGTCTCCTGCGATAACCCGGATGTTATGTACTCAAGCTACTGCTGTATTGTAAACAGCCCTGCGATTGGATAGTTGCAAACGATTGGACCAATCAAATGGCTCGTTATATGCTTTGTCAAAAATTCATGGCGGCTTGTTCTCAGGGATGTGATTTTTCCGGTAATTCGCCGAATTCCGCTTTATTTTATCTTCTAGGAAGATAAAGTACGTTAAGTACGTTAGCGGCTTGTGGTCCACGAACGCAGTGAAGGTGCGCCCTTTCAGGCAGAACTGGAAGTGGCATATGGCCAGGTGGAGAGCCATTAACTCTCTGTCGAACACGCTGTATTTACGCTCACTGTCGTGCAAAGACCTGCTAAAAAAAAAAGGTGAGCGGCTGCCAAGAACCGGCAACGCATTGCTCCACGACGGCCGCTATGCCCATGTCCGAGGCGTCGGGTCTGGGTGCGCCAGTAGTGCAGCGTTTGCCAGAGCTGTTTTAACCTCAGAACGCCTGCTCCCGTTCAGAAGTCCAGTCGACTCTGTCCACCAGTTTCCGTTTCTTGAGTGTGGCGTACAATGGCTGTATGAGCTGGGCTGCGCGGGGAAGGAAACGGTTATAAAAGTTAACCATCCCCCAAAACTCCTGCAGCGCCCTGACATTGATGTTAAGGAGAAAAAAATAGCAAAACAATTTAGTTACATTACTTTTATGATTCCAAACAGTTTGAAATTGACAGTGCACAGTGGACATTGACTCATAACTTTTGAATATTTCTTAGACTTGGCTACATCAGTGATTGTGCAAAATGAACTGCTCAAGACTCAATGGAGATTGAAACTGGTGATCTGAAATGAATGCTGAAATTATAAAAAGTAATGGTATGTTGGAATTTTATTTCTATTATGGAATAGATAAAATTAACTGATTTTGATTTGATCAAGTGTTAAAGCATATGATGGATAATGCTCGTTGGAATATTTTAGGAATGCTATCTTCTTGGAACATAAGTCAGTATTATACAGTAATAAGTGGCATTCAGCTGTTTGTTTTATGTCATTTAAGCACAGTTCTGGTACTTAAAAATCATAAAAACCCAGGAGCTTCGGGGGGCTTCGCCCCCCTTGCCCCCCCAACGGGGCTCTGCCCCAGACCCCCTGCTAAATTTTCAGATAATTTCCCCAGCCCCAAATCACATCCTTGGTTCGTGTTGGAATTCTGAGCTTTCGGTATTGTTTTCAGCACAATTATGAGATTTTTATCGAAGGATTAGGAGTCATCACTGCTAGAAATAGACAAAAGTGTCAAAAATAAGTTCTGATGGAATTGGCTTGAGAGAAAAGTGACGGTAAAGGTGAAAATTGACTCAAAGTTCGACGAGGTAACAGAAACACCCAGACAGTTTCTGAAGAAACCAGAAAAGGAGATGAAGTTCAAAGTTCAGAGACTGACACAGCTTGCTGCCAAAAGGAAGAAAGTTTCACATTAGAAGTGACTTGGTGACCAGTGTAAATAGTGTAATAAACTCTTATAGAACTGATAAATATGTTGGACTAAAGACAGTGAGACAACATTGAAGAAAAAGTAAGTTAACTTTTCATTAAATTTAAGGATTTATCTAAGTCTAGTATTTAATTTTTTTTATCATTTTTTTCAGTCTAAATTACTTCTGTTTTACTGAAAACCTCCCAGCTTCAGGGGAGTTGCCCCCCCCCCGCCATAAGTCAATCAACCAAATTAGATTTCAGCTGAAATCAGAATTTCCTGTTGCCATCCCTGTCTTATAGAACTGTTAAATATGTTGGACTAAAGACAGTGAGACAACATTGAAGAAAAAGTAAGTTAACTTTTCATTAAATTTAATGATTTATCTAAGTCTAGTATTTCATTTTTTTAATCATTTTTTTCAGTCTAAATTACTTCTGTTTTACTGAAAACCTCCCAGCTTCAGGAGGGCTGCGCCTCCCCGGCCCCCCCATAAGTCAATCGACCAAATTAGATTTCAGCTGAAATCAGAATTTCCTGTTGCCATCCCTAGTTACCTCAGTGGCAACTTCAGTCCGGTCTGCTTTTCCGTCTAGCGGCAGGTTGAAGGGAGGCAGCGGGGATGTTTTTGCGCTGGTGTAGCCTGCTGCAGTCTGTTTCTTCCCCCTGTTGATTTGACGGCTGGACATTTAGTTCAAGGGAATTTTAGCATGTGGCACTCAAATTTGATCATATTAAACATAAGTTTCCAACCACAAATTGTGGCTTGTGAAAAGGCTGATTGGCTAGTAACTTTGGAAAATCACTGGCCACAGTGGCTGGTGAGAGAAAAAGTTAATGTCAAGCCCTGATGGATAGTATCAAAAGCTGCACTAAGGTCTAAAAGGACAAGTACAGAAACAAGTCCATTATCAGATGTGATAAGGAGGTTGTTAGAGACCTTCACTAAAGCTGTTTCAGTACTATGATGAATTCTAAAGCCTGATTGAAACTCGTCAAAAAAACTGTTTCCCTGCAAGTGGCCAAATAGTTGTGTAGCAACAACTCTATGTAAGATTTTTGAAATGAAAGCAGATTAGAGGTTGGTCTGTAGTTAGCTAAAACTCCTGGATCTTGTCATAATTCAGACCGGGGTTGGACTCAGTCGCAGAGCAGCCAGAACGATCACTCAGACTCCAATAAAAGTTTCACAATTTTATTGCGAAAAAAAAACACACAACAGAAAATAAAGTGCAAAAACTAAAGAAAACGAAACACAAGAACGCAAACTTAAATTTCCAGATAAGACAGGTTCCCCCTGGAGCGCACGTACTCTACGGGAGAGAGCAGACAGAGGTGATGAGGGACAGATTTTCCGAAGGGAGAATAATGCAGGAAAGCACACTTACTACTTGAGCAGTGGAGCCCAGCAGGAAACTCCAGCGAGGACCGGGGACAGGTGGAAAGCAGACCTGGGTGGACATGATGATCTTCCTGGTCAGGCAAGCATGATCAGCGCCAGGAAATGCACCTGCGGGTGACAGCCACCCAGACGATCCAGCGGAGAGCTCTCCTCACGCTGGGCCTTAAATACACTGGTTCATCAGATGCAGCAGGTGGACAAATATGCAGGTGTGCTCAATCTCCCAGAGCGGGAAACCAGAAACAGGAGGGAAGGGGGAGCACGCTCACCAGACGATCACAGTGCCCCCCCCTCGAGGGATGCCCCCCGGCGTCCCACTGGGCTGGCGTCAGTGGGTATGATGGAAGGCCCAAATCATCCGCTTGTCCAGAATGTATGATCCCGGGATCCACAACCTCTCCCCCAAGCCATATCTTTCCCATTGGACGAGGTATTGACATCCCCGCCCCCAACGGCGCACATCCTGGATCCTCTGCACCATGTACGTTGCCTGGCCATCGATGATCCAGGGGGGTGGGGGGTGGGGGGGTCCGGAGGAGGGCAGAGGGGACTGGCGGAGAGGGGCTTAATCCGGGAGACATGGAACGTGGGGTGGATGCACATAGAGAGTGGCAAGTCCAACCGGTGACATCATTGATCAACCGCTTGATAGTAAAGGGACCCAGAAAGCAGGGGGACCACTTCTGGGATTCCATCTTCAGTGGGATCGGATCAGATCGGTGGACAGCCAAACCCTCTGTCCCACCATGTACTTCGGCGTCGGCACCCACCTGCGGTCAGCGTACCTACGCCTGTTACGTTCAGCGGAACAAAGGAGGGCAGCCTTCGTGGCCCTCCACAGATGGCGGCACCGGTGCACATGGGTCTCCACGGACGGTATGGTGAGGCTCCTGTCCACCATGGGCAGCAGAGGTGGAGTGTAACCCATTGACGCCTTGAATTGCGTAAGCCCAGTGGATGAGGAAATTGGCGAGTTCACTGTGTATTCCATCCAGGTCAAGTGGGTGCTCCAGGTAGTAGGGTTGGAGGATGCTACACACCTTAAAGTGGCCTCCAGAGACTGATTGGCACGCTCAGCCTGACCATGACTTTGGGGATGATATCCAGACGTCAGACTGGCGGACAAACCCAAGAAGCGACAGAATGCCTTCCACACCTGGGATGTAAATTGGGGCCCCCAGTCCAAGATGATGTCAATGGGAATACCGTGCAACTGGATGACATGCTGTGTCAGCAGGTCGGCCATCTCCATGGCGGATGGTAATTTGTGGAGAGGAACGAGGTGGATGGCCTTGGAGAAATGGTCGACAATCGGGAGGATGACGGTATTCCCTTGGGATGGAGGGAGGCCCGTAACAAAGTCCAATGAAATGTGAGACCAAGGGTGACCCGGCACCGAGAGGGGATTCAATTCAATTCAATTCAACTTTATTTATATAGCGCCATTTCACAACAACAGTCATCTCATAGCACTATCAACTGTAGGGGGGACCCCCACAGTTGCAGAAAGACCCCAGCAATCAGGCAATCCCCTGTGAGCAAGCACTTGGCGACGGTGGAGAGGAAAAACTCCCTTTTAACAGGAAGAAACCTCCAGCAGAACCAGGCTCAGGGAGGGGCAGTCATCTGCTGCGACTGGCTGGGGGGTGAGGGGATAGAGAAGAAGAAAAGAACAGACATGTAGAGAGCAAACAGCACGATGGGGACTCAATCTATGGGAGAGAACAAACAAATGTTAATGACCAGCAAAAAAAAAAAAATATTTCATAGAGAGTGAGAAAAGGAGTGAGGCCCAGTGCATTACTGGAGGTCCCCCGGCTGACTAAACCTATTAGCAGCATAACTAAGGGAGGGTTCAGAAACACATGATCCCTCCCTAATTGTAGGCTATATCAAAAAGGTAGGTTTTAGCCCTATTCTTAAAAACAGAGATCGAGTCTGACTCCCGAATCCAGATTGGCAGCTGATTCCACAGGAGAGGAGCTTGATAACTGAAGGCTCTGCCTCCCATTGTACTTTTGGAGATTCTAGGTATTACAAGTAATCCTGCATTTTGGGAGCGTAGTGCTCTGTTAGGATGATACGGCAGTATCAGATTTTTTTTTTTTTTTTCCACAATATCTTTATTGAACCTTTTTTTTTTTTTTAACAAACATGATACAAACAATCAAACACTAACACTAAAGTACTACAAAAAAAAAAATGCACTAAAAACACCAACAACCACCAACAAAATCAAGTCTTCAACAATGCTCCTCTGTTTAGTCTAGACAATCCAATACATAAGTATACATATTATGTTCACCAGTTTGGAATTTACAAGGTCCACACACATCATTCACCTTCTTCTTCAAGAGTTATGTTTAAATTTTTTACATAATCAATAAAAGGTCTCCATATATTCTCAAACACAATTTCCTTTGATTTCAGTATATACAGTATGTTATTCTTTCTAATGGAAGGTTTGTTAACATCTGTCTTAACCACTGAGTCACATCTGGTCTATGAGTCTTTTTCCATAATAGTGCAATACATTTTTTGGCATTAAGCAAACTGAGGTCTATGAATGTTCTTTCACTTTTATTAAAATTATGCTTTTCTGGGTACAGACCCAACAAAAACAGTTTAGGATTCAATATGATTTGTTTTGAGATTATTTTTTCAATTGTTACCCTCACCTCTTCCCAAAACATTCTTATTAATCTACATTCCCATAAACAATGAAATAGGGTTCCTTTACTTTCCATGCATTTTGTGCATGTATCTGGTATATTTTTGCTATATCTATTTAACTCCTCCGGTGTAACATACATCCGCATTAACCATTTGAAATGTATCAATTTAAGGCGTGCATTTATTGATTTGGTTTGAGCTTCTGTACAAGCCAATTCCCATTGTTCCTCTGAAATTTCAATTTGCAGATCTTCTTTCCAGTAGTTTAATCTTTTCAGTGAATTTTCACTTGAAGATAGTGTCAATGAGTTATAAAACTCTGAAATAATACCCTTTCTTTTACTATCTTTCATCATCATTTTTTCCAAGGATGAATAAATAGGTCGAGTGAGAGCTTTATTTTGATTTGATCGAATAAAGTTTCTAAGTTGAAGATATTTAAAAAAATGTGTTCTATTGAGATTAAATTTGATCCTCAGCTCTTCAAAAGACATTATGTTGTCTGCACATGGCAAATATAAATCCTGAATCTTTTGTATCCCTTTTAAATTCCATACTTTAAATACAGCGTCCGCTCTCCCTGGTTTAAAATATTGATTACCCCATATTGGACTAAATTGTGACAATAACTGTGGTTCTTTTAAATAGTTTTTAGCTTCACACCATATTTTGATCATATGCTTTACAAATGGATTTTTAACTTGTTTTTGTAATTTTTTTGCCGAATCTGAGTATATGAATATGGGAAGAGGTAAAGGTAAATTGTATGATTCCATTTCAGTCCAGTGAGGGAGATCATTTGATGAAAAATAATATGTCATAGACCTCAGTTGTGCCGACCAATAATACAACATAAAATTTGGACATTTCAGACCTCCACGATCAAATGGTAAATATAATAAAGACAAACGTAATCTAGCCCTCCTGTTGTTCCATATAAATTCCACTAACTTTTTTTTTATTCTTGAGAATAGATCTAAAGGTGGTGATAAGGGAATGTATTGAAATAAATAAAGTATTTTAGGTAAAATATTACTTTTAAGTATATTGATTCTCCCGATCATCGACATTGGTAGTGACATCCATCTCTGAGTTAACTCATTGATATCTGACATTAAGGCTTCATAGTTGACACTGGCGACTGATTCTAGCTTAGGCATAATTTGGATTCCTAAATATTTAAACTGATTTACAACATTGAATTGATTTACCTCAGGGGCTGGGTAATTTCTCTGGGTCTCATTTAGCATTAATATTGAAGATTTAGTTTTATTTATTTTATATCCTGATATTTCCCCAAAATTCTTTATTAAATTCAACAAGGTTGGAATTGATTTTTTTAGATTCGACATAAACAAAATTATATCATCGGCGTACAGGGAGATTTTATGTTCTGTTGGTCCAACTTTAATTCCATATATTTGTGAATGTAAACGTATCGCTATCGCTAAAGGTTCAATTGCCATAGTAAACAGTAAAGGTGAAAGTGGACAGCCTTGTCGACATCCTCTATTGATTTTTATTGGTTTTGAAATATTGTTATTTGTTAGGATTTCTGCTGTAGCATTATTGTATATTATTTGAACCCATTTTATGAAATTATTTCCAAGTCCAAACCTTTGTAGGACTTCAAAAAGAAAGGGCCATTCAACTCTATCAAAGGCCTTTTCGGCGTCCAATGATAGGAGAGCTGTATCCGGTGCTTCTTTATTAAAATAAATAATATTAAATAGTCTTCTTACATTATGGAAGCCTTGTCTACCCTTTATAAAGCCATTCTGATCTCGATTAATAATATTTGGTAAAATTTCTTGTATTCGTCTTGCTAAAATTTTACAGATTATCTTAAGGTCGGCGTTTAATAGGCTTATTGGTCTCATATTTTCACATTTATTAGAGGGCTTACCTGGTTTTGGCAGCAGTATAATTAAGGCATTATTTATGTATGATGGTAAATTATTATTTTGAAATGCTTCTAAAACCATTTCCAAAAAAGGTTTTATTAATTTATTCTTAAATTTTTTATAAAGGTCAACTGGAAGACCATCTGGTCCTGCACTTTTTCCTGATTTCATATTATCAATGGCTAGCCCAACTTCTTCTTGACTAATTTTAGACTCCAATATCTCCCTGTTTTCATTTGGAATACACGGTATAGATAGTTCGTTCAAAAACCCATTTAGTTTTGTTAAATCAGGTTCATTTTTGGTATCATATAATTTTTCATAGTAATCTCTAAAGGCTCTATTAATTTCTAAAGGATCTATAACTACCTGTCCGTTACTTATAATACTGGTAATTGGTGTTTTAATTTCCAATTGTTTAATCTGCCATGCTAATAATTTTCCTGATTTTTCACCTTGTTCATAAAAAGATTGTTTCAATCTTAGAAGACTCGAGGCAGCTCTATTCGCTGATTTTTTGTCGTATTCAGCTCTCAAAATCAGTAATTCATTCTCCAACCTTGGGTCACTTCCTGCATACACTTTTTCCTGAAGACTTTTTATTTTATGTTCCAATTTAGCTCTCTCCTCTCGAGTCTTCTTAGATTTTGATCCTGTATAACTAATAATATGTCCCCTAATAAAAGCTTTGAAAGCCTCCCACTTTACACATGCTGATGTTTGTGTAGTATTGATGTCAAAGAACTCGTCTATCTGTTTTTCTATATACTTGACAAATTCCTCATCCTGAAGCCATTTATGCTGAAATTGTCATCTACCTGATTCCTTTGTCAATTTTTTATCTACATATATTAGACAACAGGGTGCATGATCAGAGATCACGATGTTATCATAAAAGCAGTTTTGAATCTTGGACCTTAATTCTGTGGAAATCAAAAAATAATCAATACATGAGAATGTCTTGTAGGTACTGGAATAACAAGAATAGGCTTTAACTTGTGGTTTCATTTCTCTCCATATATCTAACAATCTCAATTCTTTCATAAAATGATTAATAGTCATCCTACATCCAATGTGCGTACAATCCAGTCCTGTTGATCTATCCACACCTGGATTCAATGTACAATTAAAATCCTTTTTTTTTTTTTTTTTTTTTTTTTTTTCTCCTTTGAAAGACAAAAGTAAAATAGAAAGATGTCTTTACCTTCTTTACATGTTTCAACTGCACTGCAGCCTTCATCAGAAGAGTCAGCTGATTGCTGCCAGGTGACATTTATCAGCTGATTTTCGTAGGCGGGGCCAGCTCAGCAGATCTATCAGATCCGCCGAGCCGGCCCCGCCTCCCGCCATCAGATGGTCTCTGGAGAATGTGGTCCCAGGTGTGAGAAAGCATAAAGGCCCTCTCATCTCGGTTCATGGTGTCTTTTCCCCGCTTTCTGATCTCTATTGCCTCCTTGATCCAACGTTTGTGTCTGTTGCTCTCCGATCCAATAATTTTTGTGTTGTCCCAGTCCATGATGTGATTATTTCTTTTGCAGTGGTCCGATATAGCTGATTTTAATGTTTCTTGTTCTGCTTTTTCTTTTTGTGATCTTGTGAGTCGTCTTTGCGTTTCCTTCTCACATTCCTTTTGGTGTTCTTTTTTTCTTGTGGTGAATAATCTTCCGGTTGCACCATAGCCTTTCTGGACATGAAAATCCACCACAACGAGGATGGCAGCATAAAAATCACAGTCTACAGGAAACCAACCCACACAGATCAATACCTACTTTGGACATCGGAACACCCCACAGCACACAAGCTATCAGTCGTCAGGACATTATATGAACGAGCCACCATCATCACGGAACAAGAAGACAGACAGGAAGAGGAAAACCACATAAAACATGCACTTATACGCTGCCAATATCCAGTATGGGCCATAAACAAAGGGAAACAGCAAGTCAAAAACAAAGAAAATAAACAGGACACAAGACACAGAACAAAAGCTGAAATCAAAAACAAGGAAACCATAACTATACCATACATACGAGGGATCACGGAACCAATTCAAAGGATCATGAAAAAATACAAAATAAACACAGCAGTCAAACCACACAAAAAATTAAGACAGTTATTAGTACACCCCAAGGACAGAATAGAACAAGACAATAAATGCAAAGTATTATATGAAATATCATGCAGATCATGTAACAAAACCTACATTGGAGAAACCGGAAGATTATTCACCACAAGAAAAAAAGAACACCAAAAGGAATGTGAGAAGCAAACGCAAGGACGACTCACAAGATCACAAAAAGAAAAAGCAGAACAAGAAACATTAAAATCAGCTATATCGGACCACTGCAAAAGAAATAATCACATCATGGACTGGGAC
The DNA here is from genome assembly GCA_020510985.1 of Pholidichthys leucotaenia. Classification (NCBI taxonomy): domain Eukaryota; kingdom Metazoa; phylum Chordata; class Actinopteri; order Cichliformes; family Pholidichthyidae; genus Pholidichthys; species Pholidichthys leucotaenia. Next base: position 27,431,351 of record CM035843.1, read on the forward strand.
AACACAAAAATTATTGGATCGGAGAGCAACAGACACAAACGTTGGATCAAGGAGGCAATAGAGATCAGAAAGCGGGGAAAAGACACCATGAACCGAGATGAGGGGGCCTTTATGCTTTCTCACACCTGGGACCACATTCTCCAGAGACCATCTGACGGCGGGAGGCGGGGCCGGCTCGGCGGATCTGATAGATCTGCTGAGCTGGCCCCGCCTACGAAAATCAGCTGATAAATGTCACCTGGCAGCAATCAGCTGACTCTTCTGATGAAGGCTGCAGTGCAGTTGAAACATGTAAAGAAGGTAAAGACATCTTTCTATTTTACTTTTGTCTTTCAAAGGAAAAAAAAAAAAAGGATAAATAATTGAAAGAAGACAAAATGAACCTGTTTGACGTATTACAATTAAAATCCCCTGCTATTATATGTTGCCCTGTAAGTGATGATAAGATGAGAAATAAATTAGCAAAGAACTTCTGATCATCTATATTGGGACCATATAAGTTCACAAGATTTATATTTTCTAATAGCAAAGAACCTTGAATGATTACATATCTTCCAAATTTGTCTCCAATTACATTTTTCACTTGAAAAGGAACTGATTTATGTATGAGAGTCATAACTCCCCTGGCTCGGGATGAAAATGAAGAGGTGAATACACTTCCCTGCCATCTACTCCTAATTCTTTTAACATCCTCCTCTATCAGATGAGTTTCTTGTAAAAACACAATTCTTGAACCCATGTCCTTTATTTTATTCATAACTTGTTTAAGTTTTTTTAAATTTTGTAGACCTCTGCAATTCCATGAAGTTAAATTAAGATTAACACTTTGGTCCATGATCAATAGAGAGTTTGGGATTACCTTGCAGTGTAAACATGCTCATACAGAGAAGCAAAAACATGAGTGGTTGAACATTCATCCTACAAACTACACACAAACAAATTTCCCCTTCCCACACTTGTGGCAAACCCCCCAAAATCAAAAGAAAAATTCTGTCTCCCGATATAGCCATCGACCGTTCCACACCCACGGGGAACAGCCTAAGCCACTCCTTCTTCATCCTCCCAATCACCCTAACTCTACTGCTTTTAATGACGTAACATTAACTCTCCTCTGTAGTTTTCCAACTTAATTCCAAAATTTTTAACAACTTTGTACATCATAGTTTTTTTTTGTTTGTTTTGTTTTTGTTTTGTTTTTTTAATATATAATACAATCTATATTTTGTAAACTTACTATTTACTTCAAGTCAGTCAGATGCCTGTGCAAATGCTTAATTATTCTACCTTATATTTTGTTCATGCTTAGCTCCCACCAGTCTCTTCTTCTTCTTTGATCTTCTTGATGAACTCCTGCGCCTCCTCTGGGGTCTTGAAGATGTGGGTTCTGCCCTCATACGTGGTCAGCAGTCTCGCAGGATAGATTACACCATGACGAATCCCAAGGTTGCGCAGCTCCTTACGTACGGGATCAAACTGCTTCCTCAATTGCTGGATTCCTGTGGCCAAATAGACGGGTGACGTCATCTTCAGCACTAGCGAGACGGAGCTCCATCTGCGCCGTTCGTTCTACACAGTCACCCAATTCCTTTCTTATTCCTTCCAACGCTGTCATAATCCCATCAAATCTAGAGGAAAAGTCCGCTCTCATTGAACTCATGGCAGCCATCAGCGCATCTGCGCCATTCCCCGCAGATATCGCACCGTTGCCAGCCTCCTCCGCCATATATGGAGTTTTGTTTGCTGCGTCACAGACCTGAAAGTCCGTTAATTTGGACTGTTTCGGCGGCTCGCTTTTTCCTTTTCCTGGTTTTCCAGCCTTAGGCTTCGCCGACATATCCTCGCCCAAATGCTGGGATACGTTCTGTCCCAAATGAGAGAGTTATTTGCCGATTTTTTTTCTCCAGGAGCAGAGCAGAGCGAGACACGTCCGTCCTACGTGGCAGCCATAACCGGAAGTGAGTATCAGATCTTTTAAATAAAAAGGAGCCTGATTGTTTAGAGCTTTGTAAGTAAGAAGAAGGATCTTAAACTTAATTCTAAACTCTATGGGAAGCCAATGAAGGGAGGCCAGAACCGGAGAGATATGATCTCTCTTTCTAGTACCTGTTAAAACTCTTGCTGCAGCATTTTGGATCAGCTGAAGACTTTTTAAAGATGTTTTAGGACAGCCTGATAATAAAGAATTACAATAATCTAATCTCGAGCTAACAAAAGCGTGGATCAGCTTCTCAGCATCACTCTGAGACAAGATGCTCCTAATCTTGGCAATATTACGCAAATGATAGAAGGCAGTCTTAGAAACAAATTTAATATGTGAATTGAAGGACAAATCCTGATCAAAAATAACTCCAAGGTTCCTCACAGAGCTATTAAGAGAAAGAGTAACTGCATCCAAACTGAAAGTTTGATTTGGAAAGGAATTTCTAAGGTTTTTTGGACCAACAAGAATGACTTCAGTCTTATCTGAATTTAATAGCAGGAAATTACAAGTCATCCAAGCTTTGATTTCCTTAAGACAGGCTTCTAACTTGGCTAATTGATTAGTATCATCTGGCTTCATTGACAGGTATAATTGTGTGTCATCTGCATAACAATGAAAATGTATACAGTGCTTTCTAATAATGTTGCCTAACGGAAGCATATATAAACTAAAAAGAGTAGGGCCTAGCACAGATCCCTGTGGAACTCCATGACTAAGCTTTGAGCTGAAAGAAAACTCATCATTTACATGAACAAACTGGAACCTATCAGATAAATAAGATCTAAACCACTGCAACGAAGTTCCATTAAGTCCAACATAGTGTTCTAATCTATCAAGTAGAATATTATGATCGATAGTATCAAAAGCTGCACTAAGGTCTAAAAGGACAAGTACAGAAACTAGTCCATTATCAGATGCAATGAGGAGGTCGTTAGTGACCTTCGTTAAGGCTGTTTCAGTACTATGATGGATTCTAAACCCAGATTGAAACTCTTCAAGTAAACCATTTCCCTGCAGGTGGTCAAATAATTGCGTAGCAACAACTCTTTCTAAGATTTTTGAAATGAAAGGGAGATTAGAGATTGGTCTATAGTTAGCTAAAGTTCCTGGATCTAGCGTTGGCTTTTTGAGTAAGGGTTTAATTACAGCCGTTTTAAAAGCCTGCGGTACATGGCCTAAAGTTAATGAAGAATTGATTATATGAAGAATAAAGCTACCAATAAGTGGGAAGACTTCTTTAAATAACCTAGTAGGAATAGGGTCTAAAAGACAAGTTGAAGGTTTGGATGAGGAAACTATTTTGTCTAACTCACAAAGGTCGATTGGAGTAAACTCATCAAGACAGACATCAATAGAAGGAGTTGTAGTAGTTACAGTATTTAAGTTAACTGTGGGAAGAATCTGATTGATTTTATCTCTGATGGATGAAATTTTATTATTGAAAAAGTTCATAAAGTCCTGACTAGTAAGCTCTAAGGGGATGCTAGGATTGACAGAGTCCTGACTCTTTGTCAACCTGGCTACAGTACTGAAAAGAAACCTGGGATTATTCTTGTTCTCTTCTATTAATGCAGAGTAATAACTCGTTCTAGCTTTTCTAAGAGATTTTTTATAAATTAAAAGATGATTTCTCCAGGCTAAATAGATTTCATCTAAATTAGTAGAGCGCCATTTTCTTTCTAATTGACGAGTCTTCTGTTTTAAGCTACGAGTTTCTGTGTTGAACCAAGGAGTTAAAAATCTCTGATTAGACTTTTTCTTTTTTAAGGGGGCCACCAAATCTAGAGCCTGATGCAGAGAAGCTGAAACACTATCCACCATGTTATCAATTACAGAAGGAGCAAGCTGTCTATAGCTTATTTCCATTGTGTTGACACATGGCATAGAGGAAACAATCTGCATAAATTTGGAAACAGCATCATCTGAGAGGCATCTACTGTGATAATATTTTTCTTTAGGAGCCAAATAGTCAGAAATAGTAAAATCAAAGGTTAACAGACAATGGTCTGACAGTACAGGGTTATGAGGAGACACTACAAGATTTTCTATTTCTATGCCATATGTCAGAACAAGGTCCAATGTATGGTGGAGGTAATGAGTAGAATTTCCTACTTTCTGAGAAAACCCAATCGAGTCTAATATTGAATTAAAAGCCACATTAAGGCAGTCACTATCTACATCCACATGTATATTAAAGTCCCCTACTATAATTATTCTATCAGATTTCAGCACTAAATCAGCTAAGAAATCAGCAAATTCGGATAAAAATTCTGAATAGGTTGATGGGGGATGATAAACTATGGCAAATAAAATTGGGTTTAACCTGAAATTGCTAAAGTGCCCAACACTGAGGACCAGGCCCTCAAAGGAATTATAACATGTTTTTTGCTTTACATTAACTAGTAATTTGGAATGGTAAATTGTTGCTACTCCTCCTCCACGACCAGAACTTCTGGGATTTTGACAGTTTAAATAACCAGAGGGAGTTGATTCATTTAAACCAACATAATCCTCTTGCCCTAACCAAGTCTCTGTAAGGGAAATTAAATCAATCTGATGATCAATTAACAGATCATGGACTAACAGAGACTTGGGAGTTAGAGACCTAATATTTAATAAACCACATTTAATTTTTAAATTATGAGGAGGAACAGAGGCCAAATCATTCAATTTAGAGGCTTTATGTTTAATTTGAGTTTTACCAATATTTTGCTTTATCACTTTGGGATGCTTATACATTATATTTTTATTTACTTTGGAGGGAGCAGACAACGATTCTCTGATGGGGAAGACAGGGGCTAAGTTGAAGGGTGGCGGATGAAGAGGAGCTGCAGAGAGGCGTGTAAGACTGCGACTCTGCTTCCTGGTCCCAACTCTGAGTAGTCAGGGTTTTGGAAATTTGGATAAAAAAGATGCCAGATTGTTAGATAAATGAGAAGCACCATCCAAAGTGGGATGAATGCTGTCTCGTCTCATAAGACCAGGTTTTCCCCAAAAAGAGCTCCAATTGTCAATGTAGCCCACGTCATTTTTAGTACACCACACAGACGGTGGCGCAGTGGTTAGCACTGCGGCAGCACAGTTTACCCTTGGCCGGGGGATTGTGGGGATCGTGGGATCGTGGGTTCGATCCCAGCCCCCGACCAACAGTGATCTGTGTGGAGTTTGCATGTTCTCCCCGTGTTGCGTGGGTTTACTCCGGGATTTCTCCGGTTTCCTCCCACATGCCAAAGACATGCATGTTAGGTTAATTGGCTGTTCTAAATTGTCCCTAGATATCTGTTTCCTATAGGCCCTTAGAATAGAGGGTTAGTATTAATGAAAGCGCTTTGAGTGGTCTTTGTGACTAGAAAAGCGCTATATATTATATATATATATATATATATATATATATATATATATATTTTTGTTTTTTTTTTTTCTTGCCTTCTGATTGTTGCTCTGAGTGTTGCTATCCCTGTGCTGTTGCAATCCTGGAATTTCCCCGTTGTGGGACTAATAAAGGCTTATCTTATAAGTGCAGGTTAGTTAGTTAGTTAGTTAGCCAGCGGTTCAAGGATGACGAGCGACTAAACATGTCATCACTGGTCAGATTGGGGAGGGGCCCAGAGAATACTACAGTGGCTGACATCGTTTTTGCAAACTCACACACCGATTCTATATTAAGTTTCGTGACTTCCGACTGCCGGAGACGGATGTCATTAATGCCGGCGTGAATAACAATTGTGGAGTATTTACAGTTACTTTTAGCCAGCATTTTCAAATTTGACTCAATGTCGCCTGCTCTGGCCCCAGGAATACATTGGACTATGGCCGCTGGAGTCTCTAGGTTCACGTTTCTGACTACAGAGTCGCCAATGATCAGAGTTTTTTCCTCAGCGGGTGTGTCGCTGAGCGGGGAAAAACAATTAGAAACGTGAACAGGTTGGTGGTGAACCGGGGCTTTGCAACTAGGCTTCCTTCTCACCGTCACCCACCCAGTCTCCTCGCTGCTGAGGAGAGCCGGGGAACCGCTGACAGTGGGACCTAAGCTAGCTAGCTCCGCTGCAGCTAATGGGCGTCCGTCGAGATTAACTGGCGCAGACGGTGTTTCAGTGCAGCGGAGCCGGGATTCCAAATCAGACAACCTCGCCTCGAGCGCCTCAAAAAGACAACATTTATTACATTTACCGTTATCGCTAAAAGAGGCAGAGGTGTAGCTAAACATCTGACAGAGAGAGCACACCAGAGGAGGAGAGGAAAGAGAGGTAGTAGCCATAGCTAGTGGCTGGAGAGCTGGAGAGCAAACCACACAGGCAGACAGCAAAACAGGAAGTGACGATACGTTACCACAAGGAAGTGACGATCAAAAATGGATGGAGGAGACTCGCAGGAGGGGAGGAGTCAGACTTATTTGTGGAGCAGATGTGACAGGCTTTAATGTAGTCCCACACATCCCTCCCAAGTGTGGGCCACCAAAATACCCTACGTAATAAGTCTATAGTTCTGGAGATGCCGGGGTGGCAGGCAAAAATGCTGGTGTGCCCGCACTGGATGACCTCTCCATGTAGTGCCGCGGGGACATACAGCCGGTCCGGAGAGCCTCCCTCCAGGACGGGTTCCAATAACTGTGCCTGTCAGACCCTCTGCTCAATCTCCCACTGCAGTGTCCCGAGAAAGCAGGAGGGGGGAGAATAGTCTCCGGGGGAGATGCAGCAGCTGCTTAGGAGGAGGTGGAGAAGGAGTTTTGTGAAAACTGAGGTGAGAGAACATCAGCCTTAGTATTATGGGACCCTGGTCTGTACGAGATGGATAAATTAAACCTATTGAAGAACAGGGCCCACCGAGCCTGCCGAGAATTCAACCGTCTGGAAGATTGACGGTACTCTAAATTTTTATGGTCGGTCCAGACAATGACTGGTTGGCTAGCTCTCTCCAGCCAGTGTCTCCATTCCTCCAATGCCAGCTTTAATGGCCAACAGTTCACGGTCCCCAACAGCGTAATTCCTCTCGGCTGGTGTTAACCACCAAGAGAAATACGCGCACGGATGGAGCTTCTGGTCGGAATTGGAGCACTGGGAGAGGATAGCGCCCATGCCCGAATCAGAAGCATCCATCTCGACCACAAACTGCGCCACGGGATCCACCTGGCCAGGACACCCGTGTTGGTGAATAGGCCTTTTAGGGTCACAAAAGCTTGCCCAGCAGCCTCGGACCACTTGAACGGGCTTTTGGTCGACGTCAACTGCATAAGCGGTTATTTATTTATCTTTTGTTCTTATTAAGCGGTTGTGTCACCCTGTTCTTACCCGGATAAATTGGCTGTAGAAGTTGGCAAGGCCCAGGAAGCGTTGGAAATCCTTCCTGGACTCGGGGGTAAGCCAGTCTACCACCGCCTTAGTTTTCGCCAGATCGGCCTTTACCGTGCCCTTGGCAATGATGAACCCCAAAAATGAAGTTGAGTGAGTGGAAAATTCACACTTCTCAGCTTTCGCAAAAAGCTTGTTCTCCAGCAATCGCTGCAGGACGGACCAAACGTGGACTACATGCTCCTCCGGGGTGCAAGAAAAAATCAAAATGTTGTCCAAATAAAAAAACACAAACTGGTTCACCATGTCTCGTAGGACGTCGTTAATTAACCGCTGGAAGCAAGCAGGAGCATTGGTCAGCCCGAAAGGCATGACCAGATATTCAAAATGGCCCAAAGGTGTCTTAAATGCCGCCTTCCACTTGTCCCCCTCTCAAATGCCGACTAAATGATATGCATTACGGAGGTCGAGCTTGGTGAAAAAAACCCCCACTCCCGTTGGAGTAGCTCAAACGCTGAATTAATAAGTGGCAGGGGATACTTATCCTTCCAGGTTATTGCGTTAAGCTCACAGTAATCAATGCACGGCTGCAGAGACCCATTCTTCTTTCCTACAAAAATGAACCCCGCGCCTAGTGGAGCGGACGACGGACGAATTATGCCGGCACTCAGGGAGTCTTTTATGTAGGTCTCCATCACCTCCCTCTCTGGCCCAGATAAACTGTACAGCCGGCTGGATGGCAGCTGCGCGCCCGGGAGGAGATCTATAGCACAGTCATAGCCCCAGTGAGGTGGTAAAGATAGGGCTCTAGACTTGCTAAAGACCTCCCCTAAGTCATGATAAACCTTGGGCACAGAGCTGAGATCCACCGGCTCAGCCGAAGGGGAGGAGAGCAGGAGCGAGGGTGAGCATGCGGCCGATCGGAGACAAGACGAAAGACAGAAAGGGCTCCAGAACAAAATGAAGCCCTGACTCCAGTTAATAATGGGGTTATCGGTGCAAAGCCACGGATACCCCAGGATCACAGTGGAGTTAGATTGGGGCAGAACATAAAACTGAATAACCTCGTGGTGATTACCGGACAGAATGACCAAAATGGGCTCAGTCTGTTTGGTAATTGCTGCAATGGTGCTGCCCGAAACCGCCAAGACCGACAAAGGTGTCGGAACATTCCTGGTGGGTATCTGTAATTTACGCACCATGGCCTGTTGGATGAAATTTTGCTCCACTCCTGAATCAATCAGAGCGGAGGTTTTGAACTCGGCCCCCAGTAACTGGACAAGGACCGGAAGTTCAAAACGATTAGGGGAATTTGGTGAACGCCCTCCCCCCAGCCCCCCTATGGTGACTGACAGACCAGGCCTCCCGGACCGAATCGCACATTCCGATATTGCGCGGCTGGAGACCCTGCAATAAATGCATTCCCCCGCCCTCTTGCGACGCTGGCGCTTCCTCGGAGTCAGATGGGCCCTCCTGAGGTCCATCGACTCCGGTCCTAGTGTCCTAGCGGTTGCTGAGCCTTGGTCCTGGCTGGATTGTTCTGTCATGATTCAGACCGGGGTTAGACTCAATTGCAGAGCTGCCAGAATGATCACTCAGACTCCAATAAAAGTTTCACAATTTTATTGAAAAAAACACAACAGAAAATAAAGTGCAAAAACTAAAGAAAACGAAACACAAGAACGCCAACTTAAATTTCCAGATAAGACAGGTGCCTCCTGGAGCGCACGTAGCCTATGCGAGAGAGCAGACAGAGGTGATGAGGGATAGATTCTCCGAAGGGCGAGTAATGCAGGAACGCACAATTACTACTTGAGCAGCGGAGCCCAGCAGGGAACTCCAGTGAGGACCGGGGACAGGTGGAAGGCAGACCTGGGTGGATGTGACGTGATGATCTTCCTGGTCAGGCGAGTGTGATCAGCTCCGGGAAACACACCTGCGGGTGACAGCCACCCAGACGATCCAGTGGAGAGCTTTCCTCACACTGGGCGTTAAATACACTGGTTCATCAGATGCAGCAGGCGGACAAACACGCAGGTGTGCTCACTCTTCCGGAGCGGGAAACCAGGAACAGGAGGGGAGGGGGGGCACGTTCGCCAGACCATCACAGATCCAGTGCTGGCTTTTTAAGTAACAGTTTAATTACAGCAAAATCAGTTTATATGGATATAAACTGATTTAGTTTAGATCCATCTTTCTTAAATCTCTTTGGATATAAACTGCCTCATAGATTAAGTGTCTCCTGCTGACAATGCAACATCATTTGGTTGTTAGAAATGTGCTTTTAACTCAGATGTTACCAACATTTCTCATAAGCATTATTAAATTTGAATTTGAAATTGTGTATTTGTGTTTATTATTTAGTTTTACTTCTCCCCCAGCAACTTTTTAAAAACACAGCATACAATGTAACTGCTGTGCCACTGAGCTGCCACGTACTAAACAAGAATATGAAAAGCTCAGTGGAAGGGTCAGCTTTATAAATACTGCACTGATGAAACTTCAGCATGAGCTGGACTCCGTCTGAGAGCTTTTTGCTCGTAGTCCTTACAGATATGCGTCCCATCTGTCTGTTTGGCTAGCTTAAATGTGCAATGTGTGCCCGTCATGGACGTATGATAAGTGAGATGACACAGACCAGATTTTGATGAAACCTCCGGGAGTCATGCTTCATGCTGCTCTGGCATTTTCAAAATTACTATGCTTGGCCCAAGGTGGGAGCAGCAATTACCTGGCAAACATTTTAATAACCAGTCATATCTCACAAACTGCTGGGGGGAATAAAATGAACCTTGGAGCACATACCTAACTATCCATGCTTTACAAATTTGTCTCCAGGCCCAGGAGTTTGTAACATATTTGATTTGCTGCTCTTTTGAGTTGCTTTAAAAACAACTTGCCTGCGGGTAATTTATGTAATTAATTTGCTGATCACTGCAGGGGTCAGTGCCTCCTTTGTCCATCCATCCATCCATCCATCTTCTACCGCTTTTCCGGAGGTCCGGGTCACAGTGGCAGCAGTTCAAGCAGAGAAGCCCAGACTTCCCTCTCCCCAGCCACCTGCTCCAGCTCTTCAGAGAGGATACCAAGGTGTTCCCAGACCAGCTGGGAGACATAGTCTCTCCAGCGAGTCCTGGGTCTGCCCCGGGGTCTCCTCCCAGTGGGACATACCCAAAACACCTCAAGTGGGAGGCCTCCAGGAGACATCCTGATCAGATGCCCATAATTCAATTCAATTCAATTCAACTTTATTTATATAGTGCCATTTCACAACAACAGTCATCTCATAGCACTTTCAACTGTAGGGGGAACCCCCACAGTTGCAGAAAGACCCCAGCAATCAGGCAAAAGATAAAAAGAACAGACATGTAGAGCGCAAACAGCACGATGGGGACTCAATCTATGGGAGAGAACAAACAGATGTTAGTGACCAGCAAAAAAAAATAATAAATAAATAAATAAATTCATTGAGAGTGAAGAAAGGAGTGAAGCCCAGTGCATTACTGGAGGTACCCCGGCTGTCTAAACCTATTAGCAGCATAACTAAGGGAGAGTTCAGAGACACATGATCCCTCCCTAATTGTAAGCTATATCAAAAAGGAAGGTTTTAACCCTATTCTTAAAAACAGAGATCGAGTATTTTGCATTTTGGATCAACTGAAGACTTTTTAAAGATTTTTTAGGACAACCTGATAATAAAGAGTTACAATAATCTAATCTGGAGCTACCAAAAGCGTGGCTCAGTTTCTCAGCATCACTCTGAGACAAGATGCTCCTAATCTTGGCAATATTCCGCAAATGATAGAAGGCAGTATTAGAAACAAATTTAATATGTGAATTGAAAAACAGATCTTGATTAAAAATAACTCCAGAACTATTAAAGAGAAAGAGTAACCACATCCAAACTAAGAGTTTGACTTGGAAAGGTATTTCTAAGGTTTTTTGGACCAACAACAATGACTTCAGTCTTATTCTAATTTAATAGCAGGAAATTACAAGTCATCCAAGCTTTGATTTCTTTAAGACAGGCTTCTAACTTGGCTAATTGATTACTATCATCTGGCTTCATTGACAGGTATAATTGTGTGTCATCTGCATAACAATGAAAATGTATACAGTGCTTTCTAATAATGTTGCTTAATGGAAGCATATATAAACTAAAAAGAGTAGGGCCTAGCACAGATCCCTGTGGAACTCCATGACTGAGCTTTGAGTTGAAAGAAAACTCATTATTGACATGAACAAACTGGAACCTATCAGCTAAATAAGATCTAAACCACTGCAACGAAGTTCCATTAAGTCCAACATAGTGTTCTAATCTATCAAGTAGAATATTATGATTGATAGTATCAGAAGCTGCACTAAGGTCTAAAAGGACAAGTACAGAAAGAAGTCCATTATCAGATGTGATAAGGAGGTCATTAGTGACCTTCACTAAGGCTGTTTCAGTGCTATGATGGATTCTAAACCCAGATTGAAACTCTTCAAATAAACCATTTCCTTGCAAGTGGTCAAATAATTGCGTAGCAACAACTCTTTCTAAGATTTTTGAAGTGAAAGGGAGATTAGAGATTGGTCTATAGTTAGCTAAAACTTCTGGATCCAGCGTTGGCTTTTTAAGTAAGGGTTTAATTACAGCGGTTTTAAAAGCCTGTGGTACATGGCCTAAAGTTAATGAAGAATTGATTATATGAAGAATAAAGCTACCAATAAATGGGAAGACTTGTTTAAATAACCTGGTAGGAATAGGGTCTAAAAGACAAGTTGAAGTCTTGGATGAGGAAATTATTTTATCTAACTCTAAAAGGTCAATTGGAGTAAACTCATCCAAACAGTTTCATGTTTAATTTGAGTTTTACCAACTTTTTGTTTAATCACTTTGGGATGCTTTTACATTATATTTTTATTTACTTTACCACTTCAACTGGCTCCTTTCAGTGTGGAGGAGCAGCGATTCTACTCTGAGCCTCTCCCGGATGACTGAGCTCCTCACTCTATCTCTGAGTGTGAGTCCAGCAATCCTACGAAGAACGCTCATTTCAGCCGCTTGTAGCCGCGATTTTGTTCTTTCGGTCATTACCCAAAGCTCGTGACCATAGGTGAGGGTAGGAACGTAGATTGACTGGTAAATCGACAGCCTTGCCTTGGAGCTTAGCTCCCTCTTCACCACAGCAGACCGGTACAACGTCCGCATCACTGCAGATACTGCTCCAATCCGTCTGTCAGTCTTTTGCTCCATTCTCCCCTCACTCGTGAATGAGACCCCGAGATACTTAAACTCCTCCACTTGGGGCAGGAGTTTGTCCCCAACCCGGAGAGGACAATCCACCTTTTTCTGGCTGAGGACCGTGGACTCTGACTTAGAGGTACTGATTCTCATCCCAGCCGCTTCACACTCAGTGGCAAACCGTCCCAGTAAGAGCTGTAGGTCATTGCTGGATGAAGCCAGCAGGACAACATCATCTGCAAACAACAAATATGGCTCCTTTGTCTAAACTTCAAAAATGCTGGATGACAAATGTTAAAATGAAGCTGAAACTAAGCCATTAAAAGGATTTCCGCCTCTCTGCTGGCATGGCATGAGAGATGTCTGAATCGATTTTTACTGAAGCAGCTTTTCAACCAGAAGGTTTTTGGGGTAGTTTCCTTGCATGATTTCAACAGTGGCACCATAACACTCTCCTGTAGAGATCCAGATTGCACTTAATGTCGAACTATATACTATACTATATAATGTTGAACTATGCTCGGGATGCTTGTGCCAAAAATTCATCCATTACCCACCCGTTTATAAAAATAACTATGGAAGACCCTGTCATCTGTCCTTATTCATTTTGCTTCCAAGTCTTTTTAACTAGTGTCTGTAACACTTATAATCAAAATGCTGGTTTACTATGAAGCTGTTGCTTGCATCCAATGTATTTCTGAACTGGAACAGATAGAGAAGTTGAACACTGCTCCACGTGATACTGTGTGATATCATGCTGTCTCCACAATATCATAAGGAACATGCAGCCATGTGTATTGCTTCTGATGGCTGCTCTTAAGCGTGTAAAATAAGTGTTATTGCAGCCTGTACAGTATCTGTGTTCTGTCTAGTTCAGAGGACAAGTGTCAGCTCATGGAAAAAGACTTTTTTCGTGCAATTTTTGACCAGAAATTGTGCTTGAAGATGCAAAACACATTTGAACCTTAAAATAGAGGTAAAACAGCTGAGTTATAGGTATAACCTGGAATGTAAGGATATATAAGATAGGTTTTTTTCCAACTTAAATAGGTATTTCTTATCTGAAATTGCCACTTTTCTCATACATTTGACACTTTCTATGAATTTGCTACAATTAATTTTTTTTCTTCAAATTTGCTCATTTTTCCTGTGTATTTGGGAGGTTTTCTCTTAACCACTGAAGTTTCCACTGAGCAACTTTTATTTATTTGTTTTGCTACTTCTTAAACACTTCATGCATCCCACATAACTGCCCAAACAGTCTGCTTGGTAGGGCTAGGCTACCTTAGGGAAGGACACACTCAATAAAAATTGATTTTTGGACAAAGATTGCAATGCTAAAACCCTTATCCGCCAAAGCATACAGGCATAGCATAATACAATATGCAAAAGGTGTTTAAACCCATGACAGAAGTATCATGTATAAGGTTTACAGGTTTACAAATTTTCTGTAAAATATAATTCTAAATAAATAGTGAGGAATAAATTAGGACACCCCCCATCTTTTTTAGGACACCCCCACATTCATTCCCACTTAAAATGGCTAAAATAAATGTTAAAAAATGCAAATAAAAACAAAAACAAGGTTAGACATAGATATGTGAACATTTCTTAATAAAGAACTGAATATTTAATGGGGTGTCCTAATTTTTTCACGACTGTAAGAAAAAAGATCACAAAATTTCCCCCCAAAATAGTAGCAAATTTATGAGAAAAAAAATCACAAATTTTTGAGAAAAAAATAAAAATTTAGGAGAAAAAAGTTGTACATTTACAAGAAAAAAAATTTAAAATTACTTGAGAAGAGTTACAAACTTACAAGAAAAAAGAAAAAAGTTGGAAATTAACAAAAAAAAGTCATAAATATGAGTAAATAAATTTAAAATTTATGAGAAAAAAGTCCCAAATTTAGGAATAAAAGCTTTAAGCTTACAGTAAAAAAAAAAAAAAAAAAAAAAGTTGAAAATTTTGGAGAAAGTTCCAAATTTACAAGAAAAATATGTCATGATAGAGAGAATGGTCAGCTCACGTGCAGGGTTCTACACCAGTGAACACACACGACACAGAGAAGCTACGTTTAAACACAATTTTATTAATCAAAAGGGGACACAAAGTTAGGGAAAGACGCCACTCGCCAGAGGAGAACCCAGCCTGTAAGAGGGAGACGAGAGCTGGTTAGTAAGAGGAGGGAGACCGGGAATAGGGAATCACAAGGATGCTACTTACGAGAGGCGAGCAGAGAACCCGACAGAGGAACCCAGTAGGAACAGGCGAACCGGCGGGATGGAGCTGGCAGGGAGTGGGGAAGGCATGGGGCTGGGTGAAGTGTCTGACCGGGTGGAGAGAGGCAGCCTGGAGTGATGACGAAGATGATGGAGCAGGTGAGCGCACAACGAGCCCCGGAGACGCACCGCAGAGATAGCAACAACCTGGGGAAGAGGAGGAGAAAAGGAATTACGATAGGGTTCCTTAGTATACGTGCGATAACTTACTTGCTTTTATGGCAGCTATACCCAACGAGCCAGCGCCGGAGCATTCACGAATTGGTCCTTAAAAGCACTGGTAAGGCAGAGACAGCAGGTGCGTCGACTTACACAGGTGTGCTGATCACCTGCGGAGCCGGGGTCAAGATGAAGAACCTGCCACAGAAAGGCAGGGGGACGCGTGCTCACCCGATCATGACAAAATGTCACAAATTTATGGGAAAAACTCACAAATTTACTAGAAAATAAAAAAATTACAGGGAAAAAAGTAACAAATTTATGAGGAAAAAGATGCAAGATTACAGTAAAAAAGTGGAAAATTTACGAGAAAGTTCTAAAATTACAAGAAAAAGTTACAAGTTTACAGCAAGAAGAAGTTGCAGATTTATGAGAAAGTCTCAAATTTACAAGAAAAAAGCAAATTTATGAGAGAATAAGTTGAAAACAGGTAAAGTCCATGTGGGCAAACACAGATGGGACCAACATGGAGTCCATGAACAAACCCACATGGGACTCATAAGACAGCTCACATTTAGCCTCAGGTATTTGCCCACCTTATTCTACATGACATTTTGTACCCAAAGTACAACTGTCACTATTGGTTTCATAGAAGTTTTTTAAATGTTACTCTGGAGTTGTTAAAACATTTTTGAAAGTCTGAAAACCTCACCTAAAATAATTGCTGTGCACGGGCTTTGTTTTACAGAATATCCCGGCGCTGCCATGTGGTAAAGCCCTCTACACCTACGAAGGAAAGGAACCGGGCGACCTCCAATTCTCCAAGGGTGACATCATCATCCTGAGACGCAAGGTGGATGACAACTGGTACCACGGCGAGCTCAACGGTTGCCATGGTTTCTTGCCCGCCAGTTACATTCAGCTGCTGCGACCTCTGAGCCAAACCCCACCACAGGGCAAGGCACTGTACGACTTTGAGGTGAAAGACAAAGACCAGGATAAAGACTGTTTGGCCTTCAGCAAGGTAACACTTACTGTCTGCTGTACGCACGCACACATGCACGCACGCACGCACACACACACACACACACACACACGAGGACAACCTTTTTTATATCAGACAATATCAGGCACAAGTGAATATCTTGAAAAAATATGAATAAGTTGCATGGAGGACTGAGCGGAGAGATTTAAAGGGTTGATGTACTCACACTTTACAGCAGCATAAATACTGCAGCAGAAGAAGACACTTATCTGTAGTGTTAAACCCGGCTGCTTCTTTGTAGGACACAAATTATTTATTACTACTGACTCTGCCATCCAGATGGGCTCTCAGTGTGTAAGCAGAAACATCTTCAAACAGGGTAAAGACTACAAGGTCTTCCTGGTACTGTCAGCCTCTAAAAATCTCTCTTCTACTGGCGACAATTAAAACACCTTTTTTAATTCAGTATAGCCCAGGGGTTTGGGAGTCTTTACTATAGAAAGGGCCATTCAGAGCATTTGTGATATAGGTGTGAATCTTCAGTGGTCTCATGGTTTGATTTTATTAAAATTCAGCCACTAAAGGGGTCACTGACTGCACTTTTTCCACATTTTAACAGCTCACCCACGTCTTAATGAAGTAGTTTGAGTAGGTTAATTCTGTCTTCTTTTTCAGTTGTTAGTTTTTGTTTTCCTTATTTCAGACAGGGGTAGTAAGAAGGAGATGTTTTTACCTTTACATGTTTCGACTGCTGTCTGCAGTCTTCCTCAGAAGTGTCAGCTGATTGCTAGGAAAAACAGCTGGTAAATGACACTTCACAGTGATCAGCTGACATTTCTGAGGAAGACTGCAGACGCTAGTCAAAACATGTAAATCTCCTTCTTGTCCCCGTCTGAAATAAGAAAAACAAAAACTAATAGTCTTAGTGAAGTGTTTGTGACATATTTTGTTCACATTTTCTTTATTTTTTTAATTATTGAAGCAAATTTGTTTTGTATTTTCCCTGGCTTTCTTGAAACGCTCTGATTTAAAGCTTATCACTTTAAGAAATATCCTTCACCTATTCACCTCCACCCTCCCTCTTATGTCAGTTAACCATTAGCTGTCTAGCTTCTAGCTTTCATCTTTTAGCGTCTGTCCTTCTCGTTCGGATGAGTGGCATTGGTTCACTGATCCACAGTCAACGGCATGGCGTATACCACCTCAACCCGCCTCCCAACAACCTCGTTGTGATTCCACAGGAAATCACAGGAACCACGCGCCAGGCAGCCCCCTGGCTGCCGTAACCAATTCGGTTTGGGATTTGAGGCTGCCAGCCGGAGACCGAACCGAGGTAAAGCTTGTTGAGCCAAGCTGCCGAGCCATGGTATCTCAAAGGGCAGTGTCCCACTCTGCGGGACTCTGCTCCCATGGCCAGCCGGAGGATGCCCCATCACAAGGTGGCTACCCTATGCTGGCCACGAGAGTAGAGTCGCATGGAGCCTCGGAGGATGGTGGGGGAGCTGGCTGTGAGAGCCAGCAGTCTCCAGCCAGCAGCCTCGGGTCCTGGGCCACGTTGGTTGCAGTGACCGGCGTGCCGGTGCTGACGATTCGCTGCAGAATCACGACGAAACCACTGGGAGGTGGGCCGGAGTGATGCGGGGCACACCGCTGACTGTGGACCAGCGAACCAGGTGGTAACAGGGTTCGCTATTAGGGTGACTAAGATCTGAAGAAAATAATGTAAGCCGTGCTTGGTGCGAGCCTCCTGGTACCAGTGTTAGCTCCGGGGCTAATAGGCTACCATTAGCATCCTCCCCCCTTCCATCTACTAGGGCTGAAACGATTCGTCGACATTGTCGATAACGTCAACAATGTCGACAAATCGTTTAATTGTAAAGTTTATATGCATGCCATGGTAATGTTCAGTTGTAACTGCAATGCACGACCAGAACTGCTGAAGACAGTAGCACCTCTGTTGTCTGGAATGCGTGAACAATCTCCAGCGAAGAAGAAGAGCAGCACATTTATGGCTCTGAGTATGGCGAATGTCGAAGTGGATAAAAAAAAGCAGACCTAACATTTTACAGAAAACGAAAAAACAAAAGTAAAATGCAGACTTTGCAAGGCAGACCTCTCTTACCACGGCAGCACTACAGTGATGCATGAGCATCTGAAACAGTAACACCCGGGAGCCATGACATTCCCATCTGGGTAAGTTTTAGCGAGTAAAGAAAGTTAGCGCCGCTTATTTTCAATGGCCAACTGTTTCAAGCTTTAGAAAAATGACAGTACTGTTAGTATGCGCTATTAATGTTAGCTTACCTGTTTGACAATAAGCACTCTGGTTGCTGAGGGCTGAGCTGTCATGGCTGACGTGTTGCATGCAGTAAATGACTGAATTCAGTCATATCGCTTCTTCGTCTTTGTTAATATTAGCCCTCATTCTGAATATTAGTTACACTGTGTTACAATGTGTCCCGCCCACGGGAGACAGAATGTTAAGAGGTATTAAGCAGCGGCTGAGGTGAAATATACACTAGCCTAGAGCCCCAACAAGAAGCAGAGATGGTGGACATGAGAAAAATAAACGCGATTAGTCGACTAGTTGAAAAAAATAGTCGTTAGATTAGTTGACTACTAAAGTAATCTTTTGTGTCAGCCCTACCATCTACATGATGGACAGCTAGGTGGGCCAATAGTAGATCTGTTGGCAGATCTTTAGGATGTTGGTGGGTTTGCTTTTTCTAATCATGACGTATACAATTTACCCAGAAGAGTTAAAAATGGTTTTGGCTTTTCTGAAAGAGAAAAACAAGATAAATGTTGTTTGTTTTTTTAGAGATATGACTGTTTTGAAAATTTTTGGATAATTACGTGACCAGTAGACTCATTTCAGACAGTTAAGACCTACAAGCACATTATTTTTCAGTCAATTTTTCAGTCATTATTTTTCAGTCAATACAATGAATGTGTATTTGAATCTTTAACGATTCAAATACACAGTCATTCACAATGCATCTTGATGTATATGTATGTTGTATCTTCAATTTATTTTTCTATGCAATGTCTTTCTTATTGATTTTAGCATTTATTTTTGCAATCACAAATGGAAAAGCACTGAACTGTTGTGTGGATTGCACTATAAATAAATTTCCATTGCCTTACTGCATGACTATTTCATCAATTTAATAGAATCACTCTGGTAAATGTGAGCTCTGTATTTAAAAAGCACTTAATCAGACAGCAAGTTTATAATAAAAAAAAGAGTTGCTTCTCTTCAGTCACATGTAATGGTTGTCATGTTTAGGTTTATGCCAAGACTTTTTATCTGTGCTTTAGTTTTGTGCAGTGGAGGTGCAGCCTTGTCAGTAAAGAAGCTCTGTGATGGCAGCTTCTACCGGTCTCCGGTGTCATGCCAAAAAGTGATTGGTTGCCAAAAAGTGATCACTGGCTGCGGGGAGCCGGGAGCGCCCACTTGTTAAAGCTGCACTGCCTGGTCTCAGTGTATCTACAATGTGTCTGTAAATGTTTGAGGTTTTACCATATCCAAAAAATTACAGTGTTGGTCAAAGTTTTTGTAGTTTGGATAACCACATACAGCATTTATCAGACTGTAATTGATTCCAACATTTATGTGCAAAAACCTTGTTGTTTTGAAGCTACACTGTAATTGTCCATTGTTGATTCATATAATACATATACAGTATATTTATACAATATCTACATGTATATATATTCAATAAATCCATGTGTTTTTCCATGTAACCTTGTGACTGCATTATTACCTCCACCAAGGAAGTAATGTAATTGAGGTGGTCTGTCTGTCTGTTAGCAGGATTACACAAAAAGTACTGTACGGATTTTGATGAAATTTTCACCAGAGGTAGCCCTTGGGCCAAGGATGAACCCATTACATTTTGGTGATGATCCCATAATGCATACCTCCACCAAGGCATTTATCTTCTCATAGAGTGTTAGTAAGAATCCTCCAAAACTGTCATGTACTGGCCCCTACGGGGCAGGGAGGCAGACTCAATTGCTGAAATCACTCATGGCATTTTTTAAAGAGAAGAACAGCAGTCCAAAAACTGTGCAAATATACAAAAATATAAATAAGGGAAAAACTTACAGCTGGCGTCCTTGGCATCGCCCAATGAACGCGGGAATAGATAACGAGGATCACAGATGAGAGAACAGGTTGACATTCAATAGTCCAGCGAGGAATGAGTGAACATGGGCAGACTAAATACAGGCAGGTAATAACGTAAATGACTACAGGTGTGAGTGTACCTGAGCGAGGGGAAGGAGAGAATCATAATGGTGATTGGGATCAGATGATGATGATGATGAGAGTGGAGTAGTTGGACTGGCAGAGTGACAGGCAACGCCCACGTGAAGTGCAGACCCGGAAATGTTGCCTGCCAGCTGCCAGCCCACAGAACCAATATAAGGAATAAACAAACTCAGAACAGACTGGAAATAAATTGCAAATAAAACATGACACGGCAAAAACAGACTGAACAAAAACAAGGAAAATGGAAAGCAGCATGATAACTCAAAAAGGCATAACGATACAACAGATAAATATGAATACAGAAAAAGGCCATGAAACTGAGCTTGGGAAAACATCCAAGCTCAGTTCATGACACAAACTACTGGATAGACTTTGCTGCAGTTTTCACCAGATCTGGCTCGTGGCCTAGACATGAACCCATTACATTTTGGAGGTGATCCACGATGGACGGAAGGAGCCTTGGTGGAAGTATGCGCTGTCTAAGTGCTTTTCTAGTTTGCACTGCTTTTAATCCTAGATCAAGTTTGTTTCGGGTTCAAAATGCATGTTAAATATATCATACTTCACTCAGTGCTGTTTACCTGTTGAAATATGTATTTTATTGCTAATATACAGTACTGTACCCCCATAACTACAGTATGGCACCTGGCGATCAATTTTTGGCAGCTGATCACTTTTTGGCATGACAGCGGCATTTAGCGGGCCCCAGTGTATTCTGTCGCCGACTAGGGCCAGAGATCTTTGACTGTGGGTGCTGCTGTGGAGTGGTTGGTGCTTTTCACTTCATCTGAGTCGGTTGGCGGAGCTGACGTGGCCTCCTCTGTTTTCGCCAGACCCAGGGTTAATATTAGCCCCAGGTGGGGATAGCTGGCACGGTTCCTTGTGTTCATCCTGCTGCCAGGGTGTCTTATGTGGGAAGAGGGCAGCTGTGGCGCAGGTGTAGTGTGGCCAACTACTGATCGGAGGGTCAGGGGTTTGATTCCTGAATTGTCTGCAGTCTGCATGTCGAAGTATCCTTGAGCAAGACACTGAACCCCCAGTTGCTCCTGGTGGGTCAGGCCAGCGCCGGTGTATGGCAGCTCTGCTGTCAATTTGTGAATGAGTGGATAGCAGGATCTATAAAGTGCTTTGGTCATCTAGAGATGAAAAAAGCGCTATATAAGTGAATGCCATTTATCCAGTTCGTAAAATCCAACATGAGACCAAACGTCTGCTTTCAAAACACTAGGTGCATTTTTATCCCCTGTTGCTGTTTTCCGTTTACTATGATGCAATAAACAAACAATTAAGTCTGCCACCCTGTGCACAGCAGATTTCAACATAACTTTCCAGCTTTATTGACAAGCAGAGGTCGGACAAGCAAAGATGAGACAAATGGCAGTCAAGATTAGCACTTCTTGCACGAAGGCGAGATCTTGAGCATTCGATGCAGAGATCTGTATTGCGATGCATCCAAGAATCTGGAAATTTCCACAACTCTAATTTGTGGCCAGAAACGTTTGCAGCGAGCAGCAAAACTTAAATGCAACTTTTTTCTCAGGAATTTATGATCTTTACTTGTGGATTTCCAACTTTTTTTTGTAAATTTGCTAATTTTTCATATAAATAGGAGACTTCTTATCTCCACCAAGGAGGTTATGTAATCGGGTTGATTTGTCTGTCTGTCCGTCCATCTGTTTGTTTGTCTGTCTGTTAGCAAGATGGCACAAAAACTACTGGTGTCACGACCCTCCTCGTGCACTTTTACGCAGCGCATCAAGGAGGGGAAGGAAGAACGGATTTACATGCTGGGTTACACCACAACACATTTATTGACGAAAAGACAAACAGTTCCAAAATAGAGACTTACAAAAATGCCACAAAATAGCTCACATGACAGGCGTGCAGCGGGCAGACCACAGTGTACAGTGGCCATAGACAAAGTCTGTCTCGGGGAAACAGGGCTCCAGTGTCCAAAAGAGAATATCCTCCAGGAGACAGCGAACACAGCTCCCTCTTCATCAAATCCACCATAGCGTCCGGGAAGCAGGTGACTGAAAGAGAAAAACTAGTTCAAAAAAGAAAAAAGTATGTGTGGGTGTAACCCGCTAAATCCTTGTCTGGCTGGACCATTCTGTCACGACCCTCCTCGTGCACTTTTACGCAGTGCATCGAGGAGGGGAAGGAAGAGCGGATTTTCACGCTGGGTTACACCACAACACATTTATTGACAAAAAGACAAACAGTTCCAAAATAGAGATTTACAAAAACGCCACAGGTTACACTAAAATAGCTCACACAACAGGCGTGCAGCGGGCAGACCACAGTGCACAGTGGCCACAGACAAACAGTGCAAAAATAAGGCAGACTTACAACAGACGACGTGGTTCACTTCTTGACTCACACGTACCGGAGTGGTGGCTCAGTTGGTAGAGCATCCGCCCCACACCCGGGAGTTAGTTAGTTAGTTAATTCCCTTCACACCATGATGGTGTATGGGGCGGCGCCTATCTCCGTTTCTCTGACCCTAGGCCACACAGCTACTGTAAGTAGTGAAAGCTACAACGGGGGGTCAGTCCTCTGGTAGCTCTGTGCGTAACTTTACTTTCCCCGTTCCATTATGCGGAGCATCACGCTAGAAGGCAGGGGTTCAAATCCCGTCCGGGTCATGCCGAAGACCATATAAAAGTGGAACTTCCTGCCGTCCAGCTTGGTGCTCAGCAATAATGGAATGGAGGAGGGAAATTTGTGGTGGCGCCTTGCATGGCAGCAGCCCTCTGATTCTACAATTGGGGTGTGTGTGATTAACACAGAAGATAGGTAAAACACAATCTCGTTCTACTGTACATAATTGGATGTACAGTTGAATGACAATAAGGGTGATTTAATTAATTTATTGACATGCAGCAGGCAGGCCACAGTGAACGGTGGCACTAACACACAGTAGACAATACAATGGTCCAGCAATGCTTGACTAGCGAAGGCCGCTTAAGTACAAGCATTGCTGGCATAGCAGATTGGGTGCACCTGGGCGAGGTGCAGGAAAATCAATCACCGGAGTGGAAACAGCTGGCTGTCAGGAGAGAGGGGGCGTGGTCGGACCGGAAAGTGTTAGACAACGCCCACACGAATGTAGGTCAAGGAGGCTGCCTAACAGCTGCCGGCCAGAACGGTGGCTACAGGTACGAGAAAAAGAACCAGTTACATAGAAACTACAAGAACTCAAAAGATAACACAATACACAAATACACAAATAAACCTGAGCCACAGAGAACGGTCAGAACCGAGCCTAAAGGACAACACTAGCTCGGTTCATGACAGAGCCCTCCCCCCTACCTCTAGGGGTGGATTCCAGACACCCACGGCAACATCATAAAGAAAGGAACAGGCAAGGAGCCCCCCCCCCCCCGGCAGGAACAACAACCACGAACCCGGGTGGGAGGTAGGGGGAACAGGCAAGAAGGGAACACAATACACCCTGCCCAGGGTCCACAATAACCCCCCCCAAGTCCAAACGCGTGGAGGCTTGGGAGGCCTCCCAGAGTCCCAGGCCCAGCAGACAGTCTGGTAAACAGAGTCTGGTGGCCTGCCGAAAAACATGGGCCATCTGGCCAAGAGACTCAGTCCCTCCAGTGGTCGGCCAGCATTGTAGAGCCACCAGGACCGGAGAGGTGGAGCAGGAAGTGACCTGCCCACTGGGAGGCTCTCTGGTGGATGACCGGACCATAGGAAGAGATCCCCCATGGCGTCGGACAGGGAGGGGGAGGAGGCCACGGCGTCTTCACGCTGACCCGCAGCGCCCTTGGTGGTCCCGGCTTGGGACACAGCTGCACCCACGGTGGACCCCGACCGGGCCAGCGCTGCACCCGCAGTGGACCCCGACCGGGCCAATGCTACACCCTCGGTTGCTCCCGGCTGGAGCTCTGCAGTACCCACGGTGGCTTCTGGCTGGAGCTCTGCATACCCGCGGTGGCTCCCGGCTAGAGCTCTGCAGCACCCACGGTGCCCCCCAGTTGAAGCTCTGCAGCACCCGCGGTGGACTCCAGCTGGAGCTCTGCTGCACCCACAGTGGCTCCCGACCAGGCCAACGCTGCACCCTCGGTGGACCCTGACCGGGCCGAGGCTGCACCCACGGTGGACTCCAGCTGGAACTCTGTAGCACCTGCAATGGGCTCCGGCTAGAGCACTGTTGCACCTGCGGTGGTCCCCATCGGGGACCTTATTGCTCCCGCGTGACCTACCCAGCGAGGGAGGCAGGACTCTCCACGACCTCTAGCGATGAACCTTGATTCTCGGCAGCCTCAGGTGGTGTTGGCTGCTCTCCGGCGACCCTGAGAGAGAACTCAGAGACAGGACAGAGAGACAAAGGGTCAGGGTTGCTGGCAGCGACGGAGCCCAGCGAGGCGGAACCAGATGCAGCAGGTGGCTACATCCGGCTCTCCTCACCAAGAGCCACACAAGATTGCTCTAATTCAGAAGAGAGAGAAACAAACGAGAGCACTTGCCTGGGCTTGAGCTCCACCGCCATCCAGGACTCCGTTGATCCAGATGACGACACAGGCCTGACCTTGAAGCGGTCCGGCGCAGGTTCCTCCTCCGCTGCGGCAACCTCTGCAGCTGGTTTGGTGGTGGTGACAGTCCTGGTGCCCCCAGGTGAGGACTCCAATGCTGGTGACTAATCCAGCGGGGAAGCTGGGAGCTCACTCTGTGCTGGCAGTGGTCTGAACTCCTCCAGGGCCATGGGCTCCTCCATCGTCCGGCTGCTAAGTTCAGGAGCCAGCGGACACTCAGGAAAAAATAGGGGAGACAAGGAGAGAATAGGAACAAATTCAACCACCGCAGCTGGAGGACAGAACCCAGTGGACTGCTGAGATTGGGCCTCCCCCTCGGGAGACGGACAAGATTCATCATAATGAGATGGAAAAGAATGACAAAACACTTGCCTGTCCTTCCGGTCTCTGATGTCAGCAGCTGCAGATGGGAGCCAGTCATCTCTCTCTGTGCCTATATTGGATTCGGGCCCCCTCATGGAGAGCGGAGGAGCCGTTTCCATTGTGACAGAGGTAGATGAGACTGGTGGCAGATTTGCAGAACTCTTATGGCGGGCCCTTCGGGAACGGTGGAGGCAAGAGCAGACAGGCGATGGGAGCTTCGGTTTTCCCAGTGACAGCCTCTCCTGTGTCTGGGATCCATCTCCCGGCATAGATGATGACATGGGAGAAACAGGAGAGACAGGTGGACAATCAAGATCATCAGCTGACAATTCATCAGGAATCAGGAAAGCAGGTTCAGGTGACATTAAAAGTGACTAAATAAGCACTTGCCTGAGTTCCTGGGAAGTGATGACATCAGCTGTCGTCTCGGGGTCGGGGAGGTGTGGAGACTCCATGGTCGGAGCATGCTTGTCCTCAGGCTGTAGCTCTGGTTCCCTCGGGGAATACTCCTCCAATCTCCTGGCCAACTCCGGGGGGAGCCATGGTTTTGCCTCCAGGAGGAGGTCAGTCTCCACCAGGAGAACCAGTCTACGTTCCTCTAGCTCCTCCAGAGACGGAACAGGCCACGGCTCGGGACGAGGAGGCAGGGCTGTCGTCTGAGAGGCTGGAGGCTTCTTTCGGCAATGGCTCTTCTTCTTCTTCGCGGACAGTTCGGGCACCAGATAATCTGGCACTCTAAGCACATTGCTGGGTTGCGAGTCACAAGTGCAGAGAAGCTCCGTAGTGTCTGATAATGAAGGTGGGGTAGCCGCGGGAGGCTCAAATGCCAAGAGCTCCTCATCCAACCCCTCGCATGGCACAACGAAAATGTCCAAGAGAAGCTTTGTTGCCTCAGGATGGTTCCAAAGGCTGTCCCTGTTCATTATCCTCACTGCCGTGTCCCGAGCCTGTCGAGCTGTCTCGGTGAAACAGGGCTCCAGCGTCCATGAGAGAATATCCTCCAGGAGACACAGCGAGCGCAGCTTCCTCTCCATCAAATCCACCATTGCGCACTGGAAGCAGGTGAGTGAAAGAGAAAAACTAGTTCAAAAAAGAAAAAAATATGTGTGGGTGTAACCCGCTAAATCCTTGTCTGGCTGGACCATTCTGTCACGACCCTCCTCGTGCGCTTTTACGCAGTGCATCGAGGAGGGGAAGAAAGAACGGATTTACACGCTGGGTTACACCACAACACATTTATTGACAAAAAGACAAACAGTTCCAAAATAGAGACTTACAAAAACGCCACAGGTTACACTAAAATAGCTCACACAGCAGGTGTGCAGCGGGCAGACCACAGTGTACAATGGCCACAGATGACATGGTTCACTTCTTGACTCACACTTATTGAATTCAATTCAATTCAACTTTATTTATATAGCGCCATTTCACAACAACAGTCATCTCATAGCACTATCAACTGTAGGGGGAACCCCCACAGTTGCAGAAAGACCCCAGCAATCAGGCAATCCCCTGTGAGCAAGCACTTGGCGACGGTGGAGAGGAAAAACTCCCTTTTAACAGGAAGAAACCTCCAGCAGAACCAGGCTCAGGGAGGGGCAGTCATCTGCTGCGACTGGCTGGGGGGTGAGGGGATAGAGAAGAAGAAAAGAACAGACATGTAGAGAGCAAACAGCACGATGGGGACTCAATCTATGGGAGAGAACAAACAAATGTTAATGACCAGCTAAAAAAATATTTCATTGAGAGTGAGAAAAGGAGTGAGGCCCAGTACATTACTGGAGGTCCCCCGGCTGACTAAACCTATTAGCAGCATAACTAAGGGAGGGTTCAGAAACCCATGATCCCTCCCTAATTGTAGGCTATATCAAAAAGGTAGGTTTTAGCCCTATTCTTAAAAACAGAGATCGAGTCTGACTCCCGAATCCAGATTGGCAGCTGATTCCACAGGAGAAGAGCTTGATAACTGAAGGCTCTGCCTCCCATTGTACTTTTGGAGATTCTAGGTATTACAAGTAATCCTGCATTTTGGGAGCGTAGTGCTCTGTTAGGATAATACGGTAGTATCAGATCTTTTAAATAAAAAGGAGCCTGATTGTTTAGAGCTTTGTAAGTAAGAAGAAGGATTTTAAACTTAATTCTAAACTCTATGGGAAGCCAATGAAGGGAGGCCAGAACCGGAGAGATATGATCTCTCTTTCTAGTACCTGTTAAAACTCTTGTTGCAGCATTTTGGATCAGCTGAAGACTTTTTAAAGATGTTTTAGGACAGCCTGATAATAAAGAATTACAATAATCTAATCTCGAGCTAACAAAAGCGTGGATCAGTTTCTCAGCATCACTCTGAGACAAGATGCTCCTAATCTTGGCAATATTACGCAAATGATAGAAGGCAGTCTTAGAAACAAATTTAATATGTGAATTTAAGGACAAATCCTGATCAAAAATAACTCCAAGGTTCCTCACAGAGCTATTAAGAGAAAGAGTAACTGCATCCAAACTGAAAGTTTGATTTGGAAAGGAATTTCTAAGGTTTTTTGGACCAACAAGAATGACTTCAGTCTTATCTGAATTTAATAGCAGGAAATTACAAGTCATCCAAGCTTTGATTTCCTAAAGACAGGCTTCTAACTTGGCTAATTGATTACTATCATCTGGCTTCATTGACAGGTATAATTGTGTGTCATCAGCATAACAATGAAAATGTATACAGTACTTTCTAATAATGTTGCCTAACGGAAGCATATATAAACTAAAAAGAGTAGGGCCTAGCACAGATCCCTGTGGAACTCCATGACTGAGCTTTGAGTTGAAAGAAAACTCATTATTTACATGAACAAACTGGAACCTATCAGATAAATAAGATCTAAACCACTGCAATGAAGTTCCATTAAGTCCAACATAGTGTTCTAATCTATCAAGTAGAATATTATGATCGATAGTATCAAAAGCTGCACTAAGGTCTAAAAGGACAAGTACAGAAACTAGTCCATTATCAGATGCAATGAGGAGGTCGTTAGTGACCTTCGCTAAGGCTGTTTCAGTACTATGATGGATTCTAAACCCAGACTGAAACTCTTCAAGTAAACCATTTCCCTGCAGGTGGTCAAATAATTGCGTAGCAACAACTCTTTCTAAGATTTTTGAAATGAAAGGGAGATTAGAGATTGGTCTATAGTTAGCTAAAGCTCCTGGATCTAGCGTTGGCTTTTTGAGTAAGGGTTTAATTACAGCCGTTTTAAAAGCCTGCAGTACATGGCCTAAAGTTAATGAAGAATTGATTATATGAAGAATAAAGCTACCAATAAGTGGGAAGACTTTTTTAAATAACCTGGTAGGAATAGGGTCTAAAAGACAAGTTGAAGGTTTGGATGAGGAAACTATTTTGTCTAACTCACAAAGGTCGATTGGAGTAAACTCATCAAGACAGACATCAATAGAAGGAGTTGTAGTAGTTACAGTATTTAAGTTAACTGTGGGAAGAATCTGATTGATTTTATCTCTGATGGATGAAATTTTATTATTGAAAAAGTTCATAAAGTCCTGACTAGTAAGCTCTAAGGGAATGCTAGGATTGACAGAGTCCTGACTCTTTGTCAACCTGGCTACAGTGCTGAAAAGAAACCTGGGATTATTCTTGTTCTCTTCTATTAATGCAGAGTAATAACTCGTTCTAGCTTTTCTAAGAGATTTTTTATAAATTAAAAGATGATTTCTCCAAGCTAAATAGATTTCATCTAAATTAGTGGAGCGCCATTTTCTTTCTAATTGACGAGTCTTCTGTTTTAAGCTACGAGTTTCTGTGTTGAACCAAGGAGTTAGAAATCTCTGATTAGACTTTTTCTTTTTTAAGGGGGGCACCAAGTCTAGTGTCTGATGCAGAGAAGCTGAAACACTATCCACCATGTTATCAATTACAGAAGGAGCAAGCTGTTTATAGCTTATTTCCGTTGTGTTGACACATGGCATAGAGGAAACAATCTGCATAAATTTGGTAACAGCATCATCTGAGAGGCATCTACTGTAATAATATTTTTCTTTAGGAGCCAAATAGTCAGAAATAGTAAAATCAAAGGTTAACAGACAATGGTCTGACAGTACAGGGTTATGAGGAGACACTACAAGATTTTCTATTTCTATGCCATATGTCAGAACAAGGGCCAATGTATGGTGGAGGTAATGAGTAGAATTTCCTACTTTCTGAGAAAACCCAATTGAGTCTAATATTGAATTAAATGCCACATTAAGGCAGTCACTATCTACATCCACATGTATATTAAAGTCCCCTACTATACTTATTCTATCAGATTTCAGCACTAAATCAGCTAAGAAATCAGCAAATTCGGATAAAAATTCTGAGTAGGTTGATGGGGGACGATAAACTATGGCAAATAAAATTGGGTTTAACCTAAAATTGCTAAAGTGCCCAATACTGAGGACCAGACCCTCAAAGGAATTATAACATGTTTTTTGCTTTACATTAACTAGTAATTTGGAATGGTAAATTGTTGCTACTCCTCCTCCATGACCAGAACTTCTGGGATTTTGACAGTTTAAATAACCAGAGGGAGTTGATTCATTTAAACCAACATAATCCTCTTGCCCTAACCAAGTCTCTGTAAGGGAAATTAAATCAATCTGATGATCAATTAACAGATCATGGACTAACAGAGACTTGGGAGTTAGAGACCTAATATTTAATAAACCACATTTAATTTTTTTTTTCCACAATATCTTTATTGAACCTTTTTTTTTTTTTAACAAACATGATACAAACAATCAAACACTAACACTAAAGTACTACAAAAAAAAAAAAAATGCACTAAAAACACCAACAACCACCAACAAAATCAAATCTTCAACAATGCCCCTCTGTTTAGTCTAGACAATCCAATACATAAGTATACATATTATGTTCACCAGTTTGGAATTTACAAGGTCCACACACATCATTCACCTTCTTCTTCAAGAGTTATGTTTAAATTTTTTACATAATCAATAAAAGGTCTCCATATATTCTCAAACACAATTTCCTTTGATTTTAGTATATATGTTATTCTTTCTAATGGAAGGTTTGTTTACATCTGTCTTAACCACTGAGTCACATCTGGTCTATGAGTCTTTTTCCATAATAGTGCAATACATTTTTTGGCATTAAGCAAACTGAGGTCTATGAATGTTCTTTCACTTTTATTAAAATTATGCTTTTCTGGGTACAGACCCAACAAAAACAGTTTAGGATTCAATATGATTTGTTTTGAGATTATTTTTTCAATTGTTACCCTCACCTCTTCCCAAAACATTCTTATTAATCTACATTCCCATAAACAATGAAATAGGGTTCCTTTACTTTCCATGCATTTTGTGCATGTATCTGGTATATTTTTGTTATATCTATTTAACTCCTCCGGTGTAACATACATCCGCATTAACCATTTGAAATGTATCAATTTAAGGCGTGCATTTATTGATTTGGTTTGAGCTTCTGTACAAGCCAATTCCCATTGTTCCTCTGAAATTTCAATTTGCAGATCTTCTTTCCAGTAGTTTAATCTTTTCAGTGAATTTTCACTTGAAGATAGTGTCAATGAGTTATAAAACTCTGAAATAATACCCTTTCTTTTACTATCTTTCATCATCATTTTTTCCAAGGATGAATAAATAGGTCGAGTGAGAGCTTTATTTTGATTTGATCGAATAAAGTTTCTAAGTTGAAGATATTTAAAAAAATGTGTTCTATTGAGATTAAATTTGATCCTCAGCTCTTCAAAAGACATTATGTTGTCTGCACATGGCAAATATAAATCCTGAATCTTTTGTATCCCTTTTAAATTCCATACTTTAAATACAGCGTCCGCTCTCCCTGGTTTAAAATATTGATTACCCCATATTGGACTAAATTGTGACAATAACTGTGGTTCTTTTAAATAGTTTTTAGCTTCACACCATATTTTGATCATATGCTTTACAAATGGATTTTTAACTTGTTTTTGTAATTTTTTTGCCGAATCTGAGTATATGAATATGGGAAGAGGTAAAGGTAAATTGTATGATTCCATTTCAGTCCAGTGAGGGAGATCATTTGATGAAAAATAATATGTCATAGACCTCAGTTGTGCCGACCAATAATACAACATAAAATTTGGACATTTCAGACCTCCACGATCAAATGGTAAATATAATAAAGACAAACGTAATCTAGCCCTCCTGTTGTTCCATATAAATTCCACTAACTTTTTTTTTATTCTTGAGAATAGATCTAAAGGTGGTGATAAGGGAATGTATTGAAATAAATAAAGTATTTTAGGTAAAATATTACTTTTAAGTATATTGATTCTCCCGATCATCGACATTGGTAGTGACATCCATCTCTGAGTTAACTCACTGATATCTGACATTAAGGCTTCATAGTTGACACTGGCGACTGATTCTAGCTTAGGCATAATTTGGATTCCTAAATATTTAAACTGATTTACAACATTGAATTGATTTACCTCAGGGGCTGGGTAATTTCTCTGGATCTCATTTAGCATTAATATTGAAGATTTAGTTTTATTTATTTTATATCCTGATATTTCCCCAAAATTCTTTATTAAATTCAACAAGGTTGGAATTGATTTTTTTAGATTCGACATAAACAAAATTATATCATCGGCGTACAGGGAGATTTTATGTTCTGTTGGTCCAACTTTAATTCCATATATTTGTGAATGTAAACGTATCGCTATCGCTAAAGGTTCAATTGCCATAGTAAACAGTAAAGGTGAAAGTGGACAGCCTTGTCGACATCCTCTATTTATTTTTATTGGTTTTGAAATATTGTTATTTGTTAGGATTTCTGCTGTAGCATTATTGTATATTATTTGAACCCATTTTATGAAATTATTTCCAAGTCCAAACCTTTGTAGGACTTCAAAAAGAAAGGGCCATTCAACTCTATCAAAGGCCTTTTCGGCGTCCAATGATAGGAGAGCTGTATCCGGTGCTTCTTTATTAAAATAAATAATATTAAATAGTCTTCTTACATTATGGAAGCCTTGTCTACCCTTTATAAAGCCATTCTGATCTCGATTAATAATATTTGGTAAAATTTCTTGTATTCGTCTTGCTAAAATTTTGCAGATTATCTTAAGGTCGGCGTTTAATAGGCTTATTGGTCTCATATTTTCACATTTATTAGAGGGCTTACCTGGTTTTGGCAGCAGTATAATTAAGGCATTATTTATGTATGATGGTAAATTATTATTTTGAAATGCTTCTAAAACCATTTCCAAAAAAGGTTTTATTAATTTATTCTTAAATTTTTTATAAAGGTCAACTGGAAGACCATCTGGTCCTGCACTTTTTCCTGATTTCATATTATCAATGGCTAGCCCAACTTCTTCTTGACTAATTTTAGACTCCAATATCTCCCTGTTTTCATTTGGAATACACGGTATAGATAGTTCGTTCAAAAACCCATTTAGTTTTGTTAAATCAGGTTCATTTTTGGTATCATATAATTTTTCATAGTAATCTCTAAAGGCTCTATTAATTTCTAAAGGATCTATAACTACCTGTCCGTTACTTATAATACTGGTAATTGGTGTTTTAATTTCCAATTGTTTAATCTGCCATGCTAATAATTTTCCTGATTTTTCACCTTGTTCATAAAAAGATTGTTTCAATCTTAGAAGACTCGAGGCAGCTCTATTCGCTGATTTTTTGTCGTATTCAGCTCTCAAAATCAGTAATTCATTCTCCAACCTTGGGTCACTTCCTGCATACACTTTTTCCTGAAGACTTTTTATTTTATGTTCCAATTTAGCTCTCTCCTCTCGAGTCTTCTTAGATTTTGATCCTGTATAACTAATAATATGTCCCCTAATAAAAGCTTTGAAAGCCTCCCACTTTACACATGCTGATGTTTGTGTAGTATTGATGTCAAAGAACTCGTCTATCTGTTTTTCTATATACTTGACAAATTCCTCATCCTGAAGCCATTTATGCTGAAATTGCCATCTACCTGATTCCTTTGTCAATTTTTTATCTACATATATTAGACAACAGGGTGCATGATCAGAGATCACGATGTTATCATAAAAGCAGTTTTGAATCTTGGACCTTAATTCTGTGGAAATCAAAAAATAATCAATACGTGAGAATGTCTTGTAGGTACTGGAATAACAAGAATAGGCTTTAACTTGTGGTTTCATTTCTCTCCATATATCTAACAATCTCAATTCTTTCATAAAATGATTAATAGTCATCCTACATCCAATGTGCGTACAATCCAGTCCTGTTGATCTATCCACACCTGGATTCAATGTACAATTAAAATCCCCTGCTATTATATGTTGCCCTGTAAGTGATGATAAGATGAGAAATAAATTAGCAAAGAACTTCTGATCATCTATATTGGGACCATATAAGTTCACAAGATTTATATTTTCTAATAGCAAAGAACCTTGAATGATTACATATCTTCCAAATTTGTCTCCAATTACATTTTTCACTTGAAAAGGAACTGATTTATGTATGAGAGTCATAACTCCCCTGGCTCGGGATGAAAATGAAGAGGTGAATACACTTCCCTGCCATCTACTCCTAATTCTTTTAACATCCTCCTCTATCAGATGAGTTTCTTGTAAAAACACAATTCTTGAACCCATGTCCTTTATTTTATTCATAACTTGTTTAAGTTTTTTTAAATTTTGTAGACCTCTGCAATTCCATGAAGTTAAATTAAGATTAACACTTTGGTCCATGATCAATAGAGAGTTTGGGATTACCTTGCAGTGTAAACATGCTCATACAGAGAAGCAAAAACATGAGTGGTTGAACATTCATCCTACAAACTACACACAAACAAATTTCCCCTTCCCACACTTGTGGCAAACCCCCCAAAATCAAAAGAAAAATTCTGTCTCCCGATATAGCCATCGACCGTTCCACACCCACGGGGAACAGCCTAAGCCACTCCTTCTTCATCCTCCCAATCACCCTAACTCTACTGCTTTTAATGACGTAACATTAACTCTCCTCTGTAGTTTTCCAACTTAACTCCAAAATTTTTAACAACTTTGTACATCATAGTTTTTTTTTTTTTGTTTGTTTTGTTTTTGTTTTGTTTTTTTAATATATAATACAATCTATATTTTGTAAACTTACTATTTACTTCAAGTCAGTCAGATGCCTGTGCAAATGCTTAATTATTCTACCTTATATTTTGTTCATGCTTAGCTCCCACCAGTCTCTTCTTCTTTGATCTTCTTGATGAACTCCTGCGCCTCCTCTGGGGTCTTGAAGATGTGGGTTCTGCCCTCATACGTGGTCAGCAGTCTCGCAGGATAGATTACACCATGACGAATCCCAAGGTTGCGCAGCTCCTTACGTACGGGATCAAACTGCTTCCTCAATTGCTGGATTCCTGTGGCCAAATCTGGGTAGAACCGCACCTGCTGGTCCTGGTGTTTAATCTCTCCTTTAGCACGTGCAGCGTTGAAGATCTTCATCCTGTCTCTGTTGCTAAGAAACTTCATAATTAAGGTCCTCGGCGGTCCCTTATCTCTCCGTGGGCCAATACGATGTGCTTTTTCCAGAACCACTGCTGATTGCAACTCCTCGCTGCCCAGCACCTCCGGAATCCACTTTTCCAGAAAGGAACATACGTCCCGACCTTCTGATTCCTCTGGAAGACCCACCAGCCTCAAATTATTCTGTCTCGACCGAGATTCCAAATCCAAAATATTATCTTCCAGAGATTTATTTTTTTTTTCCAAAGTGCGCACCTTTAATTGAAGACGGGTGACGTCATCCTCAGCACTAGCGAGACGGAGCTCCATCTGCGCCGTTCGTTCTACACAGTCACCCAATTCCTTTCTTATTCCTTCCAACGCTGTCATAATCCCATCAAATCTAGAGGAAAAGTCCGCTCTCATTGAACTCATGGCAGCCATCAGCGCATCTGCGCCATTCCCCGCAGAAATCGCAGCGTTGCCAGCCTCCTCCGCCATATATGGAGTTTTGTTTGCTGCGTCACAGACCTGAAAGTCCGTTAATTTGGACTGTTTCGGCGGCTCGCTTTTTCCTTTTCCTGGTTTTCCAGCCTTAGGCTTCGCCGACATATCCTCGCCCAAATGCTGGGATACGTTCTGTCCCAAATGAGAGAGTTATTTGCCGATTTTTTTTTTCCAGGAGCAGAGCAGAGCGAGACACGTCCGTCCTACGTGGCAGCCATAACCGGAAGTCGTTTTGTTTTTTTAATATATAATACAATCTATATTTTGTAAACTTACTATTTACTTCAAGTCAGTCAGATGCCTGTGCAAATGCTTAATTATTCTACCTTATATTTTGTTCATGCTTAGCTCCCACCAGTCTCTTCTTCTTCTTTGATCTTCTTGATGAACTCCTGCGCCTCCTCTGGGGTCTTGAAGATGTGGGTTCTGCCCTCATACGTGGTCAGCAGTCTCGCAGGATAGATTACACCATGACGAATCCCAAGGTTGCGCAGCTCCTTACGTACGGGATCAAACTGCTTCCTCAATTGCTGAATTCCTGTGGCCAAATCTGGGTAGAACCGCACCTGCTGGTCCTGGTGTTTAATCTCTCCTTTAGCACGTGCAGCGTTGAAGATCTTCATCCTGTCTCTGTTGCTAAGAAACTTCATAATTAAGGTCCTCGGCGGTCCCTTATCTCTCCGTGGGCCAATACGATGTGCTTTTTCCAGAACCACTGCTGATTGCAACTCCTCGCTGCCCAGCACCTCCGGAATCCACTTTTCCAGAAAGGAACATACGTCCCGACCTTCTGATTCCTCTGGAAGACCCACCAGCCTCAAATTATTCTGTCTCGACCGAGATTCCAAATCCAAAATATTATCTTCCAGAGATTTATTTTTTTTTTCCAAAGTGCGCACCTTTAATTGAAGACGGGTGACGTCATCTTCAGCACTAGCGAGACGGAGCTCCATCTGCGCCGTTCGTTCTACACAGTCACCCAATTCCTTTCTTATTCCTTCCAACGCTGTCATAATCCCATCAAATCTAGAGGAAAAGTCCGCTCTCATTGAACTCATGGCTGCCATCAGCGCATCTGCGCCATTCCCCGCAGAAATCGCAGCGTTGCCAGCCTCCTCCGCCATATATGGAGTTTTGTTTGCTGCGTCACAGACCTGAAAGTCCGTTAATTTGGACTGTTTCGGCGGCTCGCTTTTTCCTTTTCCTGGTTTTCCAGCCTTAGGCTTCGCCGACATATCCTCGCCCAAATGCTGGGATACGTTCTGTCCCAAATGAGAGAGTTATTTGCCGATTTTTTTTTTCCAGGAGCAGAGCAGAGCGAGACACGTCCGTCCTACGTGGCAGCCATAACCGGAAGTCCACATTTAATTTTTAAATTATGAGGAGGAACAGAGGCCAATTCATTCAATTTAGAGGCTTTATGTTTAATTTGAGTTTTACCACTATTTTGCTTTATCACTTTGGGATGCTTATGCATTATATTTTTATTTACTTTGGAGGGAGCAGACAACGATTCTCTGATGGGGAAGACAGGGGCTAAGCTGAGGGGTGGCGGATGAAGAGGAGCTGCAGAGAGGTGTGTAAGACTGCGACTCTGCTTCCTGGTCCCAACTCTGAGTAGTCAGGGTTTTGGAAATTTGGATAAAAAAAAGGCCAGATTGTTAGATAAATGAGAAGCACCATCCAAAGTGGGATGAATGCTGTCGTGCAGCAGGCAGGCCACAGTGAACGGTGGCACTAACACACAGTAGACAATACAATGGTCCAGCAATGCTTGACTAGCGAAGGCCGCTTAAGTACAAGCATTGCTGGCATAACAGATTGGGTGCACCTGGGCGAGGCGCAGGAAAATCAATCACCGGAGTGGAACCAGCTGGCTGTCAAGAGAGAGGGGGCATGGTTGGACTGGCAAGTGTTAGACAACGCACACACGAATGTAGGTCAGGGAGGCTGCCTAGCAGCTGCCGGCCAGAACGGTGGCTACAGGTATGAGAAAAAGAACCAGTTACAAAGAAACGACAAGAACTCAAAAGATAACACAATACATAAATACACAAATAAACCTGAGCCACAGAGAACGGTCAGAACCGAGCCTGAAGGACAACACCGGCTCAGTTCGTGACAACTGGATGGATTTTAATGAAATTTTCATCACCCTTCGGCCCAGGATGAACTCATTAAATTTTGGTGATGCTCTGAGAGTGCATACCTCCACCAAGGACCTTGGCTGTATTTGTGCAGCAGTATTACACAAAAACTACTGGATGGATTTGGATGACATTTTTACCAGAGGTGGTTCTTGGGCTAGAGAGAAACCCATAATATTTTGGTGATGATCCGAGAATGCATACCTCCACCAAGGCTCTTATCTTCTCACAGCATGTTAGCAAGAATCCTCCAAAACTACTGGACAGACTTTGATGCAATTTTCACCAGAGCTGGCTCTTGGCTTACACACAAACCCATTACATTTTATAAGTGATCCATGAGGGATCAAAAGAAGCTTGGTGGAGGCATGTGCTCTCTGAGTGCTTTTCTAGTTTCCATATGTTAAAAGTAATTATCTGGAGAACCTTCATGGTTACTATTTTTTACCTGCAAATGGGGGGGGGGGGGGCTGGGGGGTATGCCCCAAAATTTATATTACAGTATTTTTTGAGATTTTGGCGGTTTCACAGTAAATCGCAGTGGGGTTTTTTGTAGGATGATGATATATACAAACAGTTAACTATCTATTCTACAGAATATGATGGCTTTGATTTGCTTCACAAACTGACACAATACTGCATATGAAGGAACCATTTAATAAATTTATGCCAAATCTATAGACTATACTCCAAAATGATATGTGCATAGAATAAAAAACTATCAAGTGTATCATCATATTATAATTTAAAAAATGACGGGTGGTTAGAGTCTTGTGGGACTCCTGAAGCAGCAGAGTTGTACCAGTAGACCAAGCGGAGTGCAGCTCCAGCAGTTGCTGAGGCTAAAACTCTGGTGTGGGAGGGGTTTGGTGAGACCATGGAGCAAGACTTTCAGTTGGCCTCGAAGAGATTCTGACAAACTGTCCGGTGACTCAGAAGGTGGAAGCAGCTCCCTGTCCACATTATAGTGCAGATGGAGAGCTGATTACTATGACTGGGGATATACTGTCTGACAATGGAAGGAATATCTCGAAGATCTCTATCCCACTGAGCATCTTCCATAATAGAAGCAGAACTTGAGGATGAGGGGGATGACTTGTCCATTACAGAGGCTGAAGTCACGAGAGTGGTGAAAAAACTCTTTGGTAGCTGGGCCCCAAGGGTGGGCAAGATTCACCTTTGAGTACCTCAAGACTCTGGATGTTTGTGGGGCTGTCTTGGTTGACATGCAACATCATGTGGAAGTCGGGGACAGTGCCTTTGACATGGCAAACTGGGGTTTTAATTCCCTTCTTTAAGAAGGTGGACCAGAGGGTGTGTTCCAATTTTAGAGAGATCACACTCCTCAGCCTCCCCAGGAAGGTCTATGCCAAGGCACTGGAGAGGAGAGAGTGGCCGTTGGTCGAACCTCGGATTCAGGAGGAACAGTGTGGTTTTCATCCTGGTCAGAGCACATCGAACCAGCTGTTTACCCTCTGAAGGATCCTCAAGGGTTCATGGGAGTTTGCCCAACCAGTCTACATGTGTTTTGTGGACTTGGAGAAAATATTCAGCTGCATCCCTCATGATTTCTTTTGGGGGCTGAAATATGTGGCATCGAGCCTATTGCTTGCTCTATACGACTGTTGCGAGAGTTTAGTTTATATTGCCAAAACCCAGTTAAACTCATTCCTAGTGAGAGTTGGACTCTGCCAGGGCTGCCCTTTGTCACCAATCCTGTTCACAGTATTTATGGACAGGATTTCTAGGCGCAGCCAGGGAACAGAGGATGTCATGTTTGGTGACCACAGGATCTCATCTCTGTTGTTTGCAGGTGATGTTGTCCTGTTGGCTTCATCCAGCAATGACCTACAGGTCTTACTGGGATGTTTTGCTGCTGAGTGTGAAGTGGCTGGGATGAGAATCAGCACCTCTAAGTCCGAGTCCATGGTCCTCAGCCGGAAAAAGCTGGATTGTCCTCTCCGGGTTGGGGACAAACTCCTGCCCCAAGTGGAGGAGAATGGAGTGAGAGATTGACAGACGGATCAGAGCAGCCTCTGCAGTGATGCGGATGTTGTACCGGTCCATTGTGGTGAAGGGAAGCTGTCGATTTACCAGTCAATCTACGTTCCGACCCTCACCTATGGTCACGAGCTTTGGGTAATGACCGAAAGAACGAGATCGCGGATACAAGCGGCTGAATTGAGCGTTCTTCGTAGGATTGCTGGACTCACCCTTAGCAATAGGGTGAGGGACTCAGTCATCCGGGAGAGGCTTAGAGTAGAACTGCTAATCCTCCATATTGAAAGGACCCAGTTGAGGTGGTTTGGGCATCTGATCAGGATGCCTCCTGGACGCTTCCCATTTGAGATATTTCAGGCATGTCCCACTGGGAGGAGACACCAAGGCAGACCCAGGACATGATGGAGAGACTACGTCTTCCAACTGGCCTAGGAATGCCTTGGTATCCTCTCTGAAGAGCTGGAGGAGGTGGCTGGGGAGAGGGAAGTCTGGGCTTCTCTGCTTAGACTGCTGCCTCCGTGACCCGGATCCCCAGAAAAGTGGTGGAAAATGGATGGATGGATGGGTGATTAGATTATAACTGTTCCAACTCTGTCCATTAAAATAACAGAAAATCCCAGTGACAAAGTCATTCAAAGCAAGGGCCTCTACACTTCCTATTAATTTTTGAATCCTATAGCCCTAAAACAACATTGTTTAAATCTTCTCTTCTGACACAGTGGTCACTGTTCTCTAATTTAGCTCAGTTTTTTTTGCTTTTTTTTTACAAAATAAATGTTTGTGTTGATGTGCCTTGGTTATTAAAAAAAAACAAACATGCCAGTACAGCAGTGGTATAGCCACAGCTGATATTCTGTAAAATTCTGAACAATGAAGAATAACATATTTTAGAATAAATCAAGTATTAATACATTGTTCTGTAATTTTGATCTCCACTGTAGATGGCATGGCTCATAGGCCTGTAATGATAACAAATTTTGATGGACAATAAATGTTCCCCCAAATTACTGCAATGAACATTATTATCATTATCATTATCATTATTATTATTATTATTATTATTATTATTATTATTATTATTATTATAGTGGTATGCACTGTGTATATATCTGTGTACATATGTATATTCATCTACTGCTTTGGCTGACCAGTTCTTATTATCTTATTAACTATTGCTCTGAGTGCTGCTATCCCTGTGCTGCTGTAATCCTGGAATTTCCCCATTGTGGGACTTATAAAGGCTTATCTATCTTATATAAATCTATGTACAACTTTTCAAAGAGCTTTGAACTTTTATTTATGACAGTCTCAATGATCTCTCAATCTCTCAATGATCACCAAAGGGAAACACTCTCTCAAGGAGTGCTCAACAGTCTCATCGATATCCCAGTGATCTCTCAGTGAACTTTCTTTAAATGCTCATCAATCCCTCACTGCTCTTTCTTGGGGTTGATTTTTCATTGATCTCTCAGCAATCTTTCAATGAACACCAAATCTTTCCACCCCGAAGGTAGAGATGGCTGAGAGATCAACAGAGAGCCTATATGTCCACTAGACATATAGGACATTTACTAATACATAACTATTGAAACTAATCATTCTCCTGTTTATAAGGACTCTTACACCACATTTTCCACTTTTGTCCTGTTCTAGATTATGAGTATTGCTTTATAGGACATTGTTCCTATAGCTTTTGCAGTTTGACTTTTTTTTTTACATTCCTCTTTACTCCAATATCAAAAAAGAAAGAACTTTTTACATATGATCACATTGCTGTTGTAAATATTCAACTTGGCTGCCCTAAATTGCCCCTTATTAAACAAAAATCATTATATTTTAGAGAACATCTGGACTGATTCAAAATGGAAGATTAATGGTGATAAGTTGTACCAAACTCCATATTTCTGCCTTCATTAGTAATCAGAACATGTCTCGTCTTTTTTTCTTGCAGCTATTTGAAAATTATGATGAAAACCTAGAAAGCCATTTGCATTGCTGTGTTTGGAGTCTCAATCTAAATCTAAATTTCTTTATATGCATTTCTTTAGATTAATGCATGTACAGTTGTGAAAAAATTAGGATACCCCATTAAATATTCAGTTCTTTATTAAGAAATGCTCACATATCTATGTCTAACCTTGTTTTTGTTTTTATTTGCATTTTTTGACATTTATTTTAGCCATTTTAAGTGGGAATGAATGTGGGGGTGTCCTAAAAAAGATGGGTGGTATCCTAATTTATTCCTCACTATTTGTGTAGAATTATATTTTACAGAAAATGTGAAAAAAGTCTTTAATTCATTTTTAATTGTTTAGTTGTATTACATGAATCTCCCAGTATTTTAAACAGTGATATTAAATATCCATATGTCTAAATATGTTTAAAAAAAACACACAGGCTTATACAGGGTGTCCTGATTTTTTTCACATGACTGTGTCTACTAGAGATGCAACAGTGCAATAGTTTTTTGCATGTCTAAACCCCAATATAATGGGTTAACTTATTTGTGGTATAGAGAGCCTGTCACATCCCCTCTTCTTCCACATATGGGACCTTAGTTTTGAAAAAAAAATCCCCATCCGAGTGAATAGCAAGAGAGAAATTATTTTTCAATCACCATCGAATTTTGAGACAAATTACACATATGATGCGGATAGTGGACAACAGCTCCTTGTCTCGGACTATATACAGTGGATACAAAAATTCTACACACCCCTGTATCAGCGTGGCACATCTTGATGTGGCAATATTTGCCCACTCTCCTCTGCAAAAATGCTCCAAATCTGTCAGATTGCGAGGGCACCTCCTCTGCACAGCCCTCTTCAGATCACCCCAAAGATGTTTGATCAGAGTCAGGTCTGGACTCTGGCTGGGCCATTCTAAATCCTTAATCTCCTTCTGGTGAAACCATTCTTTTGTTGATTTGGATGTGTGCGTTGGGTCATTGTCGTGCTGAAAGATAAAATTCCTCTTCATCTTCAGCTTTCTAGCAGAAGCCTGAAGGTTTTGTGCCAACACTGACTGGTATTTGGAACTGTTCATAATTCCCTTCATCTTGACTAAGGCCCCAGTTCCAGCTGAAGAAAAACATCCCCAAAGCATGATGCTGCCACCACCATGCTTCATTGTAAGTATGGTGTTCTTTTGGTGATGAGCAGTGTTGTGTTTGTGCCAAATATGGCTTTTGGAATTATGGCCAAAAAGTTCCACCTTGGTTTCAGTGGACCATAACACATTTTCCCACATGCGTTTGGGACATTTCAAATGTGTTTTTGCAAAATGTAGCCGGGCTTGGATGTTTTTTTTTGTAAGATAAGGCTTCCGTCTTGCCACCCTACCCCATAGCCCAGACATATGAAGAAGATGGGAGATTGTTGTCACGTGTACTAAACAGCCAGTACTTGCCAGAAATTCCTGCAGCTCTTTCAATGTTGCTGTCGGCCTCTTGGCAGCCTCCCTGACCCATTTTCTTCTTGTCTTTTCATCAATTTTGGAGGGACATCCAGTTCTTGGTAATGTCATTGTTGTGCCATATTTTCTCGACTTGATGATGACTGTCTTCACTGTGTTTCATGGTATATTTAATGCCTTGGAAATTCTTTCGTACCTTTCTCCTGACTGATATTTTTGAACAATGAGATCATTCTGATGCTTTGGAAGCTCTCTGCAGACCATGGCTTGTGCTGTGAGATGTGACTACAAAAATGTCAGGAAAAGCCTACTAGACCAGCTGAACTTTATTTGGGGTTAATCAGAGGCACTTTAAATGGTGGCAGGTGTGTGCTGACTCCCATTTAACATGAGTTTGAATGGGATTGGTTAATTCTGAACACAGCCACATCCCCAGTTATAACAAGGCGTGTATATTTATGCAGCCAGGTTATTGTAAGTTTTTTATTTTTCCCCTTAAAAGATTTCAGTTTGTTTTTCAGTTGGGTTGTACAGGTTATAAGTCACATTAATGATGGAAAAGGTTTTGAAATGCAGGAAACAAAGGACAATTCAAAGAAACACAAGAACAATAAACCAATAATTTAACAAATCAGCAACATAATGAACTCAAAACACTGAATTAAAAGACCATATAATAAAAATAAGTTTTTAAACGAGACTTAAAAATGGATAGGTTAGGAGCCAACCTCACATGCATGGGTAGCTGCTTCCACAGTTTAGGAGCAGCAGCTGCAAAGGACCGTTCACCTCTTTGAACCAGCCTTGACCTTAGGACTTGACTTTCGATAAAAGTCTCAGTTTAAAAAAGCCGTTTTTAACAACAGAATTGATATGTTTATCAAGTTTAAAATCGTTGTCCAATAAAACAACCAGGTTTCTAGCATGAGGTTCAAGGCCACAAAGATCAGCCATGGGGCAGGGAAGTTTGGGGGCGGGGGGCTTCAGACACCAGTCCAGCCTCAGTTTTGCTTTCATTAAGATTAAGAAGATTTAAATCCATCCAGGCCTTCAACTTTGCTAAGCAATCGTGCAGAGGTTTGAAAGACAGTTAACTGTTGGATTTAAGGGGTATGTAGATTTGTGTGTCGTCCGCGTAGCTCTGAAAAGAGACACCATATTTTCTCAGGATTGAGCCTAGAGGGAGCATATACAAAGAAAATAGCAGTGGACCAAGAATTGACCCTTGAGGGACTCCACAAAATACAGGGGAGGATGAGGAAATGTAGTCACCAAGACTGACACAAAACATTCTGTCAGACAAATAAGACCTGAACCATTCCACGGCTATGCATTTAATGCCAACACTGTGCTCAAGCCGAGAGATGAGAATGTTGTAATCAGCTGTGTTGAAGGCAACTGTGAGGTCTGAAGGGATTAAAATGGCATTGTCACCAGAGTCTGTTGCTAATAAAAGGTCATTAAAAACTTTTAAAAGTGTTGTCTCAGTGCTGCGACAGGCCTTAAAACCAGACTGGTACACCTCAAGAATGTCTTGGTTATTTAAAAAGGTTTGCAGTTGCATAAATGCACCTTCTCCAATATTTTGGATATAAAAGGGAGCTTAGAGGTAGGTCTGAAATTTGAGGGTAATGAAGTGTCCAGGTTGGGCTTTTTAAGCAATGGTTTGACAATTGCATGTTTAAAACGAGACGGGACAATACCAGAACTAAGGCTACTGTTAGTAGCTTCTTCTTCTTCTTCTGATAGTCAGATCAGGCATTGGTTTGCTTGCTACCGGATAACCATGAAAACTGGTACTACCTGTCTCATGGGTTGGGCCGTCGGCGACTCAACCGGCAACCCCTCCCTTCCGAGGGCTTAGACGGTGAAACTGGGCATCCTGGCAGAACTAAAAACAATAT
Organism: Pholidichthys leucotaenia; assembly: GCA_020510985.1. Lineage (NCBI taxonomy): Eukaryota > Metazoa > Chordata > Actinopteri > Cichliformes > Pholidichthyidae > Pholidichthys > Pholidichthys leucotaenia. The sequence goes on from CM035843.1 coordinate 27,475,926, forward strand.
CTGTCACAGGTCTGTGGTGGACCACTCCCAGTTACACGGGGTGAGACTAGACATCCTGGCAGATAAGCACATCTGTCGCAAGGTCTGTGGTGGACTTTTGCCAGTCGGTGCATCATGACATGCACTACACAAAGAGCAGAGATAAACAAACCTATCATCTGGTCAGTCACTGCAACAGATACTGGAGTCAGTTTGTCTTGGCCTGTCCTTGTTACTGATAATACCTCTATCTGCCAAGAATGTGTCGCTAGTCCAGCAAAAGCTAGCGGTACTGAAATACTTTGAAAGCAGTTTCATGAAATGGTCAGTCAGAAAACAACTCATACCCGCTCGGACGTTGCCCGGGTTTGCAGGGTCGGGAGTTCCTGGCAGCAGAGGGCAGGGGACAGAGCTGCGTTGAGGAATCTGATCAGACCTAAATGAAACAGTCATTGTCGCCAGTCATTGTTGATGATGATGATGATGATGATGCTCTGCTCTTCTACATTCACATCTAACAGCATGAGTACCATCATTAAGCCAAGGTTCAGATCTAAGTTTCAGTCTCCTAACTTTTAGAGGAGCAACAGAGTCTAGGACAGTTTCACGGTTGAGATTAAAAAAAAAAAAGTCTTGTTACCTCCTCAGTGGAAGAGCAGAGGGGGCACTCTGGAATACAGGTGAAGACAGCAGAGAACAGAGCAGCTGATGAGGATTTAAAAAATACATTGACTGCGAGCAGAAGTAGGAGACTCAGTTCTATAACAAGGCAGATGTGTCTCAAACACAACAGGACAGTGAACAGAGAAGATATAATCACCTATAACAATGTTTAAAACTGAGAGACCACAAGTTAAAACAAGATCCAAAGTGTGGCCCTGCTCCTGAGGTGGTCCCACAGTTGATTGCTCAAAGTTAAAAGAATATATAAGAATATGTAAGCTTAGTAGGTCTCTCTTCTTCAGAGATTGCAGACTGATCATGGCTCTGCCCTGTCTTCATTTGTGGAATAGTGTGACAAGAACTTCTTGGATTTAAATGTCACAAAATCTAAAGAGATGATTATTGATTTTCAGAAAGACAGAGGAGAGCCTAAACCTAGTATTATACATGAAAAGGAAGTTCAACTAGTAGAGACTCACAAATATCTGGGAACAGTGTTTGATTCTCAGCTGGCATCCATGGCTAACACGGAATCAGTTGTTAAGCGTGGACAACAAAAATCTACTTGTTGCGGAAACTGAACTCTTTTAATGTTCCCAAGATAATTTTATGTAGTTTTTATCATTCCTTTATTGAGAGTCTTTTAACTTTTTCTTTTATCTGTTGTTATAATGGGCTCTCTGTGAAGGGCAAGAACAGCCTTAATACAGTCATATAGGTCTGCTTCAAGATCACTGGAGTCCAGTTGGATAATTTAAGCTCACTGTGGAGTAGACATGTGTTACAGAAGGCTAGAGCTATCATTAGCCAATCTGACCATGCATTAAATAGTGAATTTGTTTTAATGCCCTCAGACCGACGCTACCTTGCACCCCAGAGGAGGTCTGGCCATTACTCCAACTCTTTTATTCCTTCAGCTATTATGCTGTTGAATGCCCAACGTTAAGGAGGTTGTGTGTTTCCCCATCTTCTGACTTGTTTGGGACCCTACTCTGAGTTGCTTCTCACTGAATACTGTAACGTCGGGGCTGTGATAAGCGGGTGAGGATTCTCCCGGCATGCTTTGCGCTGCGGAGGATTCAAAGACCGTTATGCGTGTGTTCCAAGTGTTATTGCTGTGCCATTAAAACTGTGTAACAACACCAGTTGTGATAGCGTTGTTTTCCCCATATGTGACAAATTATGTGTCTTTGTCACCATGAGTGAGATCAGGATCTGTGTAAATGACCTTCCCTCCGTTCTGTGTTGTGAGGAGTGAAGAATAAAGCCTGTTGCGTCACAATCCTCTCTCCTTATTGTGTGAACCCCATGAAACGTCACGATACTGAATGTTGGGTATGAGTATGAATGCAGGTGTTATTGTTATTGTTTGTGTCTTTATGGCTGGGACTGTAAACTGAATTGCCCAACAAGGGACAAATAAAGTTATCTGAATCTGAAACAAATATGAATGTTAAAATCATCCACAATAAACACACTGTCATATTTTGGCATGATTCCAGCTAAAAAGTCTGAAAATTCACTAATGAAGTCCTTGTTATATTTAGGTGGGCAATGAACTACTACACACAGAGCTGGTGGTGATCAATCCATTTCAAACAACTGACCTCTTGCACAATGTAGGGTAACGTACTTCCGCATTCCAGTTAACCCACATTTCCGGTTCAGCTTCCATTATATATGGGCTGCACGGTGGCGCAGTGGTTTAGCACTGTGGCAGCACAGTTTTACCCTCGGCCGGGGAACCACGGGGATCATGAGATCGTGGGTTCGATCCCAGCCCCCGACCAACAGTGAACTGTGTGGAGTTTGCATGTTCTCCCCGTGTTGCGCGGGTTTACTCCGGGATTTCTCCGGTTTCCTCCCGCACACCAAGAATATGTAGGTTTAGGGCGCTCGCGCACGCAGCGACCAGCAGCCGGTGGCTTGTCACCAGACTGCAAACCAAGTCTACCTACGGGTACAAATAAGTAACAAAAAAAAAAAAAAAAAAAATATTTTCCCATTCCCTGGTGCTTTCTCATTGATAAATCAATTTTACCACTTTCCCTAATCATTGTACGTACTGGAAATGCATACCTGCTAACTACTCTGGTTTTGCCGTAATGGTTCCGGTTTTCAAGACCCCATTCCGGGTTACGGCTTTATTAATGAAAATTACGGTTTTTCACTAAAAATTCAGTCAAAAATTTTCAATCGTAAAAAAAACACGAAAGCAATTCCAAACACGAGATCGCTAGGAATCGTATCTAAATTTAGAACAAAGGCAATCGGCACTGCTTCCTGTAGGTGTATTGCGCATGTGTGAGAGGTCTGAGCCTAAGGTGCGCCCTTTCAGCCAGAACTGGAAGTGGCGTCTCTGTCGAACACGCTGTATTTACGCTCACTGTAGTGCAAAAACCTGCTAAAAAGGTGAGCGGCTGCCAAGAACCGGCGACGCATTGCTCCACGATGGCCGCTATGCTCATGTCCGAGGCGTCGGTAGTGAGCGCTATCCGAGCCACCGGGTCTGGGTGCGCCAGTAGTGCAGCGTTTGCCAGAGCTGTTTTAACCTCAGAACGCCTGCTCCTGCTCAGGAGTCCAGTCGACTCTGTCCGCCGGTTTCCGTTTCTTGAGTGCGGTGTACAACGGCTGTATGAGCTGGGCTGTGCGGGGGAAGGAATGGTTATAAAAGTTAATCATCCCCAAAAACTCCTGCAGCGCCCTGACATTGATGTTGAGGAGAAAAAAATAGCAAAACAATTTAGTTACATTACTTTTATGATTCCAAACAGTTTGAAATTGACAGTGCACAGTGGACCTTGACTCATAACTTTGAATATTTCTAAGACTTGGCTACATCAGCTATTGTGCAAAATGAACTGCTCAAGACTCAATGGAGATTGAAACTGGTGATCTGAAATGAATGCTGGAATTATAAAAAGTAATGGTATGTTGGAATTTTATTTCTATTATGGAATAGATAAAATTAACTGATTTTGATTTGATCAGGTGTTAAAGCATGTGATGGATAATGCTTGTTGGAATATTTTAGGAATGCTATCTTCTTGGAACATAAGTCAATATTATACAGTAATAAAGTGGCATTCAGCTGTTTGTTTTATGTCATTTAAGCACAGTTCTGGTACTTAAAAATCATAAAAACCCAGGAGCTTCGGGGGGCTTTGCCCCCCTTGCCCCCCCACCAGGGCTCTGCCCCAGACCCTGCTGGGGGACTATGTCCCCCAGACCCCCTGCTAAATTTTCAGATAATTTCCCCAACCCCAAATCACATCCCTGGAGCCATTGTTTCCATTTGGAATTGCGAAGGAATTAGGTCAGCATTGTATACGTTTTCATCATGGAATCTGCCGGAGAAAAATCACAAATGAGTGTGAAAAACAAACGAAAATTACAGTCTTTTCACGAGGAATACTCCAAAGCATTTCCAGGAATTGTTATTCGCTCAAGAAAGGGTGAAAATTACCCCAACTGCACTTTGTGTAGACAAGATTTTTCGATCGGACATGGAGGAATCAACGATGTGAAAGACCACGTGGGAACGAAAAAACACAAGTCGAATGCCAATGCCAGTGACACCAGCGGCAAACTTTCTATGTTCTTCGTAAGAAAAATAGAAACATGATTACTGAAGAAATATGAGGTTGTTAGCCACATTTTAACTTGATTTAATGCTAATATTTGTTTGCCGTCGGGGGGCTTCGCCCTACTGAACCCCCCACCAGGACTTTGTCCTGGACCTACCGGGGCCTGCGGCCCCTGGACTCCGGCAAGCTACTAGGCTTTTCAGGTTTTAAAAGTTGGCAGGTATGGAAATGGTGTGCGGGCAGATCATTTTTTTCTTTATAAAGTTTGTGTTTCACATTTTGATCATTTTTGTAACCATACGGAGCCGTTTAGTAGTTCCCCAGTTAGCTTAGTGGCTAGCAGGTATCATGTTTGTTCATGTCTGTGCCATTCTGAATACCACTGCATGGGCTGAAATAGACCTGTGAAACTCACTGAAACATATGTCCAACTCCCAGTTGTTACCTGACTTCTTTTAATGTTACTTTGTGTATCCAGAATCCCCTGATTACTGATGTTAACATTACTGTTATTGATATTAGCTTAGTTAGCTTCCAGTTACTAGTATGTTATTTATTCTCGCAATTGATGGAAAAATTCCATATTATCTATACTATTATTGATATTAATAATGTATTATTATATTTGAGAAGTATCATACCTTTCATATGCCATGTTTAATGTTTATATGTGCATTCCATATAGGATAAGTTTATATATTCTTGGTGTGTTTCTGTGAGCAATTTCAGAGAGTTCAGACAGGGTTAGTACATGCGTAAGGAATGATCTAAGCCATTTATTATAATCTCTTTGACATGTCCTGTTTTGGGTCACAGGAATGCACAGGAACTCCTTATCTTATAGATTAGTGTTTCATGGACATTCTGTTAGTTTTATGGATCTCATGTCTTCATGACCCATGTCTCCAGAGTGTCTGACGTCCGCCCGAATAAGCTCAGCTATCAGGACTGTCCCGTTTTGTCCCTTCCCTTATCCTCATCCTCCCTCTCCTTTCTCCTACCTATATATATCAGACTTAGAAGAATGGATCCTTTAGAGATTCTAGGTGTGTCTGAATGTCATGCCTTGTAACCTCTCCCCCAAGGTGGCCAATGGGGTGATTCCTTAAATTTTTGTAATAAGATAAGATAAGCCTTTATTAGTCCCACAATGGGGAAATTCCAGGATTGCAACAGCACAGGGACAGCAACACTCAGAGCAATAATTTAGAAGATAAGAAAAATAAGAGCAGTGAATATACATATGTACACATAAATATATATATACACAGTGCGGAGCATTGTAGCTAGATGCAGTAAACAGCATAACCGTCTACTTAGTTATCCTACATAGTATGAATATGTACCCATACATATTGTCACCCTCCGTAGCGACTGATATTGTCCTAGTTGTATACTGGAGGGGACCATTTGTGTAAGTCTGTTGCATCTTTTGCATTCAATACTATTAGGTCGTCACATTTTTTTCTTATTTTTTTTTTTGCTATCTCTGCGAGCAGCCCTGCTTAGGTTATAAAGTCTGACAGCCGTAGGTAGGAAGGACCTGCGAAACCTCTCGGTCGCGCACCTAGGATGATGTAGTCTGCTGCTAAATGAGCTCCTCAGTGCGTTCAGTATGTCCTGCATAGGGTGGGACTCGAACTCCAGCAGAGATGACAGTTTAGCCACCATCCTTCTCTCTCCTGTCACCTCCACTGGGTCAAGGCATTGCCCCAGTACAGGGCTAGCGTTCTTGATCAGTTTGTTCAGTCTCTTCCTGTCGGCTGCTGTGATGCAACTGCCCCAGCAGACCACTCCAAAAGTGATGGCTGATGCCACCACTGTGTCGTAGAATGTTTTCAGGAGCACCCCTTGTACACCAAAAGACCTGAGCCTCCTCAGTAGGAACAGCCTGCGCTGTTCGTTCTTGTAGAGTGCGTCGGTATTGTGTGACCAGTCTAGTTTATTGTTCAGATGAACACCCAGGTACTTGTAGGATGTCACCATCTCAATGTCTGTTCCCTGGATGTTTACTGGTGCTGGGAGGGGTTGTCCTTGCCTGCAACAGTTCACCACCAGCTCCTTAGTTTTCCTCGCGTTGATCTGGAGGCAGTTCCGATGGCACCAGTCCACGAAGTCCTGGATAAGTCCTCTGTACTCAGCTTCATCTCCGTTGGAGATGAGGCTGATGATCACAGAGTCGTCAGAGAACTTCTGTAGATGGCAGTGTGTTGTGTTGTGTGAGAAGTCCGCAGTATAAAGGGTGAACAGGAAGGGAGCCAAAATGTATATAAATTTAACTTTCTGCCTGATTAGTTGACTTTGAATAATTTAAACTCAAAATTATTCTAACAGTAATAAACTTTGACTCACTCTTAGTAACATTACATGGACTTAAAATGAATGTGAATGAGCTCATGTAAAGATTTTGCACAATACATGTGTAGTGGTCCCGAGCACGGGTCTGCTCCACGCTCGAGTCACTTATTATTTTCCCTTTTCTGCCTGTTTATTCAGGCTTGTTTATAATGGTGATTTTTTGTGCTTTTATTCTGACAGTGCCGTGGCAGGACTTCTGCCTGTCAAACCTGCTCGCGGCCTGTCACAGCTGTTTGTGTTTAACCCATTACGTTGGCGTCTCACCTGTTTGTAGTTTGAGTTTTCCTGACTATTTAAGATGGCGGTCGAGGCTCAGTCCTCGCTGCGACCTCGCTCCACTCAAGCTGGAATCCCCTACCCCTGATACCAGTCTATCCCCTGCTTTGGGCTTTAGATTCGCTGGTGTATTTGTGAGTACCTTTCATGGTTTGTGCTGTATTTATATGTGCTCAGTTATCGCCCTTCTGGGTTTTGTAGTCAGCCTTTTGTTATCCGCCCCTCGTGGCGAGTTCTTTTGTTCTTTATAATTTAATAAATAAGCAAACTCACTACTGGCTATTGGTGCCTCATTTATGCCCTGCAAGGGGCAAACATAACAGTAGGTCGCAGCCCGATAGGTCCCAGCAGTAGTGAGGTTTTTTGTTTTGTTTTGTTTTGTTTTTTGTTTTTTTTTGTCGCTCTATTTTTTATCTTTTCGGGTGCCTGCATTTTTTTGGATATGGCATCATATGGCAGGTGGTATCCCATGAGCCTGGGTTTTGAGCTCTGCCAAGCTCGTATGGAAATAGATGACCTCTTCGCCAGAGCTCGCAGTTATTCCACGTCTAAAGACGCTTTATGGTACCTGGACTTTGCGGAGGCGGCAGTGAAGCGTCATCCTTGCCTTTCTGAGCATGCTGAGGGAAGGGAGAGGGTATCTCAGTTATTGGCACTTCAGAGAAAGAACCGTGAGTTGGAGAGGAACTCGACCAGGAAGCCTAGATCGGGGCTGATGGGGAAGCACTCCCGGGCCTTGGTTCCATCTACTCCTCATCAGGTTCCTGCTATGACTCCAGTCCCCGGGTCTCCATCACCAGAAAGCCATTTTCCAGTGCGTCATAGGAGGAGGGCAGCTGGGGCTCCCAGCGAAGATGAACAGTGGGCAGCTGAATTCTTCAGGGGCCATATGGCTGAAGCTCACTCATCCTGCAGCCCGGACAAGGTTCTTAAGAGCGTGGTGGCAGCTGTTAGGATTTTGGAGGCACATCCCGACCTGAACAAGTATCCTGAGTTTGCTGAGCTGCTGGCCACTGTTTCCGCCCAGCAGTGATGCTTTCCAGATTTGACGTTTGGGTCATCTCCAGCCCAAAGACGCCGCCGCCCGGCGCTGAACCCTTCTCCTCCCCATAACACGGCTGTTCCGAAGCTGAGGGAGGAGAAACACTGGGTCAATACACTGCGATGTTCCCATTGTTATCCCGACATGAGCCGCCAGAGAAATTCCTCCGTCTCCCAGTCAGCTGTTTTTTCTTCGCCACTGCAGAGAGGTATGACTGTAGCTTCAGCCTCCGGGTCTTCATTGTCAGCTGTTTCATCAGCTTCCCTTCCCCGGACTGCCTCAGCTGTTCCTCCCTCGTCTACGGCGTTTCCTCCCACTGCTGCGAGCCCCGTTGTTTCTTCTCCGGCTCCTCCCATAACCGATCCTGCAGAAGCAGCTTCTCCTTGTGCTCCTGAGGGGTCCACCATCACAGCCAATACGGGAAAGAGAGAAACTGAGCCTGCTGCAGCAGTCACCATCGTACCCCAGGAAGACAGGCCAGTGTTTTTTCATTCTTTACCTCTATATGATGAATTACCTTGTCTGTAGGTTTGGATTTTTTTTTCCCCTTAATAATAAACACCTTCATTTAAAACCTGCATTTTGTGCTTACTTGTGTTATCTTTGTCTAATATTTAAATTTGTTTGATGATGTGAAACATTTAAGTGTGACAAACATACAAAAAAATGAGAAATCAGGAAACACTTTTTCACACCACTGTATATACAGTATGTACTGTATAAAGCTCCTTTTGACAAAGTAAATCTCTTTGGCACAGTAAGGGAAGTAGATTTCTATTCTACTTACGCTGCTTGACAGGACCGGGGTGGGGATCATTTAAAAAATGTCTCAAATTTACATGAACAATTCTATTCAGTAGAAAAAGTCAGATGTACTAGAAAGAAAACTGTAGAAAGAAGAAAGCTATAAATTCACAGAGAAAAATGTGGACCCTTTGCCGAGCTGGTTTTGGCTCACAGGCCGTATGTTTGACACGCCTGGACCAGCCCATTTGAAATACGTTTAGAGGATTTACTTCCATGAAATAGCTGCATATCACAACAGCATGTAAATGAAAAAGATAAAATAGAAAGCACAAATAAATGTCATGTTCTGCCCTCTGGGCAGATGAGGGTTCAGAGGTAGGACCCATAAGCGCAGGTAGGATTTTGGTGCAAACAATAATCTATTAACAAATACACTTAGGACAAAGGAAATATAGCATGGGGGCTGAACTCAAAACCAGCGAGGCAAAACGTACATGGAACAATTTATCCACACACTGGGGAAACAACGGGGAACAGCGACGAGGACGCCAGACAGAGCACATGCAAAAACTCACATACATAGGGTAACTGATAATTAACTTAATGTCAGACAGCTGGGAAGACAACCAAGGGCAGCAGGTGAGAAAAACAGGACGGGTGGGGCTACACTGACACTTGGATAGGGGATGCACAGGAGACATGACAATGAACATGCAGAAACACATACAAAGAGAGAGCAGTGACAAAACCATGACTAAACATACTCATAAATATTCACAGAGAAAACAAGGAATAAACACAAGGTGTGGGCGTGATCCTAGGAAACCTCTCAGATATGACAATGAATGAAAGTTCACCTCAGAAGAAGCTTCATTTGTTCGTTTTCTGTAATGTTTCCTGCCCAGCAGCTTGGCAAGCAGAATAACTATCTGCTTACCTTACTGTGCCAAACAGATTTCCTTTGCCAAAAGGAGCTTTGCTCATATTTGATATGTACTGTATATAAATGGTTTTTATAGACTTATTTTGCTATATAAAAACGTTAAGACCTTATTTATATTTTCTTACTTATGCGTGAATCTGACAGGGAGCAATGGGGGGAGGGAATTAAAGGGATATGAAGTGGTCGGAAAAGGTGGGGGGTCAAGGAGTAGGGGGAGAAGAGAAAGAAAAACGAAAAGAAAACACAGGAAACAGTTGCTGCTTCTGAGAAGATCTCTGCGTGGGCCTGATGCCTGCACCCGGAAGAGAACAGATAGGTGTGTGTGTGTGTGTGTGTGCATGGCTTGCCAGAAAATATACAAAGAAAAGAGAGAGGGCAGCAGGCTGCAATAACGCCCCCACCCCCAGGACTGTGAGCAAACAAGACAGGTAGACAGGCAGCCACCCGACCAGGCCCCGTGCACTACTGCCCTGCCCCCCCGCTTCCCCCAGGCACACCCCTGCAAAGCAAACCCACGCCTCCCCCCCAGATCCTCTAGACACATGCCCCGGGAGCCACCGGGTTCCCACGCCCAGGTGAGGTGGTAGCGAGCAGTGGGGAGCCAGCTTCATCTGTTCTTTCCAGCAACATATCAAAGTGCAGTCACTTTTTCTCTCTGTCACAAGAAAACTTAAATTTGCGCAACTGTGGACAGTAAACAGGAGTGTCTTGCTGATGTGGGGGGAGCACAGGGACTAGCTACTCACCGCTGGGACAACAGGCGGTCAGGGGAAGTTGTGTGCTGCTGGCTGCCTGTCTGTTTGTCTCCATTTCCCCAGACCGGCTCCGCTGGGGGCTCAGTACAGGAGAAGCTGTGGACGGTCTCCACCGTGGGTCAGTCTCACGTCCTGCCCCAGTTCTTCACACCACAGCCTTGTGGGGAGAAATACCGCGGTGGGTGATGGGCAACAGAGCTCGACAATTGCTCCAGATATATCCAGATCTTTTTTTCTTTTTTTTTGTGTGTTTAAAAAAAAATATATAATCCATATCATGGTACATATTCACATTGGTAGTGATATGGTCAGACTACATTAAAATAATTGTTGTAAGCTTAAAATTTGGATAAATGGGTAAATACTTACTGTATATTTATACATGTATTTCTTTCCATCGCTGGATTTTGCAGCCATTTTGATGAAAAAAAAACTGCTTTATGTGATAGTCCTCCATATGAAGTGTAGTCATGACTACACTTCATATGGAGGGACAAATTGTCCTTTCCTTCACCCCTTTCCCTACACCTTAAAAAGAATTGGGACAGCACTACCCCTACACATGAATGTCCAAAACAAAGGGGTAGAGCTAAGGGGTGAATTGAGACGCCCCACCCTCAGGCTCTCTATTGTGTGACCAGCCAAAATTAAGCTGTTATGAATTGTTATCAACCCATAGTTTGTAGAAAGTCCAAACCTTGTTTCTCAAGAGTTGGGCTGGGAATCATGGATCAAAATTCATTTCTCACTATTTTTTTCAGCTGCATGTATTTTTTATCATGAAGTAATAACAAAAGCCACATGTACCAGTTATCACACAGACACTTTTATTGCCAGACAGCTGCACAATTATAGACAGTACTGTACCAAGAGCCATGGGATAATCAGTGGCTACGATATGTATTTAAGATGCAGTGTCGAGATAGCAGCCAGCCGGTGTGCACAGACCTGTCACTGTCACTAAAATTGATTTTAAAAATATTTTTCAGTTTTTTTAAATGATTTCTTCTGTGCTCATCTTGTAACAGTCTGTCATTATACAGTATTCCCCAAACAGCATTTTAATTTTCAAAGAGACAGACATACCACTGTCACTTTATTCCAGTCTTATCTGACATTTTCATGTGAATTTGTATTTATATTAGGTAGAACAAATGCAGAGTTTAGACTGAAACATTTTCACACCACATGGGGTTTCTCTGAGACTTCCTGGACATCTTGATAATTTACAGATTTTCATAGCCAAAGCCAGGGAAGAAATATCAATTTAGAGGTACTTATGTCCATGTAAAACTACAGTCACAAATACCCTTCCCAATGGCTGCAAAGACTGTACAAACGATTTTTGGACCATTTTGTATGTAGGAGAATCCAGTGTTCACAGACCATTCGTAAGTTCGTGGCCAGGTTGATGGTCTTGTCCAAGATTTCTATAACTCCCCACGAAAACCCCTCATCCTCGGGCGGCCGTACAAATGCCATAGGAACAACGTAAGAACTACGCAAGAGGTTGGCCGTAAGTATGCCTCAGGAATACCTCAAGTTCTTGAGGGTCTGTTATAGCGGTCGTAGGAAACACCTGTTTGTATGGAGATTCATACAGCATGCATAAGGTGGTAGTGAGGTGCTCATAAGGCGGAAGTACATCATTTGTGTGACATTTGTGCTGACAAAATGTGTCGAAAGCCGTAAGATCTTCTTACCAACAACTTGAGAGTGTTGTGCGTTGCACAAAAATTTTCGTAAGATGGCAGCAAGTATGCCGTAGGAAGATCCCAAGGCACACTTACGAAGAACATAAGAAGTCTAGGGCCATCATACGACAGAAAATCACCCTTGTTTCTCAAGAATGCCTCAAGTTGCTCTTGAGAATTGAACTGCAGCCATAAGAAACTATGCCCCCCTCTACGAATGTCTGCGAACTCCAGAATTCATAGGAACTGGGAGATTCTTACAAACCCATCATTTGTAAGAATCTTTGTGACCGTAACTTTAGTACCAACTGTACACAGATCCAATTTTGGGAATGGTCCAGATCAAACATCATCTGTGTTGCTCTGGGATCTTGTTTGTTTGTGCGTCTTTGCACAGACATACCTAATATTGGTTCTAATGTGTTTGTGGTGGTGCATCATCATAATTGCCGGGGAAAGTTGTCCTTTTACTGAAAGGAAAAAAGTGTCATGTGGGAAGTGTGAGGAAAAAAAGGACATGGAATCCTGCTCTGTTTCACAAAGCAGCTTGTTAATTGGAGAAGTATCATGCTGGTTTCGGTAATAGACTCTTCCTTTTAAATTTGGTTAAGGTCAAACATATTTATTTATACATGGGATTAATTAAATTATGGACGTACTGTCCGCATGTTTTCAACTGGGTCTCTTTCTCTATAATTAAAAGAAACATGAGCACATTTTCTATGACTCAGTCTTGTTGATTTTGATAACCCCACCATTCAAAAACAAGATAATCCTACTGACTTGTGTTTCGAAATGAGCCCCATTTGTCAGAGTATTGCTTAAATTGTTTTCTGAATTAGATGGAAATGTTGAGCTGATGAGAAAGAGAAAAGACACTCGATCCTTGGGAAATGTGTGTCTTTGTTAGTTTTTTTGTAAACAGTAATTTGTATTCTCTGTAGTGTTGTTTTCCTCATAGATTATCATTTTTCCCCTGCTGTTACACGGGCTCTTTTGTGGTCAGGACTGAATCTTAATACCTCCTCTCACTCCCTGCAAGATGTGTCTGCAGCTAGAGCAGGGTCGGCAACCTGTGGCGCTGGAAAATGCCACAAATTTGCAAGGAATAGTCACATTTCTGTGAAAAAAAATCAACAAATTTACTGGAAAAGTTGGAATCTTATTAAGAATAATCTTAGAAATTTATGTAAATTGTGCCATTAATTTACCCTTAAACATTAACAAATTGCTAAAAACCGCACAAATGTTGGAAAAAAGTTGCAATTTTAAGAGGAAAATACCACAATTTTGCAAGAAATAGTCACCACATTTCTGAGAAAATAACCACAAATTTACTGGAAAAGTTTCAATTTTTTAATGAATAATGTTAAAAATCACAAAATTTCTGAAAAAGCATAAATTTACTGGAAATATTGCATTTTTACAAGGAAAAATGTCACAAATGTGAAAGAGGCTGTAGTTTTACCTGGAAAAAGTAACACAATTTCAAAGAAAAATAAGACAAATTTAGTGGAAAAGTTTCATTTTTTTTAAAGAATAATGTTTTGAATTTGTGAGAAATGTGTCATGAATCGCCTCTCAGAGCAGAGAACTGAGACCCACGCACTGAACTGCAGTAAGTGGCATTTATTACACGCACACAAAAACACAAGTCCCAAGAAGTGCACAAAAACAAAGTCCAAGACAGACACTGAGGACAAAACTTGCAGACTAAGATGATTCCAGATAAACTCACCAGAGCGGGTTATTGGGCTCTGGTGGTGATGAGGAAGAGAGTTAAGCAAGACTGCCACAGTGATAGAACAATCAGACAGTCTTTAAATAGTTGGGGAACAGGATGAAACAATGGGCGGCAGGTGTGGGCTTTATGAGCGGGCAGGTGACCTGATTAAACAACAACTCACAGCTGAGACGACTAGGGAACAGGCAGTGAGACGATGACAGGATGGGAGGGTCTGGAAGAGAAACAAAAATGTAAATCCTAAACTACAGCAACTGACAAAGTAATACTAATACTAAAGACATAAATAACTAACAGAACGGTAAACCACCAAGGAGACATCATAACTCAATACACAGGAAAACAACACAAAGCTGGAAAAGTACAGAAAATATTCAGAAACAAATTAAGTGCCTGAGCCCGGTGAAACACCGCGCTCATGACAGAAATTCATAAGGGAGAATGGAAAATTTATGCAAGAAATATGACAAATTTGCAAGATTGACTTGCAATCTTATGACAAAAGCACTGTTGCAAATTTGCAAGGAAAAAAAATCACAACATTTCAGAAAAAACAAATGTACAGGAAACACTTATTTTTAATGGGAAAATAAATGTCACTAATTTATGTGGAAAAAGGCTGCAATTTTTTTTCTGAAAAGGTAACAAAATATGACAAATTTATTTGAAAAGTAGAAAATTTATGCCAAAAATCTCACAAATTTTCTAAAAAAAAGGTATAGTTTTATGAGGAAAACCTCTTAGTTTTGATGGCATATAGTCAGTTTGTACTGGTAACGCTGCTGTTTTACTTTAGTTTGCAGCCTCAGATATTTTTGTGGCTCCATGTGGATTTTTGCTTGTCAAAAATCTCTCATAATGGCTCTTTGTGAAGTGGAGGTTGCCGACCCCTGAGCTATTAAATTACAAAATACTCTTCCCTTTAGAGCGTAGGCGCCTTTAAGACCAATGACAGCAGTGTAAAACACAGATTCCTTGTATCGAACATGCTGCCCTTTGCATCTATATGATCAGATAATGATGTGGTACAGACAGGTCGCATTATTCCACATCATTTTTGGGGTTAAAGTAATCAACAGGTTAATGATTGAAAATCACACAGACTGGCACTGAGACGGCGCTCCTGTGGAGTGTTATATGCGTGTTGTCATGCAGAACCAGTGTGTGTGATATTGTTTTCTCAGTGTGAGAGGTAATTACTCAGAGTGACTAATGTACAGCCATTTACTACCATTATCACCAGCTTCCTGTAATGGTCTAACCAAGACCTTTCTTCACACAAGGAGCGGAGCAGCAGAGGGAGGAATATTTTCATTCATTATATCACCTCCGTGATGTCTGTAGAGACAAAGGTGACCATATAGGCAGGCTTTACCTCGTCTTTTGTCAGTATTGATATCCAGAGCACACAATTTTAGAAACATTTTTATCTGTTTTTATCTGTTTTGCATGGGTTGAGCGCGCTGCCTTGGGGGAGGGGGGCAGGGAAAAAAACAGGCACATTAGTATTCACCTTAACATTGCCCTAAGGCAGCAATTTTTCCTTTTTCCATAGTGTCACACCTCCTAAAACAGGTTTTAGCTCATTTTTACATTTCTTGCTGCACAAGTGATGTGATCTGAAACCAACAGCCTCCTTTCAGTGCATATGAGTTTCTCACAAGCACTTGCATTTGGTCAAACATAAGAAAAAACCCCATCCATCCATCCATCCATCCATCTTCTGCCGCTTAATCCTTTCGGGTCACGGGGGGGCTGGAGCCTATCCCAGCATCTTTGGGCGAGAGGCAGGATACACCCTGGACAGATCGCCAGTCCATCACAGGGCCAACACAGAGAGACAGACAACCATTCACTCTCACATCCATACCTAAGGACAATTTAGAATCCCCAGTTTTGATGCCAATTAACCTATTACCAATTACCAAATTATTGATTTGGTATAATTGTTGGTTAATCTTGGCATAAATAATACCTATTACATTTTAATCATATTATTCCTTACAGACTGGGCTTCCATATATATTTTTTTCTTTTTCTCTCTCTATTTTCATCCATGCAAGAGTATAACTCATGCTATACAGCATACAGGCACAGCTCAATAAATTGGAATATCATCAAAAATTTATTAATTTCAGTCATTCAGTTCTAAAAGTGAGTCTCATATATACGCCACTCACAAAAAGTTAGAGATATTCAGCTTTCGGGTGAAATTTCAGGATGCACCTAAAATGCACTATAACCTTTACAGGTGAACTTAATTTGACCTTCTCTAACCTTTTGAATGCAATGTTCAATGTTTCAGTACTTTTTGCGTAACTTGTTGTTCTCTAACAAGGTGCTTAACGGCAAAATTCACAACAGGTGTTTGATCCATGAATCGACCAACAAATTTTCTGGTTCAATTAGAATTGGTATTTAAACAATCCTCTTGATCATGCTGTTCACATTTTGACATCATGAGACCAAGACAACACCTAGCAATTGATCAACAGTACCTCGCCATTGCGAGGCTTCAAACAAGATGTTCTTAGAGGGAAGTGGCCACTGAGCTTAGAGTGTCACAGAGTGTCATCAGCAGGTTACAACAGAGAGACTAGAAGAGTCACAGAAAGGCATCGAAGTGGACATCTTTTGGCCACATCCCACGCCAGTGACCGCTTCATTGTGAACGGTGCCCTGTGGAACCGAATTGTCACGACCTGAACTATCTTTTCTCTGCGTTCAGGTTGTCCAGTTCGCTCCTGCTCCGGGGTAGTCCGTGCCGGGTCTTCCATGGCCCGCTCTTTGACAGCGCCCAGCTGATTGCCAGCTGTCTAGTTCAGCTGCGCTGGGACAGCTGTCTCCTATTCCCAATCATCTCCCCCATTTAAGCGAGCAGCCGAGAGTTACTCGTCGCTGCGACCTCGCTATGGGAAGACGTTCCTTGTGTTCCCACGACTGTTAGCTCCTACGTCTAGCTTCAGTCCGCCGTTACCTCGGCGCTTCACCCAAAGTAAGTGTTGCGACTCGGCGTGTATTTTTCCCTCGCCGCCTCTCTAGCCTTTCTCCCTGGGTGGTATGTTTCCCTTAGTTCTGTGTGTGTTTTAGCCCCACGTGGCTCTTTACTTTTCTGTTCGTTATTTTGTGTAGTGTGTGCTTTGTTAATAAACTACGCTAACTCACTGGTCGCCCTCGTATCTCCTTTCCTGACTCGTGAGAGCCAGAGTTATGACAGTAGGTCGCAGCCATAGTGAGACGGCCGCGACCGTGAGTTGGCTGTAAGGACTCGACGCCTTTTTTTTCTCTTCCTCTGGGTACGGGCGAGCCAGTATCATGTCCCCTTCCAAGAGACTCATGCGGCACCCAGGCCACGATCTCTCGGAGACTCTGGACCTTGTGGACGGAACGTTGTTCACCACGGACCTCTACGATGCCCCCAGCGAGATACGCTGGCGCCTGGAGCTCGCCGAGGGTATGCTTAACTGCTTTTCTCGCTACTTTCTTCTCCCCGAGGTTAAGGCGAGGAGGGCAGACATCTCTGTGGCCTGGGAGAGGCTCCGTAGGCTGGAGGAGAACTCCGGCAGGAAGCCGAGGACAGGACGCCTTCGCTCCTCGCTTCGGAATCCCGCTCCTGCCGCCGGTCCAGTCCAGGAGTTCGCCTCACCCAGGGGTGATCCCCAGGATAGAGTGACGTCAACCGGGTTTCCCCCGGAGAAGATGAGAATGACAGCGATGCGCATTGCGGATCGAGTGGCAGCCGCTTCTTCCGCCGCCGTTCCCCCCGTAGCCATGAAGAACGTGATTGCGGCGGTCAGGCTGGTCGAGAAGAACCCGGAGCTGAACGATTATCCGGAATACGCTGACCTGTTGGCTTCGCTCATCGCACAGGAGCGGCGTTTTCCCGACCTCACGTTCAGAAGACGTCGCTCCCAAATTCCCCACTCATCTCAGCGAGAGTCCCGTCCGGATCCCGCTCCAGGAAACCACACGAATTCCGCCTCCCAGCCTGCTGTTGCTCCCGTGTCTCGCCGAAGAAGTGAATCAGCTGCTCCCGCTCCTGGGCCCGCTCTCCCCGCTGTCCCGTCAGCTTTGGGCCCCCAGCTCTCCTCAGCTGTTTCACCCCCTTCTTCGTCATTCACTCCGGCCGCTGGGAGAAGCGCAAATTCATCTCCAGGTGTTCCAGGTCCCGATCCGGTGCGGGTAGCACCGCCTCATCTGTCCGGGGGGTTCCCCACTTCTATCCGGTTGGGAGAAGAGAGACTCGAGTCCCTTGTAGCGGGTTCCACCGGCCCTCCGGGAATCAGGCAAGTGTCCCTTCATTCTCCTCCCATTATGAGTGAATTGCCTTGTTTGATTCCTGGGGGAGGAGTTCAGGGTTCACAGTCCCCTGAGCTCTCTCCTCCCGCTGCAAAAACTGAATATGAACCTGCGTCCTCTGTGTCTCTTCCCCTTGAGTGTGCCCCGGTGCCAGGTGTACACCGCTGCGCGAGGAGGAGGCGGCCTGCGGCCCTGGAGGGTTTTGCCCCAGCCCCGCAGCCACGTTATGGGCAGAGGAGAAGGTCGAACTGCCTGTTGGAGCCAGCGCCGACGATTAAGCGTCCCCGGGTCTCCACGGAGGAATGGTTCGGCCCAGCAGAGTCCAGATCTCCTGCCCCCACGCCAGGTGGGCTGTCGACGCGGTCTTCGGCGTTTGGAGGTCGTTTGACTGTGGAAACCATCATGCCGGCTGCGGAGCCATTCGCAGTCGAGTTGGAGCCGGAGGACGGAGTCCTGCACGCTGAGCCCGGAGCATCGAAGTCCTGGATGGCGGTAGAACCCGAGATCAGGCAAGTGCTCTATTTTGTTTTTCTCTTCTCTATTCTGGAGCATTATTGCCTGTCTCTCGGGGGGGCGGGCCGGGTGCAGCCGTCTGCTGCGCTCGAGCCCGTTCCGCCGGGCTCTGCCGCTGCCAGTGATCCTGATCCCGGTTCCTTTTGTCCCTCTGAGCCTCTCCCCAGGGTCACCGGAGACGAACCTGCTCTGGGTGCCATCTCGGAGGTTCCGGTTCCCTGCACGGTGTTCGCCTCAGATGCTGCGCCCGGGAGTGTTTCGCCGGTCCAGCTGGGGTCCACCGGGAGTGTTTCGCCGGTCCAGCTGGGGTCCACCGGGAGTGCTGTCTCGGTCCAGCTGGGGTCTACCGGGAGTGTTTCGCCGGTCCAGCTGGGGTCCACCGGGAGTGTTTCGCCGGTCCAGCTGGGATCCACCGGGAGTGTTTCGCCGGCCCGATCGGGGTCCACCGGGGGTGCTGCGCCGGCCCGATCGGGGTCCACCGGGGGTGCTGCGCCGGTCCGGGTAACGGTTAGTGTGGGAGCTGGAGGATTGTGTTCGCCTGACGTCAGGCTGACTTCGTCCCTTGCCTCCATCATTTCTCCTCCTGCCGCTGTTGGGGTTCCTCTCACCCGGGCCAGTTTCCCCCTACCCTTGTTGCCATTAGATGGCAGGCTAACTTTGCCCCTGGCCTCCATCTCTTCTCCCCCTACTACTGTGGGGGTTTTTCTCACCTGGGTCAGTTTCCTCCTGCCTTTTCCCTCAGGGAGGAAGCTGCACCAAGACTTCTCCCTCAGCTCTCCGTGGTCTGAGGTCACAGGACGACCGCCTGGGAAGCCATCTGGCTGGTTTGGTGATCTGGGTCGGCCTCCGGAGAAACTGTGTCTCCTAGCCTGGGACTCGGGTAGGCCACCCGAACTGGTGTTGTGGTTCCTGGCCTGGTGGAGTTCGGGCCGCCCGCCGGACAAGCTGTCATCGCCTGCCCCGCTCCACCTGCTGACGTCCTGGAAGAATTGACTGACTGTTTGTTGCCTTGCATTTGATTGTCCTCCCTAATTTAATACTTTTCAGGACATCAAAGAACTCTCTGCCCTAGAGTCCTTATTGTGGGGTTATCCCAGTTAAAATTTCCTTGGACTATTTTCTTTGTTTTATAATCCCAGTATGATCCTATTCTAATTTCTCCCTTAAGTAGCATTTGCTTCACATTGCCTGGCCTCATTCCGAGTAGTCTTGTTTTTCTGTATTTATATCCTCCTCCAGACTGTTTAGTGACACTTTTGTGCTAATATGTGTTTGAGGAGTTGTTCCTTTTGTATTTTTATCTTCATGCCAATTTGCAGTTCCAGGCTCTATTTTTGGATCTTATGCCCGGTTTGCATCCTTTGTATATTCTGTTTTGGTCGGGGTTTACTTGTGTAAGTCTATTTTAACCATATGTTCAGAGTTTTGTAGTTTTTGGCCTTCGGGACATGAGTTTTTTTTTATTGTCCTCACCCTAAGTTATTGTGAACTTTTTCCATGACTGTGTCGCTATATTTCTGCATTTTGGTTCTTGTCGTTTCTCCCCACCTCCTGTGGTCACCTGCACAGACCGTCTGGCCTCTGCAGGGGAGGGGGTGATGGTTTTTTTGGGGGGGGGGTTAAGATTATTATGGTATTTGACCCTATACTGTATCTAGGTTTTTTTTTTTCTTCCCTGCCTCCTTTTTCTGGTCCCTCCCTTTCTCCCAGATCTGGCCCCCACCGCCCTCCCTGGTCTTCCCTCGGGGGGGGGGGGGGTTAGGCCGCTCCAGGAGGCGCGGCTCGGGGGAGGAGTACTGTCACGACCTGAACTATCTTTTCTCTGCGTTCAGGTTGTCCAGTTCGCTCCTGCTCCGGGGTAGTCCGTGCCGGGTCTTCCATGGCCCGCTCTTTGACAGCGCCCAGCTGATTGCCAGCTGTCTAGTTCAGCTGCGCTGGGACAGCTGTCTCCTATTCCCAATCATCTCCCCCATTTAAGCGAGCAGCCGAGAGTTACTCGTCGCTGCGACCTCGCTATGGGAAGACGTTCCTTGTGTTCCCACGACTGTTAGCTCCTACGTCTAGCTTCAGTCCGCCGTTACCTCGGCGCTTCACCCAAAGTAAGTGTTGCGACTCGGCGTGTATTTTTCCCTCGCCGCCTCTCTAGCCTTTCTCCCTGGGTGGTATGTTTCCCTTAGTTCTGTGTGTGTTTTAGCCCCACGTGGCTCTTTACTTTTCTGTTCGTTATTTTGTGTAGTGTGTGCTTTGTTAATAAACTACGCTAACTCACTGGTTGCCCTCGTATCTCCTTTCCTGGCTCGTGAGAGCCAGAGTTATGACACGAATGATGAATACCATTCAACTCCAGGCACATTTAAGGGAGGTGAGAGGCACCCAAGTGTCACATCAGACCATTTGCAACCATTACATCAGTGTGGTCTGCGTGCTAGATGACCTTCAAGGGTACATGACCACACCACCAGGCACAGGCGTCATTGTCTTGCTTGGGACAGTGAGTATTTACGCTGGACAAGGGACCAATGGGTTTCAGTGCTGTTCTCTGATGAAAGTCGATTCATGGTGAGCAGAGATGATGACTGCCAACGATGTTGGAGATGTCAAGGAGAGCGCTATGCATTAGCCACCGTTGTCACCAGACGAGCCTTTGGTGGTGGCGATGTTATAGTCTGGGCAGGTGTGTCTAGTCAATACAGGACTGCCCTACACCTTGTGAATGGTACAGAGACAAGCCGATATTACCTGAATAACATCATTAATCCAGTCATTGTGCCCCTGCACGAACAACACAGGCCTAATTTCATCTTCATGGATGACAATGCTCCAGCTCTTCGAAGTTGCATCATTAGGGAACGGCTGCTGGAAGCTGGGGTACCTCAAATGGAGTGGCCTGCATTTTCTCCAGACCTGAATCCCATAGAAAACCTATGGGGTCAGCAGAGTCACTGTGTAGAAGCTTGTGACCCTGCACCCCACAACCTCAATGACCTGAGGGCCACCCCTCAATAAGAGTAGAATGCCATGCCTCAGCAGACAATAAGTTGACTTGTGAACAGGATGAGGCGTCGTTGTCAAGCTGTAATTGATGCCCAAGGGCACATGACAAGTTATTGAGTCACTGACATTTTTTGTTATGGTATAGCCACCACTGTTGTTGGCTTTTGTTTCAATAAATTGTTTGAGATGAGAAAATCACCATTGCATGCTTCTGCTTAAATGCCCTACTTTCATGATACACTGTAGTGTGAACTTTTTACATTTTCCATAAATTTCACCCAAAAGCCAAATATCCCTAACTTTTTGTGAGTAGTATAGATTCATTACACACAGAGCAATATATTTCAAGTGTTTGTTTCTTACAGCTAATGAAAACACAAAATTATTAATATATAAAATATTCCGCTTAATCCTTTTCAGGTCACGGGGGGGGGGGGGGGGGGGGGGGGCTGGAGCCTATCCCAGCATCTTTTGGGCGAGAGGCAGGGTACACCCTGGACAGATCGCCAGTCGATCGCAGGGCCAGCACAGAGAGACAGACAACCATTCACTCTCACAGTCATACCTAAGGACAATTTAGAATCCCCAGTTTGATGCCAGTTAACCTAACTTGCATGTTTTTGGCATGTGGGAGGAAACCAGAGAAATCCCGGAGTAAACCCACGCAGACACGGGGAGAACATGCAAACTCCACTCAGATCACTGTTGGTCGGGGGCTGGGATCGAACCAAGGATCCCCCGGCCAAGGGTGAGTTGCTGTGCTGCCGCAGTGCTAACCACTCCGCCAAAAATATTCCAATTTTTTGAGAAAATGAGTTTGGGATTTTCATTAGCTGTAAGCCATAAGAATCAAAATTAGAAGAAATAAACACTTGAAATACTTTGTGTGTAATGAATTTATACAATATATGAGTTCCACTTTTTGAATTGAATTACTGAAATAACTCTTTGATGATATTCTACTTGACTGAGATGCACCTGTACGGTCATTCACACCATCATTCTTATTTTGAAAGTTCACTTTCTCGCAACCCACTTGGTGTGTGGATCTTTTAAAAGTTTTAGCCAAAATTACAACTTTATTTATCTTTTAAAATAACAATAAGTCCATTAATTATCAATGCTCTTAAAACCAGAGTGAGAGGATGCCTGAGGAGTGGAGAAGAAGTATTTTGGTACCAGTTTTCAAGAACAAAGGTGATGTTCAGAGCTGCAGTAACTACAGATGCATAAAGCTGATCAGCCACACTATGAAGATATGGGAAAGAGTTGTTGAAGCCAGGTTAAGAGGAGAGGTGACAGTCAGTGAGCAGCAGTATGGTTTCATGCCAAGAAAGAGTACTACAGATGCAATGTTTGCTCCAAGAGTGTTAATGGAGAAGTATAGAGAAGGTCAGAAGGAGCTGCACGGTCTCTGTGGCTCTAGAAAAAGCTTGTGATAGGGTGCCAAGAGAGGAAGTGTGGTACTGTATGAGAAGGTCAGGAGTGGCAGAGAAGTATGTGAGGGTGGTGCAGGACATGTATGAGGACAGTGAGACAGTGGTGAGGTGTGCTGTAGGAGTGACAGATGGGTTCAAAGTGGGGGTGGGGTTACATCAGGGATCGGCTCTGAGCCCCTTCTTGTTTGCCATGGTGATGGGCGGGCTGACAGACGAGGTCAGGAAGGAGTCTCCGTGGACCATGATGTTTGCAGACAACATTGTAATCTGTAGTGAGAATAGGGAGCAGGTGGGAGAGAACCTAGAGAGGTGGCGGTATGATCTGGAGGAATGAAAGTCAGTAGAAGCAAGACAGAATACATGAGTGTGAATGACACATATGCAAATACCTAGGTATTGAAAGCAATAGAAAATACACACAAAAGGTGAATAAGAAAGTGCAGGCAAGGTGGAGTGGGTGGAGACGAGTGTCATACTATGTGTCCACTGGTCTGGATTTTTCATTAAGGAATCTGCATACCGCAACCTGTGAGGCATTGAAAAGGGGCGTGTAGTGTAGTTCTCGGCAAGGTGGAGTCGAGCAATGCGGGAGGAAATACTGGAATAGTAATTATTAACCATGAGCAGATTGTTTTTAATAGTACTGGTATATTTATGCTACAAAAGGCGACTTTGTTGTCGTCGCCGCCGGTTTTGGGTTCACCCAATCCTACAGACCCACACAATGCATGTCAAATTTGACCGCCTGGTTCGTGAGCTTAAGCTGGATGAGCCCATGTTCCACTGCTCTCTACGCCTCGTTCGTTTGTATGTTGTTTCTATATGACGGCAAGGACTGGTCATATATCGGGCTACCTGAAACAGCACTTATTTATTTCTCCTTCACAACAACAGATAATGTACAGATCTGCTTGCACCCCCCCGTCTTCTCCTCCATCTGGCTAGTTCACTGGATTGGTTGACGGGTCCAGCTGTTGGCAGTCTTCAGCTTGCCCCCTGTGTAGTCTGCAGTATAGACTTTCTGGGATTATTGCCACGAACTTCCCTGTCCCCGACTCGAATTTGCTGGGAGTTAAAGTGCTGCAGTGTGCATTGTTCAGCAGGGGGACTTAGAACTTTTTCCTCTTCAGAGCAGAGCTTCAGCTCTCCGCTGCTACCGGACAATATGGTGTCCTTGGTCTCCATATCTTTAAAACAAACCGACGAAAAGTGTTTCTAACATCATTTCGTGTGAGAAATATTTGGTTCAGTTAATGAATCTATCGTTATTTGACATCAAAAACCGCTGGTTTAAAAGCTCAGGATGAGAATGCTGCCTCCGGTTCATGACCGTACGGAAAAAATCTTGACCGATGGAAATTTTTATGCAAATGAGCTGCAGGGTACCCATAGGCGACTCGGCACAACACAGTACGGTTTTCGACCGCTCCGCACCCAAATGCTTTCCGCTGCGTTTCCAATACACAATGAATGGGAAACGGAAAAACGACGGAATCAGTGGACACGTAGCATCAGGGGTGATTTGTGACAGAAGGGTAGCAGCAAGAGTGGAAGGGAAGATTTACAAGATGGTAGTGAGACCTGCTATGATGTATGGTTTGGAGATGGTGGCGCTGACAAAAAGACAGGAGGCAGAGCTGGAGGTGGCAGATTGACTGACTTCCTGTTGTGTATGACTTTCAAAGTAAAATGTAATGAGGATTGTAACTGTGATCTTTGAGGCAATAAAAAAATCAGTTAATAAATTAAATAGATGACTTGATTACTAAAGTAACAGATGGCTGCTGTTCCAATGTTGTGCCATACTTTTTGCAAAATTAAGATCCTAAATTTGATCAAATTTGAACAATGCCCGTCCCATCTTGTGGTTTCACTCATTATTGTGACCATGTTGTGCGTTTAAAAAAATGCTCCATTCATGAGTCATAAATCTATTTAGACATTATTTATATAATTGTATAATTCAGACCAGATAATATATTTTCCTGCAGCAATAAAGTACGTAATCATCTTTTAAATTGGGAAAAATAGTGTAAACTCTACTCTGTGTGTGTGTGCCTGTGCATGCATGCATGCATGTGTGTGTGTGTGTGTGTGTGTTCTAACTCATTTACTCTCCCTCCAGGATGAGGTGCTGACAGTAATCAGGCGAGTAGATGAGAACTGGGCAGAAGGCATGCTGGGAGACAAGATCGGCATCTTCCCCATCCTTTATGTGGAGGTAAGCTCACGTACACCCACACAACACACAGAATGGTACAAGCAACAGCGGAGCTGCTGCTGTTTGATGTACAGTAGTTCATCAGAAATTCACAGTGGAATAGGCAAAGGAGCCAGTAGTAAAAACGGGTTAAAAATACAGAGCAGTAACTGCTGCTGGTTGTGCTGCTATTATCCATGACATTGTTCTTGACACTTGACAAAAACAGCGCTCTTGTCTAAATGTTCTTGCAGTCGAAGCCAGTAATGCATTATTTAGTTTTCAGTTTTGATAGCCTCGGTGCCACAAGTGCGAAGAAGAGGTCACCATTTTAAAGTCAAAATGATAGAGGAGAGTTGCAGTTTCTCTATTCTCTGGTGATTAATGAGGAGTTGCAAAATCTTACATATTGAAGATAATTGCAAGGTTGGAACAACTGAGTTTCACTCATATGTGAAGTAGGTTGTTTGTCATTCTCACTCAGGTTTGATATTTGCGTGTAAAGCTGCATTGTTACCAGGGTGTCATGTTATTTTGTTTATGTTTGATCATTACAGAGGGGTGTCAAACTGAAGGAATTATCACCGTGAAGCTAATTATAGTGATTATGACTGTGTTTAGAGATGTTTTTGCATGTCAGGAGCCTATTGGATTCTCATCATTAAAAGGTCAAACCTCTATGTTCCTCTCACCTTTGGAAGATGCTCTGCCTCTACTAGAGCCTCCAGTAGTTGGACACTTTCTGTGGACTGGGATATCCCAATTCAAACATGGTGGCTGGTTTTCAAGTTCAGGTTAGCAATAAAAGTCTATGAAAGTGTTAATGATAACA
The DNA here is from genome assembly GCA_020510985.1 of Pholidichthys leucotaenia. Lineage (NCBI taxonomy): Eukaryota > Metazoa > Chordata > Actinopteri > Cichliformes > Pholidichthyidae > Pholidichthys > Pholidichthys leucotaenia. The sequence goes on from CM035843.1 coordinate 27,501,991, forward strand.
TTAAAGATGAGGAAAACATGCAAATCTAGTTTATAAAGATTTTTCAGCTTATTCTGGCAAAGATGAAATGAGCTAAAGACATGCTGTTGCATCTGTCTGTCTGTCTGTCTGTCTATCCGTCTGTCCACCCCATATACTGTATATGAATATGGACAACCCCCCCATGCCACCACTTATGTCCATTGTAGAAAAGAGGAGCTCTACTTCCTGGATTTGGGCACTACCATCTTTTGGAGCCAGACCCTTCCCAGAAGTGACTCTGAAGCAGAGCTGAAATATTGAGTTCCTGCTCATAAGGTCACCTAATAATCTACATATGCTGTAACCCATAGGCAGCTGCCTCAAACATGACCGATCATGATGGCACTCAGTCTTTATTGGGTTGGAACGAGCTCCTCCATTATTGACGCCGTAGATTTCAACCAAAGAAAAAGTTCTTTAAAACTTTTTTAAAAGAATTTTAAATAACTTTCCGTTTTTCCCCCCATTTTTTTTTTAACTTAAGATTTTTATTCATTTTTCATTATATATATTGCATTCAGATCACAGTCTACATTTAAAAAAAACAAAAAACAAAGGGGCTAGAGTAAAAAAGAAAAAAAAAAGGGGGGGGGGACAAATGTTGGAGCATCAAGTTTTTAGTTTCCATCTCTTAATTCTTCTGGTTTTTCCAGCGTCTTTGGTTATTCTTTCAATATCTGTCTCGTTGTTGCACTTTGTAGTGTGTCCATTTTCGCCATTTTTTTTCCCACAGTCCTTCTTGCATTCTTTGTCGATATGTTAGTTTTTCCATCATACGTATGTCCTCAATAATGTCAGTCCATTGCTCTTGGTCAGGAAGAACTTCTGATCGCCATTTTTTTGTGATTGTTTTTTTACATGCAATCAACAAGATTTTAACTAGATATCTGTCCTCAGCCTGTATAACATTGTCTCTTTTAAGATCACATAGGTACATCAGGTTACAGTTCATTGGTATATTATATCCTAATATCCTCTGTATTGTCACATGTATAGATTTCCAGAATGATGAGATTTTGCAGCATTTCCAAAACATATGTGAGTGGTCTGCGTTTTGAGCCCCACATCCCCTCCAGCATAAAGATTGGGTATTTGTATATTTTCCTTGAATCTGTGGTGTAATGAAAAAGCGAATCAGGTTTTTCCATCCAAATTCCCTCCATGTCCTTGAATTTGTTGATGTGTGTTGTGTTTTCCATATTTCCTGCCAGCTTTCTTCTGATATGTTTAAATTGAGCTCTTTCTCCCATTTCTCCTTTATATAGTTACTTGAATGATTGTTTGCCATAAGTTTCTGATATAGCTTTGAAATAATTCTTGTTTTATTTCCTGTATATGAGCTTAAAATGAATTGTATAATCTCGCTCACATCTGTTTGGAGGTTATGCCTAATCTTCTTCATATAATAGTCTCTCATCTGCAGATATCTGAAGAATTCCGATCTTTCTAGTTTAAATTTTCTCCTGATGTTTACAAAGCTCCCGAGATCTTTTTTTCCGATATTGCCCCATGCTGTGATTCCCTTGTTCACCAGATTTTTGTATCCCCTATCTTGTTTTGCCGGTTCAAACTGACTGTCAAATGCTACCCATTTCAATAGTTTTATGTCTTCCTTTATATTATACTTTTGTACTATTTTATACCACAGTTCTAAAGTACATTTAGTGATTGTGTCTATTTGTTTGATTTGCTTATATGCATCTTTATCTCCTATTATGCTTTGTACTGGGAGTCCCTCAATTTCCTTTTCCATTTCTTTCCATTTTGCCTCATATCCCTTGTCGCACCAACATATGATATATCTTATTTGTGCCGAGTAGTAATATTCTTTTAGACTCGGTAGGCCCATGCCTCCTTTCTCTTTTGGTAACTGGAGAGTTTTATATTTCACTCTTGGTTTTTTACCTCCCCAAACAAATCTCGATATCATCCTGTCCCACTTTGAGAATTGGGCATCTGGAATCTCTGTTGGTAGAGCCTGGAAGAGGTAAAGTAATCTAGGTTGTATGCTGATTTTGACTGTCTCAATTTTTGAATTCAGATCTATATTTAAGATTGACCATCTATCAATATCTTTTTTTATTTCTTGTTCCAACCTATCATAGTTTGCTTTATAGATTTTGCTTAGATCTTTAGGTATGTTCACTCCAAGGTATTTTATTTCTTTTTGTTTCCAGTTTAGTTTGATCTTATCAGTTATCTGGTTTAGAGGGTTATAGTGGAATGTCAGTATTTGTGTTTTTGTTATGTTTATCTTGTATCCTGATAATTTTCCAAAATTTTCTATCAAGTTCATCATTTCCATTATTGATTCATCTGGTTGTTCAAGGTAAACTATAATATCGTCTGCAAATAGCCCAATCTTGTGTTCCGCCCCCTTTATTGTTACACCTTTTAATTTCTTATTTTGTCGTATCGCTTGAGCCAGTGGCTCTATGAACAGAGCAAACAAGGTGGGCGATAAGCAGCATCCCTGCCTAGTTGATCTTTGTATATTTACTTTGTCTGTTAAGCTACCGTTTATCTTGATTCTTGCCACAGGTTCTTGATACAGCGTCCTTATGCATTGTACTGATTTTTCGTTAAATCCAAAGCGTTCCAGCACACTATATAGGAATTTCCAGGTAACCCTGTCAAATGCTTTTTCTGCGTCTAAACTCATTATTACTGCATTTTTCTTTTCTTTATGTATTTGATTAATTATATGTATTGTTCTCCTGATATTGTCATGTGTTTGGCGTCCCTCTATGAAACCAGTTTGATCATCTTCTATCAATTCCGTCAAGAATGTCTTTATTCGTTTACATATAATTGTTGTATATATTTTATAATCCACATTTAATAAAGAGATTGGCCTATAGTTTCCGCATTGTTCTCTATCTTTCCCTGGCTTTAAAATGACTGAAATAATGGCTTCGTTCCATGATGGAGGTATTTTGTTGTTGTTCAACGTCCAATTAAATGACTTTAGGAGTTGTGGCGTGAGTTCTTCTATAAACAGTTTATAAAACTCAGACGGGTATCCATCACTACCTGGTGATTTACCGTTTTTAAGTGACTTAATCACATCTCTGATCTCTTGTGTTGTTATTTCTGCTTTTAGCTTTTCATTTTGTTGATTTCCTATTGATGGCAAGTCCAATGTGCATAGAAATTTTTTAATATCTTTAGTATTTGTTTCTTCAGGTTGCGAGTATAGTTCTTGGTAGAAATTATGGAATATTTCTTCGATGTTTTCTGGGTTAACTGTGGTTTTATTTGTGGTGGGGTCTTTAATCTTGTATACATTATTCATTGTTTGTTGTTTTCTTAACCGTTTTGCCAGCAGTTTTGTGGCTTTTGGTCCCGTTTCATAATATTTTTGCTTTAGATATCTATTTTTCCTTTCAATTTCATCCATTTGTGTTTCTTTTATCTTTATTTTTTCTTCTTTAATTTCTTGATATATTTTTGGGTCATTTGTGCTTTGATGTTTATGTTCTAATTCCCTCAGTCTCTCACATCTTTGTTCATATGCTTCCAGTTTAGTCTTATTTGCTTTTCCTGTTTCAACAATTAATTTACCTCTTAACACGGCTTTTAGTGCATCCCATAGTATTGTTGGGTCCACTTCTTCATTGTCATTCTCTTGGATATATTCATTTATGTTTACTTTTATTCTTTCTTTCATTTTATCATCATTTAACAGTCCTACATTAAGTTTCCATGTTGTTTGTCGTTTTCTATTGTTTAAATTTATTTCCATGTATATAGGATTATGATCTGATATTTCTGCCCCTCCAATCCAACAATTTCTCACCCTGTGTCTGTCACCTTCATTCATAAGGAAGTAATCTATTCTAGAGTGTACTTTATGGACTGCTGAATAATGTGTATAGTCTTTTTTGAGTGGGTGCAGGTCCCTCCATATGTCTACCATACCCATTTCTGCCAGTGAGGTTCTTATGAACTTTGTTACATGTTTTTTTGTCTTCTTAACACTTGTTGTATCAATTTCATGATCCATGACAGCATTTAAGTCTCCTCCACAAATTAGGACTCCTTCACTGTGTGTTGCTATGAGATCAAACAGATGTTGAAAAAAACCCTTGTCACTTTCTGGTGGGGCATAGATGTTCACTAATGTGATCTGCATTCCATCTATTCTACCCTTTATTATTACATACCTGCCTTCTTTATCCTGGATTTCCTGTTCACATTCAAATTGTATTTTATTTGAGATTAGTATCATAACCCCCCTTTTAGTTCCTCCCTTAAATGAACTGTAGTAGGAGTTCTTATAGCCAAATCTCTTTAGTTTCACATGTTCTGTCTTGCTCAAATGTGTCTCTTGCATAAATATAATTTCGGCTTTTTCCTTCTTGAATTTTCTTATTATTCTTTCCCTTTTAACAGGTGAGTTCAGACCATTCACGTTTAGTGTTATTATCTTAAGATTTTTACCCATAATCATGTTTTTCCATTTTTTTAACTTGTGCTCCTAGCCCCTTTAACAACAAAAATAACACATATTTATATAAAAACACATTAAAAAATCTCGACCTCCGTACTTTGGGCCTTTCTTCTGCCCACTGGTCCCTGTTGGTGGGTGGAGGGAATGTCCTCACCGAGTGTAGGGCCCTCCCTAGACCTGTATTTACTATCCAAGAAATAGTCATTAGCCTAGAAATGTCCAACAAATATCACTTAAACCTCTCCTAGCCGTCTGTTTCTCTTTTACCTTGTCTTCTTGGCCTTCATTTCTTCTGTGTCTTTCTTAATCTTTGTTATAATCTAGGCTTTCAGTTGAAAGCCTTGTAGTCTTTCCTGGGCCCGCTACTCCATGTCTCCCCCCGTCTTTTGCCGCTCACTCGCCTCCACTCCGGCTGTCGTGATGCGTTCAGGGCCGCCGCTGCTCCTACCGTTTCCTCCGGCACGTACACCTCAAGGCCCCGCTCCATCATGTCCTGCGCTGCCTCTCTGGCTGTGTTGTATGTCCTCATGCCGTTCTCCCAATGAATCCTCATCTTCGTTAGCGGCGTTTGGAATCTAATTTTTTTTTCTTTCAGCGTTTTTTTAATGTTGGCATATTTCTTCCGCTGCTGCACAATTTCTGCCGGGTAGTCATGATCAAAGAATATCTGCTTGTCGCCGATTCGTATCTTTTTTTTCCACGCTCGTGTCAGGATTCGTTCCTTTACATCATATTTCAGAAAGTTTACCACAACTGACCTGGGTGTAGAGCGTGGGTTCGGGTTCTGTGCCGAGGCTCTGTGCGCTCGTTGAATCTGCAGATCCGCTTCGCTGGGCAGCTCAAGCTCTTTTTTTAAGAACTGATCCATGAATTTCGTCATCGAGTTGCCTTCAATGCCCTCCGGGATCCCGAAGATGCGTATATTGCCCCGTCTGGACCTGCTCTCCAAGTCGGTTACTTTCTCCTGCATCCTCTGCATTTGTGCCGTCAGGGTCTGCAGCTGTTCGCTTGCCTCGCTATTCCAATCTTCCAGCTCTGATATTCGGGCCTGCGCTTCTGTCATACACGCCCGCTGGGAGCGCAGCTCCTCCATGTTTTCTGCTAGCTTGCGCTCCATTTCTCTTCGGAGGCCCATAATTTCCTCCTTAATCTCTTTTTTCAGCTCCTCCTTAAGAGCCGCTAAATCCTGTTGTAGCTGCCGTTTGAAGTCTCTCAACTCTTTACCCAAACTGGCGATGCCAGTGTTCATGGTATTGAGTGTGTCCTCCATTTTCTCTGCTGCAGTCACCTCGTTTTTTTGGGCCCCGTGTTCAGCGGTTTCTCCTGCGTTGTTGAAGAGGAATTCTTTAATTTTACTCTGCTTTTGTCCTTGTGCCCGGCTCCTTCGTGTTTTCATCCCTTAGTTTATTGATCCGCTTATGTCGAGTTGGCCATTTACCGATGATTTTTAATCCGGCTAGGGAGAGCTCTCTGTTTAAGCGTTATGTCTCTCCGCCATCTTCCCGGAAGTTCGTTTTTCCCCCCATTTTAAACGATGGGTTCGTAAGAATCTCCCAGTTCTTACAAATTCTGGAGTTCACAGACATCCGTGGAGGGGGGCATAGTTTCTTACGGCTGCCATTCAATTAGCAAGAGCAACTTGAGGCATTCTTGAAAAATGACGTGCTTTTCTGTTGTACAATGGCCTGGAGTTCTTACGATCTTCCTACGGCATACTCACGGCACTCTCAAGTCATTGATAGGAAGATGTTACGGCTTTCGGCACATTTTGTCGGCACAAATGTTGCAAGAATGACGTACTTCTGCCTTATGAGTGTCTCACTACCGCCTTATGCATGCTGTACAAATTTCTGCATGAATGGGAATTGTGCGGCATTTCCGACGACCGCTGTAAGGGGCCCTCAAGAACAACTTAAGATGTTCTTGAGGCATACTTGTGGCCAACGTCTTGCGTAGTTCTTATGTTGTTCCTATGGCATTCGTACGGCCACCCTACGATGAGGGGTTTTTGTGGAGTATTCGTAGAAATCTTGGACAAGAACATTGAGCTGGCCGTGAACTTCTGAGCAGTTCTCCTATGGCTGCCTTAACAAGGCCATACAAAATGATCCAAAAATCGTTCCTACAGTGTTCACAGCCGTTCGTAAGGGTATTTGTGATCGTCGCTTTAATTCCAATATCTGTGCCCCTCTGGACATGACACCCAAGCATAAAGCTGCCTAGATCCTCTATTATGCAAATAAGGAACAGAAAACTCAATGCCCAGACTCTCAAAACACATCACTTCCAAAATGCAGTGTGGGGCGGATTCCACTGACAATGAATGGGAAGTGACAAACATAACAGAAGCATATTGTTGGCCCACTGTATGCTAACAGAACATTTGAATGCATTACCTCTTTGTGTCTATTTTCAGCCTATATTGTACCCTATAGCATAAATGGAATGTAAATGTACACCACAGGGCTTAAAGTTTTCCGGCACCGTGCTGGATTTCCAGCATGTGCCATATTTTTATTTTTTATTTTTTAGCTGCAGGGAAATTTACTTCCTATTTCTGTACGTGTAACCCAGTGTTAGGTTTTTTTTTTAACCCTTTAACTGTCCACATTAAATGGACGGGTCGCGCGCCCCCAGTGGCACAGCGCAGCAACTAACTAACTAACTACTAACTAACCTGCACTTATATAGCGCTTTTCAACTGCACGTGTCAACTTATTGACGTCCCCCGGCTATACTGAGAATTTGTACTAATCTCTATTGATCTGACAGTTTAGAAGGTGGCAGACATGCGTCAAAGGAATCAGGGCTGACATGGAATATAGCAAAGAAGAAGAAATCCTCATTATCCTTTTTCCGCTTTGAGCTCACAGCACCAATGTGGATGCCGCCATGATCGGTCATCGTGGCAGCGATGATAACTGAAACTGCATGAAACGGGGAAAGTAGTCATGTAATACAAGCGAAATTCACGTGGGATAATCATAAGAGTTTGTAGATGGGGAAGCGGGTGTAAATTACTACGTAAACACGTTACATCGACCACGATGGACGAAAAACTGAGCTCCCATTACCAAGATGGCGACGCCCACGAGCGGCATGGATTCCCACAGGAATAATGCACCAAACAGAAAAAATAGCCACGTAATACAAACAAAATTCATGTCGGGTAATCATAAGAGTTTGTAGATGTGGAAGCAGGTGTAAATTACTAAGTAAACGCGTTACATCGACAATGATGGATGAAACTGGACAGGTCACGTGGGCAAGCGAGACCCCCCCCGCCCCCGGCAAGAGGTAAGAGAGAAATATGTTGTTGTTTTTTTACATTTTATTGATTCTCTGGTTCATATACTTTGAAGATTAGATAAAAAAAACATACCCCTGTAGACAAATCGGCATTGAAAAAAATGGACCATTCTTTGTGTAAGTATGTCCGAAGTCCACTTTTGACTGAGTTATGTAATTTATATAGCTGCCATGACATTATGCAAATTAGATGCGTAAATTTATTCCTATCTGAAACTTTGGATCATGTTCTACATCTTTCTAATTGACAGTAAGCCATTATCTCTTGTAACTTTCAAGTTATAGCCTTGGAAATCTGAACTATTTTATTGACAAAATTTTTTTACCACTCGACCACTAGGGGTCTTGCGTTGCCCCAGGTGCCTAGGACAATTAAAAGTTTAAGTGTGTTGGTAGTACACTGTCGCTTTAAATGTTGCCATAGCAACCGTTTTACGGCTGTTTCACGACAGTCACCTGCGGAAAGACTGGCGAGAGTGATTGGCGGGGTTTATGTGCAACTGCAGCTGAGAACACACATTAGTTACCTCTCAGTGTCTGCCTTCGCTTGCCATAAATCACCCGCTGCTTGTGATATTCTCCTGCTAGGTGAGAACTTGTGTTCCTCCATATTTATGTTATTCTGTATTTTCTTGAGGTGATATGATGCCATGGCCTGTTTAAGGACAGAATCATCGTTTATTCTAAAGCTAAATGCTAACCACGATTAAGCTAACAATAGTGCTAAATGCTAATCAGCATGCTGCTAAGTTAGCTCCAGTTAAGGAGTCAGCCTATCATTATGTGAAGAATAAACCCACATGGTTTTCTACTGTTCATTGATAAATATCAGAGGGATGTATTTTCTGAAAAGCTTATTTATACACCCTACTTTACTGGGAACTGTGGATTATCCAGTCAGTGTGAAATGTGATGCATTTTGTTTTGTGTAATTCATAACAGTGAATTTTAAGTAATTGTGTTTTAGTCTATGTACAGCTGCGGCTGAGAACACATGTTAGTTACCTCTTTGTCTGCGTTACCTCTGTGTCTGCCTTCGCTTGCCATAAATCACCCCTGCTTGTGATATTCTCCTGCTAGTGGTGATTTGGACTTTGTGGAAGAGGGATGGTCCTGCCAGGTTGCCTGCCAGTGTGGAGGAGTGGACTACCACCACAACAGCCATCTACTCCCTGGACCACTTGAGTATTTGGATCGCAATACATCACCAACTATTTTCTTTATATAGAGACAGTGTCATGGTTGGCCCTCACGAGCAGAAGCACAAACTCACTCGCGGGGTGAAGTTGAAGCATAATTTAATGGAAGAAACTGTAGCATGGCAGAGACAATGATACTCACAACCGGCGGTAATGACAGGTAGATAAAGACGGGAAAATAACGATGGTGACGATGAGGAAACAATGACGATGGTAACAAATGTAACCGAAGGTAAACGATGAGGACCCAACAAGGGAATGAGGGGGTGAAACCCAATAAATAGGAATTTACACAATTGGACTAATGAGCAACAGCCCTGACCAATAATGGCTGACATAGGGAGAAGCTGTTCTCAAACGGAAGTAAACAAGCACTGTCAAAATAAAAGTCCAATCAGAAACAAAGGATTAACAGGAAAACCAAACATACAAAAGTAACTGTGATGGATAATAATACTACTACTACTAATAATAATAATAATACCAATAATGAGACCAGGATGGAAATAAAGACCCAAAGAAGATAATAATGAAGACTGAATAATAAATACTGACAACAACAAAGTGTGGCCTGGTCTGACCCAGCCCAAACCACCACAGACAGGGCTTAAAGTTTTCCGGCACCGTGCCAGATTTCCAGCGTGTGCCGTTTGGCTGCAGGGAAAAATGATGCTCCTATAAAAACAAATGATTTACTTCCTATTCCTATACACAGAACTGCTTTTTGTCTAAGCAGAGTTGCCGTATCTAGCAATCCAAGATGGCAGACCGTATTGCGCTTGCGTGCTCCTAATTCGGGTAGTCATAGCATACATGTGAGTGACTGGAGGCGTGAGTGCAGGACCGGAGTGGCCCGTAGCTCAATGGGCCGCTTCACTGATGGGCCAGTGTTCTAGTTGGTAACATCAATATAATCTGAGAATCTGCGGCAGGCATGTTGTTCACACTATCCCGAGGTTTAATAGCCCTAAATCTGCCTGACTGAACTACACACCAGAGCGTCCCTCAGAATTTGGTGCCAGTAATGATTGGTCCGACTGAAAGACAGACTGACAGCATTCAACAGGGTGCGGGACTCCAGAAGGTGTGTTCACGCTTTGGTGGTTAACAAATGGCAGAAATTGATAGAAGAGGCGATTTTCCCAAAGAAAAATGAGTCAAACGGCACAGGTGATGGGAGAGGAGGCTGCAGAGGAGCATGTTCTGCTACAGCAGAGAGGCCGGCAGATTTTCAGCACCTCAGCTTAGTGAAGTGACTCTCAGAATAAATTCTATAATATTTAGCTGCCATCAAATAGTTCACAATTCTCTGACTCCCACATACTTTTTCCTCATAAACTGAAAACTAATTAAAGAATTAACAATTAATTACAAAGATTTTTAAATAAAGTTCTAAATTTCCAAGAAAAAAATAGCTACATGAACCTCCAGTACATGTTAATATGAAAATTTATAAGCAAATGCTGCAATTTTTATGGTAAAAAGCAAAAAAAAGATACATTCAAAAAGTTCTAACATTAAAAGAATGAGTTTTTTTTTTTTTCTTTCAAAGGTCTTTTTTTTTTTTTTCAAAGGTCTTTTTATTATTATTAATTGAAGTATCAATACAATACAAAGTATTAGAAATTTTCATTTTTGTTTCAACCAAACAGTAAAAAACTAGAACTTAAAGCCAACAAATGTAAATGCTTCAAAGCACAAAAACCTTTAAATAAACAATAAAAAAATAAAAAAAAAAAATACAAAGAAAAATTATGTGTGTGAAGTGGGGTTGGGGTAAAGGGGATATGAGCTACTCAGAAACTATAATCGTGGGTCTTTCAAAGAAATCAAGAAACGGGCGCCATAATTTATAGAATTTGTTTTCAGAGCCACAGACTGTATATCTGATTTTTTCTAAATCCAAACAGGACATTATATCTTTTATCCACTGTAAATGTGAAGGGGGCGAAGAGTCTTTCCACTTCAGTAATACAGCACGTCTGGCCAATAATAATGAAAATTTGAATACTTTTAATTTGGAACTTGGCAAGGCAAGTTCTGGAGCCACACCAAAAATGGCGCATAATGGATCAGGTTTAATTTGATATTGCAGGACTTCAGACATAGTGATAAAAACAGAATGCCAAAAATTCATCAATGCAGGGCAGGACCAATACATGTGAAGCAAAGTGCCAGGAGCGCTACCACACTTTTCACAAGTTGGGTCTATATCCGAGTAAATACGTGCTAACTTAACCTTGGACAGGTGCATCCGGTGTACAATCTTAAATTGAATAAGAGCGTGACGAGCACACATTGATGCAGTGTGAACCTGGCCAAGAATAGAGTCCCACAGTTCATCAGTAAAAGTAAAATTAAGATCTTGTTCCCAGTTCAATTTGATAGCGGCCAGAGAAGAAGATTGTAAATTTGAAATTAAATTATATAAAACTGACATTACCCCCTTAGAAGTTGGTTTAACTAATAAAAAATCATCTAGAGGATTATCAGAAGGTTTTTGAGGGAATTGTTTTGTCATGGTTTGCACATAATGTCTGACCTGGAGGAAGCGGAAAAAGTGTGTAGAAGTGATGTCGAATTTGGTGGAAAGTTGAGAAAAACTTGCAAATTGACCATCAAAATATAAATCCGCAAAAGATTTTAAACCTTTTCTGTGCCATATATGAAATGCACTATCAATAGTTGATGGGGTAAATAAATGATTTGCGGCAATTGGACTTCTAATGGAAAAAAACTGAAGACCGAAATTTTTCCTGAATTGAGACCAAATTCTAAGAGACTGACGAACTACTTTATTATTACCCAGTGTAGACAAAGCAAGGGGAAGTGGTGAACCTAAAATTGCCGGTAGGGAGGTTTGATTGTCCACATGTGACTCCATAAGGATCCAAATAGGTGATTTGGGTTCCAGATGAAAATGTTTCCAATATAACATGCACCTGATATTTGCTGCCCAGTAGTAATATTGAAAGTTAGGCAGAGCCATGCCACCTACTGATTTGGGTCTTTGAAGAAAAACTTTCCTCAATCTCGGATGTTTACCATTCCAAATAAATGAGGTAATCAGAGAGTCCAAAGACTTAAAAAAGGATTTAGGAATAAAAATGGGGAGACATTGAAACAAATATAAAAACTTTGGAAGTAACATCATTTTTACAGAATTGATTCTGCCAATTAAAGACAAGGATAATGGGGACCATTTGGAAAGTATTAACTTGCACTGGTCAAGTAAGGGGAGAAAATTATTTTTAAACAAGTAATTAAATTGTTTAGTGACACATATCCCAAGATAAACTCCCACATACTTTTTCCTCATAAACTGAAAACTAATTAAAGAATTAACAATTAATTACAAAGATTTTTAAATAAAGTTCTAAATTTCCAAGAAAAAAATAGCTACATGAACCTCCAGTACATGGTAATATGAAAATTTATAAGCAAATGCTGCAATTTTTATGGTAAAAAGCAAAAAAAAGATACATTCAAAAAGTTCTAACATTAAAAGAATGAGTTTTTACGTGAAGAAAATCACATTTATACAAAAAGCTGCATATTTATAATAGCCTAAACATTTGTAGTAGTTACGGCCTTTTACCTATTCTCTTGATTTTAAGATCAAATATGCAGATTTTTGTGGACACAGTTTGGTGAAAAAGCCTCTTTCCACAGTAGATGTTGCTGAATGAAGAAAAAAACTTACTTATTCTCAGATGATTTGTTATTTTTTTTAACAGGAGGATGGTAGTGGTGGTGGACTCATAAATTTAGTGTAAGGTAAAGCCTATAAATGTAAATAAGTATTAAGTATATTCTATTTGCTAGAATAAAGCTGTAAAATACGACAAAGGAGGCCAATTTACAAGTAAAATAGAAAACTTGTGAGAAAAGAGTTACAATTTTGTATTAAAAACATAATGAATGCAGGGAAGAAGTGGTACATTTCTACAAAAAATAATTATACATTCACAAGAATGAAGTCAAAAATTTAAAGAACATAAGCTGCAGCTGAGTATAAATGTTTTAGTTTTTCACATTTTCTGTGCAATTGGTGTATTTCTTGTAAACATTCTTGGACATTTTTAACTTTTTTCTGTAAATTTGTGACAGACGTGCACATATTGGAACAGGACAAAAATCTATATGGGAAATTAATCAGTGATATGATATCATTACTGACACTGAACTGACATGACGCTGTATACATTACGATTACATACTAGGTTAAAGTTGTCTAATGAATAGCTATTTTGTTTCTGTAGAATTTTTTATGCCACTGAACTGAATTGATGTTCCTGTTTGTGATTTATCTTTCAGTTTCTCATTTATTTGTCAGCTTTACTGAGGTGAACTAAGTTCAGTGTTCTTGTCAAAACATGTCTGCAGTAAAAACTATTGGATAGAAATAGAACTTTTGCTCCAATTTCCTCCACTTGGCAAAAAGTGGGCTCTTTATATAGTGTATAAAATGTGTGTGTGTCCACCCTGATAACCCTGCCCCCGGAAAAAAGTTCAGGCTCAGGAACTTTTTCTTTTTTTTTTGCTTTAACCCCTGACACCAAACCCAAAGAAATGGGCTGTATGCAGGAGTTAATTCCTCTCCACAGCAGTTGGGACAACCTTATGGTGTACAGGGGCAGCAACGGCGCCAGTCTCCATTTCTATGACCCTAGGCCACACGGCTACTGTAAGTAGTGAAAACTGCAGTTGGGGGTTAGTCTTCTGGTAGCATTGTGTGTTAACTTTCCTTTCCCCATTCTGTTATGCTGAGCACCAAGCTATAAGGCAGAAAGTACCATTTTTATATGGTCTTTGGTATGACCCAGTAGGCCACCACTCTGGTACAATGCATAGGATTAAGGAAATTTGTCACCGGTCTTTATATAACACAGGGGAACCTATTAATAGCCCGCGAAATTCAAATAACATCAGTAATGCTGTTTGTAAGTTGAGTGATGTGGAGTTTCCTTTGAGGGCTTTTCCTCTTGGTAAATGGCTAAAAACATCCCAAACGTTTTACCTTCACTCACGGTGCCATGCCTGCCAAGAGTGACACACATTTTACTTTAATCCCTTTGCAGCTAAGAAATGCCTGTATGACATTAAGGCTTTTAAGCTCTGGTTAAAAAGAAGGCATTGATGGGAGGTGTCTTCGCTTTTTTTACCCTTGCCAGCACCACACATTTGTAAACACAGCAATTCTCGCATGGCCCTGTCACAAACAAATGAGGAGGCCTTCAGAAGTGGCAAGAGATTCACTCAAATGGGACATTGTGTGTGTGGCCGTGAGATTCTCAACAGAATAATCCTGCCACAAAGTCAGAGTCAAAGCCACAAAGTCAGTGTACTAGGTGCACTTTGCATCAATGAAATGCATTTATTAATGGTGAGAATAGAATCAAATGTGATGAATCAGTTATATTGCTTATTAGTTGGGATTTTTTTTTTTTTACAGTCATACTGGCCTCTCCACAGACTATTTTTTCCCCCTCCAGGGTTTTCAGTCTGCTCGGGCACAGTCATGCCCCTGAAATTAGCCGCTTGACCAAAATGCCTCCCTTTGGTGATGGTGATTAGGCCACGGGTTGTGGAAGGTTGGGGCAGCTGCACGCAGACACAGGGGGATTCCTATTAGATAGAGATCCATCAGTAAATCAGACCTCTCCATCACTCCGACACAGCAGGGGTACAGAGGCATGTCGGACGTGCGTGTGTGTGTGTGTGTGTGTGTGTGTGTGTGTGCTGTGAGAAAGCTAATAAGGAGGGCCCAGCTGGTGCCTGTGCTGCTCCATGGCCTTGTTCAGTCCTGGTTTTAACATCCATCTTGGGTGATCCGATCACAAGTCGGCAGCTCTAAGTGCGCTGAGATGCATTGAGGTCTGATCACTCATATTCAGAGGAGGTCTGCGTCCCTGCCCCTTTTTAGCAGTGTGTACTCACAGCTACTATAATCCACTCCTTCTTCCATAATGATATTGGCCATATGTGCGGGAAGAATAATACTGTCATGTATGCCCCTTTGGGGCAGAAGGACAGACTCACGCGCTGAATTACACTCGTGACGTTTATTAAGGTAAAAGACTGAAGTCCACAAACTGTGCAAATACCAAAATACAAATAAGGAAACAAAAACTTACAGCTGGCGTCCCTGGACCAGCATTGCCCAGCGAACGCGGGAGTAGAAGAGGATTACTGGAGAAAGTACAAGTTTGACGTCCAACAGTGCAGCGATGAGTAAAAGAACAAAAGCAGACTAAATACAGGCAGATAAGAAGGTATATGACCACAGATGTGGGTGCACCTGAGCGAGGAGAAGGAGAGAATCATAATGGTGATTGGGATCAGCTGGTAATGATGATGAGAGGGGAGTAGTTGGACTGGCAGAGTGACAGGCAGCGCCCACGCAAAGTGCAGACCCAGAAAAGTTGCCTGCCAGCTGCCAGCCCACAGAACCAATATAAGGAGTAAACAAACTCAGAACAGACTGGAAATAAATTGCAAATAAAACAAGACATGGCAAAAACAGACTGAACAATAACCAGAAAAATGGAAGACGGTATGATAACTCAAAAGGCATAACAGTACAACAGATAAATATGAAAACAGAAAAAAGCATCACAACTGAGCTTGGGAGAACATCCAAGCTCAGTACATGACAAATACTCTGTAAGAGGTTAACAATAGCCTCCATGTACTTTTGTTCTGCATGCAGCTGTTTTAACAAATGGACAAAGAAAGCTAAAGAAGAAGGCAAACATTTCATAGGTGAGATTTTATTATTGTAAAAATGTATTGAAATAAATATTTAAGGATTTAATGTCATGAGCTGAGCCGGCTTGGTTTTCCCGGGCTCGACCCTGATCTCTCTGTGGGTTTTGACTTCATTGTTTATGTGCATTTTGTGTATTCATTCCATCATCTTAGCTACTGCCTAACCGGCAGCTGTTAGTCAGCCTCTGATCTTTTTCCCACACTACTGACAGTCTGTCGGTCCTACCACTCCCCTCGCTCTCGATAATTCCACCAGCTATCCCAGCCCTGGTAATTATCGTTCCCGTGCCTCAGGTGTTCCCAATTTGTGTAGCCAGCGGCGTTTGGATTTAAGCACCTCGTCGCTAGACAAACGCCGCTGGGTCATTGTACGAGTCACTCCTACTCTCCATGGTGTGACCGTCGCGTCAGAAGGACATCTGGTTTGTGCTTGCTGGGAGTATTGGACTTTTGGGACTGTTTTTACTCGTGAGTAAACTGTTTGCGTTTCTGTCCGTGGTTCGCTGCTACGCTGAACCAGAAGCGTTTCTTGCCCTGCAGTATTCTGCTACGCTTCTGGCAGCATTTCCTTCCTGCAGCACAACTGCTATGCTTAGGCTGTTGTCCAGTTTACGTTCCCCCAAGTAGTCAACGTCCTGTAGTCTTCCCCGCTCTCCCGAGCGCTTGTGCGTAAATTGTATTATTTTTCCTGTGGCCACGGTACACAGCGGTCTGCCCGCTGTCCACTTTGTGTCAGCCATTTTGTGTACATCATACCTTCTTGTAAGTCTTTATTTTCTGAACTGTTTCATGTTAATAAATGTGTGTGTGATGAACTCCTGCTGAGTATGAAGCAGCTGGGATGAGAATCAGCACCTCCAAGTCCGAGTCCATGGTCCTCAGCCGGAAAAAGGTGGATTGTCCTCTCTGCGTTGGGGACAGGCTCCTGCCCCAAGTGGAGGAGTTTAAGTATCTTGGGGTCTTGTTCACGAGTGAGGGGAAAATGGAGCAAGAGGTTGACAGACGGATTGGAGCAGCATCTGCAGTGATGCAGACGTTGTACCGGTCTGTTGTGGTGAAGAGGGAGCTAAGTTCTAAGGCAAAGCTGTCGATTTACCAGTCAATCTACGTTCCTACTCTCACCTATGGTCACGAGCTTTGGGTAATGACCGAAAGAACAAGATCGCGGATACAAGCGGCTGAAATGAGCTTTCTCCGTAGGATTGCTGGACTCACCCTCAGAGATAGGGTGAGGAGCTCAGTCATCCGGGAGAGGCTCAGAGTAGAACCGCTGCTCCTCCACATTGAAAGGAGTCAGTTGAGGTGGTATGGGCATCTGATTAGGATGCCTCCTGGACGCCTCCCACTTGAGGTGTTTCAGGCACGTCCCACTGGGAGGAGACCCCGGGGCAGACCCAGGACTCGGTGGAGAGACTATGTCTCCCAGCTGGTCTGGGAACGCCTTGGCATCCTCTCTGAAGAGCTGGAGCAGGTGGCTGGGGAGAGGGACGTCTGGGCTTCTCTGCTTGAACTGCTGCCTCCACGACCCGGACCTCCGGAAAAGCGGTAGAAGATGGATGGATGGATGGATGGATGGATGGATGGATGGATGGATGAACTCCTGCATTTAAATCCTTTCATCCTTCTCCTCCGTGCGCAATGATAAAGCGCATGGAGAGTTTATGACAGAATGACCCAGCCAGTAAAGAGGATTTAGCGGGTTCACCCACACATCCATTTTTTCTCTTTTTTGTCATTTTCTGAACTGTGTTTTCACTCACTGGTTTTGCCCCACTATGCCTTTGGCGCGTTGCTCCCATGCCGGCTGGAGGAGATTAGTGGTGAGGCATCCCACGGTGGAGGAAGAATGGACGACGACCTTCATCCAGGACTTTATGGATGAAACCCATAGAGCCTGCGGACCCAAGGCGAAGTGGAGCAGCCTGGACGCAGCAGAGGGAATTCTGGAAGCACATCCTAGTCTCTGGGATTACCCTCAGTACGCGGACCTGATCGCTTCGGTCTACGTGCTCCAGTGGACGTTTCCTGGTGTGGGGAGAGCAGCGTTCCTTGCGGAACCCAAGCGGGAATGCGCTTCACTGTCTGCAGCCGTTCTCTCCCCCACTTCACCAACAGTATCAGCCGTCCATAGGCAGCGTCATCCCGCTAGGAGATGCCAGGAAAAGCCCTCCTCTTCAGCAGTGGCCATCGTCGCTTCAGCTGCCGAGAGGTCCGCTGGATTCATCCCAGCCACGCCCACCTCCGTCGTCAAGGAGACGGCTCCTTCAATAGTCTGCGGGGGGTCCACGTCATCGGATGAGTTTCAGCCCTTTGCAGCTGTGCAGGTCATCAACCGGGATGACAGGCAAGTATCTTTTCATTCTAAATCATTCATTAACACTGAACCTTGCCTGTCTTCCGAGGGGGAGGCCCAGTATCAGCAGTCCACTGGGATCTCTCCTCCAGCTCCAAGTAATGATTGTTTCCTTCCCCTCTCTGTGTCTCCTTCCATTCTCCCTGAGGGCCTGCCGGACCAAGAACCGGGCCGCCTGACAATGGAGGAGGTTGAGGCCCTGAATGATCCTGCCAAGGAGCCTGCACGGAGGCGTTCCCCCGCAGCCACTCCGGCAGACGAGGAGTGGGCGAGTCTGCTTGCCTTTGTCAACCGCCGGGTCAGGGAGGAGCGCCGTGAGTGGGAGGTCCGAGGACGCACTTCCCCGGCTGTGAGGGTTCCACCTCCTACGCCTGCTCAGCCCACGGATGCACCATCCAATGAAGAGTGGGCGAACCTGCTCGCCACAGTCAACCGCTGGGTCGAAGAGGAGCGTCTGAGGACCAGGGCTGCAACCACCATCACGCCTGCTGCAGGGACTGCTGCAGCAGAGTCACCCCATGGACCTGACCCCCAGCAGACGGGATCCGGACCGTCACAGTCGACAACGTCGAAGTCCTGGATGACAGTGGAGCTTGAGCACAGGCAAGTAATTTCTCCTGTAGTTCATTTATCAATGATTGAGAGATCTTGTTTGGCTCTTGGGGAGGAGAGCCGGGTGCGGCTCCCGGCTGCACCTGGACTCCCCTTGCCGGGCTCTGCTGCTGCGACCCTAGCCTTTTCTCCTCTCCCATGCCTGTTGAGTTCCTCACTAGGGTCGCCAGAGAGGAGCTGCCATCACCGGGGTTGCCAGCCGCCGCTGATGAGGGGTTGGTGGTCCTAGAGGAGGTCGGTGGGGGCACAGCACTGGACACAACGATGGAGGCTACGCAACCCAAATCGCCGGAGTCCTGGACAGCGGTGGGGGCTGAGTTCAGGCAAGTGTGATCCATTATGTCAACTCCTCATTTGTCAATGTCACACTGCCTGACTCATGGTGAGGAGGGCCCGGGGCAGCTCGTTGTAGCCCTCGGGGCCACTTCACCGGGCTCTGCCGCTGCCGGCGACCCTGACCCGGTCTCTTTTTCTCTCCCTCCAGGGTCGGAGCCCCCAGCCAGGGTCACCTGGGAGCAGCTGACTTTAGTGGAAGCCGCCGAGAATCGGGATCCAGCGCCAGGTGGCGTTCGGAGCACCACCTCCCTTGCTGGGGAGGCCACTGTGGGAGCAATGAGGCCCCTGATGGGGGTCACTGCTGGTGCGACGGTGCTCCAGCTGGAGCCCATTGTGGGTGCAACCACATCCCAGACCGGGACCGTCGTGGGTGCAGCTCTGGCCCAATGGGGGCCCACCGTGGGTGCTGCGGAGTCGCCGCCGGAGGGCACCGAGGGTCTGGCCCTGCTGAGGGAGGACATCGCTGCTTCAGCCCCTCCTGCCAAGGTTGTCAGGGCTCCCCCCATCGATCGCCTCCTCAGCCTGGTGTTTCTGCGGGTCGGCCCTCTCACCGCGGGTGCAGCTTTGACCCAGTCGGGGTCCAGCAGAGCCTCAGCCGGAGGCCATCGTGGGTGCAGTGGAGCTGGCCCAGTTGGGTGCCATCATGGGTGCAGCTGAGCCTCAGCCAGAGGTCACCACTGGTGCAGTTAGGCTCCCGCTGGAGTCCATCGTGGGTGCAGTGGAGCCGGTCCGGTCGGGGGCCACTGCGGGTGCCACTACAGACCACCCTGAGGACGCCGTGGAGGTTCTCTCTCCCCGGTCTGGTTGCTCACCAGTCAGCCTTCCGGTGGGCAGGCCGCCACCTGCTTCACCCCTTCAGTCCTGGTGGCTGAGCAACATTGGCCGGCCGCCAGAAGAATTGACTTCCCAGGTCTCGTGGCTCATGTTTTCCGGCAGGCCGCCGGACTCCGTCCACCGGACCTTCTGCTGGGCCTGGGACTCTGGGCGGCCTCCTGAGCCCCAATGCCCGTGGACTTGGGGTGGGGGGGGTAATTGTGGGCCCTGGGCGGGGCATTGTGTTCCCTCCTTCCTGTTCCCTCTTCCACCCACCTGGGTTTGTGTTGTTTGTTGTTGTTGTTTTCCCACACTGCTGACAGTCTGTCGGTCCTACCACACCCCCTTGCTCTCCATAATTCCACCAGCTGTCCCAGCCCCGGTAATTATCGTTCCCGCGCCTCAGGTGTTCCCAATTTGTGTGGCCAGCGGCGTTTGGATTTAAGCACCTCGTCGCTAGACAAACGCCGCTGGGTCATTGTACGAGTCACTCCTACTCTCCATGGTGTGACTGTCGCGTCAGAAAGACATCTGGTTTATACTTGCTGGGAGTATTGGACTTTTGGGACTGTTTTTACTTGTGAGTAAACTATTTGTGTTTCTCTTGTGGTTCGCTGCTACGCTGAACAAGAAGCGTTTCTTGCCCTGCAGTATTCTGCTACGCTTCTGGCAGTGTTTCCTTCCTGCAGCACAACTGCTACACTTAGGCTGTTGTCCAGTTTACGTTCCCCCGAGTAGTTAACATCCTGTAGTCTTCCCCGCTCTCCCGAGCGCTTGTGCGTAAATTGTATTATTTTTCCTGTGGCCACGGTACACAGCGGTCTGCCCACTGTCCACTTTGTGTC
This sequence comes from Pholidichthys leucotaenia, assembly GCA_020510985.1. NCBI lineage: Eukaryota > Metazoa > Chordata > Actinopteri > Cichliformes > Pholidichthyidae > Pholidichthys > Pholidichthys leucotaenia. The sequence goes on from CM035843.1 coordinate 27,522,703, forward strand.
AGCCATTTTGTGTACATCATACCTTCTTGTAAGTCTTTATTTTTTGAACTGTTTCATGTTAATAAATGTGTATGTGGTGAACTCGTGCGTTTAAATCTTTCATCCTTCTCCTCCTCCGTGCGCAATGATAAAGCGCACAAAGAGTTTATGACATTTAAGTATGAAACTGTGTCTCCTTGAACTGTCTGTTAGGTGCAGATGCTGTCTAATCAGAGGCGGGGCTTGTTGTAATCATACTGTACCTCAGAGGTTGCGTTAACTGAAAATTGTCCTACATTAACCAATTTTGTTTTCAATTTTTTTTCAGCAATATTCTGCCCTCACTGCTTCCCCAGATGCAGTTTGTAGTCCTCTTCTGCAAACTTTATTGATGGCCAACAGACAGAGTGAAAACTGAAACAGCAGCATCAGTAACAAAGTAAAATGTCTGTTAAACTGGAAAAAGTGTATGCAGGAAGTGACCCAAGGTTGGAGAATGAATTACTGATTTTGAGAGCTGAATACGACAAAAAATCAGCGAATAGAGCTGCCTCGAGTCTTCTAAGATTGAAACAATCTTTTTATGAACAAGGTGAAAAATCAGGAAAATTATTAGCATGGCAGATTAAACAATTGGAAATTAAAACACCAATTACCAGTATTATAAGTAACGGACAGGTAGTTATAGATCCTTTAGAAATTAATAGAGCCTTTAGAGATTACTATGAAAAATTATATGATACCAAAAATGAACCTGATTTAACAAAACTAAATGGGTTTTTGAACGAACTATCTATACCGTGTATACCAAATGAAAACAGGGAGATATTGGAGTCTAAAATTAGTCAAGAAGAAGTTGGGCTAGCCATTGATAATATGAAATCAGGAAAAAGTGCAGGACCAGATGGTCTTCCAGTTGACCTTTATAAAAAATTTAAGAATAAATTAATAAAACCTTTTTTGGAAATGGTTTTAGAAGCATTTCAAAATAATAATTTACCATCATACATAAATAATGCCTTAATTATACTGCTGCCAAAACCAGGTAAGCCCTCTAATAAATGTGAAAATATGAGACCAATAAGCCTATTAAACGCCGACCTTAAGATAATCTGTAAAATTTTAGCAAGACGAATACAAGAAATTTTACCAAATATTATTAATCGAGATCAGAATGGCTTTATAAAGGGTAGACAAGGCTTCCATAATGTAAGAAGACTATTTAATATTATTTATTTTAATAAAGAAGCGCCGGATACAGCTCTCCTATCATTGGACGCCGAAAAGGCCTTTGATAGAGTTGAATGGCCCTTTCTTTTTGAAGTCCTACAAAGGTTTGGACTTGGAAATAATTTCATAAAATGGGTTCAAATAATATACAATAATGCTACAGCAGAAATCCTAACAAATAACAATATTTCAAAACCAATAAAAATCAATAGAGGATGTCGACAAGGCTGTCCACTTTCACCTTTACTGTTTACTATGGCAATTGAACCTTTAGCGATAGCGATACGTTTACATTCACAAATATATGGAATTAAAGTTGGACCAACAGAACATAAAATCTCCCTGTACGCCGATGATATAATTTTGTTTATGTCGAATCTAAAAAAATCAATTCCAACCTTGTTGAATTTAATAAAGAATTTTGGGGAAATATCAGGATATAAAATAAATAAAACTAAATCTTCAATATTAATGCTAAATGAGACCCAGAGAAATTACCCAGCTCCTGAGGTAAATCAATTCAATGTTGTAAATCAGTTTAAATATTTAGGAATCCAAATTATGCCTAAGCTAGAATCAGTCGCCAGTGTCAACTATGAAGCCTTAATGTCAGATATCAATGAGTTAACTCAGAGATGGATGTCACTACCAATGTCGATGATCGGGAGAATCAATATACTTAAAAGTAATATTTTACCTAAAATACTTTATTTATTTCAATACATTCCCTTATCACCACCTTTAGATCTATTCTCAAGAATAAAAAAAAAGTTAGTGGAATTTATATGGAACAACAGGAGGGCTAGATTACGTTTGTCTTTATTATATTTACCATTTGATCGTGGAGGTCTGAAATGTCCAAATTTTATGTTGTATTATTGGTCGGCACAACTGAGGTCTATGACATATTATTTTTCATCAAATGATCTCCCTCACTGGACTGAAATGGAATCATACAATTTACCTTTACCTCTTCCCATATTCATATACTCAGATTCGGCAAAAAAATTACAAAAACAAGTTAAAAATCCATTTGTAAAGCATATGATCAAAATATGGTGTGAAGCTAAAAACTATTTAAAAGAACCACAGTTATTGTCACAATTTAGTCCAATATGGGGTAATCAATATTTTAAACCAGGGAGAGCGGACGCTGTATTTAAAGTATGGAATTTAAAAGGGATACAAAAGATTCAGGATTTATATTTGCCATGTGCAGACAACATAATGTCTTTTGAAGAGCTGAGGATCAAATTTAATCTCAATAGAACACATTTTTTTAAATATCTTCAACTTAGAAACTTTATTCGATCAAATCAAAATAAAGCTCTCACTCGACCTATTTATTCATCCTTGGAAAAAATGATGATGAAAGATAGTAAAAGAAAGGGTATTATTTCAGAGTTTTATAACTCATTGACACTATCTTCAAGTGAAAATTCACTGAAAAGATTAAACTACTGGAAAGAAGATCTGCAAATTGAAATTTCAGAGGAACAATGGGAATTGGCTTGTACAGAAGCTCAAACCAAATCAATAAATGCACGCCTTAAATTGATACATTTCAAATGGTTAATGCGGATGTATGTTACACCGGAGGAGTTAAATAGATATAACAAAAATATACCAGATACATGCACAAAATGCATGGAAAGTAAAGGAACCCTATTTCATTGTTTATGGGAATGTAGATTAATAAGAATGTTTTGGGAAGAGGTGAGGGTAACAATTGAAAAAATAATCTCAAAACAAATCATACTGAATCCTAAACTGTTTTTGTTGGGTCTGTACCCAGAAAAGCATAATTTTAATAAAAGTGAAAGAACATTCATAGACCTCAGTTTGCTTAATGCCAAAAAATGTATTGCACTATTATGGAAAAAGACTCATAGACCAGATGTGACTCAGTGGTTAAGACAGATGTTAACAAACCTTCCATTAGAAAGAATAACATACTGTATATACTGAAATCAAAGGAAATTGTGTTTGAGAATATATGGAGACCTTTTATTGATTATGTAAAAAATTTAAACATAACTCTTGAAGAAGAAGGTGAATGATGTGTGTGGACCTTGTAAATTCCAAACTGGTGAACATAATATGTATACTTATGTATTGGATTGTCTAGACTAAACAGAGGAGCATTGTTGAAGACTTGATTTTGTTGGTGGTTGTTGGTGTTTTTAGTGCATTTTTTTTTTTTTTGTAGTACTTTAGTGTTAGTGTTTGATTGCTTGTATCATGTTTGTTAAAAAAAAAAAAAAGGTTCAATAAAGATATTGTGGAAAAAAAAAATGTCTGTTAAACTACACAATATTTATTTGTGCTCATGTGACACTTCAGTCTTGACAAGAGGACAGCTGCCAAGCTATTAGGCTAATGCTAGCAGGCTAAGCTAGTGTTTAGCATGTTAGCGGCTAGCATGCTAACATTAGCGCATTTATAGTCACACTAAAAACAAAAAGAGTAACATTTTCAGCAGTTGGTATTAATCAGAATAATGTTGGAAGTGCAAACAAGTGTTATAACCTACAGGCTGTGTTCAGCATAGCAAACAGCATTTTTCTGTGTGACCATAGTTGCCAAGTCCGCTTATTATAGATAGACAATAGATGATCCCAAACTGGGAAATTGCAGTAAGCAACTTTTTCTAAGCGACTTAGCTTGTTTTTCTCTAAAGTCACTTGCAAATCTTGTCAGTCGTGGGTTGCAGGTTTTTGGGCTTGTTTTGTAACGTGTAGTTGCTTATTTGGGCTTGCTTTGCCGACTCCACTCGGCTCTGTACTCGCTAATGGAGCGTGAGCTATCCAGGTTTTTTTATGCAGATCAGTGCATATGGGACCTTAAATCGGAAAAAAAAATCTCCATTGAAATGAATGGCAAGAGCAAAATTATCTTGTGATCCCGATCAAATTTTGCCACGAGTTACACATATGATGCTTGTCAGTTTAAAAGATAATTTTCCACGTAATTAAAGTTGTCAGCTGTCATATAATAACAGTAATATTTAGTTTTTGTTTAAATGACTAGCGGACAACAGCTCCCATCCTCCCACATCACTAAACTGTAATGGTGTTTAGCGCTGTTACTGATGCAGGATGCTCATGTCTTTTCTTTTGATCAGAGTTTAAAAATTTAATTTATTCAAAGTTTTTATGTGTTTACTATAAATTTGCTGTTGCTTATGCAGAATGCTTATGTATTTTCCTCTAATTAGAGTTTATAAAATTCTGCTATTTAATGTTGACTGTGTTTACAGTTAATTCACTGCAAAAAAAAAATAAAATCTATATATTGTGGAGAAAGGAATAGGCGAGGCAACGAGCTGAACAACACAAGACTTTATTCTTTCTCCAACAAAACAGTACAGCAAAAGCTCATGCCGGGCCTCTGTGCATCCCTCTTTTATATCTTTATTTCCATGCATCGAGGCCCGGAACTTCCGACCATAACACGTTATGTTTAGAACAAAGCCTGTGTGGCACATTAACATGACATAACACCGGCGCCGCTCCCACACCCTTCTCCAGCGGCCCGGCATTTACTGTCCCGTCTGAACCCCCCGGTGACACCTCCTCTTTTGGTCCATTGTTCCCTGGGTGGAGAAGCCCAACACCGTGCCCCCACAATATCGATATATGTTATCACGCAGCCTCTCTTTTGCGCAGTGTGGTAGGTTGCCTGTTGGGCTTTTTTGAGGCTTGTTTCCATACAGCTGGTTGCTTGTTTCTCTCGTGAAACCTGGCAACACTGTGTGTGACCAACTGAAACACAACTTGCTACTTGCAGTTTCTAACATTTTTTTTTAAACTTCCTGACCTGTTTTCATTCCACCGCACCAAACAACATTACAAGTAGCAAATTTCATATAAAACTTACAATTATTAACTTGAATAAATACAGAGTTGCCAACTTTTCAGATCAGCTTTGAGTGAGATTTAGAGGGAATTGTGAATGGGGGAGACTGGGGCGGGGGTGGGGGTGGAGTGAGCATGCATAGGCACAATACACAAAAGCTATTTTTTTTCAATGAATATACTTCTTTTCCTCAGAAGAGTTTTAGAACATGTTCAGTCTGCTTTCTGTTGCCTTGAGAGCTCTTTTTATGGAAAAATCTGAAGAAATTCAACACGATATTGGCAATAATTTCCTCATGTTGGAGTGCGAAATAAAGTTTGTGGTGTGAGAGAGAGGGCAAAAGAGTGAGACTCACTCCAACAGAGTGAGAGTTGGCAACACTGATAAATATTAACAGGCTCTGAAAACTTGGAGCCTGAACAAGCAATGACTGAAAATTCTGAAAGCTGTCTGTCATTTGACAGATTAAACAGAGGGTGATCTTATTAAAGTCTTAATAAAAATATTTGGAATGACAGAAGAAAAAAATCTACTCAATAAAATTCTTTGATGCAAACAAAACACAATGGTAAAAAAAAAATTCTAAATAAAATAATTCAATTTTCAAAGTCACTGTAACAGAATTCAAATTGTCTCATTGGTTTTGTTTTCTGCGGGCAAACCCCTCCCCGGCGTGGTCCCAGTGCAGCACACTGCTCCTCCAGAGACATGCCCGCACGACGCTGGTCCCCAGAGGCAGACGCCGGGAGAGCCAGGGCTTGGGTCAGGGTTCCTCTGAGCAGACCGGGTGTAAACCCAGTCACCAGCCTACTCACCTGCCCCCAGTGAGCACCCAGACATCCATCAGTCCTCGGAAAAGATGCCTGTGAAGCGGATGATAAAATAAAGGCAGCGCTGTGAAGTTTTAAGCAGAGTTTATTAAATCACACCGCCGTCACAGGATCCCCGCTCCAGCCCAAGTGTGTGCAGGCTGGAGCGGGATCCTCAGGCTCTCAGAGAAGAGACACAAAGTGCGTGTCTGCAGCAGCAGTTGAAGAATGAGAGGATGAGTTACAGAATCGTGCAGCATATATACCCAGTTACAAACAATACATGAAAGAGCATTCACAGCAGTCGGTATGGGCATTTGCATATGAGAGACATACATAACAATAGGTAGATTGCTGGCCTCTGCTCCAGCTGCAGGACAAAGAGGTTACAAGGCACATCTACATATTGATCTCAGTCCCTAGGTCACAGTAAGGACAGGACGCATGAACACAATGCATGAATGGCACATTAACATCACAATGCATGAATGGCACATAACATCTCAGTAGTGCAGCGGAAAAAAACAGAAGTAGCGAGCTGGCTGTCCTTAGTCTGTTGTGGGGGTTATCCCAAACCCGCCACACCTGGAGTGAGCTGGCTCTGGTGCAAAGGCAGGGGCATATCATGTGGTTGGAAGCAGCCAGGGAGGGAAGGGGGCAGATCTCTTCTCCGGACACAGACAGACCCCCACCCCCCCCAAACCCTGCTGGTGGGAGTCACCGCTGTAATTCCTCTGGACCATGTTTCCTCTTGCATTTGCTTGGGTCAGCCTCTCAATGGTGATGCAGTGAGACAAAATCTGAAACATGGCCACTTCCACTGCCTCCCTTAGCAAATCACAGGCAAAAGCACCCGCTAAAGAAACACACCATTGTTAGGGAAGTTTCTAAATCAGACCCAGAGAGTCTGGGGAGTGATGGTCAATACAAGGCAGCAGGAGAGGTGAGAAATTCTGCAGCTCGCACAGAAGTGTCTAACAAACGTGCAGCTCCAGCTGACTGATTTCTGGGCTGGTTTACTAAAACAGGTCACTTCTGCTAGTGTTCTGGGTTATCCTACATGGCACACCTGCTTTAACAGTGTTATATTTTTGCTGCAGTGCTGAAGAGACTTTGAGCTTTCCACACTGTACATGCCAATACAAAATTGATTTTAGGAGCAGTGTACTGTGCAGTGTGCATTGCAAGTCTATTTTTTTTTTCCATAACTCGTCCTTCTTCTGATAATACGTTAAATTTAATAGCAGCCTTCAGGAGGTTATGCAGAAGTTTGAATGAGATGAGATGTCAAAAATTAAAGCAGCTCTCTACAGAAAATGAAACATTAAATTTAGTTGGTGTGAGGGAGCTTTCAGTTTGTTAATTTGTGTTCATACATTTGGAGTGGATATTTTGCATATGAATGCGCTGTCCCAGAAATTAGTTTGGGCACATTTTCTGATTGAGTTGGATTGGGTCATTTGAGTTTCTAAATTAAAGGCAGTGAGTGGATTTGAGCTCGTGCGGTATTTGGACAACATGCCCTGTGTTAAATACACCTCTGTTATTCTATCCCTGCAGTAATAGGGACTCACCTGCCACAGACACACACGCGTGTGAGTCCTGCTGGCTCGCCCTTATCGCAGTGCAGATATCGGCTCGGCTCTCAGTAGAGGTAACCCGCCCTCAGAAAGACACAGAGCGCAGTTAGCTCAACACATAATAGATGACCTTGGAGATTTTCTTCAGCCAGAAGCACCACATAAAGAGCTATCTCTATTAACAATGTCTCACACTAGCACAACCTTTTACTGCAGCACGGCCGGCAACTACAGCGGCGGCAGAGAAACTGACACCACACTCAGTTCTGTGCGTGTGCGTGACTGGTAGATACAAACTGGCGTGTGAGTGCGTGATTCCCGGCCAGCCTTCTGTGCGTGCGTGCGTGCGTGTGTGTGTGTCCTCTAGTCAGTCCTCATGAGAGCAAACTGAGTTATATTTGCAGCATCAGTCCATCACGCTCATTAGCATATGATTTGGCTTTGATTAGCATATCTATTAATATGGAAATACAACATCACCGACGCTGGACGCAGGCGGGGTGGCCAGATATGCTCTCTCTCCCTCACGCACTCTCTCAAGCACAGGCGCGCGCGCGCGCACACACACACACACACACGCGCCTTCATAGTTGCACAGTGGGAGAAATAAATAAATGTGTGACTTTCTCTCCAGGGATTATTTTGGGGGTTGAGGTTCCACTAAACAGACATGAATGAGGCAGAGGCTTGTTTGGGGATGTTGTTAAAGGATTAGTTTGTGTGTTTAAGTACAGATCACTCTAAAGTTCACTGGTTAAGGATCCCCCCCATTTATATTCACTTCACTTTTGCCGTTAAACCTGAGTACTTCAGGCTTGATTCTCGCTTTAACTATTATGTTGATACTCAGGTAACACATATGAAAATATCTTTTACTCAGTTGCTCCTTTACACAGGAGTGGAGATATTTGAGAGATCACTGAAAGACTGTTGAGACAGCGGGCCATTTTGTCATCTTTCAGTGATCTCTCAGTGATCTCAGCCCCTGTGTAAAGGGGGTGGAAGAGCACTAGAAACCTGAATTGCAGGCAGCAGATAGTTCAGTAATAATGACATTGTGAGCGCTGGAGTAAAAAGAATTAATGAGCTGCAGGCTGTCTGTAATGACCGCCTCGATTTATAATTGGATTGTACAAGGAACATTTGACAATAAGACAACTTCACTATCTGCTCAATAAATCGCTCCTCTGCTTCACAGTGGTCAAAAAAAGATGACATCAATTTGACAAAAGGCGTTTACTGAGCTTTGGCCAGAGTTAGTGCTCAGAAAATGTTTGGAGTTTTGGTTGTGTTATTATCAGCTTATTGTGGTGACTTTAATCACGCACATTACCAATTAATTACACCTCTTTTTGATTCTTCCATAAACTAATCCAATTAGTTTTCTGCCAGCAAATCTTAGATGGAAACTGTCACTTTAAATCAGGCCTAGCAGATCATTTGATCCCTTTAGCTAATTAAACAAATTATCCTCAACCACCCATGGATGCTTTGGTCAAATTTAACTGTTTTAGTGCTAGAAAATATCTGTATTCGGGGGATTTAAAAGCACACCACAGGATTTATTTGTAAATCCACTGGTGTAATTTGTGTTGTATGCAGATGACCACTCATATTGCTTCTCGTTACATCTTAATGACTATCCTAACTTAATCAGTGACAAAACAAACAAAAAAGAGCCAAGAAATGCCAAGAAACATAATCACCATACATGAAGGCATTTTGACTTCTTCCCCACAATTGTGTTTTGAGACACAGGAGTACTCACAATAGTCAGTCATTTGTGATTAAATCCCACATGTTGGACATTACCCTTCATGCATTTGTACAACTAGTTTTCTTAATAGAGAAAGGCTCTTCCCAAATTGGGCCAAAAGTAGCGTGGTGTGTTGTTAAATCCATTGAGTGTATTTGGCTTAAACTAAAACTAGCTGTGTTCAAGGTAAAACATGAAAAAGGATTCACTTTTTTCACATTGTTGACTGAAAACGGATGACAGAAGACTACAGCTGCCAAGTCAGAAAATGTCTGGGACTGATTGTACATTTCTTTGTCTCCCTGACAGTGGAAATGGAATTGATGAAAGCACAAACAAAAGAAGCAATTTGTGTCAGTTATCATCTTCAGCCAATTTATTATTGTAAGCATTGGTTAATGAGAAAGTCAGGAGTGGCAGAGACTGTAGGAGTGATGGATGGGTTCAAGGTGGGGGTGGGGTTACATCAGGGATCGGCTCTGAGCCCCTTCTTGTTTGCCATGTTGATGGACAGGCTGACAGACGAGGTCAGGCAGGAGGCTCCATGGACCATTATGTTTGCAGATGGCATTGTGGTCTGTAGTGAGAGTAGGGAGCAGGTGGAAGAGAACCTGGAGAGGTGGATGTATGCTCTGGAGAGAAGAGGAATGAAAGTCAGTAGAAGCAAAACAGAATACATGAGTGTGAATGAGGGGGAGGCAGGTGTAACGGGGAAGCTGGAAGGAGCAGAGGCAGTGAAAGTAGATGAGTTTAAATACCTGGGGTCAACCATCCAAAGCAATGGAAAATGCACAAGGAGAGCGCAGGCAGGGTGGAGTGGGTGGAGACAAGTGTCAGGGGTGATTTGTGACAGAAGAATAGCAGCTAGAGTGAAAGGGAAGATTTCCAAAACGGTAGTGAGATCTGCTTTGGTGTATGGTTTGGTGACGGTGGCGCTGACAAAAAGACAGGAGGTGGAGCTGGAGGTGGTAGAGTTGAAGATGCTAAGATTCTCATTGGGAGTGACTAGGAGGACAGGATTAGAATTGAGTATATCAGAGGTACAGCTCAGGTTGAGCGGTTTGGAGACAAACTAAGAGAGGCAAGGCTGAGATGGTTTGGACATGTGCAGAGGAGCTGCCAGGCAAGAGGAGAAGAGGAAGACCACAGAGCAGATTCATGGATGTAGTGAAGGAGGACATGGAGAGGGTTGGTGTTACAGAGGAAGATGAAGGGATTGGGTGAGATGGAGGCAGATGATCCGCTGTGGAGACCCCTGAAGAGAGCAGCCAAAAGAAGAAGAAGATTTTTTTTTAAAAAAAGATCCTTTAATTTAATAAGTTAAAATGTATATCCATCAAACATGGTGTTAAATTTTGATCATTAGAATAAAGCTCTTTGAATTAAATTCAGCAGGTAAAGGGGGAGGGTTGTGTTGGGATGCGTATCCTTGCCAAATCAAATATGCAGACTCGTGATCTGCAGTGGCAATCTCTAATAAGGAGGAAGAAGAAGAAGAAGCCAAACCATCACAGTTGGTTCATCCCTGGTTTCCTTTAATTCGTAAATGTTTGCACCGCGTCATGCCTTATTGTGTTTTGGGTCAAAAATGCATTACATTTTACCTTGTTGGAAGTCAGGAGGAAAATGGGATCCTTGAAAGTGGAGTGGATTGTTTTTGTGTTTGCATGTGTGTTTTTTTTTAATTGGTGTGTGTTGAGACAGTGTGAGAGCACTGCACAGAGGGAGCCTCAGCCCAACAGCTGTTGGAAGTGATGATTGTTGTGCTGGTGGTTTGAAAAGCTGCCAGCAAGACCAAGCACAAAACCCCCCACAAGCACACTTGAATATGTTGGAGATGTACTTGAACCACTTAGGTCTGAAATCAAACACCTGAACTTCTTTTCTCTCTCCTCTTGCCTCTTCTCCTCCCCCCCCCCCTTCTTCTTCTCTCAGCTAAATGAAACGGCAAAGCAGCTGATGGAGATTGACAAGCCTGTGCAGGCAAATGCTCCGGGTCCGAGCGCTGAGCCGGCAGCCCCGATAGGCCCCTGCTCTCCGGGGCCCTCCCCCAGCGCCTCCCCGTCCAATGGAAATGACTGTGGACACCGGCGGGGAGAAGGGAAGAAAAATGCCAAGAAGAGGCATTCGTTTACCGCCCTGTCCGTCAGCCAGAGGGCCGCACAGCTCAACAATCGACACAGCATGGAGATCTCCCACCCAGTCCTCATCAGCTCCTCTGACCCCCGAGCTGCTGCACGCATCCAGGTGCATGCACGCACTGCAGTAAAGGTGTAAAAAGAACTGCAGTTTTCACAAGTTTTATTTGGGCACGTACAGTGTGTACTTTGAAAAAATGTAAAGAAGGATTTAAAAAGTGTACTTGAATGATGCTCAGGTGTAAATGCACTTAATCACCAGTCTAATCTCATCAGTACCGCACTGATATATGGTAATGTGGTAATTTACATATCACTGCTTAATCAGTAGCGTTGGTGTCCTCAGGTCAAGGAAATCATGTATTGACTTGAGTTAATCACTTATTTATTTATCCATGGAAAAGAAGAACACCAATGAAACGTGGCACACAAAACTGCCAGCCGTTTGTTTGGAAAAAAGAAAAAATCCCACTAAGGTGTCGGTTAAAGAAATCTGTTTTCTTGATATGGGTGGGCGATATGACCCCAAAATGATATCACGATATTTCTGTTGATTTTTCACGATAACCATATTCTTCACGGTGTCACAGAATACAGTTTTTTTCTTTTACATTTATAAAGGACAGTTTCGCAGGCCAGCTTTAATTATGTTCAACATATTCAGTAAAAATATAAACTCTTATTTCTCCAGTTTATAAACAGTAGTTATACTACCAGAAAATATTATAAACCACCACATCCTAAGCGTACTGAGGGGTGGACTGAGACAAAAATTCAGGACGGGAATTTGACTTCATTCAAGGCCACCCTGTTGCTGGAAACCAGAAACCACCACAGTTTTAGTAGGCCAACATCTTAAAATAGTAGGTATCAAACTAGTTATAAATGTAATTATAACCTTCAGCTGGGAGGAAAATTATAAATTTGGATTTTAATAGTCAACTGATCTATTGATTATTAGAACAACTGATTGACTAATCTTAATTTTCATCTGGTGCTGCTTCTGATTTGTTCACCTTTTCAGAGTAAAAACACAAGGTAAGAGGCTTTAGGTAAAAAGTTACAATTCTGCATGAAAAAGGTCATAAATCTGTCACCAGAAACGTTCAAAATTAAAAAAAAAAAAAAAACCTTTATGAAAAGATGTTTAAAAAATGAGAAATTTAGGACAGAACGGTAACAAGCAGATGAGAGTGAAGTTGGTAGTGCAGACTACATATAGCCTGTAGTTGCCTGGGCTGGGGGAGCGTGAAGCAGGCTCATTGTGTGCTGAGTGGAGCATGGGTCCAGTGGAGCCACCACGTAATGGTACTTCATGTTATCCGCTGAGACTCCGTGGAGAGCAAACCGGGCTTCCACGTGAATGAGCCAGGCGGCCGGGTCGTGGAGCCAAAAGTCCGGGAGTTTGACCGCCACAGCGAACGCAGCGGGGGGAACCCCAAGCGCGGGTGTTCCCACAGAGGTGCTCGGTACGTCTTCCGTTTCCATGTCGGGGTCACCAGTGTAAAGGGATGAACAAGACGAGACACGAGCATCGCAGACCCAGACTTTTTTCGTCTAGCACAAAATCAGACTGGGCTCCGGGTGCCAAAGTGAATCCTTTATACAGCTTACATTCTCTTCTTTGGCACCTGGGGTACATACATTAACATACGTCACAAAAGAGCACAACGCAACACAATACATTCACGCCTGGCATTCCAAGTGTGAAGGCGCATCTTCATACAGTTTTCTCCCCCCTGGCACTCTGGCGCCTACCGTTGCCACTTCTCCTTTCTTCTCCCGCATTTTCATCTTTCTCCCTCTACCCCCTATTCCCCAAGTCACTGGGTGGAGTAAGACCTCCCGTTGTGCCACCACAATTTCATCATTTGGCCTACTTGTCTGCCGTTTCGCCAAACAAGACACTTCTGCAGGTAAATGACCGCTGCATCAGACCTCCCGTCTCTCTCTCTTTCTCTCAGTTTACCCGCGTTAGAAATCTGCGTTGCACAGACAACTCCTGGGGCTGTTAACAGATTTTCTTTCTTTCGGTTGGTTGAATAAATCATGCTGGAGCAGCCACAAGGGAACGAAAATAAACCTCTGGACACTTCGGAATCCAGATGTCAACAACACTCCTTCAGTGGTGAAGTAAAACTTTTGAAGCCGTGCTATTGACGTGCGGGAAAAATTACGGGCAGATTATCCGCATCGCTGCACCGTTTTTTTTAAAGAAGGCAGCAGTTTGAAACAGCCTTAAAACTAAATTGCATCCTCACAACTAGACGCAGACGTTCCAAGCACAGAGCGCCGCTTCTCGTGCCATGTTTTTTTTTTTTTTTTTTGACATTTCTATGGTAGCGCGTAACTTCCGTTGGCAGCATAATGGACCCCAGATATCGCGATATTCATATTTACACCGATATCAAAAATTATACCGGTATTATCGTGAACGATATGATATGGCACACCCCTATTTCTTAATACCTTTTGTTCAGTATTGTATATTTAATATTAATACTTTTATAACAATATTTTAAATTTTTGCCATAAAAGTACCCATAAAAATGTTTAACTTTATATGATATCAGACAGGAAACTAATTGCATTACTTGTGGCATACCATAGTGTACATTATACAAGGGGGGGGCTGAAAAGTTCAACGAAACTAGTCATGCATTAAATTCAACCTTTTCTGATACTAACTGCATTGTTTCTTTTTAGATTCACCGACACTGGAGACTAGGTTGAAAAATAAACCACATTTGGTCAAATTTGACCACTGCATCATGGTTAGCCGATGAACTTTTCAGTCCCCCCCCCCGTATATATTAACCAATTTATTATTACCTGATTTATATCAGCTAGTTGAATTAACCTGTAAGACAAGGGTCTGCAGCCTGGCTCTGGGCCCCACATACAGCTCTTTACTCTTTAGGGTATAGGGCTGCAACTAACGAGTCGACTAATCTAACAACTATTTTTTCGATTAGTTGACTAATCACAATTATTTCTGTCATGTCCACCATCTCTGCTTCCTGTTGGGCTGACTTCTGTCCGGGGTTCCAGGTCATGTTTAACCTCACCTGTTTAAGCCTGCACACCTGTGAATATCACTTTGTTGTCAGTCTCTAATTTAATATAATGTAGCCTATTATAACAGGTTCTAGTACCTAAATAAAATAATGACCCATGAAACATGTTAGAAACTTGAACTTGACAGCTTTATAAAACATGTTTGTAGCAACTCAATTAAATGACAGAAATGGAAGTTAAGTCTTTTAACCCAGAAATAAAGTACAAAAAGTCAAATAGCAGCTTCTGCTGCAGCATGGAGGGCTGCTTAACTCTGCATGTTCAAGACAAACTAGAGTAAAATTCAAATCCATAAAAGTTAAAAAGAAAAACAAACTAGTCCATCTTATTAAGACTTCTCGGGGTCTGGAACCTCTTACACTTCCAGCCCATTTCCCTTCGAAGCGCCTGAAAAAACATACCCAAACTAAATTAAAAGCTGTTCTTCATCCCTTTGCAGTATATTCATGGGGTTGGTCTCATTCAAAAGCAAACACTGTAAATGTTTCAGCAAAACAGCCAGAATCCCTCTAAGTACTTCAGCCACTGAGTAACAGTGATCTAAACATACTAAATTTGAAGAAAATAAAGTTCGCCTGGGTGTTTTTTAGATACAAATGCCTGAAAATAACATACAGCTGTTAGATACTGGCTGGAAAACACAATTTGAATGTAGAACCAAGTGTTATGAACAGGGATGGCAACAGGAAATTCTAATTTCAGCTGAAATCTAATTTGGTCGATTGACTTATGGGGGGGCCGGAAGCTGAAGCTGGGAGGTTTTCAGTAAAACAGAAGTAATTTAGACTGAAAAAAATGATAAAAAAAAAAAAGAAATACTAGACTTAGATAAATCATTAAATTTAATGAAAAGTTAACTTACTTTTTCTTCAATGTTGTCTCACTGTCTTTAGTCCAACATATTTATCAGTTCTATAAGAGTTTATTACACTATTTACACTGGTCACCAAGTCACTTCTAATGTGAAACTTTCTTCCTTTTGGCAGCAATCTGTGTCAGTCTCTGAACTTTGAATTTCATCTCCTTTTCTGGTTTCTTTGGAAACTGTCCGAGTGCTTCTGTTACCTCGTTGAACTTTGAGCCAATTTTCACCTTTACCGTCACTGTTCTCTCAAGCCAATTCCATCGGAACTTATTTTTGACACTTTTGTCTATTTCTAGCACTGATGACTCCTGATCCTTCGATAAAAATCTCATAATTCCGCTGAAAACAATACCGAAAGCTCAGAATTCCAACACGAACCAGGGATGTGATTTGGGGTCGGGGAAATTATCTGAAAATTTAGCAGGGGGTCTGGGGGACACAGTCCCCCAGTGGGGTCAGGGGCAAGGGGGGTGAAGCCCCCCGAAGCTCCTGGGTTTTTATGATTTTTAAGTACCAGAACTGTGCTTAAATAACATAAAACAAAGAGCTGAAGGCCACTTATTACTGTATAATATTGACTTATGTTCCAAGAAGATAGCATTCCTAAAATATTCCAACAAGCATTATCCATCACATGCTTTAACACTTGATCAAATCAAAATCAGTTAATTTTATCTATTCCATAATAGAAATAAAATTCCAACATACCACTACTTTTTATAATTTCAGCATTCATTTCAGATCACCAGTTTCAATCTCCATTGAGTCTTGAGCAGTTCATTTTGCACAATCACTGATGCAGCCAAGTCTTAGAAATATTCAAAAGTTATGAGTCAATATCCACTGTGCACTGTCAATTTCAAACTGTTTGGAATCATAAAAGTAATGTAACTAAATTGTTTTGCTATTTTTTTCTCCTCAACATCAATGTCAGGGCGCTGCAGGAGTTTTTGGGGATGGTTAACTTTTATAACCGTTTTCTTCCCCGCGCAGCCCAGCTCATACAGCCGTTGTACGCCGCACTCAAGAAACGGAAACTGGCGGACAGAGTCGACTGGACTTCTGAACGACAGCAGGTGTTCTGAGGTTAAAACAGCTCTGGCAAACACTGGCGCACCCAGACCCGGCGGCTCGGATAGCACTCACTCCCGACGCCTCAGACATGGGCATAGCGGCCGTCGTGGAGCAATGCGTTGCTGGTTCTTGGCAGCCACTCACCTTTTTTTTTTAGCAGGTCTTTGCACGACAGGGAGCATAAATACAGCGTGTTCGACAGAGAGTTAATGGCTCTCCACCTGGCCATACGCCACTTCCAGTTCTGGCTGAAAGGGCGCACCTTCACTGCGTTCGTGGACCACAAGCCGCTAACGTACTTAACGTACTTTATCTTCCTGGAAGATAAAATAAAGCGGAATTCGGCGAATTACCGGAAAAATCACATCCCTGAGAACGAGCCGCCATGAATTTTTGACAAAGCATACAACGAGCCATTTGATTGGTCCAATCGTTTGCAACTATCCAATCGCAGGGCTGTTTACAATACAGCAGTAGCTTGAGTACATAACATCCAGGTTATCGCGGGAGACTTGACCCGGGGAAGCGCCGAGCGCTTATGTAATCGTGTTGATTTTCGCTAAAATAGGTAACAATAAGGTACCTTACCCCCCACTAAAATTTTCTCAACGGATTTAGACGATTCACAGAAATGATCAGTTTGAAAATAAATCGGCAGAAATCCGTGGATCGGCGGAAAATTGCCATCCCTGTATGAAGTTCAGGTAAAAATTTGGTAACAATAGGACAAGAAATGAATATATTACACACCTTTTTTCTCAGGCATCTTCATGCGTCTTCAAACTGTGCCAAATGGAATCATGGTCACCTCCCCCAGTGATTATTCAGCCAATGACCGGGTCATGTAATTAATAATTTCTTGGATGTTCAGTGTTAATTTTAGCCATTTTTCAAAAAGCTGAGTGATGTTACAGCGCTTCTACCCTTGGATTCACGGACTGGTTTACGCTAGCTTTATGCACATGTGTTATGCACGGGCTTTAGAGGGAGGAGGGGGGCTGAATGCCCCCTTGTGAGGTATCCCTGAATTCAGAAATTAGTTGGCTAAGCCACATGTCCACCATTTGCTTACTCTGATACAACTGGCTCGTTGTGTTCCCGTTAGCCATGAGGCTGGAGCTTCATGGACCTTTATCGCTCATTGGGTTTCAATTCAATTCAATTCAATTCAACTTTATTTATATAGCGCCATTTCACAACAACAGTCATCTCATAGCACTATCAACTGTAGGGAGGACCCCCACAGTTGCAGAAAGACCCCAGCAATCAGGCGATCCCCTGTGAGCAAGCACTTGGCGACGGTGGAGAGGAAAAACTCCCTTTTAACAGGAAGAAACCTCCAGCAGAACCAGGCTCAGGGAGGGGCAGTCATCTGCTGCGACTGGCTGGGGGGTGATGGGATAGAGAAGAAGAAAAGAACAGACATGTAGAGAGCAAACAGCACGATGGGGACTCAATCTATGGGAGAGAACAAACAAATGTTAATGACCAGCAAAAAAAAAAATATTTCATAGAGAGTGAGGAAAGGAGTGAGGCCCAGTGCATTACTGGAGGTCCCCCGGCTGACTAAACCTATTAGCAGCATAACTAAGGGAGGGTTCAGAAAACACATGATCCCTCCCTAATTGTAGGCTATATCAAAAAGGTAGGTTTTAGCCCTATTCTTAAAAACAGAGATCGAGTCTGACTCCCGAATCCAGATTGGCAGCTGATTCCACAGGAGAGGAGCTTGATAACTGAAGGCTCTGCCTCCCATTGTACTTTTGGAGATTCTAGGTATTACAAGTAAACCTGCATTTTGGGAGCGTAGTGCTCTGTTAGGATGATACGGTAGTATCAGATCTTTTAAATAAAAAGGAGCCTGATTGTTTAGAGCTTTGTAAGTAAGAAGAAGGATTTTAAACTTAATTCTAAACTCTATGGGAAGCCAATGAAGGGAGGCCAGAACCGGAGAGATATGATCTCTCTTTCTAGTACCTGTTAAAACTCTTGCTGCAGCATTTTGGATCAGCTGAAGACTTTTTAAAGATGTTTTAGGACAACCTGATAATAAAGAATTACAATAATCTAATCTCGAGCTAACAAAAGCGTGGATCAGCTTCTCAGCATCACTCTGAGACAAGATGCTCCTAATCTTGGCAATATTACGCAAATGATAGAAGGCAGTCTTAGAAACAAATTTAATATGTGAATTGAAGGACAAATCCTGATCAAAAATAACTCCAAGGTTCCTCACAGAGCTATTAAGAGAAAGAGTAACTGCATCCAAACTGAAAGTTTGATTTGGAAAGGAATTTCTAAGGTTTTTTGGACCAACAAGAATGACTTCAGTCTTATCTGAATTTAATAGCAGGAAATTACAAGTCATCCAAACTTTGATTTCCTTAAGACAGGCTTCTAACTTGGCTAATTGATTAGTATCATCTGGCTTCATTGACAGGTATAATTGTGTGTCATCTGCATAACAGTGAAAATGTATACAGTGCTTTCTAATAATGTTGCCTAACGGAAGCATATATAAACTAAAAAGAGTAGGGCCAAGCACAGATCCCTGTGGAACTCCATGACTAAGCTTTGAGCTGAGAGAAAACTCATCATTTACATGAACAAACTGGAACCTATCAGATAAATAAGATCTAAACCACTGCAACGAAGTTCCATTAAGTCCAACATAGTGTTCTAATCTATCAAGTAGAATATTATGATCAATAGTATCAAAAGCTGCACTAAGATCTAAAAGGACAAGTACAGAAACTAGTCCATTATCAGATGCAATGAGGAGGTCGTTAGTGACCTTCACCAAGGCTGTTTCAGTGCTATGATGGATTCTAAACCCAGATTGAAACTCCTCAAATAAACCATTTCCCTGCAGGTGGTCAAATAATTGCATAGCAACAACTCTTTCTAAGATTTTTGAAATGAAAGGGAGATTAGAGATTGGTCTATAGTTAGCTAAAGCTCCTGGATCTAGCGTTGGCTTTTTGAGTAAGGGTTTAATTACAGCCGTTTTAAAAGCCTGCGGTACATGGCCTAAAGTTAATGAAGAATTGATTATATGAAGAATAAAGCTACCAATAAGTGGGAAGACTTCTTTAAATAACCTGGTAGGAATAGGGTCTAAAAGACAAGTTGAAGGTTTGGATGAGGAAACTATTTTGTCTAACTCACAAAGGTCGATTGGAGTAAACTCATCAAGACAGACATCAATAGAAGGAGTTGTAGTAGTTACAGTATTTAAGTTAACTGTGGGAAGAATCTGATTGATTTTATCTCTGATGGATGAAATTTTATTATTGAAAAAGTTCATAAAGTCCTGACTAGTAAGCTCTAAGGGGATGCTAGGATTGACAGAGTCCTGACTCTTTGTCAACCTGGCTACAGTACTGAAAAGAAACCTGGGATTATTCTTGTTCTCTTCTATTAATGCAGAGTAATAACTCGTTCTAGCTTTTCTAAGAGATTTTTTATAAATTAAAAGATGATTTCTCCAAGCTAAATAGATTTCATCTAAATTAGTAGAGCGCCATTTTCTTTCTAATTGACGAGTCTTCTGTTTTAAGCTACGAGTTTCTGTGTTGAACCAAGGAGTTAAAAATCTCTGATTAGACTTTTTCTTTTTTAAGGGGGCCACCAAGTCTAGAGCCTGATGTAGAGAAGCTGAAACACTATCCACCATGTTATCAATTACAGAAGGAGCAAGCTGTCTATAGCTTATTTCCGTTGTGTTGACACATGGCATAGAGGAAACAATCTGCATAAATTTGGAAACAGCATCATCTGAGAGGCATCTACTGTGATAATATTTTTCTTTAGGAGCCAAATAGTCAGAAATAGTAAAATCAAAGGTTAACAGACAATGGTCTGACAGTACAGGGTTATGAGGAGACACTACAAGATTTTCTATTTCTATGCCATATGTCAGAACAAGGTCCAATGTATGGTGGAGGTAATGAGTAGAATTTCCTACTTTCTGAGAAAACCCAATCGAGTCTAATATTGAATTAAAAGCCACATTAAGGCAGTCACTATCTACATCCACATGTATATTAAAGTCCCCTACTATAATTATTCTATCAGATTTCAGCACTAAATCAGCTAAGAAATCAGGAAATTCGGATAAAAATTCTGAATAGGTTGATGGGGGACGATAAACTATGGCAAATAAAATTGGGTTTAACCTGGAATTGCTAAAGTGCCCAATACTGAGGACCAGGCCCTCAAAGGAATTATAACATGTTTTTTGCTTTACATTAACTAGTAATTTGGAATGGTAAATTGCTGCTACTCCTCCTCCACGACCAGAACTTCTGGGATTTTGACAGTTTAAATAACCAGAGGGAGTTGATTCATTTAAACCAACATAATCCTCTTGCCCTAACCAAGTCTCTGTAAGGGAAATTAAATCAATCTGATGATCAATTAACAGATCATGGACTAACAGAGACTTGGGAGTTAGAGACCTAATATTTAATAAACCACATTTAATTTTTAAATTATGAGGAGGAACAGAGGCCAAATCATTCAATTTAGAGGCTTTATGTTTAATTTGAGTTTTACCAATATTTTGCTTTATCACTTTGGGATGCTTATACATTATATTTTTATTTACTTTGGAGGGAGCAGACAACGATTCTCTGATGGGGAAGACAGGGGCTAAGCTGAGGGGTGGCGGATGAAGAGGAGCTGCAGAGAGGCGTGTAAGACTGCGACTCTGCTTCCTGGTCCCAACTCTGAGTAGTCAGGGTTTTGGAAATTTGGATAAAAAAGATGCCAGATTGTTAGATAAATGAGAAGCACCATCCAAAGTGGGATGAATGCTGTCTCGTCTCATAAGACCAGGTTTTCCCCAAAAAGAGCTCCAATTGTCAATGTAGCCCACGTCATTTTTAGGACACCACACAGACAGCCAGCGGTTCAAGGATGACGAGCGGCTAAACATGTCATCACTGGTCAGATTGGGGAGGGGCCCAGAGAATACTACAGTGGCAGACATCGTTTTGGCAAAGTCACACACCGATTCTATATTAAGTTTCGTGACTTCCGACTGCCGGAGACGGATGTCATTAATGCCGGCGTGAATAACAATTGTGGAATATTTACAGTTACTTTTAGCCAGCATTTTCAAATTTGACTCGATGTCGCCTGCTCTGGCCCCAGGAATGCATGTGACTATGACCGCTGGAGTCTCTAGGTTCACGTTTCTGACTACAGAGTCGCCAATGATCAGAGTTTTTTCCTCAGCGGGTGTGTCGCTGAGTGGGGAAAAACGATTAGAAACGTGAACAGGTTGGTGGTGAACCGGGGCTTTGCGACTAGGCTTCCTTCTCACCGTCACCCACCCAGTCTCCTCGCTGCAGAGGAGAGCCGAGGAACCGGTGACAGGGGGACCTAAGCTAGCTAGCTCCGCTGCAGCTAAGGGGTGTCCGTCGAGATTAACTGGCGCAGACGGTGTTTCAATGCAGCGGAGCCGGGATTCCAAATCAGACAACCTCGCCTCGAGCGCCTCAAAAAGACAACATTTATTACATTTACCGTTATCACTAAAAGAGGCAGAGGTGTAGCTAAACATCTGACAGAGAGAGCACACCAGAGGAGGAGAGGAAAGAGAGCTAGTAGCCATAGCTAGTGGCTCGAGAGCTGGAGAGCAAACCACACAGGCAGACAGCAAAACAGGAAGTGACGATACGTTACCACAAGGAAGTTTCCACAGCTTTCAATCACAAAATGGAGGCTCTATTGGGTCAAATCAGCTGTCAGTCACTTCTGAGCACCACCCCTGTCTGGGGGGGGTGTTTCCATTTCCGGTTCAACCTCCCGCAAGTGATGTGTTTTTAGCATAAAAAGCTAATCGTTTTTGGCCAATTTTCAAACAGATGAAATGCTCCTATTTTATGGGCAGTTTTCCCCGTCGTCATCAAGATGGACAATAAATCTTACTCAAATGGATCTGTTGGACCCTTTGCAATACAAATGCACCGTATTTGTTGAACGATCATTCATTCAGGGACGGTAAGGAAGCTCCTTTGGTGAGTCACTCGTTCAATTTCATGCTAATGCTAGCTGGTTAAAAGTTCTGTTTAAATCCACTGTTGTGATTTTTTTTCTGAAATCTGTGTTAATAACTAAATAGACAAAATTCTAAGCTTTCAAATGATGTAAGGCATGACTGCCTACTGTAAGCATGTTTAACACAGTTCACTATGTCGCAGCTGAGACTTTTAAATGGGCATTTAAGTAGGCCTGCCCGCGGAACCCGGAAGTGTAAGGGGTTTTAAAAGTTTAATTAGGTGTCAGATGAAAATTAAAAGAACTTGTTGCAGTCCAAAATAACAGTTTACAAATGCTTTAAGTTACAGTGCAGAAATGTCAGCCTTCACTACACATACAGTGAAATATTTCAGCTGTTTTCATTTATTTTTGATGATTATGGCTACAGTTTTTGTAAATTAAATTACAAATCATGGCATTGTAATTTACTGAGGTGCACTGATGTTCAGAATGAGGGCTGATATTACCACGACAAAAAGAGAGACGATAAGAGAGAGTTAACTACTCCTGTAATTCACGAATTTACTGCACTTAACAAGTTAGCCAGCATGACTGAAACAGCTCAGCAACCTTCGTCCAAGAGAGATTGTTTTCCGACAGATAAAATACCGTGAACAGCACATGATAACAGTTTAATCGGTATTCTAAAGCAAACAGTCCCTCACTGACTAACCTGACTCACTAAAACTTGTTAACCTTACCGGTGTGGTGTTTAGAAGCGACCCCCTTCACTCATTCATCAATCACTGGGGCGCAGCGCAGCACAGGCCCCCTGACAGGCGGCCAAGCTGGAGGAGGGGGAGGCGCATGGATGCGTTGCTGTAGTTTGCTGGGGGGGGGGGGGGGGGGGTGAAAAGTTCATAGTGGTCAAATTTGCCCAAATGTGGTGTATTTTTCAACTGCAGGGATCCAAGCGCTGCAACACCAATGGAAGAAGTGTGTGGACTGAAGGGGAGACTATGGTGAAAAATAAACCACATTAGGTCAAATTTGACCACTATGAACTTTTCAGCACCCCCCCCCGCCCCCCGTAGTTTAAAAGTCTAGAACCTGTCTCAACCTCGTCTTGAACCCTTCTCCATATAGTTTGTAGTTAATAAAATATGCATAGAAATAGTTTGTACATTAAATTGAGGTGCAGTTCAGCTTTTTATTTTTCCCGTTTCCAATTTCATATCATAGTTATATTGTATTCATAGGATGTTTTTTTTGTTGTTGTTTTTCAAGTGAGTGGAGACAGTTTCTGGATGATATCAGCACCGGCTTTCCCCAACACAGCAGCACCGCGATCCAATCACTTGGCACGCCTACGCTGGCTTTCCACCAGCCGCCGGAACAAATATGTTTAGAAATATGTTTTGTATATGTTAAATTGAGGATATTTTCCTCTGGAATAGTTGAAACCGCTAAGCCCGCACTCTGTTGCTGGAAGCTGGGGCAGATGAGCCGTTTCGCTTCCAGATGTGCGTTACATCAGTAGAAGTAGTAGCAGAAGGACAAATGAAATTGTTGAGAAAAAGGTGTCAAATTTGCCAGAAAAAAAGTCTGAAATTTGCATGAAACAAGTCTAATAAATAAGTGGAAAACATCAGAAATTTACTTACATTTATGTAGAAAAAAAATGCACATTCACAATAAAAAACTAGAAAAGCACACGGAGAGCGCAGACCTCCTCCAAGTACCTCAGTTCCCCCTAATATTGGGATTTTTCCAAATATAATAGTCCTACATTTATTTTATCTATATTTTCAGATTCCTTGACCATCAAAATATACCTTTAGCAATTGGATTCACATTGATATCTGTATTAGTTCAGTAGTTATTGACAAAAATCACTTTTTCAGTGATGGCGGTTTTCTTCTGGATATAGCTCCATAGCTTTTGAAGATACAACAAATCCATTGGCACACTACTGATTCCTCAGTGTCTTGGCTATATTTTGGTGTTTGGTGTTTGTTTATATCTTAATTTGTTACCTTACAGTGATGAACATTCCAAAGATTCCCTATTATTTCCTGTTCTGGATCACAGTATCTGGATTTTTTGCAGGATCCGGATCAGTCTTTGATTTTTCCTAGAGCCTATTGGGATCCATCCATCCATCCATCCATCCATCCATCTTCTACCGCTTTTCCAGAGGTCCGGGTCGCGGAGGCAGCAGTTCAAGCAGAGAAGCCCAGACTTCCCTCTCCCCAGCCACCTGCTCCAGCTCTTCAGAGGGGATACCAAGGCGTTCCCAGACCAGCTGGGAGACATAGTCTCTCCACCGAGTCCTGGGTCTGCCCCGGGGTCTCCTCCCAGTGGGACGTGCCTGAAACACCTCAAGTGGGAGGCGTCCAGGAGGCATCCTAATCAGATGCCCATACCACCTCAACTGACTCCTTTCAATGTGGAGGAGCAGCGGTTCTACTCTGAGCCTCTCCCGAATGACTGAGCTCCTCACCCTATCTCTGAGGGTGAGTCCAGCAATCCTACGGAGAAAGCTCATTTCAGCCGCTTGTATCCGCGATCTCGTTCTTTCGGTCATTACCCAAAGCTCGTGACCATAGGTGAGAGTAGGAACGTAGATTGACTGGTAAATCGACAGCTTTGCCTTAGAACTAAGCTCCCTCTTCACCACAACAGACCGGTACAATGTCCGCATCACTGCAGATGCTGCTCCAATCCGTCTGTCGACCTCTCGCTCCATTTTCCCCTCACTCGTGAACAAGACCCCAAGATACTTAAACTCCTCCACTTGGGGCAGGAGCCTGTCCCCAACCCGGAGAGGACAATCCACCTTTTTCCGGCTGAGGACCATGGACTCGGACTTGGAGGTGCTGATTCTCATCCCAGCCGCTTCACACTCAGCGGCAAACCGTCCCAGCAAGAGCTGTAGGTCATTGCTGGATGAAGCCAACAGGACAACATCATCTGCAAACAACAGAGATGAGATCCTGTGGTCACCAAGCATGACACCCTCCATTCCCTGGCTGCGCCTAGAAATCCTGTCCATAAAAATTATGAACAGGACTGGTGACAAAGGGCAGCCCTGGCGGAGTCCAACTCTCACTGGGAATGACTCCGACCGAGTGTTGGCAATGCGAACTAAACTCTCACAACGGTCGTACAGAGACCGAATAGCTCGTAACAACAAGCCCGATACCCCATACTCCCGAAGCACCCCCCACAAAAATCCACGAGGGACGCGGTCAAATGCCTTCTCCAAGTCCACAAAACACATGTAAACTGGTTGGGCAAACTCCCACGAACCCTCAAGAATTCTCGAGAGGGTAAAGAGCTGGTCCGATGTGCCACGGCCAGGACGAAAACCACATTGCTCCTCCTGAATCCGAGGTTCGACCAACGGCCGGACTCTCCTCTCCAGTACCTTGGCATAGACCTTCCCAGGGAGGCTGAGGAGTGTGATCCCTCTAAAGTTCCCTATTGGGATCTTATCCTGTATTTTTTTGGCAAGTGTCCTGACCATTTATTGTGGAGTTATATACACATATGCTAAAAATGGCCCTATCTCGCAGTGATAAAGAATCCTTTAAAAAAATTCCTGGATCCAGACGGTGATCCGGATCACTCCCAAAATCTAATCATTTCTTCCTTGTCCCATTTGGGACGTGTCCTGAAAATTTCGTCAAAATGCGTTCATAACTTTTTGAGTTATGTTGGTAACAGACAGACAGACAAACAAACCCCGGTAAAAACATAACCTCCTTGGCGGAGGTAAAAATAGAAGAGTCATTCATCTTCATATTTAGAGGGTCTGTTTCCAGTAATAATGAATTAATTAGTGACTAATTAGCAGTGCTGTCACCGACTGTCCCCGTCACATGTTCAGCTGCAGCAGCCGGCCACTGGAGTGCCTCAGCGGGGCTTTCATGCAGCTGCAGGCGGTCAGTCCGCGGGAGGCAGAGAGCCCGCTGAGCAAAACAGTCTGTCAACTTTTTTAGTTATTTATAGATAGGGGCACATAAATATAATCTTAGGAAGGTGAAAAAAGTGAACAGAGACAGCTGGAGACTCTCCTGACTGCCATTTCACGTGTGTGTTTCTGTGCAAGACTCTGTGGTTCATTATAAAGGTCCTGATTGCACAGTTGGCACAGATATCCGTCATGTGATTCAGGGTAATTCCAAGTGAAAATTGGCGGTAATTCGTATATTTGTCCTAAGTTTTTTTTTCTTTTAAATCCCCAACTGGTTGCGAGCTGTCGCAGCCCAGTGACATACTGGCCTTAACCGTGTCCTGTGAATACAGATTTTTACTCCTGTTTACAAGAGAAAAATACACAAAAAATGGTACAATTATGAGAAACAAGACAAAATTATGAGCAAAAAGTCACAAGTTTCCAAGAAAAATGTTGCAGCATTACTAAAGATGTTATAGATTTACAGGGATGCGCTTACAGCTTGACAAGAATCTTAATTTTATGGGAAGAAACACTTTTCAGGTTATAAAAATCACACATTTATGAAAAAATATCAAATCCATAATAAATGTGTCCATTTTCTAGTGATGAATGATACTAATTTAAAAGAAAAGCTGCAAATTTTTAAACAAAAGTTTGTGTGTTTTAGAAGAAAAAAAATTGTCAGTTCTTACTAATGTTTATAATTATTACTCGGCTGTTCTGTGACTCCATGGAGACCCCCCCCCCCCAAAAAAAAAGTATGTTCTGATAATATATGCTGTGATAAATGGTTTATGTCAGCCATTTTGACTGTGTACTGTGCTCTTGTCTGTGTTCAGGATGCATCTCCTCCCGGTCCCTCTCCCTCCTCGGCAGGGGTTCTGGTGCCCCCCAAAGTGGCGTCTATAACCTCTGAGCTTCTGGCCCACGCCAAGGTGCAGCTGCCCCTCAACATGTAAGTCATCCGCTCGCTCGGCTGCAACTCTTTTCTTTTTTTTTTTTAATCCCACCTTCCACCTGCTCGCTCTGTTCATCCACAGGGCGGGTATGTGCCGGAGATCTGAGCGTGGTTTTAGAGCCCGCCTGTTGGCAGCGTTAAAAATATTCCCGCTGTTGTGCCCCGGGATATTGGCTCCGTTCCACCACCTCTGCAGCCGCATTTACTCCTCCACCGGTCAAGGATGAAACCCCGCTCGGGAGGAAAATGCACCGCTGCGCCCTGCTTCCTCCCTGTGTGTTGGAGTTTCATGGCAGAGCTTCTTGGCGGCTCAGCCGTGGTCCTGTGCTGTGCATTGTGGCGTGCGTGCGTCGATGTGCTTTAATGGAGTTTGCGAGGGAACGACAACTTGGTCGGGAGGGCTTTTCGTTGGTTCTCAAATTTGGACGGCACGCGCAGATTTGCTGAGACACTCATAAAGAGAACGTTAGGTTACGTGCCGATGGCTGGTGATGTGCCAGCGCTGACCGCACTGTCCTCTAACCCACCTCTTAGTTAACCTACAAGCTCTTTTCTAGTAAGACAAGTTGTTTTCCAGGTGTTATGTGGGCTCGCTCTTTTTTTTTTTCGTTTTCAGTTTTGGGCCTTCGGGGGAAGCATATATTTGGAAAGAAATCACTCTGTCCAAGGTTAGAGTCGGGGTTTGGGGTTCAGCCGAGGCAGCAGGAGATGCTTCATCCTGCCAACAAAAAAAAAGTGTGTTGCTATACTGCGTGTGTGCTGTTTACTACTAAGCAGTGACCTTCTGTTGGGTGTGAGGAAAATATAGAAACAATGTCAGCTTTAATAATATCACCTTTAAAGTAGCAGGCACACACACACACGCAAATATCCGGCGTGGGTTTGTCCTCCTGATGAGGTCGGACGTTTTCATCTTGACCTGGCAACTCTTCCTGTTGCCATGGGGAGATTGGAGACAGCCCCCCCCCCCCCCACACCACCACCATCACCACACCACCCCACCCCACTCTACCTCCCCCACACACCTGTTACCATGGCAACGGGGAGGCAGCATACATGTCGGGCCTGTTTACTCCGTGGTGTTACCGTGTTTCTGTTTTCATTCTGGCGCTGCCCGCTGTGAATGTTTACAAGGCGACAGGACCGGGACCTCCGTTTATATGTTACCATGGGTACGAGACACAAAGACGGCACAAAAAAAAAAAAAGTCACACGTAGGAGGATCCTAAATGCGCCATCGATCGGTAAGCTTGCTTGTGAGCAGGTAGAGCAGGACCTACACGCCGCGGTGATCCATGGGAGAAGCCGTTCAGTGGCCTCTAGTCTCCTCTTTCACACTGACAAAGAGGAGACTAGAGGCCGGTGCGGATTTTTTTAATCACATCATGCGTCCAACTGATGATGATAGAGTCGTATTGCTTTTAAACATTTCTGCACTCGCAGTTTATCGTTTGCTACCAGATTATCATTTTTCTTTGCTTTGGGGTTAGACAAATGTTTTTGCGAGTGCTGTTTAGGGGATGTTGCCTCTAACACAAACAGTGAGCATAATTATAGCTTTATGGCCAGTTTACGCACATGTACAATATTTATAATTTTAATAATGAATTTCTTTTTGGCCTTGTGAGATGGAGTAAAGAGTCAGAAGCACGCATTAAGCAGATAGGCTTTAATAGAAAATGTACTCTGTGAGGCTTTAATCTACACTTAATTAAAATAATGGAGCTAATAGGGCGAACTATAAGCATGAAACGGGGACTAACTGTTGTATAAAAGCTGATAGCTAATATTGTCTGGTTTATTTATTAGTCTTTTAATTGTGACCTGGTGCGCGTTTTTCCATTTCCTTTCCAGTCACAGTTACAAATGCTCCAATTTTATTCTATACTTGGCCCTGGTGCAGCGCTGAGTTCATCCGCAGACTGAAATGAGCACTTTTATTTTGCCTCTGTAATGCTGCCTCTCTGATCGGCTGGACCTCATCAACTAAAAGTCTGACCTGCAGATGTGGGCTCTTTTGTTTGCACCTGCAACTGAAATTTTAGCTCCCATTGATTGCATTCCCACTTCACATTCATGTGGACCTCATTATTTGAAACTTTGTCCTTGATTTATATGTCCTTTGCCATTCTAGCTGAATATACATGACGGTATGAAAAGAAGTAACGGACCACATTAATATTTAAAGTCGCTGTACCACTTCCATTGAAGTGCACGCGTTGCCTCGAGCATGTGACTGAAAGCTGAATTTTTTTGAGAACGTCTGTGCTGCAGTGCGATGCTCCAGTGCAATGCTATGAAAAAGTATTTGCTCCCTCCCCGATCTCTTATATTTTTGCATTAATTGTGCAGATCATCAAACAAATTTTATACCTTGCCCTATGTGAAAAAAGTTATTGCCCCCTAAAGCCCATAACTGGTTGTGCCACCCTTGGCAGCAACGACTGCAATCGAGTGACTGGAAGTGAGTCTTTTATATGTCTGTTGAGGAATTCTGGCCCACTCTTCTTTGCAGAACTTGTTTTAATTCAGCCACATTGGAGGGTTTGGGCTTGAGGTCGTGAGCTGATGACCAGGATTTTCTGGTAGAGAGCAGAATTCATGGTTCCATCAATTGTGGGAAGTTGCCCAAGTTTGGAAGCAGCAAAGCAGCCCCAGGCCATCACACTACCACCGCCATGTTTGACTGTTGGTAGTTTGTCTTGGCCTGTCCTTGCCACCGATAATACCTCTGTCTGCCAAGAATGTGTTGCTAGTCCAGCAAAAGCTAGCGGTACTCAAATACTTTGCAAGCAGTTTCATGAAATGGTCAGTCAGAGAGCAACTCATACCGGCTCGGACGTCGCCCGGGTTAACAAGGTCAGGAGTTCCTGGCAGCGGAAGGCTAAGGACAGAGCAGCGTGGGGGAATCTGATAAGACCTAAATGAAACAGTCATTGTCACTCCCGACAGACTGCTATGATGATGATGATGTTCATTTTATGAAATGCTATGTTGGTTTTATGTCAGATGTAACGGGACACACACCTGCCCATAGGTCTTCATCATCATCTTTTTTTTTTTGGTAAATATGAGACGATCCTTTGTGTTCTTTTGGGTCAGCAGTAGTTTTTGCCTTGGAACTCTCCCATGAACTCCATTTTTACCCAGTCTCTTATTGCTGAATCATGGACCGGTGTCCAGACTGAGGCAGGTGAGGCCTGCAGTTCTTCAGATGTTCTTCTAGGTGTTTGTTTCTCATCTGTTCTTGAATTTCTGTAGATCGTGGAATAATGTGTTGCTTTTTGTGATCTTTTAGCCTACTTCACTTTTTCAGACAGTTTCTATTTAAGTGATCTCTTCATTCAACAGGTTTGGCAGTAATTAGGCCCAAGTGTGGCAAGTGAAACTGAACTCAGTTTTCCAAAAAAGAAAAAGTGCTCAATCACTGTTAATTCATGATGTAATGGGGGGGATTACTTTTTCACATAGGGCCAGGAAGGTTTGGATAGCTTTTTTCCCTTAGTAAATGAAATCATTTAAAACCTGCATTTTGTATTTACTCAGGTTGTCTTTGTCTAATATTAAAATGTGTTTGATGGTCTGAATCATTGTGAGAAATTAAGAAGGGGGTAAACACTTTTTCACAGCGCTATGGGTGAAGTTGCAGGGCGCTGGATCTGAGGAGTAAACTGCAACTCTGTAAAGATTTACTGCATTTCACTGTACAAATGCATCTGCCACAGAAGGTTCTATGACAGATGTTCTCTCTCAACCACGTCATGATGCTACAGCAAAGCTTCTTTCCCACCGGCCAAAAAAAAAAATTAGAACAGTAAAAGTTTCCAACCCCCTGGTTTTGTTGGCGATGGGAAAGTGTCCTGTCATTCAGCCTCAGGTCAAATGATCCTGCACTGAACAGCGAGTTTCATTGGCTGACCTTCTGTCGGCAGCAGACAGCACACCCTAAAGAACGCCCATATTCACGCAGCGACGTAGACATCACAGCAGTAACTGATGAGCCGAACAGCTGAACCGGGACCAAGGAGCAAACACTGTCCTGAGGCTCAGTTTGCCCTGAATTTGTTTCCTGGCTCTTTGATAATGATTACGACAAACACACCATAACAGAGTTGAAAAGCCAAATGCAAGCTCGTCTGCCTTGGATCAGACCCGAGTCAGCTGGTAGTGGAATGTGGTGCAGTAAAACCATGCACACTTGCAAATGCTGGTGTGAAGGCAGCTGAGGACTTGATGGGCTGATTTTGGGGGGACAGTTTCACGGTGCACAACCCCATGCAGGCTCCAGTCTTGAACATGCTGAACTCTGTGGGAGGACCGGCTAACACTGTTCCCGTCTTTGACCTGAATAAAGATTTTGTTGTAAAGCTCAGTACTGATGTTCTAATAAAAGAAATGGCAGAGCCTTAACAGTATGTGTGGGCTCTTATCCTTTCATCCTCTTCTCTCTACAGTGAAGAACTGGAAATAAGAAGTATTAAAAATACATAAAGCTCACAGTTCCCCCCCCCCCCCCAGTTTGATGAGTGCCAGATACATTTAGCTTTTTTAGACTGATAAAAAGGAAATGCAATCATTATTTTTCTCATTATGTTACAGGAAAGTGTAATTCTTCCCTCCCTTACCAACACATTAAGAAGTTTCCATCAAGCAAACTTCAGAGCGGTTCCAGAGGGATTATGTAAATTGACATCATCAAAAAGTTTTCCCTGTACCTCGTTCTGAATTAAGTTTGGTCTGCTTATTTCCACTGTTGTCCCCAGATACCTGGCTCTGTACGCCTACAAGCCCCAGAAGGCGGACGAGCTGGAACTTAGGAAAGGAGAGATGTATCGGGTGACAGAAAAGTGCCAAGACGGATGGTTTAAGGGGACTTCTTTGAGGACGGCCGCCTCTGGTGTCTTCCCGGGAAATTACGTCACCCCTGTGTCCAGGTCAGTGAGCTCGGGCTTTTGGAGCGGGGCGGGCCTTGTGGTGACACTGCAGTCATGGTTGAATTTCCAAAGGAATTACATCCTACGCCGTTTCTCTAAACATTTCTCTTTGAACAGAAAAAAGTCTTGAGGTCAGAACACAGATCGTGGGAAAAGAAATGAAGTGAATGATTTAATGATTTCCATTCCTTGGCAGCGTATTTGTGTTAGCCTGAGGTAGAGTCTGCATCTGTTGTCATTGTGTGAATTTCTACTTTTAGTTCCAAAATCAGAATTGCCATCATTGGTCTTTTATTCCGGTTCAGCAAATGTTTAATTTATTACAGCGCTCTCCGTCTTTAAATGCTTTGGATTATGTTTGAGGGTACACACGCAGCCTTTATAATTTCTTTTCCTCACATTAGCCCATGTGAATCATCCAAATTGGTCATCTTGGATTCACAAGAAAAATGTCTCGAAGCACCTGAAATGCTACTCTTACTTACTCGAGTAATTAATTTCATAAGGTAGTGCTACTTTATACTTGACTATTATTTCTGAATACTCTCCCAACGTCTGGTAACCAGCTCTGATTACAGTATAGCCTTGTGCGTACCTGACACGCTGCTCACTGCGGGAGCCAATAGTGACGTTGTAGAGGAGCTGGAAATGACGAGGCGATTTTGTATTAAAAACAGAGTCTTTAATGAACAGCTCTCCTATCTTGTCTCATCTGGTGCAGAGCTTGGCAGAAGGCAAAGAGGAAGATTTCTGCCCAGCTCGCTGGTTAAATACAGGCACACATCAAAGACATGCAAAACACAAGCCGACATCCCCCGTTATCTTAATCCCCCCATTGTCCTGTTAACTCCTCCCTTCGTCTTGGGAGGTGATGGGAAAACCTCTCCTCGCCTTAGGGGGTGAAGGTGTCAAGTCTGTCGCCGCCGCGTCCTGTGACGTCATTGATCTTCACATGGCGGTGAGATTCCTTTGTCCTTTCGGAGGTGTGAAGTTCCTTTGCATATGTTGTCCCAAACATTTCCACATGCTCTAACATATGCAGGTATGGAATATATGAGTAATATATACCACAACGTCACTGAACGGCTGCAACCATTCATAAAAACATGGTGGGCACCACCAGTTTTCATGGTAAGCGATGATGATTTTATCTTTTATTTTGAGAGACCAAACTAAAACCAAGTACGTTTATCTTGATTTAATGCAATTCATTGTACAGAGATATCCATTTTTGCTGTTTAAAACGCCTTAGTGTTCCAGCCAATTTACGTAAATTCAGCATACGTGAAGAAAATAAAATTCTTTCTTCACTGAATGGCAGTAGAAAATTTAACGTCCCCTTGGCGGAACACCGGAATTTTAAGAGGTTCAATTTGAAACTTTTTTCTCATCAATTTGCAATTTTTTTCTTGTGAATTTGCAACTTTTTGTCCAAAATTAGTTACTTTTTTCCTGCCAATTTGTGACATTTTTCTCCTCAATTTGCATTTTTTTTTCTTGTAAATTTGCAACTTTGGCTCATAAATCTGCAACTTTTTTCTCAAAAATCTGCAACTTTTTTCTTAATTTTTTTTTGTTTTTACTTTTTTCTTAAATATTTGCAGCTTTTTCCTATAAATTTGCAACTTTTTTCTGAAAAATTAACAATTTTTTCCTATAAATTTGCAACTTTTTTCTCCTCAATTTGCATTTTTTTTCTTGTAAATTTGCAACTTTGGCTCATAAATCTGCACCTTTTTTCTCAAAAATTTGCAACTTTTTACTTTTCTTTTTTTTTTTTTAACTTTTTCCAATAAATTTGCAACTTTTTTCTCAAAAATTAACAATTTTTTTCCTGTAAATTTGCAATTTTTTTCCTGTAAATCTGCAGCTTTTCCTCAAAAATTTGTAATTGTTTTCTTGTAAATTTGCAAATTTTTCTCATAAATCTGCAGTGAGTTATTTTTTTTCAAAAATTTGCAGCTTTTTTCCTGTAAATTTGCAAATTTTTTCTTGCAGATATGAAACTTTTCTGTTAACCCCTCAGTATTCCAGCCAATTTCTGTAAATTTAGCATACGTAAAGAAAATCTATTTTTTTCTTCACTGAGTGGCAGTAGAAAATTTAAAACGCTGGCGGAACACCGGAATTTTAAGGGGTTAATTTAAAAAAAAAACAAAAAAACATTTGTTTTTCAATGTTTGTATAAAAAGCAAAACATGGGTGCCAAAATAAATGTGTAGACATCAAATATCACATGTATAAGAATGAATCTGTGCACTAAATGTTGGAAAATCAGGAAAAGATGATCTTTTCCCCACATTTGCTTTAACCTCTTGCACTCCGGTGTACCGCGGGCGGTCACGTCTCTGCGTCCTAGGGCTCACGAGGGCGCCCTAAGATGCACACTGTGCATCCTAGTGCGCACTGAAAAAAAAAAAAAAAGCTGCATTTCCGTTCTTCCACTACAGACACAGCCGCGAACAGAAAGCCAAAGGAGTGCTTTGATTGGTTTAGATGTGATTGACCTCTCATTCGACTAATAAGAGCCTTGAATTGGGTTTCTGAAACCTTGAAGAACCAATGACTGAAAACCTAGCAAGAAGGACCCACCTACCAACGGCTGCGAATACAGCGAGCCAGTTGAAGCACAGAAGTTCGAAAGCGTGCGTCCCTTGCCTAAAATCTGTTTTGTGTAAGCCGCTGGGTGACACACATGCGTTCGCCAGTCTTTTTTTCTTACTACTGTTCTTATTTGTCTTGAAAAATCGTTCGCCAAAACCGCAATCATGGAAGCGCAAAACCGCAATAATGGAATTATGGTTTGACCGGGTCGCGTGACCAGAACCACGAGTCCGTAACAAGCGGACCAGCGTCATGTTCGTCTGACAATGAGGAAGAGAAGTTCACCAGCGACACTGCTGTTGTGGACAGGTAAGTGTTATAAGCTAAATTATTCTTTATCCCTGAAAATTGTAATCAAAATGACCTTTGATCGATCGGTAAATTACAACTGTGTGCAACATGACGGACCCGGACCACTTTGGTCCGGTCCGGACGGCGCACAGACGGCGCACGGACCGTGTCCAGTCCGTGCGCCGTGTCCAGACCATGAACGCCCCCCCCCCCGCTACTCTTCTGTAGCGGATTGCAGATATTATTGCAGATATTTTAGTACAACTGTGCGTAGTAGACCGCGGTGCACGGCCACGGTCTGTCATGTGTCGATGGACGATGTCCGTCCTCTGTAGCAGGGGGGGGGGGAGTTGTTATCTTCTACATTACAGATATTTTAGTATAATTTTTATTGCACTGTAGGTTATTTTTTCTTGTAAAAAAAGCCACACATTTTTTACGTGGCATGCTTCTTTGTGTGTGGGGGGCTTGTTTGTTCATTCATTCATTCATGAATGAATAAATAACCCCCCCCACACACACACAGCCATTCACCTTTCATTAGAGCCCAAGATGAAGCTTCTATATTGAATCATTCAAAAGTTACAGACGTTTTTCCAAACTGTGCCATTTGGCACAATTTGGCACAGTTCAAAAACGCCTGGGAACAACCTAAGAAAAAAGCTGTGTAATATATTCATTTTTTGTGGTATTGTTACAAAATTTTGACCTCAGCTGGATAACACTTGGTTCTACATTTCTGTTGCATTTTCCAGCCCGGATCTGACAGCTGTGTGTTATTTGCAAGCATTTGTATCCAAAAAAACACCCAGGCGAAATTTATTTTCTTCAAGTTCAGTATGTTTAGATGACTGTTACTCAGTGGCAGGAGCACTTAGAGAGATTATGACTGTTTTGCCAAAAAATTCAAAGTGTTTTCTTTTAAATGAGACCAACCCCATGAAGATGCTGCAAAGGGTTGAAGAACAGCTTTTGATTTACTTTGGGTACGTTATTTTTTGGCGTTTTTAGGGAAATTGACCAGAGTGCAAGGGGTTAATGAACTGGCTGCACGCCGCACTAAGTTGCAAAAATCAAGAAGCGCACTACCAGCAGAAACGGCACAAAAGCTCACCCCGTGACGCCAATGGTGATGTCGTTTTCGGCATGTGCGGTGCCACTGTTCATGAGGGCTCGAGCGTCAGGTATAAACAAGGCTTATGGCTTCATATGAAACAGTTGGTTTACGTTTCAATAGCAAATCCGTTGGCAGTAGCAGAGGGATGCTCTCAAGAAAGATGAACTTTGGCAACATTTATTTTTAAAACTTTAATTGTAATAATTAGTGAAACAAATAGAAATATTATTCTGCCACAGGAGCAAATTAGCACTGGCAGCATGTTGCGTCTTTATGGATGAGAAATGTAAGACCTCCTCTGCATGTAATGAGCTTTATGTTAAGTTTCTATTAATATGCATACAGTTTAATTCTCTCCTAACATCACGATTGTTCATTCTGGCCTTAATCAACACTTCCTTGTGTCAGATAAGTTCAGATTTTACTTCACGCCCAGTAGATGAGACGAAGTTCTGAGTAACACTGTCTGTAAAAAAACGAACAAGAAATATATTTGATTTATTGATACTAGGTTTGGGCGATATGGCCTAAAAATAAATCCTTTTTTTCATGCCACATTTTATTTTCAATTTTAATCAATGCCTTTGATTGAAGCCAAGAAATGATTTCAATTTTTTTTTTTTCCCCCAAACAAACATGATTCCCTATTGGGAATAAAGTACAAACCTGCCTTTAACCAAACCAAACCAAACATTTTTTTAATAATACAGGTTTTATCAAACAAAGATGATTCCACACATCTCTGATGAATAAATTAATTAATTAATTAATCTTTATAAAATTAACTTGTAAGGATGGGGGAGGAGGTTGGACCTGGAGGCTACCATATTTACTCTTGGGAATGGCAAAATTGATTTTCACAATATTCATTTTTTGACATTGTCCAAACAATTCGAATTTTGATTTAAAGTCAATGTATTGCCCAGCCATAATTGATCAGTCCCTCCAGGATTTCGTGGGATGTTTTTATGATTGTTGCGGCCCAAAAGGCCTGAATTTGTGGGAGCTTTTTTAAAAAGTTGTGATAAAAGTTGTCATGTTTTGAGAGTTTTTTTGCGCAAATTGTGGGAAGAATTACAAATTTTAAAGCAGATGTTTTTTTTCTGTAGTTTACTGCAATGATGTTCTATATAACACCACAAGAAAAGCACAGGATTGTCAAAAATTTCCTATTAAACAGTGATTTGTAAATTAAGCAGAAACTTCTGCTATACAGAAAAACTCTTTTGTACAACAGCAAATACAGACTTTAACGCAATTAAGTGAGAATGAAGCAGCTACTCACAACACTGTATGCTGCTCTTGCTGAGAACTTGAATAAAAAGGATGAAAAAAATAGTTATCCATTACAACAGTTAAATTGCATTGAATGCATGCTAAAGAGCACAGATCTGGAAATTATGGCAGCACCTTCATTTGAAAACTCCCTAACCACAGCGGTGCCCAACCACTCGGTACCGAGCGCAGAGAAAAAAGAAATAATTTATTCTGTTGCTCTGTATTGTCTATCAAGTCCATGTTTTTCTGAAAAAAATTACTGAATATTCTCTCTCTTTCCATGCCTGACTCCTACCTGTCTATCTGCTGCACGTCTTGACACTCACCTGTCTCATCAGATACTCGTCTTTCCTTTACTGGGAGTTGTACCGGAAGGAGGGGCTCTCCTTGAGGGTTTGCTAGGGGACGCATTGGTCCGTGTCCAGTCCGAAGATTCACAGCTTTAAAGCTCATTGACAAGATGTATTAATGATTTTACCTCTTAAGACATATAAAATGTTACAATACTGGCTGTAGTGTTAGATTTGCTCATTTGTTTGTGGTTTTATGGCATCTCTCCTCACGTGCGCTCCCATGACGGGGTGGTTTTCAGCCGGGCGGACATTTTTCGACACAAACCCAGCACTTCGTACACACGGTCAAGTCAGAGACGTGGGGAGACCTCCATTGATGGGCCGGGGGAGACGGAGGAAGGGACGGTGTGGGAGAACTCACAGGTGAATGTTTTTTTAATCACACACTCTGTTTTTGGCTGATGTGTTCCATTAATACTCACTGTAAACACAGAAGTGAGTGTGGTGCAGCGACGCATTTCATTGGTTAGACTGAGCGTTTGAGCACTACTCAGGGACAAATTTGACTGGCGAACTTAGCGGAAGTCGACGAGGATTGGCCAAAATTGGGGGAAAGTTGCGGTGATTGGACAAAGTTGCAAGGTTGTGCAAAAGATGCAGCAAATCAGTGATTTTGTGTGAGCACAACATCGCGAAATCCTGGAGGGACTGACAAAACCAGTGTACTCTTTGTGCCGTTCCCAAGCCCGGGTAAATGGGGATGGTTGAATCAGGAAGGGCATCAGGTGTAAAAGTCTTGGCCAAATCAAATATGCAGACCCATGACCACTGTGGTGAGCCTGACTAGGGAGCAGCTGACAGTGTGTGTGTATTAATGCTTTTATTTATCTCGATAATTGTTTTTTCTGAACCAGTACAGTATCGTGGACACAAGTATTGTGACACTACACTGCATGGATTTTTTGCCCCACTCCTATTCGCTATTGAAGTGTCACAGTTTTTTTAAACTCACATGGACGTGGATTCATGTCACATCACCCAGCGTGAATTTTTGTGTATTTGCAGCTTTCATTTGACTTTGTTTCTTTTGGTTTCTGTGGGAAATTTTCTCATTTCACTCCTGAAGTGGTCCAAAAAAATTGAAAATAACTTGCCGTTATGGTGTTCCATTAAGATTACACATGTGATAACGGCTGAAGGGGGAACTTGTTTTAGGAAAGCAATCCCTCCATTTTTCAAAGCTGCTTTTCTTTTTATCTGTGTGTGACTTCAGTTTTACGGCCTGTAAGTATATTCACAGGTCTTTAAAAAATCATCAGTCATTTGGCTTTCTAGCCAAATTGCTTTAAAAATACCATTTCACATTTATAAAGTGTGAACCTCGCATTGCTCACACAAGCAGATCCAGAAGCAAAATCCGAGAAATTGTGGCTGGGAGAGACTGCAAACTGCTTGCAGAGAAACAGAGTACAAAGAAATTAGCATTTTTATTAGACAGTGTTAGATATTAGACTTAAATGCAACAAAAAAGACAAACAAAACAAATCAGTGAGCTGCTCTGAACTGCTCTGCCCTTCTAATGGTCACCAACCACTTATTATTCTAGATCAGGATCATCGTTGCCTTCACCCTTCTGAACACTTCTGCGAAAGCAAAAAAACTTGAAAATAAAGGCTGTTGGAATATTTGCCAATTTAATTACTCTCATTATTCTAATATGCATGAAAACATTTGCAGTTATTGTTCATCTAATCTGTATTCTACCCCATGACGCAGGGAGAGCGAAAACATGAAAGAGAGGTAAAGTTACAATAATGGTTTGAAAGAGGGAAATTAAAAAATGAGGGGAGAGGAGTGTAATGAGAAGGATGTGGGAAGCAAAGAGAAACGATGGGGGGGGGGGGGAGCACAAAAAGAGAAGAAGAAAAGGAGAAAGAAATAAAATGTAGTCGAGAAAAGGTGAGGAGAGGTGGAGAAATTTAACTAGAAAATGGGTGAAAAATGACAGCATGAGGAGGAGGGAAGGAAATACAAAATGATACAGAGATGAAACGGCTGCGAAAACAGCAGGTGTCCTTCTCCAGTGGCTATGAATGGATGCTTCACATTCTGCAATTATGCAATCTTAGCAAGACAGACAGAGGGAGAAAGAGGGTGAAAAAAGGCAGGATGGGCGAGTAATCAGATGAGAGGCAATTTGTTATTTTTACGCAAGCATACCCTCTCCTTCTCCCTTCATCTCTCCCTCCTCTACCTCTCCCCTCTCCTTTGTCTGCAGTGCAGCGGAGAAATTTCTCAATATGATAATGAGGAGCTGCCAGAGATGAACTCACACACAAACACTGAGACTGGGCAATACAGCTGCCCAGCACCGACGTGTCAGCCTTTATGCACTTTGAATTTTTAAAGATTTGGTGTAGAATTTATCAGTCTGGTGGATACAGTCATGAACAGATTAAAAATGGCTTTAACGGTTGCAAAAAACCCCAACAAAAAAACGTCTTAAACCATGTAAAATCTAGAAATTTTCTATACCATCCAACAACATCCAGCGGACATGTGGCGACTCCAAATGCAGAAAAAGCACTTAAAAGTAGTGCATCAAAGAGGCAGCGAAGTTAACCGTTTCTGTTGTTGAAACACACGCGCACTCACATACACACACTCATTGGGCACACAGACACGCGCAGCCATAACTCTGTATGCGTGTTGACGGGAAGTCGATGGGCAGCCATAAGAGTGTGAATACCGCTGCGTCAATAATGTTCGGCTCACTGTTCTGCCATTCAGCACTCTGCAGACGGAAACATGAGCAGCCTGCAACGCCGTATATACGCTACAGCGGCACGCTGGGTCGTGCTGATCCACCGGTCAGATAACAGTGCTGAAATGTTTCACTTTGACAGAGTTTAATGGTGTCGTTTGGAGCCGCTGCTCTGTATTATAGCCCGGAGTGGCTCAAGATTATTATTTTGTACCAAAGAAGATCAAAAGTGGATAGTGGTGGTAAAACCTTTTTTTTTTAATGTCTCCGTCTTGATCCTTGAAGGGTCTTATTTAGCAGTTTAGAGCTAATCACATGATCCCATTTGCTGTTTAATTGACAGGGCTCCTCATATTGCCAAGTAAGCAATGTGTCCACTGTAAAACTGAGATAAGTCCTTAGCTGCACAAGCTGAAGGAGCAATGTGTTAGTGACAAAGGAGTCTGCATGTCAGTACTGTAAAGATCTGTCAGTTAGGATGATACAGAGCATTGTTATAGTGTCTGTTTTGCTCTTTATAGTGGCCACAAGTAAGGCTGTTGTTATGACCCGAGCGCCGATATCGTCCGCGCTCGGGCCATGCATCATCTCTGCCGGCTTTGACAGCAGTGGATTACATTCTGGCTCCCCGGGCTCTTATTGTGACAGCGCTCGGTGGGGCTTCCTGCTGTCAGAGCCGATCAGCTGTTCTGCATCACCGCTTGTTAGTCGCCGGCTTTATTAGCAGGCACTGACAGCTGGTTGATGCTGGAGTATTGTCAAACATTCCTAGTCCTCGTTCATGTCAGGTTTGTGTATATTCTCGTTCATGTCATAGTTTAGGTCGTAGTGGCTGGGGTTAGCCCTATGATCCCTTGTATTCTGTAGTGTGTGTTTTGCCCTTAGCGGCTCGCAGCTTTGTGTCTCGTCTTGTCTTGTTGTTATAAAACATTCAAATGCAAAACTCACTGGTGACTTTTGGCATCTTATGGTGGCCTGCGAGGGTCACCGCATAACAGTATACTCCAGCCAGGACGTCTAAACGGAGACGCCACACCGAGATACCTCTTCTTCTTCCGGCTTTCAGAGAGAGCAGACGCATTTCTTCTCCTCTCCCTTCTCCTCCTCCCCTTACTGATCCCAGCTTGCTGTGTCCTGTCTGTGTCTCGCTCTTCTTCTGCTGCATCTCGACCCAAACGGAAAATTATGGAATTGAGCTGGGCTTTAAATGCAATTGACACCACTTTAAAAGAAGATCGGGCCAGGGGGAGCCCATGTGGGGAGACTCATGGGACAATTGGAAACTCATGTGTCTGTGTGATTCGATTGAAGATGTGGAAGACATCTATCTGTTTAGCTATGATCACAGGATTTCTACTGTTTGGCTCTGGAGTTTCCTGGTGTATCGGAAATTAAAATAGTTGGAAGAGCTGGTCAAAATGCGGACCCGGCGAAGCTCCTTCAACAATTCGACCAGCAGGGGAGCACTGATAGCGGCAAATGGTGAACTGACTGGCGAACTGAATCAGCAGGTTGAAAACATCTTGGAGTCGCTGGGTGCTCTCCAGGGAATGATTTTAAAGCCTGTGAATGTGTGATGCACAGAATCGCATGAGAGAGGAAATTTTTATGCTCTAAGTGATCTGTGCTTATCAGGCCTTGATTCGGCGTCCTTGGGAGACTCATTCCTCCAGGAGAAGAGATAAAGCAGAAGGGAGTTTTTGGCTTCTCCCTAACCCAACCACACTGGTGTGCAGTAATCTGAACTCTCAAGGACAGCGTCATGTGACTAGCATGGAATTTACCATCGGACATGCACTGAGAGATGAACTCTTGTGGACATGCTATCTATGTTTTAGGACACTAAAGACATAACATCTAAACGTTGCTCAGGAGAGGATTTTTGCTGTTCACCAGTAACTGATACACACACTGCATACAACATTACATGACTGATACACATACACTCACACACACACACACACACACACACACACACACACACACACACACACACACACACACACACACACACTGTCTCTCTCAACTTCCTTTGTTAACGTGTGTATTGTAACTTGTCTGCTAAGTGTGCATTGGGTTTTTTTTTTCTATGTGATCATAATTTTGCTCACTCGAGCGCTATTCTGATAACTATGGTTTTTTTCTCTTTGCCCAATGTGTCATCCCCTCCCCCTCCCCCTTCCCCTCTTTACCCCCCACTGTATGATGAGGCGCCTTGCATGGCTGCCGCGTCATTAGGAAGCGCCTACCGAGCGCGCCTAATGTCAAGTCAAATTCCTCGTATGTGTAAACATGCTTGGCAATAAAGTTCATTCTGATTCTGATTCTGATTCACCGTGAGTTTTTGCGTAAATTGGACTATCGTTCTTCCCTATCTGGGTGTCACTTGCTGGGAGAATGCCGTCATCCAGGGGCCGCGGTCGGCGCCTGGGCAAGGAGCTAGCGGAGGCTCTAGAGTATGTGGATGGAACTCTATTCACCGCTACGCTATACGACACTCCCAGCGACATACGCCGGCACCTGGACTACGCTGAGGTTCTTCTGGACAACCTTCCTTTCCACTACGACGACCATCCAGAGGTGATGACGAGGAGGGCTGAACTCGCCGCACAGTGCGAGATACTCCGTGGGTTGGAGAAGGAAGACAGCAGGAAGCAGAGGAGGGGGCATCCTCGCTCCCCGTGTTGGGATTCCGTTCCTGTCCCGGATCTAGTCCAGGAGTTCGCGCCATCTGGGGGCCGTCGAAGACGTCGGCGCCACGGCCAAGGTGGACCTCAGCAGAATCCCCGGCTGGACCCGCTGCTGGCAAAGCCCGTCAGCGGACCTCCGAGAGCGGCTCCTCCTCGTCCTTCCAGGGGGCCCTCTGTTGCCATCCAGCGGGGAGAGGGAGGAACCACGTCCCCTACAGCAGGCACCATCCTCCCTCCAGGAGAAAGGCAAGTGCTAGTTCATTCTTTACATGGTAATTGTGATCTGCCTTGTCTGACTCCTGGGGGCGGAGTTCGGGGTTCGCAGTTCCCCGAGCTCCCACCACCTGCTGTAGTCATAATAACCAAACCTGCTGCCTCTGTGTCTCCCTCTGCTGAGTGGTCCGCGACGCCAGGTCTACGTCGCGGGGTGAGGAGGGGGCCTGTGGTGCTGGAAAGCCTGGATCCGGCCCTGCAGCCATGTCGTGGACAGAGGAGAAGAGCGGACTGCGGCCCGGAACCTGTGCCGACAATGAAGCATCCCCGGGTCTC
Source organism: Pholidichthys leucotaenia (assembly GCA_020510985.1). NCBI lineage: Eukaryota > Metazoa > Chordata > Actinopteri > Cichliformes > Pholidichthyidae > Pholidichthys > Pholidichthys leucotaenia. The sequence goes on from CM035843.1 coordinate 27,566,500, forward strand.
CTCGCCGGAGCAGTCCGAGCCAGTGGGTCGAGGGTCCCCTGCCTCCATGCCATACGGGGCATCAGCGCGAGAGGAACCTCAGACTGCGGAATCCATCTTGCAGCTGCAGAGCCCGACACAGCTGAGTTGGAGCCTACGAACGAACTTCTTCGCCCTGAGCCTGGATCGATGGAGTCCTGGACGACAACAGAACCCGAGTGCAGGCAAGTGCTCCCTCTTGTGTCTCTGTCCCCTGTGTTGGAGCATTTTTGCCTGCCTCTCGGGGAGGCGAGTGAGGGGCAGCCACCTGCTGCACCCAAACTCGTCTCGCTGGGTTCTGTTGCTGCCGGTGATACTGATCCCGGTTTTTCTTCATGTTCTGAGCTTCCTTGCAGTGTCACCGGCGCGGAGCCAGTCGTGGTCGGTGAGTTGGAGGCTCCAGGTTCGGGGGTGGAGGTCGTCAGCGGAGCTGCACCGACCCAGTCGGGGTCCGTTGGGGAGGCTGCTGTGGCCCAATCGGGGTCCGACGTGGGTGCGCCCGAGACCCAATCGGGGTCCATCGCGGGAGCTGCTTTGGCCCAATCGGGGTCCAACGTGGGTGCGCCCAAGGCCCAATCGGGGTCCACCGCAGGTTCTGTTCTGGCCCAATCGGGGTCCGACGTGGGTGCAGTCGGGACCCAATCGGCGTCCAGCGGAGGTGCAGCGCCAGTGTGGTCCATGGACGATGGAGGAGCTGCAGACCCTTCGCCGCCTGACCCAGTTTGGGCTCATCCTTGCCTTCTGTCCCCTCTTCAGAGTCATCCCCCCTGTGCATCATCGCCGGGGGCCGTGGGGGTCCCTTTTCGCTCGCCCCGGCTCTCCCGTGTTTTGTCCTTGCCAGGGAGGCCGGCGCGGGCTGTTTTCCCCCGGTATTGGTGGCTGAGGGATGCGGGTCGGCCGCCTGAGGAACAGTTTTGCCGGTTCGGCGCCTCGGGTCGGCCACCCGACATGTTGTGTGTTTCTCTGGGCGATCTGGTTCGGCCACCGCAGGAGTGGACTTTCCGGGCCTGGGACTGTGGCAAGCCACCCGGTCATGTTCCGCCCCCCCATGACCACCCGTTGGCCGTTGGATGCGGGGAGACCGCCTGAACTGTTCCCGTGGCGTTTGGTCTCTGCCGGTCAGCGTGAACTGTCGGGGGTAGAGGTCATCCCTGGTGGTGGTCTAGCCCTGTAATTGTTCTGTTTTTTGTTTTTTTTTCTGTCCTGTGTTGTATTTGCTTTTTGTCCTGAGAATGTGGTATTTTTGTTTTCGTGCCTGTATAATTGTGCTTCATGTATTTTGGAGTGTAGTCTGGCCTGTAATTGTTCTGTGTTTTTTTTCTCTGTCCTGTGTTGTATTTACCTTTTGACTCGAGTGTAGTATTTTTTGTTTTTGTGCCTGTATAATTGTGTTTCATGTATTTTGGAGTGTAGTCTGGCCCTGTAATTGTTCTGGGTTTTTTTTCTGTCCTGTGTTGTTCTTGCTTTTGACTTAAGAGCGTGGTATTTTTGTTTTCATACCCGTGTAATTGTGTTTCATGTATTTTGGAATGTAGTCTGGTCCTGTAATTGTTCTGTTCTTTTCGCTGTCCTGTGTTTTGTTCTTGTAGTCGCCATTTGTGCATTTTGGGAGTTTGATTTGTGTTCTGCAGTTGCCTCATTTGTCCTGTCATCGTGTTTTGTACTGTAGGGAGTTTTTTCTTTTTTCTGTTATTTCGTGTCTGTGTGACTGTTCCATGTATTTTTTGAGTGAGTTTTTTTTCCCCTGTTTGTGCTCTGGTTCTCGATCTGTGGTTTGATCCTCTCCTGCCCCATCCGCCCACCCTGGAGGGGGTGGGGGGGATTGGATGTCTATGGGCATTCGGGAGCCCACCCTCGGAGGGAGGGTACTGTTATGACCCGAGCGCCGATATCGTCCATGCTCGGGTCATGCATCATCTCTGCCGGCTTTGACAGCAGTGGATTACATTCTGGCTCCCCGGGCTCTTATTGTGACAGCGCTCGGTGGGGCTTCCTGGTGTCAGAGCCGATCAGCTGTTCTGCATCACCGCTTGTTAGTTGCCGGCTTTATTAGCGGGCGCTGACAGCTGGTTGATGCTGGAGTATCGTCAAACATTCGTCAAACATTCCTGGTCCTCGTTCATGTCAGGTTTGTGTATATTCTCGTTCATGTCATAGTTTAGGTCGTAGTGGCTGGGGTTAGCCCTACGATCTCTTGTATTCTGTAGTGTGTGTTTTGCCCTTAGCGGCTCACAGCTTTGTGTCTCGTCAGTGAGTTTTGCATTTGATGTTTTATTACAACAAGACATCAAATGCAAAACTCACTGGTGACTTTTGGCATCTTATGGTGGCCCGCGAGGGTCACCGCATGACAGCTAACTAACTAACTAACTAACCTGCACTTATATAGCGCTTTTCTAGTCACAAAGACCACTCAAAGCGCTTTCATTAATACTAACCCTCTATTCTAAGGGCCTATAGGAAACAGATATCTAGGGACAATTTAGAACAGCCAATTAACCTAACATGCATGTTTTTGGCATGTGGGAGGAAACCGGAGAAATCCCGGAGTAAACCCACGCAACACGGGGAGAACATGCAAATTCCACACAGATCACTGTTGGTCGGGGGCTGGGATCGAACCCACGATCCCACGATCCCCACAATCCCCCGGCCAAGGGTAAACTGTGCTGCCGCAGTGCTAACCACTGCGCCACCGTGCAGCAGCCACCGTGTTTGATTATCCAGATATTTGTCCATTACACTTTAGGGTGGGAGTCTCTCGCCGCTCATGATTCGGTTCAACTAGATTATGATTCAGAGGGCTGCGATGCGATTCTAAAACAATTCTTGATGCATCTTTTTTTCCTATTCAGGATTTCTTTTATTTTATTTTTACTCTGTGACTATTTGGTACTTTCAAAAGAAAGTATTTGCCATGACCCATAATATTGATTGTTAATAATCCAAATGGAATAGAGGTATGCCCTGTGTGTATCACCCACCACAGATACTACAGTACCTGGTTAGTGTTTCTCAATTCTGGCTGAACTCTGCACATTTAAAAATTGATTCTTTGACATTTTTGCATCAATTCACAATCTTCCACATATGGTGATTTAATGCATCTAAAAGAACCCCAATTATTTCCCTCACCCCCATTACACTTAGGGCTGGGCAATAAATCAATTTTAAAACATAATTTTAATTATTTGGTTTGGACAATATCAAAAAGAATATTGTGAAAATCAATTTTCCCATTCACAAGAGTAAATATGATAGCCTGTGACCCCTGCTCCACCCTTAAAATGTCATGAGACTGAGCGTGGTGTATCACCGGGCTCAGGCTCTTAATTTACTTCTGAATATTTTCTGTATTTTTCCAGCGTTGTGCTTTCTCCTGTGTATTGAGTTACGATGTCTCCTTGGTGGTTTATTGTTCCGTTAGTTATTTATTTATTATTCCGTTAGTTATTTACTTTTCTCACAGTAGACTGCCACCAGTAAATAGACCCAGCTGCTGCAGTTAGTGTTTTTTGCCCATTTTTGTTTTCACTCGCCTGTCCTGCAGAGCAATTAAGATAAGATAAGCCTTTATTAGTCCCACAATGGGGAAATTCCATGATTGCAACAGCACAGGGATAGCAACACTCAGAGCAATAATTAAGAAGATACGGAAGATATAAATAAGAGCAGTGGATATACATACATACACATAAATATATAAATATATATACAAAGTGTGGAGCATTGTAGCAAGATGGAATAAACAGCATAACCGTCTACTTAGTTATCCTACATAGTATGAATATACTGTATACCCATACATATTGTCACCCTCCGTCGCGACCGATAATGTCCTAGTTGTATATACTGGAAGGGACCATTGTGTAAGTCTATTGCGTCTTTTGCATTCAATACTATTAGGTCGTCATGTTTTTTTGCTATCTCTGTGAGCAGCCCTGCTTAGGTTATACAGTCTGACAGCCGTAGGTAGGAAGGACCTGCGAAACCTCTCGGTTGCGCACCTAGGATGATGTAGTCTGCTGCTAAATGAGCTCCACAGTGCGTTCAGTATGTCCTGCATAGGGTGGGACTCGGACTCCAGCAGAGATGACAGTTTAGCCACCATCCTTCTCTCTCCTATCTCCTCCACTGGGTCAGGGCGTTGCCCCAGGACAGAGCTAGCTTTCTTGATCAGTTTGTTCAGTCTCTTTCTGTTGGCTGCTGTAATGCCACTGCCCCAGTAGACCACTTCAAAAGTGATGGCTGATGCCACCACCGTGTTGTAGAATGTCTTCAGCAGCGCCCCTTGTACACCAAAAGACCTGAGTCTCCTCAGCAGGAACAGCCTGTGCTGTCCCTTCTTGTAGAGTGCGTCGGTATTCTATGACCAGTCTAGTTTATTGTTCAGATGAACACTCAGGTACTTGTAGGATGTCACCATCTCGATGTCTGTTCCCTGTATGTTTACTGGTGCTGTGAGGGGTTGTTCTTGCCTGCGGCAGTCCACCACCAGCTCCTTAGTTTTCCTCGCGTTGATCTGGAGGCAGTTCGGATGGCAACAGTCCACGAAGTCCTGGATAAGTCCTCTGTACTCAGCTTAATCTCTGTTGGAGATGAGGCCAACGATCACAGAGTCGTCAGAGAACTTCTGTAGATGGCAGTGTGTTGTGTTGTGTGAGAAGTCCGCAGTATAAAGGGTGAACAGGAAGGGAGCCAAAACCGTTCCCTGGGGGGGCCCCCGTGCTACCGATGATCGTGTCGGACACACAGTCCCAGGTTCTCACAAACTGAGGCCGGTTAGTGAGGTAGTCCAGGGTCCATGATGACAGGTGCTGGTCCACCCCTGCGCACAGCAGCTTGTCCTTCAGGATCATCGGTTGGATGGTGTTGAAAGCACTGGAGAAGTCAAAGAACATGATCCTTACCGCATTCCCGGGCTTCTCCAGGTGGGACAGAGAAAGGTGAAGGAGGAAGATCACTGCATCCTCCACCCCAATGCCATGCTGGTAGGCGAACTGGAGTGGATCCATCGCTGGTCCCACCAGGGGGTGGAGGTGAGCAAGGAGCAGTCTCTCCAGGGTCTTCATCAAGTGGGACCTCAGAGCAACTGGTCTGTAGCTGTTCAGGTCTTTGGGGTGGGAAGTCTTTGGTACAGGTACCACACAAGATGTTTTCCACAACTGTGGTACCCTCCATCAGGCGAATCTGACAGGAGAAAAAAGTGGAGTCGGGACGAGCTGGAGTGTGTAACCATGATTGAGGACATGGCAGCTGGCGCTCGGAGCTGCTTATCCTGAGAGGACGAGATGCTGTGCTGGGGTGGAGTTGCTCATTTGCTGGAGGTGAGACCTAGCATGTGCTTCCACCCCTGGGTGCTGAGTCTCTCCCTTCCTCTGCTACCACCGCTGCCATCAGCCTCCTCCTCACCGGAGTCAGCCTCCCAATCGTCTGTTCTTTTTTCAGCGGAGGGGGAAGAGCTCTACAGCGGCAAGCTGGCATTCAGGGGCTGTGAGTGGAGAGAAGGCACTGGGGGACGCTGTTCTACTCAACGCCATGGACCACCTCCTGCTCCTGCTCTGCCGGCTCCATCCGTTCCACGGCGCCATAACCCACCTTTGGACCGTTGAAGGGTTACTCTCGCCTCTCAGCCAGCCACTCTCCCTTTGCCGAGGCAGAAGACTCCCGCAGCAGTGCGTCCTCCATGTTTCTCCTTTTCAGCTGTTCCGCCAGCTCCTTGTTTTCCCACAGCTGCTGTTGCTCGCTTCTCCTCGCCGTTCTCTTCCGCTGCTGAGGGGCTGCTTGTTTCCTTTTCGGTTCCGCCCGTCACTGCGACTGCAGGGGTGGCTCCACCACATTCCCTTGAGAGGTCCTCACCTACTGAAGTCACGGAGAGGGTTGGCCCTACACCGTCTCCAGCAGGAAACATCGAACTCTGGGATAACAGGCAAGTGTCTTTTCATTCTCCCACATCTTATTAGTTTGCCTTGCCTGATTCCCGGTAGTGAGGTTCAGGATATGCAGTCCCCTGAGCTCTTACCACCTGCTGCAACTATTAAATTCTCACCTGCCCTCTCCGTGTCTCCCCCGATCACCCCTGAGTGTCTGCCGGCCCTGGAACTGAGCCGCCAGACGATGGAGGAGCCTGCGGCTCTGGAGGACCAGCCACGCTGTGGATGGAGGGAGAGCACTGAATCTGAACTGATGCCTGCGCCGTCTAAGGAGAGTCCCTGGGCTTCAGTTAAGCAGGATGCAGTGCCAGCAGGGAGCCGACCCCCTGTCACCACGCAAGGCGAGACACCTGCATGGGCCACATCGCTGAGGGGTTCTAGGACTGCATGGACCACCGTGCCTGCTGCAGGGCCCGCGGCAGCAGAATTGGCGCTGGATCTCCAGAGAGCCAGGCCTGAGGCACCATCGCTTGGATTGACGGAGTCCTAGACGGCGGTGGAGCTCGAGCTCAGGCAAGTGCTCTCCTTTGTTTTTCTTGTGTCTGTTTTGGGGAAATCTTTCCTGGCTCTTAGTGAGGAGAGCCAGGTGCAACCATTAGCTGCACCTGAGCTCACCTTGCTGGGCTCCACTGCTGCCAGTGACCCTGACCCTGTTTTTCTGGCTGTCCTATCTGAGCTTTCCCCCAGGGTTGCCGATGATGTTCCAGCCCGAGGATCGTCGTGGGTGCTGTGCCCCAGCCTAAAATCAACTTGGGTGCTGTGCCCCAGTGTGGGCCCACCATGGGCATTACGTCCCAGCCCAGGGACCACCGTGGGTGCAGCTTTGGCCCAATCCGAGTTCACCAAGGGTGCAGCTCCGCTCCAGCCCGGAGCCACCGAGGGTGCAGCTTTGGCCCAGTCCGGGTCCACTGAGGGTGCAGCTCCGTTCCAGCCCGGAGCCACCGAGAATGCAGCTCCGCTCCTGCCTGGAGCCACCAAGGGTACTGCTTTGCTCCGGCCCGGAGCCACCGTGAGTGCTGCCTTGCTTGGGTCCAGAGCCACCGCAGGTGCTGCCTTGCTCGGGCCCGGAGCCACCGCGGGTGCTGCTTTGCTCCGGCCTGGAGCCACCACGGGTGCTGCTTTGTCCCTGTCCAGGACCACCGAGGGTGCTGCTGGTCAGCCCAGGGACATCGTGGTTCCCTCTCCTTCAGCAGACACTGTCGTGGTCCCCCTTCCTGTGCCAGACGCCATCGTGGTTCCCCCTCCAGTGCTGGACACTGTTGTGGTTCCCTCTCATCAGCCAGGCACCGTTGTGGTTCCCCCTCCTTGGCTCTCCTTCCCTTCACTGGGTCTTCCCGTTGGGGAGCCACCTCCTGGGCCACCCCACCTATCCAGGTGGGTAAAGAACTCTGGTCGGCCGCCTGACGGACTGTGCCGTTGGGTTGGGTGGCCCTTATTCTCCGGTAGGCCGCTCAACTCATACTACCTTACCGTCTGTCAGGTCTGAGACTTCGGCCGGCTACCCGAACTGTTTAGTTCTTTGGCCTGGGGGCCTAGGGGCCTGGTTTTGTGTGGGTGCAGGTCCTGAGTGGGGTGTGTGTTTTTGTTCCCTCCTAGCCTGTTCCCCCTACCTCCCATCTGGAGTGGTCCATTGTTATACCTTTTTTTTTTGGGGGGGGGGGTGCTTTTTACTTCTTTTTTTGGATGTTACCTTGGGGTGTCTGGTTTCCACCCCTTAAAGGGGGGGCTCTGTCATGAGACTGAGCACGGTGTATCACCGGGCTCAGGCTCTTAATTTACTTATGAATATTTTCTGTATTTTTCCAGCGTTGTGCTTTCTCCTGTGTATTGAGTTGTGATGTGTCCTTGGTGGTTTATTGTTCCGTTTGTTATTTATGTCCTTAGTATCATTATTACTTTGTCAGCTTCTGTAGTTTAGCATTTATATTTTGTTTCTTTATGACACGAGTGCCTTCCCTTCCCTTCCAGACACTCCCATCCTGTCATTTTCTCACTATCTGTGCCCTAGTCATCCACCTGCCCGCTCATGCTGTCCGCACCTGCCGCCCATTGTTTCATCTTGTTCCCTAACTACTTAAAAACTTTCAGATTGCTTTCTCACTGCGGCAGTCTTAATCGTATCCTCTCTCTTCGTCACCAGAGCCCAAATCCTGCTCTGTTGAGTTTGCCTGAAGTTATTCCAGCCTGTAAGTCGATACATCGTGACGTGCACTACACAAAGAGCAGCGATAAACAAACCTATCGTCTGGTCAGTCACTGCAACAGATACTGGAGTCAGTTTGTCTTGGCCTGTCCTTGCCACTGATAATACCTCTATCTGCCAGGAATCTTCCACTAGTCCAGCAAAAGCTAGCGGTACTCAAATACTTTGCAAACAGTTTCATGAAATGGTCAGTCAGAAAGCAACTCATACCGGCTTGAACGTCGCCTGGGTTAACAAGGTCAAGCAGAGAAGCTCAGACTTCCCTCTCCCCAGCCACCTGCTCCAGCAATTCAAAGACGATACCAAGGCATTCCCAGACCAGCTGGGAGACATATAGTCTGTCCACCGAGTCCTGGGTCTGCCCCGGGGCCTCCTCCCAGTTGGACGTGCCCCAACCACCTCAAGTGGGAGGCATCCAGGAGGCATCCTTATCAGATGCCCACACCACCTCAACTGGCTCCTTTCAATGTGGAGGAGCAGCGGTTCTACCCTGAGCCTCTCGCGGATGACTGAGCTCCTCACCCTATTTCTGAGGGTGAGTCCAGCAATCCTATGAAGAAAGCTCATTTCAGCTGCTTGTATCCGCGATCTCATTCTTTCGGTCATTACCCAAAGCTCATGACCATAGGTGAGGGTAGGAATGTAGATTGGCTGGTAAATAGACAGCTTTGCCTTAGAGCTCAGCTCCCTCTTCACCACAACAGGCCGGTACAACGTCCGCATCACTGCAGATGCTGCTCCGATCCGTCTGTCAATCTCTCGCTCCATTCTCCCCTCACTCGTGAATAAGACCCCAAGATACTTAAACTCCTCCACTTGGGGTGGGAGCCTGTCCCCAACCCGGAGAGGACAATCCACCTTTTTCCGTCTAAGGACCATGGACTTGGACTTGGAGGTACTGATTCTCATCCCAATTGCTTCACACTCAGCGGCAAACTGTCCCAGTAAGAACTGTAGGTCATTGCTGGATGAAGCCAGCAGGACAACATCATCTGCAAACAACAGAGATGAGATCCTGTGGTCACCAAGCATGACACTCTCCATTCCCTGGCTGCACCTAGAAATCCTGTCCATGAAAATTATGAACAGGATCGATGACAAAGGGCAGCCCTTATGGAGTCCAGCTCTCACTGGGAATGAGTCTGACCGAGTGTTGGCAATACGAACCACACTCTCACAATGGTCATACAGAGACCGAATAGCTTGTAACAACAAGCCCGATACTCCATACTCCCGAAGCAACCCCCACAAAAAATCATCAGGGACATGGTTGAATGCCTTCTCCAAGTCCACAAAACACTTGTAAACTGGTTGGGCAAATTCCCACGAACCCTCGAGGATTCTCGAGAGGGTAAAGAACTGGTCCAATGTGCCACGGCCAGGACGAAAACCACATTGCTCCTCCTGAATCCAAGGTTCGACCAGCGACCGGACTCTCCTCTCCAGTACCCTGGCATAGACCTTCCCAGGGAGGCTAAGGAGTGTGATCCCTCTAAAGTTGGAGCACACCCTCCAGTCCCCTTTTTTGAAGAGAGGAACCACCACCGCGGTTGCCATGCCAAAGGCACTGCCCCCGACCTCCACACAATGTTGCAGAGGCGTGTCAGTCATGACAGCCCTACAGCATCAAGGGCCTTGAGGTACTCAGGGTGAATCTCGTCCACCCCGGGGCCCGGCCACCAGAGACATTTTTAACCACCTTGGTGACCTCAGCTCCTGTGATAGCCGAGTCGTCCCCCTCATCCACATGTCCTGCTTCTTTTGTGGAAGGCATATCAGTGGGATTGAGGAGATCCTCGAAGTATTCCTTCCACTGCCTGACGATATCCCCAGTTGAAGTCAGCAGTGCCCCAGCCGCATCATACACAATGTGGACAGGAAGCTGCTTCCCCCTCCTGAGCCTCCGGACAGTTTGCCAGAATCTCTTTGAGGCCAGCTGAAAGTCTTGTTCCATGGCCTCACCGAACTCCTCCCATACCCAAGTTTTTGCTTCAGCGAGCTGCACTCCGCTTGGCCTGCCGGTACGCCTCAGCTGCTTCGGGAGTCCCACAAGCCAACCAAGCTTGATAGGGTTCCTTCTTCATCTTAATGGCCCCCCTCACCACTGGTGTCCACCACTTGGTTCGAGGGTTGCCACCACGAGATGCCCTGACGACCTTGCAGCCGCAGCTCTGGGCAGCCGCTTCATCAATGGAGGTGGAGAACATGGACCATTCAGACTCCATGTCTCCAGACTCCCTCGGAATGTGGTTGAAGTTCTTCCGGAGGTGGGAGTTGAAGACCTCCCGGACAGGGGCCTCAGCCAGACGTTCCCAGCACACCCTCACTATATGTTTGGGTCTACCAGGTGTGAATGGCGTCCTCCCCTGCCATCAGATCTACAGTCATGTTGGTATTAACTTTACATTTCAGATATTACAGCAACCAGGACACTCACGGTGTGCTGTTTACAGGGGAAAAGGAATTTGCAGCATCCAGTAAATGTGTTGTTACTGTGCGCTTCCTTGTCTGACAATTTCAGCCCCGACACCGCCCCCCCCCCCCCAAAAAAAAAAAATTAACTTTGTTGTGCAGTTGGAGCCGACAACATTACGATCCAGTGATAAAGGGAAGAAGATTGATTAAAAAGAGAGCACAAATCAGCTGTGTCTGCCATGCGTGCTGCATCCTCCACCGCAGAATTGGAGTGTCTGTCTCACTTCAGTGAGGAAAAGGTCGGATGAAATGCGGCATGACCGTTCAGATTGAGGTCACTTTGGAAAATATCGGGTATGTATCCGAATTAGGACCACATATGAAAGTGACCCCCCCTCATGGATCGTCACCTTATCGTGGTGGGGGGGTTTGCGTGCCCCAGTGATCCCAGGAGCTATGTTGTCCGGGGCAATTTGCCTCTGATAGGGTCTCCCAAGACAAACTGGTCCTGGGTGAAGGGCCAGACGAAGAACGATCCAACAGACTCTCATGATAAATTGTATATCAAGGATTCAGTGTACCCCGCCCGGTATGGGGTTACCGGGGCCCCACCCTGGAGCCAGGCCTGGGGGAGGGGCTCGAAGGCTAGCGTCTGGTGGCCGGGTTTCCACCCATGGGACCCGGCCGGGCTCAGCCCGAAGGAGTTACATGGGTCCGCCCTCCAGTAGGTTCACCACCTGCAGGAGGGATCATGGAAGTCCGGTGCTATGTGGATTAGGTGGCAGTCAAAGGCGGAGACCTTGGCGGACTGATCCCAAGCTTTCTAAACTGGCTTTTGGTACGTGGAATGTCACCTCTCTGGTGGGGAAGGAGCCTGAGCTGGTGTACGAGATTGAGCGATACCGGCTAGATATAGTTGGCCTCACCTCAACACACAGCTCCGGTTCCGGAACCAGTCTCCTGGAGAGGGGCTGGAGCTTGGCCTTTTCTGGAGTTGCCCCGGGCGAGAGGCGACGAGCAGGGGTAGGTATTCTTGTATCGCCCCACCTTGCTGCCTCTATATTGGAGTTTTCCCCGGTGGACGAAAGGGTTGCTTCCCTGCGCCTTCGGGTTGGGAAACGGGTCCTGACCATCATTTGTGCCTATGCACCAAATGATGTTTCAGAGTACCCACCCTTTTTGGAGTCTGTGACTGGGGTGCTGGAGGGTGCTCCTCCTGGAGACTCCATTGTCCTACTGGGGGACTTCAATGCGCACGTGGGCAACGACAGTGAAACCTGGAGGGGGGTGATTGGGAGGAACGGCCTGCCCGATCTGAACCCGAGTGGTGTTCAGTTATTGGACTTCTGTGCTAACCACAGTCTGTCTATAACGAACACCATGTTCAAGCATAAGGGTGTCCATATGTGCACCTGGCACCAGGACACCCTAGGCCGCAGGTCGATGATCGATTTTGTTATCGTATCATCAGACCTGCGACCGTATGTCTTGGACACCCGAGTAAAGAGAGGTGCAGAGCTGTCAACTGATCACCACCTGGTGGTGAGTTGGATCCGATGGCAGGGGAGGAAGCCATTCAGACCTGGTAGACCCAAACGTATAGTGAGGGTGTGCTGGGAGCGTCTGGCTGAGGCCCCTGTCCGGGAGGTCTTCAACTCCCACCTCCGGAAGAACTTCAACCACATTCCGAGGGAGTCTGGAGACATGGAGTCTGAATGGGCCATGTTCTCCACCTCTGTTGTTGAAGCGGCAGCCCAGAGCTGCGGCCGCAAGGTGGCCGGTGCATCTCGTGGTGGCAACCCCCGAACCAAGTGGTGGACACCAGTGGTGAGGGGGGCCATTAAGCTGAAGAAGGAGTCCTATCAAGCTTGGTTGGCTTGTGGGACTCCCGAAGCAGCTGAGGTGTACCGGCAGGCCAAGCGGAGTGCAGCTCGGGTGGTTGCTGAAGCAAAAACCCGGGTATGGGAGGAGTTCGGTGAGGCCATGGAACAAGACTTTCGGTCGGCTTCAAAGAGATTCTGGCAAACTGTTCGGCGGCTCAGGAGGGGAAAGCAGCTCCCCGTCCACACTGTGTATGGTGCGGATGGGACACTGTTGACTTCAACTGGGGATATCGTCGGGCGGTGGAAGGAATACTTCGAGGATCTCCTCAATCCCACTGATACGCCTTCCACAGAGGAAGCAGGGTTTGGGGACGAGGGGGATGACTCGCCTATCACAGGGGCTGAGGTCGCCAAGGTGGTTAAAAATCTCCTTGGTGGCCGGGCCCCGGGGGTGGACGAGATTCGCCCCGAGTACCTCAAGGCCCTGGATGTTGTTGGGTTGTCATGGTTGACACGCCTCTGCAACATTGCGTGGAGGTCGGGGGCAGTGCCTTTGGCATGGCAAACCGGGGTGGTGGTTCCTCTCTTCAAAAAAGGGGACCGGAGGGTGTGCTCCAACTTTAGAGGGATCACACTCCTCAGCCTCCCTGGGAAGGTCTATGCCAAGGTATTGGAGAGGAGAGTCCGGCCGTTGGTCGAACCTCGGATTCAGGAGGAGCAATGTGGTTTTCGTCCTGGCCGTGGCACATCGGACCAGCTCTTTACCCTCTCGAGAATTCTTGAGGGTTCGTGGGAGTTTGCCCAACCAGTTTACATGTGTTTTGTGGACTTGGAGAAGGCATTTGACCGTGTCCCTCGTGGATTTTTGTGGGGGGTGCTTCGGGAGTATGGGGTATCGGGCTTGTTGTTACGAGCTATTCGGTCTCTGTACGACCGTTGTGAGAGTTTAGTTCGCATTGCCAACACTCGGTCGGAGTCATTCCCAGTGAGAGTTGGACTCCGCCAGGGCTGCCCTTTGTCACCGGTCCTGTTCATAATTTTTATGGACAGGATTTCTAGGCGCAGCCAGGGAATGGAGGGTGTCATGCTTGGTGACCACAGGATCTCATCTCTGTTGTTTGCAGATGATGTTGTCCTGTTGGCTTCATCCAGCAATGACCTACAGCTCTTGCTGGGACGGTTTGCCGCTGAGTGTGAAGCGGCTGGGATGAGAATCAGCACCTCCAAGTCCGAGTCCATGGTCCTCAGCCGGAAAAAGGTGGATTGTCCTCTCCGGGTTGGGGACAGGCTCCTGCCCCAAGTGGAGGAGTTTAAGTATCTTGGGGTCTTGTTCACGAGTGAGGGGAAAATGGAGCGAGAGATCGACAGACGGATTGGAGCAGCATCTGCAGTGATGCGGACGTTGTACCGGTCTGTTGTGGTGAAGAGGGAGCTTAGTTCTAAGGCAAAGCTGTCGATTTACCAGTCAATCTACGTTCCTACTCTCACCTATGGTCACGAGCTTTGGGTAATGACCGAAAGAACGAGATCGCGGATACAAGCGGCTGAAATGAGCTTTCTCCGTAGGATTGCTGGACTCACCCTCAGAGATAGGGTGAGGAGCTCAGTCATCCGGGAGAGGCTCAGAGTAGAACCGCTGCTCCTCCACATTGAAAGGAGTCAGTTGAGGTGGTATGGGCATCTGATTAGGATGCCTCCTGGACGCCTCCCACTTGAGGTGTTTCAGGCACGTCCCACTGGGAGGAGACCCCGGGGCAGACCCAGGACTCGGTGGAGAGACTATGTCTCCCAGCTAGTCTGGGAACGCCTTGGTATCCCCTCTGAAGAGCTGGAGCAGGTGGCTGGGGAGAGGGAAGTCTGGGCTTCTCTGCTTGAACTGCTGCCTCCGCGACCCGGACCTCCGGAAAAGCGGTAGAAGATGGATGGATGGATGGATGGATGAAAGTGACCTGGGTCTGGTGTGAAAAAAACAGGCGTGTGCTGTTTAGACTGTCATTAAAAAATCAGAATGGGTCACATGTATACAAAAAAGTCAACCACTAAAAACATTACCTCCTCCCCTTGGCGGAGGTAATGAAATCACCATAGGTGCTGATCCCTCTGTGCATATGGCATGCTAGTGTGGGACAGCTAAGTTGCCTGTCAGTCCATGCATGCAAACTTTTGAAATGCTTGCTATTTGTTTCAAACATATGATGCTGACATCACCGTTACAACATACACAAGGTGCAGCTCTTTAAATAGTTATGGTTGAGTGGCAGCAATACAGCACATGGAAACTATTCAGCACTCCATAAACACAAAAGTCCTGAAGATTGCCGACTTACTTGCACTTAATGTTTCCCATTTTCTTCCTTTCTTTATTTTCTTTATATATGTGCATAACTATTTATTTGGGGCGGCAGTGGCTCAGGAGGTAGAGCAGGTCATCTAATAACCCGATGGTTGGCGATTCGAATCCCCCTCCCCCCAGATATCCTGCCGTTGTGTCCCTGGGCAAGACACTTCACCCGCATTGCCTCCAGTGCCCATAACACTGGGTATGAATGTTTAAATGTTCGGAGAGGCCGTTGGCACGGATTGGCAGCCACGTTTCCGTCAGCCTGCCCCAGGGCGGCTGTGGCTACAGTAGTAGCTTGCCACTACCATTGTCTGTCTGGAGTGAATAAATAATGTATCTACTTGTAAAGCGTCTTTGAGTGTCTATGATAAAGCGCTATATAAATCTGATGCATTATTATTATTATTATTATTTGTATGTTGATTGATTTAATTTTATTTCTAATTTGTTAATAAAGTTATTTGAAAATCTAAAAAATAAAGATGTTTACTTCACTGGCTGACGTGTCCCCTGGAAGGCGGTCTATTGAAGTGTGTTAGACCTCCATCCAAGATGACAACTGGACCTTCAAGACGCTGTCCTATATCTTCAAATCTAAACAGCGAAACATGTTTTTAAGCAGTCAATGGGAGAAAAAAAAATGCTGTAGTTGCTGATTATATGATCACTTTTCAGCAACAACCTCTATTTTAAAAGTTCAGCATGCGATCGACTGGTGTCAGGAAGTCTTAAAGTTGCACTGCCACCTACTGGCATACCAAACTTATGACAACAACTTTTTCACAGCTTCGGTGAGTGTGAACGTGTGTCATTTTTGTATTTATCTTGATGACAAACCCGTACCTCCAAATTCTGACAAATTAAAACTGGAGAAAACATTGATACAAGCTTCATAATAATTCTGTTGTCTTCCATTTAGAATTGAAAATCGAATGTGGCAGGAAAAAAAACATTTTCATTATTTTGGTCATGTCACTCAGCTGTAATTACGCTGGTATTCTAATAAAAAATTTAAAGCCTATTCTGTTATTTGCTTTTTCACTAAAGTGCTTGATTTTAATAAAGCTAAATTACAAATTTATCAACACCCGTCTTCAAAAATTTACAATAAAATAGCAACTCAATGATGAAGTGACAAAATTACCAAAAAGGTCTCCATCTGAAGATTAATAAAGTGAATCAGAATCTGAGTTCATGTGAATAAATTTGCAAATATATAAACCAAAAACAAATCTAATTTGCATGACAAAATTTGCAAATTTATGAGGAAAAAGTCCTTTAATTTACAAGAAAAAAAACACTGTGCGGTTATTATGGCTAGAATATTATCTGCTTGTTGAAATAGAAGAAGTAGAAGCTAAGATGATTGAATCAGTAAAAACAAAAAGACCTCTTTTGTCAGAAAACTTTAATCAAGCCATACTGTCAAAGCTGCAATGTCTGTGTTAGATGTTAAAATGAAAATGGGAGCCATGTCATGATTCAGACCAGGGTTAGGCTCAAACACAGAGCAGCCAGAACGATCACTCAGACTCCAATAAAAAGTTTCACAATTTTTTTGAAAAGTAAACAGAAAACCAAAATGCAAAACACACAAGAAAAGCGAAACACACAACCCCCCCCCCCCCGCCAACTTAACCCTTTAACTGCCCTAGGTGCCATGTGGCGCCTGGGGAAACGCAAGGCAACTCAAGGCCCCCCCACCAGTGGTCAAGAGTGGCAAAAATTTTTCTCAATAAAATAGTTCAGATTTCCAAGGCTATAACTTGAAAGTTACAAGAGATAATGGCTTACTGTCAATTAGAAAGATGCAGAATATGATCCAAAGTTTCAGATAGGAATAAATTTACGCATCTAATTTGCATAATGTCACGGCAGCTATATAAATTACATAACTCAGTCAAAAGTGAACTTTGGACACATTTACATAAAGAATGGTCTGGTTTTTTTACGCCGATTTGTCTACAGGTGTATGTTTTTATCTAATCTTTAAAGCATATGAACCAGAAAATCAATAAAATGTCAAAAAAAAAACCATATTTCTCTCATACCTGTTGCCAGGTGGGGGGGCTCGCCCGCCCACGTGACCGGTCCGTTTTCATCCATCGTAGTCAACATTTGTGTGTTTGCTCAGCCATTTACACCGTGTACCACATCTACAAACTCATATGATTACCCCACGTGAATTTCGTTTGTATTACACAGCTATTTTTCCTGTAAAATGCAGTTTTCCTGTGAGAATGCATGACGATGGCGGGTGCCGCCATCTTGGTACTGGTAGCTCAGTTTTTCGTCTATCGTGGTCAATGTATCGCGTTTACTTAGTAATTTACACCCGTGTATCACATCTACAAACTCTTATGATTATCCCACGTGAATTTTGTTTGTATTACGCGGCTATTTTTCCCATTTCATGCAGTTTCAGTCATCATCGCGGCAGCGATGACCAAACATGGCAGCATCCACATTGGTGTGTGAGCTCAAAGCGGAAAAAGGAAGAATAATAATGAGGATTTCTTCTTCTTTGCTATATTCCGTGTCAGCCATGATTCCTTCGGTGCGTGTCTGCCACCTTCTAAACTGTCAGATCAATAGAGATTAGTACAAATTCTCAGTATAGCCGGGGGACGTGAATAAGTTGACACGTGCAGTTGCTGCGCTGTGCCACTGGGGGCGTGCGACCCGTCCATTTGACCTGGGCAGTTAAAGGGTTAAATTTCTGCCAAAACTGGAGCCTTCTGGAGCACACGTAGCCTGCGGGAGAGAGATCAGACAGAGGCGATAAGGGACAGAAACTCCAACATGGACCGGGGACAGGTGGAAGGCAGGACCTGGGTGGATGAGATGATCTTCCTGGTCAAGCGAGTGTGATCAGCTCCAGGAGACACACCTGCGGGTGGCAACAACCTGAGGAATAGGAAACACACAAGAGCTAAATTTGGAGAGACAAGATAGCGAGATAAAACTTTAACGAGACTTGAGGCTGCAAACCCAGACGATCCAGCGGTGAGCTCCCCTCATGCTGGGCCTGAAATACACCGGCTCATCAGGAGCAGCAGGTGGATGATCACACAAATGTGCTCATCACCGGAACAGGAAACCAGGGACAGGAGGGGAGGGGGAGCACGCTCGCCAGACCATCACAAGCCAGAGCTACTGCAGTACCACTTGAAGTGCTTGAGTGGAAAAGTTGTCTGTCTTTAAAGGATTTTGATCAATTTTGTGATTAACCAGAATGATGGATTGTGCAACATTTCCATCTTTCAGGTGTTAGCTTATATCCTTTGTGTAAATCAGGGATGTCAAACTCATTTTAGTTCCGGGGCCACATAAAGCCTGATTCAATCTCAAGTGGGCCGGACCAGTAAAATAACAGCATAACAACCTATAAATAATGACAACTCCACATATGTTTCTTTGTTTTAGTGTAAAGGCATCCAAATATATTATGAAATGGTTACATTTAATGACCCATTCTTTTACAAAACATGTTATAAACAACCTGAATTTTTTTTAAGAAAAAGTTGATCTGCAGGCTGTTATATTTTTCACCATGATGAGTCTCATAGTGGTGTTGAATATTATATTGCTTGAGCACTGAAACGTGCTGCATACGCACACCAAGCAGACTGGCTTCCCATTAACCTGTGAATCAGCAGGAATCTGTCTGTTCTTCTTGGATAACTCTACATTGTGTCCATCTTTCTTCTTTTTACAAAGGCAAGGGTCCCACAGAGGGAAACTTTGACAGCAAAAGAGAATGTAAAATATAGCTTAATAACGATGAGACAAAATTACCATTTAAGGAACCAGATGGCACTTTGGTACCATCCACAATTTAGTTCTGGTTCTCATTGTTGTGTTGTGTCTGCTACTCTTAATAAAACAGTGCAGTCCCAGTGTACAAATTGGGAACAGCAGTTACTTTATTGAAAAATTGCAGCTCATGTCGTCCATGTAATTTTCACACGTTGCAAATTCATCCCACAGGTTGGTTTGGACCTTCTGGCGGGCCAAATTTGGTCCGCAGGTCGTATGTTTGATACCCCTGGTGTAAATCGTACACAGCAGTATTTTCACCTGTTCATGTTTCTGTAGCATCACAATCACACAGGGCCATGCAGGTTGGGATTTTTTTTTTTTTACCCTTAATAGTAAACACATTCATTTAAAAACTGCATTTTGTGTTTACTTGTGTTTTCTTTGTCTAATATTTAAATTTATTTGACAGTCTAAAACATTTAAGCGTGACAAACATACAACAAAACAAGAAATCAGGAAGGGGGCAAACACTTTTTCACACCACTGTATGCTGTATTTCATATCATTATGTGTACTTAGTAAATGGCTTGTATAGTGATGTAGTATGTTGGCATGTGGTGTGACGCTTTTTTGGCTTTTCATTATTCATAATATGACAGAAAAATGGAGAAATACTAGCTGTGATCCTGTGGTAAACTCGGCGACCAGTCACTCAGTCTCCCTTCTCCCCTCTGTAGGGCTCCATTTGGAGCTGGTGCTACTCGGGGCTCATGTTTATCCAGCCCAGTGGGAGGAGGAGGAGGGAGTGGATATAGTCAGGTGACAAGTAAAATCTCCGACCCTTCGTCACCGGGGTCCCCCGGGCCCTCGTCGTCCCGTCCTTCCACCCCGCTGATAAACTCAGTCAACTCTGTCAACAGCGTGAGCCCCGCCTCGTCGCCGCAAACTGCCGCCGCACAGCTGAAGAACTGCCTGCGCACCAGCCAGCATTCGGTCAACCAGGCACGGGCATCAATGCAGCTGGGTAAGCAGACGCATGCACAAAATTAAATAAATGCACCTCATTTTTTTTTTTTTTTGCTCCTCAGACACATGGATATAAATGGACATGTGTTTGTGAAAAACAAAATGATTTTACCACTCAGAGTGATACTGTGTCAGAAGATGTTCAGCAAGTTAAAAGGCATCAAACTGAAGGAAGTGTCCATGTCTGGTATTTTTCAGTACCGTGGTCTGCTAGAAAACGACTCACCGGCCTGCAGGCTTTAAGGAATAGAGTCCAGATCACTTGGGACCTTGCTGCATTTTAGCCTCTTAGTCACTGATTACAGAATAATGGAATATTGAACAGCTATTAATTCAAGTAGCCACTGACTAGACCAAGAGCAAAAAGGCACCTCTTTGATATCCACTTTCTTCAATCTGTTGGTCTTGTATAATCAGATCCAGTAGAAACAATAAAAAACTATTAAACGAAATCAAGCAAACAAATCCAACAGTGAAAAGGTTGATAAATGCCCACATTAATGAAATCCAGTTATTGATGTACATAAATAATTCTTAATGTTGTACAGTATGTTGAGGTGGTGAACAATTTTGCCCATAATTTCCAGAAGTTTAGTTCCCAGGATAACTGGTACCCATACCAATATCAAATGTACTGTCACAAATCATGAAGACATCCTGTAGAATTCAAGTGCAGCAAAATGTAGTTTGTATCAAGTGTGAATTTTATCCCAGACTGTGGCCTGTTGCTGATGTTGAGTACCTTCTGTTCCTAACCTTGACTAAAACAGCTTGTGAAGATTCTAAAAGACTGAGATATATAGATGTGTACCACATTGCAGTTTAGGCAGTGTTCCAAGTCAGGGATCTACGTCCACAAAAACAGAAATGTTCTCTTTAAATGGTGATCAGGATATTCAGAATAAGTCACTAGTAGTAGCGTTGTTGCCATATTTTGCCCAACAAACAGCTCTATCCATTAAAACAAACCCAAAACAAGCAGTTGCAAAAAGAAATGTTTCTTTGTTTTGACCAAATAGGGACATGTAGTCGTCTGTGAACTGTCATGATCAGGGCATGGTCAGGGACCATACCCATGCTTTATGTTCATTTTAGTTTCCTTGTTTTCACCTTAATTATTGTTAGTGTTATTTGTGTTACTGTTATTATGATTATTAGTATTAAGTGTCCTTTGTGTTCCCCAGTTGTTGTCTGTTGCATGTAGTCCTGTCCTCATCCCCTCTTGTTATTTTGTGGTCATCTTTTGTAAGTTGATTATTATTGTTATTACTGCCTTTTATGTTCCCCTGGTTTCTCTGTGGTCATCCTGTTTTCCCTGGTCTCTTGTGATTTTGGTTAATTCCTTATTTATTATTATTTGCATTGTGTGTCTTCTGTGCTTCCCCTGGTCCACAGTGCTCATTCCCCGTTTGTCTTTATTGTAGTCTCGTGTGCATTCTCCGTCTCTCTTCACCTCTTGTCTCCAGCTCCTCATGTTCCCACATCCATAGCCACTTTTCCCTCATGTGTGTTACCACTTAGCCCTTGATGGTCCTCCCAGCTGTCCTGCGTCTGTTGTCATTTCCTAGGTGGTCGTCCCTCTGTGATTAGCCTGTGTTTTCCTACGTCCCAAGTTGTCCCGTGAGTTTGTTAGTCTATAATTCTGAGTTATTTTTCCAGCCCCCGTGCTGTGCCTTTTCTTTGCTCCTTTTTTTCTGAAATAAATTAACATCTTTGCACTGAAGTCCTGCCTGCAACTGGGTCCACCATCATCTGCCTGGAAGGCAGCTTTGTGACAGTGAACATCCATAGGAATAACTAAATACTACCTAAATGCAAACTAAAAACTAGTTTAGAGCAATATTTCAACCAGCCAAGAAAGTCCTTTTCTTTTACAGAAGAAAAACAATGAATATATAGAGGGGCAAAATACATTATTGAATTGCTTTACCAGTAATCTCGGATAAATATAAAGCTTTCTTGTTCTGAAATTAAAAATGTAAATATTACACTAACAGA
Organism: Pholidichthys leucotaenia; assembly: GCA_020510985.1. Lineage (NCBI taxonomy): Eukaryota > Metazoa > Chordata > Actinopteri > Cichliformes > Pholidichthyidae > Pholidichthys > Pholidichthys leucotaenia. Next base: position 27,588,019 of record CM035843.1, read on the forward strand.
ATAAATATGTCCAGCAACAATATCACAGTATTTTAAAGAGCATGAATTGATAATATATATTTAAAAACACATTTTCCCCTCAATTTGGCACCTCTGGCCCTCCATACAAAACCCTTGGTGTTGAAAAAATATGCTGGGGGGGAGAAGAGAAACATAAAAACAACAAAAACCTCAGAATCATTGGAAATATGTGGGAGTAGCAACTATGACCGACAACCCCAACAGCACACATACGTCTGCCCTAATGTACAAAGTTTGCACCGGGAATACATGTCGACGTCTAGCCAATGTCTTGCCAATGTGTAAACGACCTCCATAAGATGTATTCCAATGCAGACTTGCTGACATTGGCCCAACGTATGTGTGCCGTTGGAAGTGTGGTCAGATCTTTCCATCCATCCCTCTCCTGCCCAGTGGTGTTGAACTGGGCTTGGATCAAGGCAATCCAGTAAATCTCTGCCACACCAAATGAAAACTGCAGGTGGATTTTTGTGCGACATGATAACGGCTCATATACAGCACCTGCTACAACATAAGGCTCATCCAAATTATGCCGCATATACATTGTTTTCAACATGTCTGAGCTGTTATATTATATTATTTTATATTGCATATGTGTGGAAAAATGTTGACTGTATAGGATAAATTCACTTACCCCTAATGGCCTGATTTATTGCCATTTCCAGGTATTAATTTTAGATTTTGACATCCCCACCAACATATCTAATAGAGTTTTGAAGACCAAAAAACATGCGCGTTAAAAAACAGGTCTGGTGCTGCTCATTTTCAAACCCAGTCGTCATGGTCAGTCAAAAGCACCGACAGCCTAACCACTAGCACAGCCTCCAGTATGCGTCTCATCTTACCACAGCTGACATTTGTAGAAAAAGGAGGAGCGATTAAAACAATTGAAAATAAAACTTTGTTCGCAGCATCTCAATGTTAAGGTAATGGCTTCAGCGGCACTTACCTCTAGGTTGTAATTTACTTACAGGTTGTGACTCTGAACAACGTTGTGGAGGCAGCAGCCTTTGATCTTTAAAATTACAACTGTATGTCCTGTAGGATGCCAAAATTAATCTCTGGAGAATGCACAGTACTGGGATCTTTCATATAATCAAACATTTGCTTAAATTTAGAAAATACAGTGAACCAAAAAGTCCAAACCTCCCATGTTCACAGCATTTATATAGAACACAGTGTACCTCAGTTGGGTACTTTCGCACAATTGCAATTGTTGCTACATGCAGTGGAACATACAAATACTGCGCACATATACACAATAGAGAGACTTTAAACACACACAACCTGTTACACAACCACACCGGTGCACAATACCCAGAAACACACACTCCTGCATCTGTACAAGGTCCAGATCATATCAGCCTTGTTCTCTCCTTCCCTCTGTGTCTTTGTTTTCCCCCTTTGAGAAAATAGTGTGTGTGTGTGTGTGTGTGTGTGGGTGGGTGGGTGGGTGTGTGGGGGGGGGTTACACACTCTGAGAAGACTGCTGGGAATAACAGACATGCAGACATGTGCATTCCCACGTGCATCCACATGCTAACGCAGACTCAGAAACACACAGCTGAATGACATCACCGTGCTTTCAGTTTTATGGAGGCGTAATGACAGAGCTTCTCCCGCCGCTTCGTTCTCCTTCTCTCTCTCTCTCTCTCTCTCTCTCTCTCTCCCGTGTTCTTTCTCACTCAAGCGCGCGCGCACACACACACACACACACACACACAGGCACGCGCACGCACCTGGTCTCAATTACAAAATAAAGTATGTGCATAGTTCTGGCGTTTAGTGGTTTTCTCACATGACCAGTGCACCTCTCTGTGGATTTCTGCCCGAGTGCTGCAGCGTAGAAGAGCAGGTGGCAAGGCACTCTGGGTTCATGTGCCTGTGTGTGCGCGCGCGCACATTCCTGAACGTTTATGCGGTGTGTGTTTTTGTGCAGCGCTGTCTTCAGGCGCTCCAAATGTCTTCATACAAGCTAAAAATACAGAGGAGTGTGGCAGGACTTCTCACTTCTAGGTATGTTTTGTTTCCCCTGTTTAGACTTAATGGGAAACAAGGTTTTATTGATCGAAATACATTTTTCTTCATATTCACTGCTGTTAATTATTAATATGGGCGTCACTGCTGTTCAGACCTTCTGTTTGAAAGGATCAGCCCATCTTAAATAATGACCCAGTAATAATCCAAGAATACAAATGTGTAAAAGATCCACTGTGATTGCTGAGAAATAACACTTTGAAGGAAGTTTTCCTATAATAATAATTATTATTTTAGTGTTTAGTTTCTCTCCTCAGATATAAAAATGGTAACTGAGTCAACAAATTATTAACGATATGCTCCAATATATCATATATGAAAAACACTGCAAATTTAGTGGAAAAATTACAAATTTACAAAGAAAATGTGTCACATTTAATAAATTGGTTGCAAAGTTATGAGAAAAATCATACTAATATTTGCCAAAAAAAGTTTGAAATTGAAATAATTTTCTAAGTTGCAGCTTTATGAGGAAAAAAGAGAAAAAATACAAGATTTGAAGTTGTACATTTCCAACAAAAAGTCACAAATTTATAATAAAATATAGGTTATTTTGATGAAAAAGCAGTTCATTTATGACTAAGTCACCATGTTTTTAAATAAAAAGTTGCTCATTTATGCTGTTCTACCTTCATGTTAAGGCTCAAATATGTGTCGTGGTTCTATGCAGATTTGTTTTGTCCAAAAACGTCATCAAAATGACTCTTTCCGTAGCAGAGGTTGCCAACCGCTGAGCTAAACTAATCCACACCTGCACTTGTGTTTTAGTCCACAGTCCCCCTGCTGGAAGCCCAGAGCGCCCCACGGTGGCCGTCTCTCCCCTGCGCCCTCAGAGCTCCTCCCCCTCACGCTGCCCTGGCCAATCAGGTCGTCCTCTCTCCATGGTGTCTCCAGGACCCAGCTTAGGGCCCTCGCCCCTCTCTTCCCCGGCCTCCCGCCCCATCCTGCCCCTGTCCTCCCCGCTGTCTTGTCTCACTCCTCCAAACGTGTCGGCGGTGCTCCTCAATGGCGAGTCAGCCAGTCCGCTGCAGCCTCCATCGCCGGGCCCCTCGCACGCTCCCACGCAAGGCACCCTCGCACCCAAAGCCGAGAAGGTGAGGTTCACCTTTACCAATAATCACAGAAACACTTGGCAGCAAAGAGTTAAATATTATTTGTCTCAGTATTCATCATGCAGACTTTGGTTGAAAGGGATTTTCTAAAAATGGCTAGCTCTCTTTTTCTCTAATAGAATAATTGGATGCCTCACTGTAACAATTCCACTTGAGTTGCTTCCTCCTAATGTTTAATCTCTAAACACAACAGAGTGTAGAAAACCATGCACTCTAAGAATGAACTGAGGTTAAAAATACGTCTAATGCTGATTGTAGCAGGGTGGAGTAGTATCTGGGGAGAGAACGTTCCCATTATACTCAACTTACAAGACTAAAAAAAGAAACTGCTCATATTATTATTATTATTATTATGAATAAAGCATATAGAAAAAATATTTTCAAAGCAAAAAACCATGAGAACACAGGCTTCTGTCTCCCATAAAGAATCATTTATCATGTGATTCAGGCAGTAAAGTGACTGTTTTTAAGCCTGCAAATATATTTTTTAATATAAAAAAAAAAAAATCACTAAAAAGCCTGTGATTCCCAAACTTTTTTTTGAAGCCCTTTCAGATGGATTCTTAAATCCCTTCATCAACAACAACTCCCATGTTCAAATATGTACAGTAGATTTGAACTTATTTTCGACTGCATCATTTACACCTAATTACATTTAGACCACATTCAGCTTTGTAAGTTACAGCCAACTCTCTTTCTCCACAACTACTGGATATTGTGTCCTTGTTTATCCACACAGTTTTATATGTGAGGCAGATTTAACTGAGTATTTCCAGTTTATTATTCCTAATTTCAGATCTGAACGTTTATCTAAAATGTAGACCTGACATTGTCATTATGTGTCCAAGCTGCTGGATCACAACTCGAAATGCTTATGCAGACATTTGCAGACAGTTTAAATAATCGTCACAGTTTCAAGAATTTTCATACCATGAAGAAACAGTTTCTTCTCCTTACTGTGTTTTAGCAACGTAAAGGAAAGTACCATTGATGTAGTAATATGAGTTGTTGGGAACAAATAAAACTGACAAAAAAAATAGCATCTTCTCACTGCTGTGAAATCTGATCTGTAGAAAGTTTGTGTAAAAAAGTTAATAGAATAATCAGTCAAATTTTATCTTGGTTGGTGGATTGAATGACTGAATTCAAGGGTAAACAGAAATGTCTGATGGCACTTTTTTAAATTTACTATCAATGTATTATGCAGTAACTATTTACCAGAGATACAAGGTGGCAAAAGTATCTGTACTTCTATTCAAGTAGAAGTACAGATATGTATAAAAAGCAACTCTGATGACAGTACTTCAACTAAAGTGCTCAATTATAAGTATTAAAGTACAGGCTCAGAAAAGTACCTGAAGTGTAAAGTTAAAAGTATCTCCTTAAAGGAGATATTTATCAGGTGTTTAAAGCTACCTGAACCCATCCTTCCACCCATCCATCCATCCATCCATCCATCACCTACTGCTTATCCGGGGGTCAGGGTCACAGAGGCAGCAGTCTAAGCAGAGAAGCTCAGACCTCCCTGTTCCCAGCCACCTCCTCCAGCTCTTCAGGGAGGACACCAAGGTGTTCCCAGGCCAGCTGGGAGACATAGGGCTCTATTACAGCAGTGCAGTCCACAGTCAATTGTCTGAGGTACAGGACACATTAATGGGCCATTCCAAGTTCATTTCACTATTACAGCAGGGCAAAAGTTAATTTTGCGCGCTGGGAGAAAAGCGCAAAGAGACTGTCCTAATGCTCTTAATTATTCTGAGGTGTGTTTGGGGTGTGATGTGAAATAAACCACTGTCTTTGCTCTCATTCCCTTTAATAAACAAGGGCACAAGATCCAAGGCTCAATATTAATATGACAGCATTTAAATGGAGGACAAATCCATTTTGAGCTGAGGACAATGTGGGCTTGTTCATAAAGTGAAAATGCATTTAAGGACAAAGAGCTTTTAATTAAGGAGCTTTTTAACCTCTTTCTCCACAGCCTCACTGCATTGGGGAGACTTCATTATAATTATGTACAAACCTCATCCAAACTTCTCTTTTAAACCAAGAAAGAGCAAGCTTGGTGTAAGGTCCGTATCTTCTCTGCTGAATGCAAAATTGTTGTGTTTTATCTCAAAACAACTGTCAGGATGCTGTCACTTTGAATTATTCTGTTAAAAGAATGACAGTGAATGAGGGAAAAAAAAACTGTCATGATTAGATAATGATGAATATCGGTTTTGCGCACACCTGCCGGCTCTTCTCCAGGCTACAGTGGCAGCTGTTTTTCCAGTATAGGACAGACTGGTCCCGCTGTGATCTGGTAGTTAAATTAAAGAGAGGAAATTTTGGATAAAAGAGTTTTTATATCACTGTCGTCACATTCTCAAGAAATATAACTTTTGTCTTTTAAAAACAATAAAACATTCAGATTTGCTTGTTCGTTATATAAAATATTAAAAATATTAAATGGTTATGCACCACCACCCATGAGAGAATATATCAAACTGAGGACTGTTACCCGTACAGCCGCCAGAGCCACCACCAGAGGAGACTGTGAGGTCCCCCACAGACAGTACTTTTGCTCAATCTGTGCTATCAGTGAGGGGTACCAAGATATTGAACAACATACCACCTGCAATCAGAGAACTTTCTACATTAAACTCTTTCAAAATTCATCTTAAAAACTGGCTTTTAAATAATCAACACTGTAGCCATGGTTAAGGAATGCTTTGCGGCATGCGGACACATATATGGTATGTGTGTGCCCGTGTGTCACACACGTGCATCTCTTTTGCACTATTGCACAATGTTGTTGCTGTTGTTGTGCAGTGCATATTGTATGTGCGTGCACTGCACTTTGTTTGCGTGATGGATACCTGAGTGTTTGTTTTTAGATTGTCCAATGATGTGTATTTTTGTGACCTGCCAAGGGACTGCAGATATAATTTAGCAGGTTTGCTACGTCTAGCAAATTTACATCTACAGTACATTGATGTGCATTAATACGCATTGTCCCTTTCAAATAAATAAATAAGAGTAAATAAGGACTATCTGCTGAACCATTTCCCTATCTGTGTGTGTGTGTGTGTGTGTGTGTGTGTGTGCAGTGAAAAACTCTGTCTGTTGTGTCTTTAAATAGTTCATATTTAACTGTCCTCATTTAACAGAAAACAACAGCTGAGTGTGTGTGTTTTTCATTGTTTGGGACATGCAGGCACAAACTATGTGGTATGATGACAGACACAATAGATTAGTATGTAGACAGAATACTATGTCACAGAAGAGAAGTTTGTTGTTCAAAATCTTCAGACTGACAGCATCCCGCTACGCCTCCCCCATGTGCCACATCCACACCGGAACACACAGCCACTCCCTGTTCATTCATTCATTCCCCTAAAAAATTAATACAGTAATACCTATTCTATAGACTGTACTGCAACAGTAAGTCCACAATTAAAATGAGAATGTGGGTGGAATAAAAAACTTACAAAGCCAGCGCATTGTCTACCGGTAATTAAATGGCGTTGATACAAAGCGTTAAAAACAGACTGACAGAAACTTAGAAAAGCACTGATGCAAGATGGGAAGCGCAGTGCAAAATCCCGCTATTGACTATCATAATAGGGTCCTGAGTCTTGCCATCATGTCCTGGAGAGACTATGAACCTGAACCTTGTGCCATTAATTGAATGTGTAGAAGCATAAAAATCAGCATTACATTTGTTAAACATGCAAATCACTTTTAAATGTTAGTGTCATTTCTTGAAAGATTGTGATTAATATAGAAGCACGCTTCATGTCTAAATAAGGTATAAATTAAGCTATAAATTTACTGCATTTCATCTTGTCTTGTTGATTTTACACCAAGAGAACATTCTTTCTAGTTGTTATTGTCCCATACATTTGGGATAAAAAAAAAATGTGTTAAAGTTGTTGGAAAACAGAAAATTTTAAAAAATCAATAACTTCCCTCAACTGGAATAAAATTAAAGAAACAACCTTTTTTATAAAATGTTAGGAGTAGAAAGTATTCATATTTGTCTTAAGATGTAGGGAATAGTATTAAAATCATTAAACAAGTACATACTCAAAAGCACAGGTACCTAAAAGTTGTAGTACAGCAGTTAAGTATTTGTACTTTACTTCCCATCTATGGATGAGATTCTGTGGTTTAATTAATTCTATTGCATCATTGCACAAAAAAGTGTTTCATCATCTACTCACAGTGAAGAGGGTGAAAAATCTGTAGTGTTGATGTCTATAAGTGTGAGTCCTCCTCTTCCCCGATAAGTATCATTCTCCCAGGCAGCTGGCACAAACTCTGGGTGCCATCCTATATGTTGTGAGCGCTGCGGTGTTAAAGCTGTGGATGTTGAATCGGGCTGCACTGACAGTGAAGGATGATACCAAAAGCCTACATCTGTCTCAGCTCCATTTGTTTCACTGTTGGCTCCACGGTCTGGGACAGCTAATCTAACTACATGGCTAGCTGACAAACAGCTCATTGACTATGGAACAGCAGGCACAGGCCTTGTTTACATCGTCAGACTCATGGATGGCTCAGACTCTTAAAAACATCATTTGTTAAGAAACGGACTCCTTGTTTTATTCTTTGATATCATACTGACAAATACAATTCTTCATTCTTATCCCACCATTGTACAAAATATTTGGCATTTTTGGGATTTTGTCATTTTGTCACAACAGGAGCTAGCTGACTAGCTCCAGCTGTCAGACACAGCCTTAGTTAATTAACAAAAAATTGCCAGTGTAGAAGATAAAGGCCCAAATAAAGCAGTAATATATAGGTCTAAAACTGCATATTGCACTTTTTCCAGTCACAAAGACCACTCAAAGCACTTAACTAGTAGCTATAGTAACCTCTATCCTAAGGGCCCATCAAAGACAGATACCTTGGGACAGTTTAGAGCAGGGGTGTCAAACTCATTGGTTTTACCTCCACCCAGTGTCTTCAGCAGGTGTTTTCATTGATCAGCAATCAGTGAGGGGAAATTCAGTGAAATCTCCTGTTGAAGACACTGGGTGGAGGTAAAACCTGCAGGGTCTTGGCCCTCCATGGAATGAGTTTGACACCCCTGATTTAGAGTCAGCAATTAACCTAACATGCATGCCTTTGGATTGTGGGAAGAAACTGGAGCCCCCGGAGTAAAGCCACACAACACAGGGAGAACATGCAAACGCCACACAAAAAGGTTCCCACACCTGCCAGCCTGGGGATTTGAACCTTCTGTGCTGCCCAGTGATACAGTGAGAGACAGAGGTGTGTAGTTTGAATGGTCAGTAAGATATGCTATGGTCACAAAGATTCTTACAAACGATGGGTTCGTAAGAATCTCCCACTTCTTATGAATTCTGGAGTTCACAGACATTCGTGGAGAGGGGCATAGTTTCTTATGGCTGCCATTGAATTCACAAGAGCAACTTGAGGCATTCTTGAGAAATGAGGTGCTTTTCTGTTGTACGATAGCCCTAGAGTTCTTACGTTCTTTGTAAGGGTACCTTGGGATCTTCCTCCGGCATACTTACTACCATCTTCAGAAATTTTTGTGCAACTCATGGCACTCCCAAGTTGTTGGTAGGAAGATCTTATGGCTTTCGGCACATTTTGTTGGCACAAATGTCGCACGAATGACGTACTTCCTTCTTATGAGCGCCTCACTATCACCTTACTCACTCCGTACGAATCTCCGTATGAACAGGGATTCGTACGGCGTGTCCTACGATACCACTGTAAACGGCTCTCAAGAACAACTTATGGTGTTCCTGAGGCATACTTATCGCCAGTATCGTGTGTAGTTCTTACACTGTTCTTATGGCATTCATATGGCTGCCTTACAGTGAGGGGTTTTCGTGGGCCATGTTGTGTTGAGTTTTGGGGACCTTTATTTGTGTGACACAGGTGGTGGCTCCACCTTTCCTTGTCCTTGGCTCCTACTACCGACATAACATTTGGCAAAGAGGATAAAAGGTATGGACACGTGTGTCACTTCAATTCGGCCGTTTCTGGAACTTCCCGGTGAGCCTCCCGTCTCCTGGGCGAGGTGGTTCGCTGCGTTTCAAACATACTTGGTGGCGCTGGACCTTGGGAAGCTGGAAGAGTTGAGGGTTTGATAAATATGATTGAAAGGGAGACAACCGTTACGTTCAAATTGTTCATGTTTGTGGGGGATTATTTTGTGCATTTTCTTTTAATTTAGGAACACGGCAGTTATTTCCTTTAGATGGACTGTTTCTTTTAGTATAGACGGCAGAATAGTCCGTCTTGCCGTGTGGGGGTGGGACGGCAGTCCACCTGTCCTCCCCTAGTTTTAGTTGTTTTGTGTGACTGTGATAGGCCCCTTTTAGGAATTTAACTTTAGTTTTCTTAGTGTGTGATTCGAGTTCCAAATTGGGGAGGGTCTCGAGTGTGTGTGTGTGTGTGTGTGTGTGTGTGTGTGTGTGTGTGTTTGTTTTGAAGGGGGTGGGGGATGTGTTGGGTTTTGGGGACCTTTATTTGTGTGACACGGGTGGTGGCTCCACCCTTCCGGTTCCGTCACCACCCAGGGTATAAGAGAGCAGAGTGAGGGAGGGGCGGTCCCTTGGCCACCTCTCTGCCTGGCGGGCGCGCATGTACTGTGAGACAGCGTCACTAATAAACGTGTGTCCAGTTCAACACCCGGTCTTGTTCTTGGCTCCTACTACCGACATAACGGGCTTTTCATAGAAATCTTGGACAAGACCATCGACCTGGCCACGAACTTACGAACGCTGGATTCTCCTGTGGCTGCCTTAAGAAGGCTGTACGAGATGGTCCAAAAATTGTTTGTACGGTGTTCATAAGAGTATTTGTGACCGTAGCTATAGGATCAGTCCATGGGATATAATAAGCACAGAAATAACCTTGAACTATAGTTTAAAAAAAAAGCTAAAATAATGTCTAGCAATGAAACGTCAAGCGTTAGTAGATTATCTGACTTGGATAATGGATGTTAATGGGGTGGGTGAGGTATATGGGAAGAAGCCATAAACAGCTAAGCTAACTCAGCTAACAGCATGATTACAGGGCCATTCTGGCGAAGATATAATAAAATAAGATAGAAGTGGAAATCAGATCTACGATCAACTCTGGGTTAATAAACCTGCTGGTAATGCAGTAGTCCAGAGGAGTGGGCATAAATATATAAAGAGTACCTATAAAACCGCTAGATGCTAGCTAGGCAATCTGTACTGCCCTAGTAAGAACAAGTCAGACCCAACAAAATGAACATATGTTCCCTTTAAAATTTTACTTTACAGAGTGTCATATTTTCTCTAAAATGTGCTGATACTGTCTAGAGCCTTCGCCCATTATAGATTTTCCTGTGGCTGCAGCACCCATTTGTCATCGTCTTGTGCTCACATAATATAGAAAACAGTACAACACAGTACTTTGAATTTAAAGACAAAGTATCTGCTCAAAAAACAGTTATTGCCAATGTCCAGCGTGTTCACAGAATTAACCTTTATTGCTGTAGCTGAGTGGAAAAATCAGGTCTGAAGTCAGGGTGGCGAAAAGGCTGCACAAACCTTGTTACAGAGGAAATGATGAAACAGCGATAATAGCTGTCTGGCAGACACAGTTTAGGGTGGTCTCTGTTGGACACACAGTCACACTGTCTAGATGGCAGCCGGCAGTACAGACATATATTGCGCTGGACACTGAAATGCGCTCGTAAATTCATTTCCAGGAAGACTGCTGCTAAGAATAAGGCTGTCAGAAGTGCTTACGGCATTTCAGAAATTCTACAAAGGTCCTGGCTCATGATGGAGAACTCCACTTTAAATGATCTGATCTGTAAGACCCACATGCTCCTCGCTCTGTGCCGTTTGTTGTTCATGTATAGCTGTACGAATCGCATTGAAGTAATGTTTGAACCCTAATCCTATTAGACATAAAGAAAAGGTTAGGAGAACAAAGAAGACACAAATGTGAATGTCTTTCTTCTCTTAATTTACCTTGTAAGTTTTTTAAGAGTGTTAAGCGTGGGTGGGTGAAATGGCAGAGTAATTAGCTCTGTGGGTGGACAGAAAGAGGCTTCCAGTGCATTACTACTATCAGTGTTGAGCTCCCCGCTGTCTACTTTAAAAGGTGAAGTGCAAAACCTGCCCCCCATTTCAATTAACAGTGTCTTACACTTAGAAAGGAAGAAACGCTTGCAAACCCCCAAGCATAAGCACAATTGATTTATGCGCTGTGCAACAATCACACTGGGATTAGCATGAACATAAAGGCGGGATCAGATTGAAACACTAGTGTGTGCTGCTCTCTGGTGGTCAATTCTGGAGCTGCGGCGGCAGGTTGACGCTAGACACACGCAAGAGAGCACACGCGCTCGCAGAAGGAAGATTAAGCCTTTAAGCCTGCAAGATGAAAGAAGAGAGGCAGTGATTATTCACTTTTTGTGCCATTTTCAATCCCACCTCCCTCCTTAACGCTCTCTCTGCATGCACCCCTGTTTATCTTTCCCTCTTCCCACCCACTCCCTCTTTCAGCCCTTTCACTTTTCTCCTTTTCTTTACATCCTGTCAGCCAATTGTCTACTTCTTTCAGTGCACGGTGCTCCATCTTTTCATCTTCTCTTGCCTTTCCGTTTCATCTCCCCAATTAGAAGTGAGACAATCTGTGTTTCCGTAACAGGAAGATAATCTTTGTTGCCAAAGCATTAGAGCGTCTTGCGCGCGTGTTTGTTTCAGTAACCTCCAAGGGTACACTGAGACATCTGTGCATTATCCCTGTTGTGAGAAGTGGCAGTTTTTATTTTTAAAGTGGGACAGGAAAAATGCACGAAGCGATCCCATGTTTTTACATCGTTATATCTTGTGAAGTTACCGTTTCTTAGAGTGTAAGAGAAGGTGATGCAGTTGGTTTGCTGTTGGAAGTCTGCTGAGTCAAAGTGTTTCGCTGCCTCCCTTAGTGCTTTGCTCAGCATTTTTTTATGTACTGTCCCATTTCTTTACTAAGGCCAGGCATGAGGGTGGTGGATTTTTATTGTTTCCCTTTTGTTGCTTTGATGTTATTGCGTACATATTTTGTGAGCAAGTTTCAGAGGGTATTTGCTGGGGAGGTTTGTCACAGAATTTGATCATTGTCGCAGCAGTTGTTGCAGCTATTGATGTGAAGCATCCACTTTAAACTCAGATCATTTACCAGAGGCCTGAGAGTTTAAGCATTTCTCATCTGGCCCTTACAGACCGGCAAGGCTCTGTGCCGGTTCCAGAGTCTCAGCACCTCAATGATTTCTGGCAAATTAGCCCAGGTTAAGATAAGATAAGATAAGATAAGCCTTTATTAGTCCCACAACGGGGAAATTCCAGGATTGCAACAGCACAGGGATAGCAACACTCAGAAGGCAAGAAAAAAAACAAGCAAGCAAGAGCAGCTAATATACATATGTACATATTACTATAAAATATATATATACACACACACACACAGACACACAGTGCAGAGCATTGTAGCTAGATGGAATAAATATGTAAATATATAAACACCCACAGTACGGAGCAATGTAGCTAGATGGAATAATATGTAGATATATAAATATAAATATAAAGGTTTGGACCCATTTTTGCAAAAGAGTGCCAAAGAGGGAGCCTAAGTCCAACCAGGGTGTCTCTCACAGATCCTGGCGAAATGATGGGCTGCAAGAAAGGATTAAAGTAATGATAAGTGATTGACAACGTTCGTAGCCTGTCTACAGCCCCTGCACAAGCGTCCCTGTTCCACATAGATGACACGTCTTCACAGTTTTCCAAATATCCATCATGGTGGTTCTGCAGTAAACTTTTGCTGATACCTTGGGGGAAAAAAACAGTGAAAAATGTTTCTGAGGATATTTGCGATAGGAAATAAGGTGGTTTAATACGAGCTCTATGATGGTGCTAGATGAAACTCATTTGCAGGAAGAAGGGTGTCAGGTCAGAGCTCCTAATGCTCCCATCACCACAGGGACCACTTTGGTCTTCCCCTTCCGCATCTGCTCCAGTTGTTTCAGCCTCTGGTACTTCTTTGTCTCTCCGTGCCCCTCCCTTATATAAATGTTACCACATCTTCTTCATCATCTGCTGCTTGTGCACCACCAGAATGTGTGGCTGGTGATGCAGCAGCTGCTTGTCCACTCCCACGGGATCTTAGCTCTGTTTCTCTCCGCCACTTTCAGAGGGTCTCCCGTGGGGACGTCATATCCACATCGGCACAAATGCTCCTGTACGCTGTCACTGCCACAGTGTCCCAGCATGCATTTTTTTATATCCTGCTCCTTATAATTCTGAACTGGTTCTGTCATGCCTGCTGTGGTGTCCTTCATTCCAGCCTCATGTCATCACTGATGTTATTTTGTATCAGCCACTTTGTCTCACTTCTGGTGATACATCCCATGGAGGGTCTTCCACCATACTTCAGTCTTCCACATCAGCGCTGTCCGTCTTCTACTGCCAGTTTATGTCATGAGGACATTCCTAGGTGCTTCTTATTCTGTTTGCATTGACCCTCCTAGGCTGCAGTGACTACCCAGCCAGCATGTCCAAGTGGGTCCACGATGGGTTAAAGCTGGGCTGTCTTGTGCTATAGGCAAAATTACGCAAAAAAGTCACAAATTTAGGAGAAAAAAATGTGAACATTTATAAGAAAAAAGTGACATTTACAAAAAGATAGCAAATTTAGGAGAAAAAAAGTCAGTTTTATTAGAAAAAAGTTGAAAATTTAGGAGTAAAAAGATGCAAATTTCCAAGAAAATTTTTTGTAAAATTACTTAGAGTTACAAAGTTACAAGAAAAAAGTCACAAATCTATGAGGAAAAAATTAAAAATAGTTGAAAATTAACAAAAAAATAGCAAATATATGAGTAAATAAATTTAAAATTAATGAGAAAAAGTCCCCGATTTATGACAATAAGCTCTTAAGTTTACAGTAAAAAAAAACAAAAGTTGAAAATTTTTAAGAACATTCCAAATTTACGAGAAAAATGTCACAAATTTATGGAAAAAAAATCATAAATTTACAAGAAAATAGCAAATTTACAAGGAAAAAGGTGGCAAATTTAAGAGAAATTTTCAAAATTACAAGAAAGCAAATATGCAAGAAAAAAGTCACAATTTTACAAGAAAAACTAACAAATTTATGAAGAAAAAAATAGCAAATTTACAAGAAAAAAAAAGCAAATTTTAGTTTAGATTTGAAGATTCAAAGATTTTTATTTGCCAATACTTCTATACATACAGGACATGCAGGAGAATTTAAATGCTGTTTCTTTCTCTCTTAGTGGTGTGCACAATATATAAGAAAAGAAGCAATAAGGATGAAAAACAACAGCAGCAGTCTATGTACAGTAATACTACCTGTAGTGCAAATAAAGATAAAAGATAAAACCCAGCAATCCTATATACAGAAAAAGTGGAGCTGTAATACCCATAATTACAAGTTCGATGCTGTAGTGTAGGAGCAGACAGTGACAGATTGGACTGCACATGATCAGTGTTGCAATAACAGACAGCAGCAGATATGGTATTTGTGCAAATGGCTGCAGTAAGGTGCAGAGACATACAGCAGCAGATGCATTGCTGTCGTTGTGCCAAGTCTTTCTGTGCAAACAGCTGAGGTAGTTATTGTGTGTGTAAGTGTGTTACGGTCCAGGGGTGAGGAGGTTTGGACAGAGTTCAGGATCCTGATGGCCCGGTGAACAAAGCTGTTTAGCAGTTTTGTGGAGCGGACCCATAGGCTCAGGTACCTTCTCCCCAAGAGCAGGGGGCTGAAGTGGGAGTGTGAGAGGTGGGAGGTGTCACCTGCAATGTTGATGGCTCTGCGGGTGAGGTGGGTGTGGTAGATGTCTTGGGGGGGTGGGGGCAGAGGTGCACCAATGATCTTGCTGGCTGCCTTCACTGTGTGTCGTAGAGTCTTGCGGCAGGAGGCAGTGCAGCCTCCTTATTACACAGTGATGCAGCTGGTGAGACTGCTGTCAATGGTGCCCCGGTAGAATGAGCACATGATGGGGGTGGGACTTGTGCTCTCCTCAGTTTGCAGAGGAAATGGAGGTGAGTTTGAGCCTTCTTGGCCAGTGATGTGGTGTTGTTGGACCAGGAGAGGTCCTCAGAGATGTGCACCCCCAGGAACTTGGTGCTACTCACCCTTTCCACAGCTGCACCATCGATGATCAGAGGAGGATGTGGTGTGTGTCCCCTCCTGAAGTCGACCACAATCTCGTTGGTTTTTCCTACGTGCAGGAAGAGATTATTGTCTTTACACCACTGGATCAGTTGGCTCACCTCATTTCTGTAGTTGGCCTCCTCACTGTTGGTGATGAGGCCCACCACCATCGTGTCGTCTGCAAACTTGATGATGTGGTTGGTGCTGTAGGCTGGTACACAGTCATGGGTCAGCAGGGTGAGGAGCAGCGGGTTGAGCAGGGACCCTTGTTGGGCCCCTTGTGCTCAATGTGATGGTCTGGGAGGTGTTGCTGCCAACCCGCACATTCTGTGGCCTCTCTATGAGAAAGTCCAGCACCCATTTACTGAAAGAGGTTTTGAGTCCGAAGTGTCTGAGTTTTTGTATTAGGTGCTGTGGGATGATTGTGTTGAATGCTGAAGTGAAATCCAAGAACAGCATTTGCACGTAGGAGTTCTTTGAGTCTAGGTGGGTGAGGGCTGGATGGAGAGCAGCGGCAATGGCATCCTCTGTGGATCTGTTTGACCTGTATACAAACGGAGATGGGTCATGGGAGGGAGGGAGGGAGGAAGGGTGGACTTGATATTCTGCATGACCAGCCACTCGAAACACTTCATTATGATGGGGGTCAGTGCTACGGGCCGGTAATCATTGTAGCTGGATGGGGCGGGCTTCTGTGGAACTGGTATTATGGTGGCAGTTTTGAAACACGTGGGGACAACAACTTGACTCGGAGATGTTGAAGATGTTGGCCAGGACATTCTTGAGCTCCTCCGCACAGTCCTTCAGAATGTGACCTAGTATGTTGTCTGGTCCAGCTGCCTTGTGTGGGTTGAGCCTGGAGAGGGTCCTCTTCACACTAGCCGGATCCCGACTTATGGCCTGCTCGTCTGGAGGAGGAGTGGCCTTCTGTGCTGATGTGCTTCAAAGCAGCCAAAGAAGTCATTTAGGTTGTTGAGCAGTGTGGTGTCACTTGCACAGGTTTGAGCTGGAGGTTTGTAGTTGGTAAGGGTCTGTATGCCACGCCAGAGAGAATGTGCATCTCTGGTGTTGCTGAAGTGGCCAGATATTTTCTTGCTGTACTGTCGTATTGCCTCCTTGATGCTATGGGACAGGTTGGCCCTAGCTGTTAGTCCTGCAGTGTCACCGGTCGTGAAGGCTGCGTCCCAAGCCCTCAGGAGCCTGTGGACCTCTGCTGTCATCCATGGCTTCTGGTTAGCACGAACAGTGATGGTTTTGCAGTGAGTGACATCATCAATGCATTTAGCCATGTATGCTACAACAACCCCAGTGTACTCTAGGTTTGTGTGTCTTTTGTGAGTGGCTGTGTGCTTGAAAGTGTCCCAGTCTGTAGTGCTGAAACAGTCTTTCAGAGCATCAGAGGCCCCCTCTGGCTACACATGTACCTGCTTTTTTTGTTGGTCTGATGGTTTTCACTCTGGGTCGGTATGCAGGTCTTAGCAAGATGGTGATGTGATCAGAGAGACCCAGGTGGGGAAGGGGGGAGCCTCTGTAAGCTCTCTTGTGAGTTGTGTACATCAGGTCCTGCAAATTGTCTCCTCTTGTTGGAGAGTCTACATGTTGGTGTAGATTTGGTAGGAGGGCCTTTAAATCTGCTTGGTTGAAGTCTCCTGCTGTGATGAAGAATCCGTCTGGATGCGCCGTTTGTGTCTCAGTTATAGCCTGATAGGATTCATTTGGGGCCTTTCTTCTCTCACCGATGGTGGTGGGCGGGACATTCACAGCGACTAGCAGGATAGATGTAATTTCTCTTGGTAAGTAGAAGGGTCGGCACTCGACGATCATAAACTCCACCAATGGAGAACAGTGTTTGTGTATGACAGTCATATCTCGGCGCCAAGCGTCACTGATGTAAACACACACACCTCTCTCTCAGGTCTTTCCTCCTTTCATGAACATCCTATCAGCACGATAGCATGTTAGACCTGCTAACTGAATAGCAGAGTCCAGGATATTGTCATTTAGCCACATTTCCATCAGGATAAAAACACAGCAGTTCCGCGCATCACGTTGCATAGATCTTGGGAGCTATTCATTTACAGTAAAAAAGTTGCAAATTTATGAGGTTTCAATTTTTCTAGAAAAAATGTATCAAATTAGGGAAAAAGTCACAAAGTAGTTTTTAATTAGCGAAGAAAAGGGCAAGCAAAACTATAAAGGAACAACATCTATGTGGGGTAACCTTTTTTATTTTTTATTGTCACGATCATTATATTTGGGCAATTTTTTGTGCTTATTAGATGGAATGAGTAAAATCAGCATGGCTCTCTGTGGTGTTGGGATTTTTCCATTTCATATTTACTGGCACCTTCTATTTTTTAACACCGCTGTACAGAGCAGGCATGTTGTACTTCCAGCCGTCTTCAGTAGCGGAGAGTATTACAGAGCCATCTGCAAAGCCTTGCAAATTTGGTGTGACAGCAGGGCAGAACTATCACAGGGACCAGTGAGCAGCGGTGGCTGGCAGTAGAAGAAAGGAGACTGAAAATGTGTAGAATTTAAAATACATGAAACTGGTGTTATTATGACTTCACGTGTTCAGTATATCAGCTGTAGCGTGTTTAATGGGTGATATAAAGTACAGAGAAACCGTTTGGTTGGTGCCAAACTGAACAACACAGAAACTGTTAACGATGTATTGATGAGATGTTTCTTTCAGGGTCACACCTACAATGTGAGCAATCTTGAGGCACAAAAAAACAGCAAGTCTTTGTATGAATAAATACTTGGAGCTCATTTCTGCTGAAAGGAAAAAGATGCCAGAACTGGGAACATTTTTTCTTTCCCCTGGTGGTTGCAGATGTTAAACCATTAAAATACACACTCGGTTTAAAAAAAAAAAAAAAAAATCTCTGAGTCTGTGGACATCCGTTCTAATTGTGATTTGTGAGAGAGATTTTTTTCTTTGATAACATGACATGCATATTTTTCACGTGCCTTTGCACTTTTAAGCTTCATCCTGCAAAATAACAGCCAACGCAGGTTAAAATGTGAAAAGATTTGCTGATCTGAAAAGAAGATTGGGGCTTATATGAAGACTGTTGTAATCACGCACAGGCATGCTCAGTATTGATCCATATTTGAACACTTGAGAATCTAAAATGATCCTATGATGCGTGACTCTGGCTGAATGGACAGTATTGTAATGCCCACTATAATCAATCACAAACAAACCCTGAATAGAAAAGCATGAATCTGCCTATATTGGTGCAATTAAATTGGTGCCACTTGCTCTATAATCAATGCACCACTTCTTGGCCGCACATAAAATTAGCCACTCACCTGCCTACTGAACAAAGCACCTCATGACTGAGTTGGTATCGAGCTGTGCTGAGAACGTTGACCTGAAGCAGACAATTATCAAGCTTTTTTTGTTTCAGTGTGTCCCACAGACATTGGTACGTGATGCCTCATGACCACCAAGCAACACACCCATTCTATCCAAATCCTATAACATTATATTTCATTTTATGAAATATAAACATAACCTACTTAGAAAACCAGCTCAGCACTGTTAGATTTGAAGTGTCATGATTGGCCCCTCCGGGGCAGAGATACAGATCCACAAGCTGGACTGCAGTAGTGACATTTAGTAACAGAAAATTCAGAACTGTGCAAAAACACAAAAATACAAGCAAGGTAATTTACAAGGAAAGGCACTTCAGAGCCAGAATCACTCTGGAGGAGGTGAGGAGACAGCACAGTAGAATCCAATCAATTCAAGACTGCCGCAGTGAAACAATAAGCTGACAGTACTTAAATAACAGACAAACAAATGAGCAGCAGGTGCTGGCGGATGAGCGGGCGGGTGACCAAATTACACAACTGCTCACAGCTGAGATGGCTGGGGAACAGACAGTGAGCACCTGGTGGGAGTGTCTGGAAAAAGAGGAAGGGCGCTCGTGTCACAAAACCAAAATATATTCAGAAACTGACAAAATAATAATAACAGACATAAAATACTCAGAAATAAATTAAGAGTCTGAGCTCTGTGAAGACATTGCGCTCAGACTCATGACATAAAGTAAAATTCTTTATCAGAACACAATTTTTTTAAAAAGTTTGACATTTAAAAATAATGCACTTGTTTGTTTTTTGGCAATATTTAGCTGAGAAGAGTAATATCTTGATTAATTTGGCTTGTTTGAGCAAAAATACAATGACTGATCCTAATAATAAATAACACATATCTTGCTTGTTTGTTTCATAGTCAAGATTAAATGTAACATTAACACATAGTGGCTGTAGTACAGAAATGGTTTTCAACTAAATTTTCATGCTAAGCTTATAATTTAGCATAAACTGCTGTGCTGAAACTCAGAGTGGCTGATGTGACCTCAAATCAACAGCGCGATAAAATGGAACAGTTTACGTCTGTTTCAGTTTTTGCAGTGTTTTTTTAATAAATACATATTTTTAAAATAATTTTTAATAAATAACTTGATTTATAATTAGATTATTGGAATTATTAATAATTTAAAAAAATATCACTTTAGTACGGGGCTCCGCATTTGTTTTTTTCCAGTGGACCAGAGGTCTGGAGCAGTGCCAGCATGCTGCATGGGTGGATGTTTTATTTTTATGTTGGGAGGGACAGTAAACAGAACATTTTCTCCAGAGTAAATATTGAGGGGACACTATAAGTATTATTGTTGTCACTCACAAATTTATGAGAAAGAATGTACAAACGTACACTTACGGGGGAAAAGCTGCAAATTTACAAGTAAAAAGTCATAAGTTTATGAGAAGGAAAATTGCAAATTTAAAAGAAGCAATTGCACATTTACAAAAGTCAAGTTTACTAGAAAGAAGTTGCAAATTTAGTGCGAAAAAATATGTAAATTTGCAAGAAAAAAACCTGTCGTAAAAAGGTTACAAATTTCCCAAAAAAATGACAGATTTAAGATGCAAAAACAGCAGATTTATGAGGGACAAGTGGCAAATTTACAACAAAAAATTTTACATTTGCAAACTAGAAAAGCACTCAGGGAGCGCATACCTCTGCCAAGGCTCCATCCTTGCCTCCCTTTGTCCTCCCCACCGTCATCGGTCCATACATTGTGCCATAGGGCCATGGCGGCGGTATGCACACACGGATCACCTCCAACATCTAATGAGTTCATCTTTGAGCTACCAGCCCCCCCCCCCCCCCCCCGCGACCCGAAAAGGATTAAGCGGAAGAAGATGGATGGATGGATGGTAACATGGTGTTTGAACACAATTCAAGTATGCTGAACATGAATATGATGGTTACCAACCTCAATTTTGGGGTTTAAGCACTGAAAATGCAAATTTAATATAGACCGCTAACGTTTCATAATTTTCATCTTGAAGAAGCTTAAATTCCAAATAAGGGAAATTATTAATTTCAAGAAAAGTGGCGATGCATTAAATACCACTTTTTATAGTAGCCACTGGTTTTAGTACAAAACCGGAGAGAATAAAACATGTAAAGACCTCTTTGGTGTACCTTTAAAGCTCTATTTACAACAATTGGAATGTTATGTCCAACACTCTATTATTATTTTTTAATTTCAGATCCACATCCAAATCAAACTGTGAATGACTTGAAGAAAACAAACACCCTATAAACTTTTTGTTTAAATAATTGCATGATAAAGTGGGAGTATATTTTCAAGGTTACATGCCATACAGCAGGGCTGCCCAACCTGGGGCTCCTGGAGCATTCAGGTTTCTGTGGTAAATTTTCCTCATTTCACTTCTGAATTGGTCCAAAGATTTGCAAATAATTTGCTGTTGTTGTGCACGGGTGCAAGGGTGCCTACAGAACAACAATGGCAAATTATTTGCAAATCTTTGGACCAATTAAGAAGTGACATTAAAAAATTTCCCACAGAAACCTGAATGCTCCAGGAGCCCCAGGTTGGACACCCCTGTGATACATTTTCAGGACTCATGTCTTTATTGAATTATGTTTCAGTCTATTTAAGACAATTGTTTATTTGCTTAGTTGTCGCTGAACTTTTAAAAGTCTGATGTGTTAAATGATCACTTAAGAATTTTATGCTTTCAGATATATTATTTCAGCTATACTTTTGGGCAGATTACCTGAATGCAAATGGCCAGAATAGTTTCTGATGAGGATTTCAGAATTGTGAATTGAATATATAATGTTTTTTTTTCATTTTGTTGTGACTTGTACATCTTGTGCCTAGATGAACAACTGGTGGACAAAGAAACAATACAAAGTAGAAACCAAAAAGATAATCTGAATGAAGCTGCAATCACTGAGACTCTGAGATGATTTTATTGTCTTCACAACTGAACCCCAGATGCACTTAATATTGCTACAAAGGACCTTGCAACAGATGAGATAGAAACTTCACAGCTTCATGCCAAACAACTTTGACAAAATCAGCTGGATAAATTTATGTTTGCAAGACTGATGTCGTGAAGAACCATGGAAAGTGAAATTCCATGAACCACTTACGAAGCAAAAACCACTTCCCTTCTCAGACCTGTACACTGTTTCAAGGACAGATGTGGGAAAGGAACTACTGATTAAAGCAGATAGAAATATTCTGCAAAGCCTTATAACAGCATACCAAGTAAACAGACAAGTAGATTTACACAAAACACTGAAATATGAGCGGACACCAGTTTTGTTGGCTGAACCAAATGGCAGTCTACGCTCAGGTGACAAATCTTTGCTTGTGAATGTCTGCACACTCAATATTGTTTATCCAGCCTCAGTCACTATACAGGAGTGATCTTGTCTGATCACTGATGGCCCAGCACTCATTCATTCACTAGGAAAACCATCTGGAAGCAAGACATTTGGACAACTGGCAGTATTAAGGGTACCTGTTTTGATCATGTTCATATACTTTTTGATAGGTACAACAAGATGAACATTAAATCAGGCACTCGTGAATGACAAAGTCCAGCAGAGCAATTCGTAAGCAAATCGACAATGAAAAGGTCCCTCTGCCTGTCAGCTGGGACAGCTTTA
This sequence comes from Pholidichthys leucotaenia, assembly GCA_020510985.1. Classification (NCBI taxonomy): domain Eukaryota; kingdom Metazoa; phylum Chordata; class Actinopteri; order Cichliformes; family Pholidichthyidae; genus Pholidichthys; species Pholidichthys leucotaenia. Next base: position 27,610,366 of record CM035843.1, read on the forward strand.
TGGGCCTTGCTCAAAACAAATTTTAAATTTGGGGGAAACGTAGTCTAGGTTGTGGTACCAACCTAGACTACATGGCCTAGTACCGGCCTAGTCCCAACTGGTGGTGGCCTAGTTGGTAGAGCATCCGCCCCACTCTGGAGGCCTGGGTTCAAATCCCGGCCGTGTCATGCCAAAGACCATATAAAAGTGGATCTTCCTGCCATCCAGCTTGGTGCTCAACAATAACGGAACGGAGGAGGAAAATCTGTGGCGGCGCCTTGCATGGCAGCGACCCCTCTGATTCTAGATGTGATTAACATTGTAGATAAGAGAAACATAATTTCGTTCTACTGTACATAATTGGCTATATGGATTGAATGACAATAAAGTTGGCTTTACCTTGTCCATAAACTATGAAATTTTAAAGTAAGTATAAACAACATATGCTACATCATTTTTCATTGAGAACAAGTAGTTCCTGCAACTGTTAGTATGATAATACCTGTATGTCATTCATGAAGTGCCTATTTTAGCATCATATATGGGTAGCCATTTCAAAGTTAATTTTCACAGCTTATATCTCAAAATCATAATTGGTAACCACGATACTCTTGATCAGCACACCCAAGTTGTGTTGAAACACCTTGCTACCAACTTTTAATGTAAAATGCATGAACCTTCTTTAAAATGCCCCTTTTCTGATTTTCCATCCTGTCTATAATGGGTTTGTGTGTAGATCTAGAGCCACTTCTGGTGAAAATTGCATCAAAGTCTGTTGATTAGTCTTGGAGCATTGTTGCTAACAGTCTGTGAGAAGATAAGAGCCTTGACGGAGGTATGCATTTTGAGATCATCACCAAAATCTAGTCATGTGTTCAGTGTGCCATTACACACCTTTGCTTAAAATTTGAATAAAAGGCACTATATACAGTAAATGAAATCCATTATTGTTATTATTATTATTATCATTGTTAACAGACAGGGAAACAACAGCAAAAACAATATGACTACATTATATGACTACATAATAATAATAACAAGACTGTCATAATTGTATTGACCATACATTGGGGCTGGGCAATTCCATCTTAAATCAACATTATGGTTTATTGAATGTTTCAGGTCGGTTTTCAGTTTTTTTCCTCCTCTCATCTCCATTACAGTTTACTGACAAGGTTCATAATTATTAAGCAATATTACACGACAGTGCAGTATCATACCATTTTTTTGCAGTTATCAACTACAAATTGACATAGTATCCATATTATCTACCGCCACAAACTTGTAAGAAATATGACCATGACAAAGGCACCAACGCTCACCTGGCACGCCAACAGATGCGGACATGTTCCTCCAAGCGTTTGCTTTCTTATTTTGATCATGATATCCTTTTAGTGTCAGATCAAAGAGTACCAGGTTGTTTGATGCAGCAAAGTTCAGCCTCTCCACTGTCCGTCACCTCCCATTGTCGTCTTCCTGTACCGGTGTCCTATGTCCGGCCCTTCCTTAATTCTGATTGGCTGCTTAGAAAGGTCTGACATTGACAAGCACAGCTGTACAGTAGTCTGACAAGTTTAACTTTTTTCAGCCCTGAGCACTGTGACAAAAAGCAGCCACCACTCAAAGTGTTTCAGCGCCATGGCGCTCAGTGATGTAAACGCTAGACTACATAGACAATGAATAGAAAATAGTCGTCCTCAGCAGAAAAAAGAGTTTGGTGGACACGCCCCCTAATACTTTTTCTGCAGTGTTTGGCTTCTGGGTTGTGGAGGCATATGGCCATATGGCGTGACCACGTACATAACTGAGTGGACACGTCTTAAAGGGGCAGTACATGAAAAGCGCCAGATTAATATATAAAATAATATTCAAAAAATTTCTGCATCCAGATCACGATCTGAATCACCACCAAAATCTAATCATCTGTTCCCCGTGCCATTACACACCTTTTCTGAAAATTTCATCAAAATCCGTTCATAACTTTTAAGGTGTGTTCACACCAAATGCCAACGGGCAAATTTTTCCTGCAGCTCGATTACATTATAACTCAATGTAAACATGCAAACAGACATGAATTCCCCTTCTGAGTGAGATGCAGACAGGTGAAGTTGCCTTTATAACTTCTACAGCTGTGTTCAACCTGCTGTGGAAAATCCCAAAATAACGTCATGCTTATGTTTACATTAACCGATGGGGGGCTCACCTGAAAATGTTGTCTCGGCCTCCAAAACTTCACAAGATGATGGGTGTTTCCATTGCTAGCTTGCTAGCCTCGTCAGCATGTTCGTGGCAGGAAACCGTGGATAAATAACTCCAAAATCCCGATTCAGCTGAAAAGCTCCCTCCTGTCTCCAGGTGAGTGAGTCTCATTTTCAAACTAGTTTACTCTGCAATGGTGATACTTTTACTCCGGTGATGGCAGAATCTCAAAGCTAGCAGCTAGTTAGGTAGCTAGCCTCAGACGCAAATGTGTGAATGCGCAATTTTGCGTGTACTCGCCTCGTTCCATTGACTTTGTATGGATTCGCGCTGCCCGTTCACGTTTGGTGTGAACGCACCTTTAGAGTTATGTTGCTAACAGACAAACCAACCAACCCATGCCACTAAAAACATTACCTCCATCCTCCCTTGGCGGATGTAAAAATTGTCCCTCCTGGACCCCCTTGATTTACTCCCATGTCACAAAGCTGTTCTGCTGTGGGAGGAGCTGGTGAAGGCAGCCACTTTCAGAAAAAAACTTTCACAACTCTGTTGCTTTTTGTTGTTGTGTCATAGATGTAACAAGAAGCCTGCTTGCAGCTTGATATGACAATTTCAGTGCATTTATTTTTGTCGTTCTTACCTCTGAATTTTGAGGAAATGTCTCTTCAAAATTCCTATGCTTGCTCTCATAATGCTGTTTCAAATTGTTAATCTTTATCATAACTGTGGTCTCTTGACATATTAAGCACACTGGTCTTGTGCTGGTAGGAGGGAGAACAAATGCAAATTGCCCAGTCCATTCGTCTTTGAATTGCCAATTTTCACTGTCCACTTTTCTTTTAGCAGCGAACTTTGAACATGCCTTTTTCATTCAATCTAGGCTCCCTCCTGGTTTTAGCATCAATAAGCAAACTGCTCTGAAAGTGAAAGTAAAAAAGTGCTGGTTGCGCATTGGCAGGCTGTCAGTGCATCGTTGGCATGGAGATAGCAGTCCATGTTTACAGGTGTTGACCAAACCAAAACACGCAGTGAAGGAATCACAGCTCGAGGGCCACAAATAGGCAGCTCGCAGGCCGGATGTGGCCCATGGGCCACCTATTGAGAGCCACCGCTTTAGTATTAACTTTTTTCATCCATCATCTTGCTTTTATTGTGATAGCTTGGCTTTTACTTGTGTAAAAGTGTAGTATTCAAACCGGCATTCAGTTCACAATGTTTTAAAAGTCATAATGTAAAGATGAAGCAGCCGTCACTAACAGTGCAGCTCGACATCACTCTGACTGATCATCTGCTGGCCTGTCATGAGCAGCTTTGTTTTTATCAGCATAAATCCAAGAGGTGAGCTAAACAGGAGCCGCTCTGGCTGTTTGCATGGACAGACTCATTAAATACATTAAATATTAGTTTGTATCAGATTGCTGTTTTCACAAAATGCAGATAAAAAGACAAGGTGGGAATTGTGTGACTGCTCTAAGGAAGAAAAACACCGAATAAGAAGTTATTACTCTCCAGCAACTTCTAGTATCTTAGCAAATGAGGCCTGTCCTCTCAGCAAAAGCATGACCCATACCAGCTCTCATTTCTTTTGCGTTCTTTCCTCACTTGTTAATTCCACCCTCTCTCTCCATCTTTTTCCCCTCTTCCCACCTCAGAAAGAGAGGAAAGCAGGAGGCTTGTTAAAGCTCCTGTCGGGGGCGGCAGCCAAGAAGAAGCCTCGCTCACCCCCGTCCTCCCCGCCCACCCACGACCCTTCGCTGCCTGGGCAAGGCGCCGTAGCCACAGACCCTTCACAGCATCCGCACCATCATCACCATCACGCCCGCTCAGGTTCCTGTCCAATGGCGTCGCAGGGACGAGCCGGCTCCTGTCCCATCGAGAGCGACATGACGGGGGCGGTAGGGCTGGAGCCCCTGCACAGGAAGTCCGGCTCCCTGGACACCAACTTTCCCCGGTCACCCCCGGCAACGAGGGCCGGCAACGCTCTGATGGTCCTCCGGCCTGAACCCAAACCCCTGTCCCGAGAAAGGTGGGCACACGCAGCACTGACAGATAAACACGGGTAAATGTTTTGTGCTGGAGGCAGCGAGTGATTCATAAAAGTGTCTCAGACACGAGAGAATTATCACCACACAGATGTACGAGGCTGCAGGCCTCATGATGTTTGTTGATAGAAACAACTGTGTTTTTTGTCTCATGAGTGAATGAAATGATGCGCAATTAAATATTTTGGAACGTACATGCAGGCATTGATAGCATTAAAGTCTCTGTTTGTAACTCTTCTTTTAATGGCACCCGACAAGTGAATTGCAGTCTGTTCACTTAACAGATTTTGGCTCCTTGTTGACCACAGGCAGATTTAAAGAGAAGGGAGTCCCACAGTTCCACAGAAAGCCTTTGATACTGACTTTTTTCAAGAGTTTATAATTCTGTAAGAAGGTGTGGTAAAATTTTCAACTTCTGGTCATTTGGTGTCAGGATTTGAAATATTGTTGAGAAAGTCATTACTAACAAAACCCATGAGTAAGAAATGGATGAAGAGAACACTCAGCTTCCTTTGTAACGTTACAGTGCATCCAGAAAGTCTTCACAGCACTTTACTTTTTCCACATTTTGTTATGTTACAGCCTTATTCCAAAATTGATTAAATTCATTTTTTTCCTAAAAATTCTACACACACAATACCCATAATGACAATGTGAGGTTTTTTTTAGATTTTTGCAAATTTATTAAAAATAAACTAAGAAGTCACATGTACATAAGTATTCACAGCCTTTGCCATGAAGCTCAAAATTGAGCTCAGGTACATCCTGTTTCCACTGATCATCCGTGAGGTGTTTCTGCAGTTTAATTGGAGTCCACCTGTGGTAAATTCAGTTGATTGGACATGATTGGGAAAGGCACACACCTGTCTATATAAGGTCCCACAGCTGACAGTGCATGTCAGAGCACAAACCAAGCATGAAGTCAAAGGAATTGTCTGTAGACCTCAGAGACAGGATTGTCTCGAGGCACAAATCTGGGGAAGGGTACAGAAAAATTTCTGCTGCTTTGAAGGTTCCAGTGAGCACAGTGGCCTCCATCATCTGTAAATGGGAGAAGTTTGGAACCACCAGGACTCTTTCTAGAGCTGGCCGGCCGCCTAAACTGAGCGATCGGGGGAGACAGGCCTTAGTCAGGAAGGTGACCAAGAACCCGATGGTCACTCTGTCAGAGCTCCAGTGTTCCTCTGTGGTGAGAGGAGAACCTTCCAGAAGGACAACCATCTCTGCAGCAATCTACCATTCAGGCCTATATGGTAGATTGGCCAGATGGAAGCCATTCCTAAGTAAAAGGCACATGGTAGTTTGCCAAAAGGCACCTAAAGGACTTTCCGACCATGAGAAACAAAATTCTCTGGTCTGATGAGAGAAAGATTGAACTCTTTGGCGTGAATGGCAGGTGTCATGTTTGGAGGAAACCGGGCGCCACTCATCACCACACCAATGGTGGTGGCAGCATCATGCTGTGGGGCTGTATTTCAGTGGCAGGAACTGGGAGGCTAGTCAGGATAGAGGGAAAGGTGAATGCAGCAATGTACAGAGACATCCTGGATGAAAACCTGCTCCAGAGCGCTCTTGACCTCAGACTGGAGCGGCGGTTCATCTTTCAGCAGGACAACGACCCTAAGCACACAGCCAAGATATCAAAGGAGTGGCTTCAGGACAACTCTGTGAATGTCCTTGAGTGGCCCAGCCAGAGCCCAGACTAGAATCCAATTGAACATCTCTGGAGAGATGTGAAAATGTCTGTGCACCGACGCTTCCCATCCAACCTGATGGAGCTTGAGAGGTGCTGCAAAGAGGAGTGAGCCAAACTGCCCAAAGATCGGTGTGGCAAGCTTGTGGCATCATAGTCAAAAAGACTTGAGGCTGTAATTCAGGGATGTCCAATCGTGTGCCATGGCGGGCTAAGACCCTGCAGGTTTTCTCTCCCACCCAGTCTCTTCAGCAGGTGTTTTCACTTATCAGCAATCAGTGGGAAGAATCAGTGGAAAGAAATTCAGTGGAATGCTGTTGAAGACACTGGTTGGAGGTAAAGCCTGCAGGGTCTTGGTCCTCCATGGCACATGATTGGACACCCCTGCTGTAATTGCTGCCAAAGGTGCATCAACAAAGTATTGAGCAAAGGCTGTGAATACTTACGTACATGTGATTTCTTAGTTTTTTATTTTTAATAAATTTGCAAAAAATCTCAAACTTTTTTCACGTGTGCATTATGGTTTAATTAACAATTACGTAGAGTATGTCATACATTTTTAACTATTTATGAATAAAAATAATAAGGATAATTAGTTACCAGTTTTTGCCCCCCCCCCAAAAAAAAAATGGAAAAAAAAAGTGTAGCAATTCTTATGTTTTTAGTTCATTCATTTCAGTGAAGGTGAAATTTGCTTATGTCATGGTACTGCACCTGTCCGTCTCTATCCACAAGGATCACTAGTCCTACTAGGCCGAGACACTCACCAGACTCATGCTTAATGATTCTCAGGTGGGCCTGCATTAGGGGTGGGAATCTTTAGGCACCTCACAATTGGAGCCAATTACGATGCATGTTTTTTTGTTTGTTTTTTTTGTTTTTTTAAATATTTGAAAAAGGAATTTCTGTGCTTCATCCCAAAGAAACAGTAGCTGTAGCAGGTGCTTGTCAATGTGAGGACATCCAAATCACCGAGGATGCACAGCCCTTATTGGTGCCAAGACTAACACACATACTGTACATGCTCTTCTGTCTTCTTAGATTGCAGACTGTTTCTCATTTCTTAAAGAACCACGTCAAAAGACACATCCTGTGATTCTGTTTCAGAAGGGTCAAATTATTGGCGTGCATCAAACAAAGAGGAAACTATTAAAATTGGGTTAAGAACTGTCCAACACATTACTAAAATCCGGAAGGATTTTGGTGAACCATCATCTTCAAGGAAATGTGGTCCGACTCTCTCATCATCAGTACAAGATCTTGGCAAAAAATTCATGCAGCTTTGGACGGAAATAAATGTTGTGACATTGCAGAAGCTTATCGAAACGATGCCACAGTGAACGTGAGCTGTAATCAAAGCTAAAGGCGGTGCAACAACATATTAGTGTGACTTTGTTTGTTTATTTGTTTTTTGGCTAGGCAGTGTATTTATCAAATATAAAAATTATTTAGCCAATAGAAATTACGTTGATAATCCCAACTGGCCTAAAACAGGAAAAGTTCAGTCTGATTTAGTTGTACAGTTAATCATGATGTTGATCCGAGGTCACATCTCCCGGTCTTAACAGAGGGGAAGATGTTTAGTCTTTACTGAAAATCTTTTCTGATTTTTGAATGACACTTTGAAATTCCAGCTCTGAAAGACACTCTTGTTTAATGGCACCACAACCTTGGCACGGTCGGCTGGTCATTATGCATGGCAGACTCATGTCATTTTGAGCACTTACCACTGAGTTGACTGGCAAAAGATGTGCTGTACAAATGCAAAGAAGTGAGTGATTCACATGCAGAGCTTCACTCTTCTGTAGAACGTACAAAGAGATGCAAAGTAAGAAGATGAATGCTGTGCTTCTATTCTTCAGCATTTCACCAAAAACAATCTTTTGAGACATTGTTCAAATCTGTTGTGTTGCCTGTGCATCTGAGACAGTGGTGGTAGCTCTGATTGTCTGTGTGTGGCAGGTATCGTGTGGTGGTGCCCTACCCACCGCAGAGCGAGGCAGAGATCGAGCTGCGGGAAGGAGATGTGGTTTTCGTCCATAAGAAGAGAGATGACGGCTGGTATAAAGGCACCCTGCAGAGGACGGGACAGACCGGCCTGTTTCCAGGCAGCTTTGTTGAGAGCTTCTGAAGCGTGTGGTGGGGGGGGGGAAGAAACACTTACACTGTTCCTGTTTCTGAGTCGTAAAGCACACACACAGACACTACACACACATGTGAAATCTAGAGTTGGGCTGATACTGGTTTCTCAGACTGATTCTGTTCTACTTTATTAAGAAAAAGCACACAAACCTAAACAAAAGGTTTCTACATGCCTTAAGAAAGTGCTCTGCAACCTGCAGTGGTTGGTTCCCTGTCACTTTGATACACGCATGCACCCAAATACCTCACATATTTACAAGAAAAAAAGCAGTTTTGTAAGAAAAAAAGGGACACATTGATGTGACAAAGTTTGTAATTAAAAACAGATGAAATTTATAACAAAAAGTCTTACGTTTACGAGAAATGCTGCTAATTTAAGAGTAAACGTAATGAATTTATGAGAAAAAAGTTGCACATTTTGCAAGGAAAAAACTAATCAGAAAAGTGGAAGGGCACAAATGCACAAAAAGTGCAAATTTAAAAGAAAAGTTGCAAATTTGAGACAAAAGTGCCATTACTAATGTTTATAGGTCATTTTACTCTTGTGATAACTTGGCTGTTTTTACTTTAACAGATTTACTTTAATGATTCAGTCACTGCCCAGAGTTGTTGAACCCAACATGTTAGCTTCAGAGCTAACAGTGCTACTATGGCGTTAGCTTACCAAGCAGTTTATATTGTTATTTTATTCAATTTTCAGTCGGTCTACTAGACATCCCTGTTTCCACCTGGTTCACTAGTCCACAACTGATAAAGCATATTTGCCTTATTTTGGTAGATTTTCGCCATGATGGTCGATCAAGTGTTAGTATTAGCTTGACTTGGCAGTCAGAGTCGATCTGGCTGTTTATTGATAGCTTAACTTTCTGATCGCCACCGGTTTTGATCGCTATTTATTAATACCCCACGCAACGAAGTTACGGAGGATATAATGTATTTGACCCGTCCGTTCATTCGCTCGTTTGACATGTTATGTTGTCCACACCAAAGTGATTTAAAATTTTATAGATGCTTTAAACTTTAACCTTGGACACATTTGATTTTCAGACATATCCAATGAAGGGTTCCATTTATTTTGGTGAGGGGTCATTTTATGTTGTCACCAGTATAGCTTCTACATTTCTTATCAGATTGAATTCCTATTTATACAGAAGCTTTTACTCAAACGAGGGGTTCCATTTCTGGGGAGGGGGCCTTATTTTTTTCTAGTCCATTTTATATTGATCAGAGTTCTCCTTAGGGGCCACTGATTTGCAGATGTGTGGGGTATGTGAGCATGCGCACTAAAGCCTTGTTTATGCAACACCTCCGCTCTGGTGTGCTGAGATGTGTGTCCGCTTTGGACAAGACCGGTGCGCACACTGTTGTGTATATACTTCATTTTTTCGTCTACTATCCCAAGCGTTTGACGCATGCGCATAACCGTCATTTGTAGTTTCAGCCCAGCCCTATGGGTAGTGCAAATGCGCTAACACACCAGTTTGTTCGCCAGCTATATAAAAGTGAAGAAATGCGAGAACAACGCACATTTTCTGTAGCAACAACAATGACGTTGTTTTGAGGAAGAGGAGGAATTACCGTTTTTCAATGCTCGTCTCTGCTCAAGCTGCTGCTACTGCAAAATGATTTATGTATGTTTCTTCTCCTCTTTGTCTTCTTCATCTACTCTGACTTTGTATGCTGTGCCGGTAGCGCCACCTCTTGAATGGGAGATTCAGTCTTGCACATGCGTAGTCACCGTGCCCAGGCAAATTTGGGCTGCACGCAGTCAGATGCAGAGGGGCTCCGCGGAGCCAAGTGGACCGGAGATGATGATGTAATTTTTGTCACACAAGCCTCACGGTCGAGCGGACACGGACAGCAGAGGTGCAGCATGAACCCAGATCAAAGTTCTTTGATTTTTACAAATCCTATCCACCTCACTGGAATGCTTGTCCATCTACAAACATTTGACCATGTACAGTGATCTGAAAAAGTATTTGCCCCTTCCTGATTTCTCATTTTTTTTGTATATTTGTCACACTTAAATGTTTCAGATCATCAAACAAATTTACATATTAGACAAAGATAACACAAGTAAACACAAAATGCAGTTTTTAAATGAAGGTGTTTATTATTAAGGGGAAAAAAATCCAAACCTACATGGCCCTGTGTGAAAAAGTGACCCCCCCCCCCCCCGTTAAAACATAAATTAACTGTGGTTTATCACATCTTTGGAAAGCTGAATTCAATTTCTCTAGCCACACCCAGGCCTGATTGCTGCCACACCTGCTCTCAATCAAGAAATCACTTGAATAGAACCTGCCTAGCAAAGTGGAGTAGACCAAGAGATCCTCAAAAGCTAGACATCATGCTACGATCCAAAGAAATTCAGGAACAAATGAGGAACAGTAATTGAGATCTATCAGTCTGGAAAAAGTTATAAAGCCATTTCTAAAGCTTTGGGACTCCAGCGAATCACAGTGAGACCCATTATCCACAAATGGCGAAAACATGGAACAGTGGTGAACCTTCCCAGGAGTGGTCGGCCAACCAAAATTACCTCAAGAGCGCAGCGACGACTCATCCAAGAGGTCACAAAAGACCCCACAACAACATCCAAAGAACTGCAGGCCTCACTTGCCTCAGTTAAGGTCAGTGTTCATGACTCCACCATAAGAAAGAGACTGGACAAAAACAGCCTGCATGGCAGAGTTCCAAGAGGAAAACCACTGCTGAGCAAAAAGAACATAAAGGCTCATCTCAGTTTTGCCAGAAAACATCTTGATGATCCCCAAGACTTTTGGGAAAATACTCTGTGGACTGACAAGACAAAAGTTGAACTTTTTGGAAGGTGTGTGTCCCATTACATCCGGCGTAAAAGTAACATCATTTCAGAAAAGGAGCATCATACCAACAGTAAAATATGGTGGTGGTAGTGTGATGGTCTGGGGCTGTTTTGCTGCTTCAGGACCTGGAAGACTTGCTGTGGTAAATGGAACCATGAATTTTGTTCTCTACCAAAAAATCCTGAAGGAGAATGTCCGGCCAACTGTTTGTGACCTCAAGCTGAAGCACACTTGGATTCTGCAGCAGAACAATGATCGAAAACACACCAGCAAGTCCACCTCTGACTGGCTTAAGAAAAACAAAATGAAGACTTTGGAGTGGCCTAGTCAAAGTCCTAACCTGAATCCGATTGAGATGCTGTGTGGTATGACCTTAAAAAGGCGGTTCATGCGTGAAAACCCTTCAATGTGGCTGAATTACAACAATTCTGCAAAGATGAGTGTGCCAAAATTCCTCCACAGCGCTGTAAAAGACTCATTGCCAGTTATCACAAACGCTTGATTGGTTAGTTGTTGTTAAGGGAGTCCCAACCAGTTATTAGGTTTAGGGGGAAATCATTTCTTCACACAGGGCCATAGAGGTTTGGATTTTTTTATCCTTAATAATAAATACCTTCATTGAAAAACTGCATTTTGTGTTTACTTGTGTTATCTTTGTCTAATATTTAAATTTGTTTGATGATCCGAAACATTTAAGTGTGACAAACATACAACAAAATGAGAAATCAGGAAGGGGGCAAACGCTTTTTCACACCACTGTATGTCATTCTTTAATTAACTTTATTTTAGCTAATTTTTTGATCGTTTATTATACTCTGACTGGGACCAGGCGTTAACACTTTCCCATTCACTCTTTTGGAATTGTTTTATTGTGCTCCAGAGACCAGACTTATGCTTTTTTTCATTCATTCTTTCAGATGAATTAACATTACTTGGCTCAGGCTGTGTTAAAGATGCACTCCAGTGGATATAAATCCCTTGTGAAAACAAATCTACATTGTCTAAAATGGTATCTTATGTCCTTTTTTTCTCCAAAAAACCTTTCATTGTCTTACAGTTTCATGTCAAAATCTTTTCACCCTCCCCCCCTTCAAACACCAGAATTGGTGATTACTAGGTCCAACCACATACCACAAGGCTAATAGTGGCTAGCATTACATTATCAGAATAAATCCTGTGATAAAAAAGACTTACTGGTTGAAGGACATGGACAGTTGTATGTACGGTGACCCAGGATAATGACTGAAACTGTATCAGTCCGTAAATGCAGTTTTAATGGTAAAACCCATCTTAATCTGGGTCAAGTTTTCAAAGCAGTTTGTTCCAAAATGCTAACTAGCCTTGAGGATAACTTCAGTTAGACCACAGAGTCCTGATTGGCTCAGCACTATCCACGTGCCAGCACCAATGATTAGTTACGTCACCAAAAACGTTACGTCTCAACTTGCCTTTTTGCAGGGGGCGGGGCTTAAGTGAGACTTTACAGTAACAAAACAGAGATAGAGACGTTTGAGGGATTTTGCTCTTGATGCGTCTTGTAAGTCATAAAAAAACATGTTACAGACATATTAACAAGAAAAAAACTCGATTTTTGGCAGAGTGTCACTTTAACTACCTGAGCTAGGCGCTAGCTAGCTGACATTAGCAACATCCTAAGTGACAAAAGAGAGAGGGTGGGGTGAAGACGCACTATGACGAGCTGGTCTGAGGATGGCTACAAAAGGTAATTCACAGTCATGCTACAATAATCAAATAATTAAAGTCAATATGGCCAAAGTATGTCATAGAGATCTCATTAAGACCTGTGGGAACTGTCAACATGTGGGAAAAGTGCCGTAAACTGGACCATTCAGGTCGACTCCCCAAATTTTTGCCTGCTCAACATAGATCTTTCCGTAGTACGGCATGCCCGCCCCCGACTGAAGGAACTGACTTTATTTGGATGTCTGAAGCGGAAGCGTTTGACAGTTTTGGTGCGCTCACGGTGTCACCGAACTCACAACAGATCACACGGCACTGAGTGGCAAAAATGAGCGTCACCTTTTGTTTGTATGTAGCAAAGCACAAAAACCACACAATGTTCAGTCACAGCGCCACACAGAGGTCCTCTTATCACCCCATCATGTGTTAATTGGTTAATTAATTTCATTAATTATGCTCAGAACCACTTTTTCACTTATGTGTGCGCCATGTTCTTTACCCACATGCCACTACAGTCAAGTAAACCATGTGGCGTTCACATCTAAAGGAGAAGAGCAGGGATGGCAATTTTCCGCCGATCCGCGGATTTCCGCCGATTTATTTTCAAATTGATCATTTCTGTGAATCGTCTAAATCCGTTGAGAAAATTTTAGGGGGGGGTAAGGTACCTTACTGTTACCGATTTTAGCGAAAATCAACACGATTATATAAGCGCTCGGCGCTTCCCCGGTTCAAGTCGTCTCCCGCGATAACCCAGATGTGTTGTGTTCAAGCTACTGCTGCATTGTAAACAGCCCTGCAATTGGATAGTTTCAAACGATTGGACCAATCAAATGGCTCGTTGTATGCTTTGTCAAAAATTCTTGGCGGCGTGTTCTCAGGGATGTAATTTTCCTCTAATTCGCCGAATTTCGCTTTATTTTATCTTCCAGGAAGATAAAGTACGTTAAGTATGTTAGCGGCTTGTGGGCCACGAACACAGTGAAGGTGCGCCCTTTCAGCCAGAACTGGAAGTGGCGTATGGCCAGGTGGAGAGCCATTAACTCTCTGTCGAACACGCTGTATTTACGCTCACTGTCGTGCAAAGACCGGCTAAAAAAGGTGAGCGGCTGCCAAGAACCGGCAGCGCATTGCTCCACGACGGCCGCTATGCCCATGTCCGAGGCGTCGGTAGTGAGCGCTATCCGAGCCGCCAGTAGTGCAGCGTTTGCCAGAGCTGTTTTAAGCTCAGAACGCCTGCTCCCGCTCAGGAGTCCAGTCGACTCTGTCCGCCGGTTTCCGTTTCTAGAGTGCAGCGTACAACGGCTGTATGAGCTGGGCTGCGCGGGGGAGGAAACGGTTATAAAAGTTAACCATCCCCCAAAAACTCCTGCAGCGCCCTGACATTGATGTTGAGGAGGAAAAAATAGCAAAACAATTTAGTTACATTACTTTTATGATTCCAAACAGTTTGAAATTGACAGTGCACAGTGGACAATGACTCATAACTTTTGAATATTTCTAAGACTTGGCTACATCAGTGATTGTGCAAAATGAACTGCTCAAGACTCAATGGAGATTGAAACTGGTGATCTGAAATGAATGCTGAAATTATAAAAAGTAATGGTATGTTGGAATTTTTATTTCTATTATGGAATAGATAAAATTAACTGATTTTGATTTGATCAAGTGTTAAAGCATATGATGGATAATGCTTGTTGGAATATTTTAGGAATGCTATCTTCTTGGAACATAAGTCAGTATTATACAGTAATAAGTGGCATTCAGCTGTTTATTTTATGTCATTTAAGCACAGTTCTGGTACTTAAAAATCATAAAAACCCAGGCGCTTCGGGGGGCTTCGCCCCCATTGCCCCCCCACCAGGGCTCTGCCCCAGACCCCGCTGGGGGACTGCGTCCCCCAGACCCCCTGCTGAATTTACAGATAATTTCTCCAACCCCAAATCACATCCCTGGTTCGTGTTGGAATTCTGAGCTTTCGGTATTGTTTTCAGCGGAATTATGAGATTTTTATCGAAGGATCAGGAGTCATCAGTGCTAGAAATAGACAAAAGTGTCAAAAATAAGTTCCGATGGAATTGGCTTGAGAGAACAGTGACGGTAAAGGTGAAAATTGGCTCAAAGTTCGACGAGGTAACAGAAACACTCGGACAGTTTCTGAAGAAACCAGAAAAGGAGATGAAGTTCAAAGTTCAGAGACTGACACAGCTTGCTGCCAAAAGGAAGAAAGTTTCACATTAGAAGTGACTTGGTGACCAGTGTAAATAGTGTAAAAAACTCTTATAGAACTGTTAAATATGTTGGACTAAAGACAGTGAGACAACATTGAAGAAAAAGTAAGTTAACTTTTCATTAAATTTAATGATTTATCTAAGTCTAGTATTTCATTTTTTTTAATCATTTTTTTCAGTCTAAATTACTTCTGTTTTACTGAAAACCTCCCAGCTTCAGCTTCCTCATAAGTCAATCGACCAAATTAGATTTCAGCTGAAATCAGAATTTCCTGTTGCCATCCCTGGAAGAGGCACTCCATGTTCTGCTGGAACCCAGTAGTGTGTCAGTTTTTGGTTTGTTTGTTTTGCTGCATACAGACTAAAGCAGCATGTTTTTGTAACTATGGCAACTACCAAGACTTCTGTTCCAGTGCGTATCCTCTGTTCCTCAGATTTTAAAATGCATTCATTTCAATCCAGAAATCCATATCAGTCCAACTAGTTCACATAAACACACACACACACACACACACACACACACACACTCAAATAATGTACTGGAAAGCTCGCCCCAGCTTCTACCAGCGTTGCCACACAGGAAGCCGGGCAGTTTTTCCCCCCATTGCTGACCCCATCAGACACGTGATGTTTGACTACTGAAGGCACACAGACTCCGAGAGCACAGAATAAACCCCCCCCCCACCCCCCCAGCGTCCCGATTCTCCTCGTTGGCATCATCCACCAGCACAATAAAACCCACAGCATCAGCTCTGCTTTTCCACTGAGACCTCAGAACTTGAACCCGGGTGCTTTCTTTGTTTGAAAAGTGAGAACTTTCCAGACGTGAGCCAGCAGTGCAGGATCACCGTGAGCACATCTCAGCATCTAACCTCCGACGACGACGAGTTTCCTTTCAGCTCAGCTCACGCTAACGATGCATGTAGCATTATTACTTTTTTTAATATGAAATCCCTGTTTGTGTTGTCACGCTGTGATGAGCTGTCACAGAGGGTTTTATTTAAAATCAAAAATTATGAAATAAGTCATCCATTTCTCTATTTATAACCTCAGAAATGTAAACAGGTTATTTTATTTATTTTTATTACGACCGGCTCCCCATAGTTGACTGGCTTTGTTGAATGTACAAAAAGAGCAGAAAGTGACACCAAAAGTCTTTTGAAGAATTTATTTGTATTTATAAAGCTGCTTTTTTCAGCTTCTGTATGATTAGAAATGAAAACAAATGCACTCTGTGATATTTGATACGACCTGCCAGAATAGCCACATGTCCAGTATTTCACACGTGCGCAGTGTTTGCCGGACACGTCTCCGCCGCTGCTGGTCACATCCTTCCATTTGAAGCACAAATGTTTCACAAGGTGCAAACATCTTCAGTGATGCTTTGTTTGACTTTTTTTTTCCTCATTCATAAGTAAACCAACAAAAAAATGCTCCTAAATCCCTGCGGCGTTATGTTGTGCAGATTCAAAGCTGATGAACGACATTCATGCACGTCAGGCAGGAAAAAACAGACATTTTTCATTACACAGCTGCCAGCCTTTGACTTTTTTCCTCTGATCTTGTCGAGTATTTTTGTACCGCTTTGGTAAAAGTGTAGTCAGTCTGCTTCTGTGAATTTTTAGTGTTTTGAATTTTAAATCTGGGCTTGTCTAGTTTACGTCCCGACACAGCCGTCTTACCTGTTGTGCCGTTTTTGTTTTTTTGGGTGTTTTTTTTGGCGATGGAAGCACAGCGAACTTCATAGTGTGAGTGTGTGGTGCTGCATGTGTGTGTCAGGGAGGTGTGAGGTTAGTGGTGAAGACGTCACATCCATAGAGCACAGTGGACCGTCCTCGTCCTCGTCCCTGAGCCGGAATGAAGCGCAAACAGCCACCGAGCCGGCGCACACCTGGGAGATTATTTGCTAGTTGATTTGTTACAGAGTGGTAAACTGGGGGCCGGTTACCAGTCCTCGTGTCCACTTTTACGTCACATGACGACGGCAGAACCAGCCCAGCCAGCGTGGCCACGTGGGCCCCATCTGTGTTTAGCCCACATGGACTTCACCTGTGGTGCGGGTGATGTGTTTAAAAACCCATATTAAAGCCACTGGGTTTCAGTAACACTTCTGCCACAGGCACGATTATGCAACAAAGCCACACATTCATAAGGAAAGAGTGACACATTTACAAAAAAAAGGTAGCAAATTTATGAGAAAAAAGTCAGTTTTACGAGAAAAAAAAGTTGAAAATTCATGAGAAAAAAGTGAACATTTAGGAGAAAAAAGTTGCAAATTTACAAGAAAAAAAGTTGTAAAATTACTTGAAAAGAGTTACAAAATTACAAGAAAAATTTAGCAAATTTACAACAAAAAGTCACAAATTTATGAGGAAAAATTTGAAAAAGTTGCAAATTAACAAAAAAGTAGCAAATATATGAGCAAATAAATTTAACATTTATGAGAAAAAAATCCCAAATTTATGAGGAAAAACTGTTAGTTTACAGTAAAAAAAAAACCAAAAGTTGAAAATTTTTGAGAAAGTTCCAAATTTACAAGAAAAATGTCACAAATTTATGTTAAAAAAAATCAAAAATTTGCAAGAAAATAGCAAATTTACTAGGAACAAAGTAACAAATTTATGAGAAAAAGTTGCAAGATTAGAGTAAAAAAAAGTGGCAAATTTATGAGAAAATTTGTTCAAAAGTACAAGAAAAAGTTAGCAAATATGCGAGAAAAAAGTCACAATTTTACAAGAAATCTAAAATTTTTGAGAAAAAAAAGTGACAAATTTACAAGAAAAACCCCACAAATTTATGAGAAAAAGCTGCAAATATATGAGAATGTTTCAATTTTTCAAGAAAAATGTATCAAATTAGGGAAAAAGTCACAAACTGATGAGAAACTTAAGTTGAAACCACGTGAACAGTCCATGTGGACAAACACAGACGGGACCAACATGGAGTCCGCGGACGGACCCACATGAACCCAGAAGAACAGCGCAGCTTTAACCGTCGGCGGGGCCCACATGGCCGTGCTGGCTGGGACGCGGTCCGGGCTGCAGTCAGGGTTCAGAACGTGTGGAACGCTGCTGCCAAACAACACCAGCATCTGCTGCTGATGATTAAGGGGAACTCGGGTGACAGGAAGTTGCCTGTAAAACTCGGAGCTCAAAGTGGGACTGTTCAGTAGGAATTTTGGGGCCTCTTTTCACCGGTGAGGCGATCGGTCGGAGCTGTCGATAAGTCCGAGGGCAGATGGTTTCGCTGTCTTCAACCCAGCTGCAGGTCCTGAAAAGTGATGTTGATTTCAGAATGTTACTGACCCCAAGTTGAGCCCGCAAAAGCCATTTTCTGTTAAAGCTGAAGCACAAGGCGAGCACACGATCAAATTCATCACCCTGAGCCAGACGAGGCTTTCATTCTTCTTCTCAAGCAGGAGCGACGCCCTCAATGTGGCCATCTGGACTTCTTTGAGCTCTGATTTGAAGGAGACCTGGTGGACTCTGAGTAAATCTGATTTGTTTCTGAGGGTTTCCAGGGTTTCTGTAGGTCATTCAAGTCATTAAATATGGTCGGCTTTACAAAATCTAAGACCTTAAAAGATATTTTTAAAGCTTTAAATGTGACACTGATGTGTCGTTGAGTTGGGCATCTGTGAAAAAGTTATAATGTTTTGGGAAATTCTTTTCTTTTTTTTTCATTCAGGAGTGATCAAACATTTTCCAGGCTCTTAAATCAAATAAATTCTTTGTATGAACATGTATTCTAGAACAGCTGTAAGCTTTAAAACTGTGAAAGTACAACCTTAAGTTTTCCTTCAAATTAGCAATTATCTCTAAATGTACTTTTCAACAAGCTTAAAAGTACTACAGGTATGATAAATATAATTATATCTTGTATTTATGGAATGAACTCCTTATATTAAGTTTTGCATTATAACATAAGGGAAAGGTAAATAAATAAAAGGAACAGCAGTCATTAAATTTGTAAATAAATTAAATTTTCACATAAATTTGTGAATTTTTCCTCAAAAGCTTGTAACTTTTTCACTTTTTTTAAGGGTCCCCCATATAAAAAGATTAATGAATAGTTTGTAAGTAGGCTACCGAGCCTTTATAAATGATGAATAAGCAGTTATAAAGGAGTTAAAAGATGTATTTCACACATCAGTGTAATCTCACCATTTGGCAAAATCAAGTGCTGCACTGTTTTGTCTATCCTGTTAAACCTCAGATGTTGTTCAGCTTACTTTATCGTGTCTGTGAGTCAGTGGACGTGTTAGTCTGATTTATTAAGGACATCCTACAATTAAGGCTGCGTGTCCACCAAACATGTGGACGACCATTTTACAGTCCTGTGTCCCTCAGTCCTAAAACACTCTCAGTGGTCAGCGTATTTTGCCTCAGTGCTGAAAGTTTAAAAAAAAAAAAAAAAAAGATCAGTTTTCAGTGTTGCAGCGCTCATCAGCTGCACATCTCTCTCACCAGCTGATCAGAATCAGACCAAAAGTACACCATGATCAATATAATCAGCAAAATCTCGGAAGAACGTGCATTTTTAGTCCAGTGAGTCGAGCATTTCAGAGCAAAATGTGTGAAACCCCCAGCATGCTTAGAGTGGCATGTCAAGCGGTTGCTAGGATACTGGGCAGAGAGCTTTTTCTCTGAGTGCATGTAAAAAGCACTCAGGAAAACAGTTTGAGAGTACTTTTACGTTCCCTGTGGACATGCAGCCTTATATAACCCACTTTATACAACAGTTCTGACCAAGCAATTTGATTGGACAACAGGGATTCCAGGAGTTACTCTATTCCATGATAACTGCACTCCAGCGTTCCACTGGTTATGTATCACTGCGCTTCAAAGGTGTTCTAGTAGCCATTAATTACTAACAGTAATTTACTGTCAACACTGCAGATTTGAAAATAGCAATACTGTGTTGGATACCTTAATTTCCACAGTGAGGCACTGTTTGAAAAGCAACTAGATTGTCTCAGCCATCTCTGATCTGAACTCCTGTCTTTGAGTGTGTCTGTCGCTGAATTGCGACATAACCCCTAGTGGTCAAGAGTGGTGAATATTTTTTGTCAATAAAATAGTTCAGATTTCCAAGGCTATAACTTGAAAGTGGTAAGAGATAATGGCTTACTGTCAATTAGAAAGATGTAAAATATGATCCAAAGTTTCAGATAGGAATAAATTTATGCATCTAATTTGTATAATGTCATGGCACCGCTTTAAATTCCATAACTCAGTCAAAACTGAACTTTGGACATACTTACACAAAGAATGGTTCAGTCTTTTGACACCGTTTTTTGTACAGAGGTACCTCATCATCTTATCTTCAAAGTATATGAACAAGAAATCAGTACATTAAAAAAACCCAGAAATTCCTCACTTACTTTTGACAAAGGGGGGCTGGCTGGCTGGCTGGCGTGGTCACTGCATTTCACCCATCGTGGTCGTTATTTTGCGTTCGGTCATTTAAAGTCTCTACACAGCTACAAAGTCTTATGATTATCCCACATAAATTTCACTTGTATCCCGCGGCTGTTTTCCTCATACAAAGCCGACAAAGTGATGGTGACGATGACCAATCGCAGCCATATTAGCTTTCTGGGCTAAAATGCTAAAAACAGGAAAAGGAAATGAGTTCTTCTTCTTTGGTGTATTACGTGTCATCCGTTGAATCCTCCAACAGATGTCTGCCACCTTCTGAAACTGGCAGATCAGTACAAATCAGTACAAATCCCCAATGCAGCCGATCATGTCAGTGAGATGACAGGCGCAGCTCCATGCTCTGCCACTAGGGGCACGCAAATTCACACACTCAGAGGATTAAACATCCGGCGACATATTTTGTGTCTGTTTAAACAGAGTTGAATTTATTGACTCGATTAGAAAACCACAATACCTTTGTGGTGATGGACTCTGTTTCATCTGAAAATGACAAGAAAAGGCGAGCGAAGAGTGCCGAAGCCAAATCGCTAGCATGCTAACGAGCCATTGGCATTGATCTGGGCCCTTCTGCTGTCCAGACTCAGATGACCGGTATGTATTTAGGTGCTTAGCAACAGTTACTGGCTACATTTAGAAGGGACTGTTTTTTTCTCAGCTGCACAAAATAACTGGATAAACAAACAAATCATAATATTTTGTCCAGTATTGCTGTCATTTAATAAATTGTGCTTGCAGAACTGTTGTATAAAAGCAATATTACACATGAGGTCGTGCAGCATCAATGAATGTAATAACCAGGAGTGTGATACGTCTAATGCCCTCCGCGTTGGGCATTGGACGTATCACACCTGCAGTTACTACATTCATTGATGCTGCACGACCTCATGTGTAATATTGCTTAATCACGCTCACATCTGAATACTTGATTCTGCCAAAAGGTCTAAAAGTCCTAAATTTTCGTCTTCATTATAGCTGCTGAAACTGTGTAGAAAGGCAGTAAAACATTCAAATCTGCTGATAACTCCAGAAACCCTGTTCTCAGAAACTAATTGAGCGAATATGCTGCAGTTTAATTACTGAGCAGAAGGTGTCACTGAAACTCAAGTTTCCGGACGTTCCACACAGCCACTTTAATGTCATTTCACACAGGAGCGCCACCTGTCTGCCATCCAAACCTTCCGTATGGAAGGGGTGTCCGTCGAAAACAAAACCCAACATGGTCTTGAAGGGAGGGAAGGAGGGAAACCAAAGCGGCTTGTTTCAGACTGGCTGAGCCGAAGGTCTGCACCCATGTAGACTAAGACCTGAATTAAGATTCTGTTTTTAACAATCCATCCGCAGAACTCTTATCCTCTCGAGTCTAAGGTAAATAATGGAGCTTGAAATTAGCATTTTTGAATAAAATTCAGAGAACTTTTCTCAGCTTATTATACAGTTCTTGGATTTTAAAACAAATCAAATCTACAAGGAGTGAAAATGTTATTTTTGACAGCCAGAGTTAAACAAACTCTGGAGAATCACTTTGGTGCCACCTTATAATAAGACTACCCTCGTAAAAGCGTTATGAATAGTTTATAACTAGGTTATCAGGTTTTATGCTTTATAAATCGTTAATGAGCTGTTATAACACATGTGATCAGATGGGAAGGAGTGGCTTGTTTCTTTTTCTTCTTTTAGATTTGATTGGCGGTTGGCAACCAGGTACAGGTGCATTACCGCCACTGACTTGATTATCATCACTCTGTATCTTTGTATAAGGAGTTCTGAACAACTCGTGTGAAAAAAATTATCCGTCCTTGCCACTTAGTGAGTCTACACTCATCTGTTCACTCCCAAAGGAGCAAGCTTGCCAAATAGTGAGCCTGCAGAGATGTATGAATTATAAATTATTTATAATGCATAAAGCAATTATAACCTACCTATAAACTAAATCCTTTATTAGGGCACAAAACAACATTTTATCTGGATTTTTCCCCCCCTCATGCTGATATTTTCAGTAATTTGGTTTATGCGACTGACTCCATTGACGTGGAGGAGGATGTCCCGGTGTGGCGCTCCAGTTCCTGTCTAATTTGGCTTGTTTTCCTGCTCGCACTAGGCTAGACTGATTTAGTTTTTCACTTCGCATTGTGGTGATTAGGAACATGTTCAGTGTTTAAGCGGCTCGTTCTGTCTGCAGTATTTTATACAAGTGTACACTGTATTTGTATGACTTAACAGAAATTTTGTTTTTCTTTCAGTCGACTGCAAAGTGCCAGTTTAGCTTCTTTGAAAAATAGCAAAAGGGCAAGTAAATGTCACATTTTGAATATTAGTTATTGGGAACTTCTGACCGTATCGCCATTGGCCTTCAAAAGCTGTCAGTCAAACCCTAGTGCCTACAAATGTCAACACACACACACACACACACACACACACACACACACACACACACACACACAGAGAGAGATTTACGATTTATTCTGGGCAAATTAATTCTCTTTTTTTCCACGTTTTTTGTTTGTAGTACGACGAGCCTGCTCTCCTCTGATTGGCTCTCCGACTAAAACCAGCAGCTCTGCACAAACCCCGCTTTTAGGATTGCGATTTCTGTCCAGCCAAACTTAAGCACAAGTCCTGGTTTTGGTTTGGAGGTCTGCGGAGCTTTCTGTGGTCCGCGGGGTTGATGCTGTGAGGAGGAAGTGTTTACAAGAGTCACATCAGGAATAAAACCACTGCACGGTGGTCACTTTACATGAAATAACTTGAACCGCTGGTTTTGCAGAATTTGTTTTTTTTTTTAAATGTATTTTGATCACGTGATGTAAAAGCTCGCCACTTGCCTCGGCTTCCTGGTCGCGTTAGAAGATGTGAACGACCTTTTGGACGGCAGTGGTAGCTCCCGCTGCACGTGCCGCATGTATGTATGATTGCTGATTTATTAACTTGTGGTCAGTTTGAAGACACGTCCCACCCTTTTTCCATTTCTGTCCTTCCAGGAAGCCTGAGCTGTCATCCTGCCATCTTGACTTAGATGTCGGCCATATTTGTTCCTATGGATACTTGGGTGTTAGTGTGTGGGAGGAGGCCTCTGTATGTAGCTCTTCACATGGAAATGAAAAGCGCTCGATGCAGCATGGACGACCATGTCTCATCGGGAAACGAGAACAGTGGCACAGCGGAGAGAAACAGAAAAAAAGTATATATAAATATATATATAATTCTATATTGTGCAGAATATTTATAGGCCTTTTGTGCCATTGAAGTCATGCTCTGTGCTGGCCACGCCCAGCGCTCTCTACCATGTGATCATTATACATCGTCTTGTACTGATGACCCGTGGTTGATTTGATTGTTTCTTTTTCATGTCAAGTGCATTTTTCGCAATAAATGCCTTTGTTTTAAAAACAGGTTTTCGCCGTGTTCTTGCTCGCCGCGGTGTGATGGCGATGAAAGAGAAGATGGTGGAACCAGTTTACCTCTGCATGTTCTAATGTATAACAAACATTACCTGGATAAGCCCATTAGGATTTCACAGCTGCCCCCTTCACAGATAGACACCCAGGGGAAGGGGGGGGGGGGGGGGGTCATATCATATCTGGCGCTAATTATGATCATCTTCACTCTGGATGTGATCACCAGGAGCACGGATGGGGATGTTGTTAGGAACAGAGCTGACGCTGTTGCTCTCTCTTTGTCCACCTTTCCATATCCTCTCCTTCCTTCCTTATCAGTCTCTTTCACTCCCTCTCCTGCCGACACCGCCACGGACGGGGTGTGTAATTGCTAATTCCAGAGCGTCAGTGGCACTCCCCTTAAATGACAACTCCGTCTTTCCAGGAGCTGAGCCCGTCTCCAGTGATCACCCCCATTTGCATTTAGAGTGACTAGCAAAAGGTGACAAGGGTGTGTGTGTGGGGGTGGGGGGTGGGTTGTATGACAGCTATCTTGGATGGAAGCCCACTCAGAAAAGCTTGAGTCCAACACACCAACTTCAATATTTGAAGGGTGGGGGGGCTAGGGGGGTGGGGGCATGCAGCAAACTCTTAGATGTCTCCTGATTTCTGCAGTGCAGAGATAGTGTTCACCTCTGCCAGGAAAACTGGCTGAAATCACAGAGCTGCACCAGGAGCTGAAGCACCCCAGGGAGCAGCTAGGTGTCTATACACACACACACACACACATGCATTTTCTCCACAGCACCTCGGTGGAACAGTCCTCCTCTTCCTGGGCCCATCATGCCGGCGAGGTGCCGCACGCCCCTGCAGGGAATCAATCCACATTCCTCCGCTCTACGCCAAACCTGTCTGTCCATCTGTCTGCACGCTGCTTCTGAGTCACCTAAAGGGAAACGGAGCTGGAGGGCAAGGCGCTGCAGGGAGCAAGTCCTCTGCTGACTAGTGTGTGTGTTTTCAAGAATACAGCAAGTGTGGGGGTGCTGAAGCCATAACGCTCCTGCAGGGCTTAACATCCCTGACTGGAGCAAAGGGAAAGCTTGTGATCACCATGTCTGTGTGTACAAAACGTGAATAAAATCAGTCAAACTGAGTGATTTAAAAGTACAATACCTCTGTGTTTGTGGCGTGGGGGGGGCAGCATGGTGGATTAACACCGCTGCCTCACACCAACAGAGTCTCAGGTTTGATCCCAGGTCCTGTCCATGTGTGGCGTTTGCATCTTCTCCCTGTGCCATGTGGGTTTCCTGGTGTGCTGGTCTCCTTCCATAACTCCATGCCCCTCGCATATCAGCAGCCCCTCTGATTTTAGGTGTGATTAACATTGTAGACAGGCTAAATGTAATGCATTTGTTATGTGTTAGAATTCCTCAAATATGACCCGTAAGTTTCTCAACCTCCAGCAAATCAGTCGAAGAAAATTTTGAATGTTAACACGTACACTGACTTTGTCATTTAATGTAAATTTTAAAGTGTTCTAGTACTATCTATAAACTCACATACTAGATTTTATAAAGTAAAATATACATATGAGGGCTTCATAATTATTAAGCATTGGTAATAAGGCATTTATTAAGATTTTGCAACTTCCCAATTATCATTTTACCTTTATTTGATGAACACAGTCTGGAGGTTTTGAAGTCTTGTAATGACTTTACCAGGGCTCAGCTGTATGCAGCCTAGAATAACATTTAACCATGCATATAGGTATTAAACTTGTTTAAATTTTCCAGATAAATGAGTCATCGAGTGCACTTTAATAAGACTGTATGTAATAAATTTAGTGAGGTTTTGGTTTAATTTTAGTTTGGTAGCTGAGAAAGAATTATTTGATATTAAACTGAGATTATTATTGGGTTGTTATTATTATAACAAGGTCTTAATCAGGACAAAATAAATCAGTACCACTTTATAAGGCTAACCTAATAAAGGATGGTTTAAAGTGCTGATGACACATTCTTGACTTCCTCTAATTTTTCAACACAATACAATATTACGAAATAGGTTGGTCTGTGCAGTTCTAAGTCAAACAGGCTTTTTTTCACGCGAACATCCGGCGTTTTCATGAGCGCAACGTCACCCATTGCGTCAGTGGCTCGAAAACCCCCCGGCCATGTTGTAACGTCATCGACGGAACACAGCGCTTGGCTGCCCTTTGTACACACAGGATGGAAGCGGTTGAAAACATCGACCATGGTTCCAGCACATGCAGTCTGGAATTGGTTTGTGTTGTCCAATCTTCAGACGATTATAGTTCCGAAGAATTGGATGACAATGCAGAATCTGGGGGCATCAAACCATATAGGTCTGAGCCGTGCCAAGCAGGCATCGTGCCTAGCAAGTCAGACTCAGTGACAGTCAGCTGTTCATGTTTTGTGTGCATCATCTGCCGTGTTGTCAGCCAGCCAGTATTGCCAACAGTATCACAACGTGTTAGCCACTCCACACAGCCGTGGTTCTGTTGCGCCCCTTGTAGTGATGTCGGCTCTGGTGCGCAACTGTGGTTAATATGTCTCCTCTCCATGTTCACTGGGTGATGTCGGCCCCAAACGCCTACTGTTTGTGTTTCTGTGTATTTTTTGTAAGTCTTCACCTTTTTGGAAATCTGTCGTTCTATATTAAATGTGCTGTGGTGAATCCTGCGCTTAAATCCTCGTATAAATCCTCGTTATTTACACGTAAATCCTCCCTCTCTGTGCGCTCTTACACAGGGCAGGGAGAGGGAGGATGAAATAATGAGGATTTGCGTGCAGGGTTCACCACAGCACATGTAATATAGAATGACAGACAATTCCCAGAAAGGTGAAGACATACAAAAAATACACAGAAACACAAACAGTTGGCGTTCGGGGCCGACATCGCCCAGCGAACATGGAGAGGAGACGTATTAACCACAGGTGTGCCCCAGAGCTGACATCGCTTCAAGGACGCACAAGAACCACGGCGAACATGGAGTGACTAACATGTCGTGAGAGTGCTGAAAATACTGGCAGACTAACAGCACAGATGACAATACTATTGGCCAGCAGTGCGTGACTGGCAAACGGCTGCCAATATGTACACGCACTGCTGGCGATGGTGTGATGAGAAGCACCTGGGTGAGGACCGGGAAACATGATCAGCGGGAGCTGGAATCAGCTGGTGATAATGATAGAGGGGATGTGTCCGGACCAGTGAGATGTAAGCATGCGATCACAGAAAGTAGGTCAAAGCCGCGCGTAAATCCATTAATCCTTCCCCTCCTCCGTGCGCTCCTCCTGCATAAAGGCGCAGGAGAAGCGGACGAGGAGGCTTATGAAAGTTGGAGCTGAAGCGTGTGATGTGGTCTTGCTGTTTATCTAAGCCTGCGACACAACGTGAAGGCACAGCCGTAAATTAAAACAAGAAACCAGAGAAACTGTGAGCTACAAAGCTGCTGTCATTCTAGTTAACAACACCGGAGTCCGTTCTGTTGATTACGGCATTGGGGTGCTGCCCTTAATTCGGTGGGCGGCACCACAGTCCAGTCAGTGGCTGCGGTTTTTTGATGATAACTAGTTTATGCAGGTGCTATTGTAAATATTACACTGATCATTGACAATAACTTTTGGGTTTACACAACATGCTAAAAAATGTCAAAAATGTGTCATCAGCACTTTTAAGTTATTAATTGGGTTGTAAACACCATAAATCATTAGGCTGCCATGAGATGAAAAGAGAAATAACGTCCTATTTCTCACCAAATAGTGAGCCTTCAATTCTCTTTTCTCTCAAACCTCAAACACTGTTCTCTCATCAACTAGATTTTCACCATTTGATATTTGTCAAGGACTAATCTGCTTTTCATTATCAAATTAAGAGAAATTAAATAAACCAAGTTTTTTTACCCAATAATCTGGTCATTCTCTGCATGTAAACATGCCAAATCTGATTATTAGCTCATTCCGGCAAAGCTGAAAGGAGCTAATCCAGTGATGCCTCCTCCATCTGTCCACATTTCACAGGAATCACTACTCCTCTTAAGACATTTTCCCCAGTGGTCACCTTACTCACTCACAATGATCCTGAAGTGGATCTGCATCCAGGCTGTGCTCAAGGTCAAAGGTCAGGAGTAGAGGTGCTCCGTAATGCCTGGGGTCCCAGGTCAGACGGAGGCCCCCGGGAGCTGACCAACTTTGAATCACTACATCAGTGACAATGTGGAGAGTTTGCAATGGCAGTGGTAGCACAGAACTCCCTAAAGGGGCCCAACCCCCACCTCCCATCTCACAAGTACCGGGGACGGACCTACGAGGCCCGTTCTACTGACCCAGGCTTTGTGTTTGGAAGCTCACTCAAAACTGAAAGTTGCAATCAGGGTATCACAAAGGCAGTTAAAAACTGTGTCAACCCAGGCTCTGTGCACGTTCACACACTGGAAAAAAAAAGAAGATTTTTTTTGATCTAGTAATTATTGCATTGTTTCTATTTTAAATTTAAATTAGAATGATCATTTCAGTGTTTTTATTTAAAATATCACTTTTAATTTGATATGTTACTTATGTTTGATAGTAATTTTGTGTCATTCTTTATGTAAATGTTGTTTTTAAACTCAAGTAACATTTATTAAACATCCATCCATCCATCTTCTACCGCTTTTCCGGAGGTCCGGGTCACAGAGGCAGCAGCTCAAGCAGAGAAGCCCAGACTTCCCTCTCCCCAGCCACCTGCTCCAGCTCTTCAGAGAGGATACCAAGGCGTTCCCAGACCAGCTGGGAGACATAGTCTCTCCACTGAGTCCTGGGTATGCCCCGGGGTCTCCTCCCAGTGGAATATGCCCAAAAAACCTCAAATGGGAGGCGTCCAGGAGGCATCCTGATCAGATGCCTAAACCATCTCAACTGGCTTCTTTCAATGTGGAGGAGCAGCGGTTCTACTGTAAGTCACTCCCAGATGACTGAGCTCCTCACCCTACCTCTGAGGGTGAGTCCAGCAATCCTACAAAGAAAGCTCATTTCAGCCGCTTGTATCTGCGATCTCATTCTTTTGGTCATTACCCAAAGCTCATGACCATAGGTGAGGGTAGGAACGTAGATTGACTGGTAAATCGACAGCTTTACTTTAGAGCTCAGCTCCCTCTTCACTACAACAGACCGGTACAACGTCCGCATCACTGCAGATGCTGCTCCGATCCGTCTGTCAATCTCTCGCTCCATTCTCCCCTCACTCGTGAATAAGACCCCAAGATACTTAAACTCCTCCACTTGGGACAGGAGCTTGTCCCCAACCCGGAGAGGACAAGCCACCTTTTTCCGGCTGAAGACCATGGACTTGGAGGTACTGACTCTCATCCCAGCCACTTCACACTCAGTGGCAAACTGTCCCAGTAAGACCTGTAGGTCATGGCTGGATGAAGCCAACAGGACATCATCTGTAAACAACAGAGCTGAGATCCTGTGGTCACCAAGCATGACATCCTTCGTTCCCTGGCTGCACCTAGCATCTTTAAAAAGTCTTCAGCTGATCCAAAATGCTGCAGCAAGAGTTTTAACAGGTACTAGAAAGAGAGATCATATCTCTCCGGTTCTGGCCTCCCTTCATTGGCTTCCCATAGAGTTTAGAATTAAGTTTAAAATCCTTCTTCTTACTTACAAAGCTCTAAACAATCAGGCTCCTTTTTATTTAAAAGATCTGATACTACCGTATTATCCTAACAGAGCACTACACTCCCAAAATGCAGGATTACTTGTAATACCTAGAATCTCCAAAAGTACAATGGGAGGCAGAGCCTTCAGTTATCAAGCTCCTCTCCTGTGGAATCAGCTGCCAATCTGGATTCGGGAGTCAGACTCGATCTCTGTTTTTAAGAACAGGGCTAAAACCTACCTTTTTGATATAGCCTACAATTAGGGAGGGATCATGTGTTTCTGAACCCTCCCTTAGTTATGCTGCTAATAGGTTTAGTCAGCCGGGGGACCTCCAGTAATGCACTGGGCCTCACTCCTTTCCTCACTCTCTATGAAATATTTTTTTTTTTTGCTGGTCATTAACATTTGTTTGTTCTCTCCCATAGATTGAGTCCCCATCGTGCTGTTTGCTCTCTACATGTCTGTTCTTTTCTTCTTCTCTATCCCCTCACCCCCCAGCCAGTCGCAGCAGATGACTGCCCCTCCCTGAGCCTGGTTCTGCTGGAGGTTTCTTCCTGTTAAAAGGGAGTTTTTCCTCTCCACCGTCGCCAAGTGCTTGCTCACAGGGGATCGCCTGATTGCTGGGGTCTTTCTGCAACTGTGGGGGTTCCCCCCTACAGTTGATAGTGCTATGAGATGACTGTTGTTGTGAAATGGCGCTATATAAATAAAGTTGAATTGAATTGAATTGAATTGAACCTAGAAATCCTGTCCATAAAAGTTATGAACAGGATCAGTGACAAAGGGCAGCCCTGACCAAGTCTAACTCTCACTGGAAATGAGTCCAACCGAGTGTTGGTAATACGAACCAAACTCTCACAATGGTCGTATAGAGACCGGGTAGCTCGTAATAACAAGCCTGATACCCCATACTCCCGAAGCACCCCCCACAAAAAACCACCAAGGACGTGGTCGATTGCCTTCTTCAAGTCCACAAAACACATGTGGACTGGTTGGGCAAACTCCCATGAACCCTCGAGGATTCTTGAGAGGGTAAAGAGTTGATCTGATGTGCCACGGCCAGGATTAAAACCACATTGCTCCTCCTGAATCCGAAGTTCAACCAGGGGTCGGACTCTACTCCCCAGTACCCTGGCATATTTATTAAACAGAAAAAGTAATTTATTGACCTTACAAGAGCCAGTAAAAGTTATTTTATGGGTGTGAGTCGGCAGTTTGAACCGGTTTCAGTGGTTCTTCTCAGCTAAGGAATAAAGACCACGAAAAAAACAGTGAGGTAAACTGATAGTAGGAGACCGTGGCAGCTGTGACAGATACTGGTTAGTTGTATAGCCACTGTTTTCAGTCCATGTCAGCCCGTGAACCCTCATGAGGATCCAGCGAGCTGCTGGACAGATGGCTCCATAATTTATTATTGAATATGAAATAAAGTTTGATCAAAAATAAAAAGAAAGCCTGGGGCTGAGAAGCTCTGTGCTCGGGGCAACAAGGAGAGTGGCAAGGCATTGGTTCTAACTGTCAGTGACCTGTGAAGAACCATACCAGAGAGGAGGTGGTGATGGATGAGAGCAGTCCAGATGGAGACGCGTCAACACTAAGGGAACGAGTGCGGGGACCGACAAAAGTGACAGGCATGGATGGAATGGCTTCTGGGACCGTCAGAGGCCAGTTTGCCGAGGCAGCGTTCTGGACCCTGAAAAGCCAGACATCTCTTAAACAGGTACACTACCGTTCAAAAGTTTGGGGTCACTTAGAAATTTCCTTATTTTTGAAAGAAAAGCACTGTTTTTTTGATGAAGATAACTTTAAACTAATCAGAAATACACTCTAATATCTAATATACATTGCTAATGTGGTAAATGACTATTCTAGCTGCAAATGTCTGGTTTTTGGTGCAATATCTACATAGGTGTATAGAGGCCCATTTCCAGCAACTATCACTCCAGTGTTCTAATGGCACAATGTGTTTGCTCATTGTGTCAGAAGGCTAATGGATGATTAGAAAACCCTTGTGCAATCATGTTAGCACAGCTGAAAACAGTTTAGCTGGTTAGACAAGCTATAAAACTGACCTTCCTTTGAGCAGGTTGAGTATCTGGAAAAAATTATTATTTCAAATACAAATCATTATTTCTAACCTTGTCAATGTCTTGACTATATTTTCTATTCATTTTACAACTCATGGTGGTAAATAAGTGTGACTTTTCATGGAAAACACAAAATAATTGTCTGGGTGACCCCAAACTTTTGAACGGTAGTGTACATTTGTTCTGTTTATTCATGTGGTGCTTTTAAGTCATGAGACTACACAACCGCAGCTGAATAAATACAACTCCAATTGCGGTGAAGTTGGGACGTTGTGTAAAATGTAAATAAAAACAAAATACAATGATTTATAAATAATTTTCAACCTCTATTCAATTTAATACACTACAAAGACCAGATATTTAATGTTCAAAGTGATAAACTTTATTGTTTTATTGCAACTATTCATTTTGAATGTGATGCCTGCAACAAGTTCCAAAAAAGCTGGGATGGGCAACAAATGACTGAGCAAGTGGAGGAATGCTAAAAAAAAAAATCCACCTTTTGAGAGCATTCCACAGGTGAGCAGATGAGTGTCATGACTGGGTATAAAAGGAGCATCCCTGAAAGACTCAGTCATTCACAAGCAAGGATGGGGTGAAGTTCACCACTTTATGAACAACTACATGGGTAAACTGTCCAACAGCTGAAGAATGCTTCTCAATGTACAACTGGAGGAATTTAGGGATTTCATCCTTTACAGCCTATCACGTCAGCAAAAGATTCAGAGAATCTGGAGAATTTTCTGCAAGTAAGCAGCAAGGCTGAAAACCAACACTGAATGCCTGTGACCTTCGAGCCATGAGGCAGCACTGCTTTAAAAACCAACATCATTCTGTTAAGGATGTTACCACGTGGGCTCAGGAACATTTTGTTAAACCATTACTAGTTAACACAGTTCATCACTACATCTACAAGTGCAAGTTAAAACTCCATGCAAAGGGAAAGCCATATATCAACAATACCCAGAAACACAGCTGGTTGATCTGGGTCCGAGCTCATCCGAGATGGACTGGCACAAAGTGGAAAAGTGTGGTGATGAATCATATATCAAATTGTTCTGGGAAATTATGGATGTCATGTCCTCTGGGTTAAAGAGGAAAACAACCATGTTATCACGTTTAGTTCAAAAGCCAGCATCTGTGATGGTAAGGGGGTGGGGGTGTTAGTGCCCATGGCATGGTTAACTTGCACACCTGTGAAGGAGCCATTAATGCTGAACAGAACATGCAGGTTTTGGAGTAACATACGTACGCTGCCATCCAAGCAATGTTTTTTTTCCCCCAGGAGCATCTCTGCTTATTTCAGCAAGACAATGCCAAACCACATTCTGCACGTGTTACAACAGCATGGCTTCATATTAACAGTATGGGTACTAATTGAATATAGGTTGAAAGGGATTTTTAAGTCATTGTAGTTAGCTTTATTATCCTTTTGGAAATCAATACTCCTAGGCTTCTTCTTTCGCCTACTCCCTTTAGGGGTCTCCACAGCAGATCATCTGCCTCCATCTCACCCTATCCCTTGCATCTTCTCTCACACCAACCCTGTCCATGTCCTCCTTCACAACATCCATGAATCTTCTCTGTGGTCTTCCTCTTTTCCTCCTGCCTGGCAGCTCCATCTTCAGTATCCTTTGTCCAATATAATAATAATAAGTTTATTTATTGAGCACTTTTCACAGACAGAGTCACCAAGTGCTTAACATGGTAAATAACAAAGCAAATAAAAATACAGGCACATAAAGCAGTAAAAGAACAAAGTAGACAGCAAAAGCACATAAAAATACAAATAACACATAGTTAATTAAAAAGCCAGGCTAAAAAGGCGGGTCTTTAGTTGCTTCTTAAAAACATCAATGGAAAGTGCAGTTCAAAAGGTAAGGAGTTCCAAAGTCTGGAAGCAACAGCAGCAAAGGCTCTATCGCCTTTGGTTCTGGGCCTAGTGCTAGGGTCTACCAGTAGATTCTGATTAGAAGACCTGAGAGACCTGCTGGGATTGTATAGAAGGAGCAAGTCACTGATGTAAGAAGGTGCCTCATCACGAATGGCTTTGTAAGTAAGAACAAGAACGTTAAAATCGACTCTATAATTTACAGGAAGCCAATGCAAAGAGGCCAAAACGGGAGTGATATGACAGAATCTACTGGACCTAGTTAATAATCTAGCAGCAGAGTTCTGGACTAACTGTAGGCGGTGTAAAGAGGATTTATCTTTATTTATCTTTATTTCAAAGAAAGGAAAAGAATAATGAAAAGAGCATTACAGTAGTCCAAATGTGAAGAAACAAAGGCATGAATAATAATTTCTGATTGAAGGAAACCAATGACCTAATTTTGGAGATACTCCTAAGGTGGAAAAAACAACTCCGGGTCAGAGATTTGACATGCTGATCAAAACTCATCGATTGGTCAAAAATGACACCAAAGATTTTTTTTTAGATTAGACCGTACATTAGAGCTTAATGAACCAATGCTATTAACTATCTTAGGAATTAGATTATCAGGTGCTACAATAAGGACTTCAGTTTTGTCAGCATTAAGTTGCAAAAAGTTACTAGACATCCAGTCCTTAATTGTGGACAGACAATCATGAATAATTTTTAAATTGTCAACATGGTCAGGTTTAAAAGAAAAAAAAAAGTAAATCATCAGCATAGCAGTGATAAGACACACCTTTAAATCTGCTTATGATAGAACCAAGTGGCAGCATATACAGGGCAAATAAAAGTGGACCCAGAATAGAACCCCGAGGCACCCCACAGGTTAAAGGAGCAGAGTCAGATGAATAAGAGCCAACAGCCATGCTACTCCTCCTCCACGACCAAAACTTCTGGGATTTTGACAGTTTAAATAACCAGAGGGAGTTGATTCATTTAAAACCAACATAATCCTCTTGCCCTAACCAAGTCTCTGTAAGGGAAATTAAATCAATCTGATGATCAATTAACAGATCATGGACTAGCAGAGACTTGGGAGTTAGAGACCTAACATTTAATAAACCACATTTAATTTTTAAATTATGAGGAGGAACAGAGGCCAAATCATTCAATTTAGAGGCTTCATGTTTAATTTGAGTTTTAACAATTTTTTCCTTAATCACTTTGGGATGCTTGTATATTATATTTTTCTTTACTTTGGAGGGAGCAGACAACGATTCTCTGATGGGGAAGACAGGGGCTAAGTTGAGGGGTGGCTGATGAAGAGGAGCTGCAGAGAGGCGTGTAAGACTGCGACTCTGCTTCCTGGTCCCAACTCTGAGTAGTCAGGGTTTTGGAAATTTGGATAAAAAAGATGCCAGATTGTTAGATAAATGAGAAGCACCATCCAAAGTGGGATGAATGCTGTCTCGTCTCATAAGACCAGGTTTTCCCCAAAATGAGCTCCAATTGTCAATGTAGCCCACGTCATTTTTAGGACACCACACAGACAGCCAGCGGTTCAAGGATGACGAGCGACTAAACATGTCATCACTGGTCAGATTGGGGAGGGGCCCAGAGAATACTACAGTGGCAGACATTGTTTTGCAAAGTCACACACCGATTCTACATTAAGTTTCGTGACTTCCGACTGCCGGAGACGGATGTCATTAATGCCAGCGTGAATAACAATTGTGGAGTATTTACAGTTACTTTTAGCCAGCATTTTCAAATTTGACTGGAAAAACTCCTACCAGAAAGGTAGGAGGAAAACCAATCCAGAGCTTTTCCAGAAATCCCTACCCAATCTCTAAGCCTTTGTAACAAAATACAATGATCAATAGTATCAAATGCTGCAGTAAGATCTAATAACACTAAAACAGAGCATCTGCCAGAGTCTGATGACATTAAAATATTCAACACCCTGAGAAGAGTGGTCTTTGTTGAGTATTTCTGACGAAAACCTGACTGAAATTTGTCGAAAATATTGTGTTCAATCAGAAAGTCAGTGAGCTGCTTAGCAACAACTTTTTCTAAAAGCTTAGAAATAAAAGGAAACTTAGAAATTGGCCTGAAGTTTTTAAAAACAGATGGATCAAGGTTAGGTTTTTTAAAAGTGGCTGCACAACTGCATGTTTAAAATACGAGGGGACACAACCAGATTCAAGTGAACTGTTAAAGATATTAACCAAAGATGTACCCACTGAGCCAATTACCTCTTTTACCATTGAGGAAGGCAAGATATCTGAAGGGCAGGAGGAGGATTTCATAGAGCCCATCAACACTAACAAATCCTCAAAAGAAATTGGGGTAAAATAATTTAAAATGGCCTGTCTATTGGAACAATCAAAGATTGGGGAAGAGGAATGAGTAAAACCAGCCCTAACAGCAGTAATCTTGTCAACAAAGAAGGAAAGAAACTTGTTACAGTCAATAATTGAATGAACGGGGGGAGCAGAACTGACAGGATTAAGATAAGATAAGATAAGCCTTTATTAGTCCCACAATGGGGAAATTCCAGGATTGCAACAGCACAGGGATAGCAACACTCAGAGCAACAATCAGAAGGCAAGAAAAAAAACAAGCAAGCAAGAGCAGCTAATATACATATGTACATATTACTATAAAATATATATATACACACACACACACACAGACACACAGTGCAGAGCATTGTAGCTGGATGGAATAAATATATGAATATATGAACACACAGTGCAGAGCATTGTAGCTAGATGGAATAAATATGTAAATATATAAACACCCACAGTACGGAGCATTGCAGCTAGGTGGAATAAATATGCAAGTATATAAACACACACAATGCGGAGCAATGTAGCTAGATGGAATAATATGTAGATATATAAAAACACAGTGCGGAGCATTGTAGCTAGATGGAATAAATATATAGATATATAAATATAAACACACCCAGTGCTGAGCATTGTAGCTAGATGGAATAAATATGTAAATATACAGTATAAACACACACAGTGCAGAGCATTGTTGCTAGGTGGGATGAAACAGCATAACCGTCTATTTAGTTATCCTACATGGTATGATTATGTGCCCATACATATTCTCACCCTCCATAGCGACCGGTATGTTCCTAGTTGTATGCCGGAGAGGACCATTGTGTAAGTCTATTGCATCTTTTGCATTCAAAAAACTATTAGTTTGTTACGTCTTTTTGCTATCTCTGCGAGCAGCCCTGCTTAGGTTGTACAGTCTGACAGCCGTTGGTAGGAAGGACCTACGAAACCTCTCGGTTGTGCACCTGGGATGATGTAGTCTGCTGCTAAATGAGCTCCTCAGTGCATCCAGTATGTCCTGCATAGGGTGGAACTCGGACTCCAGCAGAGATGACAGTTTAGCCACGGTCCTTCTCTCTCCTATCTCCTCCATCGGATCAAGGCGTTGCCCCAGGACAGAGCTAGCTTTCTTAATCAGTTTGTTCAGTCTCTTCCTATCGGCTGCAGTAATGCCACTGCCCCAGCAGACCACTCCAAAAGTGATGGCTGATGCCACCACCGTGTCATAGAATGACTTCAGCAGCGCCCCTTGTACACCAAAAGACCTGAGTCTCCTCAGCAGGAACAGCCTGCGCTGTCCCTTCTTGTAGAGTGCGTCAGTATTGTGTGACCAGTCTAGTTTATTGTTCAGATGAATACCCAGGTACTTGTAGGATGTCACCATCTCGATGTCTGTTCCCTGTATATTTACTGGTGCTGTGAGGGGCTGCCCATGCCTGCGGCAGTCCACCACCAGCTCCTTAGTTTTCCTCGCGTTGATCTGGAGGCAGTTCCGATGGCACCAGTCCACAAAGTCCTGGATAAGCCCTCTGTACTCAGCTTCATCTCCGCTGGAGATGAGGCCAACGATCGCAGAGTCATCAGAGAACTTCTGTAGATGGCAATGTGTTGTGTTGTGTGAGAAGTCCGCAGTATAAAGAGTGAACAGGAAGGGAGCCAGCACCGTTCCCTGGGGGGCCCCCGTGCCACTGATGATCGTGTCGGAAACACAGTCCCGGGTTCTCACAAACTGAGGCCGGTTCGTGAGGTAGTCCAGGATCCATGATGACAGGTGCTGGTCCACCCCTGCGCGCAGCAGCTTGTCCTTCAGGATCATCGGTTGGATGGTGTTGAAAGCACTGGAGAAGTCAAAGAACATGATCCTCACCATATTCCCGGGCTTCTCCAGGTGGGACAGAGAACGGTGAAGGAGGAAGATCACCGCATCCTCCACCCCAATGCCATGCTGGTAGGCGAACTGGAGTGGATCCATCGCTGGTTCCACCAGGGGGCGGAGATGAGCAAGGAGCAGTCTCTCCAGGGTCTTCATCAAGTGGGACGTCAAGGCCACCGGTCTGAAGCTGTTCAGGTCTTTGGGGTGGGAAGTTTTTGGTACAGGTACCACACTTAACTTAATTAAGTGTGGTACCTGATTAACTATACTGTCTATTGTACTGAAGAGGATCTTTGGATTGTTACTACTGGAGGAGATTATGTTGGAAAAATAAGAAGAATTTTAATCATATTGTTAAATTCAATTAACAGTTCCTTAAGGTACAATCGATGCACCTTAAGTTTAGTGGACTTCCACAGTCTTTCCACCCTCCGACATTTACGTCTAAAACAGAGATCTTCATTTAACCAGGGGGATAAATTAACAGCATGGACAGTCCTGGTTTTAAAAGGAGCAACTACATCTAAGATGCTTGAGCAGTGTGAGTTAGAAGAGCAGACCAAGCTCTCAGTGTCGTCATCAGAAGATAAATCCACACTGCTGTGAAAGGCAGCAGAAAATTTCACAGCTGAAAATTGGTTGGTCACACGAGAGCATTTCACACGCTTGCCAGTGTAACAGTCTGATTTAAATGATAAATTAAAAACACAAAAATGGTCTGACACAAAAAGCTCCTTAGTCTGAACGTTGTTCACATTAAGACCAAGTAAAAAAACAAGATCAAGCGTATTTCCTTTGATATGTGTAGAGCCAGACAGACACAAAACAAAATTAAATGATTCAATAATACCCAAGAAATTAAACTGCAAAATTGTCATTGGGATCATTAATATGCAAATTAAAATCTCCAAGTAATAAAATCCGCTCAAATTTAATAATAGAAGTTAAAAAAATCACTAAACTCAGATAAAAAAGAGGCATAAACTCCTGGAGGGCGGTAGATTAAAACACAATAAAATGGGTCTGAGGAGCCAATTTTTAAGATCATCACTTCAAACGATAAAAAAAGTTCCATGGCTCACCGTCTGTGCAACGAAGCGGCGCCGGTTCACGATGGCCAGACCACCACCACAGCCTGTCAATCTCGGGGCACAGGAGAAAGTACAATCCGGTGGACAAAGTTCAATTAAGGAGGTAAATTCCTCACTTTTCTGCCAGGTCTCAACAAGAAATAAAAAGTCCAGCCCTGCAGTAATGAATAAATCGTTCAAAAAGAATGATTTATTTGAGATGGAACGCGCGTTAAGCAACGCCAGTTGGATGGGCTCTGTAACAGCAGCAGTCTCGCCAGGAATGGGGGCCGGTGAAAGTTGACGCAGGCACCCGCTACCTGCAGGGGATTTGCTGGCTTGAAGCAGGGAGAAGGCCGGTTGGCACAGTAGAACAGGAGAAACAGGCCGCAGAAATGATGGCCCCACTCCGGGTACACCTGAGGGCCAGGATCCAGGAAGGAGGCCAGCTGCAGAATTGGGAGAAGACGAGGTGGAGCGAGCAAGACGGCAGAGCACTATCCCTCCTCTGCACATGTCCAGACCATCTCAGCCTTGCCTCCCTTACTTTGTCTCCAAACCGCTCAACCTCAGCTGTCCCTCTGATATACTCATTTCTAATCCTGTCCCTCCTAGTCACTGCCAATCACAATCTTAGCATGTTGAACTGTCACCTCCAGCTCCACTTCCTGTCTTTTTGTCATTGCCATTGTTTACCATAGCAAGTCTCCTGACCATCTTGTAAGCTTCCCCTTCACTCTAGTTGCAAATTCTATTGCAAATTGCCCGACGCTCGTCTCCACCCTGCCTGCATGCTCTTCTATACCTCTTGTGTATTTTCCATTGCATTGGATGGTTGACCCCAGATATTTAAACTCATCTACCTTCACTACCACTACTCTGTGCATCTTTACTGCTACATCTGCTTCTCTCTCATTCAAACATATTCTATCTTGTTTCTGCTTTCATTCCTCTTCTCTCCAGAGCATACCTCCACCTCTCCAGGTTCTCCTTCACCTGCTCCCTACTCTCACTACAGATCACAATGTCATCTGCAAACATCATGGTCCACAGAGACTCCTGCCTGCCTGACCTCGTCTGTCAGCCCGTCCATCACCATTGGGTTAGGGTTGAACATGAGTGAGTGCAGGTCATTCTGAGGGCAAATGGGAGCGAGATTGAGTGGGTACAGGAGTGGGAGAGGGTGGGTGGGTCTGGGAGTGTGAGTGTGGGACTGTGTGGGGGAGAGGGCGAGTGAGAGTGAGTGAGTGTGTGTGGGTGCGTATGAAAGCATGAGGATGTGAGTGCGTGGGAATGGGTGTGTGTGTGTGTGCTGGTCAGGAGGTGCTGGATTGAGGGGGTAGCGCCTCCTGGCTGCATGGGCTCCCCTGGACGGGGGAAGGGCGACCTTTGTGGGTCCCCTGTGCCTTGCTGCCACCTTTTTTGGGCGTGGGGGCTCCTGGGGGTGTACAGTGGTGGCATGCCCGCTGTGGGGGTGTCTTGGGGGGTTCATGCTGGTCTCCAGCCTGGGGGATGGGGGCACTGGCCTCCCGGCACCCGGGGGCTGGTGTTGGCCCTGCTGGAGGAGGGTAGGGGTTGGTTGGGGCAGGGGTTGGTCAGTCCAGGGGCGGCGGCTCAGCCTCCCTCGGCTGTCCCTCCTGGGACAGATCCCCTAAATGTGTTAACTTATTTATACTTTACTCTTGATGAATAAATCATTTACCACACTTACTTAGCATGAAGAACCTAGAAATCATTTAAAATGCTTACTTGGCCTCATTAATATTATCAAGTTTATGTATCTAAGCATGTACAGTAGCACTAGCTTATGCAAAAAATAAGCAACACTACTTGTAATCTCATTAAAAACTGGATGCAATGTCATGATTGGCCCCTCTGGGGCAAAGAGACAGACCCACATGCTGGACTGCAGTAGTGCTGATTCATCAACAAAAGGAGAACACAAAAACAAAAACAGTGCTGGGAACACAAAAATGCAAATGAGAGGAAACTATAGAAAAGCACCCCAGAGCCAGAATCGCCCTGCCAGAAGAGAATTCAGATGTATAAGTCCTTTAGTTTTCAGTCAAAACTGCCGCAGTGAGAGAATGAGCAGGCAGTCATTAAATAGCTGACACTGGAATAGATGAGCGACAGGTGCGGGGAGCTGAGGAGCAGGTGACCTAATTATTCAACTACTCACAGCTGAGGTGACTGGAGAACAGAGTGAATAGTAGGTGGGAGTGTCTGGGGAGGAGGGAGGGCTCTAATGTCACTGAACCAAAAATAAACACAGAAACAGACAAAATAATTATAACAGACATAAAATACTCAGACATAAACAGAGTCTGAGCTCTGTGAGAACGCTGAGCTCAGACTGCAGAGCTGAACGCAGGTGGGAAAAAGGACAAACTGCAGGTGTCATCAAAATACTCTCAAGTAGGCAAAAAGCAAATATTTTGCTCATATTGTTTTATCTCATTGTCATAATCAGCGTGTTTTATTCAACACTACTGACTCTGTTCTTAATACCCCCCAGACTGGAGCCTCCTCTGAGTTATGCAATGATTTTATGAACTTTACTGATAAGGTGGCCACCAGCAGGGCTCTCATCTCAGCTCCTGCCTCTGATCCCTCTGTCTCTTGTTCTGCTGTTTTTAATCAGTTGAACCTGTGACTCCGTCGTTTTTAGAGGATGTGGTTACCCACATTAAGCCCTCAGGGTCTCCCTGTGATGCTGTCCCTCCTAGACTTTTTAAAGAGGTGCTTCCCAGTATAGGCCAGTCAGTTCTCACCATCTTGAACAGCAGCCTGTCATCTGGTGCGGTTCCTGCAAATTTAAAAAATGCAGTAGTGCAGCCCTTGATTAAGAAACCTGGTCTTAAGCATACCATGTTGGCAAATTTTAGGCCTATTTCTAAGCTGCCATTTCTCTCAAACAGTTTTAGAGAAAACTGTCTATATGCAGCTGAAATGTTTTCTGGATGAACACGGTATTTTGGAGGTTTTTCAATCTGGTTTCAAAGCTCTTCATAGCACAGAGACAGCCTTGTTAAGAGTTTTTAATGATATTCTCTTAGCATGTGATGTGATTCAGGTGAATATGCTGTTCTTGTGCTGCTTGGTTTAACTGCTGCCTTTTGACAAAGTGGACCATCCATCCATCCATCTTCTACTGCTTTTCCGGAGGTCCGGGTTGCGGAGGCAGCAGTTCAAGCAGAGAAGCCCAGACTTCCCTCTCCTCAGCCACCCGCTCCAGCTCTTCAGAGAGGATACCAAGACATTCCCAGACCAGCTGGGAGACACAGTCTTTCCAGCAAGTCCTGGGTCTGCCCCGGGGTCTCCTCCCAGTGGGATGTACCTGAAACACCTCAAGTGGGAGGCGTCCAGGAGGCATCCTGATCAGATGCCCAAAACATCTCAACTGACTCCTTTCAATGTGGAGGAGCAGCGGTTCTACTCTGAGTCTACAAAGTGGACCATCATGTTTTAATTTCCCGTTTGCAGCACCTTGTGGGCATTTGTGGCACTGCTCTCAATTGGTTTAGGTCCTACCTGGCAGACAGGAGTTTTAAAGTTAGCATCTCTGGGTTTGAATCCTGTTCTGCCATATGGGGTCCCACAGGGGTCAGTTCTAGCCTTTTTCTTTGTACATACTTCTGCTGGGTTCCATTTTTAAAAAGCATGGTATCGCCTTCCACCTGTACGCTGATGACTGTCAGATATACGTATGTCCCTTTAAAACAAAAAGCTGCCTCATCAGTAAACTCACTCCTGGCATGCATTGAAGACATCAAGTCTTGGATGGCCCTAAACTTTCTAAATTTTAATGAGAAGACAGAAGTGATGGTGCTTGGACCTAGTGGCCCCTGTGAGTCCACTCCTGTAAACTTGGGCCCCCTCACTCCTTACGTGAAATCCACAGCTAGGAACCTTGGTTTTATCATGGACAGTGATTTTAAATTAGACACTCAGACTCGATCTGTGGTAAAATCCAGCTTCTTTCATCTAAGGCAGGGGTGTCAAACTCATTCCATGGAGGGCCAAGACCCTGCAGGTTTTACTTCCACCCAGTCTCTTCAGCAGGTGTTTTCACTGATCAGCAATCAGTGGGAGGAAATTCAGAGAAAACACCTGTTGAAGCCACTGGGTGGAGGTAAAACCTGCAGGGTCTTGGCCCTTCATGGAATGAGTTTGACACTTGTGATCTAAGGCGTTTAGCAAAAGTAAAACCCATTCTTTCTAGACCGCACCTGGAAACAGTAATCCATGCTTTTATTTCATCTCGGCTGGATTACTGTAGCGCACTTTACACCGGTGTCAGCCAGTCATCTCTTTCCCGTCTGCAGCTGGTTCAAAATGCCGCTGCTCGTCTTTTAACAGGTACACGTGGACGAGATCACATCAGACCCATCTTAGCTTCACTCCACTGGCAGCCCGTGTATTTTACAGTTCATTTTAAAATTCTTTTATTTGTTTTTAAATCCTTGAACGGTCTTGCTCCGCCTTACCTCTCTGAGCTTCTGCATCCCTACGCTCCCACCCGCTCCCTCAGGTCAGCTGAACAGCTGCTTCTGGGGTGCCAAAGGCGAGGCGGAAGCTCAGAGGGGACAGAGCCTTTTCGATCATGGCCCCCAGGTTATGGAATGATTTTCCCCTGGACATTAGACAAGCACCTTCACTGTCCATTTTTAAAACGTGTCTTAAAACACACTTTTACTCCCTGGCCTTCGACCCAGTGTGAGACATTGATTTTATTGAATGAAATGGATTTTTATTTACTTATTTTACCTTTTATTTTATTTTGACTGTGGTTCTATATTGTTTTTGTGTTAGTGCCCTGCTTCCTGCTTTTATGTTTTCTTGCTGT
The DNA here is from genome assembly GCA_020510985.1 of Pholidichthys leucotaenia. Taxonomy (NCBI): domain Eukaryota; kingdom Metazoa; phylum Chordata; class Actinopteri; order Cichliformes; family Pholidichthyidae; genus Pholidichthys; species Pholidichthys leucotaenia. The sequence goes on from CM035843.1 coordinate 27,653,771, forward strand.
ACAGCACTTTATGTAGCGAGTGTTGCTTTTAAAGTGCTTTATAAATCAAGTTGATTGAGACTCATGACATGCAAGTGTGGATCTTTAGTTTTATTTATTATTTTCTCTAAATGGATTTAAAACAAACAGGCAAACACATGATCATCATGATAAAAATACAAAGATTTATTCAGAAAGGAAAAAAAGCTCCCAAATAATACTGTTAATTTAAATACAAATGTGTCTCAGGTGAGCCTTTCTCCTGTAGGCAACATTGTGTTTCCCTGATTCTATAAGCGATAGTGTATTTCAACATTAAGGCACTAAAATCTTTAGGCTCTGGTGTGAACACAGAGTCTGTAATGAAGTTAACAGTTGTACAAATACAGAAAATGCGAACGACAGTGTTCAGGTTTACTCTGCAGTGAAGACGAGAAAGTTTCAGAAAGAAGTGAATATAAAAATGTAAAATAAGAGTCCACAGAAAAAAAGCAATCCTTCAACAAATGCCAACTCCATATGATGAGTTCCTTTTCCCATGAGCCAGCTCTTTTCAGACACAGGATTGCAAAAAACCATTTGTGTCAGTAGGAAAAACATAAATATATGCTCTGACACGTACCGATCCTGAACAAAACCGCAGCCTCTTAGAAAACTATAAGTGTAACCTGCACTGGAGGAGTGAGTTTTTTCCCTAAGGAGGAACCACTGAATGGTCTACAAGGCTCCTGATGGTGCTGAAAATGATTCATTTTCAAATTGAAGATTCAAAAAGAGTCAAAAGACGAGGACAAGATGCTTGAAAAAGAATTTATAATATTAATAAACTGTGACCATACTTGCTGCAAATTTTAATGAGGAATACACCAGATATACCTTCAGAAAGCTTCAGCCCTTTTTAAAATGAAACATTTGGAACACATAATAGACTGATAAGATTTCAATGACAAATTTTAACCCTTTCAAGTCCGCTTCACACTAGTCTACCACCCCACAAGGTGGGATGAATTTTCAAATCTTTGTCAGATGCACTTTAAAGCATTCCATCTAGAGTTTGGATTTTTTTTATATTAAAGCTGAAAATGAGCTGCTTACTGATTTGACAACTTTATACAACTATTATTTTATCATTTTAAGACGGTGTCAAAGGATAGCAAAAATGGTTTGGCTTTTAGTTTGGAAAAAAAAAGCGATTTTGATACAAATATGTAAAGTATGAACAAGTTCACTGTGCATTCACTTTAAGGGCCCTATCACAACGGTCTAAGGCTTGGTTCCCATCTTGCGCAGGTGGATATATCAGTATGACAGGTAGCTTGTTAGTTTTTGCTTTTCATGTTTTGCGTTGCACCATCTAAGTGCCTGTAGACGGTGGGTCCACTTTACGCTGCAAGGTGGAGACTTATTTAAAAGAGGTGGGGCACCGGCACAATCTCGGTGCATTTACTTTTGATGTACAAAAGGCAGGTCTATCTTCAGAAGCACATTGTTAATACCATTTCAGGGGAGCATTTTATAATCGTGGGTACAGTCCTGCTGACGGGCACAGGAAGAAACAGCACGCACTTCATTTCTGTTATTTTACTCAGCAGACCTGTAACAGTTACAGTCTAGTCAAAGTATTGTTGCCTGTCAGTGTAACTATAATAGGATTATACATTGAATTTTTTTTTTTTTTAATTCCGTCCACATTTTCATCACAAACTTAGAGGAGGAGTGTAGCCAACAGATTAGGCATTAATTAATTCATTTGTAAGGGGACTGAATGAATGACTGAACAGGAAGCGTGTGGTTTTTTCCCCCCACCACAGACATTCAAGAGAGGTGCAAAGGCACTCTCTACTGAGCCTCAACTGTGACCGGTTCTGACAGACCAGTACTGGCATCTCTGTAGCTGCAGTGAGCCACTGTTGATCTGTTAAACTGAGGAAGCGATGTCTAAAACCTGTGGGATGTTGTCAGTATGAAGATTTCAAACTACAAACTCCTCCACTGTGACAAAGTATTCCATCTACATACATCATGTCTTGATCTAGTTTCCATGCGCATGTACCTGTTCTGAGAAATTAAGAAAACACGCACTCAGCTAGGCCTATAATGATAACAGCTAAAACAATTAATTGTACAATAAGAAAAAATGACTAGGATAAGTTTTCCTGCCACGATAAGTCGGTGTGTGTGTTTACATAATCCATGAACATTTCAGCGGCAGCGCTGCTTCTGTCTGCATGCTCTCCATGTCAGACGGGGCTCATGCTCACAGTGGGACTGAAGGTACCGCTCACAATATAAAGTTTGTCCTGAATGAGCCTAAAGGTCTGCTCCTTTTTTAACAGCATGTTTGCTTCACGCAGTGAAGCCCTGATTTCCCCCCTAATTGGAGAAGTTGGCTTCAACTGGCTTGATTATGTTTCCGCTAGATTTGATGGTATGGTGCATGATCGGTGCAGGTGCGACCGTTCTTATCATCAGTCATTTTACAACACAGCAGCTGTATTAGAAAACGCTACCGGGGAAAAAACAACTCAAAATAGGCGGTAATGTCCATGAAAGTGAAGTTTTCCATTGTGCTGTCTCAGAAACTGTGCATATTCTAAACAAACGGCGCTTAACGATGATGTAAAGCCATGTGTCTTGGTTGTCCATGGCAACGCATAAACAATAGTGGCCAAAACAATTTCATTTTTGTTGTTGTTGTTGTTTTATGTATTTAGGGTATTTTAAATATTTTTCCACACTTCTAGTCCAGTGTTTAATATTGTTCATAAATAAAAGTTCAACGCTCTTTGAAAAGTTGTATGTAGACTATTCTCATTATATCACTCTATCCGGGCCATAAAATGACTTCATGACCTCAATGATATCGTTTTAATCGCAATAATTTGGGGGAAAATTTATCGTCCATAAAAATGTGTTAGTTGTTTTTTTGTTAACTGATTAATCTGAGGACATTTAAATACAAACTAACCACATATACCCTGTCTATCCACATCATACAGCCTACCCCAAATCATTTAAAGAAACAGTTTTTCACTGCAGAGAGAGAAAAAAAAATGGTACATGGAGCACAATAAGGCATGCATTCATTTGTGCTACATTAAACTTAATTTAAATTCAGCTTGATTGTTCAGCCCATTTGCTCAATCATATCCTCCTCTTCCTTCTAAAATAATTGACTGGACATCAGCTGCAATTAATGCCTGGCTTAATGCCAAGCAGCGATGATCACGTGAATTTTCACTCACGCACATGCACTTTGGCTAGCGCAAAACCCCTCTTCTGAACAAGCCACCATAATAACGGTTCAACAGCCCTTAGATCAAGTGGGTCTGTTCATTAAAGGGAAAGGCAAGAAAGCTTTGAATTTGATTACACAAAACACACCTCTGAATAATTAGACCAACCTCTTCAAGCTTTTCACGAGATGAAAAATTTGTTTTCTGCACTCCCGTGATAACAAAATGGATTTGGGCACAATCAAAAATGCGCTCTGTTGTTTAGACAATAGACCGTTGACTAGACCATTGTAACATGACCCCAAGTCTGCATGAGGCTTCATGATGAATTATATGACAATTATTTATCTGGTACATTCAAACATTCTAAAAGTTGAAAAATAAAACAGTAATGTACCTTTCCAGGTGTTTGAGTGTGTGAATCTATAGAAAAGGGTGTATAAGGGATGCCCCCCAGTTAAAAACAATAGAAACAATGAAAATAAAGTTCTTATAAAACCAATAGGATAAATATAAAACCATTACACAGAGTATAAAACCTACCTAAAAACACCACTGAGGAAAGTGTACATATGTATGGTGGGTAGAGTCATTAAACTTTGGCACACGCTGCTGGTTTGAAGATTAGTGTTTGAAACTGGCCACCATGGTGCTGGTAGAACGTCACTGGTTATACTGGGAATAGTGGAGGGTACTTCAGATCCAAGAGCCTTCACATGAAACCAGAACTGAAAGAGTTGAAAAACAGACATTTTTAATATGCAAGAATGCAACTCTTCTGCCCATAAATCACTGGATCTCTATGGTTTTAAAGAAAACAAAAACAGAAATATGAGGAAACACACCTAAATAAACGAAAAAAGAAAAAAGTCACAAATTTACACAAATAAATGTCTCACTTTATTTTTAAATATTTTTATTTTTAAAAAAAAATATATAACATAATTTAGAAGATAAAAATAATTCATAAGTTTCAGTACATCCTGAAAGTATTCACAGCACTTCACTTTTCCCACATTTCGTTATGTTACAGCCTTATTCCGAAATAGATTAAATTCATTTTTTCCCCTCAAAATTCTACTCACAATACTCCATAATGACAACATGAAAAGAAGTTTTTGAGATTTTTGCAAATTTATTAAAAATAAAAAACTAAGAAATCACATGTACATAAGTATTCACAGCCTTTGCTCAATACTTTGTTGATGCACCTTTGGCAGCAATTACAGCCTCAAGTCTTTTTGAATATGATGCCACAAGCTTGGCCCACCGATCTTTGGGCAGTTTGGCTCATTCCTCTTTGCAGCACCTCTCAAGCTCCATCAGGTTAGATGGGAAGTGTCGGTGCACAGACATTTTCAGATCTCTCCAGAGATGTTCAATTGGATTCTAGTCTGGGCTCTGGCTGGGCCACTCAAGGACATTCACAGAGTTGTCCTGAAGCCACTCCTTTGATATCTTGGCTGTGTGCTTAGGGTCGTTGTCCTGCTGAAAGATGAACCTTTGCCCCAGTCTGAGGTCAAGAGTGTTCTGGAGCAGGTTTTCATCCAGGATGTCTCTGTACATTGCTGCATTCATCTTTCCCTCTATCCTGACTAGTCTCCCAGTTCCTGCCGCTGAAAAACATCCCCACAGCATGATGCTGCCACCACCATGCTTCACTGTAGTGATGATATTGGCCTGGTGATGAGCGGCCCTGGTTTCCTCCAAACATGACGCCTGGTATTCACGCCAAAGAGTTCAATCTTTCTCATGGTCTGAGAGTCATTCAGGTGCCTTTTGGCAAACTCCAGGCGGGCTGCCATGTGCTGTTTACTAAGGAGTGGCTTCCATCTGGCCACTCTACCATACAGGCTTGATTGGTGGATTGCTGCAGAGATGGTTGTCCTTCTGGAAGGTTCTCCTCTCTCCACAGAGGAACGCTGGAGCGCTGATAGAGTGACCATTGGGCTCTTGGTCACCTCCCTGACTTAAGGCCCTTCTTCCCCGATCGCTCAGTTTAGACGGCCAGCCAGCTCTAGGAAAAGTCCTGGTAGTTCTGATTTTCTTCCACTTACGGATGATGGAGGCCACTGTGTTCACTGGGACCTTCAAAGCAGCAGAAATTTTTCTGTACACTTCCCAAGGTTTGTGCCTCGAGACAATCCTGTCTCGGAGGTCTACAGACAGTTCCTTTGACTTCATGCTTGGTTTGCGCTCTGACATGCACTGTCAACTGTGAGACCTTATATAGACAGGTGTGTGCCTTTCCAAATCATGTCCAATCAACTGAATTTACCACAGGTGGACTCCAATTAAGCTGTAGAAACATCTCAAGGATGATCAGTGGAAACAGGATGCACCTGAGCTCAATTTTGAGCTTCATGGCAAAAGCTGTGAATACCTATGTACATGTGATTTCTTTTTTTGATTTTTAATAAATTTGCAAAAATCTACAAAAAAAAAAAAAAAACTTTTTTCACCATGTCATTATGGGGTATTGTGTGCAGAATTTTGAGGGGAAAATGAATTTAATCAGTTTTGGAATAAGGCTGTAACATAACAAAATGTGGAAAAAGTGAAGTGCTGTGAATACTTTGCAGATGCACTGTAGATTTAAAAGCAACAAGTTTGCAAAAAAATTCAAAGTCATAAGAGAAAGGTGCAACTTTACAATGAAAAAAAGAAAAAAAAATTTCTGTAAAGAAAAACTTGCTCATCACCAATGTTGATGGAATAGCTTTTTTAACCTTCATTTTAACACTTACAGTGGTGTGAAAAAGTGTTTGCCCCCTTCCTGATTTCTCATTTTTTGTATGTCGCACTTAAATGTTTCAGATCATCAAGCAAATTTAAATATTAGACAAGGATAACAGAAGTAAACACAAAATGCAGGTTTTAAATGAAGGTGTTTATAATTAAAGGAAAAAAAATCCAAACCTACATGGCCCTGTGTGAAAAACTGATTAACCCTAAACCTAATAACTGGTTGGTCCACCCTTAGCAGCAACAACTGCAATCAAGCGTTTGCGATAACTGGCAATGAGTCTTTTACAGCAATGTGGAGGAATTTGGGCCCACTCATCTTTGCAGAATTGTTGTAGTTTCAGCCACATTGGAGAGTTTTCAAGCATGAACCGCCTTTTTGAGGTCATGTCACAGCATCTCATTCGGATTCAGGTCAGGACTTTGACTAGGCCACTCCAGAGTCTTCATTTTGTTTTTCTTAAGCCATTCAGAGGTGGACTTGTTGGTGTGTTTTGGATCACTGCCCTGCTGCAGAACCCAAGTGTGCTTCAGCTTGACGTCACAAACAGTTGGCCGGACATGCTCCTTTGGGATTTTTTTGGTCGACAGCAGAATTCATGGTTCCATTTACCACAGCAAGTCTTCCAGGTCCTGAAGCAGCAAAACAGCCCCAGACCATCACACTACTGGTTCCATTTACCACAGCAAGTCTTCTAGGTCCTGAAGCAGCAAAACAGCCCCAGACCATCACACTACCACCACCATATTTTACTGTTGGTATGATGTTCCTTTTCTGAAATGGTGTGTTACTTTTACACCAGATGTAATGGGACACACACCTTCCAAAAAGTTCAACTTTTGTCTTGTCAGTCCACAGAGTATTTTCCCAAAAGTCTTGGAGATCATCAAGATGTTTTTTTGGCAAAACTGAGATGAGCCTTTATGTTCTTTTTGCTCAGCAGTGGTTTTCATCTTGGAACTCTGCCATGCAGGCCATTTTTGTCCAGTCTCTTCCTTATGGTGGAATCATGAACACTGACCTTAACTGAGGCAAGTGAGGCCTGCAGTTCTTTGGATGTTGTTGTGGGGTCTTTTGTGACCTTTCTGATGAGTCGTCGCTGCGCTCTTAGGGTAATTTTGGTCAGCTGACCACTCCTGGGAAGGTTCAACACTGTGGTTTTGCCATTTGTGGATAATGGCTCTCACTGTGGTTTGCTGGAGTCCCAAAGCTTTATAACCTTTTCCAGACTGATAGATGTCAATTACTCCATTTCTCATTTGTTCCTGAATTTCTTTGGATTGCAGCATGAGGTCTAGATTTCAGGATCTTTTGGTTTACTTCACTTTGTCAGGCAGGTCGTATTTAAGTCATTTCTTGATTAAGAACAGGTGTGGCAATAACCAGGCCTTGGTGTGGCTAGAGAAATTGAACTCAGCTTTCTAAAGATGTGATAAACCACAGTTAGTTTTTGTTTTAACAGAGGGGGGCAATCACTTTTTCCCCCACACAGGGCCATGTAGGTTTGGATTTTTTTTAATTCTTAAAGCAGACGGACAGACGAAAATTCAATATCGCTAATTCTTATCTCAAATTGTTGTCTGAGATGAGCTAAGTCGAACCGTACATGTTTTGGTGTCAACAAATGTCGCATAAGGTGACAATGCGCTCTTGAAGTACGCTGTCGTGCAGAGCTGTCTGACCCAGCCAAGCGATCAGCGGCTAAGATGGCCACTGACTGTGTGACGTCACCACCGTCAAACACACGCACACGGTCGGCGGTCAGTGCTGTGTTTTGCTTCATGCAACACTTGTTTACGTCTTAAAATCGGCGATTACAGATATTTCTCGGAATACTTGTGGATTACAAATAGATTATTTATGAAGATTAGGATTTCAGGAATCGAATTAATATGGTTTGGCGTTGTGTTGTCTATGGGTGCGATGGGATACCTGCTGTGTTTTGCTTCATGCAACACTTGATGTTTATGTTTTAAAATCGGCGATTACGGATATTTCTCGGAATTACCAAATATTTTCATGATCATAAGAACGGTTAGGGGGAAAAAACATGCTGAAGAAAGACAGTTTAACTCACCGGTTACTTATACTGGAAGTCCATTCTCCTGTGTTTTTTAGAAGCAAAGTTCTCAATTACAGAGACATACAGTGTTCCCTATTGCTTCAGCTTCTGTATTAAAGCAGACTGCAGTGAAATAGTACCCAGGTTTGTCAGTCTTTCTTGTCCACATATATTTTGCAGGTGTCACGGCTCGCAGCTCTCAGGCATCTGCCTCAGCTGCGCGCACACCTGCACCTCGTCAGCGCCCTACATGTGCAGTAGACATTTCATTGACAGCGATTTAGAGAATAAGATGCAATTTGCAAAAAGATTGGTGATAAAGAAAACGGCTATTCCAACTATATATCCCGCGATCCCCAAGTCTGACTCTGAGACAAGTGTCAGTGACAGTGGCGTGAAAAGCCAGGGTGATCTACAGAGGCGATCAGCTGTCAGAAAACGAGTAGTAAACAGGGTAATTTTTGTATTTTTAATATTCACTGCAAATGTTTACTAAACATTTTAAATGAATTCCAAGCAACGGATGATTTTCAAAATCAAATTATTTCTGGGAAATAATGCGGCGGCGGACAGGTGCCCGTGTCAGGTTTTGCAGCGTCGCGCAAACAGAGGCACGCTGGCGGGCCCAGGCCACCAGTGTTTTGCGCGTGCTTTTGTGCCTAAAACGTTGAAGAACGCGGAGTTGACAAACAGACAAACAAACCCCGGCAAAAACATAACCTCCTCCTGGCCTTTTCGGCCTGGCGGAGGTAATTACCAATGACAGTTCAGCTTTCAATTTTTAGGGAAGCAACATATTAGCTAAGAAAAATAAATATAAGCCTAAGATTGTAAGAGAAATGTGCTTTTAAAAATGGAACCCCAATTTTCTACCATAAAATGGTGCCCATTATAACTGTGAAATGTTATTTATTGGAATATAATAATTGCTATATCTGGAAACTAGTTATTTTCTTAATCTGTAGTGATACTCCATTGATTTTTGTATTTCTTTGTATATTTCTGCTGTTTTCAAACGTTCATACAAAGGTGGTATAGTATGTAATATTTTTTTCATGAATGAATGAATGAATGAATGAATGAATTTGAATGAATGAATGAATTTATTTATTTCGGATAGTACATTACAGGTTAAAAGAAACTGTATAATATAACAAGGTCAAATTAGACAAAGACTCCTTCTACTATACAATTCCACGTGAGTTATCCGAAATGGGTGATGGCTGAAGCCGCAGCTTATATTGCCCACCCATATTCCATCCAAGAATTCAAAGGAGAAAAAAGAGAAAACAAGACAAGAGCGATTACAATTTAAAACAAGGCTAAGACAAAATATGACTGAGAGAAAAAGAAAACTGAGCTAGTCTAAGTTAAGCGGTTACTATTCAAAAACAAATCTAAGACATAGTGTCACAGAGAAAAAAGAAAAACTAAGCTATAACACAACACAGGCTGGAAATGTCAATCCTTATGTGAGTTTACATGTCGTCTTGTAAATATGTTTGGAGTATTTCTTCCTTTAGTTTTTGTTTAAATTGTCCAAGCTTTGTACATGATTTTAATTCAGGTCCAAAATCGTTCCATAATCTGACACCTTGCACTGAAATACAGTGTTGCTTGGTAGTTGTTCTCACTGTAGGCTTTTGAAATATACATGTTCCTCTGAAGTGATATCGTTTCTCCCTTGTTTGGAACAACTTTTGGATATTTGCGGGCAGTGATAGATTCTTCACTTTGAACATTATTATTGCGGTTTTAAAGTCGATCAGATCTTTCAACTTGAGAGTTTTTTGTTTAAGAAAAAGTGGGTTTGTTGGTTCCCTGTAAGCTGCTTTGTTGATTATTCTAATAGCTCTCTTTTGAAGCATAAAGAGTGGATATATGTTTGTTTTATATGTATTTCCCCATACTTCATTACAATATGTCATGTATGGGAGTATTAATGAATGATACAAGGTGTATAGTGTGGGTTGATTCAGCAAATTTTTCACTCTGTGTAATATTGCAATTGAGTTGGATACTTTACCTTTTATATAATTAATATGTGGCTTCCAACACAGTTTGTTATCAATTATTACTCCAAGGAATTTAGTTTCGGATACCCTTTCAATCTCTACACCATTTACACTGAGTTTGGGTACTGGGTAGTTGTGATGGTTGTTAAAGACTATAAATTTTGTCTTGCTTAAATTGAGCGTTAATTTGTTTGAATCAAACCACAGTTTCAGCTTTCCTAATTCCTTTCCGAGTGTATCCAGAAGTTGTTCCAAGTTGTTTCCACTGCATAGCAGGTTAGTGTCATCAGCAAACAATATTAAGTCCATTTTTTCTGAAACTTTACATATATCATTTATATACATATTGAATAATAATGGTCCCAAAACTGAACCCTGTGGGACTCCACAGGTGACCTTCAGTAGCTCTGAGTTTTTGTTGTTAACACATACAAACTGATATCTATTCTTTAAGTAACTTCTTAACCAGGACTGTGCTACCCCTCTGATACCACAATTTTGTAGTTTCTTTAATAATAGATTGTGATCTACTGTATCAAATGCTTTTTTAAGATCCAGGAATACTCCAACTGAATACTCTTTATTTTCAATGGCTGTTGATATTTTTTCTGTAAATTCCATTAAGGCATATGCTGTTGTCCTTTTGTGTCTGAACCCATATTGCTGCTCACACAATAAATCATTCTTCAGTATGAAGTTGTCAATTCTCTCATAGAATATTTTTTCAAGTATCTTGGAAAATTGCGGTAATAGTGAAATTGGTCTGTAGTTGGAGAGTTCCCCTCTGTCGCCTGTCTTGTAAATCGGAATTATTTTAGCTATTTTCATTGCATTGGGAAATATACCTGATTGGAGAGACAGGTTACAGATATACGTCAGTGGTTTCACTATGCATTCGATAACAGTTTTGACTAGTAGCATATCAATACCATCGCAGTCAGTAGATGTTTTACTTTTGAACGATTTAACAATTTCAATGACCTCTCTTTCGTCTGTGTTCTTTATGAAGATGGTGTCTTTTACAGCAGTGTTATTGCATATTGAATCACCTGTTGGCACCGTAGTGGGTATTTCTCGGGCCAGTTTAGGTCCAATGTTAACAAAAAAATTATTAAATTCATCTGCAGGTGAAGCTATATTCACATTCGGAGTCGATTTATTATTTTTTGGAGTGTTAGTTGGGTAGCTGGTATTTCTGCTTTTATTTCCAAGGATACTGTTGATTATTGTCCATGTATTTTTAATATTGTCTTTGTTTTTTTCCAGTTCTTTACTGTAATAGTCTCTTTTACTACATCTTATTATATATGTTAACTTATTTTTGTATGTTTTATACCGCTGCTCTGCTTCTTTTGTCCTTTTCTTTATGAAAGCTTTATATAATAAATTTTTCTTTTTACACGCCTTTTGTAGTCCTTTGGTTAGCCATGGTTTGTCAGTAAATTTGTGTTTAAGCTTTTTTTTAACTAATGGGCAGTTTTTTTCATAAAGAGTGGTTACAATGTTTGTAAATGTGTCATAGGCTTCATTTACATCTGATACATAGACTTCTATCCAGTCTTGCTTCAGCAAGTCCTCTTTAAAAGAACTGATTGCGTTTGGTGATTTGTGTCTGAACGATTTTGAGATTTTTTCTGGGTTGGGCCCCGTGTGGCCATGGATAAGTGCAAAGATTGGCAAGTGGTCGCTTATATCATTTATCAATAATCCACTTTCTATTTTCTTGTCGAGAACATTGACAAACAGGTTGTCAATAAGTGTAGCAGAGTGAGCTGTGATTCTACTGGGATGTGTTATTGTGGGATATAGACTCATGCTGTACATAGAGTTCATGAACTCTGTAACTACATTTTGTTGATGTGGATTAAGTAGATCAATATTGAAATCTCCACAAATTGCTACCATTTTCTTACTAGTAATATTATTGTACATATATTGTATGTAATATTTCTTTTCAAATTGAGAAGAATTTAGTGTGTTCAAATTATTCAAATGTATATGACATGCGACTTTGATGAATGCTGAACTATGAGAATTATAACATTGACATGAACATTAATAAACTCAATATATGATTTTACAAAACTTTATTTACATATCATTGTTCACAAATCTAATCTTGGTAGGCAAAATCCCTTGTAGTGATCAGATGGGAATGTTTCTCTGATGAGGCTCACTGCACAGGCAGGCAACAGAACCCTCACTTCTTTCCCACAAATAAGGCTGAATACCCCCTCAGCACCACCCAAAACTACTTCATCATCCGATTCTTCATTTTCAATGTCATCATTTATATTGAGGTCGTCAAACTCGAGAAAATAATCGCTGTCCAAATCACTTTGCTCTCGTTCTGCCATTTACTATGTATTGCTGTTGTGACGTCACCAATGCCCGCACCTATCGAGAGATGGCGGTACTGCAGCCTCACTAAGTGAAGGCTGAGCTATGAGCAAATAAGGTCATTTATGGAAGCTGGTGACACATATTAAATCGCGGGAATAGACAGAATAGAATATTTTCATACAATCTGTTGATTGGTTCAATAAAAAAATGTCACTGTCCGTCTGCTTTAATAATAAACACCTTCATTTAAACATATTCATTTCACTGCATTTTGTGTTTACCTGTGTTATCTTTGTTTAATATTTAAATTTGTTTGATGATCTGAAACATTTAAGTGTGACAAACATACAAAAAAAATGAGAAATCAGGAAGGGGGCAAACACTTTTTCACACCACTGTAAATGTTTTGAGGCTCCATGATAATTTTTTTTTTTTGGGGGGGGGGGGGGGCAAAATAGCTTAAAATTGCTTTATCCATATTAGAAGTTAGTAGCCTAGAGAACTAAATTATCACATTTTTGTATGAAATTAAACATTTCCAACATTTCTTTGATTGTCTTACTTCTTGCGATCTTTGTCCTTCTTGCCGTTGGCAGTGAGACTCTGGGCCTGCAGGAACTGGGTGGCAGTTCGTCTGTTGTTGAAAGAGCTCTGGTCCTCATCAAAAAGGCGCTTCTTCTCCTCCAGAGCAGCTTTCTCATCAGCATGGAGGCGCTTTAGCTGCTCAAAACGACTCTGGAGCTGAAATAAACAGACAACACAGACTTAAAAAGGAAAAAGTACTGATCACAACACAGTAAATGGTAAATGGCATTCACTTATATAGCGCTTTTATTCTCATCTCTTGATGACCAAAGCGCTTTACAGATCCTGCTATCCACCCATTCACACACACATTCACACACTGATGGCGGCATGCCACCTAACATGGCGCTTCCAGACCCACCAGGAGCAATTGGGGTGAAGTGTCTTGCCCAGGGACACAACGGCAGGATAAATGGGGAGAACGGGATTCGAACCACCAACCATGGGGTTATTGGACGACCTGCTCTACCTCCTGAGCCACTGCCGCCCCCAGTAAATAAAAAAATCAAAAAGTCTGAAGGTTAAAAAAACTTAAAATAAAAATATAAACATACCAATCAAAAGCAGGGATAACAGCACATCTCTCTTTCATTGTTGCAATGGTAAAACATTTGCTATTCACATGTCTGTCTCTCTGTGTTGGCCCTGCGATGGACTGGCGATCTGTCCAGGGTGTACCCTGCCTCTCGCCCAAAGATGCTGGGATAGGCTCCAGCCCCCCCACGACCCAAAAAGGATTAAGCGGAAGAAGATGGATGGATGGATGGATGGATGATTTCTTTAGTGCAGGAATCAACAACCTCAACTATGAAACCTGACATTTTCAACAATTTTTGAACAAAAACATTCTGCATGTTGATGTGAAACATTTAATCTAAAAAGTGTACCAATCCCTCCTGCAGCAAAACACCTCCACAACATGATGCTGCCACCCCCATACTTCACATTTGGGATGGTGTTTTCAAGCTTGCAAACTTCTCCCTTTTCCATCCAAATGTAACAATGGTCATTATGGCCAAACAGTTCAATTTTAGTTTCATCAGACCACAGGAGATGGCTCCAGAAATTAAGGTCTTTGTCCCTGTATGCATTTGTAAACTATAATCTTGTTTTTTTTATTTTTAATGTTGCTTTTGGAGTAATGGCTTCTTCCTCACTGAGTGGCCTTTCAGCCCATGTCGGTACAGGACTTGTTTCACTGTGGATAATGACACTTGTGGATAAGCCAGAATCTTCACAAGGTGTTTTGCTTTTGTTCTGGGGTTGATATGCACATTTCGCACCAAAACACATTTTCCTCCTTGAGTGGTGATGGCTGGACATTCCCATGATGTTTATACTTGGGTATAATTGTTTGAACAGATGAATATCACACCTTGAGGCATCTGGAAATTGTACCAAGGATGAACCAGAATTATGGAGGTCCACAACTGTCTTCCTGACATCTTGGCTGATTTCTTCTGATTTTCAGTGATGTCACACAAATGTTTGAGGTGTGCCTTAAAATACATCCACAGGTGCCTCCAATTAACTACTTCTTTTAGATTTGATTGGTGGTTGGCAACCAGTTTACAGGTGCATTACCGCCACGTACTTCACTCTATATCATCACTCTATATATCTTGGCCATCGGAATTTCCCCATTGTGGGACTAATAAAGGTTTATCTTATCTTATCGCCCTGGGTAAATTTATCCCCTCCAATTAACTAAAATGTTGTCAATTAACCTATCAGAAGCTTCCAAAGCCATGACATCATCATCTGGGCTTCCCCAAATTGTTTAAAGGCATAGTAATCTTAGTGTATGTAAACTTCTGACTTTGAAGAAAATAATTTAAAAAAAAATCTCTAAAGAATTATTTAGCAAATAGAAATCATTTTGGTAACCCTAAATGACTAAAACAGGAAAAGTTTTGTCTGATTTAATGTCAAGGCCCTGTCACACCTTGACGATTTAGGCAGCGTTTGCCAAACGTATAAAAATTGGTCTAAAACGCTGGGACACACCAAAATGCTCACTTTTGGCCATAGGCATCGCGTATCCATAACGAGCTGGACATATACATAACGTATTAGTAACTTACAGTATATAGAATATTTCCATAACTTATAAATAACTTAAACCAACGAATGCTTAGCGTGTTGCCGACATTCACAACTTATGTGTAATAATAGTCTAACTTATGCATAACTTATCCCAACTTCTGCATAGCGCGGTCATGCCAAAATGCCATCGCCTCCCGATCCATGAATTCTAGGTGTACGAGAGATCATCTCTGTTCAACCCAGATGATTCTCCCCTCCAAAGACCACGCCGGGAGGCATGACCAACCTGGCAGAGCTGTCAAATCTGTCAGGTCAGTCACGTTGCCTAAAACAGCTGATGTGACGCATCAGGAACATCAGATCACAGCTGTCACAACCTGGCTCAAGGGCATGCTAACTGATGGCGATTAAAAAAAAGTTTATTTTCAATAAAGTGGGGGAAGACTTCCGGTTATGGCTGCCACGTAGGACGGACGTGTCTCGCTCTGCTCTGCTCCTGGAAAAAAAAAAATCGGCAAATAACTCTCTCATTTGGGACAGAACGTATCCCAGCATTTGGGCGAGGATATGTCGGCGAAGCCTAAGGCTGGAAAACCAGGAAAAGGAAAAAGCGAGCCGCCGAAACAGTCCAAATTAACGGACTTTCAGGTCTGTGACGCAGTAAACAAAACTCCATATATGGCGGAGGAGGCTGGCAACGCTGCGATATCTGCGGGGAATGGCGCAGATGCGCTGATGGCTGCCATGAGTTCAATGAGAGCGGACTTTTCCTCTAGATTTGATGGGATTATGACAGCGTTGGAAGGAATAAGAAAGGAATTGGGTGACTGTGTAGAACGAACGGCGCAGATGGAGCTCCGTCTCGCTAGTGCTGAAGATGACGTCACCCGTCTTCAATTAAAGGTGCGCACTTTGGAAAAAAAAAATAAATCTCTGGAAGATAATATTTTGGATTTGGAATCTCGGTCGAGACAGAATAATTTGAGGCTGGTGGGTCTTCCAGAGGAATCAGAAGGTCGGGACGTATGTTCCTTTCTGGAAAAGTGGATTCCGGAGGTGCTGGGCAGCGAGGAGTTGCAATCAGCAGTGGTTCTGGAAAAAGCACATCGTATTGGCCCACGGAGAGATAAGGGACCGCCGAGGACCTTAATTATGAAGTTTCTTAGCAACAGAGACAGGATGAAGATCTTCAACGCTGCACGAGCTAAAAAAGGAGAGATTAAACACCAGGACCAGCAGGTGCGGTTCTACCCAGATTTGGCCACAGGAATCCAGCAATTGAGGAAGCAGTTTGATCCCGTACGTAAGGAGCTGCGCAACCTTGGGATTCGTCATGGTGTAATCTATCCTGCGAGACTGCTGACCACGTATGAGGGCAGAACCCACATCTTCAAGACCCCAGAGGAGGCGCAGGAGTTCATCAAGAAGATCAAAGAAGAAGAAGAGACTGGTGGGAGCTAAGCATGAACAAAATATAAGGTAGAATAATTAAGCATTTGCACAGGCATCTGACTGACTTGAAGTAAATAGTAAGTTTACAAAATATAGATTGTATTATATATTAAAAAAACAAAACAAAAACAAAACAAACAAAAAAAAACTATGATGTACAAAGTTGTTAAAAATTTTGGAGTTAAGTTGGAAAACTACAGAGGAGAGTTAATGTTACGTCATTAAAAGCAGTAGAGTTAGGGTGATTGGGAGGATGAAGAAGGAGTGGCTTAGGCTGTTCCCCGTGGGTGTGGAACGGTCGATGGCTATATCGGGAGACAGAATTTTTCTTTTGATTTTGGGGGGTTTGCCACAAGTGTGGGAAGGGGAAATTTGTTTGTGTGTAGTTTGTAGGATGAATGTTCAACCACTCATGTTTTTGCTTCTCTGTATGAGCATGTTTACACTGCAAGGTAATCCCAAACTCTCTATTGATCATGGACCAAAGTGTTAATCTTAATTTAACTTCATGGAATTGCAGAGGTCTACAAAATTTAAAAAAACTTAAACAAGTTATGAATAAAATAAAGGACATGGGTTCAAGAATTGTGTTTTTACAAGAAACTCATCTGATAGAGGAGGATGTTAAAAGAATTAGGAGTAGATGGCAGGGAAGTGTATTCACCTCTTCATTTTCATCCCGAGCCAGGGGAGTTATGACTCTCATACATAAATCAGTTCCTTTTCAAGTGAAAAATGTAATTGGAGACAAATTTGGAAGATATGTAATCATTCAAGGTTCTTTGCTATTAGAAAATATAAATCTTGTGAACTTATATGGTCCCAATATAGATGATCAGAAGTTCTTTGCTAATTTATTTCTCATCTTATCATCACTTACAGGGCAACATATAATAGCAGGGGATTTTAATTGTACATTGAATCCAGGTGTGGATAGATCAACAGGACTGGATTGTACGCACATTGGATGTAGGATGACTATTAATCATTTTATGAAAGAATTGAGATTGTTAGATATATGGAGAGAAATGAAACCACAAGTTAAAGCCTATTCTTGTTATTCCAGTACCTACAAGACATTCTCACGTATTGATTATTTTTTGATTTCCACAGAATTAAGGTCCAAGATTCAAAACTGCTTTTATGATAACATCGTGATCTCTGATCATGCACCCTGTTGTCTAATATATGTAGATAAAAAATTGACAAAGGAATCAGGTAGATGGCAATTTCAGCATAAATGGCTTCAGGATGAGGAATTTGTCAAGTATATAGAAAAACAGATAGACGAGTTCTTTGACATCAATACTACACAAACATCAGCATGTGTAAAGTGGGAGGCTTTCAAAGCTTTTATTAGGGGACATATTATTAGTTATACAGGATCAAAATCTAAGAAGACTCGAGAGGAGAGAGCTAAATTGGAACATAAAATAAAAAGTCTTCAGGAAAAAGTGTATGCAGGAAGTGACCCAAGGTTGGAGAATGAATTACTGATTTTGAGAGCTGAATACGACAAAAAATCAGCGAATAGAGCTGCCTCGAGTCTTCTAAGATTGAAACAATCTTTTTATGAACAAGGTGAAAAATCAGGAAAATTATTAGCATGGCAGATTAAACAATTGGAAATTAAAACACCAATTACCAGTATTATAAGTAATGGACAGGTAGTTATAGATCCTTTAGAAATTAATAGAGCCTTTAGAGATTACTATGAAAAATTATATGATACCAAAAATGAACCTGATTTAACAAAACTAAATGGGTTTTTGAACGAACTATCTATACCGTGTATACCAAATGAAAACAGGGAGATATTGGAGTCTAAAATTAGTCAAGAAGAAGTTGGGCTAGCCATT
The DNA here is from genome assembly GCA_020510985.1 of Pholidichthys leucotaenia. Classification (NCBI taxonomy): domain Eukaryota; kingdom Metazoa; phylum Chordata; class Actinopteri; order Cichliformes; family Pholidichthyidae; genus Pholidichthys; species Pholidichthys leucotaenia. Next base: position 27,672,094 of record CM035843.1, read on the forward strand.
GATAATATGAAATCAGGAAAAAGTGCAGGACCAGATGGTCTTCCAGTTGACCTTTATAAAAAATTTAAGAATAAATTAATAAAACCTTTTTTGGAAATGGTTTTAGAAGCATTTCAAAATAATAATTTACCATCATACATAAATAATGCCTTAATTATACTGCTGCCAAAACCAGGTAAGCCCTCTAATAAATGTGAAAATATGAGACCAATAAGCCTATTAAACGCCGACCTTAAGATAATCTGTAAAATTTTAGCAAGACGAATACAAGAAATTTTACCAAATATTATTAATCGAGATCAGAATGGCTTTATAAAGGGTAGACAAGGCTTCCATAATGTAAGAAGACTATTTAATATTATTTATTTTAATAAAGAAGCACCGGATACAGCTCTCCTATCATTGGACGCCGAAAAGGCCTTTGATAGAGTTGAATGGCCCTTTCTTTTTGAAGTCCTACAAAGGTTTGGACTTGGAAATAATTTCATAAAATGGGTTCAAATAATATACAATAATGCTACAGCAGAAATCCTAACAAATAACAATATTTCAAAACCAATAAAAATCAATAGAGGATGTCGACAAGGCTGTCCACTTTCACCTTTACTGTTTACTATGGCAATTGAACCTTTAGCGATAGCGATACGTTTACATTCACAAATATATGGAATTAAAGTTGGACCAACAGAACATGAAATCTCCCTGTACGCCGATGATATAATTTTGTTTATGTCGAATCTAAAAAAAATCAATTCCAACCTTGTTGAATTTAATAAAGAATTTTGGGGAAATATCAGGATATAAAATAAATAAAACTAAATCTTCAATATTAATGCTAAATGAGACCCAGAGAAATTACCCAGCCCCTGAGGCAAATCAATTCAATGTTGTAAATCAGTTTAAATATTTAGGAATCCAAATTATGCCTAAGCTAGAATCAGTCGCCAGCGTCAACTATGAAGCCTTAATGTCAGATATCAATGAGTTAACTCAGAGATGGATGTCACTACCAATGTCGATGATCGGGAGAATCAATATACTTAAAAGTAATATTTTACCTAAAATACTTTATTTATTTCAATACATTCCCTTATCACCACCTTTAGATCTATTCTCAAGAATAAAAAAAAAGTTAGTGGAATTTATATGGAACAACAGGAGGGCTAGATTACGTTTGTCTTTATTATATTTACCATTTGATCGTGGAGGTCTGAAATGTCCAAATTTTATGTTGTATTATTGGTCGGCACAACTGAGGTCTATGACATATTATTTTTCATCAAATGATCTCCCTCACTGGACTGAAATGGAATCATACAATTTACCTTTACCTCTTCCCATATTCATATACTCAGATTCGGCAAAAAAATTACAAAAACAAGTTAAAAATCCATTTGTAAAGCATATGATCAAAATATGGTGTGAAGCTAAAAACTATTTAAAAGAACCACAGTTATTGTCACAATTTAGTCCAATATGGGGTAATCAATATTTTAAACCAGGGAGAGCGGACGCTGTATTTAAAGTATGGAATTTAAAAGGGATACAAAAGATTCAGGATTTATATTTGCCATGTGCAGATAACATAATGTCTTTTGAAGAGCTGAGGATCAAATTTAATCTCAATAGAACACATTTTTTTAAATATCTTCAACTTAGAAACTTTATTTGATCAAATCAAAATAAAGCTCTCACTCGACCTATTTATTCATCCTTGGAAAAAATGATGATGAAAGATAGTAAAAGAAAGGGTATTATTTCAGAGTTTTATAACTCATTGACACTATCTTCAAGTGAAAATTCACTGAAAAGATTAAACTACTGGAAAGAAGATCTGCAAATTGAAATTTCGGAGGAACAATGGGAATTGGCTTGTACAGAAGCTCAAACCAAATCAATAAATGCACGCCTTAAATTGATACATTTCAAATGGTTAATGCGGATGTACTGTATGTTACACCGGAGGAGTTAAATAGATATAACAAAAATATACCAGATACATGCACAAAATGCATGGAAAGTAAAGGAACCCTATTTCATTGTTTATGGGAATGTAGATTAATAAGAATGTTTTGGGAAGAGGTGAGGGTAACAATTGAAAAAATAATCTCAAAACAAATCATACTGAATCCTAAACTGTTTTTGTTGGGTCTGTACCCAGAAAAGCATAATTTTAATAAAAGTGAAAGAACATTCATAGACCTCAGTTTGCTTAATGCCAAAAAATGTATTGCACTATTATGGAAAAAGACTCATAGACCAGATGTGACTCAGTGGTTAAGACAGATGTTAACAAACCTTCCATTAGAAAGAATAACATATATACTGAAATCAAAGGAAATTGTGTTTGAGAATATATGGAGACCTTTTATTGATTATGTAAAAAATTTAAACATAACTCTTGAAGAAGAAGGTGAATGATGTGTGTGGACCTTGTAAATTCCAAACTGGTGAACATAATATGTATACTTATGTATTGGATTGTCTAGACTAAACAGAGGAGCATTGTTGAAGACTTGATTTTGTTGGTGGTTGTTGGTGTTTTTAGTGCATTTTTTTTTTTTTTGTAGTACTTTAGCGTTAGTGTTTGATTGTTTGTATCATGTTTGTTAAAAAAAAAAAAGGTTCAATAAAGATATTGTGGAAAAAAAAAAATAAAGTGGGGGAAAAAAAAGACCATGCATGGAGTGTGCTTTTGCCAGGAGCCGCAAACAGCTGAGCTCTGTGCTTCGGGCGATCAGCTGATTGGATCCTCCTCCTCCGGTGTTCAGACATTTTGGCATACAGTGGGGCAAAAAAGTATTGAGACAGCCACCAATTGTGCAAGTTCTCCCACTTAAAAGATGAGAGAGGTCTCCAATTTTCATCATAGGTATACCTCAACTATGAGAGACAAAATGAGAAAAAAAAATCCAGAAAATCACATTGAAGGATTTTTAATGAATTAATTGGTAAATTCCTTGGTAAAATAAGTATTTGGTCACCTACAAACAAGCAAGATTTCTGGCTGTCACAGACCTGTAATAACTTCTTTAAGAGGCTCCTCTGTCCTCCACTCATTACCTGTATTAATGGCACCTGTTTGAACTCGTTATCAGTATAAAAGACACCTGTCCACAACCTCAAACAGTCAGACTCCAAACTCCACTATGGCCAAGACCAAAGAGCTGTCAAAGGACACCAGAAACAAAATTGTAGACCTGCACCAGGCTAGGAAGACTGAATCTGCAATAGGTAAGCAGCTTGGTGTGAAGAAATCAACTGTGGGAGCAATTATTAGAAAATGGAAGACATACAAGACCACTGATAATTTCCCTCCATCTAGGGCTCCACACAAGATCTCACCCCGTGGGGTCAAAATGATCACGAGAACGGTGAGCAAAAATCCCAGAACCACACGGGGGGACCGAGTGAATGACCTGCAGAGAGCTGGGACCAAAGTAACAAAGGCTACCATCAGTAACACACACCACATAAAACATGCACTTATACGCTGCCAATATCCAGTATGGGCCATAAACAAAGGGAAACAGCAAGTCAAAAACAAAGAAAATAAACAGGACACAAGACACAGAACAAAAGCTGAAATCAAAAACAAGGAAACCATAACTATACCATACATACGAGGGATCACGAAACCAATTCAAAGGATCATGAAAAAATACAAAATAAACACAGCAGTCAAACCACACAAAAAATTAAGACAGTTATTAGTACACCCCAAGGACAGAATAGAACAAGACAATAAATGCAATGTATTATATGAAATATCATGCAGATCATGTAACAAAACCTACATTGGAGAAACCGGAAGATTATTCACCACAAGAAAAAAAGAACACCAAAAGGAATGTGAGAAGGAAACGCAAGGACGACTCACAAGATCACAAAAAGAAAAAGCAGAACAAGAAACATTAAAATCAGCTATATCGGACCACTGCAAAAGAAATAATCACATCATGGACTGGGACAACACAAAAATTATTGGATCGGAGAGCAACAGACACAAACGTTGGATCAAGGAGGCAATAGAGATCAGAAAGCGGGGAAAAGACACCATGAACCGAGATGAGGGGGCCTTTATGCTTTCTCACACCTGGGACCACATTCTCCAGAGACCATCTGACGGCGGGAGGCGGGGCCGGCTCGGCGGATCTGACAGATCTGCTGAGCTGGCCCCGCCTACGAAAATCAGCTGATAAATGTCACCTGGCAGCAATCAGCTGACTCTTCTGATGAAGGCTGCAGTGCAGTTGAAACATGTAAAGAAGGTAAAGACATCTTTCTATTTTACTTTTGTCTTTCAAAGGGAAAAAAAAAAAAAAAAAGGATAAGTAACACACTACGCCGCCAGGGACTCAAATCCTGCAGTGCCAGACGTGTCCCCCTGCTTAAGCCAGTACATGTCCAGGCCCGTCTGAAGTTTGCTAGAGAGCATTTGGATGATCCAGAAGAGGATTGGGAGAGTGTCATATGGTCAGATGAAACCAAAATAGAACTTTATTGTAAAAACTCAACTTGTTGTGTTTGGAGGAGAAAGAACACCATACCTACTGTGAAGCATGGGGGTTGAAACATCATGCTTTGGGGCTGTTTTTCTGCAAAGGGACCAGGACGACTGATCCGTGTAAAGGAAAGAATGAATGGGGCCATGTATCATGAGATTTTGAGTGAAAACCTCCTTCCATCAGCAAGGGCATTGAAGATGAAACGTGGCTGGGTCTTTCAGCATGACAATGATCCCAAACACACCGCCCGGGCAATGAAGGAGTGGCTTCGTAAGAAGCATTTCAAGGTCCTGGAGTGGCCTAGCCAGTCTCCAGATCTCAACCCCATAGAAAATCTTTGGAGGGAGTTGAAAGTCTGTGTTGCCCAGCGACAGCCTCAAAACATCACTGCTCTAGAGGAGATCTGCATGGAGGAATGGGCCAAAATACCAGCAACAGTGTGTGAAAACCTTGTGAAGACTTACAGAAAATGTTTGACCTCTGTTATATACCCTTTGTTGGCAATGACAAAGTATTGAGATGAACTTTTGTTATTGGCCAAATACTTATTTTACCGAGGAATTTACCGATTAATTCATTAAAAATCCTTCAATGTGATTTTCTGGATTTTTTTTTCTCATTTTGTCTCTCATAGTTGAGGTATACCTATGATGAAAATTGGAGACCTCTCTCATCTTTTAAGTGAGTGAACTTGCACAATTGGTGGCTGACTAAATACTTTTTTGCCCCACTGTATCTATCAAAATGTTAGAAATAAGCTTTGGGTATGCTAGACATTTATCTCAACATATTTTGACTTATGAGTAACTTGTGAATCACTAACAACGTGTGTGAACGAATGCATAACTTCCCTACAACTTATGCCCTGCTTATGCAGGACGTTTCAGCCATACGCTGCATATGTTGGAAAATCTTTAGAGGAGCTTGCCGTACAACGCCGTGTACCACCATGCTTCAGCATTCTTCAGCATGCTCTTAACTTATACAAAACTTACCCATAACTGATTTGATGTACACCAGCATATTCTCCAAATTTTTCATACGTTTGGCCAACGCTGCCCAAATCATCCAGGTGTGACAGGGCCTTCAGACAGTGAGAAAATGTGTGTTTTTGTACAGGGAATGTAAACTTCTGGTTTCAACTGTATAAGCAGTTTTAATTAAAAAAACAACAACAATAATTTCTGCTATTTCATAGTTCCTCCAAAAGGCTATGTGTAAAGCTCTGTCCAAAGAGTTTCCAGTCTGAACACTATACTACACTAATCTGGTTTGTAAAGGTTTTTTTTTTTTTTTTTTTAATGAGATGTTGTAAGCCAAACACTTGAAATGAGGCACAGTTTACGGCAGACACAGAGTTTAACAACCAAGGGATCTGTGACTGAAAGCATTTTAATGGTACACATGTGAGCCAAAGACATAACTTATGAAGTGAAAACTCAGAAAAATGCCATTTTGTTCAAAACGGGTCTTTTAATTATGTCCTTTGTCTTGTAAAACTGAAGCTGTGCTCCAAATAACCACTCACTCCCTTCTCACTATAGTGACTTCAGATATAGGGACTGCATCTTGAATTTTGGATTATAAAGTAATTGTATAGACTAGTACATACCCGTGCATACCCATCCATGCCTGTAGAAACCAAGTACAGGATAAGCAAGTATTTCTGCATGCCTGTTGCTGAAGGGTCTCCTCCTGTCTCAGACGGCTGTGTTGTTCACAGTCATGCCTGCGGCGTACTGCTGGAACCTGAGGTGTTTCATGTTCACGGCATCCTTTCTGATGTGCAGCAGTTCTCCTCATTCTATTGCTCGCCATCTGGCGGGTCTTCTTTTTCTTCGTTCAGACCACTGGTTGAGGGATAGGTGCGTCGTAATTCCAGTTCATGGGCACGATCCTGAAAAGGTGGTTTTCAACCCTGTTCAGGAAGGCCCGTGCATGCCCGTAGAAACCAAGAAACCGGAGCACCCGGAGAAAATCAGCGCTTTACTTGGCATTTTACACATTTGTAGTGTAGACTGGCATTCGTCAAGGTTATACATTTGCAGTCATGTAGGCATGGTGAGTCGTCCTATGATGCCTGAGTTCATAGGATGCGCTATGATGATGAGGCAGAGATCATAGACCGTTTTATGATGTCCTAGAAACATGCTTTAAAATCTGTCGTACCCTATGCTGGTGAAGGGTATCCTCCTGTCTCAGACGGGTGCGATGTACTGCTGGAACCTCAGGTGTTTCATCTCCATGGTATTTTTTCTGACATGCAGCAGTTATCATTCTATTGCTCTCCATCTGGTGGGTCTTCTTCTTCAGGTTCAGGTTACTTTATTTGTACCCGTGGGTAGATTTGTTTTGCAGTCTGGTGACATCCATATTTATAAGCCACAAATTACATTCAACATAGACACAAACACAGGCACAATTGAAATTGACTATAAACATGATAAAAATACTCAAGGCTCCATCAATCAGGGTATAAAAAGACAAAGAGATGAGAGAAAAAACAGAGGTAAGAGAGAAGGGTCATATTAAAAGTTAAAAACTAGTCAAAGAGGTTAAAAACTCAAAGGTCTAAAACCCAATAAAATATTCAGAACCCAAGTAACATCCTACAAAAATAAGTAAATATAAAATGGAATTAATAAATAGGTACCTAAATTATGTGCAATATATTGTTACAGCTTGTTCAACTCTTTGACAGCAGCAGGGACAAAGCTGTTTTTGTAGTGCTGGGTTTTACTTTTTGGGACAGCAAACCTCCGTCTTGAGGGAAGAAGCTGAAAGTTGCAGTGCAAAGGGTGGGAGTCATCATTTAAAATGGAGGTAGCCATCCTCTGTACTTGTCTGGTGTACAGGGATGTCAGGCTCAGCTGTGACTCACCAAGCAAACGACTGGACCATCTAACTACCGGATCCAAGGATTTCCTCTGTTTCAGTTTTATCTGACCAAACCATGACACTAAAGAAAAGGATAAAACAGATTCAATAAAAGCCCGATAAAACATTGTCATTATGGTTCGGTCAGTTTGGAAGCGTGCAAGTTTTCTCAAGCAATGCAAATGTTGCTGACCCTTTTTGCACACCCTTTCACAGTTCTCTTCAAAGTTTAAATTACTATCAATAATCGTCCCAAGATATTTGTAGGATTGTACACATTCGGTGGTCTGGCCTTTTAGTACGGTGACTTTGTGCCTGGGAGTTTTCCTCCTAAAGTCAATAATCATGTCTTTAGTTTTTGTCGTATTCAGCTGCAGGTAGGAATCCTCACACCAGTGAACAAAATCATCAACTACTGGGCTGTGGCCACTCTCACCATCCTGGAGGAGACTGACAATAACTGAATCATCAGCATACTATATAATGTGTCTGTTGTCATGTCTGCTCCGACACATGTTTGTGTACAGGATGAAGAGTAGTGGTGACAACACACACCCCTGAGGAGAGCCAGTAGAAGAGCACTTTAGGTCAGACAATGTACCATTGACCCTTACTCTCTGCGTCCTGTTGGTTAAGAAATCCAGAATCCAACCAACCAGATTATTGCTCAAATCAAATTGTTGCAGGAGCCTTTCAACTAAGATATGAGGTTGGATTGTATTAAAGGCGGAGGAAAAGTCCACAAATAAAAGCCTGGCGTGTGTCCCATTAAAATCCAGATGTTTAAAAAGCATGTTAAACAGAGTGACAGTGGCGTCCTCCACTCCTCTGTGAGGCCTATAGGCAAACTGCAGAGGATCCAATGCATGCTCAGTCTGCTTTAGGACCTCACATCTGACCAGTTTTTCAAAAATTTTCATTAAAATTGAAGTCAAAGCAACTGATCTAAAGTCGTTTACCGTTTTAGGACAGCTGGATTTTGGAAGAGGAACAACCACGGCTTCTTTCCAGATCTTAGGCACATGTGTTTGTAAGGACTTATTGAAAATGTAATGAAATACAGGACTCAGTTCATGTGCACAGGACTTTACCAAGCGCCCACATATATCATCAGGGCTCTGACTTTTGTTCACTTTTACAGCGCAGAACTCCCTTTTAACATCCTGCACCTCAATATTAAAGTGCTGATTGTCTGAGTTTCTGTTTCAAATCTTGGGTTTCAGTGCTAAAATCAAAGGAGTCAAAACGACCATACAAACAATTAAGAGCATTAGCCAGCTCTGTGTCTGAATTAAAACCATCTAAAAACACACGATTACTGCGTTCTGTAGGCCTGCAATAGTTTTCATACTGGCCCAGGCTGAACCAAGTTTCTTTGTTGCCATCTTGCTTTCCAATTCTGATTTATAATTCTGTTATATAGTTATATATATAATTCTGTTATTCTGTTAATTCTTCCTCTTCTTCGTTGAGACCACTGGTTGAGGATAGGTGCATCGTAATTCCAGTTCATGGACAGGATCATGAAAACAGATCTGAGCAAAAAGAGGCTTTCCGGCATGGACTCATTGAATATGAATCATCATAAAGACATGAAGGCAGCCTTGATGTATATGACATCATAAAGACATGTTGCTGCAGCCTTGATGTATATGACATCATGTTGCCTGATGTCACTGTATATGACATCATAAAGACACGAAGGCAGGCTTGATGTATATGACATCATAAAGACACATTTGTCTATGTGCCGTCATACGGCAGTGGCTCAGGAGGTAGAGCAGGTCGTCTAATAACCACATGGTTGGCGGTTCGAATCCCACTCTCCCCAGATATCCTGCCGTTGTGTCCCTGGGCAAGACACTTAACCCCAATTGCTCCTGGTGGGTCTGGAAGTGCCATGTTAGGCAGCATGCCACCATCAGTGCGTGAATGTGTGTGTGAATGGGTGGATAGCAGGATCTGTAAAGTGCTTTGGGATGAGAATAAAAGCACCATATAAGTGAATGCCATTTACCATTTAGGCATCACGAGTCGTCCTATGATGCCCGAGTTCATAGGACGTCCTATGATGTTCAGGCAGAGATCATAAGCCATCCTATGATGTCCTATGAATGTGACAGACACACACACACACAGACACACACAGAGATTTCTTGCTTTTATAGAGTGATGTAGTAAAATTCTAATTTTAGACATGTCTTGGCTCATTTTCCCTCTTACATTATTTATGTCATCATGGCAAGATGGTATGAAATGTAACAGTTGTTAAAAAGTGCAGGCCTACATGTATTAGCAAGAAATCTCTGTCACGTTTATAGGATATCATAGGACGGCTATGATCTCTGCCTGACCATCATAGGACGTCTTATGAACTCAGGCATCATAAGTAACTTGTGATGCCGTCAAAGATATGATGTCTATATGACGGCACATAGACAAATGTGTCTTTATGATGTCATATAGACCATCACTCAAAGCAAGAATTAAGATATGTCTTTATGACAGCACACAGACAAATGTGTCTTTATGATGTCATACAATGTCATACAGACCATCACTCAAAGCAAGAAATCTCTGTGTCTGTCACATTTATAGGACATCATAGGACAGTCTATGATCTCTGCCTGATCATCATAGGACATCCTATGGACTCAGATGTCTATATGATGGCACATAGACAAATGTGCCTTTATGATGTCATATAGACCATCACTCATGATGCCTAGACTGTGTCTTTATGATGTCATATGGCTCAAAATTGGCAAGGTGAATAAGTCACAGGGCCAGTCTTTACAGCACGTTTGTGTATTCTGCACAACAGATTTCTGCAGCCATGGCCAATTCTACGTTGCCGCAAGCAGAATTGCCAGATCAAGCAGTCTTCGTATTCTTGCTCAAGATGAAGAAACTAAGCAAAAGCGTCGCTTTCTCAGCAATGTCGTTTTTAAAGAGGTACTGATACAGTAAAAATGTGTAACCTTGAAGAATGCCAGTCTACACTATAAATGTGTAAAATGCCAAGCAAAGCGCCGATTTTCTCCAGGTGCTCCAGTTTCTTGGTTTCTACGGGCATGCACGGGCCCTCCTGAACAGGGTCGAAAGCCACTTTTTGCTCAGATCTATTTTCATGATCCTGCCCATGAACTGGAATTACGATGCACCTATCCCTCAACCAGTGGTCTGAACGAAGAAGAAGACCCACCAGCTGGAGAGCAATCATCATCATCATCATCATCAGCATCATAGCAGTCTGTCGGGGGCGATAGAATGAGGAGAACTGCTGCACGTCAGAAAAGATGCTTTGAACATGAAACACCTCAGGTTCCAGCAGTACGCCGCAGGCATGACTGTGAACAACACAGCTGTCTGAGACAGGAGGAGACCATTCAGCAGCGGGCATGCAGAAATACTTGCTTATACTTGGGTTTCTATGGGCATGGCCGGGTATGCTCATGGTGTCTATATGATGTCATATACACATCATACGGGCATGCACAGGTAGACACTAGTGATAATGATGATGACGATAAGAATATGGGCTGGGACCCCATGCCCTGGAGACAAGGAATATCATCACTATATTCAAGAAATCTCTGTCATCACTCTTTACTCTTGTAAATTCAAGAAATCTGTGTGTGTGTGTCTGTCTGTGTGTCATGTTTATAGGACATCATAGGACGGCCTATGATGTCTACCTGATGTCCTAGGATGATCCTATGATCTCAAGCATCATAGGACTCGCGATGCTGTCATAAAGCTATGACGTCTATATGACGGTACATAGAGCACATGACTCCCTACAAGACATCACTCTATCATCATCACTTTATAAATTCAAGAAATCTGTGTCTGTCACGTTTATAGGACATCATAGGACGGCCTCTGATGTCTGCCTAATGTCCTATGATGATCCTATGATCTCAGGCATCATAGGACTCGCAATGCCATCATAAAGATATGATGTCTATATGACGGCACATAGACAGAGCACATGATATATATAGACACAGGTAATCAACTAGGTGATAATGATAATTATAACAATAATAATGCTGATATAATAACAATAATAGCAACCCAGGATAAAAACAAGGTGAAATACAGAAAATCCCAACTTAAAGCGAGGATGTGGGCTGGGACCCATGCCCTGGAGACAAGGAATATCACTCTATACAGTATATAATTCAAGAAATCTCTGTCATGATGTCACGATCATAGGACTCACAAAAACATCTTAGGACTTGCTATGAGATCAAAGGCAGGCTTCTCTCCCAATCATAGGACTCGCTATGACATCATCAAAAATCAAAGGCAGGCATTAACTCATGATCATAGCACCCGCTATGACATTATCAAAGATCAAAGGCAGGCATCACAGATCAAAGGTAGGCATCAACAAACGAGTGGTGACGTCAAACATTCAAGGCAGGTTTCACAGTGGCTGCTGTTTACGGGCATGCAAAAATGTTTTCTTACACTTGCTTTCTATGTGTGTGTGTGTGTGAACGGGTGGATAGCAGGATCTGTAAAGCGCTTTGGTCATCAAGAGATGAGAATAAAAGCGCTATATACAGTAAGTGATTGCTATTTTTCAAGTAGGACAGCCTATGATGTTCCTATGATGTCCCTATGATGTCTGCATCATAGGACATCAAGCCTGGCATGACGTCTTTATGATGTCATATACAGTAATGCCTGCCTGACAGCATATGACATGATGCCTGCTTTGACATCTTTAGGATGTCATATAGACTGATGCCTGCCCTGATGTCTATATGAAGTCATACAGACCATGCCGGACTTGATGCCTTTATGATGTCATATACAGTGATGCCTGCCTTGATGTCTATATGAAGTCATATAGACCATCAGGACTCGCGATGTCGTCATATACACAATAGGACACAGCACTTTAAATCACACCCATTCAAAGCAGTAAATCTGAAATTCTTACAAAATATCACACTATAAATTCAAGAAATCTCTTGTCAGTTTGTGTGTAACTGGAAATCTTATCACCCGATTAACATAGGACACACTACTTTAAACCACACCCATTCGAAGCAGTATCATGTGTGTGTCACGATCATAGCACATCATAGGACGGCCGATGATGTCTGCATGTTGTCCTATGATGATCCTATGACATCAGGCAACATAGGACTCGCGATGCCGTCATAGAGACAATAGGACTGTACCTATGATGTAGGCATCACCCTCCCCTTCCACAGACATGCTCAAAGGGACACCTGATATAAGGTTGTGTCTCCACCAAATGTGTTTTTTCAGCTCTGGGTGGCTATTTTCCATTCATTCTCTATGTAGTCTAGCGTTTACAGCGCTGAGCGCCCATGGCGCTAAAACGCTCTCGGTGGTGGCCGCTTTTTGTCGCAGCGCTCAGAGCTGAAAAAAGTTCAACTTTCCAGAGACTGCAGCTGAGCTCGTCAATATCAGACCTAAGCAGCCAATCAGAACTGCTGCGTGGGCAGGATATAGGACGCCGGTACTCATCTGTACTCAGACTCCTGCTTTCCGTGTCATCATATTTCACATCCAGAGCTGCTAAAACACATTTCCTGTCCATTGTTATTTAGAGACTGCTATTAAAAAATCAGAAGAAAGTCGTACCATAGGAAAGTGAAAGTGTTGCGCTGAGAATGACAAGCTGTTGCTGAGATACAGGGCGCAGACTCCCCCCCCCCCCACAGCGTCATGCACAAACGCTGAAAAAAAAAATCCTCAGGGTGGTCGGGTGACAAAAAACGCATTTTGTGGACACACAGCCTAACTCCCCTCAAGTTTGCTGTTGCGCCAGGAACATGAGCCTTCACTTGTTCTTACAAGGTACACACGTGGACAAAACTGTTGGTACCCCTCTGTTAATGAAAGAAAAACCCACAATGGTCACAGAAATAACTTGAATCTGACAAAAGTGGTAATAAATAAAAAGTCTATGAAAATTAACCAATGAAAATCAGACAATGCTTTTGAATTGTGGTTCAACAGAATTATTTTAAAAAACAAACTCATGAAACAGGCCTGGACAAAAATGATGGTACCCTTAACTTAATATTTTGTTGCACAACATTTTGAGGCAATCACTGCAATCAAACGATTTCTGTAACTGTCAATGAGACTTCTGCACCTCTCAGCAGGTATTTTGGCCCACTCCTCATGAGGAAACTGCTCCAGTTGTCTCAGGTTTGAAGGGTGCCTTCTCCAGATGGCTTTAGGATTTAGATCAGGACTCATAGAAGGCCACTTTAGAATAGTCCAATGTTTCGCTTTTAGCCATTCTTGGGTGTTTTTAGCTGTGTGTTTTGAGTCATTATCCTGTTGCAAGACCCATGACCTGCAACTGAGACCAAGCTGTCTGACACTGGGCAGCACATTTCTCTCTAGAATACCTTGATAGATTTGAGATTTCATTGTACCCTGCACAGATTCAAGACACCCTGTGCCAGATGCAGCAAAGCAGCCCCAGAACATAACAGAACCTCCTCCATGTTTCAGAAGGGACAGTGTTCTTTTCTTGGTATGCTTCATTTTTGCGTCTGTGAACATAGAGCTGATGTGCCTTGCCAAAAGTTCCAGTTTTGTCTCGTCTGTCCATAGGACATTCTCCCAGAAGCTTTGTGGCTTGTCAACATGGAGTTTGGCAAATTCCAGTCTGGCTTTTTTATGATTTGTTTTCATCAGTGGTGTCCTCCTTGTCGTCTCCCATGAAGTCCACTTTGGCTCAAACAATAACGGATGGTGCGATCTGACACGGATGTACCTTGACCTTGGAGTTCACCATGAATGTTTTTAGAGGTTGTTCTGGGCTCTTTTGTTACCATTCATATTATCCGTCGCCTGCGCTGTCCCTTCTTGTAGAGTGCGTCGGTATTGTGTGACCAGTCTAGTTTATTGTTCAGATGAACACCCAGGTACTTGTAGGATGTCACCATCTCAATGTCTGTTCCCTGTATGTTTACTGGTGCTGTGAGGGGTTTTCCTTGCCTGCGGCAGTCCACCACCAGCTCCTTAGTTTTCCTCGCGTTGATCTGGAGGTAGTTCCGATGGCACCAGTCCACGAAGTCCTGGATAAGTCCTCTGTACTCAGCTTCATCTCCGTTGGAGATGAGGCCGACGATCGCAGAGTCGTCAGAGAACTTCTGTAGATGGCAGTGTGTTGTGTTGTGTGAGAAGTCCGCAGTATAAAGGGTGAACAGGAAGGGAGCCAAAACCGTTCCCTGGGGGGCCCCCGTGCTATTGATGATCGAGGTGCGTTGTGATTCCAGTTCATGGACAGGATCATGAAAATAGATCTGAGCAAAAAGTGGCTTTCGACCCTGTTCAGGAAGACCCGTGCATGCCCATCAAAACTCAGAAACTGAAGCACCCGGAGAAAATCAGCGCTTTGCTTGGCATTTTACACATTTGTAGTGTAGACTGCCATTCTTCATGGGTACTACTTTGAATGGGTGTGGTTTAAAGTCGTGTGTCCTATTCTTAATCGGGTGACTGACATACTGACAGAGATTTCTTGAATTTATAGCGTGCCTTCTGCCTTACTGAGTGAGATTTCCTGCTTCGAATGGGTGTGGTTTAAAGTAGTGTGTCCTATTCGGTCTCAGCTTCT
Source organism: Pholidichthys leucotaenia (assembly GCA_020510985.1). NCBI lineage: Eukaryota > Metazoa > Chordata > Actinopteri > Cichliformes > Pholidichthyidae > Pholidichthys > Pholidichthys leucotaenia. Next base: position 27,687,106 of record CM035843.1, read on the forward strand.
CTGTACCTTGCCTGGCATGCAGTGTTGGCGGCCAGCCAACTATTCCACATCTCCTCGGTCTCAGCTTGTCTGTGCCTTGTCTGGTGTGCAGCGTTGCTCACTTTGTGGGCATTTCGGGCTTCAAGTGACTCAGCACATGCATGGCGCACTGCCACACGTTTCCTGTCTGTCTGTGCATCCCTTGTCTGTCGTACCCTATGCTGGTGAAGGGTCTCCTCCTGTCTCAGATGGGTGTGTTGTTCCCTCAGATGTTTCATCTTCACGGCATCTTTTCTGACGTGCAACACAGTCATGCCTGGGAGGTACTGCTCGAACCTCAGCTGTGCCATCTTCACGGGATCTTTCCTGATGTGCTCGAACCTCAGGTGTTTCATCTTCATGGCATCTTTTCTGACGTGCAACACAGTCATGCCTGGGAGGTACTGCTTGAATTTCAGCTGTACCATCTTCACAGGATCTTTCCTGACGTGCAGCAGTTCTCCTCTTCTTCTTCTTCTCTCGGTTACTGGCGGATAGCAAACAACTGAAAGGTGCATACCGCCACCTACTGTACAAGAGTGTGTAACATTATGTCATCTGAGCCCGACCCCTAAATTCTATATGACTTAATCCTGTGTTTTTAAAAAAGAGAAAAGAGCCTTTCTCGTGATTCTTTTTGCCTCTCCATCTGTTCCCAGAATCCCAGTTAAATCCCATTCTCTACCAGCCTCTCGAGCTTCATTTTCCATTATTTGTCTTTCATTTCCATATTTGTGACAATATAAGATGTGCTCGACATTTTCTTTTACTCCACATTCTCTACATTTGTCACTTTCACTTTTCCCCATGGTGAATAAAAGTGGCGTTTAAACCTGTGTGATCCAGTCTGAGTCTTGCCATAATGATGTCTTCCCTCCTTTTTGTTATGAAATTCTTTAATGCAATAGATTTTTGTATTTTGTAATATGATCTACCTTTAAGATCTTCATCCCATCTTTTTTGCCAGAGTTCAGTTCTTCTTTTGCTTTTCTTCTTCTTCTTCTCTCGGTTACTGGCGGATAGCAAACAACTGAAAGGTGCATACCGCCACCTGCTGTACAAGAGTGTGTACAGGGATGGCAACAGGAAATTCTGATTTCAGCTGAAATCTAATTTGGTTGATTGACTTATGGGGGGGGCACAGCCCCCCTGAAGCTGGGAGGTTTTCAGTAAAACAGAAGTAATTTAGACTGAAAAAAATGATTAAAAAAAATGAAATACTAGACTTAGATAAATCATTAAATTTAATGAAAAGTTAACTTACTTTTTCTTCAATGTTGTCTCACTGTCTTTAGTCCAACATATTTAACAGTTCTATAAGAGTTTATTACACTATTTACACTGGTCACCAAGTCACTTCTAACATGAAACTTTCTTCCTTTTGGCAGCAAGCTGTGTCAGTCTCTGAACTTTGAACTTCATCTCCTTTTCTGGTTTCTTCAGAAATTGTCCGAGTGTTTCTGTTACCTCGTCGAACTTTGAGCCAATTTTCACCTTTACTGTCACTTTTCTCTCAAGCCAATTCCATCGGAACTTATTTTTGACACTTTTGTCTATTTCTAGCACTGATGACTCCTGATCCTTCGATAAAAATCTCATAATTCCGCTGAAAACAATACCGAAAGCTCAGAATTCCAACACGAACCAGGGATGTGATTTGGGGTTGGGGAAATTATCTGAAAATTCAGCAGGGGGTCTGGGGGACACAGTCCCCCCAGCAGGGTCCGGGGAAGAGCCCCGGTGGAGGGGGGCAAGGGGGGCAAAGCGCCCAGAAGCTCCTGGGTTTTTATGATTTTTAAGTACCAGAACTGTGCTTAAATGACGTAAAACAAACAGCTGAATGCCACTTATTACTGTATAATATTGACTTATGTTCCAAGAAGATAGCATTCCTAAACTAGAAAAGCACTCGGAGAGCGCAGACCTCCGCCAAGCACCACAGTTCCCCCCATACAGTGTTTGTGTGTACGTTTTCAGATTCCTTGACCATGAAAACATATGACTAGCAATTGGATTCACAATGATAGGATTAGTGGTTCAGTAGTTATTGACGAAAATGGCATTTTCCTTAATGGCGGTTTTCTTCTAGATGGTGATCCGGATCACCACCAAAATCTAATCATCAGTAGGATACCCCATTTCTGACAATCTGTGAAAATTTCATGAAAATCCGTCCATAACTTTTTGAGTTATCTTGCTAACAAACAAACAGACAAACCAACGCCGATGAAAACATAACCTCCTTGGCGGAGGTAAATATTCCAACAAGCATTATCCATCACATGCTTTAACACTTGATCAAATCAAAATCAGTTAATTTTATCTATTCCATAATAGAAATAAAATTTCAACATACCATTACTTTTTATAATTTCAGCATTCATTTCAGATCACCAGTTTCAATCTCCATTGAGACTTGAGCAGTTCATTTTGCACAATCACTGATGTAGCCAAGTCTTAGAAATATTCAAAAGTTATGAGTCAATGTCCACTGTGCACCGTCAATTTCAAACTGTTTGGAATCATAAAAGGGGATGGTTAACTTTTATTACCGTTTCCTCCCCCGCGCAGCCCAGCTCATACAGCCATTGTACGCCGCCAGTAACAGAGAGTTAATGGCTCTCCACCTGGCCATACGCCACTTCCAGTCCTGCCTGAAAGGGCGCACCTTCACTGCGTTCGTGGACCACAAGCTGCTAACGTACTTAACGTACTTTATCTTCCTGGAAGATAAAATAAAGCGGAATTCGGCGAATTAGCAGAAAATCACATCCCTAAGAACACGCCGCCATGAATTTTTGAAAAAGCATACAACGAGCCATTTGATTGGTCCAATCGTTTGCAACTATCCAATTGCAGGGCTGTTTACAATACAGCAGTAGCTTGAACACAACACATCCGGGTTATCGCAGGAGACGACTTCCGGGGGATCCGCGGATCGGCAGAAAATTGCCATCCCTGTGTGTAACATTATGTCATCTGAGCCCGACTCCTAAATTCTATGACTTAATCCTGTGTTATTTAAAAAAGAGAAAAGAGCCCTTCTCGTGATTCTTATTGCCTCTCCATCTCCATCTGTTCCCAGAATCCCAGTTAAATCCTATTCCCTACTGGCCTCTCAAACTTCATTTTCCATTATCTTTCATTTCCGCATTTGTGACAGTGTAATAAGATGTGCTCGACATTTTCTTTAACTCCACATTCTCTACATTTGTCACTTTCGCTTTTGCCCATGGTGAATAAAGTAGCGTTTAAATCTGTGTGATCCAGTCTGAGTCTTGCCATAATGAAATCTTCCCTCCTTTTGGTTGTTATGTAATTCTTTACTGTAATAGATTTTTGTATTCTGTAATACAATCTACCTTTATGATCTTCATCTCATCTTTTTTGCCATAGCTCAGTTCCTTTTTTCTTGATTACTGTTTTCCCTTCTCCTTTTCCAAGAGACAGTGGTATAGTTATCTCTTTTCCAAAAGAGCTTTTTGCTAATTTGTGCCCTTCATGTGCAGGAACCCAACAAAACTGAACTTCTCCACCACCCCTGTGTACCCTAAATAAACTGTGATATAGCTCAATCACCAAGTCTTCCCTTGCATTTTAGTGTCTGTATGGTTTTTAAAGCTGCAAGTGAATCCATGCACACCGCCACCCTCCGGCCTGACCTCCTCCACCCACTGCAAAGCAATAATTATTGCCACCATCTCTGCAGTAAACACGGATGTATTGTTGGAGAGTCTTTTTGCGATGGTCGTCTTCTTCTTCTTCTTCTCTCGGTTACTGGCGGATAGCAAACAACTGAAAGGTGCATACTGCCACCGACTGTACAAGAGTGTGTAACATATCATCTGAGCCCGACTCCTAAATTCTATGACTTAATCCTGTGTTATTTAAAAAAGAAATAAAGAGCCTTTCTCATGATTCTTATTGCCTCTCCATCTCCATCTGTTCCCAGAATCCCAGTTAAATCCCATTGCCTACCGGCCTCTCGAACTTCATTTTCCATTATCTGTCTTTCATTTCCGTATTTGTGACAGTGTAATAAGATGTGCTCGACATTTTCTTTTACTCCACATTCTCTACATTTGTCACTTTCGCTTTTCCCCATGGTGAATAAAGTGGCGTTTAAATCTGTGTGATCCAGTCTGAGTGTTGCCATAATGATGTCTTCCCTCCTTTGGTTGTTGTGAATCTACCTTTATGATCTTCTAAAGACATCAAGGCAGGCAGCCGAGGACACTACATCATAGGTAGCCAGTCCTATTGTCTATATGACGGCATCGCATATATGACGGCGGCATCACCTATATGGTGGCATCGCGAGTCCTATGTAGCCTGAGATCATAGGATCATCACAGGACATCATGCAGACATCATAGGCCGTCCTATGATGTCATGTGATCATGACACACAGACAGATTTCTTGAATTTATAGAGTGACATGATGTCATATAGACACCAAAAGATCAAAGGCAGCCTTCACTCATGATCATAGGACTCGCTATGTTCACAATCAAAGACCACTCAAAGTGCTTCACTAGTATTAACCCTCCATTCTAAGGGCCTATAGGAGACAGATATTTAGGGACAATTTAGAACAACCAATTAACCTAACATGCATGTCTTTGGGTTGTGGGAGGAAACCGGAGCCCCCGGGGTAAACCCACGCAGCACAGGGAGAACATGCAAACTCCACAAAGAAAGGTTCCTACCCCTGCCAGCCTGGGAATTTGAACCTGGAACCTTCTAGCTGTTAGACAACATTGCTAACCACTGCACCATAGAGACATCACAGGCACATCATTGGCTCAGTGATGCCTGATGTCATAGCTGACATCATCAAACCCTGTCTGACACGATGTCATGATGTCACGATCATTGGACTCGCTAAAAATCATAGGACTTGCTATGTGATCAAAGGCAAGCGTCACTCACAATCATTGGACTCGCTAAAAGATCATAGGACTTGCTATGACATCATCAAAGATCACAGGCAGGCATCATTCACGATCATAGGACTTGCTATGACATCATCAAGGATCAAAGGCAGCCATCACTGAACGAGTGGTGACGTCAAAGATCAAAGGCAGTAACTTTCTATGGGCATGCAGAAATGCTTGCTTACACTTGCTTTCTATGGGTATGCACAGGTATGCACTAGTAATTGAAGACATCTGTCTGTCACGACCATAGGACTCGCTAAAAGATCATAAGATCACCTATGATGTGCCTATGACCTCTACATGATGTCTATATGACATCATATAGACACCATAGTAAAGAGTGGTTCAAGAAAATCTGTGTGAAGGAAGATGATTCCTCACATTTATAGATACTAGTACATACCCGTGCATACCCGTCAATGCCCATAGAAACCAAGCATAAGCATGTATTTCTGCACGCCCATAGAAAGCAGGTGTAAGCAAGCACGTCACCACTCGTTCAGTGATGCCTGTCTTTGATCTTTGATGGTGTCACAGCGAGTCCTATGATCTTTGATGATGTCATAGCGAGTCCTATGATCGTGATGACTTCCTTTGATCTTTGATGATGTCATAGCGAGTATTATGATTTTTGATGAGGTCACAGAGAATTCTATGATCGTGAGTGATGCCTGCCTTTGATCTTTGATGATGCCATAGCGAGTCCTATGACCATGAGTGACGCTTGCCTTTTGATCTTTGATGCCATAGCGAGTCCTATGATCATGAGTGACGCTTGCCCTTTGATCTTTGATGATGCCATAGCGAGCCCTATGATCGTTACGCCTACCTTTGATCTTGAGTGGCGCCTGCCTCGATGAGGTCATAACAAGTCCTCTGATCTTTTAGCAAGTCCTATGATTGTGACATCGTGACGGAGATTTGATGAGCGATGCCTTTCTTTGATCTTTGATGATGCCTAGCGAGTCCTATGATCATGAGTGATGACTGGCTTTGATCTTTGACCATGCATAGCGAGTCCTATAATGCCTGCATTTGATCTTTGATGATGTCATAGTGAGTCCTATGATCGTGAATGATGCCTATATAGACGTCATGTAGACATCATAGGAACATCATAGGCGATCATGTAGAGATCATAGGAACATCACAGGCGGTCCTATAATCTTTTCGCGAGTCCTATGATCGTGACAGACAGCCACACACAGACAGATCATCAGACAGATCATCAGAACATCAATCCTATAGGAAAACCAATGGCAATCCTATGATCTTTTATGGTCTATAAGACGTCATACAGACATCACAGGACATCATGCAGACATCATAAGAACATCATAGTCCTATGAGAGTCCTATGATCGTGACAGAGATTTCTTGAATCACAGGAACAACATAGGACATCATGTAGACATCATAGGAACATCATAGGCGGTCCTATGTTCTTTTAGCGAGTCCCATGATCGTGACAGAGATATCTTGAATTATATATAGAGTGATAGGCACACTGTGAGGTCAGAACACTCCATAGATTGTCGATTTTACCAGGGGTTAATGCGCCTCCAGTGGCGCATTAACCCGCCCCCCTCATAATAACCAAGGCTCTGACCACCACCGATAAGCTGACTCAGATCCCAAGGAGTGGAGGTGCATTTAGGCCATTGGCTTGGATCTCTGTTGAGCTTTTGACGGCATACAGTTACCTTCCTTCACCTGAGAAGAGGCTTTATGAGCAGAAGAACACAGACATGAACAAGCTGGATGATGTAAAACCAAAAAAATCCAAGATCAGCAGAAATAGGACTGGGACGGAAGATGGTGGGCTTCCGGAGCTCCATCACCTCCAGCGGCGTGTTAACCCACCCCCCCTCATAATAACCAAGGCCCCAACCACCACCGATAAGCTTTCTCAGATCCCGAGGAGTGGAGGTGCATGTAGGCCGTTGGTTCGGACCCCTGCTGAGCTTTTAACGCCATCCAATTGCCTTACTTCACCTGAGAAGAGACTTTATGAGCAGAAGAACACAGACCTGAACAAGCTGGATGATGTAAAACCAAAAAAATCCAAGGTCAGCAGAAACGGGACTGGGACAGAAGATGGTGGGCTTCCGGAGCTCCATCACTTCAGGCGGCACGTTAACCTGCCCCCCCTCATAATAACCAAGGCCCCGACCACCACCAATAAGCTGGCTCAGATGCCAAGGAGTGGAGGTACATGCAGGCCATTGGTTCGGAGCCCTGTTGAGCTTTTAACAGCATCCAATTACCTTCCTTCACTCTCCCGATTCCATGAATCACACTCACAACGTCCAACAACAACTTTCCATTCACCTTACAACGCTATTTCCAGTAAGACCCTGGTTTGCCGTGACTGTGAATAAGTCACAGGGCCAGTCTTTACAGTGCGTTGGTGTTTTCTGCACAAGAGATTTCTTCAGCCATGGCCAATTCTATGTTGCCACGACCAGAGTTGCCAGATCAAGCAGGCTTTGTATTCTTGGTCAAGATAAGCAAAAGTGTTGCTTTCTAAGCAATGTTGTTTTTAAAGAGGTGCTGACACAGTAAAATGTGTAACCTTGAAGAATGGCAGTCTACAAATGTGTAAAACGCCAATCAAAGCATGGATTTTCTCCGGGTGCTCCGGTTTCCTCCCACATTCCAAAAAATGATCAGGATGTCCATTAACCACTGAACGAATGGTGACATCAAAGATCAAAGGCAGGTTTCACCATGGTTACTGTTGCCATGGTAGCAGTAACTTTCTATGGGCATGCAAAAATGCTTGCTTATACTTTGTTTCTACGGGCATGCATGGGTATGCACTAGTCACTCTATATATCACTTCTTTTAGATTTGATTGGCGGTTGGCAACCAGCTTACAGGTGCATTACCGCCACGTACTTCACCCTATATCATCACTCTATGCTCGTGTGTCCTATCCATGTACTTCACTCTACATGAATGTTTTGAACGGCTTGTTTTGCAGCACATTAAGGCCCAGCTCCCTCCAGAGTTGGACCCCCTGCAGTTTGCATATAGAGCTAATCGCTCAATCAAAGATGCCATCTCCTCTGTACTTCACCTCACCTTATCACACTACTATAAAACTATGGTTGCTGGGGGTGGACCTTAGCACGTGTGGCTGAATTCTCAACTTCCCGATGCAGAGGCAGCAGCGAGTCAAAGTGGACAGTTCTATCTCAAACATCAGAACTGTGAGTACAGGATCTCCTCAGGGCTGTGTCTTGAGCCCCCTGCTGTTAAGCCTGCTTATTCACGACTGCACTGCCACATTCAGCACCAATCACATCATTAAGTTTGCTGATGATATGACAGTAGTTGGTCTGTGTAGCTGTCACAGTGAAAAGGTTTATGTATTTTTGGTTCTTTTTCTGAAATGTTTGTTTATGGGTGTGTGCGCCAGTGTTGCGGACGTTAGCGGTGTCCTTTTCTCCGCCTTCAGTCCCTCCATATCGCGGCGCATATGCGCTCGTGCTGCCAAGCTCGCGGGTGAGTCGGAGAGCTCGTGAAGGGGGCTCGTGCAGGTGTCTCGCCCCGCCTATCAGCGCCATTGTGTGAGCGAGTGTCGGAGAGAGGACGGAGTGTTTTTCCTGCAGGCAGCCGGACTGTTAAATGTTCTCCATGTTTGTGAGGAAACCAGCGACAAACCTGGATCTGATATGATGCAAAAATGGATGGTAGGCATGCGCTGTTCACATGCCTGATGCTGCTGGAGGCTGTCCACAATCAGATGCGGAGAAAGGACTTTGGAGAGAGGACTTTGGGAAATTTGTGACATGACTAACAACTCCTAAATTCTAGGCAGAAGGCGCACACGGTATGTGATTATTTTTGTTTATGAACATTTGTTAAGTGTTATAATTTATTTTGTATTCATGTTTTTTATGTCTGTATTTTTAGTTTTCCACAGTGTTTAAGGGCGAAGATTTGCTGTGACAAAAAAAACAAAAAACTTGTCAACATCAGTTGGAGCGTGGTTTTCTGACCTAGAAGAAGACTTTGGGAGCGGTTATAGTCTGATTAATAAAAACAATGAGTCTGCGTACAGATGGGAGGTGGACCAGCTAACAACATGGTGCAGATTACATAATCATCACCTTAATGTGGAGAAGACTTAAGGAGATGGTGATCGACTGCAGGAAGGCGAGCAAGTACCATCACACACCACTGTCTGTTGGGCCACTTCTGTGGAGCGGGTGAACAATGTTAAGTTTCTGGGGACTTACCTGGCAGATGACATGATCTTTAACACCAACACCACAGCCATTATTAAAAAAGCTCATCAGTAACTCTACCCTCTCCGGCGGCTAAAAAAGGCAGGTCTTTCCACTCAGCTCCTCCCCACTTTTCACAGAGGCACCCTGGAATCTGTCCTTTCATATGGCCTGGCTACCTGGTTTGGGAATTGCACAGCTTCAGAGAAGCACCTGCTGAATAGGGTTGTAAAAACAGCCAGTAAGATCATCTGTGTTCCCTTCCTCTCCTTGGAGGAGATTTACAATAAATGCTGTGCTAACAGGGCTGTTAACATCATTAAAGACTGCTGCCATCCTTCCCACAGTTTGTTTTCTCTTCTGCCCTCAGGGCCAGGACAGCCAGAATGTTGAAGTTTTTTTTCCACATGCAGTCAGGATTATAAATGGACTGTGCCCTATTCCCCTGCCAATTGCTTTTCCTACCCCTCACCTCTGCTAAACTTGTATATGTATTCTGTTAGGTTGGTCTGACCATAGTGTTTAATTGATATGTTGTTGTATTTTATTTTCTATGCTGTTGTTTTTAAACTTATTCTCTATGTATGTTGTGGTACTGTGTTATGCTGGGGATCATAATTTCGTTTTTTATGTGCATGCACATACTAAATGACAATAAAAAAATCTTGAATCATCATGCTATATATCTTAGCTGCGGCAACTGCCACCAACATCATCTTTTAGATTTGATTGGCGGTTGGCAACCAGCTTACAGGTGCATTACCGCCACATACTTCACTTTATATCACTCTTCTTCGTTTAGATTTGATTGGCAGTTGGCAACCAGCTCACAAGTGCACTACTGCCACCCACTGGGTTGGAGTGTGGACAAGAGAATGGCAGAGAAAAAAAAATATTTTAATTAATCCAGTTGTACTTAAATATCTAAATAGAGCTGCATATATTTCTTTGAAGTTTCGAACATGTTTTCCAAAACAAAACTTAAATTAGCCCTTTCCATTACTGCAATCAGACGTTTCCTTTGTTCCTGGTATCACTGACATTCCAACAAAAAGTGCTGAACTGTTTCCGGAGAACCACAATATGCACAGCTGCCAGTTGGGTGTTTTCCTATTCTATGTAGCGTCTGTTATTGGGTGATGAGTATCTCTTTCCTGTTTCTGCCAACTCCCATTCCAGAGTCCACCCACTTTTGAATGTCAGAAAGATGTCTTCCTGTATCTATTGAGTCCAAATATTCTTGCCACTTTTCCACTATATGACAGCAGTGGCTCAGGAGGTAGAGCAGGTCGTCCAATAACCACATGGTTGGCGGTTCGAATCCCGCTCTCCCCAATATCCTGCCTTTATGTCCCTGGGCAAGACACTTCACCCCCAATTGCTCCTGGTGGGTGTGGAAGCGCCATGTTAGGCAGCATGCCGCCATCAGTGTGTGAATGTGTGTGTGAATGGGTGGATGGCAGGATCTGTAAAGCGCTTTGGTCATCAAGAGATGAGAATAAAAGCGCTATATAAGTGAACACCATTTACCATATAATTTTTAATTACTGATTTGCCTTCTGCCTTACTTAATGAGATTTCCAGATTTATTGCTTCAAATTTTGAGATAAGCCTTTATTAGTCCCACAATGGGAAAATTCCAGGAGAGGTCTTCAATTTTCATCATAGGTATACCTCAACTATGAGAGACAAAATGAGAAAAAAAAATCCAGAAAATCACATTGAAGGATTTTTAATGAATTAATTGGTAAATTCCTCAGTAAAATAAGTATTTGGTCACCTACAAACAAGCAAGATTTCTGGCTCTCACAGACCTGTAACTTCTTCTTTAAGAGGCTCCTCTGTCCTCCACTCGTTACCTGTATTAATGGCACCTGGTTGAACTCGTTATCAGTATAAAAGACACCTGTCCACAACCTCAAACAGTCAGACTCCAATCTCCACTATGGCCAAGACCAAAGAGCTGTCAAAGGACACCAGAAACAAAATTGTAGACCTGCACCAGGCTGGGAAGACTGAATATGCAATAGGTAAGCAGCTTGGTGTGAAGAAATCAACTGTGGGAGCAATTATTAGAAAATGGAAGACATACAAGACCACTGATAATCTCCCTCGATCTGAGGCTCCACGCAAGATCTCACCCCGTGGGGTCAAAATTATCACGAGAACGGTGAGCAAAAATCCCAGAACCACATGGGGGGACCTAGTGAATGACCTGCAGAGAGCTGGGACCAAAGTAACAAAGGCTACATCAGAAACACACTACGCCGCCAGGGACTCAAATCCTGCAGTGCCAGACGTGTCCCCCTGCTTAAGCCAGTACATGTCCAGGCCCGTCTGAAGTTTGCTAGAGAGCATTTGGATGATCCAGAAGAGGATTGGGAGAATGTCATATGGTCAGATGAAACCAAAATAGAACTTTTTGGTAAAAACTCAACTTGTCGTGTTTGGAGGAGAAAGAACACCATATCTACTGTGAAGCATGGGGGTGGAAACATCATGCTTTGGGGGTGGAAACATCATGCTTTGGGGCTGTTTTTCTGCAAAGGGACCAGGACGACTGATCCGTGTAAAGGAAAGAATGAATGGGGCCATGTATCGTGAGATTTTGAGTGAAAACCTCCTTCCACCAGCAAGGGCATTGAAGATGAAATGTGGCTGGGTCTTTCAGCATGACAATGATCCCAAACACACCGCCCGGGCAACAAAGGAGTGGCTTCATAAGAAGCATTTCAAGGTCCTGGAGTGGCCTAGACAGTCTCCAGATCTCAACCCCATAGAAAATCTTTGGAGGGAGTTGAAAGTCTGCACGGTGGCGCAGTGGTTTAGCACCGTGGCAGCACAGTTTTACCCTCGGCCGGGGGACCGCGGGGATCATGAGATCGTGGGTTTGATCCCAGCCCCCGACCAACAGTGAGCTGTGTGGAGTTTGCATGTTCTCCCCGTGTTGCGCGGGTTTACTCCGGGATTTCTCCGGTTTCCTCCCGTATACCAAAAACATGTAGGTTTAGGGCGCTCGCGCACGCAGCGACCAGCAGCCGGTGGCTTGTCACCAGACTGCAAACCAAGTCTACCTACGGGTACAAATAAGTAACAAAAAAAAAAAAAAAAAAGTCTGTGTTGCACAGCGACAGCCCCAAAACATCACTGTTCTAGAGGAGATCTGCATGGAGGAATGGGCCAAAATACCAGCAACAGTGTGTGAAAACCTTGTGAAAACTTAACAGAAAACGTTTGACCTCTGTCATTGCCAACAAAGGGTATATAACAAAGTATTGAGATGAACTTTTGTTATTGACCAAATACTTATTTTACCGAGGAATTTACCAATTAATTCATTAAAAATCCTTCAATGTGATTTTCTGTTTTTTTTTTTTTCCTCATTTTGTCTCTCATAGTTGAGGTATACCTATGATGAAAATTGGAGACCTCTCTCATCTTTTAAGTGGGAGAACTTGCACAATTGGTGGCTGACTAAATACTTTTTTACCCCACTGTATCCCAGACGGCCATAAAACTCTCTAAGCTGCCCCCTCTTTACATACCAAGTCCTAGAAATCATACACAGCTCAACAGTACCTCCTGGTGGACATCTACGGAACAGGTTTCATTACTTTTGCAATCTGGAACTTTGTTTTTTTTTTCCACAATATCTTTATTGAACCTTTTTTTTTTTTTTTAACAAACATGATACAAACAATCAAACACTAACACTAAAGTACTACAAAAAAAAAATGCACTAAAAACACCAACAACCACCAACAAAATCAAGTCTTCAACAATGCTCCTCTGTTTAGTCTAGACAATCCAATACATAAGTATACATATTATGTTCACCAGTTTGGAATTTACAAGGTCCACACACATCATTCACCTTCTTCTTCAAGAGTTATGTTTAAATTTTTTACATAATCAATAAAAGGTCTCCATATATTCTCAAACACAATTTCCTTTGATTTCAGTATATATGTTATTCTTTCTAATGGAAGGTTTGTTAACATCTGTCTTAACCACTGAGTCACATCTGGTCTATGAGTCTTTTTCCATAATAGTGCAATACATTTTTTGGCATTAAGCAAACTGAGGTCTATGAATCTTCTTTCACTTTTATTAAAATTATGCTTTTCTGGGTACAGACCCAACAAAAACAGTTTAGGATTCAATATGATTTGTTTTGAGATTATTTTTTCAATTGTTACCCTCACCTCTTCCCAAAACATTCTTATTAATCTACATTCCCATAAACAATGAAATAGGGTTCCTTTACTTTCCATGCATTTTGTGCATGTATCTGGTATATTTTTGCTATATCTATTTAACTCCTCCGGTGTAACATACATCCGCATTAACCATTTGAAATGTATCAATTTAAGGCGTGCATTTATTGATTTGGTTTGAGCTTCTGTACAAGCCAATTCCCATTGTTCCTCTGAAATTTCAATTTGCAGATCTTCTTTCCAGTAGTTTAATCTTTTCAGTGAATTTTCACTTGAAGATAGTGTCAATGAGTTATAAAACTCTGAAATAATACCCTTTCTTTTACTATCTTTCATCATCATTTTTTCCAAGGATGAATAAATAGGTCGAGTGAGAGCTTTATTTTGATTTGATCGAATAAAGTTTCTAAGTTGAAGATATTTAAAAAAATGTGTTCTATTGAGATTAAATTTGATCCTCAGCTCTTCAAAAGACATTATGTTGTCTGCACATGGCAAATATAAATCCTGAATCTTTTGTATCCCTTTTAAATTCCATACTTTAAATACAGCGTCCGCTCTCCCTGGTTTAAAATATTGATTACCCCATATTGGACTAAATTGTGACAATAACTGTGGTTCTTTTAAATAGTTTTTAGCTTCACACCATATTGTGATCATATGCTTTACAAATGGATTTTTAACTTGTTTTTGTAATTTTTTTGCCGAATCTGAGTATATGAATATGGGAAGAGGTAAAGGTAAATTGTATGATTCCATTTCAGTCCAGTGAGGGAGATCATTTGATGAAAAATAATATGTCATAGACCTCAGTTGTGCCGACCAATAATACAACATAAAATTTGGACATTTCAGACCTCCACGATCAAATGGTAAATATAATAAAGACAAACGTAATCTAGCCCTCCTGTTGTTCCATATAAATTCCACTAACTTTTTTTTTATTCTTGAGAATAGATCTAAAGGTGGTGATAAGGGAATGTATTGAAATAAATAAAGTATTTTAGGTAAAATATTACTTTTAAGTATATTGATTCTCCCGATCATCGACATTGGTAGTGACATCCATCTCTGAGTTAACTCACTGATATCTGACATTAAGGCTTCATAGTTGACACTGGCGACTGATTCTAGCTTAGGCATAATTTGGATTCCTAAATATTTAAACTGATTTACAACATTGAATTGATTTACCTCAGGGGCTGGGTAATTTCTCTGGGTCTCATTTAGCATTAATATTGAAGATTTAGTTTTATTTATTTTATATCCTGATATTTCCCCAAAATTCTTTATTAAATTCAACAAGGTTGGAATTGATTTTTTTAGATTCGACATAAACAAAATTATATCATCGGCGTACAGGGAGATTTTATGTTCTGTTGGTCCAACTTTAATTCCATATATTTGTGAATGTAAACGTATCGCTATCGCTAAAGGTTCAATTGCCATAGTAAACAGTAAAGGTGAAAGTGGACAGCCTTGTCGACATCCTCTATTGATTTTTATTGGTTTTGAAATATTGTTATTTGTTAGGATTTCTGCTGTAGCATTATTGTATATTATTTGAACCCATTTTATGAAATTATTTCCAAGTCCAAACCTTTGTAGGACTTCAAAAAGAAAGGGCCATTCAACTCTATCAAAGGCCTTTTCGGCGTCCAATGATAGGAGAGCTGTATCCGGTGCTTCTTTATTAAAATAAATAATATTAAATAGTCTTCTTACATTATGGAAGCCTTGTCTACCCTTTATAAAGCCATTCTGATCTCGATTAATAATATTTGGTAAAATTTCTTGTATTCGTCTTGCTAAAATTTTACAGATTATCTTAAGGTCGGCGTTTAATAGGCTTATTGGTCTCATATTTTCACATTTATTAGAGGGCTTACCTGGTTTTGGCAGCAGTATAATTAAGGCATTATTTATGTATGATGGTAAATTATTATTTTGAAATGCTTCTAAAACCATTTCCAAAAAAGGTTTTATTAATTTATTCTTAAATTTTTTATAAAGGTCAACTGGAAGACCATCTGGTCCTGCACTTTTTCCTGATTTCATATTATCAATGGCTAGCCCAACTTCTTCTTGACTAATTTTAGACTCCAATATCTCCCTGTTTTCACTTGGAATACACGGTATAGATAGTTTGTTCAAAAACCCATTTAGTTTTGTTAAATCAGGTTCATTTTTGGTATCATATAATTTTTCATAGTAATCTCTAAAGGCTCTATTAATTTCTAAAGGATCTATAACTACCTGTCCCTTACTTATAATACTGGTTATTGGTGTTTTAATTTCCAATTGTTTAATCTGCCATGCTAATAATTTTCCTGATTTTTCACCTTGTTCATAAAAAGATTGTTTCAATCTTAGAAGACTCGAGGCAGCTCTATTCGCTGATTTTTTGTCGTATTCAGCTCTCAAAATCAGTAATTCATTCTCCAACCTTGGATCTCTTCCTGCATACACTTTTTCCTGAAGACTTTTTATTTTATGTTCCAATTTAGCTCTCTCCTCTCGAGTCTTCTTAGATTTTGATCCTGTATAACTAATAATATGTCCCCTAATAAAAGCTTTGAAAGCCTCCCACTTTACACATGCTGATGTTTGTGTAGTATTGATGTCAAAGAACTTGTCTATCTGTTTTTCTGTATACTTGACAAATTCCTCATCCTGAAGCCATTTATGCTGAAATTGCCATCTGCCTGATTCCTTTGTCAATTTTTTATCTACATATATTAGACAACAGGGTGCATGATCAGAGATCACGATGTTATCATAAAAGCAGTTTTGAATCTTGGACCTTAATTCTGTGGAAATCAAAAAATAATCAATACGTGAGAATGTCTTGTAGGTACTGGAATAACAAGAATAGGCTTTAACTTGTGGTTTCATTTCTCTCCATATGTCTAACAATCTCAATTCTTTCATAAAATGATTAATAGTCATCCTACATCCAATGTGCGTACAATCCAGTCCTGTTGATCTATCCACACCTGGATTCAATGTACAATTAAAATCCCCTGCTATTATATGTTGCCCTGTAAGTGATGATAAGATGAGAAATAAATTAGCAAAGAACTTCTGATCATCTATATTGGGACCATATAAGTTCACAAGATTTATATTTTCTAATAGCAAAGAACCTTGAATGATTACATATCTTCCAAATTTGTCTCCAATTACATTTTTCACTTGAAAAGGAACTGATTTATGTATGAGAGTCATAACTCCCCTGGCTCGGGATGAAAATGAAGAGGTGAATACACTTCCCTGCCATCTACTCCTAATTCTTTTAACATCCTCCTCTATCAGATGAGTTTCTTGTAAAAACACAATTCTTGAACCCATGTCCTTTATTTTATTCATAACTTGTTTAAGTTTTTTTAAATTTTGTAGACCTCTGCAATTCCATGAAGTTAAATTAAGATTAACACTTTGGTCCATGATCAATAGAGAGTTTGGGATTACCTTGCAGTGTAAATATGCTCATACAGAGAAGCAAAAACATGAGTGGTTGAACATTCATCCTACAAACTACACACAAACAAATTTCCCCTTCCCACACTTGTGGCAAACCCCCCCAAAATCAAAAGAAAAATTCTGTCTCCCGATATAGCCATCGACCGTTCCACACCCACGGGGAACAGCCTAAGCCACTCCTTCTTCATCCTCCCAATCACTCTAACTCTACTGCTTTTAATGACGTAACATTAACTCTCCTCTGTAGTTTTCCAACTTAACTCCAAAATTTTTAACAACTTTGTACATCATAGTTTTTTTTTTTTTGTTTGTTTTTGTTTTGTTTTTTTAATATATAATACAATCTATATTTTGTAAACTTACTATTTACTTCAAGTCAGTCAGATGCCTGTGCAAATGCTTAATTATTCTACCTTATATTTTGTTCATGCTTAGCTCCCACCAGTCTCTTCTTCTTCTTTGATCTTCTTGATGAACTCCTGCGCCTCCTCTGGGGTCTTGAAGATGTGGGTTCTGCCCTCATACGTGGTCAGCAGTCTCGCAGGATAGATTACACCATGACGAATCCCAAGGTTGCGCAGCTCCTTACGTACGGGATCAAACTGCTTCCTCAATTGCTGGATTCCTGTGGCCAAATCTGGGTAGAACCGCACCTGCTGGTCCTGGTGTTTAATCTCTCCTTTAGCACGTGCAGCGTTGAAGATCTTCATCCTGTCTCTGTTGCTAAGAAACTTCATAATTAAGGTCCTCGGCGGTCCCTTATCTCTCCGTGGGCCAATACGATGTGCTTTTTCCAGAACCACTGCTGATTGCAACTCCTCGCTGCCCAGCACCTCCGGAATCCACTTTTCCAGAAAGGAACATACGTCCCGACCTTCTGATTCCTCTGGAAGACCCACCAGCCTCAAATTATTCTGTCTTGACCGAGATTCCAAATCCAAAATATTATCTTCCAGAGATTTTTTTTTTTTTTTCCAAAGTGCGCACCTTTAATTGAAGACGGGTGACGTCATCTTCAGCACTAGCGAGACGGAGCTCCATCTGCGCCGTTCGTTCTACACAGTCACCCAATTCCTTTCTTATTCCTTCCAACGCTGTCATAATCCCATCAAATCTAGAGGAAAAGTCCGCTCTCATTGAACTCATGGCAGCCATCAGCGCATCTGCGCCTCCCCGCTCAGACATCGCACCGCCGCCAGCCTCCTCCGCCATATATGGAGTTATGTTTGCTGCGTCACAGACCTGAAAGTCCGTTAATTTGGACTGTTTCGGCGGCTCGCTTTTTCCTTTTCCTGGTTTTCCAGCCTTAGGCTTCGCCGACATATCCTCGCCCAAATGCTGAGATACGTTCTGTCCCAAATGAGAGAGTTATTTGCCGATTTTTTTTCTCCAGGAGCAGAGCAGAGCGAGACACGTCCGTCCTACGTGGCAGCCATAACCGGAAGTCCATCTGGAACTTTGTTACTTCAGATTGAACATTAACTCTTTCTCAGTTCATTCCTCAGGATAAAATCCTCAAGAACACTGAAAATGATCTCATCTGTGATGGACAATAATGGTTTGCAATAATTCATTAATCCTTGATTTAAATGTGATTGCATGTCTTAGAAATGTTTTTACATGAATTTTATTCCAATGAATGTAGTTATATAAGCACCAGTATTAATGTATGCTCACTGGATATTAGTTGTGATCTACTTAATTTAGCTTAGATTTCATGTTAAGTATATAAAATGAATTTCATAGGAACTGAATGAATGTTTTCTGAAACTTGTGTGAGTCAGCTAACTTGTAACAACCAATCACCAGGCTGCCTCTCTGCTGGATAATGCCCTTGCATTTGATTGGCTGTTCACAGACAAAGAACTGTTCCCTCATTGGACAAAACCCCATTCAAACTCTTTATGGAAGATAATTGGTCTGTCTTGCTGCCAGTCATATTTTTATGACTCAGGCGCGCGCTTCAGTTAAATGCAGACAGAACTGCCCTGGCAGTCAGTTCTGGTTAAAGTTGCTTTTGTCTTTGTGTCTGAACCTTGTCAAGTCCTGTGCTAGTTTTCTTAAATCGTCTTTTGTAAGCTTTTGCCCGTTTTTCTGGCAACTGAGGAGAAACCATCCTTTTCGAAGGGCGCTCACCTTCTCTGTGGAAGTCAGACTTCCAAAAAACCTTTTCTTCTTCTCCTCAGAAGCCTTGCTTATCCTATTGAACGTTTTTATTGGAATTTTAATTTTCCTGCCTTTAAAGTGGACTGATAAGAGATTTTTGGACGTTTAATCTGTCCCTGGCTCACCTGCGTATCACACCGTTAAGAAACCAGAAAAACTCAGACCTCGTGGGTGAAACTGTCTAAATACAATTTTCTTTCAGCTTTGGGCTTTTATCAGTGGGTAGGCACCTAAATTCTCGGACTGGTTGCCGCAAAGACGTGATGCCTGTTCCGGGGCCAGCCTCACTCTGTTGCCGGCTCCTTGCCCGCACGCCCCGTCGACGCCCCCAGCAGAGTCTCGGACCTCACCGCTGTAACCTCTGGAAGGACAGCTGGCAACTGCCTTCCCTGTTTGCCGCTTGATTGATGTTTCACGATCACCGCTGAATTCAAATCTTTAAATTCAGCTGTACCAGTAAGCCACACTTTCCGTCACTATCTGCTAGGATAAACGTGATGTCCAAATACCAATTACAATTGAATATGACCAATATTTTATGGTATAATTAGTACACCAGCTTTAAGAGAAGCTATAAACTGAAAGAAAATTCATATTCTCTTTCCAGTAACCTCCGTTCATTTTGTAAATTAATTCAGAAGTTTCCTTTTTCAGATAATCAGCTTATGTCAATTTTTCTACACAACAGTTTTATACATAATTGCTTCAGGTTATTTCACAGTCTTCCATTGCATTACAGTTGAAATTCAAAATCTGGTTTTCTCATGGTTCCACAAGTGTGCTTACATTGTTGCTCAATAATCAGTTATAAAAAAAAGCTGTGATATTTGACACCTGTTGATCATTTTGAACCTGCTTACAAATCATTTGAATGCAATGTCATTTAACCTGAAGGAGATTCATTAATAAACTTGTAAATGAGAGAAGTTGTAATTGTTTTCTGTTGCATATATGCTTTCCTGGTTTCAGGGCAGAAAAGAATTCACTAATGTTTGAGACTGATCAATTAATTGATTGAAGGTACAGAAATTAATTAAGTAATAATTCGTTCTTTTGGAACTGGTGCCCCTATTTACGAGTGCTTTTCTCTCTTATTTAGTGAGTGCTGTGGTGACTGTTTAACCCTCAGTCCCCACGCACACCTACTTCTAAATAAAATGAATGATTCCTGTACCTTATTACACATATAATTAAATATTGCTACAATTCTAATACCACGCATTTTCTTAATCATTCCCCAAATATCTGACAGCGGTGTTTCTCTTCCTATAGTATTACAATACTGTCTCCAAAATAAATGCTTAGCTGTTTTAATTGTTTTCCTGATGATTGCCTGACACCGTTTGTACTCAACCACTGCTTCCAAAGTATGACGCTTTTTCACTTGTCTGAATCCCCTATTTCTATTTTTAATAATTTATTACAATTATCATCCCACCAAGGAAGAGTTTTTCGTTGTCTATAACCTGTACTTTTTGGTACTGTTTGATTTGCAGACTCTTATTATAATTGCACTGACACTTTTACTAAATTTCTCCCCATCAATAATGCCCTCACTATTTAGCTGCTCACATCTAGTCACTATTACAGATATTTAAATTTATCCCAATCTGCCTTATCCAATTTCCATCTTGTGCTAGACTGCACCCCTTCTTCTCTTGCTTCTAGACCAATTTTAACTCTTATTGGGTAATGATCATTCCCATTAGCTGACCGACTTAATACCTCCCAAGATGTGATTCCTGCAATTGAAACTAAAGTTAGGTCAAACACACTTTCTATGACTAGATTACTGCTAAATCTAGTACCTTTCCCATCATTCATGCATATTAAGTCCCTGTCCTCTAAAAAATCCTCAATTACTGTGCCATTTATATCTATATTCCTGCTACCCCACAGTGTGTTATGTGCATTGAAATCCCCATACCAAACCACCTTACCTTGTGCTTGTCTATTTACAGTGTTCAAAGTGTCAACTGTCAATCTGTTACATGGATTAGTAATAATTATTTTGTCTTTTACTGCCCATATTTTTACCATTATTAATTCATGTTCTTTCCTTATGTCCATTATTTTGTAATTTGTTCCATTATGCACAAAAGTTGCTACACTCCCTCCTCTAGCAGTTTCCCTGTTGTTCCTTAAGATGTGTATCCTTGAATGAGGTTTTAGCCATGTTTTCTGTATACAGATTGCCTGGGGTTTGTCTTGCATATCAGATATAAACTTTTTGAATTCCTGCCCATTTGATATTAAACTCCTGGCATTCCACTGCATAATCGTGATTATTATGACCTACTAGCCCATGATGTCTGTAAACTTAAAGATCCCCCACTTAACAAGTCCACAACTGTTTCCCAATGTAGCCCCTTAATGCAAAGATATTTTTCTGCTGCTTTCACAATGATTTTGATTTTTTTCTGTTTTCTTGGAAGTCTGCGCAGTGAAGTTTATCACATCTACCTCAAATAAGACAAAATTATATTCCTTCATAACCAGAGTATCTTTCTTTTTTTTCCACAATATCTTTATTGAACCTTTTTTTTTTTTAACAAACATGATACAAACAATCAAACACTAACACTAAAGTACTACAAAAAAAAAAAAAATGCACTAAAAACACCAACAACCACCAACAAAATCAAGTCTTCAACAATGCTCCTCTGTTTAGTCTAGACAATCCAATACATAAGTATACATATTATGTTCACCAGTTTGGAATTTACAAGGTCCACACACATCATTCACCTTCTTCTTCAAGAGTTATGTTTAAATTTTTTACATAATCAATAAAAGGTCTCCATATATTCTCAAACACAATTTCCTTTGATTTCAGTATATATGTTATTCTTTCTAATGGAAGGTTTGTTAACATCTGTCTTAACCACTGAGTCACATCTGGTCTATGAGTCTTTTTCCATAATAGTGCAATACATTTTTTGGCATTAAGCAAACTGAGGTCTATGAATCTTCTTTCACTTTTATTAAAATTATGCTTTTCTGGGTACAGACCCAACAAAAACAGTTTAGGATTCAATATGATTTGTTTTGAGATTATTTTTTCAATTGTTACCCTCACCTCTTCCCAAAACATTCTTATTAATCTACATTCCCATAAACAATGAAATAGGGTTCCTTTACTTTCCATGCATTTTGTGCATGTATCTGGTATATTTTTGTTATATCTATTTAACTCCTCCGGTGTAACGTACATCCGCATTAACCATTTGAAATGTATCAATTTAAGGCGTACATTTATTGATTTGGTTTGAGCTTCTGTACAAGCCAATTCCCATTGTTCCTCTGAAATTTCAGTTTGCAGATCTTCTTTCCAGTAGTTTAATCTTTTCAGTGAATTTTCACTTGAAGATAGTGTCAATGAGTTATAAAACTCTGCAATAATACCCTTTCTTTTACTATCTTTCATCATCATTTTTTCCAAGGATGAATAAATAGGTCGAGTGAGAGCTTTATTTTGATTTGATCGAATAAAGTTTCTAAGTTGAAGATATTTAAAAAAATGTGTTCTATTGAGATTAAATTTGATCCTCAGCTCTTCAAAAGACATTATGTTGTCTGCACATGGCAAATATAAATCCTGAATCTTTTGTATCCCTTTTAAATTCCATACTTTAAATACAGCGTCCGCTCTCCCTGGTTTAAAATATTGATTACCCCATATTGGACTAAATTGTGACAATAACTGTGGTTCTTTTAAATAGTTTTTAGCTTCACACCATATTTTGATCATATGCTTTACAAATGGATTTTTAACTTGTTTTTGTAATTTTTTTGCCGAATCTGAGTATATGAATATGGGAAGAGGTAAAGGTAAATTGTATGATTCCATTTCAGTCCAGTGAGGGAGGTCATTTGATGAAAAATAATATGTCATAGACCTCAGTTGTGCCGACCAATAATACAACATAAAATTTGGACATTTCAGACCTCCACGATCAAATGGTAAATATAATAAAGACAAACGTAATCTAGCCCTCCTGTTGTTCCATATAAATTCCACTAACTTTTTTTTAATTCTTGAGAATAAATCTAAAGGTGGTGGTAAGGGAATGTATTGAAATAAATAAAGTATTTTAGGTAAGATATTACTTTTAAGTATATTGATTCTCCCGATCATCGACATTGGTAGTGACATCCATCTCTGAAGTAACTCATTAATATCTGTCATTAAGGCTTCATAATTGACACTGGCGACTGATTCTAGCTTAGGCACAATTTGGATTCCTAAATATTTAAACTGATTTACAACATTGAATTGATTTACCTCAGGGGCTGGGTAATTTCTCTGGGTCTCATTTAGCATTAATATTGAAGATTTAGTTTTATTTATTTTATATCCTGATATTTCCCCAAAATTCTTTATTAAATTCAACAAGGTTGGAATTGATTTTTTTAGATTCGACATAAACAAAATTATGTCATCGGCGTACAGGGAGATTTTATGTTCTGTTGGTCCAACTTTAATTCCATATATTTGTGAATGTAAACGTATCGCTATCGCTAAAGGTTCAATTGCCATAGTAAACAGTAAAGGTGAAAGTGGACAGCCTTGTCGACATCCTCTATTTTTATTGGTTTTGAAATATTGTTATTTGTTAGGATTTCTGCTGTAGCATTATTGTATATTATTTGAACCCATTTTATGAAATTATTTCCAAGTCCAAACCTTTGTAGGACTTCAAAAAGAAAGGGCCATTCAACTCTATCAAAGGCCTTTTCGGCGTCCAGTGATAGGAGAGCTGTATCCGGTGCTTCTTTATTAAAATAAATAATATTAAATAGTCTTCTTACATTATGGAAGCCTTGTCTACCCTTTATAAAGCCATTCTGATCTCGATTAATAATATTTGGTAAAATTTCTTGTATTCGTCTTGCTAAAATTTTACAGATTATCTTAAGGTCGGCGTTTAATAGGCTTATTGGTCTCATATTTTCACATTTATTAGAGGGCTTACCTGGTTTTGGCAGCAGTATAATTAAGGCATTATTTATGTATGACGGTAAATTATTATTTTGAAATGCTTCTAAAACCATTTCCAAAAAAGGTTTTATTAATTTATTCTTAAATTTTTTATAAAGGTCAACTGGAAGACCATCTGGTCCTGCACTTTTTCCTGATTTCATATTATCAATGGCTAGCCCAACTTCTTCTTGACTAATTTTAGACTCCAATATCTCCCTGTTTTCATTTGGAATACACGGTATAGATAGTTCGTTCAAAAACCCATTTAGTTTTGTTAAATCAGGTTCATTTTTGGTATCATATAATTTTTCATAGTAATCTCTAAAGGCTCTATTAATTTCTAAAGGATCTATAACTACCTGTCCGTTACTTATAATACTGGTAATTGGTGTTTTAATTTCTAATTGTTTAATCTGCCATGCTAATAATTTTCCTGATTTTTCACCTTGTTCATAAAAAGATTGTTTCAATCTTAGAAGACTCGAGGCAGCTCTATTCGCTGATTTTTTGTCGTATTCAGCTCTCAAAATCAGTAATTCATTCTCCAACCTTGGGTCACTTCCTGCATACACTTTTTCCTGAAGACTTTTTATTTTATGTTCCAATTTAGCTCTCTCCTCTCGAGTCTTCTTAGATTTTGATCCTGTATAACTAATAATATGTCCCCTAATAAAAGCTTTGAAAGCCTCCCACTTTACACATGCTGATGTTTGTGTAGTATTGATGTCAAAGAACTCGTCTATCTGTTTTTCTATATACTTGACAAATTCCTCATCCTGAAGCCATTTATGCTGAAATTGCCATCTACCTGATTCCTTTGTCAATTTTTTATCTACATATATTAGACAACAGGGTGCATGATCAGAGATCACGATGTTATCATAAAAGCAGTTTTGAATCTTGGACCTTAATTCTGTGGAAATCAAAAAATAATCAATACGTGAGAATGTCTTGTAGGTACTGGAATAACAAGAATAGGCTTTAACTTGTGGTTTCATTTCTCTCCATATATCTAACAATCTCAATTCTTTCATAAAATGATTAATAGTCATCCTACATCCAATGTGCGTACAATCCAGTCCTGTTGATCTATCTATACCTGGATTCAATGTACAATTAAAATCCCCTGCTATTATATGTTGCCCTGTAAGTGATGATAAGATAAGAAATAAATTAGCAAAGAACTTCTGATCATCTATATTGGGACCATATAAGTTCACAAGATTTATATTTTCTAATAGCAAAGAACCTTGAATGATTACATATCTTCCAAATTTGTCTCCAATTACATTTTTCACTTGAAAAGGAACTGATTTATGTATGAGAGTCATAACTCCCCTGGCTCGGGATGAAAATGAAGAGGTGAATACACTTCCTTGCCATCTACTCCTAATTCTTTTAACATCCTCCTCTATTAGATGAGTTTCTTGTAAAAACACAATTTTTGAACCCATGTCTTTTATTTTATTCATAACTTGTTTAAGTTTTTTTAAATTTTGTAGACCTCTGCAATTCCATGAAGTTAAATTAAGATTAACACTTTGGTTTATGATCAATAGAGAGATTGGGATTACCTTGCAGTGTAAACATGCTCATACAGAGAAGCAAAAACATGAGTGGTTGAACATTCATCCTACAAACTACACACAAACAAATTTCCCCTTCCCACACTTGTGGCAAACCCCCCAAAATCAAAAGAAAAATTCCGTCTCCCGATATAGCCATCGACCGTTCCACACCCACGGGGAACAGCCTAAGCCACTCCTTCTTCATCCTCCCAATCACCCTAACTTTACTGCTTTTAATGACGTAACATTAACTCTCCTCTGTAGTTTTCCAACCTAACTCCAAAATTTTTAACAACTTTGTACATCATAGTTTTTTTTTTGTTTGTTTTGTTTTTGTTTTTTTTTAAATATATAATACAATCTATATTTTGTAAACTTACTATTTACTTCAAGTCAGTCAGATGCCTGTGCAAATGCTTAATTATTCTACCTTATATTTTGTTCATGCTTAGCTCCCACCAGTCTCTTCTTCTTCTTTGATCTTCTTGATGAACTCCTGCGCCTCCTCTGGGGTCTTGAAGATGTGGGTTCTGCCCTCATACGTGGTCAGCAGTCTCGCAGGATAGATTACACCATGACGAATCCCAAGGTTGCGCAGCTCCTTACATATGGGATCAAACTGCTTCCTCAATTGTTGGATTCCTGTGGCCAAATCTGGGTAGAACCGCACCTGCTGGTCCTGGTGTTTAATCTCTCCTTTAGCTCGTGCAGCGTTGAAGATCTTCATCCTGTCTCTGTTGCTAAGAAACTTCATAATTAAGGTCCTCGGCGGTCCCTTATCTCTCCGTGGGCCAATACAATGTGCATTTTCCAGAACCACTGCTGATTGCAACTCCTCGCTGCCCAGCACCTCCGGAATCCACTTTTCCAGAAAGGAACATACGTCCCGACCTTCTGATTCCTCTGGAAGACCCACCAGCCTCAAGTTATTCTGTCTCGACCGAGATTCCAAATCCAAAATATTATCTTCCAGAGATTTTTTTTTTTTTTTCCAAAGTGCGCACCTTTAATTGAAGACGGGTGACGTCATCTTCAGCACTAGCGAGACGGAGCTCCATCTGCGCCGTTCGTTCTACACAGTCACCCAATTCCTTTCTTATTCCTTCCAACGCTGTCATAATCCCATCAAATCTAGAGGAAAAGTCCGCTCTCATTGAACTCATGGCAGCCATCAGCGCATCTGCGCCTCCCCCCGCAGACATCGCACCGTTGCCAGCCTCCTCCGCCATATATGGAGTTTTATTTGCTGCGTCACAGACCTGAAAGTCCGTTAATTTGGACTGTTTCGGCGGCTCGCTTTTTCCTTTTCCTGGTTTTCCAGCCTTAGGCTTCGCCGACATATCCTCGCCCAAGCGCTGGGATACGTTCTGTCCCAAATGAGAGAGTTATTTGCCGATTTTTTTTCTCCAGGAGCAGAGCAGAGTGAGACACGTCCGTCTTACGTGGCAGCCATAACCGGAAGTCCAGAGTATCTTTCTTAATTCTACAGCATGCACTGCAAGCCTACACACTTTCCCTCTCTCACTTTTTTAGCTGGCACCTTTTTCGCAGCTTCTGAATGTATTAATCCCTGGAAGACTTTCACCTGCTGAATCTCTGCTGCTCTTTTGTTGGCTTCACAACCTCGATATGCAGAGCTATGTTCACCACCGCAGTTACAGCACTTTAATTTGGCTCCTCTTTCACACTTGCCATATTCATGTTCACCGGAGCATCTGGCTCATCGCTGTCTACCTTTGCATATTGCTGCTACATGATCAAACTTTTGACATTTGAAATATCTGAGTGGAGGAGGAATGTAAAGTCTGACTTCATAGCTCATGTAGCCAATATACACCTTACTTGGCAGTCTTGTTTCATCAAATTTTAACATTACTGACAGACTATCACATTTTTCACCATTTCTATTAGTTTTCAATCTTCGTACCTCTGTCACTTTTGCTCCAGTTAAGTTTTTCATTATTTCATCAGTTGAAACAGCCATTGAAATGTTTGATATGACTCCTCTCATTGCCTTATTTCCTTCCAGTACTGAACAATACACATTTTCCCCCTCCATCTTATTGACTCTGATTGCTTTTCCTTGTTGAACACTATCTTTACATGTAACTAGTAATGAACCACTACGAAGAATTCTTACATATAAAACTTCTCCAAGTAACTTATTAATTGCATTTGTGAGCTTAATTGGGTTCCACTCACGAAACGATGCCCTTCCTGAGTAACTTTACACTCCATCTGTTCATTCCGGGATCGTTCATCCTGATTCCTCAGCACTTGATAACTGTCTTGATTGAGTTTCTTGACGTCTATGTTTGTTTCTTTTAGACTCCACAGTGCTCCAAACTTCCTCTTCCTCGCTTCCCACCTCCATTCCTCCTAGTTGAATTTGTGTCCTGGTCGAATCGCCTTCTTCCTCTTCAGCAGAGAGTTGCCGCCTCTTCATGCCATGGCATCCTGCTCTTCACTCTATATCTTCTTCTCCTCTCAGTTTCTGGTGGATAGCAAACAACTGAAAGGTGCATACCGCCACCTACTGTAGAAGAGAGTGTATCATTATGTCATCTGAGCCCGACCCCTAAAGTCTATAACTTAACTTTTTGAATGTGTCTGTCGCCGAATTGCGACATAACCCCTAGTGGTCAAGACTGGTAAATATTTTTTGTCAATAAAATAGTTCAGATTTCCAAGGCTATAACTTGAAAGTGGTAAGAGATAATGGCTTACTGTCAATTAGAAAGATGTAAAATATGATCCAAAGTTTCAGATAGGAATAAATTTACGCATCTAATTTGCATAATGTCACAGCACCTCTTTAAATTCCATAACAGTCAAAACTGGACTTTGGACGTATTTACACAAAGAATGGTTCAATCTTTTGATACCATTTTTTGTACAGAGGTACCTCATCATCTTATCGTCAAAGTATATGAACAGGAAATCAGTACAATATTAAAAAAACAGAAATTCCTCACTGTTGACAAAGGATGGCTGGCTGGCTGGCGTGGTCGCTGCGTTTTCACCCATTGTGGTCGTTATTTTGCGTTCTGTCGGTCATTTACGCTCTCTACCACATCTACAAAGTCTTATGATTATCCCACATAAATTTCGCTTGTATCCCGCGGCTATTTTCCACATACAAAGCCGACTAAGTGACGGTGCACGATGACGGACGGCAGCCATATTAGCTTTCTGGGCTAAAATGCTAAAAACAGGAAAAGGAAATGAGTAGTAGTTCTTTGGTGTATTACGTCTCATCCATTGAGTCCTCCAATGGATGTCTGCCACCTTCTGAAACTGGCAGATCAGTACAAATCAGTACAAACCCTCAATGGAGCCGATCATGCCAGAATGAGATGACAGGTGCAGCGCTGCACTCTGCTGCTAGGGGCACACAAAATCTCACACTCAAAAGGTTAATCCTGTGTTATTTAAAAAAAGAGAAAAGAGCCCTTCTCGTGATTCTTAGTGCCTCTCCATCTCCATCTGTTCCCAGAATCCCAGTTAAATCCCATTCCCTTACTGGGCTCTCGAACTTCATTTTTCATTCTCTCTCTTTCATTTCCATACTTATGACAGTGCAATAAGATGTGCTCGACATTTTATTTTACTCTACATTCTCTACATTTGTCACTTTCGCTTTTCCCTATGGTGAATAAAGTGCCGTTTAAACCTGTATGATCCAGTCCTGAGTCTTGCCATAATGATGTCTTCCCTCCTGTTTGTTGTTTTATAAGTCTTTATTGCAATAGATTTTTGTATTTTGTAATACGATCTACCTTTAAGATCTTCAACCCATCTTTTTTGCCATAGCTCAGTTCCTTTTTTCTTGATAACTGCTTTCCCTTCACCTTTTCCAAGAGGCAATGGTATAGTTATTTCTTTGCCAAGTGCACTTTTTGCTAATTTGTCTGCACAGTCATTCCCTTTCAACCCTTCTTGTGCAGGAAACCCAACAAAACTGAACTTCACCACCACCCCTGTGTACCCTAAATAAACTGTGATATAGCTCAATCACCAAGTCTTCCCTTGAAGATTTTAGTATCTGTATGTTTTTTAAAGCTG
Organism: Pholidichthys leucotaenia; assembly: GCA_020510985.1. Lineage (NCBI taxonomy): Eukaryota > Metazoa > Chordata > Actinopteri > Cichliformes > Pholidichthyidae > Pholidichthys > Pholidichthys leucotaenia. The sequence goes on from CM035843.1 coordinate 27,716,781, forward strand.
CAAGTGAATCTGTGCACACCACCACCCGGTCCGTTCTGACCTCCTCCACCCACTGCAAAGCTATAATTATTGCCACCATCTCTGCTGTAAACACGGATGTATTGTTGGAGAGTCTTTTTGAGATGGTATCTGAGATACCCGTCACAGGAACAGTTTCTTTCCTCAAGCCATCACTCTGATGAACTCCTAACATTCACCTAGTCCTACCTGTTGCTGTACTCATGACTTTTCATCCATTCTTACATTGCACATAACTCTCACACTGCTTTTTACTTCATTCACATTATATCACTGAATCTGAGTTCACATTGAAATACTGTGTGTGTAGTTCATGTATCCATTCCTGCATATGATAGACACAGGGGGATGTGTTGTAATTACATGTGTGGAATGACCTCACGTCTCAGAAGAGGACAATGAGTCTCCACCGCCTGCAGAGAGCAACGAGGAGATGGAGGAGCGGCGGTGCAGACCTGAAAAGACTTCCTGACCCCCGGGGGTCAGACGAAGGAACGGGAGGACATCGGAAGGATATGATAAGGACGTGTGAAGTTGGCTTTTGTGGTGCAATGCATAATGTGTTGGCTTTTGTTGTGTGATGCATAAGTATGGGGGTCTGACTGCGATCAGTCTCTTTCTGCTTCTGCCTTTGAATGAGACATGTTGGGGATGTGAAGCCGACATTAAATCTGATTTATAAAATCACTCAGCTTCTTCATTTCACATTCCCCACATTGGTGACCAGACGTGAGAATGGACGAAAGGCGTTCTCCCATTGCAGACTCGTCGGGGGCGGCCCAAGCAAGCGCCGTCACCATTAAGCTCCCAGAATTCTGGCAGAATGACCCGAACTCGTGGTTCAAGCAGGCTGAGGCACAGTTCGCGCTCGCAGGGGTGATGACGGATGAAACCAAGTTCTACCACGTCGTCGCCAGGCTCGACGCCGCCACAGTGCAATGCGCGCGGAGCGTGATACAGCAGCCACCCGCCAGCGACAAATACGAGGAGCTGAAGGCTACTCTCATCAAGAGCTTCGTTCCCTCGGCCGAGGAAAGGGCCAAGAGACTACTGGCGATATATGGCCACGCTGGGCGCAGACCGTTGGCCCTGATGGAAGACATGCTTTAGCTGAGAGAGACAGACAATGACAACTTCCTCTTTCAGCACATCTTCCTCAGCACTCTCCCGACGCACATGAGAGGGACTCTGGCCAGCATGAGTTGTAAGACCCAGCAGGACTTCCGCGCGCTTGCCCGAGAAGCACAGCGACTCCTCAACTCCTGCGGTGAGCAGATGGCCACAGCAGCAGCGGCAGACCTTGGTGCAGGAGCCCAGGACATCAGGGAGCCAGAGGCAACGGAACAAACCCTGCCCACCAAGGCAGCGACGCAGCCGCGACGCAACAGATGAGACGACCTCTGTTACTACCACCAGCGATTCGCTGAGAGGGCATACAAGTGTGTACCACTTTGCAGTTTCAAGAGCTCGGGAAACTCCAAAGCTGGGAACCGTTAGCAGCTACGGCTCTCGGCGAGGCCAACAAGCTGCTCTACATAACTGATGAAGGCTCCGGGCGGCATTTCCTCATAGACACCAGAGCTCAAAGGAGCTTCATCACCCCGTCCTACGCTGACCAGGTGGCTGGACCCCGCGGCAGCGGGGCAATGGCAGCGAACGGCTCAATCATCAGCACTTATGGTGAAAAGACCTTGTCTCTATCCTTACATGGCCGCACTTATGAGTGGCCCTTTATCGTAGCGGCGGTGAGTTTCAACATGTTAGGGGCTGATTTCTTATGTTCACATGGGTTGTTGGTTGATCTTGCAAACAGATGCTTAATCAATGCACTGTCATTCTCTTCTATCCCCTGTGCAGCTCGAGTGTCCCCACCACCCGTGCAGGCCAGCGTCGCCACAGCAGGAGGTAAGTTTGACAAACTCCTCACCCAATTTCCAGCACTCACAGTCCCCAAATTTTCGGCAACAGTAGCGAAACATGGGGTGGAGCACTTCATCCCCACAACGGGCCCCCCGGTGTTCGCTAAAGCTCGGCGCTTAGACGCGACCAAGCTCGCCATAGCACGCGAAGAGTTCGCCAGCCTGGAAAAAGCTGGGCATTATTCGGCGCTCGAAAAGCCCATGGGCTTCGCCACTGCATATGGTCCCGAAAGCTGATGGCTCCTGGAGACCTTGCGGCGATTATCGCAGATTAAACAATGCTACAGCTCATGACCGCTACCCAATCCCGCACATCCAAGATTTTTCACTACATCTGGCGGGTGCCCGTATTTTTTCTAAAATAGACCTGGTCCGCGGCTACCACCAAGTCCCAGTCCAACCTGAGGACGTCCCTAAAACGGCCGTAATAACCCCTTTTGGTCTTTTCGAGTTTCTGCGCATGCCTTTTGGCCTGAAAGGCGCAGCGCAAACGTTTCAGCGTATGATGGACGCTGTGTTACGCGACCTTCCTTTCGTGTTTATCTACCTCGACGATATTTTAGTCGCCAGCGCGTCCGAGGAGGAACACGAAAATCACCTTACTACAGTTTTTCAGAGGCTGGAAGAGCACGGGTTAATAATTAACCCAACCAAGTGCCGATTCGGTGTGGCACAGATTGATGTTTTGGGACACCGCGTTTCCCCAGAAGGGGCAGTCCCATTGCCCGATAAGGTGCGTGCAGTGGCAAATTTTCCCCGACCACAAATGGTCAGATCGCTGCAAGAATTTTTGGGAATGGTAAATTTTTACAACCGTTTCCTACCCCGCGCAGCTCAGCTCATGCAGCCGTTATACGCCGCGCTTAGAAAGCAAAAGCCCTCCAGCGCGGTTGTGTGGTCTCCGGAGCGGGAACACGCTTTCGCGGAAGTAAAAAGAGCCCTGGCTGACGCCGCGCTTTTGGCCCACCCCGACCCCTCGGCCCGCATAGCGCTTACCACAGACACATCAGATTTGGCCATAGGGGCGGTCGTGGAGCAGCACGTTAACGGGGTTTGGCAACCGCTAGCTTTTTTTAGCAAATACCTAAACGAGACCGAGCGCAAATACAGCACTTTTGACAGAGAGCTGTTAGCGCTTCATTTAGCCATCCACCATTTCCAGTTTTGGCTGGAAGGTCGGCGTTTCACGGCTTTTGTCGACCATAAACCGCTCACTTTTGCGATGTCTAAAATCTCAGAGCCTTGGTCGGGCCGGCAACAAAGGCAGCTGGCCGCCATTTTGGAATTTACTACAGACATTCGGCACATAGCGGGCAAACTCAACGTGGTGGCAGATTGCCTCTCCCGCGCCGTGACATCGTCAGGGCACGCGGAGACGGATCATACTACCACAGCCGCAGGGCGCGAGCCCAACACGGAAGCGTACGCGGCCCCAGTCCACGTAGGGATAGATTACGCAGCCATGGCAGCGGAACAAGGCAGTGACGCGGACGTGCGCGCGCTCCAGTCTGGACCAACAGGGTTAAGGCTGGAGAGCAGGGGTTTGCGTGACGGTGTGCCCCCCTTAATCTGCGACGTGTCAACCGGGCGACCTCGCTCGGTAGTCCCGGCCACGTGGCGCCGCCGTGTTTTTGACTCGATTCACTCCCTGGCGCACCCGGGAGTGTGCGCTTCGGTGAAAATGGTGGCGGAGAAGTTTGTTTGGCCGGGCCTGCGCAAGCACGTAAAGGAGTGGGCAAGAACATGCATGTCTTGCCAGCGCGCCAAAATTTACAAACACACGAAAGCTCCTTTAGAACCGTTCCCAATTCCGGCCAGGAGGTTTGACCATGTGCATGTCGACCTCGTGGGCCCCCTACCGTCGTTGCAGGGGTTCACACATCTTTTGACAATGGTGGACCGAACCACACGTTGGCCAGAAGCGGTTCCGCTGACGTCAACTACGGCCGCAGAAGTGGCTCGCGTTTTTCTAACGACCTGGGTGGCACGTTTCGGGGTCCCGTCGGATATCACGTCCGATAGGGGTCCTCAGCTTGTCTCAGAGCTCTGGTCTGCTATGGCCAGCAGCTTAGGGGCGTCAATCCATCGCACTACCGCGTATCACCCACAGGCTAACGGTTTATGCGAGCGTTTTCATAGGTCTTTGAAGGCTGCCCTCAGAGCGTCACTAACGGATGCAAATTGGGTTAACAAACTACCATGGGTTTTATTGGGGTTGCGTTCTGCGCCCAAGGAGGATCTAGACGCCTCCCCAGCAGAGTTAGTGTTTGCACATCCTCTCAGGCTCCCTGGTGAATTCTTACCAGAACAGCCAAAGCTGGGGCGCCTCTCAGCTCTGAGACCACTAAGCAGCACGGGAGCGGACATGCTCCCGGGACCGGTTCATCACACTTTTCCGCGGGTTTTTGTTCCCCAGGCTTTAAAAAATGCCGAGTTCGTTTTTGTTAGGCACGATGCTTTAAAGTCAACCCTCCGCCCACCATATGATGGCCCATTTAGAGTGCTGGAGCCTGGTGATAAGCATTTTGTGCTGGATTTGGGGGACAGAAAAGAGATAGTCAGCATTGACAGACTCAAGCCTGCCTTCATGTTGAGCGATGAACCTGCACGGGTGGCGAGAGCACCTCGACGTGGTAGACCTCCCAAGGGACACGTCCCAAACCCCCCGCAGGGATCAAATAACCACTTTTTTCCTCAAGCTGCAGATCCCTTACAAGACAGCACCGCTGGGACGCCGAGGCAGGCGTACAGCAGATTCGGAAGACTGTTGAAACCCAGACGACACACAGACTGATGTGAACATGATCAACTTGTATAGTTATGCCGGTGATGTCATCATAGTCTGCGAACCTACATATATTGTCCTTTTCTTAGACGTTTGGGGGGGGGCTGTAGTTCATGTATCCATTCCTGCATATGATAGACACAGGGGGATGTGTTGTAATTACATGTGTGGAATGACCTCACGTCTCAGAAGAGGACAATGAGTCTCCACCACCTGCAGAGAGCAACAAGGAGATGGAGGAGCGGCGGTGCAGACCTGAAAAGACTTCCTGACCCCCGGGGGTCAGACGAAGGAACGGGAGGACATCGGAAGGATATGACAAGGACGTGTGAAGTTGGCTTTTGTGGTGTAATGCATAATGTGTTGGCTTTTGTTGTGTGATGCATAAGTATGGGGGTCTGACTGCGATCAGTCTCTTTCTGCTTCTGCCTTTGGATGAGACATGTTGGGGATGTGAAGCCGACATTAAATCTGATTTATAAAATCACTCAGCTTCTTCATTTCACGTTCCCCACATGTGACTGTATATTTTTTCATATATTTCTGCAAAGTGTGGATAGTCTGAGTAAATAAGCTGCATATATTCCTGTATATATTTGCATCCTTTTATAGAAACGTGGACAGACTGTAATTTACTGTACATACTCTGTTGTCATTGAATCCTTATTTAAATCTTATTTAAATCCTCCACTTGAACAATGAGAGCAAGTTTTTAGCCAAAGTCAAATTCCTTTTATGTGTTGTGCATACTTGGCCAATAAAGCTGATTCTGATTCTGGTCACTTCTTCTTCTTCTTTTATAAGGAGTTCTTATAAGGAATTTTGAACAATCTTCTTCAAACAGTGAGATTTCCATGTCTACATGATGTCTATGACACTATCTGGCCATTACTCGATAAGTTCTTATAAGGAGTTCTGAACAATCTTCCTCTCCTTCTTCTTCAGTGAGATTCCCATGTCTCTTAGATATGCATTCTTCTTCTTCTTTTAGATTTGATTTGCGGTTGGCAACCAGCTTACAGGTGCATTACCGCCACGTATTTCACTCTATATCATCACTCTGTCTGTCAGGAGCTCTATCAAAAGTCAGAATTCTTCTCGGTTGGCAACCTCTTCATCTTCTTCACTCTATATCTTTGTATAAGCAGTTCTGAATAATCTTCTTCAAACAGTGAGATTTCCATGTCTACATGATGTCTATAACACTATCTGGTCATTCTTCTTCTTCTTTTAGATTTGACTGGCGGTTGGCAACCAGCTTACAGGTGCATTACCACCACTGACTTGATTATCAGTCACTCTATATCTTCGTATAAGGAGATCTGAATAACTTCTTCTTCTTCTAGACCTGACTGGTGGTTGGCAACCAGCCCACAGGTGCACCACCACCACACACCCCGGTTACTGGCAGATAGCAAACAACTGAAAGGTGCATACCGCCACCTACTGTACAAGAGTGTGTAACATTATGTCATCTGAGCCTGACCCCTAAAGTCTATGACTTAATCCTGTGTTATTTAAAAAAGAGAAAAGAGTCCTTCTCGTGATTCTTAGTGCCTCTCCATCTCCATCTGTTCCCAGAATCCCAGTTAAATCCCATTCCCTACCGGCCTCTCACATTCTTATAAGGAGTTCTGAACAATCTTCATCTTCAGTGAGATTTGTCTGTCATGATGTCACGATCATAGGACTCGCTAAAAGATCATAGGACTCGCTATGACATCATCAAAGATCAAAGGCAGGCATCACTCACGATCATAGGACTCGCTATGACATCATCAAAGATCGAAGGCAGTCATCACTCACAATCATAGGACTTGCTATATCATCAAAGATCATAGGACTCGCTACGACACCATCAAAGGTCAAAGGCAGGCATCACTGAATGAGTGCTGACATGCTTGTTTACACCTGCTTTCTACAGGCATGCAGAAATACATGCTTGGTTTCTACAGGCATGCACGAGCATGCTGTCTGTGTTTCTGCCATGATCACAGGACTCACTAAAAGATCATAGGATCGCCTATGATGTTCCTATGATCTCTACATGATGTCTACATGACGGGTATGCACTAGTATATAATTCAAGAAATCTGTCTGTCACGACCATAGGACTTGCTAAAAGATCATAGGATCGCTCGCCTTTGATGTGCCTATGATGTCTACATGAGTATAGACATGATCATAGGACTCGCTCTGACATCAAAGATCAAACGCGACAGTCACTCTTTATATATAATTCAAAGAAATCTCTGTCACGACCACAGGACTCACTAAAAGATCATAGGATCGCCTATGCTACACCTATGATGTCTACATGATGTTTATATGATGTCATATAGACACCAAAAGATCAAAGGCAGCCTTGACTCATGATCACAGGACTCACTACATCATGATCATAGGACTCACTAAAAGATTATAGGATGCGCTATGACATCATCAAAGATCAAGGGCAGCCTTCACTCACGATCATAGGACTCGTTACGTCATGATCATAGGATTCGCTAAAAGATCATAGGACTTGCTATGACAGCTCAAAGATCAAAGGCAGGCTTCACTCACGATCATAGGATTGTCATGTAGACATCATAGGTTCAGTGATGCCTGATGTCATAGCTGACATCATCAAACCCTGTATAAGATAAGATAAGATAAGATAAGCCTTTATTAGTCCCACAATGGGGAAATTCCAGGATTGCAACAGCACAGGGATAGCAACACTCAGAGCAACAATCAGAAGGCAAGAAAAAACAACATCTAGTAAACATATGTCCATATTACTATAAATGTATATATATAGACACACAGTGCAGAGCATCTGTGTATCACAATGTCATGATTATAGGACTTGCTAAAAGATCATAGCCCCCATGATTCCGGCCCAAAACATGACTCTGCCACCTCCTTGCTGACACTGCAGCCTTGTTGGGACATGGTGGCTATCCACCAACCATCCACAACTCCATCCATCTAGGCCATCCAGGGTTGCATGGCACTCATCAGTAAGCAAGACTGAAAATTAGTCTTCATGTATTTCTGGGCCTACTGCAACCGTTTCTGCTTGTGAGCACTGGTTAGGGGTGGCCGAATAGTAGGTTTATGCACAACTGCAAGCCTCTGGAGGAGCCTACTTCTTGAGGTTCGTGGGACTCCTGAGGCACCAGCAGCTTCAAATACCTGTTTGCTGCTTTGTAATGGCATTTTAGCAGCTGCTCTCTTAATCCGATGAATTTGTCTGGCAGAAACCTTCCTCATTATGCCATTATCTGCACGAACCCGTCTGTGCTCTGAATCAGCCACAAATTTCTTCAAAGTACAATGATTTTCATGAAATATCTAATGTTTTCATACCTTGCCCAAGGCATTGGACTATTTGATGCTTTTTGGCAGCAGAGAGATGCTTTTTCTTTCCCATATTGCTTGAAACCTGTGGCATGCTTAATGATGTGGAACACCCTTCTTAAGTAGTTTTCTTTTAATTGGGCTCACCTGGCAAACTAATTATGATAGGTGTCTGAAATTGATATCAGTGATCCAAAGAGCCCTGAGACACAATGCCATCCATGAGTCTAATTGAAAAACAAAAAAATTGAGTGTTTATGACACTAAGATCCTATTTGCATAATAATTTGGAACGCAGTGTAGAAGTTGCACAAGAATCATAAACGTCAACCCAAAGTGCAATTTCCACCTTTGTGATGATGGCAGGTAAATGGTGTTCATCGATGCAGGTCTGTGTTGCCAAGACTTTATCAATACCTCTCTTTCAGCCTCCTTCAGCTCTGCCTCCTTCTCCTTCACCCTCTGAACAAACATCTGCCTCATCTCATCCTCCCGCTTCTGCAGCTCCATCAGGAACTCCTGACGCTTAGCCTCATATGTCTCCTGCAGGCTGCATACACAGATATAGGCACACATGTCACATTGTCTGACATTTTTGTTTTCATGGATGGATGCAGGTTTTTGTGATCACAAAGCCCACCTGACAGGTTTGCACTCTGGGTCTGTGTCTTTAAATCCCATCTCCTCCAGTTTGCAACGTCTGTACAGCTCATAGTGGCGCGTGTGCGTCTGCTCCCTCAGGTCCTCCATGTTCACACAGATCAACATCTCCCTCAGCTTCACAAAGTCACAATGACTCTCGTTCTCAACTGACACACAACAACACAAACTGTTACACTGTGCTTCGGTATCAGCTGTTATACTGAACACTTTTTTTGGGGGGGGGGGATATGGGGCAAACTTCTTTTTTTCCTTTTTTAAAGTAAGCCAAACCTGCTTTTAAACAATACTAGTGAAGCTGAAGGAGGAGTGGAAATGATGTGGTCAACTGACAATAAATTTGGCCAAACACAATGATCGATCCTACCTTGAACTACACCCCATGGATACTGGCGAGCTTTCACCATCTTATTTCCAATGCAGACCTCCTCTGTGCTGCCTACCACAGCAAACGGCAAATGACCCTAGACAAACAAAATAGGAAATAAAAATCCTATTACAAAAAATTTGTCTTAAATATAAATAGCAAACTTATCTATACTGACAAATTTTAAGTTATTGTAGACATCAAAGCTTGATGTACCCATTATGTGCTTCATTAGCTAATAATTTAAACAATTGTTCCAGAACTTGATAAACTTTGTTTTGTTTGGGAGCAATTAAAAATGGCACATAAATTTTAATCACTACTAAGTAAACCAACCCTAAAACATCATTGACTATTTAAGTTTGGGTGTGACAACCACAAAAATGCTGATTTTGTTAGTTAATTGCAGATGTCACAGCTGAACTACGAAAATCAAACTAACCACATATCTATTGGAAAATTTAATTAAATACTTTAAGACAGTGGTCATTATGAACAGAGAAGTTGAAACAAAGTTACTTCATTATTGGTGAAAATTATGGTTATGTGATACAGCTGTGTTCAGAATAATATTGTTGTTTAAAAGAGTGAATAAAGCTCAAAATCGTTATCATAGTTTTTATTTCCATGCATGTAAATGCAATGCAAACACTGCACATTCTATTCCAAATCAAAACATTTAGAAAAATGCATCAACTTTGTGTTATTTCTTTTAAGAAAGTGAAGAAAATTGATTATTAGACTATTCAAAAAAATGCAGTGTCTGCATTCTTCTTTACAAACTGAAACATTTACTGGATAAACTGAACCAGACCGTCCATGACAGAATAGCTCATTCTGGCCTGAAGGAATACCCCCGGGAGTGCCCAGATCTCCTGACCGTAGACATTAACATCGACCTTGAGCACATCCTGGATGCAGACCTACCTGAGGGTCGTAAGTTTCGTGAGAATCGAGGTAACTGCCTAGGAAGAGTGGTAATTTTTTTTTTAAATCATGCAAGTGCCCAGATCTCCAGACCTTAGACCTTAATACTGACCTTGAGCACAACCTGGATGCAGACTCCCGAGGATCAATGTGAGTGGGTTGGTGACCACTGGGGCAAATGCCTAGAAGTAGCAATTTTCATGAAATCACCTGAGTGCCCAGATCTCCTCACCTATGACTTTGACCTCAATCTTGAGCACAACTTGGATGCAGACCCACCTGAGGATCATTGTGAGTGGGTTTGGTGAGCATTGGGGCCAATGTCCAGGAAGAGCAGCGATTCCCGTGAAATGTGGAAGGACAGATGGTGGACGCCACATCATCGCATTAGCTCCTTTTGGCTTTGCCGGAATGAGCTAAAAATGTTTCAAGATTTGGATTTCCTTAGAATTACTGAACTGCTGCACATTTGTGTTGCATGGAGTCGACCAACTTCTGGCCCCTGTGAACAGGCATGTCAGCCCAGGATTATTGAACTACATACACTGCACAATTCTTCTGCATTTTTTTTTTTAATTTGCCTCAGAAACAGCATTTCTGATGTCACCCCACAAATTTTCTATTGAATTAAGATCCAGGGATTGGACTGACCACTCCAACATCAATCTTGTTGGTCTGGAACCAAAATGTTGCTTGTTTACTGGTGTGTTTGGGGTCATTGTCTTGTTGAAACACCCATTTCAAGGCCATTTCCTCTTTAGCATAAAGCAACATGACCTCTTCAAGTATTGTGATGTATTCAAATTGATCCACGATTCCTGGTATGCGGAAAACAGGCCGGACACCATAGCAGGGTTTCTGCTGGTAACATTTCTGTGTGGCAGTACGCCACGCCAGAAACCTGAGCCACAATGCTAAGAAATAAATGAAAGAATGAACTCCGCAAGTGTGGATGCAAACGCACAACAACTCGCGAGTCGGAGTTCTAGACCGTCTTTCTAAAGACGACTGCAGATGACAATCAAAACATGTCAACCTTATGAGACATCTCTTTGCTTTGTCTTAATAGAAGAATATCAGTTTTAGCCATAAAATAATCCACAAATTTATAATAAAGTCTCAAATGTACAAGAAAAGTCTCAATTTTACAAGAGGAAATTACAAATTTGAGGAAAATGGTTTCAAATTTAGATAAATTTACAGAGAAAAGTAGAAAACTCTAAGAAAACTTACAAATTTTGGAGCAAAACCTCAAACCTTAAAGACTGAGGTCATGACTCAAGGTTTTATTTAAGTGGGTGCTTTTTGTATCCTTAACTCGACTAGAAATTTTTGGTTGTCTACTTTTAATTATTAATTTCATAGCACTGCTTTTACATGAGTAGAATTTGTGGCTACTATATCCACCTCTGATCATATAATTTAAGTATACATGAGTAAATTACTATTATGAATGTTTTCTCCCCCTTCCCTTTCCTACTCTCTCAATGGGAAAAAAGAAACACGATAGTAAAAATACAAAAAATATACACATTTGTCTCATTTATGTAAATCATGACAAAAAAAATTATGCAGGGCAAAACATGACATTTGGTATTTTCTAACCTGTTTGTACACCACCATAGCGAGAGTGAGAACCTGAATAAGATGGGGCTCAGAGAGGGAAAGACGAGACAGACAAGATGAGCAAAAGAGAGGCAGGACCGGCATTACACTGCTGGTACGAACCGTGTTGTTTTATTAGGGCAAGTCTCCTATTGTAATCGCTAGGATTATTTATTATTCACCTTATTTATACAGGTAATCACACTGAGATACGGCATCTCATTTTCAAGAAAGCTGTTTAATCGATCAGTTCTGTTAAAGCAGAGCTGATCACAGCGGTCATCTGGCGTGTACAGGAATGAAGCTGGTCTCGTATTTATTTTGTGCATAAACATTTCTCAATGATTTTAACATTTATTTTGGTGCGCTGCATCGAGGTGAAGAAGATCTGTCCTCCTCAATAGTTCGAGGCCCATATTTACTTCTGTAAACACAATTCTGTGGTGTGAAGTTACGTTTTCTTCTGCACATGCAGGTCACTTCATAGCTGTAGACCATTCACAATTGAGCCTGATGGGGGTCACGTTTAAATTATAATGTGAACGCCCACACAAAAAAAAATCGGATCTCAGCAAAAAATCGGAATTGAGCATTAAGACCTCCAGTGTGACCGTAGCCATAGTGACAGTCTTTGCACCAACATGCGTCACTGCCTTCACAGTAGGGCTGAAACGATTAGTCGACGTTGTCGATAACGTCAACAATAAAAATTTGTTGACAAATATTTTTATTGTTGACAAATTGTTTAATTATAAAGTTTATATGCATGCCACGGTAATTGCTGTAATTGTAAATCGCTGTAACTGTAACGGCAATGCACAACCGGAAGTGCAATGCACGACCGGAACCGCTGAGGGCAGTAGCGCCTCTGTTGTCCAGCATGTGTGAACAATTTCCAGTGAAGAAGAGGAGCTCTGAGTATGGTGAAGTTGAAGTGGATTTTAAAAAAAAGGCAGACCCAAACTTTCTGTTGTTTGGGAACATTTTACAGAAGACAAAAAAACAAAACAAGTAAAATGCATACTATGCAAGGCAGACCTCTCTTACCATGGCAGCACTACAGTGATGCATTAGCATCTAAAACAAAGAACAGACGCAATAGCGCGTTTGCATCCGAGGCTAGCTAGCTAGCTAGCTGCTAGCTTTGAGATTCTGACGTCAATGGAGTAAAAGTATCACCATTGCAGAGTAAACTAGTTTGAAAATGAAACTCACTCATCTGGAGGCAGGAGGACCAGGAGCTCTTCAGCTGAATTGTCTGTTCTTTTCATCTTCTCTATCCCCTCACCCCCCAGCCAGTCGCAGCAGATGACTGCCCCTCCCTGAGCCTGGTTCTGCTGGAGGTTTCTTCCTGTTAAAAGGGAGTTTTTCCTCTCCACCGTCGCCAAGTGCTTGTTCACAGGGGATCGCCTGATTGCTGGGGTCTTTCTGCAACTGTGGGGGTTCCCCCTACAGTTGATAGTGCTATGAGATGACTGTTGTTGTGAAATGGCGCTATATAAATAAAGTTGAATTGAATTGAATTGGGATTTCGGAGTTATTTACCCACGGTTTCCTGCCACGGACGTGCTGACGAGGCTAGCAGGCTAGCAACGGAAACACCCATCATTCTTGTGAAGTTTTGGAGGCTGAGACAACATTTTCAGGTGAGCCCCCCGTCGGATAATGTAAACCTAAGCATGACGTTATTTTGGGAATTTTCACAGCAGGTTGAACACAGCTGGAGAAGTTTTAAAGGCAACTTCGCCTGTCTGCATCTCACTCAGAAGGGGAATTCATGTCTGTTCGCGTGTTTACATTGAGTTATAATGTAATTGTGCCACACAAAAAATTCACCTGTTCACGTTTGGTGTGAACGTACCTTTAGAAAAATTACAATACTGTAAGTGCGTGCTGTTAATGTTAGCTTACCAGTATGACAATAAGCTCTCTGGTTGCTGAGGGCTGAGTTGTCATGGCTAACGTGTTGAATGCAGTAAATGACTGAATTACAGGAGTCGCCATCTCTTTATCATCTTTGTTAATATTAGCCCTCATTCTGAATATTAGTTACACTGTGTCTAGCTGAGACAAAATGCATTTAAATGGCTCCCGCCCATGGGAGACAGAACGTTAAGAGGTACAGTATTAAACAGCAGCTGAGGTCAAATATGCACTAGACTAGAGCCCCAACAAGAAGCAGAGATGGTGGGCATGAGAAAAATAAACACAATTAGTCGACAAGTTGAAAAAATAGTTGTTAGATTAGTCGACGAATAAAATAACCTTTAGTTGCAGCCCTACTTCACAGTGTATTGTGGCTTGAATTCAGTGTTTGGTGGTCGTCAGAAACTATCTACGGCCCCTAGACCCAAAAAGAACAATCTTGTTTTCATCAGTCCACAAAATGCTGTGCTGTTTCTCTTTAGGCCAGTCAGCGTGTTCTTTAGTAAACTGTAACCTCTTCAGCATGTCCTTTTATCCCCAGCAATGGAACTTTGTGGGGACTTCTTGCCAATAACTACTGGATGGATTTGGATGAAATTTTCATCAGAGGTGGTTCCTGGGCAAGAGAGGAACCCATTACGTTTTGGTGATGATCCAAGAATGCCTACCTCCACCAAGGCTCTTATCTCCTCACAGTGTGTTACCAAGAGTCTTCCAAAACCACTGGATAGACTTTGATGCAATTTTCACCAGAACCGGCTCGTGGCCTACACACAAACCCATTACATTTTGGAGGTGATCCATGAGAGACGGAAGGAGCCTTGGCGGAGGTATGCGCTCTGTGAGTGCTTTTCTAGTTGACACCCGTTTTTTCACAGAATGATCTCACTAATTGACGATGATAAATGATCTCACTTTTCTGCTGTTGATTCAGTTACACAGAATCAACAGCATGCATGTCATAACTATTGAGTCTGTTGGTTTTAAGTAACTATACAGACTACTAAATTACTTCCCATGTAGAAATATAATTTCCATCAAAAACAGTGACTGATCAGGTTAGTAATGTCAGACTGCTAATATATAGTATGTGGTAAAACTACAATTACAAGACAGAGATTCTGAAAAGCAGTATCAATAATTAAAATAAAACAATGAATTCATTACAACAAAGAAAAGTGCAAAAGAAGACTTTTTTTTTTTTTTTTTTACATTCATAGTTGTGTTGACTTTGGCCACGGTCTCATCATCCAGGGGAAACTGGTAGATTTGCACTCCATTGCTGACCAGCTCACTCATAATCTTGATCTTAAATTTGTGCAGCTCACTCTTACTGATGGTGTCTGCTTTGGCGATCACTGGGATGATGTTCACCTGCAGGAAAGATAATAAAATTAAACATCACCTCCTCGTCTGAGATCAAGACGGCCCATATCCTCTAAAAAAAACAAAATCAGCTACAGTGGGGCAAAAAAGTATTTAGTCAGCCACCAATTGTGCAAGTTCTCCCACTTAAAAGATGAGAGAGGTCTCCAATTTTCATCATAGTTATACCTCAACTATGCGAGACAAAATGAGAAAAAAAATCCAGAAAATCACACTGAAGGATTTTTAATGAATTAATTGGTAAATTCCTCAGTAAAATAAGTATTTGGTCACCTACAAACAAGCAAGATTTCTGGCTCTCACAGACCTGTAACTTCTTCTTTAAGAGGCTCCTCTGTCCTCCACTCGTTACCTGTATTAATGGCACCTGTTTGAACTCGTTATCAGTATAAAAGACACCTGTCCACAACCTCAAACAGTCAGACTCCAAACTCCACTATGGCCAAGACCAAAGAGCTGTCAAAGGACACCAGAAACAAAATTGTAGACCTGCACCAGGCTGGGAAGACTGAATCTGCAATAGGTAAGCAGCTTGGTGTGAAGAAATCAACTGTGGGAGCAATTATTAGAAAATGGAAGACATACAAGACCACTGATAATCTCCCTCGAGCTGGGGATCCACGCAAGCTCTCACCCCGTGGGGTCAAAATTATCATGAGAACGGCGAGCAAAAATCCCAGAACCACATGGGGGGACCTAGTGAATGACCTGCAGAGAGCTTGGACCAAAGTAAAGGCTACATCAGAAACACACTACGCCGCCAGGGACTCAAATCCTGCAGTGCCAGACGTGTCCCCCTGCTTAAGCCACTACATGTCCAGGCCTGTCTGAAGTTTGCTAGAGAGCATTTGGATGATCCAGAAGAGGATTGGGAGAATGTCATATGGTCAGATGAAACCAAAATAGAACTTTTTGGTAAAAACTCAACTTGTCGTGTTTGGAGGAGAAAGAACGCCATACTTACTGTGAAGCATGGGGGTGGAAACATCATACTTTGGGGCTGTTTTTCTGCAAAGGGACCAGGACGACTGATCCGTGTAAAGGAAAGAATGAATGAGGCCATGTATCGTGAGATTTTGAGTGAAAACCTCCTTCCACCAGCAAGGGCATTGAAGATGAAACGTGGCTGGGTCTTTCAGCATGACAATAATCCCAAACACACCGCCCGGGCAACAAAGGAGTGGCTTTGTAAGAAGCATTTCAAGGTCCTGGAGTGGCCTAGCCAGTCTCCAGATCTCAACCCCATAGAAAATCTCTGGAGGGAGTTGAAAGTCTGTGTTGCCCAGCGACAGCCCCAAAACATCACTGCTCTAGAGGAGATGTGCATGGAGGAATGGGCCAAAATACCAGCAACAGTGTGTGAAAACCTTGTGAAAACTTACAGAAAACGTTTGACCTCTGTCATTGCCAACAAAGGGTATATAACAAAGTATTGAGATGAATTTTTGTTATTGAACAAATACTTATTTTACCGAGGAATTTACCAATTAATTCATTAAAAATCCTTCAATGTGATTTTCTGGATTTTTTTTTCTTATTTTGTCTCTCATAGTTGAGGTATACCTATGATGAAAATTGGAGACCTCTCTCATCTTTTAAGTGGGAGAACTTGCACAATTGGTGGCTGACTAAATACTTTTTTACCCCACTGTATGGACATTTCATAACATTTACTGAGCTTAACAAATATGAAAACCAAATCATCAGGATTTAATCCTCAGTATTCATATACTGTATTTCTTCTGAGAGGAATAATATTTTGGCTTCTGCCTTTTTAGACAGACCTTTAACAAACATTAGTTACACAAAATTCATTTTAAAAACTATTCAGCTTTAAATACACTGACTTAGAGTCATAATAGTTTACAGCATCTTTCTATTGATTTGATCTCCGTCACTGATTTTACCAATATGAATAAATTATTAGATGACTTAATCGACTTCAAGGTTCAGGCCTCTATTTGCATGCTCACCAGCCACTGTGACTAACAGGATTTTAAAGTTAGTAGCCACTCAACATTTTGACTAGCTGAAGGTTTATTGCTGAAAAAATTAAATTTTGTTGCATTAAAATTGATTATGGTGTTTTCTTGTCATTTGTGCATAAATCTACTGCATACTGAACGTTTTGAAGTGACCCATAGTCCATTAGAGGTCAGCAACATGAGATAAAGAGAGACTGGAAGAGTCACAGAAAGGCATAGAAGTGGACGCCTTTTGGCCACATCCCACACTGATTGGCTGCTCTATTGTGAACAGTGCCCTGCAAAACTGGATAATGAATGCCACTCAACTCCAGGCACATTTAAGGGAGGTGAGAGGCACCCAAGTGTCACGTCAGACCATTCAAAACCGTTTACATCCACGTGGTCCACGTGCCAGATGACCTGGAAGGGTACCTGACCACACCACCAGGCAGAGACGTCATTGTCTTGCATGAGCCAGAGAGCATTTACACTGGACAAGGGACCAGTGGGCCTAAGTGCTGCTCTCTGATAAAAGTCGATTCACACTGAGCAGAAATGATGGTCACCAATAACGTTGGAGACGTCAAGTTTACCCTCGGCCGGGGGATCGCAGGGATCATGAGACCGTGGGCTTGATCCCAGCCCCCGACCAACAGTGAGCTGTGTGGAGTTTGCATGTTCTCCTCGTGTTGTGTGGGTTTACTCCGGGATTTCTCCGGTTTCCTCCCGCATACCAAAAACATGTAGGTTTAGGGCGCTCGCGCACGCAGCGACCAGCAGCCGGTGGCTTGTCAGACTGCAAACCAAATCTACCTACGGGTACAAATAAGTAAAAAAAAAAAAAAAAAAAAAAAAAAAGGAGAGCGCTATGCATCAGCCAAACGAACCTTTGGTAGTGGTGGTGTTACAGTCTGGGCAGGTGTGTCTAGTCAATACAGAACTGTCCTACACCTTGAGAATGGTACAGTGACAAGCCAATGCTACCTGAATAACATCATTAATTCAGTCGTTGTCCCCCTGCATGAACAACACAGGCCTAATTTCATCTTCATGGACAACAGTGCTTCAGCTCATCGAGGTTCCATCAGTAGGGAACGGCTGCTGGAGGCTGGGGTACCTCAAATGGAGTGGCCTGCCCTTTCTCCAGACCTGAATCTCATAGAAAACCTGAGATCAACTGAGTCGCCGTGTAGGGTCATAACCCTGCACCCCACAACTTCAATGACCTGAGGGCAGCCCTTCAAGTAGACTGGAATTCCATGCCTCAGCAGACAATAAGTTGACTTGTGAACAGCATGAGACGTCGTTATCAAGCTGTAATTCATGCTCAAGGGCACATGACAAGTTATTGAGACAATGATATTTTTTGTTATGTTATACCCACATAACAAAAAATGGCAATGGCAATGGATCAGCGTTCTCGTTGCGCCCTCCGCCAGTACCCGGGCTCGCCTGGGGAAGCTAATGATCCTACTAGCAGACTAAATTCGAAGAGACGATGCCTCTGTGCCAAGTCAAAGAAGAATCCTAGTCACAGTCCTAAAGCCGAAAGCAAACAGCCCCAAGAGCACTTTGTGGTAGGATCTGCCCTTCGCATATTACAACTAAACGTTGAAGGCCTATCTGCAGCCAAGCGAAGCCTTATTGAAGTCCTCGCCTTCCAACATTCGATTGATGTAATCTGCCTCCAAGAGACTCATATTGGCACGGAGGAAGCTGGCCGCTTCACCATCAAAGGCTTTGACCTCCTGTGCTATGTTCTACATGTTAAACATGGACGTGCCACCTATGTGCGTTCTGACATAGTTGAAGCAAATCACCTGATAACAACACATTTCTCAGACACCATAATCATTGGTGGCTTCCATATTGTCAATGTGTACAAGCCCCCTAATGCCAACTGGGATCTGCAGGTCTTACCCACCCTACCCCACCCTGCCATCTATGTGGGGGACTTTAACAGCCATCACCCTGACTGGGGGTACCCAGCAGTGGACAGTGATGGGGAGGCACTTTCAGACTGGGCATCCAGAAATGACCTCGCTTTGATATACGACCCCAAACAAAGAGGAACCTTCCACTCTGCTAGGTGGAAGAAGGACTATTCTCCTGACCTGTGTTGGGTCAGCTCTTTGAATGGGGAGCCATATCCTACACAGATCCTCATTCTTGATGATTTTCCACACAGCCAACACCGGCCCCTGCTTGTACACATTGGCCTACAACTTCCAGTCATATACAGCCCAAGGAAGATGCGCTGGAACTTCCGCAAAGCCAACTGGAAGAAATTCAGTGAAACTCTGGACCGGAGCGTTGTTACCATCCCACTCCACACCATCACTGTAGATGAAGCATACAACCGCTTCTGCAGCGCAATCTTCAAGGCTGCCCATACTGCAATCCCACGAGGCTACCGACCCCTCTATGTCCCATGTTTGGACGGAGAAAGTGCTGCCCTCCTACAATCCTATCAAACATCAGGGGACCCAGAGATAGCAGACCATCTCATTGAATCGCTAAATACAGCCCGGCGAAAAAAATGGGAGGAGACAGTTGCTGACCAGAGCTTTACCCACTCTAGCAGGAAATGTTGGAGCCTCATCCGTCGCCTAGGAGCTGCACAGAAGCCCCCTAGCCAAAGCCGAGCATCCGTCACACCCAACCAAGTTGCATCCCACCTACTGACTATCGCCAAAGCACCCCAAGACAAAGACACCAGAAGAGCAGTTACAACTGAGCTAAAAAAACACCAAAAAATGCCTGTAGAGGAAACGAACCCTGAACCCTTCGAGGCTGCTGAACTGGAGAAAGTCCTACAGGGCCTGAAATGTGGAAAGGCAGCAGGATACGATAACATCTTCCCAGAATTCATGAAAAATCTTGGCCCCCGAGCCCTAACCTGGTTGACACAATTTTACACAAGGATCACACAAACAAACTCGATCCCAAAGAAATGGCGGACAGCAAAGGTCATTGCCATCCCAAAACCTGGCAAAGACCACAAACTACCAGCAAGCTACCGCCCAATCTCCCTACTCAGCGTTCCTTACAAAATCATGGAGCGCCTAATACTGCAACGCATTTCCCCAGAAATAGAGGATATTCTAAGTGTGGATCAAGCAGGTTTCCGCAAGGACCGCAGTACAGGAGAACAAGTACTGGCCCTAACCACCTTCATCGAAAATGGCTTCGAGAGCAGACTGAAGACAGGGGCTGTGTTTCTCGATCTTACAGCCGCCTATGATACGGTCTGGCACAAAGGCCTCCTCCTGAAACTTATAAAGGCGATCCCTGCTTGGGCAACAGCAATTATAAAAACCCTGCTGACCAACCGAAGGTTCAGAGTCCACCTCGGTCAGAACACAAGTGCATGGAGAATGCAGAAAAACGGACTCCCACAAGGCTCAGTTCTAGCTCCAACTCTGTTCAACCTCTACATAAACGACCTGCCTACTACAAAATCCCGCAAATTCATCTATGCAGACGACATCTGTTTGGCATTCCAAGCACCAGACTTTGAACCACTGGAACGGGTGCTCACGGAAGATCTTGCCAAACTGGACCAGTTCTGCAAAATCTGGCGCCTAAAACCAAGCCCAGCAAAAACCGTCTCCAGTGTATTCCATCTCCACAATGCAAAAGCTGCCAGAGAACTAAACATCCACCTGAGCGGACTCAAGCTTAAGCATGCCCCAAATCCAACTTATCTTGGAGTGACCCTTGATAGGACCTTATCCTTCAAGGAACATCTAAAGGGGACGGCTGCTAAGGTGAAGGTACGAAACAACCTGCTCTGCAAGCTCGCTGGTGCAAAATGGGGGGCGGCAGTCTCCACCCTGCGCACCTCAGCACTGGCCCTTTCATACTCTGTAGCAGAATATTGTGCCCCTGTCTGGTCCAGGTCATCTTACTCACACCATGTAGACACCCAGCTCAACTCAACAATGAGAACTATAACTGGAACAATCCGCTCAACACCACTCCCCTGGCTCTCTGTACTGTCAAACATAGCCCCTCCACACATCCGGCGAGCAGCATTAACTCAAAGGATGCTCCAAAAAGTTAAAGATTTTCCTCACTTGCCAATCCATGCAGATATCTACACCCCACCCACTGCCCGACTTTCATCCAGACGGCCGATTTGGAAAAACCCTCCCCCAGCTGACTTTACCATCCAGACAGCTTGGCAAGAGGAATGGGAGACCAAGGAGGTCCCAAACAAACAGCTGGTGATAAACCCCAACCAACAGGTCCCGGGCACCAACCTCCCAAGGAGACAGTGGTCTACACTCAATCGCTTCAGGACTGGACATGGCCCCTGCTTGGCCAGCCTTCACAGATGGGGCAGCAGCCCTAGCCCACTGTGCGCATGTGGAGAGGAGCAAACAATGGAACACATCATAGAGGTTTGCCCGCTCCAAAGACTGGAAGGAGGATTACACACCCTCCATACAGCAAACCAGGAGGCAACTGCTTGGCTTAAGGACTTTGCATTCGCTAAATAAAAACCACTGTTGTTGGCTTTTGTTTCAAAAAATTGTTTGAGCTGAGGAAATCACCATTGCATGCTTCTAGTTAAATGCCCTACTTTCATGATATTATATCACTGTAGCGTGAACTTTCTACATTTTCCATAAATTTTACCCCTGAGCCAAATATCCCCAACTTTTTATGCATAGTGTATTTCTAACTGGCTTAATTTGCACAAAATGATTTTTAAAGTTATATTATTTAGAAAGTTGTTTCAAATTATTTTTGTTTAACTCCAAAATAAATAAAGAAGAATAGCAGACAACCAATCGACTAGTTGTCAAACTGAGAGTCTGGAGAACAGATGAAGGATACAGAACACAGATGAGAGAGAGGTCATTGACATTGACAATCGTTTAAAAGTAAAACATCTACAGATTGTGATGGTACTGACATGCTTTAGTCAGAACTATCACTGAATGCTTAATGAAGCCACTGACGTATATCTGTAACCTGTCTCTCCAAACAGGTATATTTCCCAACGCAATGAAAATAGCCAAGGTAATTCTGATATACAAGACGGGTGACAGAGAGGAATTTTCAAACTACAGGCCTATTTCACTATTGCCGCAATTTTCAAAGATACTCGAAAAAATATTCTGTGAGAGAAATGTCAACTTTATAATGAAGAATAATTTATTGTGTGAGCAATATGGGTTCAGACACAAGAGGACAACTGCATTTGCTCAAATGGAATTTTTAGAAAAAATATCAACTGCTGTAGAAAATAAAGAGTATTCAGTTGGGGTATTCCTGGATCTTAAAAAAGCATTTGATACAGTGGATCATAAATTATTGTTAAAGAAACTACAAAATTATGGTATGAGGGAGGTAGCACTGTCCTGGTTATGTAGTTACTTAAAAAACAGATATCAGTATGTACAGTATGTGTTGGTAGCAAAAACTCGCAGTTACTGAAGGTTACTTGTGGAATCCCACAGGGTTCAGTTTTGGGGCCATTGTTATTCAATATGTATATGAATGATATATGTAAAGTTTCGGAAAAATAAATTTAATATTGTTTGCAGATGACTAATTTATTATGCAGTGGAAGCAATCTGAGAACAACTTTTGCATACACTCGGAAAGGAATTAGGAAAGCTTAAACTGTGGTTTGAGTCAAACAAATTAACACTCATTTTAAGTAAGACAAAATTTATAGTTTTTAACAACCATCACAACAACTCAGTATCTAAACTCAGTGTAAATGGTGTAGAGATTGAAAGGGTATCTGAAATTAAATTCCTTGGAGCAATAATTGATAATAAATTGTGTTGGAAGTCACATATTAATTATATTAAAGGTAAAATATCCAAATCAATTGCAATACTACACAGTGAAATATTTGCTGAATCAACCCACACTATATACTTTGTATCATTCATTAATACTCCCATACATGACATATTGTACTGAAGTATGGGGAAATACATATAAAAAAACATATATCCAGTCTTTATGCTTCAGAAGAGAGCTATTAGAATAATAAACAAAGCTGCTTACAGGGAACCAACAAACCCACTTTTTCTTAAATTAAAAGCTCTCAAGTTGAAAGATCTGGTTGATTTTAAAACTGCAGTAATAATGTTTAAAGTCACTGCCCGCAAATATCCAAAAGTTGTTCCAAATAAGGGAGAAACAATATCATTTCAGAGGAACATGTATATTTCAAAAACTTCAGTGAGAACTACCACCAAGCAACACTGTGTCTCAGTGCAAGGAGTCAGATTGTGGAACGCTTTTGGACCTGAATTAAAATCATGTACAACGCTTGGACAATTTAAACAAAAACTAAAGGAAGAAATACTGCAGACATATATACAAAACAACATCTAAAATCACATAAGGATTATCAAATCCAGTCTGTGTTGTGCTGTTGCTTAGTTTTGTTTTGTCACATTTTGTCTTAGGTTTGTTTTGATTTGTAATCACTTTTATTTTTATTTCTAGTTTGTTTTTTGTTTTTTTGTTTTTTTAATTCTTAGATAGAACATGGGTGGGCAATATAAGCTGGCAGCTTCAGCCATCACCCATTTCGGATAACTTATATTGAATTGTATAATCCGATGAGTTATTGTTTAATTTAACCTTGTTGGATTTTTTTTCCCCTTGATATATTGTTCTGTTCCTTTCTTTTAATCTTTTAACCTAATCTATCCGAAATAAAGATTCATTCATTCATTTATATTATATTAATACATAGGAGCATTATGAGGAAACATTAAAAAGTATGAAAAGCCGATTCTTCTAAATAAAACTTTCATCTCTAATTTATTAAAATATCAGGAACTAAAGCTGTGTGGCCACTGTTGAAAGTAGGAGATGATGATATTTTTCAGATGCAATTTATGAATGTGCTGATAATTTACAAAAAAAAAAAAAAAAAAAACTATACAAAAACTATGGTTAGATATTCAGAAATTCATTTTTCAGCACAAAACAATTTGTAATATATTTCTAATCCTTTTATTTCATGAATGAAGCTATATATGAAGCTTGACAATTTTTTTCCCATTATTGTAGTCTTAATTCATTAATGCCACATAATATTCACCTATGTATAAAAAGCTTTATAAGTAGCATAATCTTTATTTTAAAGGTCAAATTGCCAATGTGGCCCTCAGCCACTTCTATTTTAGTTGGAGACGGGCAAAATGGCTCTTTGGCTGGCAAAGATTGCAGACTCCTGGTCTATACCAATCCTTGGTACTACTAGTGGCTGGGGATCATCACTGATTTCCAGAATTGATTTGATTCTGATTTTTGAGGTTCTGAATTGATGGAACTCCAATTCGATCCAATCGGATCCTGACTCAATCAGGGAAATTACCATTTTAATGCCCATTTTATGTGCTAGGAAAAAAAAATCTTACCGAGACCTAATGCTGCAAATTGTACCAGGAATACTCCAACTTTGTTAATACATAAATTATCACATAAAGAACTGATCCAAAATCTGTTACAATAATGTACTTTTTATTATTTAACTTACGATTTCACAAAGTGCTAACAAGTGCTTTCTTTAGTGCAAAGGGGGTGTAGTGTCAAGTTGACAACCCAGAGTCAGTAAACAAATTCAATGCATGAAGCATGTAGACATAATCGCACTGTATTTCAGTCTCTCCAGGATTTCGTCGGCTGTTTTGTGATTGTTGCAGCCCAAAATGCCTGAATTTGAGGGAGTTTTTCTGAAAAGTTGCACTAAAAGTTGCAATATTTTTTGTTTTGTTTTTTTTTTTTGTTCACTGAAAGTTGTGTAAGGAAGTACAGATTTTAAAGTTGCTGCTTTTTCCATATTTTACAGTGATGCTATTCTATGTAACACCACAAGAAAAACACAGGACTGACAAAAAATTTCCTGTTAAACAGTGATTTATTTAGAATTAAATGCTCAATAAAATTGTCAAAAAATGTCCAACATTGTATTCTTGCTGATAACTTAAATAAAAGATAAATAAAAGAATTAGCCATTACAACAAATAAATTGCATTGGATGCATGTTAGAGTATGGAACAATTATGGCAGCACCTTCTTGAATCTTGAATTTGAAAACTAAGACCCCTGAAAAATGTGAGGTCCTCTTCTGTGCTGCTGAAATCCACATGAAGCAGGGACGGCTCCTCCACTGACAACCTCTTCCCTTCAGAAGGTTTCAGTGCAGGATGGATCCTGGAGTGGAAACCCAGTCTTCACAGATCTGAAAAGGAGAATATACTTCAAAGTAAAATTAATCATATCTTTCGATCCCCACACCACAGTAGGGTTTAATAATTTAGGTTCTTTTGTTTTTTGTTGTTTATATTTTTACTACAAATTAACTTTCAATTTTTGAAAAGGGTTTCAATTTATTTCCTGGAAGATTTGGTCATTTCACTTTAGTTCTATTGAGCAAAAATGGCTTGTTGCACTGCACCCTTTATTAATTATGCCATTGTCATGGATGAATTATTAATTTACGACACAAATGTAAAAACAAAACAATATCTTACTTACCCCCAGCAGCTGCAACAGTCTCCCTCTTTGGTCTGTTGTCGTTCTCCGTGTGTTTTCCATTTGAAAATCGTTTATCAATCATCGACTTTTATGCTTCAACACAGTGCTGCACGTAGTACAAAACCATTTATCCCCGCTTTATGAAAAATATTCGGGAACTGTTGAACACAGTCTTTAGCCGTGACTTTTGTTAATAAATTAACATTGGCAAGTCTGCTCTGTGGCTGCCTGCCAAATGTAAACACGAAAGTAATGTGAGCATGCGGCGTATGGAACTCTAGTGCAATTGTTCACCACACAAGACTTCAGCTGGCTGCTTGCGTTTGCATTTCACAGACTGTAAAATTATGATATTAAAAGCTCGATCCATGCATCATGTGGATCGGTATCAGCTCAGTCAAACATGGATCAATTCAAATCGTAGGATTGATCTTTTGAACCCACCCCTAGGTGCCACGTTTCAAAGCATTTAGAACAAAACTGTAGGAGTTGTTTTCCCAAAAGTGGGACAGACGGACAGATGGACCATCCCTTTTTATCCCCTGCTCCTTTGGTCTTTGACCGGCAGAGGTTAAAAAGTCATAATTCTAAAAGAAGACAAAGTCTAAAAATTATGTGGAAAAAAGTTTTCAATTAATGTGAAAAATGTTTCATATTTACAGGAAAAGCGACAAATAAAAAAATTACAAAAAAGGAAAGTTAAAATAAGATAATCCTTTATTAATCCCATGGGTGGGGGGGGGGGGGAAAGGATTTACAAATAGTAGCAATCGGAGTAATAATAAATAATAAAATAGGGCAAAAACAATATATACACAGTGCCAGAAGTCAGTAAAATAGTTTTTCCAGCTAAAAATAAGTGAAACAGTAATTACAGCACCAGTAAGCAGTTAAATGATTCACTTATAAGCAGTGTTGGGAGTAACGCATTACAAAGTAACAAAGTTACAAAGTAAAGTTACAAAATAACGCGTTACTGTACCATCACTACTTTTGCAATAATGTGCTGTGTAACGAAATTACCGTTTAAAAATTCAGTAATGCGTTAGTTACTGAAATTTGATCAGATGTGTTACTCGTTTTATTAATATGGATAGATATTTTTAGCACCAATAAATGAATATACAAACTGACCCTACCATAGCTGAGACGTAGCAGTCAGTCAAGTGACCTGTTGCAGAGAGCTGAGTCTTCACTACTGAGCGGAGAAAGAGATGAAGCTACTTTGTTTTTGTGGAAATCGATTATTTTTCCTTTGTCGCGGTTAAGGACAAAAGTATAATGGTGGGTTGCAAGCTAAAGTGCCGGTTGAGACCCACTGCAATCTCATACCTGCCAACTTTTCAAACCTGAAAAGCCTAGTAGCTAGCCGGGGTCCAGGGGCCGCAGGCCCCGGTAGGTCCAGGACAAAGTTCTGGTGGGGGGTTCAGGTGGGCGAAGCCCCCAGACACCAAACAAATATTAACATTAAATCAAGTTAAAATGTGGCTAACAACCTCATATTTCTTCAATAATCATGTTTCTATTTTTCTTATGAAGAACGTAGAAAAGTTTGCCGCTGATGTCACTGGCATTGGCATTCGACTTGTGTTTTTTCGTTCCCACGTAGTCTTTCACATTGCTGATTCCTCCATGTCCGATCGAAAAATCTTGTCTACACAAAGTGCAGTTGGCGTAATTTTCACCCTTTCTTGAGTGAATAATAATTCCTGGAAACGCTTTTGAGTTTTCCTCATGAAAAGACTGTAATTTTCGTATGTGTTTCACGCTCATTTGTGATTTTTCTCCGGCAGATTCCATGATGAAAACGTATACAATGCTGACCTAATTCCTTCGTGATTCCAAATGGAAACAATGGCTCCAGGGATGTGATTTGGGATTGGGGAAATTACATGAAAATTTAGCAGGGGGTCTGGGGGACACAGTCCCCCAGCGGGGTCCGGGGCAGAGCCCTGGTGGAGGGGCAAGGGTGGCGAAGCCCCCCGAAGCTCCTGGGTTTTTATGATTTTTAAGTACCAGAACTGTGCTTAAATGACATAAAACAAACAGCTGAATGCCACTTATTACTGTATAATATTGACTTATGTTCCAAGAAGATAGCATTCCTAAAATATTCCAACAAGCATTATCCATCACATGCTTTAACACTTGATCAAATCAAAATCAGTTAATTTTATCTATTCCATAATAGAAATAAAATTCCAACATACCATTACTTTTTATAATTCCAGCATTCATTTCAGATCACCAGTTTCAATCTCCATTGAGTCTTGAGCAGTTCATTTTGCACAAACACTGATGTAGCTAAGTCTTAGAAATATTCAAAAGTTATGAGTCAATTTCCACTGTGCACTGTCAATTTCAAACTGGAATCATAAAATTAATCTAACTAAATTGTTTTGCTATTTTTTTCTCCTCAACATCAATGTCAGGGCGCTGCGGGAGTTTTTGGGGATGGTTAACTTTTATAACCGTTTCCTCCCCCGCGCAGCCCAGCTCATACAGCCGTTGTACACCGCACTCAAGAAACGGAAACCGGCGGACAGAGTCGACTGGACTCCTCAGCGGGAGCAGGCGTTCCCTGAGGTTAAAACAGCTCTGGCAAACGCTGCACTACTGGCGCACCAAGACCCGGTGGCTCGGATAGCGCTCACTACCGATGCGTCGGACATGGCCATGGGGCTGTCGTGGAGCAATGCGTCGCCGGTTCTTGGCAGCCGCTCACCTTTTTTAGCAGATCTTTGCACAACAGTGAGCGTAAATACAGCGTGTTCGACAGAGAGCTACTGGCTCTCCACCTGGCCATACTTCACTTCCAGTTCTGGCTGCAAGGGCACACCTTAGGCTCTGACCTCTCGCACATGCGCAATACACCTACAGGAAGCAGTGCCGATTGCCTTTGTTCTAAATTTAGATACGATTCCTAGCGATCTCGTGTTTGGAATTGCTTTCGTGTTTTTTTTACGATTTAAAATTTTTGACTGAATTTTTAGTGAAAAACCGTAATTTTGATTAATAAAGCTGTAACCCGGAATGGGGTCTTGAAAACCGGAACCATTACGGCAAAACCGGAGTAGTTGGCAGGTATGCAATCTTGAGAAGTGCTTGAAAACAGCAACAAAGCTCTGACAAAGCAAAGCTATGTAACAGCTTGCTATGATAACAACACCGTGTTAGTGGATCTGTTCTACGCTATCTGAACAGCCATGGCTGGATGTAAAGTGGAAATACTCTTGTTTCAACAGCCACAGTTGGATTTCAACCACAGGTATGCATCTGGACAGTTTGTAACCCAGCAAGAATTAAACCGACTGATTGCGAGATACGTCGTTACAGACTGAAGATGTGATAACAGTGACTTTCCATCAGACAGCTGAGACTGTGATCCACTGAAGTTAAAACACATTTACTTGTTACCTGGATAAAGATTATTCAAAAATGGATTTTGATCTCCAAAAGTAATTTGAGGGACTGGATCATGTGTCTGTCACAGCAGATATTTAGACTGTGGATAATGGACATTTTCTTTGGATCACTGCACATCGGATTAAATCCATATAAAGGTAAGATACAGTAAACATGGACAGCTTTATGCAGTGTTGCCAACTCTCACTCCGAAATGAGGTAATTACTGGCATTATCACATTGATTTTCTTCAGATTTTTCCCACAATAAGCTCTCAAGGCAGGATAAAGCAGACTGACCATGTTCCAAAAGTTCTGTCTGAAATAGTGTTTTCAGCCTGACATTAATAAGACTGTAATATAATCCATTAATTAAATTATCTTATGTGTGCAAGATGATTTAAGTATGAATTTAAAAGTAACGTGAAAGTTAATTTTCCAAGTAACTAGTTACTTTAATCATGCAGTAATTGGTAAAGTAACTAAACTACTTTTGAAAAGAACTAGTAACTGTAATTAGTTACTATTTTTAGTAACTTGCCCAACACTGCTTATAAGTAAAACAAAATACATTTACTCAAAAAAAGCCTCGACTTCTGTAAACAAGAGCACTCTGAGGCAAGTGCAATATCCCCCGCCTCCGTTTTCTTTAAAGATCCCAATACATCACTGAATTACACTACAAATACAAGAAGTTTAATGTTCAAACTGATAAACTTTGTTTGCAAATAGTCACTTATTTGGAATTTGATGCCTGCAACGTGTTCCAAAAAAACTGGGACGGGGCACCACAGCGCAGTCCATCTCAGATAAGCTTGGGCCCAGAGCAACTGGCGGCGTTTCTGGTTGCTATTGATATATGGCTTTCACTTGGCATGGCAGAGTTTTAACTTGCACTTGTTGATGTAGCAACAAACTCTGTTAACTGACAATGGTTTTCTGAAGTGTTCCTGAGCCTATGTAGTAATATATAATATATAGAGCTTGTCTGGGGACACTTCGGATCTGGGATCGTCACTTCCTGTTTTGCTGTCTGCCTGTGTGGTTTGCTCTCCAGCCACTAGCTATGGCTACTAGCTCTCTTTCCTCTCCTCCTCTGGTGTGCTCTCTCTGTCAGATGTTTAGCTACACCTCTGCCTCTTTTAGTGATAACGGTAAATGTAATAAATGTTGTCTTTTTGAGGTGCTCGAGGCGAGGTTGTCTGATTTGGAATCCCGGCTCCGCTGCACTGAAACACCGTCTGCGCCAGTTAATCTCGACGGATGCCCCTTAGCTGCAGCGGAGCTAGCTAGCTTAGGCCCCCCTGTCAGCGGTCCCCCGGCTCTCCTCAGCAGCGAGGAGACTGGGTGGGTGACGGTGAGAAGGAAGCCTAGTCGCAAAGCCCCGGTACACCACCAACCTGTTCACGTTTCTAATCGTTTTTCCCCGCTCAGTGACACACCCGCTGAGGAAAAAACTCTGATCATTGGCGACTCTGTAGTCAGAAACGTGAACCTAGAGACTCCAGCGGCCATAGTCAAATGCATTCCTGGGGCCAGAGCAGGCGACATCGAGTCAAATTTGAAAATGCTGGCTAAAAGTAACTGTAAATATTCCACAATTGTTATTCACGCCGGCATTAATGACATCCGTCTCCGGCAGTCGGAAGTCACGAAACTTAATATAGAATCGGTGTGTGACTTTGCAAAAACGATGTCTGCCACTGTAGTATTCTCTGGGCCCCTCCACAATCTGACCAGTGATGACATGTTTAGCCGCTCGTCATCCTTGAACCGCTGGCTGTCTGTGTGGTGTCCTAAAAATGACGTGGGCTACATTGACAATTGGAGCTCTTTTTGGGGAAAAGCTGGTCTTATGAGACGAGACAGCATTCATCCCACTTTGGATGGGGCTTCTCATTTATCTAACAATCTGGCATCTTTTTTATCCAAATTTCCAAAACCCTGACTACTCAGAGTTGGGACCAGGAAGCAGAGTCGCAGTCTTACACGCCTCTCTGCAGCTCCTCTTCATCCGCCACCCCTCAGCTTAGCCCCTGTCTTCCCCATCAGAGAATCGTTGTCTGCTCCCTCCAAAGTAAATAAAAATATAATGCATAAGCATCCCAAAGTGATAAAGCAAAATATTGGTAAAACTCAAATTAAACATAAAGCCTCTAAATTGAATGATTTGGCCTCTGTTCCTCCTCATAATTTAAAAATTAAATGTGGTTTATTAAATATTAGGTCTCTAACTCCCAAGTCTCTGTTAGTCCATGATCTGTTAATTGATCATCAGATTGATTTAATTTCCCTTACAGAGACTTGGTTAGGGCAAGAGGATTATGTTGGTTTGAATGAATCAACTCCCTCTGGTTATTTAAACTGTCAAAATCCCAGAAGTTCTGGTCGTGGAGGAGGAGTAGCAACAATTTACCATTCCAAATTACTAGTTAATGTAAAGCAAAAAACATGTTATAATTCCTTTGAGGGCCTGGTCCTCAGTATTGGGCACTTTAGCAATTTTAGGTTAAACCCAATTTTATTTGCCATAGTTTATCATCCCCCATCAACCTACTCAGAATTTTTATCCGAATTTGCTGATTTCTTAGCTGATTTAGTGCTGAAATCTGATAGAATAATTATAGTAGGGGACTTTAATATACATGTGGATGTAGATAGTGACTGCCTTAATGTGGCATTTAATTCAATATTAGACTCAATTGGGTTTTCTCAGAAAGTAGGAAATTCTACTCATTATCTCCACCATACATTGGACCTTGTTCTGACATATGGCATAGAAATAGAAAATCTTGTAGTGTCTCCTCATAACCCTGTACTGTCAGACCATTGTCTGTTAACCTTTGATTTTACTATTTCTGACTATTTGGCTCCTAAAGAAAAATATTATTACAGTAGATGCCTCTCAGATGATGCTGTTACCAAATTTATGCAGATTGTCTCCTCTATGCCATGTGTCAACACAATGGAAATAAGCTATAGACAGCTTGCTCCTTCTGTAATTGATAACATGGTGGATAGTGTTTCAGCTTCTCTGCATCAGACTCTAGACTTGGTGGCCCCCTTAAAAAAGAAAAAGTCTAATCAGAGATTTCTAACTCCTTGGTTCAACACAGAAACTCGTAGCTTAAAACAGAAGACTCGTCAATTAGAAAGAAAATGGTGCTCCACTAATTTAGATGAAATCTATTTAGCTTGGAGAAATCATCTTTTAATTTATAAAAAATCTCTTAGAAAAGCTAGAACGAGTTATTACTCTGCATTAATAGAAGAGAACAAGAATAATCCCAGGTTTCTTTTCAGTACTGTAGCCAGGTTGACAAAGAGTCAGGACTCTGTCAATCCTAGCATTCCCTTAGAGCTTACTAGTCAGGACTTTATGAACTTTTTCAATAATAAAATTTCATCCATCAGAGATAAAATCAATCAGATTCTTCCCACAGTTAACTTAAATACTGTAACTACTACAACTCCTTCTATTGATGTCTGTCTTGATGAGTTTACTCCAATCGACCTTTGTGAGTTAGACAAAATAGTTTCCTCATCCAAACCTTCAACTTGTCTTTTAGACCCTATTCCTACCAGGTTATTTAAAGAAGTCTTCCCACTTATTGGTAGCCTTATTCTTCATATAATCAATTCTTCATTAACTTTAGGCCATGTACCGCAGGCTTTTAAAAACGGCTGTAATTAAACCCTTACTCAAAAAGCCAACGCTAGATCCAGGAGCTTTAGCTAACTATAGACCAATCTCTAATCTCCCTTTCATTTCAAAAATCTTAGAAAGAGTTGTTGCTACGCAATTATTTGACCACCTGCAGGGAAATGGTTTACTTGAAGAGTTTCAGTCTGGGTTTAGAATCCATCATAGTACTGAAACAGCCTTAGCGAAGGTCACTAACGACCTCCTCATTGCATCTGATAATGGACTAGTTTCTGTACTTGTCCTTTTAGACCTTAGTGCAGCTTTTGATACTATCGATCATAGTATTCTACTTGATAGATTAGAACACTATGTTGGACTTAATGGAACTTCGTTGCAGTGGTTTAGATCTTATTAATCTGATAGGTTCCAGTTTGTTCATGTAAATAATGAGTTTTCTTTCAACTCAAAGCTTAGTCATGGAGTTCCACAGGGATCTGTGCTAGGCCCTACTCTTTTTAGTTTATATATGCTTCCGTTAGGCAACATTATTAGAAAGCACTGTATACATTTTCATTGTTATGCAGATGACACACAATTATACCTGTCAATGAAGCCAGATGATACTAATCAATTAGCCAAGTTAGAAGCCTGTCTTAAGGAAATCAAAGCTTGGATGACTTGTAATTTCCTGCTATTAAATTCAGATAAGACTGAAGTCATTCTTGTTGGTCCAAAAAACCTTAGAAATTCCTTTCCAAATCAAACTTTCAGTTTGGATGCGGTTACTCTTTCTCTTAATAGCTCTGTGAGGAACCTTGGAGTTATTTTTGATCAGGATTTGTCCTTCAATTCACATATTAAATTTGTTTCTAAGACTGCCTTCTATCATTTGCGTAATATTGCCAAGATTAGGAGCATCTTTTCTCAGAGTGATGCTGAGAAACTGATCCACGCTTTTGTTAGCTCTAGATTAGATTATTGTAATTCGTTACTATCAGGCTGTCCTAAAACATCTTTAAAAAGTCTTCAGCTGATCCAAAATGCTGCAGCAAGAGTTTTAACAGGAACTAGAAAGAGAGATCATATCTCTCCGGTTCTGGCCTCCCTTCATTGGCTTCCCATAGAGTTTAGAATTAAGTTTAAAATCCTTCTTCTTACTTACAAAGCTCTAAACAATCAGGCTCCATTTTATTTAAAAGATCTGATACTACCGTATTATCCTAACAGAGCACTATGCTCCCAAAATGCAGGATTACTTGTAATACCTAGAATCTCCATAAGTACAATGGGAGGCAGAGCCTTCATTTATCAAGCTCCTCTCCTGTGGAATCAGCTGCCAATCTGGATTCGGGAGTCAGACTCGATCTCTATTTTTAAGAATAGGGCTAAAACCTACCTTTTTGATATAGCCTACAATTAGGGAGGGATCATGTGTTTCTGAACCCCCCCCCCCCCCCTTTAGTTATGCTGCTAATAGGTTTAGTCAGCCGGGGGACCTCCAGTAATGCACTGGGCCTCACTCCTTTTCTCACTCTCAATGAAATATTTTTTTTGCTGGTCATTAACATTTGTTTGCTCTCTCCCATAGATTGAATCCCCATTGTGCTGTTTGCTCTCTACATGTCTGTTCTTTTCTTCTTCTCTATCCCCTCACCCCCCAGCCAGTCGCAGCAGATGACTGCCCCTCCCTGAGCCTGGTTCTGCTGGAGGTTTCTTCCTGTTAAAAGGGAGTTTTTCCTTTCCACCGTCGCCAAGTGCTTGCTCACAGGGGATCGCCTGATTGCTGGGGTCTTTCTGCAACTGTGGGGGTTCCCCCTACAGTTGATAGTGCTATGAGATGACTGTTGTTGTGAAATGGTGCTATATAAATAAAGTTGAATTGAATTGAATTAATATCCTTTACAGAATGATGTTGGCTTTTAAAGCAGTGCCATCTCAAGGATGTGTCATGTTTGGACGTGGTGATGTGCACGCAGGTGATGTCATCATGTGACGAACCGGCTGTGGCACCATACGGCGCCACCCTTTTGTATATAGTGAGTTGTGTGGTGAATAAAGGAGAGTTCAGTGCACGTCTGTTGTCAGCACCTCATTTCAGACATAGCACGAGTCATTCCAGACTTTTATTGATGCTGCTGACTTAACCAATGCTAGCAACGAAAGACTACGGGATATGCTAATCCACAATCTCGGTAGTGAGGGGCAGCATGTGTTCCATTCTCTCGGCCCTGCGGACACATATGAGGACTGTGTTGCTGTGATGGACAGACATTTCACTGATGCACGTAATGTCAGGGTGCAGAGGGTCGCTTTTAGGCAACACCGCCAATGTGAGGACGAGACGGTCCACCAGTACGTTACCGTGCTCCGTTTCTTGGCTAGCATGTGTGCCTTTGGCGACAGAGAGGAGGAAATGGTAGGTGGCAAGCTAGCGAAGCACGCTAAGAGTCCATGGCTGCAGGACCAGCTGCTGCTGTTGAAGAATGGTCTGAAACTAGACAAGGCTGTGAGGATGAGGTCCCAAATGGAAACAGCCATCCAGCTGTCATTGCAGCCAACGCTGCCTAACCGACAAGCCCCTCGTCTGGCCCCATGAGCACAGGCCATCACGACCGCCACCCAGTGCTCCAACCCTGCATCTCCCCGCTACAACCAAAAGAAGAAGGGTAGCAAATGGGACAACACGGGTGAGGGTCTGCCCTGCAGTAACTGTGGTTCATCTAGACACCAGACTCAATCACCTGCCTGCCCAGCCAGGGGGCAGAAATGCTTCTGTTGCAAGAAGCTCAACCACTTTGCTAGAGCTTGCTGCTCAACCTTCACAAATTCAACAGCCCATCCACTGGGCCTAACCGCCATTCACTCAGTTGGCGCCAAAAACTGACCGTTCAAGTGGTGCACAGTGGAGCTGGATGGTGTTGCCATGCCGCTGCTGCTTGATATGGTGTCCTCAAAGTCTCTTCTGAGCAAGTCTATGGTCAGGAAACTGTTCCCTTGGAAGACCATCACAACTAGAGCGGGAGGATTTATTCGGCTATGGGCACGTCAAGATCGGCATGGTAGGGACAGTCGCCTTTTCTGTACGCTGCGGCTCTAAAGCCATTCCATCATTCACCTTCCAAGTGACGCGTCAGGGGGCCAACCTGCTGGGCATCGATCTGATCAGCGAGCTGGGTTTCTCCATCACTGACTGATGGGCTCTTCCATTCTGACAGTCTCCTTATCCTGGCAGCACCTTTGGCCGGTGCTCTTCACATGACTGGGCTGCCTCACCTCTTTCAACCACTGACCGCTCATTGATCAGACAGTGTCTCTGAAAATTCAGCCTCTCCGCTGACTACCCCTTGCACTGTGGGACAACATCATGGCGGAACTACAGAAGCTTTTAGATGCCGGTATCATTGAGTGGGTCAATGCATCTCCCTGGATCTCCATCTTGATGGTGGTAAAGAAGTCGGGCAGCCTATGGCCATGCATTGACCTCAGAATGGTGAACAAGGCGGTCATTCCCAACAAATATCCCCTGCCCATGACGGAGGAACTGATCAGCCGCAACCTAACAGTCTTCGTCACCTACATGGGAGTGTTCAGGTACACCCGCATGTATTTCGGCCTCAATTCAGCTCCGAGCTGTTTTCAGAAAATCATGGCTACACTGTTGGCCAGTCTTCCAGGGGTTGCGGTGTATCTGGATGACATTGTGGTGCCCAGCCCAACATCGGCCTCCCACAATGCCTGCCTCGTTAAAGTAATGGAGGTACTGACAAAACATGGCCTCACACTCAACGGAGGAAAGTGCATCTTCGAAGCACTGCCCATCGAGTTTGTGGGGTTCCGCATGTCTGCCAAGGGCCTGAGTCCCCTTCATTCAAACGTCGAGGCGGTACTGCACCTACCCAAACCATTGTGCCCCGCACAGCAATCATCACTTCTGGGCATGGCAAATCTCTATGGGCACGTCATTCCTCGCTACTCAGAGACAACAGAGCCACTATGCACCTTCCTGAAGCAGGATGCATCCTGGGAGTGGACCCCAGCGTGCTCTGCCACCATCTGCCAACTGAAAGCACAGCTCAATTCTCCGCTGGTGCTTGCCCATTTCGACCTACAGAGCCCCACATCTGTGACCTGTGACACGTCCAACATGACAGTGGGAACCGTGGTATCCCAGCTCCAAAGGGGGGCCAAGCGCCCAGTGGCCTTCGCTTACTTCAGTCAAGCATAATTACTCAGTGGGGGAGAGGGAGGCACCAGCGGGCATCTGGGCGTGCGAGCGCTGGCACATGTACCTGTATAAGCGACGCTTCACACTCTGGACAAATCATAGGGCCCTCACGATGCTGCTGGAAACGTCGGGGTTGGGGTACAGACCTCGGCGCATCTACAGGTGGACGGAAAGGCTACAAGCATACAACTTCACTACCTAGTTCACGCCAGGCAAAGAAAACATAGTGGCGGACCTACTGTCCTCGGCCACACCTAACCCCACACTGAGTGTTGACCAGGACCCTTTAGAGCAAGAACTGGTCCACACACTGCATGGCCCACTTCAGATCGCCATCTCCTTGCAAGAGCTCAAGGCCACGTCTGAGCAGGATCCAGCTCTGCACCTTCATTCATGAGGGCTGGCCATCCAATGTATCAGAAGAGCTAGCACCTGTCCACAGAGTTAGACATGATTTATCATGCTGGAACGATGTCTATGTGGCAAGGGTGCTCATTGAAAATAAGAAGCGCTAACGTTATTTGCTAACCTTACCGGTGCAGTCCGCTAACAGGTGGCCAGGGACGGAGGAACGGAGAGGAGGGAATGGATGCATCGCTGTAGTGCAGCTGTGATATGACAACACTGCTTTTCAGTCTACATTTAATTTGTTTCATTTATTAATTTTCAGTAAACTACTCCCATACTTTGGAAACTTTTGGCCTTTTCCGTGATTTTCTCTCCGTGTTGCCATGATGCGTTCCTCTTCTTCTTCACTGGAACAGTTAAACCAGGGGTGTCCAATCATGTGCCATGGAGGGCACGACCCTGCACGTTTTCTCTTCTACCCAGTCTCTTCAGGTGTTTTCACTGATCAGCAATCAGCGGGAAGAAATTCAGTGAAATCTGCTGTTGAAGACACTGGTTTGTGGTAAAACCTGTAGGGTCTTGGCCCTCCATGGCACATGATTGGACACCCCTGAGTTAAACTGAACATTTCTGTGGCATGCATATAAACTTTAAAATTAAACGATTTGTCAACAATAAAAATTTCCGGCGACAAATTTTTTTGATCGATGTTATCGACAACATCGTCTAATTGTTTCAGCCCTATTTGTGACTAACTTCTGAATATTTTGACTTATGTTGTTAGTTAGGACGTGACTGACCAAAGTGGCAGAATAATCCACTCGGTCACGTGGGCACACCTGTAGTCTGCCCAGTTAGTGGTTATAGGTTCTTTGGGTTTTTCGGCCGGGGGGTGGGTGGGTGGGTGGGGGGGGGGGGGTTGGACGTGGTGATGTGCACGCAGGTGCCATCATCATGTGGGGAACTGGCTGTGGCACCACCTTTCTGTATATAATTAGTTGTGTGGTGAATAAAGGAGAGTTCAGTGCACATTTGTTGTCAGTGTTGTCAGCACCTCATTTCAGACATAACAGGATGGAAGGATCTCGGGCATTCAATGTTGGTTTTTGGCCTTGCTGCTTACATGCAGAAATTTCTCCAGGTTCTCTGAATCTTTTGATGTTATGGACTGTAGATGACGACGTCCCCAAATTCCTTGCAACTGTACATTGAAAACATTGTTCTTATACTGCTGGACTATTTGCCCACGCATTTGTTCACATTCACCACAAAGTAGTGAAACTCGCCCCATCCTTGCTTGTGAACTACTGAGTCTTTCAGGGATGCTTCCTTTTATGCACAATGACACTCACCTGTTTCCAATTAACCTGTTCACCAGTGGAATGTTCCAAAAAAGTGTTTTTTGAGCAATCCTCAACTTTCCCAGTCTTTTCTTGCTCCTGTCCCAGATTTTTTGAAACGTGTTGCAGGCATCAAATTCAAAATGAGTGAATATTTGCAACAAACCAAAGTTGATCAGTATGAACATTAAATATCTTGTCTTTGTTGTGTATTCAATTAAATATAGATTGAACAGAATTTTTAAATCTTATTTTGTTTTCATTTACATTTTACGCAATGTCCCAACTTCATTAGAGCTGGGGTTGTGGAATATATTTATATTCCTGGTTCTTCAATCCATCTCACATCCAGCCTGTCTGTCATTGTCTCAAACTAAAGGGAGGCCTGGAATGACTCACTGTCACTGGGCAAGCTTCTGGGCCAGCCCACACACCCATAAACACAAACAGAATATGCACTGATCCCAGCAAAGAAAACAAAACAAAAGCGAGGAGATCTGTTCCAACAGCTGTCTGAGTGAGTGACTGTCCGTCACTGCTGGAGTTTCAACAATCGCCTCTTTCTGTGTCGACCTGTACAGTGGCACAAAAGGACAACTCAAGTGTGCGTGCGTGAGGTGATTACAGCATTCCACTGCTTTTTCTACTCCTTTCACACACAAATCCAGGGTTACGGACACTCCAGAGCAGTGAAACCACACAAACATAGTGAAAACACAAAGTCACTACACACAGAGAGCATGGGAAAGTTTGTGAGGGAGAAGTTAGGTTAGCTGGATGTAAAATTCTCCCACCGGTCAAGCATAAAAACACCCACACCACAGGCCCCGATCCATGCGCTATTTCTGACATCACTCTGTAATAAGTTGTTCAGGTGACATTTGGATTTAGTCTCACAGCAAATATTATGCACTGATTAAAGAGAGTCCATTTTCCTGTCACTGCTTACAAATTCATGAAAACACTTTCAGTGCCTAATGGCTGTGTAACTAAATTCGCATATAAACATACAGTATATTCCATTCATTCATTCATCTTCAACTGCTTAATCCTTTCTCAGGTCATGGGGGGGGGGGGCGGGGGGCTGGAGCCTATCCCAGCATCTTTGGGCAAGCAGTAGGGTACACCCAGGACAGATTGCCAGTTGATCACAGGGCCAACATAGACACACAACCATTCACTCTCATTCATACCTAAGAACAATTTAGAATCCCCAGTTGATGCCAATTAACCTAACCTGCATGTCTTTGGCCTATGGGAGGAAACCAGAGTACCCAGAAAAAACCCACACACACACAGGGTGGAACATGCAAACTCCACACAGAAGGGTCACTGATGGTCAGGGGTGGGATCAAGCCCACGATGCTCAAGGGTGAGATCGAACCCATGACCTTCTTGCTGTGCTGCCACAATGCTAACCACAGCACCAATGAGCTGGCCGAGATACAGCACATCTGGAAGGTATTCACAGCGCTTCACTTTTTCCACATTTTGTTATGTTACAGCCTTATTCTTAAAGGGGGGGGGGGCTTAGTCAGGGAGGTGACCAAGAACCCGATGATCACTCTGTCAGAGCTCCAGTATTCCTCTGTGGAGAGAGGAGAACCTTCCAGAAGGATAACCATCTCTGCAGCAATCCACCAATCAGGCCTGTATGGTAGAGTGGCCAGACGGAAGCCAGTCCTTAGTAAAAGGCACATGGCAGCCTGCCTGGAGTTTGCCAAAAGGCACCTGAAGGACTCTGAGACCATGAGAAACAAATATCTCTGGTCTGATGAGACAAAGATTGAACTCTTTGGCGTGAATGGCAGGCATCATGTTTGAAGGAAACCAGGCACCGCTCATCACCATGCCAATGGTGGTGGCAGCGTCATGCTGTGGGGATGTTTTCCAGCGGTAGGAACTGGGAGACTAGTCAGGATAGAGGGAAAAATGAATGCAGCAATGTACAGAGACATCCTGGATGAAAACCTGCTCCAGAGTGCTCTTGACCTCAGACTGGGGCGACGGTTCATCTTTCAGCAGGACAACGACCCTAAGCACACAGCCAAGATATCGAAGGAGTGGCTTCAGGACAACTCTGTGAATGTCCTTGAGTGGCCCAGCCAGAGCCCAGACTTGAATCTAACTGAACATCTCTGGAGAAATTTGAAAATGGCTGTGCACCGACGCTTCCCATAATCCTGATGGAGCTTGAGAGGTGCTGCAAAGAGGGATGGGTCAAACTGACCAAAGATAGGTGTGCCAAGCTTGTGGCATCATATTCAAAAAAACTTGAGGCTGTAATTGCTTCTAAAAGTGCATCAACAAAGTATTGAGCAAAGGTTGTAAATACTTACGTACACGAGTTCTTAGTTTTTTTATTTTTAATAAATTTGCAAAAATCTAAAAAAACTTTTTTCACATTGTCATTATGGGGTATTGTGTGTAGAATTTTAAGGAAAAAAATGGATTTAATCCTTTTTGGAATAAGGCTGGAACAAAATGTGGAAAAAGTGAAGCGTTGTGAATACTTTCTGGATGCACTGTATATTCCATTTTAATCATTTCCCATTAAATGATAACTAAAGGAAAAGTTGTAGTCAGGGGATATCCAGCTCAAGATTTCTGTTTCCTTCTACAGGCCACTGTTTTCAAATGCACAAAACTATTTTAAAAATACTGGCAGTGGCCAGTGGTACCCCTCAGCCTCTTTCTTTGTTGTTGAAGTTTAGTTTATATGGCATTTTGACCTTGACCTTGCTATCCCAAAACCATAGTCACAGGCTAAACCTGTGTACCAAGTTTGGTGACCATAGCTTTTCTCATTCTATAGTAATAGTTCAAAGAGAATGTTAAACAATGACCTTTGACTAGAGATGGGCCAATCAGATATTGAGTATCAGGATCAGGTTCAATCCATTAACTAGAAAAAGTGGGTTTTTTTTATGTCTGGCATTCAAGCAGAACATTACCTTAGCTCATACAGCAGGCATTTTCTCCCCCGACATACTTCATCAATCATAATTAGATGTTACAGAAAATGCCCAAAATCTCACTTAACTTTATGTTACTACTTTGGTAGGCTACTGCTGTTATTAGGGCTTTGTATCAGATTCACCAAAATCAGACTGGACATGAACACATCTTTCATTAACGTATTTTTTCTGTGACCCCCCCTCCTCCCCCCAGAGAGTTCAAACTGTTCTTTGGAATTTATGGACTGATTTTTTTAAATGACAAAGTTTATTAGGTGTTATTTGATATTGTCCATAGTGCATATTTTCTAATGATCAAACTAAATTTTAATCAGTTACATTAATGCTGCTGTTAGGTATTAAAATTAACACAATGACCTTTCTGCTGTTAACAGTCTGTTGCTGATATACAGAAGAAATGATACAGTTTAACATCTATTATTTTTATTAAACCAGGGATAAATGTGAACTTATATCTTTATAAATGACAAAAAATGTATATATAAAAACTCTAAGAGAAGTTGTACGAGTGTAGTTTTATAAATATAGTATCTACAACCTTAAACACATAGAAATACCATGAAAAAGGAGGACGCTGAATTTACTCAGACCACAAGCTGCATATCGGTTTTGTATTGTACCAGCCGATACCCAAAGAAAATTAAAAAAAAAAAAAACAAGAAAAAAAAACAACTGTGATGCTGATTCAAGGTCAAACTGCCAAGCCCTAGTCAAGCCACCCAAATTTGAACTCACCCAAGATTTTTCACTTATACTGTGGGGAGCAAGGTGTTAGACTTCTCCACCCAGAGATCAATGGACCAAGAGAAGAGAGGTCGCCGGGGGGGTCCAGACGGAACAGTAAAGGCTAGGCACCCCTCCCGGGGAAAGAAGCAGATGCGGGGCCACCAGGAGAGGAGTGAAGTGTGGCACCTGTGTAATATCATGTTAATGCGCCGCACAGGCTTTGTTATGAACTGAATGTGAGGTCGGAGCCCCGGGCCACCATGCATGTAATTAAGGGTATAAAAGTGAGATGCACAGTGGCCTGGGAGCTCTTTTTGTGATCCTGATCTGTTAGAGGGAGAATAAAGTCTGTGTTGATCCAGCTCGTTGCCTCGTTTGATCATTCCCCCTACACTGGTGACCCTGATGTGCCATGGAAGGCGAAATGAGCACCTCGAAGACATCCTGGAGGGAAGGCACCAGCGCTGCGTGTGCTGTTTCAGTCAAGCTCCCGGATTTCTGGCTGCACGACCCGACAGCGTGGTTTCTACACATTGAGGTCCAGTTCGCTCTCCGCGGGGTAACAGCATACGACACGAAGTACTACTATGTGGTCGCTGCGCTGGACATGCGCACCACAGAACAGGTGGCAAGCCTGCTCCAAGAGCCGCCGGACTGGGGAAAATATGAGGTGCTCAACAGGATGCTTATCCAGCGCTACACCCTTTCGGACAGTGGAAGAGCGGAAAGGCTCCCAACACACTCAAGAGTTAGGGGACAGATCGGCCGTGGAGTTGATGGAGAGCATGATGGCGTTGATGGGTAGAGATGACGGGTCCTTCCTGTTCACCCACCTGTTTCTCAGGAACCTCCAAGCTCCAGCGAGGGCAACCCTGGCAAATTCGCCACTGCTGGCGAAGAGGAACTACCACGCACTAGCGCAGGAAGTGGATGGCATCATTTTGGCCACCAGAACCTTCAGCATGAATGCAGCGGCACCAGAGCCCAGGAGAGTTGCCAGTGAGATTGAGGAGCCGTTGGTGGTGGCTGGAGCAGACGCCAGGAGACACAAGAAGGAGGCGATCTCCCACTATCATCACCATTTTGGATTGGATGCACGGCGATGCTTGCCGCAGTGCCAATTCAAGCGGTCGGGAAACGCTTTGTTACTTTGGTCCCAGCTCTCTGCAGGTCATTCACTAGGTGTAAAGTAACAAAGGCTACCATCAGTAACACACTACGCCGCCAGGGACTCAAATCCTGCAGTGCCAGAGGTGTCCCCCTGCTTAAGCCAGTACATGTCCAGGCCCGTCTGAAGTTTGCTAGAGAGCATTTGGATGATCCAGAAGAGGACTGGGAGAATGTCATATGGTCAGATGAAACCAAAATAAAACTTTATTGTAAAAACTCAACTTGTCGTGTTTGGAGGAGAAAGAACACCATACCTACTGTGAAGCATAGGGGTGGAAACATCATGCTTTGGGGCTGTTTTTCTGCAAAGGGACCAGGACGACTGATCCGTGTAAAGGAAAGAATGAATGGGGCCATGTATCGTGAGATTTTGAGTGAAAACCTCCTTCCATCAGCAAGGGCATTGAAGATGAAACGTGGCTGGGTCTTTCAGCATGACAATGATCCCAAACACACTGCCCGGGCAACGAAGGAGTGGCTTCGTAAGAAGCATTTCAAGGTCCTGGAGTGGCCTAGCCAGTCTCCAGATCTCA
This sequence comes from Pholidichthys leucotaenia, assembly GCA_020510985.1. NCBI lineage: Eukaryota > Metazoa > Chordata > Actinopteri > Cichliformes > Pholidichthyidae > Pholidichthys > Pholidichthys leucotaenia. The sequence goes on from CM035843.1 coordinate 27,760,579, forward strand.
ACCCCATAGAAAATCTCTGGAGGGAGTTGAAAGTCCGTGCTGCCCAGCGACAGCCCCATAACATCACTGCTCTAGAGGAGATCTGCATGGAGGAATGGGCCAAAATACCAGCAACAGTGTGTGAAAACCTTGTGAAGACTTACAGAAAATGTTTGACCTCTGTCATTGCCAACAAAGGGTATATAACAAAGTATTGAGATGAACTTTTGTTATTGACCAAATACTTATTTTACCGAGGAATTTACCAATTAATTCATTAAAATCCTTCAATGTGATTTTCTGGATTTTTTTTTTTTTCATTTTGTCTCTCATAGTTGAGGTATACCTATGATGAAAACTGGAGACCTCTCTCATCTTTTAAGTGGGAGAACTTGCACAATTGGTGGCTAACTAAATACTTTTTTGCCCCACTGTATCACAGAGACACAGTTTCTGGTGGACTCCGGCTCCCAGAAGAGCCTCATCCTGCCGTTCAACACAGACATGGTGGCAGGGCGTAGCAGTCCCGAGCTGGCGGCTGCCAATGGATCAGACATCAGGACATTTGGTGAGCAGACACTGACAATATGTTTGCATGGGTGCAACTTTCAGTGGAATTTTGTTATAGCCGCATGTGCCTCCCCCATTTTGGGTGCAGATTTCCTATGCGCTCATGGTTTATTAGTTGATGTTGCTAATAGACGACTAGTGGATGCTGTCTCTTTTGATTCTCTGCCCTGTACAGCTCGGGGAGCCGGGTCGACAACACTGGCCAACGTTACAGCACCAGGGGGTAAGTTCCAACAGTTACTTGCCCAGTTCCCAGCACTCACGGTTCCAACGTTTTCAGCAGCAGAAACCAAACACGGGGTCAAGCATTTCATCACTACAAAGAACCGCCCATATTCGCAAGACCTCAGCGCCTGGACGCAGCTAAACTGGCCAGCGTGAGAGGTTGGGCATCGTCAAGCGCTCAAACAGCCCGTGGGCATCCCTGCTTTACATGGTGCCTAAAGCCAATGAGTTGTGGCGACCATGCGGCGATTTCCAGCGCTTGAACAATGCTACAGCACACAATCGCTACCCTATTCCCCATATCTAGGATTTTTCCATGCACCTGGCCGGGGCGCGCGTTTTTTCCAAAGTGGATCTGGTCCGCGGTTACCACCAGGTCCCAGTGCGAACAGAAGACGTCCCAAAGATGGCGGCAATAACTCCGTTTGGCCTTTTTGAATTTTCACGCATGCCGTTTGGATTAAAAGGTGCGGCACAGACCTTCCAAAGGATGATGAACACAGTGCTGCGCGATTTGCCCTTCGTTTTTGTCTACCTAGATGACATTCTGGTAGCCAGCGCGTCCGAGGATGAGCACATCGCCCATCTCAAAATGATTTTCCAGAGGTTGGAAGTGCACAGTTTGATAATCAACCCGGCGAAGTGCCAGTTCGGTGTGCCAGTGATTGATTTTTTGGGCCACCACATTTCACTGGAGGGCACGATCCCGTTACCGGACAAGGTGCGCGTGGTGTTGGACTTTCCACATCCGCAGACCGTGAGGGCACTACAGAAGTTTTTGGGAATGGTTAATTTTTACAACCATTTCCTCCCCCGGGCAGCCCAGCTGATGCAGCCGTTGTACGCTGCGCTTAAAAAAAAAGAAGTCTGCAGACAGCATCGACTGGACTCCCGAGCGGGGACAGACTTTTTTGAATGCCAAAACAGCGCTGGCAAAGCCTTCGTTGCTGGCTCACCCAGATCCGTCTGCATGGATAGCACTCACTACAGATGCATCTGATGTGGCCATAGGGGCAGTGGTGGAGCAGTGTGTCTCAGGTTTGTGGCAGCCGCTCGCATTTTTCAGCAGAACTTTGCGCAACAACAAGCGCAAATACAGCACATTCGACAGAGTTGCTGGCTCTCCACCTGGTGACATGTCATTTCCAGTTCTGGCTGGAGGGGCACGAGTTCACCATGTTTGTAGACCACAAGCCGCTGATGTACGCCATGGCCAAGGTCTCGGAAACGTGGTTGGCCCGGCAGCAACGGCAGCTGGCCACAATCTCAGAGTTTACTACCAACATTCGGCACGTTGCTGGTAAACTCAACGTGGTGGCCGATTGCCTCTCGCTCGCAATGGCTGCCCCGGTCTACGTGGGAATAGATTTCCCCGCCATGGCTGTGGAGCAAGCCGGGGATGCAGACATTTGTGCGCTCCAGTCTGCGCCAACAGGGGTAAGACTGGAGAGCAGGGTGCTGCAAGAAGGGTGCCCTCCCCTACTCTGTGACGTCTCCACAGGCCACCCGCGCTTGGTGGTTCCGCGCTCTGGGCGCCGTTGTGTTTTTGAGTCGGTCCTCTCCATTTCGCACCCGGGAGTGCGCGCTTCAGTGAAACTAGCGGGGACGAAATTCATCTGGCTGCATTTGCATAAAGAGGTGAAAGAGTGGGCTGCAGCTTGCGTTGAGTGCCAATGGGCAAAGGTGCCCAAGCACACCAGAGCTCCCTTCGAGCCATTCCAAATCCCAGCTAAGTGGTTCGACCACGTGCACGTGGATTTGGTGGGACCCCTTCCGCTGTCACAAGGTTTCACGCACCTTTTGACAATCGTGGACCGCACCATGCCCTGGCCCGAAGCGGTGCCGCTGGCTTCTACCACGTCCGCGGAAGTGGCACGCGCTTTTTTGTCAGCTTGGGTGGCACATTTCGGATCTCCATTGGACATCCTGTCTGACAGAGGCCCACAGTTCATTTTGGAACTCTGGTCCGCAATGGCCCAGAGCCTGGGGGTCAAAATTTACCGCACTACCGCGTACAACCCCCAGGCTAACAGGTTCTGCAAGCGTTTCCATAAGACACTTAAAGAGCTTCGCTCACGGACAAAAATTGGGTAGACAGCCTGCCTCGGGTTCTTTTAGAGTTGCATTCCACACTGAAGGAGGATTTGGCAACCTCCCCAGCAGAACTTGTTTTTTCCCCAACCGCTGCAGATCCTCGGAAAATTTTTACCGGAAAACCCCGCGCCCGAGGTCGTACCGCCCACGCATTCTCTACGCAACACAGAGGTGGGGAGTGTGCCGGGCCCGGCCCACCATCGTTTTCCCCGCACATTCATCACAAAAAGTTTGCAGAATGCAAGTTTTGTTTTCGTCAGGCACAATGCGCACTGGACCCCGCTGCACCCACCATACAACAGGCTGTTCAGAGTGTTGGAACCTGGGGCAAAACATTTCCATGTTAGACTTGGGGGGACGTAGACAGACCGTCTGCATTGACAGGCTAAAGCCCGCTTATGTGTTGGCAGACGAGCATGTGGTGTTGGCCCAGGTTCCCCAGTGTGGACGTCCCCCGTTGGGGGCTCTGCAGGTTGGTGATTCCTCAGCAGGGACCAGCACTCGCGAAGAGGACGTGTTTTCTCCCCCTCCCCTTCTCCCCCCCACAGACCGGCATACCCTCCTGTGCGCCCCACCAGCAGGGCAGTTCGACTGGATGGGCGAACCCGCTACAGCCACTAAGACGCCGGCTCAAGCCCAAGGAACAGGGGGGTTAAGGACCATTCTGGGTGTTCGGGGGGGGGGGGGCGGGAAGCAAGGTGTTAGACTTCTCCACCCAGAGATCAATGGACCAAGAAAGGAGAGGTTGCCGGGGGGGACCAGACAGAACAGTAAAGGCTAGGCACCCCCCGGGAAGAGGAACATATGCAGGGCCGCCAGAAGAGGAGTGAAGTGTGGCACCTGTGTAATATCATGTTAATGCGCCGCACAGGCTTTGTTATGAACTGAATGTGAGGTCGGAGCCCCAGGCCACCATGCATGTAATTAAGGGTATAAAAGTGAGGTGCACAGTGGCCTGGGAGATCTTTTTGTGATCCTGATCTGTTAAGAGGGAGAATAAAGTCTGTGTTGATCCAGCTCGTTGCCTCACCTGATCATAACCTCTACAATACTATTATTGTATGGCTTTGAAAAGCCTATGTTATTTCTTTCGCTACTTATCACGTTCACAACGTAGGTGTTGTCGCCGCTGCTACCGCACATTCACCTGGCGGGATGACGACAATGCCCCGCAGTCTTTTAGAGGCTTTTTTTTTTTTTTTGTCTTTCAGCTGCTCCCTTTTGGGGTCACCATAGCATATCATCACCTTATAGCACGATGGATCCACAAGTTGATCTGGCAAGGATTTTTACGCTGGATGCTCTTCCTGACACAACCCTGCCCATTTATCCGGGCTTAGGACCGGCACAGGGAGTACACTGGCTTGTGCTCCCCCTGTGGCTGGGTAACCAACTTTCCTTCCTCCATTCTATTTTTGCTGAGCACCAAGCTAGAAGGCAGGAAGTACCATTTTTATATGGTCTTTGGTATGACCCGGCTGGGACTTGAACCCACAGCCTCCTGGCTGTAGGGCGGATGCTCTACCTCTAGGCAAACCCCTCCAGAATTTTAGAGGCTGAGGGGTAAAAACTTACCAGTCAACGCATTTTGGAAATTTTGTCAATCATCACTGCAGATTCCTTAACTGCATAGAACCAAAACTTGGTCAAACATGACTAGTCAGCAGAACTTTCACTACAAGCAGGAAAAGTTAAAACACTTCTGAAGCACTTTCATTAAAAAGTGAAACTTTGAAAACAAAAACAATTTTCCAAAACAACTGAGAACCTTGAGCTCAAGTACTGACATCACTCTGTTACACAACATTGATTCTCACTCATCATCTCATCAGAGGGCTTGTTGAGATTTTTCTTCCCCTAATGCCAAAAAAGGCCCTGATTTAAATGTATGACAGTTATGATCTGTAAGGAAGAGAGTAGCAAACTGCACCACAGAGATGAAATAAAATGTGTGGGGGGAAATGCCAATAAGCAAAAGTATAAGAATGTGATATAAGCAGACTAGGGGGAAAAAACGCTCAAGTCAGGGATTCTGGACAGAATTAGTACTTCTCTGTTCGAAGACACTATTGTGTTCAAAACGATGATCAACTGTTGGCTTTTAGTGCAACTCAATTGTGCAAACCAGCAGTTTTACAGGTTACTGAAAATAGTGACCACCCAAATTGAACTGACAGAGGAACTGACAAGTTGTTAAGCCATTAACTTAGCAACTTACACACTTAGCTTACTTCAGGTTGCATGTAATTTACTCAAGTACTGTAACCATATAGGCTCAAGAGGACCTACTAAACATACTGTACATACAGACGTGGACAAAATTGTTGGTACCCCTCCGTTAATGAAAGAAAAACCCACAATGGTCACAGAAATAACTTGAATCTGACAAAAGTGGTAATCAATAGAAATTCTACGAAAATTAACCAATGAAAATCAGACAATGCTTTTGAATTGTGGTTCAACAGAATTATTTTTTTTTTTTTCCACAATATCTTTATTGAACCTTTTTTTTTTTTTTTAACAAACATGATACAAACAATCAAACACTAACACTAAAGTACTACAAAAAAAAAAAATGCACTAAAAACACCAACAACCACCAACAAAATCAAGTCTTCAACAATGCTCCTCTGTTTAGTCTAGACAATCCAATACATAAGTATACATATTATGTTCACCAGTTTGGAATTTACAAGGTCCACACACATCATTCACCTTCTTCTTCAAGAGTTATGTTTAAATTTTTTACATAATCAATAAAAGGTCTCCATATATTCTCAAACACAATTTCCTTTGATTTTAGTATATATGTTATTCTTTCTAATGGAAGGTTTGTTAACATCTGTCTTAACCACTGAGTCACATCTGGTCTATGAGTCTTTTTCCATAATAGTGCAATACATTTTTTGGCATTAAGCAAACTGAGGTCTATGAATGTTCTTTCACTTTTATTAAAATTATGCTTTTCTGGGTACAGACCCAACAAAAACAGTTTAGGATTCAATATGATTTGTTTTGAGATTATTTTTTCAATTGTTACCCTCACCTCTTCCCAAAACATTCTTATTAATCTACATTCCCATAAACAATGAAATAGGGTTCCTTTACTTTCCATGCATTTTGTGCATGTATCTGGTATATTTTTGTTATATCTATTTAACTCCTCCGGTGTAACATACATCCGCATTAACCATTTGAAATGTATCAATTTAAGGCGTGCATTTATTGATTTGGTTTGAGCTTCTGTACAAGCCAATTCCCATTGTTCCTCTGAAATTTCAATTTGCAGATCTTCTTTCCAGTAGTTTAATCTTTTCAGTGAATTTTCACTTGAAAATAGTGTCAGTGAGTTATAAAACTCTGAAATAATACCCTTTCTTTTACTATCTTTCATCATCATTTTTTCCAAGGATGAATAAATAGGTCGAGTGAGAGCTTTATTTTGATTTGATCGAATAAAGTTTCTAAGTTGAAGATATTTAAAAAAATGTGTTCTATTGAGATTAAATTTGATCCTCAGCTCTTCAAAAGACATTATGTTGTCTGCACATGGCAAATATAAATCCTGAATCTTTTGTATCCCTTTTAAATTCCATACTTTAAATACAGCGTCCGCTCTCCCTGGTTTAAAATATTGATTACCCCATATTGGACTAAATTGTGACAATAACTGTGGTTCTTTTAAATAGTTTTTAGCTTCACACCATATTTTGATCATATGCTTTACAAATGGATTTTTAACTTGTTTTTGTAATTTTTTTGCCGAATCTGAGTATATGAATATGGGAAGAGGTAAAGGTAAATTGTATGATTCCATTTCAGTCCAGTGAGGGAGATCATTTGATGAAAAATAATATGTCATAGACCTCAGTTGTGCCGACCAATAATACAACATAAAATTTGGACATTTCAGACCTCCACGATCAAATGGTAAATATAATAAAGACAAACGTAATCTAGCCCTCCTGTTGTTCCATATAAATTCCACTAACTTTTTTTTTTATTCTTGAGAATAGATCTAAAGGTGGTGATAAGGGAATGTATTGAAATAAATAAAGTATTTTAGGTAAAATATTACTTTTAAGTATATTGATTCTCCCGATCATCGACATTGGTAGTGACATCCATCTCTGAGTTAACTCATTGATATCTGACATTAAGGCTTCATAGTTGACACTGGCGACTGATTCTAGCTTAGGCATAATTTGGATTCCTAAATATTTAAACTGATTTACAACATTGAATTGATTTACCTCAGGGGCTGGGTAATTTCTCTGGGTCTCATTTAGCATTAATATTGAAGATTTAGTTTTATTTATTTTATATCCTGATATTTCCCCAAAATTCTTTATTAAATTCAACAAGGTTGGAATTGATTTTTTTTAGATTCGACATAAACAAAATTATGTCATCGGCGTACAGGGAGATTTTATGTTCTGTTGGTCCAACTTTAATTCCATATATTTGTGAATGTAAACGTATCGCTATCGCTAAAGGTTCAATTGCCATAGTAAACAGTAAAGGTGAAAGTGGACAGCCTTGTCGACATCCTCTATTGATTTTTATTGGTTTTGAAATATTGTTATTTGTTAGGATTTCTGCTGTAGCATTATTGTATATTATTTGAACCCATTTTATGAAATTATTTCCAAGTCCAAACCTTTGTAGGACTTCAAAAAGAAAGGGCCATTCAACTCTATCAAAGGCCTTTTCGGCGTCCAATGATAGGAGAGCTGTATCCGGTGCTTCTTTATTAAAATAAATAATATTAAATAGTCTTCTTACATTATGGAAGCCTTGTCTACCCTTTATAAAGCCATTCTGATCTCGATTAATAATATTTGGTAAAATTTCTTGTATTCGTCTTGCTAAAATTTTACAGATTATCTTAAGGTCGGCGTTTAATAGGCTTATTGGTCTCATATTTTCACATTTATTAGAGGGCTTACCTGGTTTTGGCAGCAGTATAATTAAGGCATTATTTATGTATGATGGTAAATTATTATTTTGAAATGCTTCTAAAACCATTTCCAAAAAAGGTTTTATTAATTTATTCTTAAATTTTTTATAAAGGTCAACTGGAAGACCATCTGGTCCTGCACTTTTTCCTGATTTCATATTATCAATGGCTAGCCCAACTTCTTCTTGACTAATTTTAGACTCCAATATCTCCCTGTTTTCATTTGGAATACACGGTATAGATAGTTCGTTCAAAAACCCATTTAGTTTTGTTAAATCAGGTTCATTTTTGGTATCATATAATTTTTCATAGTAATCTCTAAAGGCTCTATTAATTTCTAAAGGATCTATAACTACCTGTCCATTACTTATAATACTGGTAATTGGTGTTTTAATTTCTAATTGTTTAATCTGCCATGCTAATAATTTTCCTGATTTTTCACCTTGTTCATAAAAAGATTGTTTCAATCTTAGAAGACTCGAGGCAGCTCTATTCGCTGATTTTTTGTCGTATTCAGCTCTCAAAATCAGTAATTCATTCTCCAACCTTGGGTCACTTCCTGCATACACTTTTTCCTGAAGATTTTTTATTTTATGTTCCAATTTAGCTCTCTCCTCTCGAGTCTTCTTAGATTTTGATCCTGTATAACTAATAATATGTCCCCTAATAAAAGCTTTGAAAGCCTCCCACTTTACACATGCTGATGTTTGTGTAGTATTGATGTCAAAGAACTCGTCTATCTGTTTTTCTATATACTTGACAAATTCCTCATCCTGAAGCCATTTATGCTGAAATTGCCATCTACCTGATTCCTTTGTCAATTTTTTATCTACATATATTAGACAACAGGGTGCATGATCAGAGATCACGATGTTATCATAAAAGCAGTTTTGAATCTTGGACCTTAATTCTGTGGAAATCAAAAAATAATCAATACGTGAGAATGTCTTGTAGGTACTGGAATAACAAGAATAGGCTTTAACTTGTGGTTTCATTTCTCTCCATATATCTAACAATCTCAATTCTTTCATAAAATGATTAATAGTCATCCTACATCCAATGTGCGTACAATCCAGTCCTGTTGATCTATCCACACCTGGATTCAATGTACAATTAAAATCCCCTGCTATTATATGTTGCCCTGTAAGTGATGATAAGATGAGAAATAAATTAGCAAAGAACTTCTGATCATCTATATTGGGACCATATAAGTTCACAAGATTTATATTTTCTAATAGCAAAGAACCTTGAATGATTACATATCTTCCAAATTTGTCTCCAATTACATTTTTCACTTGAAAAGGAACTGATTTATGTATGAGAGTCATAACTCCCCTGGCTCGGGATGAAAATGAAGAGGTGAATACACTTCCCTGCCATCTACTCCTAATTCTTTTAACATCCTCCTCTATCAGATGAGTTTCTTGTAAAAACACAATTCTTGAACCCATGTCCTTTATTTTATTCATAACTTGTTTAAGTTTTTTTAAATTTTGTAGACCTCTGCAATTCCATGAAGTTAAATTAAGGTTAACACTTTGGTCCATGATCAATAGAGAGTTTGGGATTACCTTGCAGTGTAAACATGCTCATACAGAGAAGCAAAAACATGAGTGGTTGAACATTCATCCTACAAACTACACACAAACAAATTTCCCCTTCCCACACTTGTGGCAAACCCCCCAAAATCAAAAGAAAAATTCTGTCTCCCGATATAGCCATCGACCGATCCACACCCACGGGGAACAGCCTAAGCCACTCCTTCTTCATCCTCCCAATCACCCTAACTCTACTGCTTTTAATGACGTAACATTAACTCTCCTCTGTAGTTTTCCAACTTAACTCCAAAATTTTTAACAACTTTGTACATCATAGTTTTTTTTTTTTTGTTTTGTTTTTGTTTTGTTTTTTAATATATAATACAATCTATATTTTGTAAACTTACTATTTACTTCAAGTCAGTCAGATGCCTGTGCAAATGCTTAATTATTCTACCTTATATTTTGTTCATGCTTAGCTCCCACCAGTCTCCTCTTCTTCTTTGATCTTCTTGATGAACTCCTGCGCCTCCTCTGGGGTCTTGAAGATGTGGGTTCTGCCCTCATACGTGGTCAGCAGTCTCGCAGGATAGATTACACCATGACGAATCCCAAGGTTGCGCAGCTCCTTACGTATGGGATCAAACTGCTTCCTCAATTGCTGGATTCCTGTGGCCAAATCTGGGTAGAACCGCACCTGCTGGTCCTGGTGTTTAATCTCTCCTTTAGCACGTGCAGCGTTGAAGATCTTCATCCTGTCTCTGTTGTTAAGAAACTTCATAATTAAGGTCCTCGGCGGTCCCTTATCTCTCCGTGGGCCAATACGATGCGCTTTTTCCAGAACCACTGCTGTTTGCAACTCCTCGCTGCCCAGCACCTCCGGAATCCACTTTTCCAGAAAGGAACATACGTCCCGACCTTCTGATTCCTCTGGAAGACCCACCAGCCTCAAATTATTCTGTCTCGACCGAGATTCCAAATCCAAAATATTATCTTCCAGAGATTTATTTTTTTTTTCCAAAGTGCGCACCTTTAATTGAAGACGGGTGACGTCATCTTCAGCACTAGCGAGACGGAGCTCCATCTGCGCCGTTCGTTCTACACAGTCACCCAATTCCTTTCTTATTCCTTCCAGCGCTGTCATAATCCCATCAAATCTAGAGGAAAAGTCCGCTCTCATTGAACTCATGGCAGCCATCAGCGCATCTGCGCCATTCCCCGCAGAAATCGCACCGCCGCCAGCCTCCTCCGCCATATATGGAGCCTTGTTTGCTGCGTCACAGACCTGAAAGTCCGTTAATTTGGACTGTTTCGGCGGCTCGCTTTTTCCTTTTCCTGGTTTTCCAGCCTTAGGCTTCGCCGACATATCCTCGCCCAAATGCTGGGATACGTTCTGTCCCAAATGAGAGAGTTATTTGCCGATTTTTTTCTCCAGGAGCAGAGCAGAGCGATACACGTCCGTCCTACGTGGCAGCCATAACCGGAAGTCCCCCAACAGAATTATTTTAAAAAAACAAACTCATGAAACAGGCCTGGACAAAAATGATGGTACCCCTAGAAAAGATTGAAAATAATGTGACCATAGGAACATGTTCAACCAAGATGTGTCCTCTAATTAACATCACAGGTGTCTACAAACTTGTAATCAGTCAGTTGGCCTATTTAAAGGGTGACAAGCAGTCACTGTGCTGTTTGGTGACATGGTGTGTACTACACTAAACACGTTATTGTCAACGTTTTGACAATAACAATATTATTAACAACGTTATTGTCATCTACACGCTAGTGTAAAGATTAGTTGTGTGAAAACTGGAGATTTGATGGGACTAAATGCTTCCAGGGGATGTAACCGACTATTAAGAATGAACAGAGTGATCTACATGATTATAGATAGATTAGTTTATTTGACAGGGACAGTGCAATAAACATAGACAATTAATCAATGACAATCAATCTGATGTGTTGCACAAAGAGTGTATAGCGATTAGCTAATTTGCAACTCTTGTCCCTGGATGGGCTTTAGAAAAGAGAGTCAAGTAAAAAAAAAAAAAAAGGAAAGGAAAAGATAAAAGAAAACAGAATACACAATAACCACATACATCAATGCAAAAAAGATTATAAATACATTATAAATACACAATTATAAATATTATAAATACACAAATATAACAACCTGACTCACATTTGCCGATTTCAGGCCTCCCCCCCTCCCTTCAGAATCAGAATCAGATTTATTGCCATTGTTCATGTAGTACACAAACTAGGAATTTGTCTCGGTGCAATGCTGCAACATTAAACATGATAAAATAAAAGAAATAAACTATACATGCAATAAAGTGTAGAATAAGAGTGAGTAATACTGGTCAGCAGTTAAATATATTAGCGAGCAGCAGATAATGTGGAGAACCATATAGTGCAGTCGGTAATGCAGGAAGAAAACAGTGATGATTGACATGAGTCTGGTTGAGCTGCTGTACATAGTGCACGAGAGACAATAAGTCACTTAGTGTTCAGCAGTCTGATGGCAGAGGGGAAGAAGCTGTTCGTGTGACGGGAGGTTTTAGTCTGGATGGACCGAAGTCTTCTACCTGAGGGGAGGGGGGCAAACAGTACGTGACCAGGGTGTGAGGGATCGGCTATGATCCGGCCAGCACGCCTCCGGGTCCTGGAGATGTACAGATCCTGGAGAGATGGGAGCTTGCAGCCGATCACCTTCTCAGCAGTGCGCACGACGCGCTGCAGCCTTAGTCTGTCCCTGGCAGTGGCTCCTGCGTACCACACGGTTATGGAGGTGGTGAGGATGGACTCGATGATGGCTGTGTAGAACTGCACTAACATCTTGGTGGGTAGCTTGAGCTTCCTCAGCTGCCGCAGGAAGAACATCCTCTGCTGGGCCTTTTTGATGAGGGAGCTGATGGTCGGCTCCCACTTGAGGTCCCTGGTGATGGTGGTGCCTAGGAAGCGGAAGGAATCAGCAGTGGTGATGGGAGAGCCTGTGAGGGTGAGGGGGGGCAGAGGGGTTGTGACTTTCCTGAAGTCCACAATCATCTCCACTGTCTTCAGAGCGATCCGAAGATCCACAGGACTGTAGCCAACCTCCCTGTACGTGGCCGCAGGAGGAGACGGAAAATACGAATGGTAACAAAAGAACCCAGAGCAACCTCTAAACACATTCATGGTGAACTCCAAGGTCAAGGTACATCACTGTCAGATCGCACCATTCGTCATTGTTTGAGCCAAAGTGGACTTCATGGGAGACGATCAAGGAGGACACCACTGTTGAAAACAAATCATAAAAAAGCCAGACTGGAATTTGCCAAACTGCATGTTGACAAGCCACAAAGCTTCTGGGAGAATGTCCTATGAACAGACGAGACAAAACTGCAACTTTTTGGCAAGGCACATCAGCTCTATGTTCACAGACGCAAAAATGAAGCATACCAAGAAAAGAACACTGTCCCTACTGTGAAACATGGAGGAGGTTCTGTTATGTTCTGGGGCTGCTTTGCTGCATCTGGCACAGGGTGTCTTGAATCTGTGCAGGGTACAACGAAATCTCAAGACTATCAAGGTATTCTAGAGAGAAATGTGCTGCCCAGTGTCAGACAGCTTGGTCTCAGTCGCAGGTCATGGGTCTTGCAACAGGATAATGACCCAAAACACAGCTAAAAACACCCAAGAATGGCTAAGAACGAAACATCAAATCAAGTCAAACTTTACTGTCATATTGCTGTACACACAACTGTAGTGCAGGCAAGATGAAATTACGTTTCTCTCGGCATCCATTGGACTATTCTAGAGTGGCCTTCTATGCGCCCTGATCTAAATCCTATTGAACATCTGTGGAAGGAGCTGAAACATGCCGTCTGGAGAAGGCACCCTTCAAACCTGAGACAACTGGAGCAGTTTGCTCATGAGGAGTGGGCCAAAATACCTGCTGAGAGGTGCAGAAGTCTCATTGACAGTTACAGAAATCGTTTGATTGCAGTGATTGCCTCAAAAGGTTGTGCAACAAAATATTAAGGGTACCATCATTTTTGTCCAGGCCCGTTTCATGAGTTTGTTTTTTAAAATAATTCTGTTGAACCACAATTCAAAAGCACTGTCTGATTTTCAATGGTTAATTTTCACAGAATTTTTATTTATTACCACTTTTGTCAGATTCAAGTTATTTCTGTGAATATTGTGGGTTTTTCATTCATTAACAGAGGGGTACCAACAATTTTGTCCACGTCTGTACATATGTTCCACGACAGACTGCAAGTTCATCACATTATTTCTTCCCATAAGGCTGGCCACACACTTGGTGATTTTAAGCCTGAATTTTGGCCCTATCCCCCCCCCCCCCCCACACACACACACACACACAGTGATCAGTGGTGCATGGTTTCAGTTTAAGCTTGCCCCAGTGTTGATCCAAATATTTTAGTCAGAACCTCCCTGATCTTGAATCTTAAATATCAAACATCTGATGTTTAGGAGTCTCACCTCTGATAGAATACTTGCACAGACACAAGAGCAAGCCAACTCAGAAGCACCGGCAACTAGATGTTACATAGTGACCTACAGCTCACGCTGCAAAGTGTAAAAGTCACATCTATACATCATCTCTGCCAGGGTTTCACCCATAATCTTTTTCTCTTTTTTGTTTTTCATTGCAAAATCCAATAACAAGCTGACAATACAGATAGTCCTCCATATTTGTTTACAGTGATCATGTGAGATTCTGTGAAATAGCATGTCTGTACCATCACTGTGTGAAATCAGTCATACAGACAACAGGTCTGTGGTCTTGCCATCTTTCGGGAGCATTCACACGGCCACGGTTTGGTCCGGACCAAAGGACTATCTGCGGATAGTTTGGTTCGTTTGGTGCAGTCTGAACGTGCATCCAAACTCTGGTGAGCACCAAACAAGTGAAGTCTGGTCCCCCTGAAAACAGAGGTCTCGGTTCACTTGCAAACGAAGTCTGGTGTGCTCCGCTTGCAGTGTGAATCCAAACAGACTATCCAGCAGATCAAAGGGCAGAAGTGCCCCTTGGCGTTTCTGTAACCATAGCAACACGTAGTCTGAGAAGAGGAAGTGGCACTTACCGTAGTACATTTTGGGTAGAAAATAATAAAGACAACCATGTGGATCCAAGAAATCCTTTTACTGGAGAAAGCCAAGGAGAAAAGTTAAAAATTGTCTCATTTGTGGCGGACAAACAACTCGACTGAAGGGAACAGATTTCCGTTTTCGGTACTGGCTAATCAATGAGCCTGATTTTTCTTCATCGCTAAGATTTTTTCTTCATGGTCAGTGGTGGTTTCGGCTACAGCACCCCAAACGAGCAGTTGTTATAACTGCGTGAAAAAAGGGTCAGCAACATTTGCATTGTTTAAGGAAACTTGCACGCTTCCAAATTGATCGAACCATAATAAGTTAAGATAAGCCTTTATTAGTCCCACAATGGGGAAATTCCAGGATTGCAACAGCACAGGGATAGCAACACTCAGAGCAACAATCAGAAGGTAAGAAAAAACAAGAACAGCTAGTATACATATGTACATATTACTATATATATATATATATATATATATATATATATATATACACAGTATATATGTATATAGACACACAGTGCGGAGCATTGTGGTTGGTGGATGTGCAGCAGAAAGTCTAAGCTCTCTCTCCGCGGATGCGGCGGCCAGCTGGATGTCTTTGGGCATGATGGTGACCCTCTTGGCGTGGATGGCGCACAGGTTGGTGTCCACGAAGAGACCCACCAGGTAGGCCTCGCTGGCCTCCTGCAGAGCCATGACGGCGGAGCTCAGGAAGCGCAGGTCAGTCTTGAAAGTCCTGAGCGATCTCCCTCACCAGGCGCTGGAAGGGCAGCTTACGGATGAGCAGCTCCGTGGATTTCTGGTAGCGACAGATCTCTCTCAGAGCCACGGTACCGGGCCTGTAACGGTGAGGCTTCTTCACTCCGCCGGTGGCCGGAGCGCTTTTTCCGAGCAGCCTTGGTGGCTAGCTGCTTCCTGGGGGGCTTTTTCCTCCAGTAGATTTACAGGCGGTCTGCTTGGTTCTTGCCATCGCTCTTTATTATTCTGTCTTATATTTCTTGCACACCGCCTAAACTCCAGCCCGGCACCCGAGTCGTTTTCGCTACAGTTCCTCGGTATGTCAAGTTTCTCCGTTAGCACCGGGTGGCGGTTGAGTGCTAGCTAGCTCCTCCCTGCTGTATCGTCTCCTGCTGTAAACAGAGGCTCCGTCCGCCGACTCGGGAGACCTTTGGGGCGATCTGTGTGTCCGTGATATATATATAGAGTGAAAGGTGTAGAAAGAAGAAGGAAGATAAAAAAAAAGGCAGTTGCAAAGGGCAGCCAACTCGTGTGGCGCCGCCAGTCCGGTGGAACCGGAAAAAAGAAAAAAAAAAAAGACAATGTTTTATCGTGCTTTTATTGAATCTGTTTTATCCTTTTCTTTAGTGTCATGGTTTGGTCAGGTAAAACTGAAACAGAGGAAATCCTTGGATCAGGTAGTTAGATGGTCCAGTCGTTTGCTTGGTGAGTCACAGCTGAGCCTGACATCCTTGTACACCAGACAGGTACAGAGGATGGCTACCTCCATTTTAAATGATGACTCCCACCCTTTGCACTGCCACTTTCAGCTTCTTCCCTCAGGACGGAGGTTTGCTGTCCCAAAAAGCAAAACCCAGCGCTACAAAAACAGCTTTGTTCCTGCTGCTGTCAAAGAGCTGAACAAGTTGTAACAATATATTGCACATAATTTAGTTACCTATTTATTAACTCCATTTTATATTTACTTATTTTTGTAGGATTGTTATCTGGGTTCTAAATCTTTCATTGGGTTTTAGACCTTTGAGTTTTTAACCTCTTTGACTAGTCTTTAACTTTTAATATGACCCTTCTCTCTTATCTCTGGTTTTTCTCTCATCTCGTTGTCTTTATATCCTGATTGATGGAGCCTTGAGTATTTTTATCATGTTTATAGTCAGCTTCATGTGTGCCTGTGCTTGTGAAAAGTTAAATGTAATTGTGGTTTGTAAATATGGATGTCACCAGACTGCAAAACAAATCTACCTAGGGGTACAAATAAAGTAACCTGAACCTGAACCTGTGACATTGTCCAGGCAGTTTGGTCTGCTGTAGTATGAATGCAAAACAAACCAAATGAAGGTGCGAAAATTCAAACCGAGACCCATCCTGGTGTGAATAGGGTCTTAAACTTAAAGACACACTGCAAAAAAAAATTTTTTTCACCCTGTTAACATGTCTGTAACATGCTTTTTATGACTTACAAGACATATCAAGAGCGAAATCACTCTAATTTGTCATGTCTGTTTATTTGCTGTGAAATTTCAATTAAGCCCCATCCCCTAAAAAAAACGGTGAGTTTAGACGGAGCATTTTTGATGATGTAACTATAGCAGTAGTGATGCGCCAATCAGGACACTCTGGCCTAACTGAAGTTAGCCTCTAAGGCCAGTTAGCATTTTTGGACAGCTGCTTTGAAAACTTGACTCAAATTTAGATGGGTTTTACCATTAAGCTGCTTTTAAGGACTGATACAGTTTCAGTCATTATCCTGGGCCACTGTGCATACAACTGGGCATGTCCTTCAACCGATAAGTCTTTTCATCACAGGATTTATTCTGTTTACAGGAGTGGTAGCCTAGCTGATAGAGCATCTGCCCCACAACCAGGAGGTTGGGGGTTCAAGTCCCAGCCGGGTCATACCAAAGACCATATAAAAATGGTACTTCCCCCCTTCTAGCTTGGTGCTCAGTGTAACAGAATGGGGGAAGGAGAAGTTATTTGTGGTGGCGCCTTGCATGGCAGCAACCCCTCTGATTCTACATGTGATTAACATTGTAGACAGGAGAAACTTAATTTTATTCTACTGTACATGATTGGCTGTATGGACTGAATGACAACAGAGATGGCTTCTTCTTTATTGTAGTGCTAGCCACTATTGGCCTAATGAGATGTGGGTGGGATTATTCACAGATCCTGGCATTTGAAGGACGAGGAAAAGTGAAAAGCTTTTGACATGAACCTTAAAAGAAAGTTGTTTATTTTGTAGAAAAAGTGCATAAGATACCATTTTAGACAGACCAGATTTGTTTTTATAGGGTATTTATATCCACCAGAGTGCATCTTTAAGATCTGAAATTTTTGAAAAGATTTGAAATGCTTAAGTAATGACCGGGCAAAACATCCCATCCTAGTACGCCATCTTTATGCCAGGAATTATTTAGTTGTACATGATCTAGAATACTGTCTTTTGTTTGTGTTTTCCCTGTGTATGGTCATTCCTGATGTTAATATGGTCACTGTATTAAAAAGCTGACTTTTGACATTTTTTAATGTCTCTACGAGCCGTTGAGGCTACAGTGTGAGTCTTAATATTTGGTCTGTGGTGATTTGCCATCTTGTAATTGAGGCTGGTGCTCCAGGCTTAAGTTTTAAATATTTTCTGCTAATTTCTACATCACCCATTTCAGAACCTTTGAAACCTCAAAAAAGTCAATTCAGGAAAGCCTAAAACAAGCTCAACAATTCCAGTAATATAATCTTATTTAAGCAATATTACACGAGATGGAGTTACTGTAACGACGTTGAGTGTAATATTGTTTTTATACAACAGTTCCGGCAAGCAAAATTTATTAAATGACAGCACTACTGGACAAAATGTGATTTGTTTGTTTAACCAGTTACTGTATTTTGCGCAGTTGAGAAAAAAATAGTCCCTAAGTCTAGCCAGTAACTTGCTTAACATCTCAATCAGCATGAAGACATCTATTGTCATTTCACACACATGTAATCCAATTAAATATTGTCAAGTGCAAACGTAATAAGTGTTTATAAAACACACCTGTTAAGTCAATACTTCAGAAAATCCCAGATCAAAATGTATCCAGAGGCTAGGTGTTAGCATGCTGGTGATTTAGCACATTTTGCTCACTTTTCTTCACATTTTCAGATGAAACAAAGAGTCCATCACCACACAGGTATTGTTGTTTGTTAATTGAGACAATTGCCTATTTTTTAAAAGAGATGTGAAATTGCTTAATGATCTTAAAATGACCGGGTAGATGGAAGCAGACCTTTGCAAAAGGGTGGGACTTGAGGATCAAGGATGTATAATTACAAACAGTGCTTTTCTGTGGAAATAAAGGTATCCAAAACAGTACCGCAATTGTCAGAGAGTTGATAGAAAATTATTGTTTGTAATTAACGTTACTAGAACACCTCTGAAGCAGAGTGATACATATCCAGTGAAACTGGAGTGCAATTATCGTGGATTATAGTAACTCCTGGAATCCCCATTGTCCAATCAAATTGCTCGGTCGAAACTGTTGTATAACCTATATTAGTTCACTCTAAACACTGAACTTAAAAAAAATAACAAAAACTCATCTATACAGTGCCAACCACATGTCATTTTCTTTACAGTGCTACCTGTATGTTCTTTTGGTTTTTCAAATAAGAGATGTTTGGCTACAAGTCTGATATAATGAAGGACCGCCTAATGGCAATAGAATATTAATCAACACTCTTAAAACAATAATGCCATACTCTCAGCTGTAAACAGCAGTGATTTTGTTGCATTTGGTTTTTAAGAGTAACCATTACCACAGTAAAATGAGTTCAACTTTACAAAAATTACGATTACCAAAATCTCTGAACATTCCATGGCACTTCGAACATCATACTATGTGAAAGGGAACACTGAAAAAACATGTGACACCCTTTTTGCCACAAACAATGTGGCCCTTCACCTACCTTGCTGTCTAGTTTCTTCATGGTGACCAGATCGAGGGATTTGAGTGAATGACCTGAGGGGGATATGAAGTAAAGGCAGGCATGGACTCGTGAGTCGTGGTAGTTGTGAAGAGAGCGTTTGATCTTCAGCTCCTCCTGCAGGTAACTCTCAAACTGTCGATCAATGTAGTCCACCACCGGCTGATAGCTGCAAGACAGAGAGATGATCAATGAGTCAGATCACTTTTACAGTATCAGAAAAATACAGCATTATCACTCTTTCTCAGCTATAGTCATCATTTGACAAACAACATGCAGTCATCAATAACAGACTGGATGACACATGTCTTTCTGTACCTCTCCTGTTTGTTCATCTGGTCTCCAAAACCCACAGTGTTGACCACAGTGAGACGCAGTCTAACGTTACTCTCCTGCAGGTCATAGGTTTGAGCCCGTAGCTTCACCTGAGGTTCAAAGTGGGACGACTCAAAGTTCTCAAAGTTGGTGTTAAACAGAGTGTCCATCAGCGTAGACTTCCCAATACCAGTCTCACCTATGATACACAAGGTTAATGCAATTTTTTAACCAAACAACTTTGTAATCTGTAGTTTGTAGTGTGAACATTAATATTTTAAAAGCTTTATTTGCAAAATAAGGAATAATTGAACTACTACCAAAATTTTAATCAAAATTACTACTGCCAAACAGTCAAATTTACTTGACTGATATTAAGATAGCAAATTTTGCCACTGTGTGCAAATTAATTCTAGATAAGGATCAAAAATAGAAACAAGCTTTAGCATCAAGCAAAATATGAAAGGGAGTGAAATCAACATGGTTAAATATACACTTAAATAAGTGTAGTCAAAGAAAATTTGATTTTTGCTGTTATTTTTTGTAAACCGTGTGAAACAGAATACTTCAAATTAAATAATGCTCTCTGATCTAAGAAGGTTTTGTATTATGACACGTTAAAAGTTAATTTAAGTTTTTTATGTTACTCCTGAACGCTGACAGCGAGCTTTTTCACATTTCCTACAAATTTATATTTTCTAAATATAGTTTATAGGCCAATGGGTGCTCCTAGTCTGTTAAAAAAAAAAGTTTATTTCCTTTAAATATATGCTGGGTTCCAGTTTATAACTCATGTTAACAAAAAAGGCCACACAACCTGTTTTGATGTGTTTTCCCTTGACTGACAGAATTCTATTTTTTTTTTTGGCTGGATTTACTGGTTAAGAAAAAGTGTAACACCCCCCCCCCCATCTATTTTCTAAATTACACATTAATTCAGGGTTGCCAAGTGACAAATCTATTGGAGTATGAAAATGATTAAAAAAAATGAATTCATAACTTGGAACTTCATGTTGTAGATCTCTTCTGACTCTGACAAAACCTCCTCCTCTATGCGTTTTTTTTTTTTTTTTTCTTGGTGGGAAGAAAAATGTTGTCATGTTTATTTATGCGTGTGTTTGTGTGTGTGAAAGTACCAATGCAGAGAATATTGAAGCAGAAGCCCTGGTAGATGGACTTGTTGACAAGCTGATCTGGAAGGCTGTCAAACCCCACATGGCCAGCTAGGGACAAGGGTCGGACTCCTTGATCCTGAGGAATAAATTTGACAGACTGAAGGTTGATTCTTGAGCTTCTTCCATTTGCCGACATACAATACATAAAGAGCAAAGTGAATCACTCATTCAGATATACAGTAAAGTGGTTTACCCCACTCTTCTCCAGTCTACTTATTTTAAACATGAATGTAAAAAAAAAAAAATCTTTATTTGTTGTGTTAATCTAAAATGGCTCTTGGCATCTATTGTAATTAGTTTAAATCATGTTCTATGTCTGTATCACTGCATAAACTAATAAAAAAGCAGCTAGGGTGTCCATGAGTCCTGTCCCTCAAATCATTCTGTCCTATCTTCATCATCCTTTCATATCTTCTTCCTCTGAACTGTACCGGTTTGTATGCCAATATCACTCACGCAGGAGTATAAAATTTCTGGGACATCACTATCTTACCTTTGCGGCAGCTCTTCAGTTTGAAACATAAACCATTTCATGATTTTTATATTTCATATGCACACTATCAAAAATTTCAAAAAAATACAGCAATTTGCTCCATTAATGTGAGATCAAGGAAACAAATTGGGGAAAGTCGATAGAATCAAACAATTATGGCAGCTTCATCAACACGAATTGACAAACCATCTTGAATGAGTGAGTGAGTATTCTTGTTTAGTGCCATGTCAGCATCTATGGCTATTTCATGGCAAAATTAGAACTAATAAGAAAATTGAGTTAAAAATTATATATATGATAAATGAAAGAATAAATAAATAGCGTGAGGTAGATACAATAAAATCGAAAAATTAAATAAGATGCTTCAGATGCACATGTGCTAAAAACCCTAAAATTTTCTTTGGTGGTGCCTTATTAAAAATATCCTTCAGTGACTTTTGAGTATAAAAATGTTGTCTTGCTGTCATGAGAGCAGGACAGTCAAGTAAAATGTGCTTTATTGATAAAATAAACCTCCACAAAACTGACAAGATGGTGAGGCTTCACCTTTCAATAAAAAGCTGTGCGTAAGCCTAGAGTGGCCAATACAGCACCTAGTGTACACTATCTCGTCATGTCAGTTTTGAAAGTGATGCGTATCTGTGGTTTATGGCAGGTTTAATATTATGCAGTTTATTTGCAGTACATGTGTCCCATTCAGTCTGCCACTTCTTTAAAATATAGGAGGTTATTAGAGGCCTGAGGTCTGAGGCTGGGATCTGGCATTGAGTGACTTCTTGGGTCAGGGCTCTCTTGGCAGCATTGTCTGCCTGCTCGTTACCTGACAGGCCAACATGGCTGGGGATCCAACAGAAGATGATATTAAAATTATGTTTCTGTAAAAAACCTAGTTTCTCTAAAATCCGGACAATAATGGGGTGATCAGTCTTTAAAAACCCAAGCACCTGAAGACAGGATCTGGAATCAGTAAAAATTAAGGAGCTCTGTTGTTTGGTTCTCTCGATGTGTTCCAATGCTAGAAGCAAAGCATGAGCCTCTGCTGTAAAAATTGAACATTGTTTGGGAATCTGCAAACCATGCTGATTGTGCCCAGTGACAATTGCAGCAGAGACTGAGCCATCTATTTTGGATCCATCTGAGTATATGGAAATATGATGAGGAAAACGGCATTTTATGTCCAAGATCTGCTGCTGGTACACATTTGGGTGAGTGTCTTTCTTTTTGTTTTGGCTCAGTTCCAGAATGATATTGGGTTTCCTCAAACTCCATGGTGGAATGGGACAAAACTGTGTCTGTGTTACGTTGCTCATATCAGGGTTTAATTTTACCAGGTGAGGTTCTATACGGAGTCCAAAAGGAGTGATGCTCTTAGGTCTGACCTTATACATCTGCAAAAATCGAGGGTGAAAAACTGCAGAGTAGGCTGAATTTCTATGGTCAGCTTTAAGTTTAACCATATATTGGAGAGCCAATTTCAGGCGCCTGTTTTGAAGTGAAGGATCGTTTGCTTCAACATACAAACTTTTAACAGAAGAGGTTCTGAAAGCCCCCAAGGCAAGCCTTAGCCCCTGGTGATGGACAGTTTCCAGCATCCTGATGGATGTTTTCCTTGCCGATCCATAAACTATGCTCCCATACTCTAACCAAGATCTTACAAGTGCTCTATAGAGACACAGCAGCACAGTAGAGTCCGCACCCCATTTAGTTTGTGCCAAAACTTTAATAATATTAAGGGTTTTAAAACATCTGATTCGTAGAAATTTTATATGTGGAATAAAAGACAGCTTATTATCAAAAATAAGTCCAAGGAATTTGGTTTCTCTTACTACCTTGACAGCTTCTCCATCTATGAAAAGCTCAGGGTCGAGGTGAAGAGACCGCAACAGGCAAAAGTGCATGCAGACAGTTTTTGTTTTTGAAAATTTAAAACCATTACTGACTGACCACCTATTAATCTTGTTTATGCACAGCTGTAGTTGCTTTTCGATTGTGCTCATGTCTTTCCCCCTGTAGCAAATACAGAGGTCATCTACGTAAAGACTACAAAAGGTATTTGGTCTAAGAGCACCAACTATACTATTAATCTTAACCCTCATCCTACCAACATATTTTACATACAAATAGTACCAACTGGGGTCCGTTTGGACCCCACACAAAATTTAACTGTTAATTGGATTATTAAGCAATACCAAAGTATTTTTTTTCACTTAAAATGTTTTATTTGGTTAAAACAAAGAGTTGTGCTTGAAACATGATCCAAAAATCCCGGAATGGGGCTAGTTTGTCGGTTGCCTGCCTTTCAGCACGAGTAGCCCGGTTAAATGTGTTTTTCAACCAGTGTGCCCTGGTGCGTTCAGGTTTTTGTGGGAAATTATCTAATTTCACTTCTTAATTGGTACAAGAAATGCAAATATTTTGCCTTTGTTGTGCATGTGTTCTGTAGGGCCTACAGAACACATGCACAACAATGGCAAAGTATTTGGCAAAGTATTTGCCATTTTTTCACACTGGTTGAAAAAATGGTGGTGAACCTAGTTCGCAACATGGTGGCACTAAAGATAGGTCTTCCTTCTTTCTCTGACCAAAGTCTACCTCGTTGAGCCATCATTCACTGAAATATAACACAAAATTCATACATTTAATATCATTAACATCATATTTTTCCCTGGGGTCCGATCGGACCCCAATGAAAAATCTGAACTGATAGTACAGAAGAAAACTGTATTTTAAATCAGATTTATTTTTTGTGATTCACAGATGATGACAAAGTCATAAAGCATGATAGCTGTGATCGATAATATGTCCGTGTTGTGCATAAGAACATATGTGTGGGGTCCGATCGGACCGCTTCCCTGGGAGACTCCTTGTTTTTGCACATGGGGCTCTGAAAGGGTATCTCCTACTCGCACTCTGAAGTGTCTATTGGAGAAAAAGTTTGAAATGAAAAAGGGCAGATGCCCCCTAAAACCTATGCCATGTAGGTCTCTTAAAATACTATATTTCCATGTTGTGTCATATGCTTTTTCTAAATCAAAAAATACAGCGACTACATGTTCTTTTCTAATAAAACCAACACGTATATAAGCCTCTAATCTGGTAAGGTGGTCTAAAGTGCTTTTACCACGTCTGAAGCCACACTGGTAATCAGTTAAAAGGTGATTGTTTACCATTCTTTCCATGGTTTTACAGAGGCAACTTGTCAGAGCTATTGGACGGTAGTTGTTGGTATCAGTATGATCTCTCCCGGGTTTTGGAACAGGTATAACTACTGCTTCTTTCCAGCTTTCAGGAATACTGCCTGACTTCCAGATGTTGTTGAAAACCGCACTGTGGGGGTAAGTGTTTTAAAAACTGATAATGAATTTTATCTGGCCCCACAGCAGTGTCATTAGAGTTCGTTATTGAGAACAAAAGTTCTTCCATAGTGAAATCTTGGTTGTATGGTTCTGAGTTATCTGAAGAAAAG
Source organism: Pholidichthys leucotaenia (assembly GCA_020510985.1). NCBI lineage: Eukaryota > Metazoa > Chordata > Actinopteri > Cichliformes > Pholidichthyidae > Pholidichthys > Pholidichthys leucotaenia. Next base: position 27,785,203 of record CM035843.1, read on the forward strand.
TTTATTCCTTTTTGTTCTTCCTGTGCTTGTATGATTTGGACCTCAGGACGACAGTTTCCAATAGATGAATTCTTCTCAAACGATTTTGCTAGTTGATTAGCTATTTCATATTTTGTCATCAGCAGATTACCCTGATGATTAATATACTGTATTTGAAGGCCATTCTCCTTACCCTTCATCTTTCTAATTAAATCCCAGATCTTTTTGGTAGATGTGTTGGATGTGAGGCTTGATACAAATTTCCTCCAGCTCTGTCTCTTTGCTTCATTGATGATCCTGCGTGCTTTAGCTCGACAGATTTTAAATCTGGTCAGGTTTTCTGTTGTTGAATGTTTATTGAACACCCTCTCTGCTTTTTTCCTTGCCTCAATGGCCTTTTTGCAGTCATCATTGAACCATGGGTTGGACCTATGATGTGGCTTTGCTGATGTTTCTGGGACAATCTTATCTGCAATTGTAATTAAGGTTTGAGCAAAGCTCTGAACAGAGTGACAGTGTGGTTGAGGTTTTTGGCTGAATTTCTCTTTGCACAGAGAAACAAAGGAAGACCAGTTTGCTTTTTTGAGTTGCCATCGTGGAGTTCTTGATTGCACATCCACTTCTGTAGATGTCAATATTAGTGGAAAGTGGTCACTTCCACAAAGATCATCCCACCCGCCACGAGAATTCCAGCACTAGCTCAGGATCACATATAGATAGGTCAATTGCAGTATAGGTTCCATGTCCTGGGTGGAGGTATGTGTGAGACCCATCGTTCCAAAGACATGGATCATTTTTATCAATAAAATCCCCCAATATCTTGCCTTTTGCATTTGAGCAAATTCCTCCCCACAGAGGATTATGACCATTAAAATCACCCATAAGGATGTATGGGGATGGCAACTGTTTATGAAGGGCATCAAGATTTTCCGCTGTCACAATCATATCTGGTGGCATATAGACAGAGCATAAGGTTATTGCTTTATGCAAAGTTAGACGAACTGCCACTGCTTGTAAGTTGGAGACTAAAGCCAAGCGGCTGTGAATTAGGTCATTCCTTACTAAAATTGCTGAACCACCAGATGGACGATGCACATTTGGACCATATGTATTATACATAGTATAATGTTTCAGAGACATGGGGTTGGTTGATAGCAGAAGAGTTTCTTGAAGGGAAAAAGCAAGGGGATTAAAACTAGCAGCTAAATGCTGCACTTCAGAGAAATTGGCCTTAAAGCCACGACAGTTCCACTGGATAATGTGGCTACCCACCATCAGGTAGGCAAAACAAAAGCACGCTCCTTATTCTTGCTTTCGGGGGAGGGGCTGCGACGACGGCCAGTCGTGACTTCAGACATTTCTGCATCTTCTGGATTCCCATTCTTTTGCAATTTATTTTCTTGGCTTGATTTTGCTTGAGTAGAGGAGCTGGATTTTTTTCTTTTCTTTTGATGATTGGTTTTGTTCTGAGGACTTGCTTAGAATTTGACTTAAGAGTTGACTTATTGTAGTCAGGTTTTGAGTGCTCGTTTTACTTTTAACTGGGACTCCGGAATTTTTAATACTACTTAATAATGAGGGCTTATCTTTAGTTAACCAGGTCAGATCTGTCTGGAACTCAGCAGGCTGCATCTTAGGTTTCACAACAGAGTGAGAAATTCTGCTGGAATTTGTACTTTAGGAAACCTTCTGCCAGTGTAGCTAATTTTCTTAGTACATTTGACAGTTTGAATTTCTTTTTCCTTGATCCAACAAGGACATTCCTTCGATGATGCTGCATGATTGCCTAAACAGTTACTACATTTGGGAGGTGTTGTGCAGGCCAACTCGTGCCTTTCCTCTCCACATTTGCAGCAGACTGGTTTATTCCTACATCCTGCAGAGCCATAGCCAAACTTTTGGCAGTTAAAACATCTCAACGGGTTTGGAATAAAGGTATCAACAGTTACACTGAAATATCCTATTTGGATTCTTACAGGGAGTTGATGCCAGTTGAACGTCAGAATTTAAGTGCCAGTTTTTACTGTTCAGTCATCTTTTTTAATGGTTATCCTCTTCACATGTGTTACTCCTTCTTGTTGCAGTTTTGAGGCCATTTCATCCTCTTCCATATTGTGGAGTTCTCTAGTACGAATTACTCCTTTGCAGCTGTTTAGAGAAGGGTGAGGAAAAGCCTTCATTGGAACACCAGCCAGCACATTACACTGTAACAAATTTTCAGAATGGGATTTCTTTAAGCATTCCACCAAAATCTGGCCAGACCTCAGTTTTTTTAACATCCTTAACTGACCCTGCAATACTTGAAATTCCTTTCTGTACAGCAAAAGGGGACAGCTTAGAAAGAGGCATATCTGATGAGAGTGACTCTAACAATAAGCCTCGGCCAATTATCACCATTTGAAAGAGCCATCCTGCCAATTCCTGGGTCATCCACATCATCTTCCAACATTCGTTTTTTTTCCCTGCTCCTCACCCTCCTCGGAGCCCTACAAGGGGATGCACAGAGCCACAGACTTCCTGCAGGTTATGCACCAGGGATACAGGGATGGTATACTCGAGCAATAAAGCACAAAAGTGCATATTACTCGACTGACCCTCCGCCATAGGCTTCTGGGATTGGAGATGTTATACTGACAAAAGACATCCCAGAGTAGACCTTGACAAGCTGATTGATTGGACCGGGCCCTTCTAATCTCCCGTCTAAATGAAGTAGGAGTCAAAGCACTGTGTTGGACTTGTGAAAGCCGCAGCAAGACACATTTCTCAAGAACCAGGATCTCTTCCTCCACTGACACGGGTTGCAACTCACGGCAAACAAGCTGCCCCATTTGTCACCTCAGATGATCAGCAAGGGGGTGCTTGGAACCACTTTAACCCTGGGTCTTAGGAGATTATAACACACAAAGTTGTTGGGAGAGTTTTACCGTAACCCTGGTAAGGGAGGCTAACAGGTACTAGTCCTTGCCCAAGGGACACCTGGGAGTATCAGCAAGGGTTAAGAGGCACTCCATCATCCTCCTAGTCCAACAGACCCCCTCGCCCGAATGCAGTTTAACGTCACACCCAGGATGCACAAACCGTCTTGGAAAACTGTTGAAGTGGTCACCAATCTGCCTCTGCTGCTCCTGAGGCAAAAGTTGATCTTGGATATCTAGGTGATTGGCATCTACCACTATGTTGTTTACTAAAAATACTGCCCTACACATATGAATCGGTGTGGTTTATTGACTTCTATATTGATTAATTTTGAGAAAGTCAAAACTAAAAATAATAAGATTAATTTACGAACAGTTATTGAAGTATATGCAGCTTAACATTCATTCAGAGGTTCGTGTTTATACAGTATCTCACAAAAGTGAGTACACCCCTCACATTTTTGTAAATATTTTATTACATCTTTTCATGGGACAACACTGAAGATATGACACTTTGAGACAATGCAAAGTAGTCAGTGTACAGCTTGTATAACAGTGTAAAGTTGCTGTCCCCTCAAAATAACTCAACACAGCCACTAATGTCTAAATCGCAGGCAAAAAAAGTGAGTACACCCCTAAGTGAAAATGTCCAAATTGTGCCCAATTAGCCATTTTCCCTCCCCTGTATCATGTGACTCGTTAGTGTTACAAGGTCTCAGGTGTCTCAGGTCTCAGGTGGGCTGCACGGTGGCGCAGTGGTTTAGCACTGTGACAGCACAGTTTTACCCTCGGCCGGGGGATCGCGGGGATCATGAGATCGTGGGTTCGATCCCAGCCCCCGACCAACAGTGAGCTGTGTGGAGTTTGCATGTTCTCCCCGTGTTGCGCGGGTTTACTCCGGGATTTCTCCGGTTTCCTCCCGCACACCAAAAACATGTAGGTTTAGGGCGCTCGCGCACGCAGCGACCAGCAGCCAGTGGCTTGTCACCAGACTGCAAACCAAGTCTACCTACGGGTAAAAAAAAGTAAAAAAAAAAAAAAAAACAAAAAAAAAAAAAAAAAAAAAAAGGTCTCAGGTGTGAATGGGGAGCAGGTGTGTTTAATTTGGCGTTATCGCTCTCACACTCTCTCATTCTGGTCACTGGAAGTTCAACATGGCATCTCATGGCAAAGAACTCTCTGAGGATCTGAAAAAAAAGAGTTGTTGCTCTACATAAAGATAGCTTAGGCTCTAAGAAGATTGCCAACACCCTGAAACTGAGCTGCAGCATGGTGGCCAAGACCATACAGTGGTTTAACAGGACAGGTTCCACTCAGAACAGGCCTCGCCATGGTCAACCAAAGAAGTTGAGTGCATGTGCTCAGCGTCATATCCAGAGGTTGTCTTTTGAAAATAGACATGCCAGTGCTGCCAGCATTGCTGCAAAGGTTGAAGGGGTGGGGGGGTCAGCCTGTCAGTGCTCAGACCATACGCCGCACACCGCATCAAATTGGTCTACATGAATGTCGTCCCAGAAGGAAACCCTTTTAAAGATGAAGCACAAGAAAGCCCGCAAACAGTTTGCTGAAGACAAGCAGACTAAGGACATGGATTACTGGAACCATGTCCTACGTAGAGGTGTGCCATATCATATCGTTCACGATAATACCAGTATAAATTTTGATACCGGTGTAAAAATGAATATTGCGATATTTGGGGTCTGTTATGCTGCCAATGGAAGTTATGTGTTACCATAGAAATGTGAAAAAAAATGTGGCACGGGAAGCGGCACTCCGTGCTTGGAACATCTTCATCTGGTTGTGAGGAAGTAATTTAGTTTTAAGGCTGTTTCAGACTGCTGCCATTTAAAAAAAAAAAAAAAGTGCAGTGATGCAGATAATCTGTCAGCATTTTTTTTCTGCATGTCAACAACGCCACTTCGGGGAAAAGTTCTACTTCACCCTAAAGCGGTGTTGCTGACGTCCAAAGTGTCCAGAGGTTTATTTTCGTTCCATTTTGGCTGCTCCAGCATGATTTATTCAACCAACCGAAAGGGAAAAAAAAAAAAAAAATCAGTTAACAGGCCCAGGACTTGTCTGTGCAACAGAGCTTTCTAACGCGGGTAAACTGAGAGAAAGAGCGAGAGACAGGAGGTCTTACCAGCAGAAGTGTCTTGAGAAATGACAGACAGGTAGGCCAGCATACATTCAATATGATAAAATGATGAAATGATAATAGTTTTAAAAAAGCCCACTCCCTCCCTGTTTTATTTAGACTGTCTTCCTGACCCGGTGAAATAACACACTAGACTAAATTAACTTAATATGTTAAAAGCAGCAAAACCCCCTCATGTCCCAGAGCATAGAAATGAGATGAAAACAGAAGTAATGTGGTGAAAGCGTGTCTGTGGTTATCCTGTTGTAGCTGCTTACACTATAGTATAGGGTTTACATTTTTTAATGTAATAAATAGGTTGCATTAACCATAACCAAGTTGCTCTTATATTCATAAGGCAATGTTTTCAGGACAATTCAGATGTTTTAAGAAAAATCTGCAGAATTTTCAAAACTACAGGCTATATACGTATAGTCTGCACTACCAACTTCACTCTCATTTGCTTGTTACCGTTCTCTCCTAAATTTGTTTCTTCTCATTCAACATCTTCATAAAGGCATTTTTTTTTTTTAATTTTGAATGTTTTTGGTGACAGATTTGTGACCTTTTTCATGCAGAATTGTGACTTTTTACCTACAGCCTCTTACCTTGTGTTTTTACTCCGAAAAGGTGAAGAAATCAGAAGCAGCACCAGATTTAAATTAAGATTAGTCAATCAGTTGTTTTAATAATCAATACATCAGTTGACTATTACAATCCAAATTCATAATTTTCATCCCACCCAAAGGTTATAATTACATTTATAACTAGTTTGATACCTGTTATTTTTAAATATTAACCTACTAAAACTGTGGTGGTTTCTGGTTTCCATCAACTGGGTGGCCTAGGATGAAGTCAAATTCCTGGCCTTAATTTTTGTCCCAGTCCACCCCTCAGTGCGTTTAAGATGTAGTGGTTTATACCATTTTCTGGTAATATTTGATACAGAATTAAAAAAAGTTTTCAACACATTCTAAACTGCTCTTTATAAACTGGAGAAATAAGAGTTGTTGTTTGGTTTGTGCTGAATATGTTGAACAGAATTAACACTGGCCTGTTTAACTGTCCTTTATAAATTTAAAAGAAAAAACTGTATTCCTTGATATCGTGAAGAATATCGTTATCGTGAAAATTCACAGAAATATCATGGTATCATTTTTAGGCCATATCGCCCACCCCTAGTCCTGTGGTCTGATGAGACTAAGATAAACTTATTTGGTTCAGACTGTGTCAAGCATGTGTGGCAGCAACCAGGTGAGGAGTATAAAGACAAGTGTGTCTTGCCTACAGTCAAGCATGGTGGTGGGAGTGTCATGGTTTAGGGCTGCATGAGTGCTGCCAGCACTAGGGAGCTACAGTTCACTGAGGGAACCATGAATGCCAACATGTATTGTGACATACTGAAGCACAGCATAATCCCCTCCCTTTGTAAACTGGGCCGCAGGGCAGTATTCCCACATAATGGCCCCAAACACACCTCCAAGACGACCACTGGCTTGCTAAAGAAACTGAGGGTAAAGGTGATGGACTGGCCAAGCATGTCTCCAGACCTAAACGCTTTTGAGCATTTGTGGGGCATCCTTAAACGGAAGGTGGAGGAGCGCAAGGTCTCTAACATGATGTCATCATGGAGGAGTGGAAGAGGATTCCAGTGGCTGGTGGTTATTTTGAGGGGACAGCAAATTTACACTGTTATACAAACTGTACATTGACTACTTTACATTGTCTCAAAGTGTCATATCTTCAGTGATGTTCCATGAAAAGATATAATAAAATATTACAAAAATGTGAGGGGTGTACTCACTTTTGTGAGATACTGTATGTCATAACCTGAAACTCAATAACGTTGTAGTAAAATACTGCCTTGGATTTTTTTTTTTAAATTAAAAAGTAGCAGTTGGTGTACTGCTCAAATATGACAGAGAAGCCTAAGATACACAACTTTTTTTTTTTTTATAAACTACAAAAGAAATACTAGAGTTGCTAGCTAGCGCCCTCCTCAGCGGTCAACTTTCATAAAGGATGTCTGGGATGATTTTCCTAAAATAAAGTTAGATAATTAATAGGCACCTGCTTGAAATACTGTATATACACCGCTGCGTGTTTAATAATTCCGCTGAGTTCCACAATGTGTGAACATTTGCGGTACTCAACAACTTCAGGGAAAGAAAGAGAGAAGTTGTCAGGCTAGCAGGAGCTAGCCCCGAACAGGACACTCCCTACTCAGCTGTCAAGAAACACGATCAACTGTCAACCACAGACAGAAAGAAGATACTAACCGGCTGGCGAGCAACGTCCGAAGAGGCCATGCCTTTAGAAGAAGGATGAGAACCCAAATCAATTCAGTAAATAAAACTAAAAAAAAAGACCGACTTCTTTCCCTGAGAATCTCAGTCAGCACCGCCTCACTCCGTCCACAGACGACAAACTGGCAGCCTCTACCAGTCAAAGAATGTAGGAATTAAGGGCAGGAAATAATTAAAATGCTTTCAAACAGCAATCCTGTACATCACAGAGACTATCCTATGTATTTAAATAGATATTTTTTGGAATATGTTATACATTTTTTTTGTGAAAATGTCAAAAGATAATACAAATATCGTGTTTTGACTACTATTACTCCCCCTCTTTGCATAATGGTACGGCGCAATCTAATTTTCCCAGCCGCGTCCAGAGTTTTGCTACATTAAAGAACAATAAAAAAAAATTGTAAAGCACAATTTTCTACAGAAGTGCACGCCTCACACGTCACAAGTACAGACCTAATTTTGAAAATAGTTTCAGATTTACATTTACTACATAGATCCTTCTTATTCTTTGGGTGTGTTAGTAATATCCATGAATCCAAAGAGTTCCAGAGTGAGGTTGGTGTAATATTCTGCATAAATTTTGCCGACCGACTTCATTAACTAAAGACATTCCATCAAATAAACTCAGCGGTCAGTATCACATTAATAAAGTAGGAATATTATAGTCATAGTTTCTTCATAAAGATCTAGTTTTTTTTAGGCTATCTTAAAACATTAAAGCTCTTGAATATTTGTTCTTTTTGTGTAGGTTATTAGTGGCCAACAGCTTCAACAGACAATTGAACGCAACATGGTTTCTTGCTGTGTGACTGGTCGCTCGCCGTGTTTTCGTAATCTCCGCTCGGAGGACGTGCGCGCCCCCTAACGGTCAGAGCCGTGCCCCTGCACTGATCCGGTCAGACTCCAATGGAGGAGAGGAGGAGAGACGGAGGAGAAGATGCTGTCATCCCCCCTCAGCGTGAGCGTGTTTTGAAACCTTATCGCCAAGCCAACTCTGTTCTCTTCGTTTAGACCAGCTGACTCATGTCGCAAATGGCGCTTGCCCTTTCCCCGGAGCAGGCCGTGCAGGAGTTCCTGTCAGAGAGAGGAGGGAAGGTCCGACAGATGGAGCTGATCGATCATTTCATATCGCTGTGGTCTGATGGTGGCGGCGAGGTGGAAGAAGAGGAGGAGGAGGAGGAGGGGAACGAACGGCTGGAGGAAGGGCTGAGACGGGTCGTCAGCAGCGTGGGTTTCGTGAAGGTGGAAAACGGCGTGAAATTCGTGTGCCTGATGGGCGAAGGCGGCGGGGAGTCGGGCGGCCACGGTCACGAGTGTAACGGCAACATCCAGGAGGAGGAGACGCTGAACGGCAGCTGCGTGAACGGCAATCCCGGTGAGGGAGGACAAACAGGTGAGGAAGGCGAGCACCGTTGTTCCCGTCTAGTTTCCCTTATACCACTGAACAATTTTGCTTCTGCTGTGCAGTCAGTATAATGTGTGCATGCTTTTTCTGGGTTAGGTTTGCCTAACACAAATACTGTAATCAGTGTTAACGTCTTTCATACCAAAAACCACAAAAAACGACTTCTTCTTCTTCTGTTAGATTTAATTTGCGGTTGGCAACCAGCTCAAAGGTGCATTACCGCCACTGACTTGATTATGTCGAATCCCCAGGCTGGCAGGGGTAGGAACCTTTCTGTGTGGAGTTTGCATGTTCTCCCTGTGCTGCGTGGGTTTACTCCGGGGGCTCCGGTTTCCTCCCACAATCCAAAGACATGCATGTTGGGTTAATTGGTTGTTCTAAATTGTCCCTATTGTTGGTAAAATGACATGATTGGCCTGTCTTTCTCACACTTCATCTGCTTGCTTCACACGCTACACTGCAGAGTTTAGTTTACACCCTATAATTCATTTGCTGAAATCAGTTAGAATCAGTTCTGCACACAGCCGAGCTGACACATATGCGGAAGTGTACTGATACAATTGAGGTAAAAACCCCTTTCTCTTGCATGAGGGAGTGGTTAAGCTTTATAAAAACTATAGGGCATCACGTCGGGGTCACCAGTGCGGCGGCATGAAATAATGCGGCGTTGTTGGAGGTTTTAAGTAGTTTTATTATCATACCGCCGTCACGGGATCCCCTCTCCAGCCCAAGTGTGTGCAGGCTGGATGGGGATCCTCTGGCTCTCAGAGAAGGAGAGGAGAGGCGGACACGTGTGTATCCTACAGCAGAGGTTGAGAGATAGAGAGAGGAGAGAGCATGGATTTCAGTCAGCTTAAATACCAGTTACAAACAATGCATGAAAGGCATTCACAGCAGGGAGTATGGCAGTTGCATTTGAGAGGCATACATCACAATAGGCAGATTTGCTAGACTGTGCTCTAGGTGCAGAACAAAGGGGTTAACAGGCACATCTACATATTGATCTGAGTCTCTAGGTCACAGTAAGGACAGGACGCATGAACACAATACATGAAAGGTGACATTATCACAGTAGTGTAGCGGAAAAAACCAGGAGTAGCGAGTTGTCTGTCCTTAGTCTGTTTGTGGGGGTTTTCCCAAACCGCCACAGGGCCCACTTTTTGGGTAACACACTCCCTCAGGGTAATTGCCTAAAGAGTTGTGTTCCAGCACTGCTTGTAATCCATATCTCACTTTCAGTAAAATAAGTGAACGTATACTTCATCTCTCAGTCTGGTTATTTGGCCTTCGTATAAAAGAACTGGGGGTTTAAGGCATTTTAGACGTAACACTAGATATGTCTCCTATAGGCCCTTAGAATGGAGGGTTAGTACTGGTGAAGCGCTTTGAGTGGTCGTTAAGACTAGGAAAGCGCTATATACTGTAAGTACAGGTCCTTATCCCTTTTCCTCATAGCTTAGTGACGTTTTCCTCCTAGCTTTGTGACGTTTTCCTCCTAGCTTTGTGACGTCCTGCTCATAGCTCCGTGACATCTTCCTCATAGCCCTGTGACGTTTCTGTCGCAGCTCTGTGACGTTCTCCTCATAGCTCTGTGACGTTTTCCTCATAGCTTTCTGATGTAATCCTCATTGTTTTGTGGCTTTGTGACGACGTCTTCCTCATAGCTTTGTGACGTTTTGGCCAAGATGGTCGATACCACTGAGAGGACCTGGAAGGCGTCATAAGAGAAGAAGAAGATTGGGACCGCATTTACGTCTGTGTTCGGCTGGCGGTAGGATTGATTTGTTTGTGACAGATAGCAAAAACTGTACGCTGTCTGTAACATTGTGGCATCTAGCTGTGACGGGTACGATAAAGATGAGGTGGGCTGGACACTATCCAGGCCTGGGGGCCGGAAAAGACCAGCTATGGGGCCAACAAGACCTAGAAGCGGGTCAGATGAGAGTGATGCGGGAGAAGTATCAATGCGAAGAAAACATGAACTGGCCAAAATGGATGGCAGTTTGAGGATGTAGGGAATGACTGGAAGGTTGTCATTGAGTTCAATCAGGGTGGTGGGGGGGCGCTATCACCCAGTTAAGCTAACAAAAGCAAGTGAGAAAGAAATTGGGAGAGTTAAGTTTGTAAAGTTCTTGAAGAATAACCAGCTGTTATTCGGCTGCAAGCTCCCTTCTCTCCAGGATCTGTACATCTCCAGGACCCGGAGGCGTGCTGGCCGGATCATAGCCGATCCCTCACACCCTGGTCACGTACTGTTTGCCCCCCTCCCCTCTGGTAGAAGACTTCGGTCCATCCAGACTAAAACCTCCCGTCACATGAACAGCTTCTTCCCCTCTGCCATTAGACTGCTGAACACTAAGTGACTCTCGTGCACCATGTACAGCAGCTCAACCAGACTCATGTCAATCATCACTGTTTTCTTCCTGCATTACCGACTGCACTATATAGTTCTCCACAGTATCTGCTGCTGGCTAATATATATTTTAACTGTTGACCAGTATCACTTAATCTTATCCTACACTTTATTACATGTATAGTTTATTTCTCTTATCTTATCATGTTTAATGTTGCAGCATTGTACCGAGACAAATTCCTAGTTTGTGTACTACATGAACAATGGCAATAAACCTGATTCTGATTCTGATTCTGATTCTGTTAATTCATGCCACAAGTAAACAATAGCAACAGAAAATACTGACAATGACATGTCTAAACGGAGATCAAATGAAGGCGCATGTTCCTGGCGTGACAGCTAACTTGAGGGGAGTTAAATCAGGTGTCCCTTTGTGCATGTCTATGGAAGAAGTGAAAAACGAGATCCAAGGAGGAAAGGTGAAGGATGTGAAAAGGCTACAGAGTAAAAAAAGAAGGTTTGCTGAAGGAGACACAGTCTGTCATGATTCAGTTTGAGGAAACACTCCCTAAATCAGTCCTAATAGGATACATGTATTTCAGTGTCAGAGAATACGTCCCAAAGCCAGTCAGTTGCTACAAATGTCAATGGATGGGTCACCCTGCTCAGCAATGTAGGGGAAAGCTAAGATGTGCTAGATGTGGAGGGGAGCATGAATATGGTAAATGTGACAAGGACGCCAAAGTGAAGTGTTGCATCTGCGGGGGGTCAGTGAGCACAGTGCTGCATTTGGAGGATGTGTTGTGCAGAGGGAAGCTAGACAAGCCCAGGAAATCAGAATAACTTAAGAAAATCTTGTATGCAGAAGCTCTAAAGACAGAGAAGCAGGAATAGTCAGAAACACAGCAGGCCTTCCTCAAAGAAGTTCAGTTCAAATGGAAGCCCAGCAACCAACGGGTCCCACACAAGCACAGGATCGTGCAGCTGCAAGGAATGTTTGTGTTCACAAATGCAAAATGGATGATGACACATTGATAGTTAAGAGGACAAACTTTATAGCTTTTATCTGCCACACCATGAATGTTGCTGCACAGCTAAAGAAGAAAAGTGACAGAATCAAAACCATTGTGGAAGCAGCAGGAATCTTCCTAGATGTGAAAGATATCACAGCTGACCAGATTCATGCTTTATTGAAAGCTGAAACTGGGGAGACTGCACATGCTGAAACAAGACCTTAATTATGGTACTACACATACTACAGTGGAATGTGAGGAGTCTTATAGCAAACGGACAAGAACTCAAGAAGTATCTTTACGAACTAGAAGTTGTTCCACAGGTAGTGTGTGTACAGGAGACATGGCTTCAACCTCACTTAGATTTGGTTATTCCAGGATATACTATTGTAGTTCAATCAGACAGGATAGAATTAACACTGTACTGTAAATGGAGGAGGATGTGCCACTTTCATTCAAGATGGCCTGGCGTATAGGGTGATTCCCTCCCCTGAGGATATAGAGTGTAATATTATTGAAATATGTAGGCCAAATGGACAAGGAAATATTAAGATGATTAATTATTACAACCCATGTAGGAAGTTAACAGCAGATATTTTCAGTGTTATGGCAGGGGAAGGGCATATGGAAGAGGTATGGTGTGGAGACTTTAATGGCCATAATAGCTTGTGGGGAAGCACACATACAGATAACAATGGAAATGTTGTGGAAGAGATGTTAGATGAAAGATCGTTAATTTGTCTAAAGAGTGGTGAAGGTACCAGGGTGGATGTGCATAGGGGCACATCATCATGTATTGACCTGACTCTGGTATCTGATTCTTTAGTGAGCACCTGTGAATGGACAACTATGGGAAGTGATCACTTCCCAATACTTACAGTCATTAAAACTGAAGTATGTATACAAGAGGGAAGATGTTTTACAAGATGGTGTTTTGACAAGGCAGATTGAACACAGTGTTGCCTAAATTTTCCCCAATCGTGTCATTTGGTAATATTAGAAGGTGGCATAGAAGAGTGTTCAAGTCAGGTAACCAATCATATTCTGAATGCTGTAATAGCAAGTATACCTAAGAAAACAATACAGGGTAGGAAGAAGGCTGTACCCTGGTGAAATGACGAATGTAGTATTGCAATAAAAGAGCGAAACAAGGCATTCAGAGAGCTGAGGAAGAATATGACTAGTGAAAATTTAACCCCTTGCACTCCGGGCAATTTTCCTAAAAACGCCAAAAAATAACGTGCCCAAAGTAAATCGAAAGCTGTTCTTCAGCCCTTTGCAGCATCTTCATGGGGTTGGTCTCATTTAAAAGAAAACACTTTGAATTTTTTGGCAAAAAAAACATAATGACTCTACGTGCTCCGGCCACTGAGTTACAGTCATCTAAACATACTGAACTTGAAGAAAATAAATTTGGACACGGTGTTTTTTTGGATACAAATGCTTGCAAATAACACACAGCTGTCCGATCCGGCTGGAAAATGCAACAGAAATGTAGAACCAAGTGTTATCAAGCTGAGATCCAAATTTGGTAACAATACCACAAAAAATGAATATATTACACAGCTTTTTTCTCAGGTTGTTCCCAGGCGCTTTTGAACTGTGCCAAACTGTGCCATTGCACAGTTTGGCACAGTTTGGAAAAATGTCTAGAACTTTTGAATGCTTCAACATAGAAGCTTCATCTTGGGCTCTAATGAAAGGTGACACTCAGGGCTATCTTGTTAGCTATTCAGAAACACTGTCAGTAGTAATGATGCAGAGAAAATGAAGTTTCTATTCTAAACATGCTTTACTGAACAAAAATGTCAATATACAAAACATACTATTTACAAACAACAAATTCAATTCAATTCAACTTTATTTATATAGCGCAATTTCACAACAACAGTCATCTCATAGCACTATCAACTGTAGGGGGAACCCCCACAGTTGCAGAAAGACCCCAGCAATCAGGCGATCCCCTGTGAGCAAGCACTTGGCGACGGGGGAGAGGAAAAACTCCCTTTTAACAGGAAGAAACCTCCAGCAGAACCAGGCTCAGGGAGGGGCAGTCATCTGCTGCGACTGGCTGGGGGGTGAGGGAACAGAGAAGATGAAAAGAACAGACATGTAGAGAGCAAACAGCACAATGGAGACTCAATCTATGGGAGAGAACAGATGTTAGTGACCAGCAAATGGGAACAAATGTGAAATTGAAATTGAATTAGGGATACGGGGCGCTTGCGCATGCAGCGACCGGCAGTTGGTGGCTTGTCACCAGACTGCAAAACAAATCTACTTACGTGTACAAAATAAGTAATAAAAAAAAAAAAGTCCTTTATAGGTTATTGGCAGTATGCCAGTTATTGTAACAGTCCCGGTTTGGGATCAAACAGAGAGGCACATCACAGGTGGAGCACTTGAGTGGTGTCTTTTTACCGCAGTGCCTACATCGTGCCCGTCTATTTGTGCGGTGCCCTGAGATAAAGACAATCCTGTGATGTGCAGTGGGTGTAGGATGAGGTGGCGTGGGTGTGGCTGATGGAGAGCGCACCTGTGCCAGCTGCGTAGCAAGGGTCTCCCGAAATGCCTTCTGTCTCAGTGGCTTCTCTCCTCTTCCAGAGGTGAGTGCCTTGTGGAGGATGTAGGCATTGACGATTGCAATGTCCATGAAGTGGTAAAAAAAAGCTCTTATACCACTTCATGGTCTTATGGAGCACACTGTAATAGCCTATCAGGGCATCTGATGGGTTGACTCCACCCATGCACCTGAATGGACAAAAAAACATAATTTTTAGAACACTTCAATATATCACTCAAGCCAATTGTTAGATTTTCAAATCATTACATATCTGTTGTAGTCCTTTACGCAAGGCGGCACGGAGATGTCCTTTCTTGACCACTGCCCCTGTGCGTCTTTCACCCTCCGGGACACAGTCTCTCCTGAGTGGGCAGTGTGCACTGTGGAACGCATGAACACATCCCTTGTGTCTCGCCACTGGAGGAAAAGAAGGAAGTCCTTCCTAATCCAGCGGATGCTTCCCCGTGGAGAGCTGGAAACCAGGCTGTTGTCCTTGGTCTGGGGAAAGCCGACCCTGTTGGTGCGGATGGTTCCACAGGCATAGATACTCTTTTTCAGGAGATCCTGAAAAAGAGCAGGGCTTGTGTAGAAATTGTCCACAAAGAGTTTGTACCCAGTGCCCAGCAACCGTGTGTCAAGTAGCTGCATCACTGACTCATAACTGAGTCCCATGCCACTACTTGACTTTGCTTTGCCCTTATACACAAAAAAAGTCCCAGGTGTAGCCAGTACTGGAGTCGGCCAACACAAACAGCTTGTAGCCCCACTTCACTGGCTTGTTTCTCATATACTGTTTGAAGCCAATGCGGGCTTTTGATGCAACCATCCTCTCATCAATGGAGATGTCCTGACCAGGGTGAAAGTTTGTCCTGCATGCTTCTCTCATCTCTTCATAGAGAGGCTTGATTTTGCTGAGGCAGTCATGCATATCCGTGCCTCTCTTCTGCTCATTGGCCTCTTCTGCTGCTGGGCTGCTGAGGTGAAGGGCCCAGCTGATCCGGAGAAACTTTTTCCTGGTCATTACACTCTTGGGGAAAGGAAGGCTGTACAGGTGTCCCCCTCGCCAGTAATCACTGAAGGATTTGCACTTGACTATACCCATGTAAATAATCAGGCCAAAAAATGAGAGCAGGTCGGAGCGTGTGAGGTCAATCCAGGGGCTGGTGGGTGTGTTGTAGTGTGTAGAGCCATGTAGGTTGGTGTTCTCAACAATGTGGTCTAGCACAGATGGAGTGAAAAAAAAAAACTCAAACAACTGAACGGGGGTGTATGAAGCTGTTGTAATTAGCTGAGGTCCAGGTGGATTTTTGGGATGAAAAATGGGCTGTGGTGGAATGATGTCAGGGGTGTCGGAATCATGCCACCTCTCCTCAGCTGATGAAGGGCCGGCCGATGTCCCAGGCTGAGGGCTGCCATCACCACTCTCGCCTCCTCTTCCTCTCCTGCTACCTCCTCTTCCTCTTCCTCTTCCTCTCCCTCTCCCTCTCCCTCTCCTTCCTCTTCCTCTCCCCAGTGGTCTCCCTCTTTTTGGGGTCGGGGTTTCCTCTTCTGACGAGCTCGCCTGCAGCTCCCTTCTTCTGCGCTTGCTGGCAGAGTGCTCGTCTGGCACCCACTCCTCACCAGAGTCTTCATCTGTTTGTCTATTATGTGAAAATAAAGTCATTTACAAAGTTCAATTTTTATTTTTCACTATTCTCCTATTTTCCCAGAGTTCACATACACAGCACAGTTCCTGTTTTGTTTTTTTACAAGAAAAAATAGCCTACAGTGCAATAAAAATTAGACTAAAACATTATTACATTTCTAGAGGGTAACAAACAACCCACTGGGAGGAGACCCCGGGGCATACCCAGGACTCGGTGGACAGACTATGTCTCCCAGCTGGTCTGGGAATGCCTTGGTATCCTCTCTGAAGAGCTGGAGCAGGTGGCTGGGGAGAGGGAAGTCTGGGCTTCTCTGCTTGAACTGCTGCCTCTGCGACCCGGGCCTCCGGAAAAGCGGTAGAAGATGGATGGATGGATGGATGGCTAACAAACAACCCCCCCACACTGTCCCTGTCAAATAAACTAATCTACTACTACTACACACACACACACACACAAAAACATGCCACGTAAAAAATGTGTGGCATTTTTTTACAAGAAAAAATAGCCTACAGTGCAATAAAAATTATGCTAAAATATCTATCTGCAATGCAGAGGATAACCCCCCCCCCCCGCCCCGCTACAGTGGAACTCTGCACACCAAAAAACTTGTGGCCATGACGCACCGTTGGAATTACCGATCGGTCAAAAGTGATTGTTATTACTATTTTCATCGCTAAAGAATAATTTAGCTTAGAACGCTTACCTGTCCACAGCAGCAGTAAGCTCCTCATTGTCAGACGAACATGAAGCTGGTCCGGTTGTAACGGACTCGTGCTTCTGGTCACCCGACCCGGTCCAAACATCTCCGCTTCCATGCTTGCGGTTTTGGCGAACCATTTTTCCAAACAAGACTGACTGATGCTACCGTTCCGCACAGGTCTCAATGTCAGTCACCCAGCGGCTTAGGCAAAAGAGATTTTATGCAGGGAGACGCACGTCAGCTGTCAAACTTCTCTGCTTCAATTGGCTCGTATTTGCAGCTGTTGGTAGGCAGGTCCTTGCTAAGTTTTCATTCATTGGTTCTTCAAGGTTTCAGAAACCCAATTCAAGGCTCTTACTAGTCAAATGAGAGGTCAATCAAATGAACTAATCTGTTTGCGGCTGTGTCTGCAGCTTTTATTTTCAGTGCGCGCTTGGACGCCACACCACCTACATCACCACCATCAGGCTCATGCGTCCGAGTCATGCGTCCTGCATTGTGCACTCTCGTGCGTCCTAGGACGCAAAGACTTGCCCGCCCGCGGTACAACGGAGCGCAAGTGGTTAATAGAGTATAAAAAGAAAAGGGCAGTAGCTCAAAGGATTATTAAAAACAGGAAAAGGTCAGCATGGAGAGAATTTTGTTCAACCCTTGGTAGGAAAACAGAACTAGGTGATGTCTGGGGTATGTTCAAAAAATGAGTGGGAAAAGGGTATCAGTTAAAATTCCAGCTTTAGTGGATGGGGACAAGATGGCTGTATCAGACAAAGAAAAGGCAGAAGTCCTAGGTAGAGCATTTGCAGCAGTGCATAGAGGAGACCATCTTGGTGAGAGTCATAGACAGCAAAGACAGCATAAACTCAAGAGAAAATGCAAACAAATGAAGTGAAAGAGGACATGACTGTGTTAGACCTCGAGCTCACAATGTCAGAGCTTAAGAGAGCTTTGCAAAATAGTGGATACACAGCTCCAGGATATGATCAGTTAAGCTATGCTGTGTTCCGGAAGTTGCCTATACAATCAATGCAGCAACAGGATATAGAAGGAGGGGGTTATCCCAAGTGGGTGGAAAAAGGCTGTAATTTTACCATTTAATAAGCCAGGGAAAGATCCAGCTCATCCAGACAACTATAGGCCAATAGCATTAACGTCACATTTAGGGAAATGGATGGAGAAGGTGTTAATTTACAGACTCTCATATGTATTAGAGCAAAAACGATTAATAAACGACTATCAGAATGGTTTTAGAAGAGAAAGATCCACAGTGGATGTTCTAGTTAGGGTAAGTAATGATATTGAAAAGACTCTCAAAATAAAAGAAGTAATGGTTATAGTTTATCTGGATATTGAAAAGGCTTATGACTCACTGTGGAGTGATGGACTTCTTATGAAATTGAATAAAATGGACATTGGTGGTAGGATGTAGTATAATTGGATAATGGATTTTTTTTTAACACACAGGACAATTAGGGTTAAAGTAGGATCAGAAGTTTCTAATGACTTTGAAATAGAAAATGGTGTTCCTCGGGGGAGTGTGATAAGCCCTGTTTTATTCAATATAATGATTAATGACATGTTTGAGGGTGGAGAAAGTGGAAAAGTGGTCATATGACTGGGGATTTAAATTTTCAAACAGTAAAACCTGCTATATGACTTTCACAAAAAAAAAAAAAAAAATGCAGAACTGGTACAGAACCATTAACATTATATAATCAACCAATAGAGGAAGTCAGTGAATTCAAATATCTAGGATTGTGGTTTGATAGTGCATACACATGGAGAGTTCATGTTGAAAATCTGGAGACAAAATGCAAAAAAGTCATTAATCTCATAAAAGCTGTAACTGAACACGAATGGGGTGCAGATAAACAGGCATTAATTGACATTTACAGAGCACTAATGCAATTGACAATAGACTACAGATGCATGATTTATGGCACAGCGGCAAAGACGACTCTGGAAAAAATAGAATGCAGCATAGAATGCTTTGCCTGTGCATTGGAACCATAAAAACAACACCAAACAATGCAGTTTTAATAGAAGCAGGAGAAATGCCAATGGATTTGAGAAGAGATAAACTTGCATTATCATACTGGGTCAAGCTGAAAGGAAGTGACGAAGCAAATATTTCAAAAACAACACTACAAGACTGCTGGGAATACTGTAATTTCCAGGAACATGGGTTTGGGTGGACAGTTGAAAGAAGGACCATAATGTATGGCCTGCACACTATTAATATAGCTAGCACCAGTCCAGTGAGTAATGTTCCCCCTTGGCTCTTTCCGGGAATAGAACTAACTAACTAACTAACCTGCACTTATATAGCGCTTTTCTAGTCACAAAGACCACTCAAAGCGCTTTCATTAATACTAACCCTCTATTCTAAGGGCCTATAGGAAACAGATATCTAGGGACAATTTAGAACAGCCAATTAACCAAGTAGACGCTAGTCTGCTAATGAGGAAAAAGGATTGGCATATGAGTGAAGTTGGTGTTAAAACAACCTGAAAACAAGCATTTACCTCAGGAACAATTACTATAACTTCTTTTACAGCTCTATACTGACGGTTCAAAGAATAAGGAGGGCTCTGTTGGAGTATACATCCCAGAGTTTAAAGTGACCATCGCAAAAAGACTCTCCAACAATACATCCGTGTTTACAGCAGAGATGGTGGCAATAATTATTGCTTTGCAGTGGGTGGAGGAGGTCAGACCGGACTGGGTGGTGGTGTGCACGGACTCACTTGCAGCGCTAAAAACCATACAGACACTAAAATCTACAAGGGATGACTTGGTGATTGAGCTATATCACAGTTTATTTAGGGTACACAGGGGTGGTGGCGAAGTTCAGTTTTGTTGGGTTCCTTCACATGAAGGGTTGAAAGGGAATGACTGTGCAGACAAATTAGCAAAAAGTGCTCTTGGAAAAGAGATAACTATACCATTGTCTCTTGGAAAAGGTGAAGGGAAAGCAGTAATCAAGAAAAAAGGAACTGAGCTATGGCAAAAAAGATGGGATGAAGATCATAAAGGTAGATCGTATTACAAAATGCAAAAATCTATTGCAATAAAGAATTTCATAACAACCAAAAGGAGGGAAGACATCATTATGGCAAGACTCAGACTGGATCACACAGGTTTAAATGGCACTTTATTCACCATGGGGAAAAGCGAAAGTGACAAATGTAGAGAATGTGGAGTCAAAGAAAATGTCGAGCACATCTTATTACACTGTCACAAATATGGAAATGAAAGACAAATAATGGAAAATGAAGTTCGAGAGGCCGGTAGGGAATGGGATTTAACTGGGATTCTGGGAAAAGATGGAGATGGAGAGGCAATAAGAATCACGAGGAGGGCTCTTTTCTCTTTTTTAAATAACACAGGATTAAGTCATAGAATTTAGGGGTCGGGCTCAGATGACCTAATGTTGCACACTCTTGTACAGTAGGTGGCGATATGCACCTTTCAGTTGTTTGCTATCCGTCAGTAATCGAGAGAAGAAGATTCGGGATTCATCCAGGTTTTGTTGTTGTCACCTGCGTCACTATCACTCTTCTTCTTCAAGATCCGATTGCTGTTGTGTATGTACATTGGCTGTATTAGTAAGATGGCGGCTGGGTTGGACATGGGCTAGACTGAAGTGACTAACTACCGGTTTCCGGTGGTGACGCCACTCGGGGTATAAAGGAAGTGGGTGGAAGAGGCTCGAAAGAGGCCGATAGCTGATAGCTTCGATGGTGTTGTGGAGTTGATGGCATGCCATTTTTGCGCTCTGGAGAGCGTCACGGCCCAGCGCATCCAGGTTCGACAGCGCCACCAGCGGTTGGGAGAACCAGCGATGAGGTTCATTGAAGATCTCCAAAGGCTGACGAAGGGATGTGATTTTGGACGCCTGGAAGATGAAATGATTCGGGACCAACTAGCGGAGCACGTTTGCTGTACAGCGGTCCGGTCCAGATTGTTCGGAGTATCCAGGAAGGTTGATATTGGCCACGGCTATTGAGCTCGCCCAATGGTTCGAGGCAGCAGAGACCATCATGAGAGGCCTTCCTGAAGGGGCTTTTCTGGGTGAGAATGAGTCTTGCACTAAGGCTGTTTTGGGACCCTGGTGATGGTGATGCCGGAGAGGATACGTATGCCTCCGTGGTTAAAATAAGGTCTGCCCCAGGTATGCCACGTTGTTACGGTTATGGGTCTCCTGTTCACCGCTGTAAGGCCAGTGTGTGCCCAGTGAAAGGAAAGCATTGTGGCAAGTGTGTTTTTTTGGACCACTTTGCCAGGGCATGCGCCAACTTCAAACGCAGAAGCCGTAGGAAGGAACCAGGTGCTGCACAGAAGACTCCAACGATAGTGCACACAGCCTCCCTGGAGACAACGGGGAGGATTGGGTGGGATGTCATGCTTGATGGTGTTGTGGTTCCACTGCTGGTGGACACTGGAGCAGTCATCTCCGTGTTGAACCTGGCAACCATGAACAGATTGTTTCTCCACTGACAAATAAAACAACAAGTATGAGACCATTATGGCTATGGATGGAACAAACTGGCAGTTTTGGGGTTTGTGGAAATGGAAGCCCATTATAAGTCTGTTGTTGTGCCCCAAGCCCATATTCATGTCACCGCTGCGGGGGTTAACATCATGGGGTTTAATCTTTATTATAGCCTGGGTTTCTCGATCGCCAGCGTGTCCGGTGAGGAGTGGTCGGGCTGGAGACTGTGGAGCCGATCGACTCCGTTGGTGGATGGCATGGAGGTGAGGGAATCGGACTGGCTGGACATGTGTAACGAGGGAGAGCATGTTCAGCGCCACGCGATGGTGCCTCGGGACGGACCCGATGCCGATTTTTCTGTTACCCTGGATGAGGGTGTAGGATGCCACGACGGGCCCCCAGGGGCGGCCTGTAAGTACAAGGCACCCATGCCAGATCCTGAAGGGGCGAGACCAGAGAGCGTGGTGATAAATCGCTCGGGAAGGCGGCCTACCATGATTGGCATGGACCGGGCCCGTGAGTCGACCGGATTAGTGATGAAGACCAGTCAGACCCAAAATCACCGGAGGAAGAAGACACGGGTTTCCCTGCGGGTCGGAGACATGGTGCGGCCCAGGGTTGAGGCCTGGATGAGAGGAGATCACAGTTCGCGCGAGTGGTGCGATGAGCGGAGGCAGTTCCGGGTGGAGGCTGTTCGGAGTGATAGGTATCTGCGCTTGTCTGACCAGACCTGGAGGCCCCCAAACGAGTTACGTCGTGTGGAGGAGACGAAGCGACGAAGTGGGAGCCCCGAGGTCAAGAGGTGGAAGCGGTTGGAGAAGGACCTGTCAAAGGACTGAGAGTGTTGTTCTGTCTTTATTTTCTGTTTATTATTTATATGTGCTTTTGCTCTAGTACTGATGTGTTTGTTTTACTGCTGGTGTGGTACCCCGATTTAATAAAAAAGGAAGAGTGAAATGTAAGAAATTGGGTGTTTTATGACACCTGGGAGCTAAATTTTTATTTTAAGGGATCTGTATTGTAAATGTGAGATTTTATTGGTTAAATGGATATGTTGGAATTGGATTTTACTGATGTGTTAGTTTTATGCCCAAGTTTGGGGGTCATGGGGTGTGTTTACTCTGTTTGACTGTCCATTTGTATAGATTTACATACTCAACATCAAGTGTATTGTGATGTACCTGTTATGGGGTAAATGTTGGGGGGGGGGGGCAGTAGTCATTGAGTGTTTTGTAGTTTTATATGTCTTCTACGTGGAGCTGTTCTGGGATTATTTTAATTGAGAGACACGGCTTTGTTTTGAATGTTTGGTGGCAGAATAATCCGCCCAGCCGTGTGGGAGTGCTGGTAGTCTACCCCCCAGCCTTAGTTGTGTGCATGAATAGGAAATTTATTTGTTTCTGTGATTGTTTTGTTTTAGAATGTGAGTCGGGAAGCAAATTTGGGTGGACTATCTGTGCGCTTGGCATTTTTTAAGGGGGTGGGGAATGATGTGTATGTAAATTGGCTGTATTAGTAAGATGGCGTCTGGGTTGGACATGGGCTAGACCAGTGTGGCTAACTACCGGTTTCCGGTGGTGACGCCACTTGGGATATAAAGGAAGTGGGTGGAAGAGGCTCTGCCTCTTTTGTCGTGGGAGCCACCTGGCAAGCAGGCGAGTGCCGTAAGCCTCTTTATGTAAACAACTGTTATTGTAATAAAGCTCCGTAAACTACATCAGTTGTGTATTTGCTTTTACCCAATTATGGACACAACAATTGCCAGCCGGCAACCAGCCCGCAGGTGCACCATCGAGAGTGGGAGGGGTAAAAAAAAAAAACAGTTCTTTTGATTAATCCAGTTGCACTTAAATATCTAAGTCAGGGGTCACCAACCTTTTTGAAACCAAGAGCTACTTCATGGGTATCGAGTCATGTGAAGGGCACCAGCTTGACACACTCCTCTAAAATAACAAATTGTGTGTGTGTATATATATATATACTGTATATATATATATATAAATAATTATCAATAACTTAGAGTGGCTAACGGACAAGATCAATATTCAACACTTTATTTTTATTAATCTCAGCAATTGTTCAGATGATCGCTTCTACATTTCATTAAAAAATGTCCAGTTTTCACCAGTCCCTTTTAACCATAAAAAACTAAACCCTTTTAATTCATGAACTATGTTGAACCATGTTTGAAAAAGTTATGCAACATTTAAGAAAAATCAACTTTCATATTAAATAAATCTTATCACATTTTTAACTGAACAAATCTGCTGCAATTCTGCTCAAAATCTGTTACATTTAATAAACACACTTTTGTGTGTTCTTCTTCACTGGAATTATATCCATACAGTTCTTGCCAAGAATCATGCTTGAGTAATAACCAGCACTGTCCTTTCATGAGAAGAAGCTAAACAGCGCTGAGAGTGCTTATATGCACGGTGGCGCAGTGGTTAGCACCGCGGCAGCAGTTTACCCTCGGCCGGGGGATCGCGGGGATCGTGGATTCGATCCCTGCCCCCGGCCAACAGTCATCTGTGTGGAGTTTGCATGTTCTCCCCGTGTTTGCATGGGTTTACTCCGGGATTTCTCCGGTTTCCTCCCACATGCCAAAAACATGCAGGTTTGGGAGTTAAGGGGCGCTTGCGCACGCAGCGACCGGCAGCTGGTGGCTTGTCACCGGACTGCAGAAGAAATCTACAGTCAAAAAAAAAAAAAAAAAAAAAGTGGGCAGCAGTGGGCCACAGTCGCCCCGCAAATGAAACACACGCAGCTTCCTTTCACGGTAGTAAAAAAGAACTCTTCCTCCCGCTCACTTTGAAAATGATAAATTTTCTGTCTTTTTTTTTTTTTTGCCATGTTTTTGGGCTAGGAAACAGCACTGCGCTCACCATCTTCACTGGCCGCTAGCTTACGCTCCACAAGCGCGAAGGTTTTGTCATGCGCACAATACTGACCTCTGAACTAGGTCAGAGTTCACCTTAACGTTACGTATAATAAACATATTTTCATTTTTTTTTATTTTTAAGACATTGTCATTTTAAAATCTATATAAATGCAAGTGTGATTTTAAAAAATAGCGGCAGAAAAAATTACATCTTAGAAGCAGCTCACTTGCGAGTTGTGCTATTTTTAGAACAGGCCTGCGGGCGACTCATGTGGTCCTTGCGGGCGACTTGGTGCCCGCGGGCACCGCGTTGGTGACCCCTGATCTAAGTAGAGCTACATACAGTATATGGGGTGTTTATATATTTATATATCGACATATTATTCCATCTAGCTACATTGCTCCGCACTGTGTGTGTTTATATACTTGCATATTTATTCCACCTAGCTGCAATGCTCCGTACTGTGGGTGTTTATATATTTACATATTTATTCCATCTAGCTACAATGCTCTGCACTGTGTGTTCATATATTCATATATTTATTCCATCCAGCTACAATGCTCTGCACTGTGTCTGTGTGTGTGTGTATATATATATATATTTTATAGTAATACGTACATATGTATATTAGCTGCTCTTGCTTGCTTGTTTTTTTCTTGCCTTCTGATTGTTGCTCTGAGTGTTGCTATCCCTGTGCTGTTGCAATCCTGGAATTTCCCCGTTGTGGGACTAATAAAGGCTTATCTTATCTTATCTTATATTTTTTTGAGGCTCCTAACATGTTTTCCAAACCAAAACTTAAATTAGCCCTTTCCATTACTACAGTCAGATTTTTTCTTTGTTCCTGGTATCCCTGACATTCCAACAAAACGTGCTGAACTGTTTATGGAGAACCACAATGTGCACAGCTGCCAGTTGGGTATTTACCTATTCTATGTAGTGTCTGGTTCAAAGTACTATGTCCTATTCTCAATCGGGTGATGAGTAATCTCCTCTTTCCTGTTTCTGCCAAGTCCCATTCCAGAGACCACCCGCTTTTGAATGTCATAAAGAGATCTTCCTGTACCTGTTGAGTCCCAATATTCTTACCACTTTTGCACTATATACTTGTTAACCTCTTGCACTCCGTTGTACCGCGGGCGGGCAAGTCTCTGCATCCCAGAGCGCACGAGGGCGCTCTCGTGCGTCCTCGAGCGCACGAGGGCGCATGAGAGCGCACTGGGGAAAAAAAAAAAAAGTTCTTGCACTTCAGACACAGCCGCGAACAGATTGGATATGATTGACCTCTCATTCGACTAATAAGAGCCTTGAATTGGGTTTCTGAAACTTTGAAGAACCAATGACTGAAAACCTAGCAAGAAGGACCCGCCTACCAACGCAGCGAGCCAATTGAAGCACAGAAGTTCGCTGAGCTGTTTTGTCTAAAACTGGGTGAAGAGAGACTGCTACAGCAGCCACAGGCGGTGCTTTATTTTTTTTTTAATTCCAGCAGAGTGTTTAGGATTCTCTTATATGGTCATCACAGACCAACGGAGGCCAACGACGAAGGTCGTAAATCATTCGCCAAAACCACATTCATGGAATTATGTTTTGACCGGGTCACGAGACCAGAACCACGAGCGGACCAGCGTCGCGTTCGTCTGACAATGAGGAAGAGAAGTTGACCAGAATAATGTGGCTGTGAAGAGGTAAGGTGTTATAAGCCAAATTATTCTTTATCCCTGAAAATTGTAATCAAAAATGACTTTTGACCGATCGGTAAATTACAACTGTGCGGCGCACGATGTCCGAAGTGCGTGCACCGCAGTACACGGTTCGGTCGCCGCCTCCGGACCGTGAACGCCCCCCCACCCCGCTACTATTCTGTAGCGAGGGGGGGGGCGTGATGACTGCGCCGCTGTGGCCACATCGCCACATCCGAGTGTAATCAGTCATGTAGCGATGGCCGATCTCCGTCCTCTGTAGCGAGGGGGGGGGGACAACCCCCCCCACACACACACATACAGACACAGCCCTGAGTGTGACCTTTCATTAGAGCCCAAAATGAAGCTTCTACATTGAATCATTCAAAAGTTACAGACGTTTTTCCAAACTGTGCCATTTGGCACAATTTTGCACAGTTCCAAAACGCCTGGGAACTACCTGAGGAAAAAGCTGTGTAATATATTCATTTTTTGTGGTATTGTTACAAAATTTGGACCTCAGCTGGGTAACACTTGGTTCTACATTTCTGTTGCATTTTCCAGCCCGGATCTGAAGCTGTGTGTTATTTGCAAGCATTTGTATCCAAAAAAAACACCCAGGCCAAATTTATTTTCTTCAAGTTCAGTATGTTTAGATGACTGTAACTCAGTGGCCGGAGCACTTAGAGAGATTATGACTGTTTTGCCAAAACATTCAAAGTGTTTTCTTTTCAATGAGACCAACCCCATGAAGATGCTGCAAAGGATTGAAGAACAGCTTTGGATTTAATTTGGGCATGTTATTTTTTGGCATTTTTAGGGAAATTGACCGGAGTGCAAGGGGTTAATTATCAATTTGCCTTCATACATTCTCATCATCACTCTATAAATTCAAGAAATCTCTGTGTGTCTGTCAGTGTGTGTGTCTGTGTGTGGCGCGGCCAAAGATCATTGGACCGCCTATGATGTTCCTAGATGTCTGCATGATGTCCTATGATGTTCCTATGTATAACGACTCCTTATGTGTGAAATGTCCTGTGATGTTCCTATGTATAACGACTCCTTATGTGTGAAAAAATTATCCGTCCTTGGACTGCATCACTCACGATCATAGGACTCGCTATGACATCATCAAAGATCAAAGGCAGGCATCACTCACAATCATAGGACTCACTATGAATGTATAAATATGTATGTATATGTATAAATATGTATGTATAAATGTTCGGTAGTGGCCGGAGAGGCTGTTGGCACGGATTGGCAGCCACGTTTCCGTCAGCCTGCCCCAGGGCAGTTGTGGCTACAGAAGTAGCTTGCCGCTACCATTGTCTGTCTGGAGTGAATGAATAATGTATCTATTTGTCTTTGAGTGTCTATGATAAAGCACTATATAAATCTGGTGCATTATTATTATTATTACAGGGATGTGATTTTTCCACTAATTTGTGGAATTCCGCTTTTTTTATCTTCCAAAAATTTTCAGACCAGATGGTGGTGCGTGCACAACGCGAGGCTCAGCGTCTCTTCGGATTTTGCGGATTAGCAGTGATATTTCTGCTCATTTCGGGTCTGTTCGTTCAGAACAGCTTCGCTTTTACATCCTACACCCAAAATGAACTTTTGGACATTGGATTACAAAATAATGACCTTTTTTATCAGCAACCTACGTTTCATCCCTGAGCTCTGGAGAACACCCGATGCTAGGTAAGCTACCCGGCCGACCAGAAGTGCTCGCAGGCGGCGTAGAGACCATAAACAAAGGCGGGGGAAGCGCGGAGGGCTAAAAGCTAAGCTAAAGCTAACACCACACCGGCTTTCTCTACTCAGTATTTTCCTCGCTAATGTACGGTCACTGGCGAACAGAATGGATGAGCTACGGCTTCGGATCACCAACAATAAGAAACTTATGAACTGCAATATCATGATTTTCACGGAAACATGGCTACATAGTGGAGTACTTGACGGTGCTGTCGAGCTGGCCGGACGGCACACTCTCCAGGCAGACAGAGCAGCTGATGACTCCGGTAAGACCAGAGGTGGGGGAGTATGCATTTATATTAACAAGGCTTGGTGCACGAACTCTGTCACTGTTGGGAGACACTGCTCAGCTAACCTGGAGTTTCTCATGGTTAAATGTAGACCTTTCTATCTGCCACAGGAGTTCACTTTTCACTTTTCTTCATCTTGCCTGCTGAAGATGTTTTGGACTTTATTTAAAAAATATTTTTAACGCCACACATGTGATGGATAATGCTTGTTGGAATATTTTAGGAATGCTATCTTCTTGGAACATAAGTCAATATTATACAGTAATAAGTGACATTCAGCTGTTTGTTTTATGTCATTTAAGCACAGTTCTGGTACTTAAAAATCATAAAAACCCAGGAGCTTCGGGGGGCTTTGCCCCCCTTGCCCCCCCACCGGGGCTCTGCCCCGGACCCTGCAGGGGGACTGCGTCCCCCAGACCTCCTGCTAAATTTTCAGATAATTTCCCCAACCCCAAATCACATCCCTATTATTATTATTATTATGACATCAGCAAAGATCATAGGACTCACTATGACATCCAAAGATCAAATGCAGGCATCATAGGAGTTGCTAGGGCATCATCAAAGATCATAGGACTCACTATGTCACAATCAAAGATCAAAGGCAGGCATCACTGAACGAGTGCTGATGTGCTTGCTTACACCCTTGCTTACACCTGCTTTCTACGGGCATGCACAGGTAGGCATTAGTATTATTAACACAAAGAACATCACCACTGAGATTATTTATAGCTGTGCAGGTGTTTGAATCTAAGAGAGGAAGAAGATGATTCAGTCCCTGAACAAAACTCATGGCAGTTAATAAACACTGAGTGGCAAAAATGAGTGGCAGCATTAGGATGTATGCAGTAAAACACAAAAAATTCACACAGTATTCAGTCACAGCAGTACACAGAGTACCTGCTTGCATCGTGCAGAGCTAATCTTTTCATTCCATCTTGTATTAATTGGCAAAAAATTAAATAAATGCATAATTAAAGGTTCTGAAACAGTTCTTCACTTACCATATGCTCCTTGGTCTTTACCCTGCACATCACTACAGTCAAGTAAATGGTGTGGTGTTAACATGTAAAGTAAAATGAGGTACTCTGTGCACTGCTGTGACTAAATATTTTGTGATTTTTTTGTGTTTTGCTGCATACAAAATAAAGCTGTCACATGTGATTGCCGCTCAGTGCTGTGTTGTTATGGTAACTGTCCTGTAACTGCCAGGAATTCTGTTCCAATGCATCCCCTCTATACGAAGCTAAACACTTCTATTCTTCTGTGATGCAACTGGAAGAGGTGGTGATGTGTAAAAACAAGCACACTGAAAAGTATAGCATGCTGACCCAAGTGGCTGTAAAAGACCACACTGAGGTCAGAGTGTTTCAAGACCAAAACTGTAGGGGTTGAGACTTGAGTCAAGGCCAGGATTGAGAGAGGCAGAGGCCAAGACCAGACCAAGACCACTAGAAGTCTTGGTCTTGGCTTGGGGCCAGTTTCAGAAAGCAGGTTTTGGGAGGACTCAGTCTCCTTCAACTTGAAGTCAGCTAACCTCAAGTCTTCACTACACCTTCTTCTTTTCCTTCTTTTTTAGGGGTCTTCACAGCAGATCATGTGCCTCCATCTCATCCTATCCCTTGCATCCTCTTCTATCACACCAACCCTCTCCATATCCTCCTTTACTATATTCTGCTAAACCTGCTTTCTGAAAAAGGGCCTTGGTCTTGACAATTTAAGGTATTGATACACTCCGGTCTAGGTATGGTCTTGACTGCAGCACTACCAAGTTTTATGTAGGTGGTTTTACAAAAATGTTATTTTGTCCGCACATTCACTGACTGCAGTCGCATGTGTCTGCAGGTGGTTGCAGGTGTGCAGGCAAGAAAAAAAAACAAGTGAGGCAACGTGGAGCACCACCTACTGCATTTTTGCAGTCCTCACCTGGTTGAACACGTTTAACAAACATTCCTACAGGAGTCACTCAGTGTGCATTTTCCACCTTTGTTTACAAGCGTTCACCTCCATAGGTCTGCGTGACTTCACATTTTGTTCCAGACGGATTTTTTTTCAGTGTCATTATTTTTACAAATCACTTTTGTCTTTAGTCTGATAGTATGGATTTGTAACCTGTAAATGTAAGGTGCCCTGGAACCCAGTCACAGGGGGTGCACACGCCAGTGTCCTCCTAGTGCCAGTCCCAAGCCTGGGTAAATGGGGAGGGTTGTGTCAGTTTTAGGCAGTTCTGTACAGGAGACATAACTGCAGCTTCTGGCCAAATAACAAACTAGAAAACTTCAAACTAAATGACAAACTGCAGAGCAATGCCAACTATCATTACTCCTCAGAAATAGAATTGATTTTTAAATCTGGAGGTTGCACAGGGATTGAGAATGTCAGTGAGTTATTATGCTTTTTTGGGACTGAAAAATCGATAAATCAAAATTGTATTTTAAGCCAGCTCCATAGAGTACAACACAGACATGTTAAAATGTGTTTTGAGTGGTCAGTCTGATTGGAAAAGTGTGGTATAAAATAATACATTTTTGCTGTCACCATATTCTGCCGTCAGGACACCGAGGTCATCTCATTCCCTACGCTCGCTAAAGGTGACCAGAGTGTTTGTTGTAGTTCCCAGGCTCTGAAAAGTCCCCCATACAGTCAGATAAAAGAGGGCCACTTTTCTTTAACCCTGAAGTTTCCTCTTAATCTCAGTAGCACTATTTTTTTTCCATTTGAAATAAGAAATTCAGTGAGTTGCCAAATACTGATTTCCCTCCACTGAAGTTTAAGTATTTCCTCTGGATTTTCTTTTCATCTGCTGCATTAAATGGTTTTTGCATTTAACTTAATGTTGTCCATTTGTTTCAGATTCATATAGCACAGTTATATTGGGGGGTTTTTATCCCCCACCGGTCGAAGCCCAAAGAGGTCGAAGAGCCCTTTGGGTGAAGACTGAAGGGGGATTATGTTATGGGTCAGTCCGTCCATTTGTCCCACTTTTATGAAGTCAACTCCTCCTACAGTTTTGTTCTGATTGTTTTGAAACTTGGTACCATGGTTTGATATACGCTGATGATGCACATATTGCAATTTCACTCTCATCGAATGACCTTGAGGTCAGAGGTCAGATTTTCCCTAAATCTTCTAAACACAATAACTACTGAAAGAAATGATGTAGGCTTTTCAAATCGATACAGTAGTTGTATCTAATACACATCTTGGACACCTTACACCCTGACCTGACTATGGGTTTGGGGTCAAGGGGTCAAAGGTCAAAGTTAACGTCCCAGTTGCACTATGGTAAATGCTAAATTTGCTATTACTATAAAATAAGTAAAGCTAGGACCACCAAACCTGGTATACAGGTTCACCTTGGGATCCTGAATTCTGACTATGGGTTTGGGGTCAAAAGGTCAAAGATGAAGGTTAACATTCCCTATGCCTTATTACTGTACAACGAGTAAAGTTAGGGTCACCAAACTTGGAACACAGGTTTACCCTGTGACCCTGAAGTGCGACTATGGTTTTGGGATCACAAGGTCAAAGGTCAACATCAACATGGCTTATAAACTATATATCAACAACAAAGAAAGCTAGGGTCACCAAACCTGGTACACAGGTTCACTTCAGGATCCTACCCTACAACTATGGGTTGTATACTTTGTTGTATATTCATGGAAGATGGCTTATCATAATTTGGTTCTGCCACTGTAATTATATTGAAAAGTTGAAAACTGATCTCTGTCAGTAAGTATTGGGATCTTCAAAGAAAACGGAGGCGGGGGATACTGCACTCGCCTCAGAGTGCTCTTGTTTTATTTTCAAATGGTAAACTTGACTAGAATTGGTGATCATAACAAAAACTTTTTGGTATTACAGGGGCAACAGCTTCAATGTCTGTCAGCTTGGACAATGACAAACAGTCGAATGGCAATGAGCAACCAGCAGCTACATCCCAGAGTAAAACCGAGGCAGGTGCTACTACCCCTGGAGGAGGGGAGGTGAAACTGAGAGACAGGAGGAGGCGGGAGTCGGCCCCAGTTATTGGTGTGTCAGATATGGACCAGACCCACACAGGAGGGTCCCACAGCCAGCACGTGAGAGCAGCACGCAGGATCTCCAAGGGGTCCCAGCGGGCCATGCTGACCAGCTGCCTGTCAGAAGACAGTGCACTGGAGGGACTGGACGTGATTGGAGACATCCACACACCCAAGGGAAGCCGGCGGAACTTCATAGAGCTGATGATGAGCAGTTCCCCTCAGGTAGAATTACTCCATTTTTTCTTCATTTGGTTTTTGCATGACAATACTCTTCAGGTGGTAACAGTATCTTGAGATCTTCCCAAATAACCTTAGTTCTGTTTCATTTTTAATCATGAGATCACACTTCCTAAATGCCTTTTTTCACATAGGTTCGGAGGTCTCTGATCAACCGGGGCTCGCGCCTCCGAGACTCGGTGAAGAGCGACGGCGACTCTGCATCGCTCCTCTCCTCAGCCACAGACGAGGACTGTGCCTCAGTAACACTGGACCCAATGGAGCATGAGTGGATGCTGTGTGCCTCAGAAGGCCTGTGGGAGAGTTTGCAGCCTCTGCTGGCTGTTGAGCCCACTTTGGTGGCCAAGAGGGACTTTGTGACGGGCTTCACCTGCCTCCATTGGGCAGCGAAGCAGGGCAAAGCTGAGCTGATCTCCCAGCTGTTGTCTTTTGCCAAGGAGAACACTATCCCTGTGAATGTGAATGTGAGATCAAGTGCCGGTTACACGCCACTGCACCTGGCAGCCATGCATGGACACACACAGGTGGGTTGCAGGATGGGGGGTTAGAGCGGGGTGTCATGTGTTGTATCTGCTCAGTGAAGCAGCACTTAATTACTTGAAGTTTGCCTGTTTAGTCTACTGTCATACAAATGAAGGATTCAGAGGTGGGGAAGAAGCAGGATAGAGAAGGAAATTGTCAGCAAAACAGAGAATTCAACCAACACTGAAGGCTTTAGTTCCAAATAAGATTTGCTTATGGCCTTCTTGTATGCAGTCAGCAATTCTGGCAGAACACATTGACATCTTAATAACTTAAAGCCAAGGCTTGACATTAACAACAGCCCACCCACCACTGGTGGGTATATTTCGGCTGTGGCGGGTAAGACATTGACTCCCACTAGCCATTTTGGCGGGTTGTAGTTTTCTCAAATGGCATCTAAATAACTAGAAAAGCACTCGGAGAGTGCAGACCTCTGCCAAGCGCCACAGTTCCCCCCCATACAATCTTCAGATTCCTTGATCATGAAAACATATGACAAGCAGTGGTTCAGTAGTTATTCACGAAAATGGCATTTTCCGTAATGGCGGCCACAGTTCCTCCCATACAGTGTTTGTGTGTATGTTTTCAGATTCCTTGACCATGAAAACATATGACTAGCAATTGGATGGACAATGATAGGATTAGTGGTTCAGTAGTTATTCACGAAAATGGCATTTTGCATAAAGGCGGCCACAGTTCCTCCCATACATTGTCTGTGTGTACGTTTTCAGATTCCTTGACCATGAAAACATATGACTAGCAATTGGATTGACAATGATAGGATTAGTGGTTCAGTAGTTATTCACGAAAATGGCATTTTCCGTAATGGCGGCCACAGTTCCCCCCATACAGTGTTTGTGTGTACGTTTTCAGATTCCTTGACCATGAAAACATATGACTAGCAATTGGATTGACAATGATAGGATTAGTGGTTCAGTAGTTATTCAGGAAAATGGCATTTCCGTAATGGCGGCCACAGTTCCCCCCATACAGTGTTTGTGTGTACGTTTTCAGATTCCTTGACCATGAAAACATATGACAAGCAATTGGATTGACAATGATAGGATTAGTGGTTCAGTAGTTACTGACGAAAATGGCATTTTCCGTAATGGCGGTTTAGCGCCACAGTTCCCCCCATACAGTGTTTGTGTGTACGTTTTCAGATTCCTTGACCATGAAAACATATGACTAGCAATTGGATTTACAACAATTGGATTGACAATGATAGGATTAGTGGTTTAGTAGTTATTCACGAAAATGGCATTTTGCGTAATGGCGGTTTTCTTGTGGACGGTGATCCGGATCACCACCAAAGTCTAATCATCTGTAGGATACCCCATTTCTGACAATCTGAGAAAATTTCATGAAAATCCGTCCATAACTTTTTGAGTTATCTTGCTAACAAACAGACAAACAGACAAACCAACGCCAATGATCACATAACCTCCCCCTTTGGCGGAGGTAATAAACCTATCGCAAAGTGAGACTACAAAACTACAACTCCCATAAGCACTGTCTCCACAGGTCGGCTCATTTTCTTCCCAGTCGAGAAATGGCGGTGAACAGACAGCAGCCGCTCTAGGTGATCAGAACACGGGGACAACTGCCCCTGATCTCCTGTTGTCCCAGCAGTGACAATAACCTGGGCTCTCCCCCCACATCAGCTCCTACCTCTGTGGTTAAATAGGATTATTTTTAGAGCAAGAAGTTCTCGTTTACTGTCCACAATTGTGCAAATTAAAGTTTTCGTATGACAGAGAGAAAACGTGACTAAACTTTATGTTGCTGTAAAGAGCAAATGAAGCTTCTTCTGAGGTGAAGTTTTGTTTATCTGTGATTATCTATGACGTGCAGCTATTTCATGGAAGTAAATCTTCATATGTCTTTTTAATGTGCTGGTCCAGGGGTGTCAAACATGTGGCCCGTGGGCCAAAAACTGCCTGCCAGGGGGTCCAAGTTTTTCTCTGAATTCACAGCTTTCTAGTAAATTTCTGACTTTTTCTACTGATTAGAATTGTTCATGTGAATTTGAGACATTTTTCTCTTAAAGATGAGACTATTTTCTCATCAGTTTTCTTTTTCTTCCTTTTTTTTTTTTTTTACAGTGAAAACAGGTAGTGTCCATTTAGATTAAATCCACTAGCAATTACGAATGACGTTGTGCAGCCGTGAAGGGGTGTCCCAATTCATAGGGGTCATTTTCAACCCCTACCCCTTGGCCTTTGATTTCAAGGACAGGGGGTGGGGTAGGCAAAGGGGAAGAGGTACAAATGAGAATTGGGATAGACCCCGAATCTACCTGTATTTCCCTCTCATATTGCAAATATCTCGACTGTTTTACAGTATTTACTCCTGTTAATAATAAAAGTGTTTCTCTTGCCAACTGCATTCTTTACCTGCGTGGGTGAAGGAAGGTGATTACCAAAAAGTATTTGCAGATGCAGTAAATACTAAACATTAAATCAAATCAAGAAGGTAAATGATTGCAGTTTAGATGGAAATGTCTAAAAGAAAAACCTTTTAGGTTTTCTCAGTCATTGTTGCTCTAACATCAACAATTACCACTCACCGTGACAGGCATTTTAAAAGCTCGTTTACTCATATAACAATATTTTCAACCTGAACCAGACTCTGCTCCCCAGTAGTACTCGTGCATCATCCACCTGCACAGTTTTGGAGGAGTGGCTTTGTTAGGAATCCTGGAGTGTACGACTGCCAGGGTTTCCTGTGTACTTGTTTGCTGTTTGTGAGGATTTTTTTTTTTTTTTTTTGTGGGTGTCAAACAGCTAGCCTTCGTTTCTTGCATCTGGAGTACCGTGCTCACCCTACTTTTAATTCCTGTCATTTGAGGCAGTAAAAATTTTGAACGAAGTGGTGCAAAACATCAAAATCCTGTTGGCTGATAGTGATTCAGATCACTGCAGTAATCCAAAACCTGACCTCCTTGGCAGAGGCAATGTGTCAAGAACTCAGCCTTTAAGCACTTGGTGCGCCTGTTGCTTCAGATCTCTGTGATAGCCAATCTGGAAAAAGCTTAAAGGAAGAGAGCGAAGACATTTTGTTCTGACAGAAAATGGCCTCACCTGATCCATCAATGTCCAGAATAGTCTGAGATTCATGCAAAGCTAGTCTAATCAAATCCAGGAATTATTATATTCTGTTTAATGAGTGTACTTCAAAGGAACTATTTGTGCTTTTTCTACTTGAAGTATTTTTTTTTAAATTATCTACAATTTTACGGTTATGACACTATGCCAAAGATGCCAAAGTATTGCATTACAGAGCTCTGTCATTTAAACCCAGGGACCTCCTGTAATACCACTGTTTCTCCTGCAGGGAGAGACTTGACTGTTCCCCGGGATTTCCACTGACTCGGGATCCGGTTCATTACAGCTGTGATCCGGTCTCCGCAGCAAATAGTTCCCATTCTAATTAATGTTCTAATCCCCACCTGGTCCAGACCACTGCGGAAGGAATACAGCTTGTCGGATTTGGATCGCTAATGAAAGGCAACAAGTCTATTTTTGATGGATGCCGGATCTAGTCCACAAGGAAAAAGCCCCAGTATCTACTGTATTTAATAGCTGTTAGTTCATTAAAAAACTACTTAAGGATTGTCCGTTATCTTCTGAGGTCTACTCCTCCACTGTTGTGTCAGAGAAGGTAAAAATTTTGACATGACATACAAACACTTCAGACAATTAAAATTATTGGGCTACTTACATATTATTATGAACACACAAATCCAGGTGGGGAGCCGGTACATCACGCTTCCTTGTTTGTATCTCCAGTCTTTCTCGAGATCTCTTATTTTATATAATTCTCACGCAATCTTGTATTACAAACCCTGTTCTTATGCATGCCGCTTCAAAACACAAAGGGAGCTGGTAGGGATGGACGCAAGGCTCCGTCCACACTGCATCCGGAATCAGTGTAAATCCAGGGTTAGAAGTCCTGTTTCCATTGCAACAACTTGGAACCAGTTTTACAGGAACTCCACCCATGGTGTGTCTCAGCCAAAGGGATCTCCCCCATAAAAGGAAATTTTCAGGAACCTAGAGCCTTAATAAGTCCCTGCTCTGGCAGGAACTTCAGTGCGGTGCTTAAAAACTGTTAGATGGGATGTGGGACTGCCTTGGTGCTGTTTGGACATAACTCAAGCTTACAATGAAAACAAAACAGAAACTAACAAAAAAGCACCAAAAAAAAGCCACCAGAAGAAGATCATAGGAAAGATCTAATTCCATCCATCCATCCTCTACCGCTTATCTGTGATCCAGGTTGCGGGATCCGGGGCCAGGCAGAGTAGCCCAGACTTGCATAGCACCATGAGCCCTCCTGCAGGTGATGAGCCCACTGGAGGGTGGACCCATGTGGCTCCTTTGGGTACACTGGGTCCTTGATGTAACATTTCTCATGGGATCTCCTGGACCGCTCTGAGCCTGGCCCTTCACGCAGGACTAGTTTGCCTTGGGAGACCCTACCAGGGGCAAGTTGCCCCAGACAACATATCTCCTGGGATCATTCAAGCACTGAAACCCCTCCACCACGATAAGGTGACGATCCACGGAGGCCTATAGGGAGAGCATCCACCCCACAACCGGGAGGTCAGGGTTCAAGTCCCGGCTGGGTCATGCCAAAGACCATATACAGTGGATATAAAAAGTCTACACACCCCTGTTCAAATGCCAGGTTTTTGTGATGTAAATAAATGAGACCAAGATAAATCATTTCAAAACTTTTTCCACCATTAATGGGACCTATATCCTGTACAGCCCAACTGAAAAACAAACTGAAATCTTTTAAGGGGAAAAATAAAAAAAATTACAATAACCTGGTTGCATAAATATGCACACCCTTAAACTAATAGTTTGTTACAGCACCTTTGGCTTTTATTACAGCACTCAGTCTTTTTGGGTAGGAGTCTATCAGCGTGGCATGTCTTGATGTGGCAATATTTGCCCACTCTTCTTTGCAAAAACGCTCCAAATCTGTCAGATTGCGAGAGCATCTCCTGTGCACAGCCCTCTTCCGATCACCCCACAGATGTTCGATCAGATTCAGGTCTGGACTCTGGCTGGGCCATTCCAAAATCTTAATCTTCTTCTGGTGAAGCCATTCTTTTGTTGCTTTGGATGTGTGCTTTGGGTCATTGTCGTGCTGAAAGATGAAGTTCCTCTTCATCTTCAGCTTTCTAGCAGAAGCCTGAAGGTTTTGTGCCAGCACTGACTGGTATTTGGTACTGCTCATGTTTCTTCCACCTTGACTAAGGTGGCTGTTGTGCCATATTTTGTCCCCTTGATTATGACTGTCTTCACTGCTTCACTGTGTTCCATGGTATATTTACACCACGTTCCAAATTATTATGCAGATAGGATTTTAGTGTAATAAACATTCATTTTTTTTGTTTTTCAATTAAACTCATGGATAGTATTGTGTCTCAGGGCTCTTTGCATCACTGATATCAATCTCAGACCCCTGTCATAATTAGTTTGCCAGGTGAGCCCAATTAAAGGAAAACTACTTAAGTAGGATGTTCCACATTATTAAGCATGCCACAGGTTTCAAGCAATATGGGAAAGAAAAAGGATCTCTCTGCTGCTGAAAAGCATCAAATAGTGCAATGCCTTTGACAAGGTATGAAAACATTAGATATTTCACGAAAACTTAAGCATGATCATTGTACTTTGAAGAAATTTGTGGCTGATTCAGAGCACAGACGGGTTCATGCAGATAATAGCATAATGAGGAAGGTTTCTGCCAGACAAATTCATCGGATTAAGAGAACAGCTGCTAAAATGCCATTACAAAGCAGTAAGCAGGTATTTGAAGCTGCTGGTGCCTCTGGAGTCCCACGAACCTCAAGGTGTAGGATCCTCCAGAGGCTTGCAGTTGTGCATAAACCTACTATTCGACCACCCCTAACTAATGCTCACAAGCAGAAACGGTTGCAGTAGGCCCAGAAATACATGAAGACTAATTTTCAAACAGTCTTGTTTACTGATGAGTGCCGTGCAACCCTGGATGGTCCAGATGGATGGAGTAGTGGATGGTTGGTGGATGGCCACCATGTCCTAACAAGGCTAGAATGTCAGCAAGGAGGTAGCAGAGTCATGTTTTAGGCCGGAATCATGGGGAGAGAGCTGGTAGGCCCCTTTAGGGTCCCTGAATCTGTGAAAATGACCTCGGCAAAGTATATAGAGTTTCTGACTGACAACTTTCTTCCATGGTACAAAAAGAACTGTGCCTTCTGTAGCAAAATTATCTTCATGCATGACAATGCACCATCTCACGGTGCAATAAAAACCTCTGTGTCAATTGGCTGCTATGGGCATAAAAGGAGAGAAACTCATGGTGTGGCCGCCATACTCCTCTGACCTCAACCCTATTGAGAACTTTTGGTGCATCCTCTAACAAAAGATCTATGAGGGTGGGAGGCAGTTCACATCAAAACAGCAGCTGTGGGAGGCTATTCTGACATCTTGCAAAGAAATTCAAGCAGAAACTCTCCAAAAACTCACAAGTTCAATGGATGTAAGAATTGTAAGATAAGATAAGATAAGCCTTTATTAGTCCCACAATGGGGAAATTTCAGGATTGCAACAGCACAGGGATAGCAACACTCAGAGCAATAATTAAGAAGATACGAAAAATATAAGTAAGAGCAGTGGATATACATACGTACACATAAATATATAAACATTTATAGAAAGTGCGGAGCATTGTAGCAAGATGGATTGTGAAGGTTATATCAAAGAAGAGATCCTATGTTAACATATAATTTGGCCTGTTAAGATGTTTTTGATTGAAATAGCTTTTGATTTTAGTAAATATGACCTCATAATGTTGCAAATTCAACAACTGACCATTTTCAGTTCTTTACAGCCAATAAAATGTTTTGAAACTCTGTTGTGCATAATAATTTGGAACAGTGCATTTTGAGTTTTATTATTTTTACAAAAAAAATAGTTATCATTGGGAGGTTTGTTCAATAAAATTTGAATTATGCTCTAACAGTTGATAACTTGAAAATTATACTGGCTGTTATTTTCATCGATTATTTAGGAAAATCAGAGACAAATATCATTTGCATAATAATTTGGAATGCGGTGTAATGCCTTGGAAATTCTTTTGTACCCTTCTCCTGACTGATACCTTTAACAGTGAGATCCCTCTGATGCTTTGGAAGCTCTCTGCGGACCATGGCTTGTGCTGTAAGATGTGACTGCAAAAATGTCAGGAAAAGCCTACTAGAACAGCTGAACTTTATTTGGGGTTAATCAGAGGCACTT
Organism: Pholidichthys leucotaenia; assembly: GCA_020510985.1. NCBI lineage: Eukaryota > Metazoa > Chordata > Actinopteri > Cichliformes > Pholidichthyidae > Pholidichthys > Pholidichthys leucotaenia. The sequence goes on from CM035843.1 coordinate 27,825,400, forward strand.
TAAATGGTGGCAGGTGTGTGCTGACCCCCATTTAATATGAGTTTGAATGTAATCGGTTAATTCTGAACACAACCACATCCCCAGTTATAACCGGGTGTGCATATTTATTTATTTATTCCACCTTAAAAGATTTCAGTTTGTTTTTCAATTGGGTTGTACAGGTTATTGGTCACATTAATGGTGGAAAAAGGTTTGAAATGATTTATCTTGGTCTCATTTTTTTACATCACAAAAACCTGGCATTTGAACAGGGGTGTGTAGACTTTTTATATCCACTGTAAAAGTGGACCTTCCTGTCATCCAGCTTGGTGCTCAGCAAAAATGGAACGGAGGAGGGAAATGTGGGCGGCGGTGGCTTAGGAGGTAGAGCAGGTCATGCAGTAACCAGAGGGTTGGTGGTTTGAATCCCACTCTCCCCAGCCATCCTGCTGTTGTGTCCCTGGGCAAGACACTTTACCCACCTTGCCTCCAGTGTCCATGACACTGGGTATGAATGTGTATAAATGTTCGGTAGTGGTCGGAGAGGCCGTTGGTGCGAATTGGCAGCCACATTTCCGTTAGTCTGCCCCAGGGCAGTAGCTACAGTAGTAGCTTACTACTATCAGTGTCTGTCTGGAGTGAATGAATAATGGACTCACTATAATACGCTTATTATATGTGATACGCAATATGATACGCTTTGGGTATCTTGAAAGGTGCTATATAAATGCAATCCATTATTATTATTATTATTATTAAAATTTATTGAGGAACAGTCAGATTGACTGTACCGCATATTAAAGCTGCACATGCATGCAGTGTTAGCATTGGGAGGACACAGGTGTTTCAGTGGAGGGGCATGGTACAGGCACAGTGCTGTCTCCGTAGTAAAGACGTGGATCCACACCACCAGCTGGTGGGGAACGAAGTCCCCAGTGGTACTGCGCTCATGTGTTGTGTGCCTGCACAGCTATTCGTTGTTCTCTTCAATCACTGAACATCTGTTGGTCTAATACACTCCACCCTAGACTCATTTCATGCATAATCATTACTGAATGAGTTCAGTGTATGTTGAACAGTGCACTGCAGTTGCCTGTCAAACGATAAAAAATGTATGAAATCTCTGACGACTTATGGGTCCTACCCCCACAACGGAGACATGATGCAGAGGACCAGCTACAGGAACAGCCATTACCAAAGTTCCTGTTTGTAGTGAAGGGGCTTCATGGCAGGAATGGCGTGATGGCGTAGCCGGCTGGTGATGTCATCACGCTGACATTTATAGGGGAGAGTTGATCATCTCATGCTGTTATTTGGCAGCTCTTCCTCAGTATCACTATAGGAGCTGAGTGCATATATGTATGTAATGTTACTAAGCGTCATGTAATAAAGTTCGAGTTCCAGTACAGCATCCTCGTCCGTCTCCTTCTATGCCAGGTTTGTGGACATAACATTTGGCGATAAGAGATTAAACCATGGAGGCATGTCACAGCCCTTTCTGGAGTTCCCAGGTCAACCGAGTGTTCCATGGCCACGGTGGCTGGATGCGTTTGAGACCTATGTTGTGGCATTTGACCTGGGAAAATTGGATAAAGTAAGGATGCGAGCACTGCTTGTCCATAACCTGGGTAAAGAGGGTCAGAGGATTCTTCACATGCTTGGTCCGACGGACTCGTATGAGGATGTTGTGAAGCTACTGGCTAACTATTTTGCTACACTGGACAGAGTGATAGTACGACGGATTCGCTTTCGCCAGAGACGACTGAGAGTCAGTGAGTCAGTACAGCAATTTGTCGCTGACCTGAGACAGTTGGCTAGCATATGCCGTTTTGGGCCGTTAGAAGGGTGCGAGACTAGTTGGCAGAACACACATGCAACGCTGGGCTACGAGCTAGGTTGCTAACGGCGCCAAATGACTTGATGCTAGCTAGCGCAATTAAGCTAGCATTCCAGCTAGAAGCAGCAGAGAAGTTAGCCTTGGAGCTAAATGGGCACCAAACACAGAAGCTACCCGGACAGGCGACGCTAGCTAACACGGTGAACACAGAAGAAGAAGAGGACACAGCAGAAGAGTATGAGACGAATACAGTTAGGTGAAGGTCTGCTCCAAGAGGCCCCACCTGCAGGGGCTGTGGGTTCCCGACGCACCAGGACAGAGCAAGAAGACAATGATGCAACAAGTGTGGACACCTGAACCATTTCGCCAGAGTGTGCCAGTTGACAGCACCGTGGGGCCCACCAAGTAAGCCAGCCCGTCCGCCAACAATGACCATTCATTCAGTAAGCCCCAACATTTTTTTTTTTACATTTAGTATACTTTATTGATCCCCAGAGGGGAAATTGAGGGTCATCCACCACCTGGATGGATGAAGCAGCCACGATACGGCGCTATCCCTTAACCATTCACACACATTCACACCTAGGGCCACTTTAGAGTCTCCAATTAACCTAACCTGCATGTTTTTGGCATGTGGGAGGAAACCGGAGAAATCCCGGAGTAAACCCACGCAAACACGGGGAGAACATGCAAACTCCACACAGATCACTGTTGGTCGGGGGCTGGGATCGAACCCACGATCCCCACGATCCCCCGGCCAAGGGTAAACTGTGTTGCTGAAGTGCTAACCACTGCGCCACCGTGCAGGCCCAACATCAGTGGTTATTCGTACAGCATGGTTGAATTGAACAGAGTAGTCGTGCCACTCCTGCTTGAGACGGCGGCAGTGCAGTCGATGTTAAACTGGGCCACAGTGAAGAAGTTTTTCCCCAACCACAAAATTAAGAAGAACCCAACGCCGCTGTATGGATATGGTGATCACAGACTGTGCAGTGTCGGAACAGTCCAAGCCCAAAATTGTGTACGACTTCACGTTCCAGGTGACAGCGCGCAGTGACAACATTATGGGATGTGACCTTTTCTACAGACTGGGTTTCGCTATCAGAAACAGCGCTGGGTTTGAATGGTCCGGATGTGCCAGTTGGGGCACAGCGGACCTGGATGATGACGTCGTGGTGTGGGATGAGGTAATTGAGGATGGCATCGACACCAAAGTGCACACGCCACGCTTTCAGGAGGAGAGCTGCACGGAGAGAGAGCAGCGACCAGACTCGCCTCGGGGGGGAGGCAAATCTGAGCCACGGGAGGGGGAGCATGCAGAGAACCCCAAAGCACAGCAGCAGCAGCCAGGCACAGACACAGTGCACGACGCGACACAACAGAGCACTTCAGACGGCAAAGAGGAGGAACCGGACTGCTCCTGTACCTTCGTTCAGCAAGCTACGGAGATTACGACCGAGCGGACAGGTGAAGAGTCCGCTTCAACGAGCGACACTGGATAGGCACCAGACACCTTCTGTACCCGCGATGAGCCACAACCGATGACGGCGACAACAGGTGAAGGGTCCACAATGAACACGGTGACTATGGAACTGCTGCAGCACGGCGGAGGTCCCAAGCCAAATGAGCGTGCAGAGACACCGAGAGCACAGCAGCACGTAAAGCTGAGTAAGGTACCGGTCCAGATCATGGACTGGGTTCGGATTCATGCCGATGAGGGACCGGGGTGACAATGGGCCGGGCCACAGCCGGCGAAACAACGGATGCCACTGAGGATCGTGGCAAAGCTGGGAACAGCGTGCTTTCAGCTGACAGGCTGTTCGGTTCGGCACGCGAACCAACTGCGGCATGTCCAGGTGGCTGCTCCAGATGGCGAGGCTTTGCGGGAGTTGGCTACCGCAGTGTGGGACCCAAACCCCAGGGGTCCGGCAGCTCCAGGGATGTGGCTGCCACGGGCCCGCCACAGCCCCCCCCCCCCCCCCCCCCCCCCCAGGCAGAACTGTTCTCCCCGTGGAAGACTGTGAGGGAAAAAAAGGTGACTGTTTAGTTAGGAGCGCGGCTAGCAGAGTGGCAAAATAATCCACTCAGCCGCGTCGGGTCCAGCGGCGGTCCACCCGTGGACCCTAGTTCTAAGTTAAAACAAACAAACAAACAAAAAGCTTTTTGAATAAAGAAAAGTTGTGTGTTGAACAGGTAATAATGTTGAAGTGTTTGTTTAAAAAAAAAAGGTAAACGTGGATATTGTGAGGTCGCTAAAATACTAAATTGGGGAGAGTCTAATTAGAAGTGTTCTGTGTTTTGCAAGGGGGGGGGGGGATGTCGTGAATGGATTTCATGGCAGGAACGGCATGATAGCGTAGCCGGCCGGTGACATCCTCACGCCAACCTTCATAAGGGAGAGTCGGCCATCTCATGCTCTGTTATTCGGCAGCTCGTCCTCAGTAGCGCTATGGGAGCTGAGTGCATATATGTATGTAATGTTACTAAACATCATGTAATAAAATTCGAGTTCCAGTACAGCAGCCTCGTCCGTCTCCTTATGCCAGGTTTGTGGACATAACACCATTCACTAAGTTTTGTCCATAGTTCCCGCCGTAGAAACAAGGCTAAGGCCGCAGCAGCATTTAGTGCAATCTGCCCAGGCCCATTTTGGTACAGTGCTGCCACCTAATGTTGACAGTTGGAATTAATGGAAAACCACAAATAACTTAATAATATAGATAGATTTGTTTATTTGACAGAGACAGTGCAATAAACATAGACAATTAATCAATGACAATCAATCTGATGTGTTGCACAGAGTGTATAGCTATTAGCTAATTTGCAACTCTTGTCCCTGGAACTCTTATCCCTCCTGTTGTCCTCATATTCTGTATACACCCCGTGTCCTCCGGGTCAAAATGACCCGTCTTCACTAAACCCCCAATATAAGCAGCTTAATTGAATTTTAAAGCAAGAAATTTCTTTGTGTCTGTGTGTGTGCGCGTGTCTGCCACGTTTATAGGACATCATAGGATGGCCTATGATCTCTGCCTGATCATCATAGGATGTCCTATGAACTCAGGCATCATAGGACTTGCGTTGCCATCATAAAGATATGATGTCTATATGACTTCACATAGACATACTGTATGTGTCTTTATGATGTCATATAGACCATCACTTACGATGCCTAGACTGAGTCTTTATGATGTCATATGGCTCATAGATAAATGTCTTTATGATGTCATGATGTCATATAGACCATCACTTGCGATGCCTAGACTAATGTGTCTTTATGATGTTATTGTTGCTCAAGATGAAGAAACTAAGCAAGAAACTGCAAGTTTGTCTGTCACACGTCTTGCTGGTCTTGACTCACGGTTATCAAATCGTAGCAGTCTTGAGTAGGTGTGAAAGACTTTGAGTGGCATTGTGGCTTGGAAAATTGGCCTTCCACTCTCTGCATCCCATAGACTAGCTGCAGCCTCACCTCGGGACTTGTATACACCTGCTAAGATTAGCAGCCCTAAATAGGCCTGCAGGTCAGTCTCATCCATCTTTTTCCAGCTGTCTCCATATTTGCAAAAACCCTCCAGATTTGTCGTCTCCAGGATTATTTTTTGTATTACTGGTGTGATGAACAGGTAGAATGTAGAGACAATGTCATGGGCATGAGAAACGGCATACCTTGTGGGTCCTGGGGTCATCTTTATGACATTTTGTTCTGCCTCCCTGCCGTGTTGGTCATATGCTGCCGAGGACCATGTTATTTTGCCGTTTTTTGAAAGGAAAGTCTCTCTTTCAGCTTCAGGGTTTTCTTCTTCTGAAGATGATTCATCATGCTCTGGGTTGTATTCCTCCCCATCTTCTTTTTCTGATACATCCTCCACTTCCTCTTCTGAATCAGAGTTGTCTTGCTGGACATCTGAAAAAATCAGCTCTATAGCCTGTTAGACGGTATAACGCGCACTCATGGCTTCAGCACAGAAAGAATTTGGGGTACTGTCATTTGCAGCACCTTTATAACCTCTGGAAATCCACCTGTCTTGTCTTGTTTACGTCTGCTACTGATTGATCTGAGACCGATCAAAGGCACTGCAGTCCACGAGAAGGCCCACCTGTCTTGTCTTGTTTACATCTGCTATTGTGTTGTTTACGTCTTCTACTGATTGATCTGAGACGGAACTAAAACATTCTCACATTCTGTGGTGTGTAAATAACTCAAGTGACTGTGATTTCAACTCAATTTGACTGTCGGGTCATTTTGACCCGAAGACGACCTTTGTAACTTTTTTTGTACAGCTTACATGGAAATGTGAATAAAGGCAACAATTCACTTATCCTAATGTTGGGGTCAATCTAGGAAAAGTCATAAAATTTTAAGTTGAAAAAATATTGTTTAGGGGGATTTTTTTTGGTTTTTAACACAGTAGCGGGTCATTTTGACCCGAGGACAACAGGAGGGTTTTAAAGCTGTACTCAAAATATGGGCCATTCAAAAATGCCAATAAGAAAACATTTATCAAAAAAGTTTATATTTATATAGTTCTGCAGCTGAAATGGTTTGGAGGGGAGAGTATGTTCCATAATTCTGCACAAAAAAGTAGGTCCAAGTTTGGATGTTACATGTATTAAATGTTGGTGCTTAACTGAGGATTAACGGTAAATTTGATAAGTCATAACTTGGACGTTATTAAAGGATAGATTTTCCATTCAGGGATGAGTGGCTTTGGTGAAGAATGCATGTGGATACAGTAAGAGAGAACAAACATTATATTCAGAGAGAAGTATTTTAATCAGTTGAATCCACTGAAGCAAAAAACCACGACATCAGTATTCCATGTTGGTATGTGCTGTATTTGACTGACAGGTGGTGCGTGTGCTGCTGTCAGACTGGGAGGCAGACCCTGAAGCCCGAGACTACAGCGGGAGGAGAGCCATCCAGTATCTGTCGCCGCCGCTCGCTGCCGACCTGCAGCAGCAGGGTTTGGTTTCCTCACCAGGAGCGGAGTCCGACGCTGAAAATAACAACAGTGGCAGTACCGGGCGTGGCTGGAGGTTCCCCAAAGTTCTGCAGGGAAACCTCAACCCCCTGCGTCTCCTGAACTCGCCAGTGGAGGCAGCGGAAGAGGCGACGGGGAAGAATAAGGGAGGTATTCAGAGGAAGTCATCGCTGAGCCGTCTGAATGCCCGGCTACACCGAGGACGCCACAGAGCGCAGATCATCCACAGTGCCTCCTTCAGGGACTCGGGAGAAGTGGGGAAGGAGGAGGAAATACACAGCAGCCCTCTCCGGACCAGACCTCTGTCAAACCTGTTTGGATAGGTTTTTCCTGTGCCCTCAGAGGGCACATTATACATTTCATGACAAATGATAGCACATATCCTTACATTTAAGGCTACTTTGTGGAACTTTTGGAGACTCTTTTTAGTGCCACCTCATGGTCACTTAGGGAACTGTAGCCCCATTCAGTTGTGAGGAGGACTGTGGGTAGGTGGGATTCCCACCAAAGCAGTTGAGGCGCTGCTATGTCTGAAGGAAGTGAATGGGGCTGCAAAAACACAAGATCCAAAATGCTCCATACTGTACCTGTAAAAACAAGTTGGAGATAAACTTTTGTTGCTGTATAATTTTTTTGGAACATTGGCACTTATATTTTCTTCTAAATCCCTTATTTTTGTTCCTTTTGCTGTATTAAGAAAAGAAGGGTAGACTTTACGTAGCATTTTATTTTACACAACTATTCAGAATCTAAAATACTGTGAAAATCTCTTCAGGTTTTATCTTGGTTGCTATTTTTCTGCATATTCAAGCTCTGTAGCTGCTAGCAACACAGACATTTTTATTGTACATGACATGTATCCAAAACCAACCAGATGCAAAAAGAGCACATTTTGTCTCTGATGGTGTTGGTTTTGATTACAGAAGCACTCCTGTTGAAAGAGTAATATATTTGAAGAAGTCATTTCTACGTTAAACCTCCTGTAATCGGATGGTGCTGATGTTTTTATGAGTACAATTCCGTAATGTGAAGGAATACTTTTATTTTTAAGTAGCAGATTTGACTATTCTGACTGTTTTAACCTCAGATTTTTATACCGATTGAAGGTGTATCATCGTGTTTGCACATTGTCACTTTGAGCATGGGGAGGGGGGTGTTAGGGGAGAAAACGATTCAGCCACAAATTACAGATTTAAAATCAAAAAGGGACTAAATTTTGTTACACATTTAGATGCATAACCAACTGTATCTGTCACATTTGCTGATTTTGTTAATGTAGAACCAAAACCTAACCTTTATGCTTTAGAGTTACACTAATGGGGAGAATGCAGGAAAACTTTGAAGTTTACACTCGGTTGAACACCATGAAAGCACACGGATCACAAAGCTGATACGTTTTTCTACAAACTATGATGTACCTCAAATTTTCTGAAACTAGCTCAACCTGCCGCTGCACTGCTGCAGTGTTTTCCGAAACGAAATCCTTTGTATTTTATGGTTCACACTCAATTTGTAAAGCAAAATTTACACGTGGGAAAAAAAATCTGCTTGAAGGGGAATGCGTAGTGTTTGGTTTTAAATATGCAATGAAGCGAACTGAATGAATTATGACACGCTAAACCTGTAATGTTCATATTGTGTTGATCTAACCTTGCATGAATTGCTCATTAACCAAGTGTGAGCTGAGATCAGAATATGCTGTAGCTTTAGTTGAGGAGCACGGTGAATTTTCTCAGTGGCACCTCCAAGAGTTCATGAATGTTCCCTTTGTATTTTGTAGCATTTTCACTTTAATAATAGGGTTCAGTGGGACTGGATGTTTGACACTTTTTGGTGTACTTTTATGTCAAATATAAATGGGAGGGGGGGCACAGCTAATTTTGTCTGAGAATAATTGTTTCTTTCATGAAGTAATGTGAAGTTCTTATGTGGTGTGAAATTGCTGTTAATGAGCCACTTCCCATCTTTCTATTCCTGTCTTATCTGTAAATGTGAAATAAAGCAGTAGTTACACAAAACTAAAGATCTGAAGTCCTTCATCGGATACTCTAACTTATTACATTGCCGAATGCCAAGTGAATATACAGTATAAAGAATAACTGAAGTAATAAGAGTCTTAACTAATAAACACTGAAAACCGTCCTGGACGTATAAGCCAAAGTCGACCACAATAGGGTTTCATCTGCTTTTCCTGCTGACATTAAGTAATTGTCCTTGTCTGGTGGTGCTGAATAATCGATGATCTGATGACCCTCATCCCCACCACCACCAGCAGCAGCTTTAGTCCAGCTTTGCTTGTACGTCCACAACTTCCTGTAGCGCAGTGGCACAGATCAGTATTTTTGAAACCAAGTGCTTAATCCGCTCCTCTGCTGTGTTGATTTGAGTGGTAGCAAAGAAAGTTGGGACACGATCGATTAATTTTACAGTGACTCAGACCGACCCAACGTTGCCACTGGTCTTTTTTTTGTTTGTGCCTGGAAAAATTCACAATAAAAACTGTAGCTGCAAAACGTACAGAAGTATTTCAGGCTTTAAAATAAAGGTAAAAAAATCTTTTTTTTGTTCTCAGTATTTTTCTTTATTATTTTTTCTTTTTTTAAATTTGTGTCATTTTCTTGTACATTTGTGACAACTTTTTTTACTACGTCCTTGTAAATTTGCTATTTTTCTTCATCATAAATGTGTAACATTCTACTTGTGAAGTTTATCATCTTTTTTCTAGTAAATGTGCAACTTTTAAAAATTTTCTTATTTTGTTTTGAAAATTTTTTTTGAAGTATTTCCTCATAAATTTTCAACTTTTATCTTGAAAATGTCCCATTTTCCCTCCACGTTCTTCAGAACTTGCTCCTTTTTGTTCCTTCGTCCATTTCCGAGGTTTACGCTCGTTTGTTGCCAGATCCACAGGGGGCCCTGGTTGTGGGTAAAAGAGCCACATGTGGCTCTGGAGGTGCAGGTTGCACATCCCTGGGGCAAAACAACAACAAAAAGCGAATTGTTTACCTCATAGGATGATGGCATATACTGTAGGCCACATAGTTTTGTACATTTTATCTTTTTTTTTTTTCCTCTAGCTAGGTATTGTTTGGAGTGTTAACATCAACATGTCAGATATATGTAATAATTGCTTCAATGCATTCAGATTCAACAGAAAACTGCAGCTCTGTCAATCCTCCTGTGGCGACCAGTCTGGGTCAGCTCTCTGTTTCATGTCACCACATCAGATCAACCATATAAAGGAAGGATTACATGTTACATACTGTATAAGTGTATGTTCCTTATGTAAATGTAAATGCTCTTAAGTCAGTCTCTCTCTACAAGTCAAAAAAAAAGATTTGCAGAGGCAGTGATAAGCTTCAGCTTTGCCCTGGGCTCTCTATCTGTTAGATGACTGCTGATCAGAACAGAGCAAAGAGCCCGACTGCAGCTCCTGACCTACATGCACAGTGAGGGGAGTAATGCCTATTATGCAAATTCCTCTGCCATCTTTTCAGGGAAACTGTGCCAAGTTTTTTGCCTGGGGCCTCCACTGTTGCACTAATCCATGTCCAGCCTTTCCCACATCACTTTCACCCACAGAAGTCACCACAGAGATGATGACACTCGTACAAAGCGTGACTGTGAGGCAGCAGAGCCAAACAGGCATCGAGTGAGTTCAGAAATGTGCACAATCACTAAGCCTGGTATACGCGTTTTTAAGATTTTATACCTGTGGAGGTATGTGGAGATGTGTGGGAGAGATGACAGCGGACTTTTTAAACCAGATGCCTGAGGAGTGGAGAAGTTTTACTGATTTATCAAGAACAAGGGCACTAGTGGCAGACATTTAAAGTTGATTAGGCACACTATAGGAAAGAGTTAATGAAGCCAGGTTAAGAACAGAGGTCACAGTCAGTGAGGAGCAGTACAGTTTCATGCCAAGAAAGAGTACCACAGATGCAATGTTTGCTTTAAGAGTGTTTTTCTTAATGTATTTTACAGTCTAGTCCAAGGGTGTCAAACATACGGCCAGTGGGCCAAAACTGGCCTGTCAGTTTGCATGGTGTTTTGAGTCTGTTCAGGTGCTTAGGATTGATTAGGTTTGATGACTGTTGTGGAAATATCTGTCAATTAAAAATAATTTCTAGCTCTTGATAAGTTGTTTTTATCATATAGTTCCCCCTCGTGGATTGCCACCTTCTCGTGGTGGAGGGGACCCTACCAGACCCTACCAGGGCCAGGAGCAACCTGGCCCTGGTAGGGTCTCCCAAGGCAAACTGGCCCTGGGTAAAGCGCCAGACAGTTACATCAACGACCCTGTGTAATCAAAGGAGGCACATGGGTCCATCCTCCAGCGGGCTCGCTACCTGTAGGAGCGATCATGGTGCTATGTGAACCAGGCAGAAGTCTGGACTATTCTGCCTGAACTATGCCCCGTTGACCCGGCTCCCCGGATAAACGGTAGAAGATGAAAGGATGTACTAGTTACAGATACTAGTGTGTTAATGTTTTGTGCCTTTGTAGATTCACTGTGATGTGCAAGTTGTAATGCACATATCAGAGTAGGGGTAGGCAAAGGGGTACAAATGAGAATTGGGACACACTCTAAAATCTGCTGTAGCACAGGTGTAGTGTGGCCAACTACTGATCAAAGGATTGGTGGTTCAATTCCTGCTCTCTCTGCATGTCAAAGTGTCCTTGAGCAAGACGGTGAATCCCCAGCTGCTCCTGGTGGGTCAGGCCAGTGCCTTGCGTGGCGGCTCTGCCGCCATCAGTGTGTGAATGTGTGGACAGCAGGATCTGTAAAGTGCTTTGGTCATTAAGAGATGAGATATCCTAAGGATTTAGCCGGCAAAATATACAATAGATTTAGTCATACATACATGTTGTGTCCGTAAAAAGGGAGGAGGCGAGGTGACAGTTTACACTCTTTTTTTAAAACCAATAGGAACCAAACAGGAGTCGCTCCGCACAGGTCAAGGGTCCACAGCAAAAGAGACAGAGCCCCTTCCGCCATGGCCTCTTATACATCTCAAAAAATTAGAATATCATGAAAAAGTTCAATATTTTTTGTCACTCATTTCAGAAAGTGAAACCTATATATTATATAGATTCATTACACAGAGAGTGAAATATTTCAAGTGTTTATTTTATTTTTGATGATTATGGCTCACGGCCCATGAAAACCCCAAATTCAGTTTCTCAAAAAATTAGAATATTACATAAAATTAATTTAAAAAAATAGTTTTTCAATAGAAATGTTGGCCGACTGAAAAGTATGTCCATGTACCACTCAATGCTTGGTCGGGGCTCCTTTTGGATTAATTACTGTACCAATGTGGCGTGGCATGGAGGTGATCAGCCTGTGGAACTACTGAGGTGTTATGAAGGTCCAGGTTTCTTTGATAGTGACCTTCAGCTCGTCTGCATTGTTGAGTCTGGTGTCTCTCATCTTATTGTTGACAATACTCCATAGATTTTCTATGGGGTTTAGGTCAGGAGAGTTTGCTGGCCAATCAAGCACAGTGATACCATGGTCATCAAAGCAGGTTTTAATACTTCTGCCAGTGTGGAGGGTGCCAAGTCCTGCTGGAAAATGAAATCAGCTTCTCCATAAAGCTTGTCAGCACAGGGAAGTATGAAATGCTCTAAAATTTCCTGGTAGACGACTGCGCTGACTTTGGTCTTGATAAAACACAATGGACCAACACCAGCAGATGACCTCTGTTCAGATAAAAGTAAATTTTGCATTTCATTTGGAAATCAGAGTCCCAGAGTCTGGAGAAAGAGTGGAGAGGCACAGAATCTAAGTTGATTGAGGTTTAGTGTGAAGTTTCCACAGTCAGTGATGATTTGAGGAACCAGGTCATCTGCTGGTGTTGGTCCACTGTGTTTTATCAAAACCAAAGTCAGCACAGTCGTCTTCCAGGAAAAGGGGAAAAGATAGCATGAACGGGGATGAGGGGGCCTTTATGCTTTCCCACACCTGGGACCTGGGACCACATTCTCCAGAGACCATCGGACGGCGGAAAGCGAGGCCGACTCGGTGGATCTGACAGGTCTGCTGGGCTGGCACCGCCAACGAAAGTCAGCTGATAAAATGACACCTGGCAGCAATCAGCTGACACTTCTGACAAAGGCTGCAGTGAACAGTCAAAACATGTAAAGAAGGTAAAAACATCTCCTTTCTATTTTTGTCTTTAATAAGAACAAAAAGGTAAATAATTAAAAGAAGACAAAATGAACCTACTTGAGCTGCTATGGACTTGGTTCGGGTTCGAGGAGAGGAACGTCCACAGCGAAGGAGGGCCAGACGACAGCCAGCGAAACATCACGAGTGTCTGCGCATAGTGGCTAAGCTTGGCGCAGCATACTTCAAGCTGTCCAATGGCTTGTCGAGGCACGCCAATCAGCTTTGGCGTGTCTGGGAAGAGGCTTCATGTGACGGGGCTGGACGAGAGCGGGTGTCAGTGGTGAGGAAGAAAGGCGCTTTGGTCCAGAAGATCAGCCATTGTCCCGAGGGCCTGCTGCTTCCAGGGGCGTGCTTGCTGAGGGGCGGCCCTGGGCTCCCCCATGCTGGTTCTGCTCCTCCTGCTCAAGGAACAGTGTTGTAAATTTATATGTTAACAATTCTGATGTTCTTGTGTATATGCATGTAGTAAAATGGGATTGTTTTGTGTATTATTGCTTAGTTTAAGAACACGGCAGTGCTTTAGTTTGATAATTGACTTTTTCTTTAGTTTATCAGGTGGCAGAATAATCCACTGTGCCGTGTGGGCTGTATGGTAGTCCACCTGTCAGCTCTATTTTAGATTTTGTTGTGTGAATGTGTTAGGCCATTTAGATACATTAGTTTTCGTTATGTTAGAGTGTGATTTGAGTTCTAAATTGGGGGGGGGGAGGGTTTGATTGTATGTATGGTTTTGGACTTTTCTAAGGGGGGGAGGAAATGTAGTATTGTGATTCGGCACCTTTATTGTGAAGTGCGGTGTAGTGGTGGACACTTCCTGTTCTGCCACTGCACCGCCCTATAAAAACTAGAGGGCATCCATATTGCGGCCTGTTCGACTGGTGCCCTCTGCCTGGTGCCTACCGTGTGTCGTTTCACATAGTTCAATAAAGCTGTGTTCATCCAGCCATCTTGCCTCATCCTTTACCCAAGGTATTTCCATACATAACAGAACTCTTCTCCAGCTGGCCGAGGAAGGGGCAGGAAGGCTTCTGGGCAATCCCAGGCTGAGGCGCCCATACCTGTTGACACTGAGACTGGGTTCCAAATGCAGGTCAGGAATTGTCGAGGGGAATGAACCCATGCCAGACCAAACAGATGGGGATGATTATTCCTAGGACTTACAAGATCCAAGCGAGGTTGCTGAGAGGGGACGAGAGCGGTGGTGTGAGTAGCCCAGGCTGGTGAGGAAGGTGGTGAAGACCGGGGCGACCCACAGGCAGGCAGGATCAGGCAGCTTTTCCTGAAGCAGACCAATGATTAATCCAAGACAGAGAACAAATTCAACTCGACTAGATCACAAGAGCAAGGTTGAGTCGGCAGCTTTACCAATGAGTCCCGCGCTGGTCTGCTGTCCACTGGTCCTACTTATACTCCCCAGCAAACGGGAGCAGGTGGAGACAATTACCCAGCTATCACTAGGGCCACACTGATCTGCAATGAGAGAGAGAGTTAATACCAGCTCACCTGAGAACCAGCAGAGGTCTCACACACACACACACACACACACACACACACACACACACACACACACACACACACACACATTACTGTTATCAAGTTTATCAAGTGGCCTCTGTTGTGTCCATATCCAATATATATGTAAATAACCAGGCTGGAGGTGCAGCAAACGTAGCTTTATTAATAACAATGAATATAACTCACAGCGCTCGTGACAGGCCAAAGGGTCGACGGCGAAAGAGACCAAGTCCCTTCCACCTAGGTCCTTTATACCCCAGGTGATGCCACCACCGGAAAGGCGGGCAGTCACCTCCCACTACACCCAGGGTGCCCAGCCGCCATGTTACTGCACCCAACTTTATACATAACAGCCTCTCCATTTGAGGAGACTGAGTGGTTTGGAGACAAAGTAAGCGAGGTAAGACTGAGATGGTTTGGACATGTGCAGAGGATGGATATTGGATATACTGGATGTTGGATGTTGAACATGGAGCTGCCAGGCAGAAGGAAAAGAAGAGGATCACAGAGAAGATTCATGGATGTAGAGAAGGAGGATTTGGCAGATATCCAAATTTAAAATATCGGTATCAGATCGGGCATTTAAAGAGCTGTATTGTTACATCCCTAATCTTTACATGCTGTGGGGTGTAATACTGTGCAGTAGGTGGGTGTCCTTTTTACTTCGTTACCCCACCCTTCAAGGGCTGAACCATTTGCCCTGAAAATAAGTCACTGCTTCAAACTTCAAACAGTCTGAAGAGTGTCATCTGCTGGCTGTACCCATATATTGCATCTGAGTGAGAGTTGAAGGAAGCCTCTAATTGGTTATTTTCTCATAAACGTGTAACATTTTACGGTAAATATGTAAGTGGGGTTTTTTTTCCAAAAATGTGATTTTTTAAAAATTTATTTACTACTGTTTTCTCATTTTTTTTTAAAATATTCATTTATTTTTTAAGTTGTCAAACTTACTGGGAGCCAGACAGGGAGAAGGGGTGATTGGTTTAAAAAGTTCTGTAGTTGTGCCTTCTTTTTTTTTTCCACAATATCTTTATTGAACCTTTTTTTTTTTAACAAACATAATACAAACAATCAAACACTAACACTAAAGTACTACAAAAAAAAAAAATGCACTAAAAACACCAACAACCACCAACAAACTCAAGTCTTCAACAATGCTCCTCTGTTTAGTCTAGACAATCCAATACATAAGTATACATATTATGTTCACCAGTTTGGAATTTACAAGGTCCACACACATCATTCACCTTCTTCTTCAAGAGTTATGTTTAAATTTTTTACATAATCAATAAAAGGTCTCCATATATTCTCAAACACAATTTCCTTTGATTTCAGTATATATGTTATTCTTTCTAATGGAAGGTTTGTTAACATCTGTCTTAACCACTGAGTCACATCTGGTCTATGAGTCTTTTTCCATAATAGTGCAATACATTTTTTGGCATTAAGCAAACTGAGGTCTATGAATGTTCTTTCACTTTTATTAAAATTATGCTTTTCTGGGTACAGACCCAACAAAAACAGTTTAGGATTCAATATGATTTGTTTTGAGATTATTTTTTCAATTGTTACCCTCACCTCCTCCCAAAACATTCTTATTAATCTACATTCCCATAAACAATGAAATAGGGTTCCTTTACTTTCCATGCATTTTGTGCATGTATCTGGTATATTTTTGTTATATCTATTTAACTCCTCCGGTGTAACATACATCCGCATTAACCATTTGAAATGTATCAATTTAAGGCGTGCATTTATTGATTTGGTTTGAGCTTCTGTACAAGCCAATTCCCATTGTTCCTCTGAAATTTCAATTTGCAGATCTTCTTTCCAGTAGTTTAATCTTTTCAGTGAATTTTCACTTGAAGATAGTGTCAATGAGTTATAAAACTCTGAAATAATACCCTTTCTTTTACTATCTTTCATCATCATTTTTTCCAAGGATGAATAAATAGGTCGAGTAAGAGCTTTATTTTGATTTGATCGAATAAAGTTTCTAAGTTGAAGATATTTTAAAAAATGTATTCTATTGAGATTAAACTTGATCCTCAGCTCTTCAAAAGACATTATGTTGTCTGCACATGGCAAATATAAATCCTGAATCTTTTGTATCCCTTTTAAATTCCATACTTTAAATACAGCGTCCGCTCTCCCTGGTTTAAAATATTGATTACCCCATATTGGACTAAATTGTGACAATAACTGTGGTTCTTTTAAATAGTTTTTAGCTTCACACCATATTTTGATCATATGCTTTACAAATGGATTTTTAACTTGTTTTTGTAATTTTTTTGCCGAATCTGAGTATATGAATATGGGAAGAGGTAAAGGTAAATTGTATGATTCCATTTCAGTCCAGTGAGGGAGATCATTTGATGAAAAATAATATGTCATAGACCTCAGTTGTGCCGACCAATAATACAACATAAAATTTGGACATTTCAGACCTCCACGATCAAATGGTAAATATAATAAAGACAAACGTAATCTAGCCCTCCTGTTGTTCCATATAAATTCCACTAACTTCTTTTTTATTCTTGAGAATAGATCTAAAGGTGGTGATAAGGGAATGTATTGAAATAAATAAAGTATTTTAGGTAAAATATTACTTTTAAGTATATTGATTCTCCCGATCATCGACATTGGTAGTGACATCCATCTCTGAGTTAACTCATTAATATCTGACATTAAGGCTTCATAGTTGACGCTGGCGACTGATTCTAGCTTAGGCATAATTTGGATTCCTAAATATTTAAACTGATTTACAACATTGAATTGATTTACCTCAGGGGCTGGGTAATTTCTCTGGGTCTCATTTAGCATTAATATTGAAGATTTAGTTTTATTTATTTTATATCCTGATATTTCCCCAAAATTCTTTATTAAATTCAACAAGGTTGGAATTGATTTTTTTAGATTCGACATAAACAAAATTATATCATCGGCGTACAGGGAGATTTTATGTTCTGTTGGTCCAACTTTAATTCCATATATTTGTGAATGTAAACGTATCGCTATCGCTAAAGGTTCAATTGCCATAGTAAACAGTAAAGGTGAAAGTGGACAGCCTTGTCGACATCCTCTGTTGATTTTTATTGGTTTTGAAATATTGTTATTTGTTAGGATTTCTGCTGTAGCATTATTGTATATTATTTGAACCCATTTTATGAAATTATTTCCAAGTCCAAACCTTTGTAGGACTTCAAAAAGAAAGGGCCATTCAACTCTATCAAAGGCCTTTTCGGCGTCCAATGATAGGAGAGCTGTATCCGGTGCTTCTTTATTAAAATAAATAATATTAAATAGTCTTCTTACATTATGGAAGCCTTGTCTACCCTTTATAAAGCCATTCTGATCTTGATTAATAATATTTGGTAAAATTTCTTGTATTCGTCTTGCTAAAATTTTACAGATTATCTTAAGGTCGGCGTTTAATAGGCGTATTGGTCTCATATTTTCACATTTATTAGAGGGCTTACCTGGTTTTGGCAGCAGTATAATTAAGGCATTATTTATGTATGATGGTAAATTATTATTTTGAAATGCTTCTAAAACCATTTCCAAAAAAGGTTTTATTAATTTATTCTTAAATTTTTTATAAAGGTCAACTGGAAGACCATCTGGTCCTGCACTTTTTCCTGATTTCATATTATCAATGGCTAGCCCAACTTCTTCTTGACTAATTTTAGACTCCAATATCTCCCTGTTTTCATTTGGAATACACGGTATAGATAGTTCGTTCAAAAACCCATTTAGTTTTGTTAAATCAGGTTCATTTTTGGTATCATATAATTTTTCATAGTAATCTCTAAAGGCTCTATTAATTTCTAAAGGATCTATAACTACCTGTCCATTACTTATAATACTGGTAATTGGTGTTTTAATTTCCAATTGTTTAATCTGCCATGCTAATAATTTTCCTGATTTTTCACCTTGTTCATAAAAAGATTGTTTCAATCTTAGAAGACTCGAGGCAGCTCTATTCGCTGATTTTTTGTCGTATTCAGCTCTCAAAATCAGTAAGTAATTCATTCTCCAACCTTGGGTCACTTCCTGCATACACTTTTTCCTGAAGACTTTTTATTTTATGTTCCAATTTAGCTCTCTCCTGTCGAGTCTTCTTAGATTTTGATCCTGTATAACTAATAATATGTCCCCTAATAAAAGCTTTGAAAGCCTCCCACTTTACACATGCTGATGTTTGTGTAGTATTGATGTCAAAGAACTCGTCTATCTGTTTTTCTATATACTTGACAAATTCCTCATCCTGAAGCCATTTATGCTGAAATTGCCATCTACCTGATTCCTTTGTCAATTTTTTATCTACATATATTAGACAACAGGGTGCATGATCAGAGATCACGATGTTATCATAAAAGCAGTTTTGAATCTTGGACCTTAATTCTGTGGAAATCAAAAAATAATCAATACGTGAGAATGTCTTGTAGGTACTGGAATAACAAGAATAGGCTTTAACTTGTGGTTTCATTTCTCTCCATATATCTAACAATCTCAATTCTTTCATAAAATGATTAATAGTCATCCTACATCCAATGTGCGTACAATCCAGTCCTGTTGATCTATCCACACCTGGATTCAATGTACAATTAAAATCCCCTGCTATTATATGTTGCCCTGTAAGTGATGATAAGATGAGAAATAAATTAGCAAAGAACTTCTGATCATCTATATTGGGACCATATAAGTTCACAAGATTTATATTTTCTAATAGCAAAGAACCTTGAATGATTACATATCTTCCAAATTTGTCTCCAATTACATTTTTCACTTGAAAAGGAACTGATTTATGTATGAGAGTCATAACTCCCCTGGCTCGGGATGAAAATGAAGAGGTGAATACACTTCCCTGCCATCTACTCCTAATTCTTTTAACATCCTCCTCTATCAGATGAGTTTCTTGTAAAAACACAATTCTTGAACCCATGTCCTTTATTTTATTCATAACTTGTTTAAGTTTTTTTAAATTTTGTAGACCTCTGCAATTCCATGAAGTTAAATTAAGATTAACACTTTGGTCCATGATCAATAGAGAGTTTGGGATTACCTTGCAGTGTAAACATGCTCATACAGAGAAGCAAAAACATGAGTGGTTGAACATTCATTCTACAAACTACACACAAACAAATTTCCCCTTCCCACACTTGTGGCAAACCCCCCAAAATCAAAAGAAAAATTCTGTCTCCCGATATAGCCATCGACCGTTCCACACCCACGGGGAACAGCCTAAGCCACTCCTTCTTCATCCTCCCAATCACCCTAACTCTACTGCTTTTAATGACGTAACATTAACTCTCCTCTGTAGTTTTCCAACTTAACTCCAAAATTTTTAACAACTTTGTACATCATAGTTTTTTTTTTTTTTTTGTTTTTGTTTTGTTTTTTTAATATATAATACAATCTATATTTTGTAAACTTACTATTTACTTCAAGTCAGTCAGATGCCTGTGCAAATGCTTAATTATTCTACCTTATATTTTGTTCATGCTTAGCTCCCACCAGTCTCTTCTTCTTTGATCTTCTTGATGAACTCCTGCGCCTCCTCTGGGGTCTTGAAGATGTGGGTTCTGCCCTCATACGTGGTCAGCAGTCTTGCAGGATAGATTACACCATGACGAATCCCAAGGTTGCGCAGCTCCTTACGTACGGGATCAAACTGCTTCCTCAATTGCTGGATTCCTGTGGCCAAATCTGGGTAGAACCGCACCTGCTGGTCCTGGTGTTTAATCTCTCCTTTTTTAGCTCGTGCAGCGTTGAAGATCTTCATCCTGTCTCTGTTGCTAAGAAACTTCATAATTAAGGTCCTCGGTGGTCCCTTATCTCTCCGTGGGCCAATACGATGTGCTTTTTCCAGAATCACTGCTGATTGCAACTCCTCGCTGCCCAGCACCTCCGGAATCCACTTTTCCGGAGTGGTGGGTCCGGAATCCGGACCCACCAGCCTCAAATTATTCTGTCTCGACCGAGATTCCAAATCCAAAATATTATCTTCCAGAGATTTATTTTTTTTTTCCAAAGTGCGCACCTTTAATTGAAGACGGGTGACGTCATCTTCAGCACTAGCGAGACGGAGCTCCATCTGCGCCGTTCGTTCTACACAGTCACCCAATTCCTTTCTTATTCCTTCCAACGCTGTCATAATCCCATCAAATCTAGAGGAAAAGTCCGCTCTCATTGAACTCATGGCAGCCATCAGCGCATCTGCGCCATTCCCCGCAAATATCGCACCGTTGCCAGCCTCCTCCGCCATATATGGAGTTTTGTTTGCTGCGTCACAGACCTGAAAGTCCGTTAATTTGGACTGTTTCGGCGGCTCGCTTTTTCCTTTTCCTGGTTTTCCAGCCTTAGGCTTCGCCGACATATCCTCGCCCAAATGCTGGGATACGTTCTGTCCCAAATGAGAGAGTTATTTGCCGATTTTTTTTTTTTCCAGGAGCAGAGCAGAGCGAGACACGTCCGTCCTACGTGGCAGCCATAACCGGAACTTCCAGTTGTGCCTTCTTAATTTAATATATATTATTTAGTATAGTTTACTATACTAATGGAATTTTAATTCATTGTAAATTTTTTAACTTACTTGGGGTGCCCCCATGAATAACTGGTACTCTTTAACATTTGCCTATACCATGCACATGCACTAAGCCTATCATAGCTTCTTTGGGCGAGAGGCAGGGTACACCCTGGACAAACCACCAGTCCATCACAGGGTGGACACAGAGGGACAGACAACCGTTCACTCTCACATTCATACTGTACCTAAAAGGGCAATTAAAAATCCCTCGTTAATGCCAATTAACCTAACGTCCATTTCTTTGGACTGTGGGAAGAAACCTGAGTACCTGGAGTTAACTATGAGGAGAACAAGCAAACTCTGCACGGAGAGGTCCAGCCCTTGAGTTCACTAGTTAGTGAAAGGTTATTTAAAGTTGGTTAGTTTTTTAGTTACTAAAATTTATTGACCTCTACAGAGTATCCCATTCTCCCTGTGACATCTTAAAGAGAAGTTTACTATAACAGTGGCTCAAAATTCCCGGTCAAATAGTCTCTGGGGTGAAGAACAGTGAAAGAGACACACAGGAAAGATCACCCCAGACTAGAGCCAGAACTGGTTCAACCAGTCAAGAACTCAACAAGAAGATCAAGCTTTGCATTTGAAACTGAAAAAAGGTCTGATTAGTACTTTGCTATTTTTATATTTGTTAAACAAATTGAAAGCATCATAAAGTTTTAAAACATCTTCCTTCAGAATAAATTATTCTCCTTAGAATAAAATATTTGGATGAGAGTTTATGTCTGACAGACAAACAATAAACCTTTGATGAAATGAACATGTAAAGTTTAAATTATTAACAATTTAACAATTTAAATTATGCAAATGCTGAATAATTTATTTAAATTCCTTGAAATTAACAAAGGTGGGGGAGCCAGAAATTGTACTCAAGTAAAAGTGTTACCTCATGATATAATTACTCAGTTGTAAGTAAGAGTAGATACCCCCTCAAAAAAAAACTTAGGAGTGAGAAAGGATCAACTAAAATGTTACTTGAGTAGTGAGTAACAACTGTACTCTTCCCAGTAATTTAGGTTTTTCTTGTATATTTGTAACATTTTTCTTTGAAACCTAAGACATTTTCTCATAAACTAGTGATTTTCTCTTATAAATCACATTTTAATTTTTTTTATATTGAATCAATTAGAACATTAAAGAAGAATAGACTTTTTGTACAGCACAACAACAATAAAGCCTATTCTGTTCAATGATTATATTTAAGATTTACCTTCCATACCCAGGGTAAACCCATGCAGACACAAGGAGAACATGCAAACTCCACACAGAAGGGTCACTGATGGTCAGGGGGTGGGATCGAACCCACGATGGGCAGGGGTGGAATCAATCCCATGACCTTCTTACTGTGCCACCACAGTGCTAACCACTGCAACACCGAGCTGCCCAAAGGTGATGAAAAGATGATGATGTCTCCCAAAACAATAGTACAAGAAAAATCCTAAAAATACAATGGCAAGAGAGAATTAGCACAGCAGAGTTTCTATACCAAGTCTATATGAAGCCACTTAGCACTGAGATAAGAGGTAGAAGAACGTAGTTCACTGGTCACACATTGAAACAGGATACTAATAACTGCAATGTGGCCATGACACCAGAAGGGAAAAGAAGAAGGGAAAGTCCAAGAACGATGTGGAGAAGAAGAGTAGAAAAAAAGAAAACAAAGCAGGATGGAGAACCTGGGGTGAGGTGAGAGCAGCAGCTGCTGATAGAGCTGGATGGAAGTGTTCTTTCAAGGCCTTACGTGTCACTATAGCCGGTAAGTGGATAGGTAGGTGGTCTTCTCCTTTTCCTTTCTACTGCTCCCTTTAGGGGCCGTCACAGCGGATCATCTGCCTTCATCTCACCCCACCCTTTGCGTCTTCCTCTGTGACACCAGTCCTCTCTGTGTCCTCCTTCACTACATCCATGAATCTTCCCTTTGGTCTTCCCTCTTTTCCTCCTGCCTGGCAGCTCCATCTTCAATATCTTTTGTCTGATATCTCCACTATCCCTCCTCTGCACATGTCCAAACCATCTCAACCTTGCCTCTTAGTTTTTCTCCAAACCACTCAACATGAGCTGTCCCTCTGATAAATCCATCCATCCATTTTCCACTACTTTTCCAGAGGTCCAACTCCACGCATACATGATGAGACACCTTCAAGCCACAATGAACATCTCATGGAAAGACAAGATAACCAACATAGAAGTGTTGAAATGAGCTGGTCTACCAACAATGGAGGACATGCTAATACAGATGAACCTGATATGGCTTGGACATGTTGAGAGGATGGACCACCAGCATCTCCCTCGGCAGTTACTCTACTCACAGTTATGCGAGGGCAAACACAATCAGGGTAGACCAAGGCTCAGATTTAAAGACACTGTAAAAAGAAACTTGAAGAAGTTGGATATAGACAGGAGTTCCTGGCAGTGGAAGGCTAAGGACAGAACTGTGTGGAGGAATCTGATCAGACCTAAATGAAACAGTCATTGTTGCCCACAACAGACTGCTATGATGATCATGATGATGAGGTCACGGAGGCAGCAGTTCAAGCAAAGAAGCCCAGACTTCCCTCTCCCCGGCCACTTGCTCCAGCTCTTCAGAGAAGATACCAAGACATTCCCAGGCCAGCTGGGAGACGTAGTCTCTCTAGCATGTCTTGGGTCTGCCCCGTGGTCTCCTCCCAGTGGGACATGCCCGAAACACCTCAAGTGGGAGGCATCCAGGAGGCATCATGATCATATGCCAAAACCACCTCAACTGGCTCCTTTCCAGCCCTCTGATATACTCATTTCTAATCCTGTCCCTTCTAGTCACTCCCAGTGAGACTTTGTATGTTCAGCTCTGCCACCTGCAGCTCCACCTGCTGTCTTTTTGCCAATGCCAGGATGTCAGTACCCTGCCTGCAAGCTCTTCTTCACCTCTGTTGTGCGCTATACATTGATTAGAGGCTTGACCCTAGGTGTTTGAACTCATCTACCTTCATTACCTCTACTCCTCGAATCTTTACCGTTACACCTGCCTCTGTCTCATTCACACAAATGTATTCTGTCTTGCTCCTACTGACTTTTATTCCTCCTCTCTCCTGAGCATACCGCCACCTCTCCAGGTTCTCTTTCACCCTGCTCCTGCAGTCAGCCTTATCATCGTCACCACCACCGACACCCATGAAGATCGCCGCGCAGCTGAGACCAGCCGCCGTTCAGATGGCGGTGGGGTCGAGATGGCAAGCCAGCTGTCTATGGAAAGTAAGAGCAACTGCCATGGATCAAGACGCGGCTGGTGTGGGATCCTGGCTGGGACGTTGTTGAAGAGCGTGCTGTGGCTGCAGCGGAATGGCGCCCAGGTCTGCTGCAGTTGGCGCCCCCAGGGATGAGTCCACCAAGAGCTCACCTCAGGGCTCCTCCAACTGAACTGCCCTCCTCAGAGAGAGAAAAAAAGAGGGACTGTTTAGCTAGGGGCGTGGCTGCCAGTGACTAGTGACAGAATAAACCACTCCGCTGCGCTGTGCAACGCGGTAGTTGACCCGCTGGCCCTAGCTAGTTTGGGGGTTCACTATGCACCAAATTGGGAGGGGTAATTCGGATATACATGTATTTTCTGTTTTTCTGGGGGGAGGAAGGGGGTGAATATGGTATAAAAGAACCACAGGTTTGGCCAGTTTTGGCGTGATGATGTGGCTGCTTGGTGATGTCATCCCTTCCTCCGTCTCCCCCAGCCTGCCTGTTGACGCCTCGCCACATCTTCGTCCTGAACGCGTGCACAAAGCACTGGGTTTGTGTTGAAAAACATGTGCCTGCCCAAAAGCTTCCCGTGATGGGAACACGCATGAGGAAAGTACACTACACTACAGCTAGTGTTTGAACGTTTATACATTTTATGTATAAATTATGAAGGGATTATGAAGATGGCGGCACGCATGGATGCAGCGGCCCCTCTTGGCATCAGCAAGTGTGAGAGTTTTGATCATCCCAGACGTACATTCTGTAAAACTTACAACCGCAAGACCTTATTAAACATCAAGGTACCGCATGCTGCAAGAATCGCGGTGCTCGGTTGTGACTTGGACATTCTACGCCAGCATGGAATTCTGTCGGTGATTCCGCTGGAAGCTACCCGGGAAAGGAGGAGGCGTAAGCGGCGCGAACGCAAGCAAAAGCGAGGAAAAAGGGATGGGATTCATGCTAGGCTAAAGGCTAACCCCTCCAGACCAGCAGTACAGTCGCTCCTTCTCTCCAGTGTCCGTTCCCTCGACAACAAGCTGGATGAGCTGCATCTGCTGAGAGAAACCCGGAGAGAGTGGAGGGACTGCTGTGTGTTTGCGTTCACGGAGACATGGCTCCACGACAACATCTCTGACGTGGCCATTCAACTGGAAGGTATGACATAGTTCTGGGCGGACAAAGAAGCTGCGAGCTCCGGTAAGAGCCGTGGTGGCAGGGGGGCTATGCATCTATGTTAACAAGAACTGGTGCGTTAATGCCACGTTAGTATCTAAACACTGCTCTCCGTTGGTGGAGTTCCTTATTGTAAATTGTCGGCCATTTTATCTGCCGAGGGAATTCAGCAACGTGTTTGTAGCTGCTGTTTATATAGCGCCGAGCGCTAATGCTAAAGCTAATGCTAAAGAGGCACTCGGAGAGCTGCACAATGCTATTAGTGAAATTCAAACTTCACACCTGGACAGTTTTGTGGTGGTTGCGGGGGATTTTAACCACACCAGTTTAAAGACTGTGCTCCCCAAGTTTAAACAATGTGTAGACTTTAAGACCAGAGGAAAGAATATGTTGGACCTGGTGTACACAAACACAGATGCTTATAAGGCAACACCTCGCCTCCACCTCGGCCTTTCTGACCACATATCCATGATGCTGGTGCCTGCCTACAAACCTTTACTGAAGCGCAGCAGGCCAGTAGTGAAACAAATCAGGATTTGGCCAGAGGGTGCAGCCTCAGCACTTAAAGACTGTTTTCTGCACACAGACTGGGAGGTCTTCAAAATAGCAGCCTCCCAGGAAGGCAAGACAGATGTGGAGGAGTATGCTGAAATGGTCACCAGCTACATCGCGAAGTGCACAGAGGATGTCATTATAGTGAAGACTATCACTGAAGACTATCACTGCACAAGGCAACCATAAGCCCTGGATGACTGCAGAGGTGCGCTCGCTGCTCACAGCCAGAGATGCAGCCTTCGGAGCGAAGGACAGGATCGCCCTCCGCTCAGCCAGGTCTGCACTCTCAAAGGGAATTAAGACGGCAAAGCGCGCCTATGCAGAGAAAATCCAGGGACACCTCTGTGACACTAGGAACACCAAGCGGATGTGGCAGGGAGTTCGGGTGCTGACGGACTATAAGTTTAGGCAGGGGGTCGATGACGATGACGCTTCGCATCCAGACAGGCTCAACAACTTCTTTGCACGTTTTGAAGCATCAAACCCGACAATAAGAGGGAGGGCTGGCCCATCTCCACCATCGGTTGGGCCAGCTATCACCATCAACACAGCGGACACATGGAGGACCCTAACCAGGGTCAACCAACGTAAAGCTGCAGGTCCGAACAACATCCCGGGACGTGTGCTCCGAGACTGCGCGAGTGAGTTGGCGGATGTCCTGACTGACATTTATAACATCTCCCTGAGTCAGGCCATCGTTCCCAGATGCTTTAAGACCTCTACCATAGTACCGGTGGCAAAGAAACCAGTTGTGTCCTGTCTGAATGACTATTGTCCTGTTGCACTGACACCAGCTGTGATGAAGTGTTTTGAATGGCTTGTCAAACCACACATCACAGCCTGCCTCCCTGCATCACATGAACCGCTCCAGTTTGCATATCGTTCAAACCGCTCCACGGAGGATGCTATAGTCACCACCCTGCACTCTGTCATCACCCACCTGGATCAGAAAGACACCCTATGCCAGACTCCTGTACATTGATTTCAGTTCAGCATTCAACACCATTATTCCCCAGAGACTGATAGAGAAATTACTCCTTCTTGGTCTGAACACCGCCACATGTCTCTGGATCCTGGATTTCCTGACTGAGAGACCTCAGTCTGTCCGTGTTGGAAATAACATTTCCAACTCTATCACGCTGAGCACCGGATCCCCTCAAGGCTGCGTACTCAGTCCGCTGTTGTTTACACTTCTAACACATGACTGTGTATCCAGACACGAGGGAAACCAGATTATTAAGTTTGCAGACGACACGACGGTGGTGGGACTTATTCAGAGGGATGAGGAATCAATGTACAGGGAAGAAGTGAGAGACCTGGAGGGCTGGTGCAGGGAGAACAATCTGGTGCTCAAAGTGGACAAAACGAAGGAGATGATTATCGACTTCCGGCGGTCACAGTCTGAACACATCCCTCTCAGCATCAGCGGCTGTTTAGTGGAGAGAGTGGAGAACATCAAGTTCCTCGGAGTGCAGATCTCGCAGGACCTGACCTGGAGCAAGAATTCCTTGGGGATCAGGAAGTGGGCCCAGCAGAGACTGCACTTCTTGAGGAAACTCAAACAGGCCTCTCTCCCCATCTGCATCCTCAGGACCTTCTACAGAGGTGTGGTGGAAAGTGTTCTGACATACTGCATTGCGACATGGTACGCCAGCTGCAGTATGTCAGACAAAAAAGCCCTGCAGAGGATAGTTAAGCGAGCTGAGAGGGTAATTGGAGTTTCCCTCCCCTCAGTCCAAGAACTTTTTCAGAACCGTTGTCGGAGCAGGGCACTGAACATTGTCAAGGACCGTTCTCACCCTCTGCATAAACACTTTGAACTTCTGCCATCTGGCAAACGATTCCAGAGCATCAGAGGCAGAACTACCAGACTTGATTAACAGCTTCCTTCCACAAGCTGTTAGGATGCTGAACAGTTGATCCGGAATTTCTCATACATACTACTGCACCTATGGACATTATGTATATTATTTGCATATTATAGTTCTGGTTAGTTTTCAAGTATGTCTCAGGAAAGTGTGAATGGCTGTGTTGGGGTGGGGGGTGAGGGTGTGTGTGAGTGTGAGTGTGTCTTAAATTATGTTCTTTTTTACTTATAAGTTGTATGTACAGCAATATGACAATAAAGGTTGATTTGATTTGATTTGATTGATGTCATCACGCCGTACATATAACTGAAGGGAATGGCCATCTTATGGTCTCTTTGTTGGCCCGCGATCACAGCGCTCAGCCGTCCCCACCAGAATCTGTAACTAATATAGAGCTTGTTGTAATAAAGTTCATGTTCCAAGCAAACACCACTCTCTGTGAGTCATTCCCAAGTTTCCACACATAACACTGTACCTTTAGGAAAGCAGCTCGGTGGTGCACTGGTTAGCACGGTGGCAGCACAGTAAGAAGGTCATCAAGAAGGCTCTTTGTCATCAACTTGATTTGCCGTGTGTTGGCAGAGAAATGCTGAATATGACCCCAAGAACACCGTCCCCACTGTCAAACATGGAGGTGGAAACATTCTGCTTTCGGGCTGTTTCTCTGCTAAGGGTACAGGAAGACTCCACCACACTGAGGGGTCGATGAACAGGGCTATGTACAGTAGAATCTTGGATGAAAACCTCCTGGCCTCAGCTAGAACACTGATGATGGATCGTGGATGGGTCTTCCAGTATGACAATGACCTAAAAGATTGGGCCAAAGCAACAAAGGAGTGGCTCAAGAAGAAGTACATTAAGGTCCTGGAGTGGCCTAGCCAGTCTCCCGACCATAATCTCATAGAAAATCTGTGGAGTGAGCTGAATCTTTGAGTTGCCAAGCAACAGCCTTGAAACCTGCAGGATTTGGAGACTATCTGTAAAGAGGAGTGGACCAAAATCCCTCCTGAGATATGCACAAACCTGGTGATCAACTGCAACAAACGTCTGGCCTCTGTGCTTGACAACAAGGGTTTCTCCACCAAGTACTAAGTCATGTTTTGGGAACAAATACTTATTTCCCTTGTTCAAATGCAAATTAATTTTAACCCCTATTTAATATTTTTTTCTGGACTTTTTTTGTTCGTCTTCTGTATCCCTCTGATAAAATAAACCTACCGTAAAAATGATGGACTGTTCGTTTCTTTGTAAGGGGGTAAACTTACAAATTCAGCAGGAAATCAAATATTTATCCTCCCCACAGTAAAAAGGAAACTTTCACTGTGTTATTAAATTTCATCAGCCTGTTTAAAGCAACACATCAGTGAAAATCAAGTTTTTTTTTCTTCACGTCTGTAATATGTTTTTTATGACTTACAAGACATATAAGAATGAATTCACTCTTACATGTCATGTCTGTGTTTTTCTGCTGTGAAACTTCAGTTCAGCTCCTCCCCTTAGAAAAAGGTGTTTTTGTGATGTCACTAAATATAGAATGTCAGTAAATATAGATGAACACTGATTTAAGAAAATTAAGAGACTACGATAATCCATATCCACACACACGGCAAGAACAGTCCTTTTGTGACATGATAATGTACTTAAAAAAAAACCAAAAACTCATGACTGACTTTAGTACACATCAATCATTCTCAGTTGGAGGAAGTCATCTGACACAGAGAGAGGAAATTCAGACTCTGAAAATATCTCATTATGCTGAACACAAACTACAAGAGATGGACAATGATATTGATCCTGACAACCACTTCTTCAATAATATTCATAATCACTGGGAATATTACAATGAAAAACAATTCAAAAGTCAAGTGATGGTCTCTGAACCAGACGGCTGCAACAGACAGCATCATATCAGATCACTGCAAAAGAAATAATCACATCATGAACTGGGACAACGCACAAATTATTGGATCGGGGAGCAACAGACACAAACGCTGGATCAAGGAGGCCATAGAAATC
The DNA here is from genome assembly GCA_020510985.1 of Pholidichthys leucotaenia. NCBI lineage: Eukaryota > Metazoa > Chordata > Actinopteri > Cichliformes > Pholidichthyidae > Pholidichthys > Pholidichthys leucotaenia. The sequence continues at coordinate 27,855,299 of CM035843.1, forward strand.
AGGAAGAGGGGAAAAGATAGCATGAACCGGGATGAGGGGGCCTTTATGCTTTCCCACACCTGGGACCACATTCTTCAGAGACCATCAGACGGCGAAAAGCGGGGCCGGCTCCGTGGATCTGACAGGTCTGCTGGGCTGGTCCTGCCTATGAAAGTCAGCTGATAAAATGACACCTGGCAGCAATCAGCTGACATTTCTGACGAAGGCTGCAGTGAACCGAGGTTACAAGGTTACAATATACTGTACATATGCAGTCAAAGCATCCCAAATAAGTGTGCCACATTCAAGTCTTAAGTTTATTGTTACTGGAGCTGCAGAAACACTGTGGGAAAAGTTGCAAATTTGTAATGTAAATTTATAACATTTTGTATCTTTGTTATATTTTTCTTATAAATGTGGAACTTTTTTCCTGTGAATTTGGACTTTTATGCTATCTCTAGAGAATTAAGTTATTTAAGTAAAATACCTGAAACTAGACCATACAGCCACAACAAAAACTTGCAACATGAAAAAGTCACAAATTTATGTGAAAAAGTCCAAAATTTATATGAAAACACTTCATAATTTATGGCAAAAGGCACAAATGTATGAGGAAAAATGTCTCAAATTTATGTCAAATAAGTTACAAAGTTATTAGTAAAAACTATAAATTTGTTAACAAATGTGCACAAATTTGTTACAAATCATTGTGAATTTAAAGGAAGGAAAAGGTTGTGAATCTATAAGGGGAAAAAAGTCACAAATTCATGAGAGAAAATTTGCAAATTTATCATAAAAAGTCCCAAATTTATAAGAAAACAATTGTAAATTAATGACAAAATTAAAAACAAACAAACAAACAAAAAAATAGGAGAAAACTCCACAAACTGGCAAGAGTAAATCCATTGTCAGCTACTGGAATAAGGTTTTAGAGTCCACTTTCTTACTCTTACTCAAGTAATGTTTGGTGGTGACTGCTGGTTATACTTGACTAATTAATATAATAAGATGACATGACTTTTACTTGAGGACAGTTTCTGGCTGCTCTACCACGTCTCCGTCTGTGCACTTGTCTCATCTGTGATGCCTTCCTGGTTGATCATTAACACTGTCGAGCGTTAATAACTGACTGCAGTTTTTCAAAGTATTCTTAGTTCATCACAAATGTATCGATGTCTGATAGATCAAATGGTTATTTATTTAGTGCAAAAGAATGCAAAAGGTAAGGCACATTGATTTTCTCCCTTTCAGGCACCGTCGGTGCCATGGAACAGCCCCCCATGCTGGCCTTTGTTAACACTAATGAAGATAACTTATTCTTCTTTTAGATTTGATTGGCGGTTGGCAACCAGCTTACAGGTGCATTACCGCCACTGACTTGATTATCATCACTCTATATCTTTGTATCAGGAGTTCTTATAAGGAGTTCTGAACATCTCCTTAAGTGTGAAAAAATTTTCCGTTCTTCAGAGGAACTGGTCCTCTTGGCAGTGTAGACTTCTTCTTCTTTTAGATTTGATTGGTGGTTGGCAACCAGCTTACAGCTGCATTACTGCCACTGACTTGATTATCATCACTCTATATATCTTTGAAAAAGGAGTTCTTATAAGGAGTTCTGAACAGCTCCTTATGTTTGAAAAAATTATCCGTCCTTGGACTGTGTCCTGGACTGGGAGCCTCTCGTAGACGTCGCACCCATGCACATTTATTTTGAGGATGGGGATGACGTACTGTAGTTACTATAGGAGTTGAACGGGAAGTTGTTGTCAGCAGCGAGGAGGGGAAAGGTATTGGTGCAGTGGATGACTATGACTGTCTTAGTCATGATGAAGAGGAGGAAGGTGGCAGTGTGGTGGACAGCAGCGAAGGCTGCATTTCTGAGGAGGAAAAGGACTTGTTTAAGAATTTGTTCCGATTAAGAGAGTAGTGATAGTGAGGTGAGCAGCAGCGAAGACTGGGTTTTTGTTGATGAACAGGACTGTGGCAGTGTGGTGGACAGCAGCAATGGCTGTGCTGCTGCTGATGAAGGAACTTGATGAGAACTGGTTGGTGTTTTATGAGAAAAAGAGGGATTTTAGTCTGGTGGATGACAGCAATGTCTGCATTTCTGAGGATGAAGAGGACCTAAGAATTTGTTTGCTCTTTCTGATGAAGAGAGTAGCGATAGTGAGGTGAGCAGCAGTGAAGGACGTGATTTTTGTTAATGAACAGGACTGTGGTAGTGTGGTGGATGGCAGCAATGGCTGTGCTGCTGATGATGAAGAGGAACTTGATGAGAACTGCTTTGTGTTTTATGAGAAAGAGAAGGATTACTGTATAGTGTAGTTGATGGCAGTAATGGCTGTGCTGCTGATGATGAAGAGGAACTTCTTTTTTGGATTTGATTGGCGGTTGGCAACCAGCTTACAGGTGCATTACTGCTATGTACTTGTTGATGAACAGGACTCTGGTAGTGTGGTGGACGGAAGTGATGGCTGTGCTGCTGATGATGAAGAGGAACTTCTTCTTCTTGCAGATTTGATTGGCGGTTGGCAACCGGCTTACAGGTGCATTACCACCACATCCTTCACGCCATATCATCACTCTATCTGGTCAGGAGCTGTAGTCCTTCTATCATCATTGCTGTGTCCAATCAAATCTCAACTCCACTCTTCTTCATCCTGATGAGAACTGGTTTGTGTTTTTCGAGAAAGAGAGGGATGTTAGTGTGGTGGATGGCAGAAATGTCTGCATTTCTGAGGATGAAGAGGACTTGTTTAAGAATTTGTTTGCTCTTTCTGATGAAGAGAGTAGCGATGGTGAGGTGAGCAGCAGTGAAGGCCGTGATTTTTGTTGATGAACAGGACTGTGGTAGTGTGGTGGACGGCAGCAATAGCTGTGCTGCTGCTGCTGATGAAGAGGAACTTGATGAGAACTGGTTTGTGTTTTATGATGAAGAGAGGGACAATAGTGTGGTGGACGGCAGCGATGGCTGGTATGATGACTTTTATAGATGAGAAATTGGTGTTCAATCACAAGGTTGTTGAAAAGCCCCACCCTTCTACAGCCACTCTTCCTTCTTCAGGAAAGGGCGCGCTGAGGAAAGTGATGAGGAGCAGCAGCCTGCTTCTAAGAGGCCAAGGGGGGACTGTGACCCCTCCACCTCTGGTCTTTAATATGCTTATAGTCCCTGCTCCTACAGAATTCTTTTTTTAAGAGTCATCCTTTGTGTCTGCCAGGGTTGGCCATGTCTTACGTAGCATCTTGTTCCAGGAGATTTTTCATTTGGTTTCTTACCTTTAATAGATTTCTGAAGCCTTCCTTTGCATCTGGCAGGGTTGGCATTGTCCTATAGGTATAGGTATAGGTAGGTAGTGGCCGGTGTTTGGTCTATATGTGGGTGGGACTTAAATCTGGATGTTAAACTGAGTGTTATGACGTGTTACATCTGATTCAAGTTGATTTTCCATGACTACCTACCTGTTGTTCCTGTGGCAATATGTGTCCCTTTTCCACTAGCACCTTCTCAGCCCTACTCGCCTCGACTTTACTCAGTTTGTAGGGTTTTCCATTGGTGCCTGGTTCCAGGTACTTTTTTGGGACCTACTTCAGTGAGGTTCCACCCATGCTGACTCAAGCTGAAAATGTGACGTCAACAGAATGCAGGTCACTGATTGGCCAGGGTGTAACGTCAGTGGATGAGAGTGACATCTTCACAAGATTCAAAACCGCCATTTGTAAATTGGGCCGTGAGTTTTTATTATTACTGTGATGATCAATGAAATAAATGGCTACACACAAATCAACACCGTCACAAAACACTCACCATCTTCCCCCTGAGCAGCCATCAGCTTGAAGACCTCCTGGTATTTCACTTCAGAATGACCCGCCGGCACCGTGGCTGAAAAGTTCATAGGCTGAAAAGTTAGTCAAATTTGACCAAATGTGGTTATTTTTCAACAGTCTCCCCATTGCTGCACACAGTTCTTCCATCGATGTTGCAGTGCTCGGATCCCTACACTTGAAAGTAAACCACATTTGGTCAAATTTGACAACTGTGAACTTGCCAGCCCCGTTGGTCCTGCTGCGGCGGAGCAAGCCGAAATGAAAAAGTATACCTGGAGGTCGCCGAGCTGATGGCTGCTCACAGGGAAGATGGTGAGTGTTTTGTGATTTTAAGCATCTTTTACATTACTTATGTGAAAACATCAGCATGTAAACAACATAACGGGATAACGGGCTGCCTTTCTGTAATGAACCCACCCACTTAAGGTGGTATTCAGTTTTAATGGAAAACCAACCACACTGTGTCGAGCCAAGTAGAGTCAAGGCGAGTAGGCTGTGGGCCCCTCCCTCCTGATGGAGCCAGTGATGACACAACACCAATCCTGACACAAACGGAGGACACCTTCTACCCTTCACCTGCTGCCAGTCACAGAAAAGGTCAGTAAAATCATGAGCAGATATTTCATTTCACTGTTTTTTTGTTGTTGTTTTGTTGTTTTTTACAGAACATTTTCTCAACAGTAAATATTGAGGGGGATACTATCAGTATTATTGTAGTCACAGCCATTCCTAGGTTTTGGGGGGCAATATCCAACATTTTGTGTTGGGAAATATTCAAATCCTATAAAATGTGGAGAAAAAAACCCATCTGTGTGTGTGTGTGTGTGTGTGTGTGTGTGTGTAAAAAACAAATAAAGTAAAATGGGGTCATACAAACCTAAAATATTAACCAGTATATGGAATAAAAATTTAACCAGCATCCATGTCAACATTATGAAATTTAGTTGCACATTTAAATGCAAAAAGTGCTGGGAAAAAGTTACATACTGTATTTGCAAAAAAAATCTCCAAAATTGTTGCAAATTAACGAGAGACAAAGTTTCAAATTTACATCAGAAAGGTTGTAGATTAATGAGAAAAACATCTATAAGAAAAGTTGCAAATTTCCTCCCCAAAATATTTGTTTTGCATGTATCCTTAGCATTGGTGCTTAAAATGCATTTTATTCAGTTCTATAAATCTGTTTTCTTTTTTCCCTAGGTTGGCAGTGCCCCCCACCCACCCGATTTACGCCTATAAGTAAAATGTTTCTCAGTGTACCAACAGTCATTGTTGGCGGTTTTCATGGGTTGCATCCATTTTGCTCTGAAGTATCAGATCACTCACCCAGTTTTTGTGGGCAGCACAGTGGTACAGTGGTTAGCACTGTTGCCTAACAGCTAGAAGCTTCCAGGCTTGAATCCCCAGGCTGGCAGGGCTAGGAACCTTTCTGTGTGGAGTTCGCATGTTCTCCCTGTGCTGCGTGGATTTACTCTGGGAGCTCTGGTTTCCTCCTGCAATCCAGAGACATGCAGATTGGGTTAACTGGTCATTCCAAATTGCCCCTAGGTGTCTAGATAAGAGATAAGATAAGCTAAGATAAGCCTTTATTAGTCCCACAATGGGGAAATTCCAGGATTGCAACAGCACGGGGATAGCAACACTCAGAGCAATAATTAAGAAGATACGGCAGATATAAATAAGAGCAGTGGATATACATACATACCCATAAATATATAAATATATATACAAAGTGTGGAGCGTTGTTGCAAGATGGAACAAACAGCATAACCGTCTACTTAGTTATCCTACATAGTATGAATATGTACCCATACATATTGTCACCCTCCGTAGCGACCGATACTGTCCTAGTTGTATATACTGGAGGGGACCATTGTGTAAGTCTATTGCGTCTTTTGCATTCAATACTATTAGGTCGTCACGTTTTTTTTTTTTTTTTTTGCTATCTATCTGTATCTGTCTCCTATAGGCCCTTAGAATAGAGGGTTAGTTCTAGCAAAGGGCTTTGAGTGGCCTTTGAGACTAGAAAATGTTCTATATAAGTACAGGTCCTTATCCCTTTTTTTTATGTCTTTTCATATTTTCTTCTGAAGTGACCTTCAGACGCTGTGGTGTGAAGACAACAAGGACCAGAGGGACAGATGAGGAGGACACACAACAGAGAGCGTGTGCGACTGGTGATGAAGTAAGCTCCTAACACTGAACACTAGCTGCAGTGACACACAGCTATAGCAGGCTCAGGAAACAAGATCATGCTGGATTTAGGTGGTGATGGTGACCATAGGCGTAAATCAACCTGTAAAAAAAATTGACCCTGTTGTGATTAAAAATTTAGTTGAAAAAACCTTAGTAGAAAAAACCATCTAAGTGTACTCTTTTAAAAGCTTATCTATGTGTGTAGAAGGTTTACCCAGATTCGTTTTTCAAGGAAGAGATTGAGTTTAATTGGAACATGTATTTATTAAGTAAGCAAGTTGAATATAGTAGGTTACAGCGCCGGGTCAAACATTCTCTCCCTGACAGCAACAGATCGTGTCAGTTCATGAAGTCTGACTGGCTAGGCTAGCCCTGACCCGGAATATATGTACACACATGAACAAAGAACAAAGCATGCATTTAATGAGTGGACAGTCCAGGTGTCTGATTCAGGGAGGATCGTTCCTGGCGCCGAATGTCTCCACATGAAGGTCACTTCACTTCCCAGGTCAGTGTAGGCCAAGCTCAGCCATTCCTTATCGCAACTGTGCCTCCTTCCCATAAATCCCAGGCGTTTGTTATTCTCTCTCATGAGACAAAGGTCCACTATTTTGCAGAGAGTGAACCACACACTTGGCAATATTTTCCATTATGGTATATTGGTTATTTTACCTAGATATAAGCAGAATACAAACATTTTGAGTCACACAATAACTGTTATATGATTATATTGAACACACACATATATTTTGAAGCACACAGCTAACTACTATGTGGTTATATTGATCACACACATATTTTAAATCACACAGATTACTGTGATATGGTTATTTTAATCACTTTATCCCATCAATTTCCCCCTTTTGGTCTCATCCAAATGAGACCAATAACTCAAACCCTTTAAGCCTTCAGAGCCACGTCATAATCCTCCTCATCATCATCTTTGTCTGATTCCATGTCAAGTGCAATTGATCCATCAGGTTTTAATAGTGGCATTTGGTATGGAGGAGGTTGTTTACTTCCCAATGCTGTAGTAATGACCCTGAGGCAAAGAGATCAAATACAAGGGACACAACAACACCCACAAAATGCAAAGATAGCAATAACACAATGGATCTAATGATAGAAACAATCACATTTTTCCATTTTCCAAGCATTCTCTCCAGTCATCCATCCAGGAGATTATTAATGCCAGAGGCCATTCACCATACAGTCACACAGTTATGCAATTACACAGTTCACTAATTACTGATTATGTGATGATATATTGATTTATCAAAAATTTGATCACTGTTTTGGATTGTAAGAAACACAAATGGCACAACTTTTTACAAAATTTTGTATCATATCAGGGAGAAAAGGATGCCACCAGTGACTCAAATGTCTGTTCATTTGTTTAGCTCCTACATGTGCTAATCCATGAGCTTCATGTAACACATTTTCTCTGATTCCTGGGGGTAACACTGGTCTACCATCCTGTGCTCTCCACAACCCTTCTTTTTCTGTGGCGCCTCTCTGTTTCCACACTGTTTTTTCTTCAGGAGACGCTTTTCTCTGTTCTTTACGCATGTGATGTGTGAAGTGCCTTTCCCACAATTCCACAGAGCTACTGGGAATGTCAGGGTTACTGTCCCGACAGAGGGGAATGATGAAGTCCCAGAGAGGGGCCATTTGGCCTTTTTGGCTAGAAAACCCATAGGGGGACCATCAAGTGGCCACAAGAGGGCCAACATCTGGGACTTCTAGTGTTAAAAGTACATATTGCAGACATTCATCTGATTTTCTTCTTCTTCATTTCTGGAGCAGTTTGTGACTTGAGGACGCCCCAGCACCACAGCCCACCCCACCCCCCAAAACACACTCCTTCATACACCCTGCTCACAGACCCCAAACTAGCCAGCCCATTGAGAGAAGACGCAGACGACAGAGACCAGAGGATGAAGATGACTTGAAGCTGCACACATACACCACCGCACACATCTCTACATGTCTGTTCTTTTCTTCTTCTCTATCCCCTCACCCCCCAGCCAGTCGCAGCAGATGACTGCCCCTCCCTGAGCCTGGTTCTGCTAGAGGTTTCTTCCTGTTAAAAGGGAGTTTTTCCTCTCCACTGTTGCCAAATGCTTGCTCACAGGAGGTTGCCTGATTGTTGGGGCCTTTCTGCAATTGTGGGGAATTCCCCCTATGAATTGGTGCAGTATCAGTCTAATAGGCAGTCTTCCTTTGCCTATTAGACAGGCTGTCCACTGTCTACTTTTAAAACTTATCTTAAAACTCATTTTTACTCCTTGGCTTTCAACCTAGCATGAGACATTGATTAAATTTGTTTTATTGCTTTTATTATACTAGTGCATACCTGTGCATTGCCCGTGCATACCCGTAGAAACCAAGTATAAGCAAGTATTTCTGCATGCCTGGGCTTGCACGGTGGCGCAAGCCCAGGCATGTGCCTGGGCTGCACGGTGGCGCAGTGGTTAGCACTGTGGCTGTACAGTTTTACCCTTGGCCAGGGGATCGCGGGGATCGTGTGATCGTGGGTTTGATCCCAGCCCCCGGCCAACAGTGATCTGTGTGGAGTTTGCATGTTCTCCCCGTGTTGCGTGGGTTTACTCCGGGATTTCTCCGGTTTCCTCCCACATGCCAAAAACATGCAGGTTAGGAATATGGGGCACTCGCGCAGGCAGCGACCAGCAGCTGGTGGCTTGTCACCAGACTGCGAAACAAATCTACCTACGGGTACAAATAAGTAACAAAAAAAAAAAAATGCCTGTAGAAAGCAGGTGTAAGCAAGGGTGTAAGCAAGCACGGACATCAGCACTCTTTCAGTGATGCCTGCCTTTGATCTTTGATGGTGTCATAGTGAGTCCTATGTTCGTGAGTGATACCTGCCTTTGATCTTTGATGTCATAGCAAGTCCTATGATCTTTTAGCGAGTCCTATGATCATGACAGACAGACACATGGTGTCTCTATGATGTCATATAGACATCATGTAGACATCATAGGCTCATCATAGGCGATCCTATGATCTTTTAGCAAGTCCTATGGTCATGACAGACACACAGAGATTTCTTGAATCACTATCACTCTTCATCACTCTATAAAAGCAAGAAATCTCTGTGTCTGTCTGTGTGTCTGTCACGTTTGTAGGACATCATAGGACGGCCTATGATCTCCGCCTGATCATCATAGGACACTTTTATAGGATATCATGGTCCAGTCGTTTGCTTGCTGAGTCACAGCTGAGCCTGACATCCCTGTACACCAGACAGGTACAGAGGATTGCTACCTCCATTTTAAATGATGACTCCCACCCTTTGCACTGCCACTTTCAGCTTCTTCCCTCCAGACCGAGGTTTGTTGTCCCAAAATGTAAAACATAGCGCTACAAAAACAGCTTTGTTCCTGCTGCGTTTCTCTAGGCATCCGTATTGTAAAAAGAACATAATTTAAAAACACACTCACACCCCCCACCCCGACAGCCATTCACACATCCCTGAGACACATTTGGATATTACAGTAATGTTAACTTATTACAGTTGCAGTTAAAATGATAACTGCCTATGTATATATAAAACAATTAAAATGGCTAAGTGAATCTAAGTAGCTAAGAGAAATAAATACTTAAAACTGACTAAAACTATAATATACATGTAATATACATAATGTGTAGCGGTTTGAATTCAACCCCCACAACACAGAGACAGAACAGAGACAGTCAGCTTGCACTCCTGGGTTTTTTCCGCTGCATGCTGCGTTTACAGCTATGAGGTTAAAGTGTCATCCATGCATTGTGTTCATGCATCCTGTCTGTACCTCTGATATTCAAATGCCCAGATTAACTGCTGTGAATGTCTTTGATCTGTTGTTTGAGTTGAGTATATAAGCTGCACTGTGCTGTAAATCTGCCTCTCATTCACTCACTCTTCAACTGCTGCTGGACACACGCACTGTGTGTCTGCTCTTCTCTGAAAGCCTGAGGACATCACCCCAGCCCGCAGCACGAGGGCTGGGGAGGTGTTCCAATGAAGGCGGGTGATAATAAAGCTATTTAAAAATCCAACACTGCCTTTATTTTATCATCCTCTTCACTGGTGACCCCGGAATGCACACGTTTTGTGCAAACGCAGCCTTCTGATCTGAACAGCCACGCTGGCGACCCGAGACTGAAGAAAACGAGCGGCCAGCGAACGCAGCACCCGGGCATGAATGCTCCGTCACAGCGGCCTGACTGGTCTTCCCTCCCTGTGGCCTCAGGGAGACCTCGACGCAGAGCCCACGGCGGGCGAGCCGCTCTCAGGACATCAACCAAGACCGGGTAAGCGGCAGAGAACGTCATGGCGCGCCCTCGCCGAGATCGGCACATCCACGCGGGACCGGCCGCGCAGCTCCTCCACATCAGAGCACATGAGGGCGACTCCCATGGCCGACGGAGCACACGTGGACCTGAACGCACCATGACTAATCTGCAGCCACGGCTCGTCAGAGATGTTTTTCGGCACACACTGCGCCGATCTCCAAGTTTCCGACCCTGATTTCCTCTCCAGCGGGCCCACCCACGCTCGGAGCCCCGGCACGCACACTGGGGGTGACGAGGACGGCGCACCACGCACGGGACAAATACGGCTTTTCGGACCGCCTTCCTTCTGCTGCACACTGGCCCTTCAGGCTTGCTGGTACACCTGAGGCCCGCAGCTTGCTCACGGTATTTTATGGTCTTAGCCACGGCACACAAGGGGAATTCAGCTGTCTGCAGTTCCCGAGGCTGTAGGGTTACGTCTGCCCTAAAGTCAACACGCCAGTCCCTCTGCTTTTTTTTTTTTCTTGCTGCCGCTCCTGCTTTTCTTCATGGCCACGAGAGGAGTCAGAGACTAATTTTTTTTCTTCTTCTTCTCTCCGCATGTTCAGACGGGACATCGCGGAGCAGCAAACACTTTTGGCGCGACTCGAACGATTTTCCCGCGCCCGGTCAGCATTTGCTACCCCCCCTCCCCCTCCTCCTGCACAGAGCTTTTCCCTGCTCGCTGCCCAAACTGCAACATCGAGGTCACGGTCCCCTGCCGTTCCCTCTGGGGGGGAGCAGTGTAGCGGTTTGAATTCAACCCCCACAACACAGAGACAGAACAGAGACAGTCAGCTCGCACTCCTGGGTTTTTTCCGCTGCATGCTGCGTTTACAGCTGTGAGGTTAAAGTGTCATCCATGCATTGTGTTCATGCATCCTGTCTGTACCTCTGATATGCAAATGCCCAGATTAACTGCTGTGAATGTCTTTGATCTATTGTTTGAGTTGAGTATATAAGCTGCACTGTGCTGTAAATCTGCCTCTCATTCACTCACTCTTCAACTGCTGCTGGACACACGCACTGTGTGTCTGCTCTTCTCTGAGAGCCTGAGGACATCACCCCAGCCCGCAGCACGAGGGCTGGGGAGGTGTTCCGATGAAGGCGGGTGATAATAAAGCTATTTAAAAATCCAACGCTGCCTTTATTTTATCATCCTCTTCAAATGTCCATAAAGTGCAGTAATATGTGTAAAGGATTCCTGATCAACTGTTCAGCATCCTAACAGCTTGTGGGAGGAAGCTGTTGATCAGGCTGGTGGTTCTGCCTCTGATGCTCCGGAATTGTTTGCCAGATGGCAGCAGTTCAAAGTGTTTGTGCAGAGGGTGAGAGTGGTCCTTAACAATGTTCAGTGCCCTGCTCCTACAACGGCTCTGAAAAAGTTCTTGAACAGAGAAGGGAGGGAAACTCCAATTACCTTCTCAGCTCCCTTAACTATCCTCTGCAGAGCTTTTTTGTCTGACATACTGCAACTGGAGTACCATGCTGCAATGCAGTACGTCAGAACACTCTCCACCACACCTCTATAGAAGGTCCTAAGGATGCAGATGGGGAGAGAGGCCTGTTTGAGTTTCCTCAAGAAGTGCAGTCTCTGCTGGGCCCGCTTCCTGATCCCCAAGGAATTCTTGCTTCAGGTCAGGTCCTGCGAGATCTGCACTCTGAGGAACTTGATGTTCCCCACTCTCTCCACCGAACGGCCGCTGATGCTGAGAGGGACATGTTCAGGCCGTGACCGCCAGAAGTCAATAATCATCTCCTTCGTTTTGTCCACTTTGAGCACCAGATTGTTCTCCCTGCACCAGCCCTCCAGGTCTCTAACTTCTTCCCTGTACATTGATTCCTCATACCTCTGAATAAGTCCCACCACTGTGGTGTCATCCGCAAATGTAATAATCTGGTTCCCCTCGTGTCTGGACACACAGTCATGTGTTAAAAGTGTAAACAACAGTGGACTGAGTACACAGCCTTGACGGGATCCAGTGCTCAGCGTGATGGAGTTGGAGATGTTGTTTCCAACCCGGACAGACTGAGGTCTCTCGGTCAGGAAATCCAGGATCCAGAGACACGTGGTGGTGTTCAGACCAAGAAGGAGTAATTTCTCCATCAGTCTCTGGGGAATAATGGTGTTAAATGCTGAACTGAAATCAATGTACAGGAGTCTGGCATAGGTGTCTTTCTGATCCAGGTGGGTAATGACAGAGTGCAGGGTGGTGACTATAGCGTCCTCTGTGGAGCAATTTGAACGATACGCGAACTGGAGACGGTCATGTGATGCAGGGAAGCAGGCTGTGATGTGTGGTTTAACAAGCCGTTCAAAACACTTCATCACAATTGGTGTCAGTGCGACAGGACGATAGTCATTCAGACAAGACACAACCACTTTCTTTGCCACCGGTACTATGATAGAGGTCTTAAAGCATCTAGGGACGATGGCCTGACTCAAGGAAATGTTATATATGTCAGTCAGGACATCTGCCAACTCACTCGCACAGATTCGGAGCACACGTCCCGGGATGTTGTCCGGACCTGCAGCTTTACGTGGGTTGACCCTGATTAGGGTCCTCCGTGTGTCCGCTGTGTTGATGGTGATAGCTGGCCCCACAGATGGTGAAGATGGGCCAGCCCTCCCTCTGATTGTCGGGTTTGATGTTTCAAAACGTGCAAAGAAGTTATTGAGCCTGTCTGGAAGCAAAGCGTCATCATCATCGACCCCCTGCCTAGACTTATAATCCATCAATACCCGTACTCCCTGTCACATCCGTTTGGTGCTCCCTGTGTCACAGAAATGTCCCTGGATTTTCTCCGCTTAGGCGTGTTTCGCCATCTTAATTCCCTTTGCGAGCGCAGACCTGGCTGAGTGGAGGGCGATCCTGTCCTTCGCTCTGAAGACTGCATCTCTGGCTATGAGCAGCGAGCGCACCTCTGCAGTCATCCAGGGTTTATAGTTGCCCTGTGCAGTGAAGGTCTTCAATATAGTCACATCCTCTGTGCACTTCGCGATGTAGCTGGTGACCGTTTCAGCGTACTCGGGGACGGCAGTGGCTCAGGAGGTAGAGCAGGTCGTCCAATAACCACATGGTTGGCGGTTTGAATCCCGCTTTCCCCAGACATCCTGCCGGTGTGTCCCTGGGCAAGACACTTCACCCCAATTGCTCCTGGTGGGTCTGGAAGCGCCATGTTAGGCAGCATGCCACCATCAGTGTGTGAATGTGTGTGTGAATGGGTGAATAGCAGGATCTGTAAAGCCCTTTGATCATAAGAGATGAGAATAAAAGCGCTATATAAGTAAGTACCATTTACTCCTCCACATCAATCCTGTCTCCCTGAGAGGCTACTATTTTGAAAACCTCCCAGTCTGTATGCAGAAAACAGTCCTGAAGTACCGAGGCTGCACTCTCTGGCCAAGTCCTGAATTGTTTCTCTACTGGCCTGCTGCGCTTCAGTAAGGGTTTTTGTAGGCAGGCACCAGCATCATGGATAGGTGGTCAGAATGGCCGAGGTGGGGGCGAGGTGTTGCCTTGTATGCATTTGGGAAGTTGAACAAGATGTAGCAATATATTGCACATAATATAGTTATCTATTAATGAATTTTATATTTATTTATTTTTGTAGGTTTTTTATTTGGGTTTTAAATCTTTTATTGGGTTTTAGACTTTTATTGACTTTTTAATCTCTTTGACTTAGTTTTTGACTTTTTTTAATATGACCCTTCTCTCTTCTCTCTTTGCTTTTTCTCTTATCTCTTTGTCTTATGTCCTGATTGGGGGAGCCTTGAGTACTTTTATCATGTTTATAGTCAGCTTCATGTGTGCCTGTGTTTGTGTTCATGTTGAATGTAATTGTGGTTTGTAATATGTGTCTAAAAGGATGTCACCTGACTGCAAAACAAATCTACCTACGGGTAAAAATAAAGTAACCTGAACCTGAACCTGATCATAGGACGGCCTATGATCTCTGCCTGATCATCATAGGATGTCCTATGAACTCAGGCATCATAGGACTCATGATGTCGTCATAAAGATATGATGTCTATATGACGGCACATAGACAAATGTATCTTTATGATATCATATAGACTATCAGAATCAGAATCAGATTTATTGCCATTGTTCATGTAGTACACAAACTTGGAATTTGTCTCGGTGCAATGCTGCAACATTAAACATGATAAAAATAGAAGATAGAAATAAAAAAACTATACATGCAATAAAATGTAGAATATGAATGAGTAATACTAGTCAAGCAATTTTAAATATATTAGCGAGCAGCAGATATTGTGGAGTACCACATAGTGCAGTCGGTAATGCAAAAGGAAAACAGTGATGATTGACATGAGTCTGGTTGAGCTGCTGTACATAGTGCACGAGAATCTAATAAGTCACTTAGTGTTCAGCAGTCTGATGGCAGAGGGGAAGAAGCTGTTCATGTGACAGGAGGTTTTAGTCTGAATGGACCGAAGTCTTCTGCCTGAGGGGAGGGGGGCAAACAGTACGTGACCAGGGTGTGAAGGATCGGCTATGATCCGGCCTGCACGCCTCCGGGTCCTGGAGATGTACAGATCCTGGAGGGATGGGAGCTTGCAGCCGATCACCTTCTCAGCAGCGCGCATGATGCGCTGCAGCCTTAGTCTGTCCCTGGCAGTGGCTCCTGCGTACCACACGGTTATGGAGGTGGTGAGGATGGACTCGATGATGGCTGTGTAGAACTGCACTAACATCTTGGTGGGTAGCTTGAGCTTCCTCAGCTGCCACAGGAAGAACATCCTCTGCTGGGCCTTTTTGATGAGGGAGCTGATGGACGGCTCCCACTTGAGGTCCCGGGTGATGGTGGTGCCCAGGAAGCGGAAGGAATCTGCAGTGGTGATGGGAGAGCCTGTGAGGGTGAGGGGGGGCAGAGGGGTTGTGACTTTCCTGAAGTCCGCGATCATCTCCACTGTCTTCATCACTCACGATGCCTAGACTAATGTGTCTTTATGATGTCATATGGCTCAAAATTGTAAAGGTGAATAAGTCACAGGGCCAGTCTTTACAGCATGTTCATGTTTTCTGCACAACAAATTTCTGCAGCCATGGCAGAGAGAACGGTTATACTTGTACACACCCCTAATCTCATTTTGACAGGTACCACGTCCCCTTTGACCTGACCTGACCCTGACCCCGCCCCCGTGACCTTGCGTAATTAGGTTGTCAATCAAACGTGCTTTGAAAGCATGACCTTTGACCTTGCGTAATTAGGTTGTCAATCAAAAGTGCTTTGAACTTCTTGTCAAACTGACAGATTGTGTTTTTAATCTATTACCCATATATGTTTCAGGGTTAGGATGGGGTTAATGATGAACCTCGTGTAATTAGGTTCTCAATCAAAAGTGCTTTGAACTTCTCATCAAACTGACAGCTGTGTTTTTAATCTATTGTCCATATACAGTATGTTTCAGGGTTAGGACAGGGTTAATGATAACAAGAAGTCCTGTGAGAAGTGACATGCTTGTAGTGGTTTCAATTTGCAAAAACAGATATCGGTCAGAGGCGTCTCACTGTGGCAGGGTTTGAAGCCACTATTCTCTCAGTCAAAACAGATGAGTTAGGGATTAACATGATCGCGCCCACATTAGTCAGGGTATCTCTGCAGGATTAAGTCAGGCTTTTGTGTGACAATACCACAAATTAGACTCTCACAAAAACTGCAGCATCATCTTTTGCACATTCAGATCAGGGTTTTAAAGGCAGACTGACCTGAGCAAACAGGCCTATTTGGTCTTAATGACCCTAAGCACACTGAAAAACAAAACAAAACAGGTAAATGTCCTGCATGTACAACTGTAGTGAGACCTTGGTCTGCACTGCTGCCAATAAAACAGACACACAAACACACACGGTAGTTTCAAGTTGATTTTAACATTTGCTGTGGCAGTGTAGTGTTTCAGAGCACATTAGTCAGGTGTCTCTCACAGTGTGTCAGCTTGCAGAAGTCAAAAACACAGACACGCAAACACACAGTTAAAACATCCTCGTCACTCAGAAGAGATATTCTGTAAAACTCCCCACAACTTATACATGATATTTACCCACGGTTAAATTAGCTTTGTAACTTTTTTTTTCAACCAATTATGACAACTTGAAACCAGAATTTAGAGAGGATTTTTTGGTGGTCTGTGCATCTGCATGTTCTTTTTACCACACCATATGACTTGAGCTTTTGTACAGGGTGGGAAATTTAAAAACAAAACATAGCAAACAAAGCTTTTTTAACAGGGTCTGCTCTTGTGTAACAAACTTCTGCCCTGTATCAGGGGGGATTACCCCCCTTCTCTTTCACTCACACACACACAAACAAACACACATCAATCACAGTGGCCATTCACATTACAAAGCCCCCCCACCCCCCCACACACTGTAAATGAGTATTTGACCCCCCAAAAACATGACTTAGTACTCGGTGGAGAAAACCCTTGTTGGCAAGCACAGAGGTCAGATGTTTCTTGTAGCCGGTCACCAGGTTTGCTATCCTGAAGGTTTTGAGGCTGTTGCTTGGCAACTCAAAGTTTCAGCTCCCTCAGCAGCACCATAACCGTGTCTCCTGGGTCAGAAGATTGCTTGCATTTTTCAGCGTCAGTCAGTCATTCAAACAGTTTCGTGCTATTTAAAAGTTTTTTTTTTCCCAATGATCCAAACAAAAATTTTTTTCTCTGACAATACCACATTTCACAAAGGACTAAGCTTTGCAATGTAGATTTCTTTTTTGATTTTGTACAAAAGCAAAACTTGCAACTTATGTCTATCACAGCACGCGGTTCAATTAAGTTGTCCGCTCAGACAGCGCAAATTTTTTGGTCAACCACCAAGCTCCAGAGTAGTTTCTGGTTAATGCTTTGAAACAACCTTCATTCTCACAAAAAACAAACGGTTTGGTTTTGTAATACATAAAAAATATAAGAAAGGGCATCTATACGGTAAAACATCGTACACAATATTTACCAACAGGTAAATTATTTTATTCAATTTATTTCAAAAACTTTATCATATACAAATGCATTTACCGCTGCAAATTCTAATTAAAAAAAACAAACATTATCTTTAAAAAATAAGGCCATGGCTTTTACCTTCTTTTCCGAGTTTCTGTCAGACTTTTAAAAAACTTTAATAAAGCATTCGACGTGTTAGATCGTGCCATTTTACCATCTACATTAGAAAAATGCGATATAAGAACCCACCCATCTACTCAACAAACACGGGGTCGTTCTATCCAATGAACGGAGATGGAGAGTCCTCCCCCCTCTAATGGTCGAGAGGCGGGCCCCTACCATCGACCAATGAAACTACAAGGGTGGAGTGAGTGAAAATCATATAAATAAGTAGCCCGAAATTGGAAAAATGAAACAAACTTTGGGAAAAAGACAGGAAAAAATCTCCACCATGACTAAGAGGCCAAGTGACCTTCATTTGATCAGCGAGACACCCGCCTCCACCTTGCTACAGAGCACTCCGGGATTAGTGCCGAAAAAGAGAATGCTGTATCTTTGGCACATCCAGATCCCCGCAACCAGGAGTCTTCAGGAGGAATGGAAGTTAGAAGCTGGAGGTAGATGGGTTACGTGTTCAACTACGCAAGTAGCAAACTGTGTTTTTACCAGTTGGATGAAGGAGAAACTTTTGACCTGCTCTCCAGAAAAGCCACACTTTCGGCCATTGACTGGAGCGTACTGTAAAACGTGATTTACTCCGATCTGAAAACAAGCGACGTACATCGCCAACAGACGGGAGTGGAAGATGAACCTGCAACAAAAGATCAACAGACACAGACACCTGTGCGTGTGAAATGAGAGCAACCAATGGTATTTGTTACCGGAAGAGTGTTGGCTAGTAGTGTTTGGGAGATGAAGGCGTCCCCGTCTGGCAGGTGGTACTTCCAAGCCACGCGTCAGGTATCAATGGGTGACACCCCATCCGAGGACGAATTCATCTTACAGTATTTCAATTCCGAATGCGGTGTGTTCCAGACAGCATTACACTTACCTACAATGGCGTGGGTCAAAATGGTTGACGAGAAAGGCGAAAAGCTCAAGGCCCTTTTCATTTCCAGCCGTACAGTGAGAGATATGGTCACGGTGAAAAAAACCCTAGCTTTTCCAGATGACGCCACTCCCACGACCTCCCACGACCACCCACTCACGACGCCACTCCCACGACCTCCCGCACCTAACCCCGCCCCTCCTAACGATTTTAAAAGAAGACCACCATTCACCCATCTAACCCCAAGCCAAAATGGAGGCACACCCACATGTGACTCTCCAAGGGTGTTTTGAACGAAGCCCTTGGGAAGAATTATCGTCCTTGAAAATATCGAGCGAGGCTGACCACCCGCCTTCACAAACATGCTCCCCTGATACCGAGGATCCTCCTCAACCGTCTTCACCCACCCTCCCTTCTGCAACGGAGCGGATCCGTTCTATGGATGCTGAAGAATATGCCGCTGACCCTCCCCATGGTTCTTCCTCTACAGGCCTCAACGTGGTTTTTGAGGAAGGTGACCCAATACACACGGCGGATCATCTACCCCCCGTGTTTCTGGATATAGTAAAACTTGGGTTGCTAAAATTTCTGGATGTTTCCATCGGCAAATATGGAGAAGAAATATGCAGCGGTTGTCTGATCAACCACTCGGATCAAATCCGCTACAATTGCCCGGTGGAGTCAGAATATTTCTTTCTGACCCACTTTGAAGCGATCACAAAAAGACTGCGGAACAGTTTTTATAAACACAAGTGTGTTTATAAAAACAGTTGGCACCATAACAACATCTCCCTCGGGGTTCATCAAAGTATTGGCACAGTTTTCTCCTAAGAGAAGACGTGCCTCAGGAATATTTGTGTTGAGTTCTGGAGAAGAGAAAATAAATAAATTACTAATAAAAACTGACATAATGCACGGCCCAGGAGACACACACGCAGGCTCAGGATAGATTTAACAGCTTTATTAGCAACAAGGAAGTGTATGGCTGCGTGTATGTGGAATAAGAATGTATTGGTGGTGGCGTCTGCGTCAGGCACGGGGGCAGGAGGCCGTACAGCCGGACAACCCTGTGGGAGAGAGCAGAGGGAGAAGGGTAACGGGCACCACACCAATACAGGGAATAATGATGATAGCTGGCTTACTTGGTTATGACAGGTGGCTGGCGTCGACAAGGGCGAGGCCCGGGAGACAGCGACCTGCAGTACCTGTGGCAGCAGCGTAGAGCCAACGGCGAGATGAGGAAGTCCGCCGCTGGGAATGTCCACCTGTGCACAGGGGAAGGCTAGAGGAGAGAGGTAAGGGGAGCTTACCCAAGTTATCTTCACTAGTCGGTTTGAGATCCGTAGTAGCAAAGGGGCCGAAGTTGAGAGACGGCTTCAGGCCAAAGCCCAGGGCAGAGTGGATTAAATACCTCGCTGCTGACGAGGAGCACGTGTGCACGCGGCTGGCGCCGCTGATGAGCGGCGAGTCATAACAGTACACCCCCCTCTAGCAGCGCCTCCTGGCGATGGTTTTTCCGGGTGCGCTCGATGAAACTCAGAAATGAGTGACCGGTCCAACACCAGCGAGGAAGGCACCCACTGTCTCCACTCGGGTCCATAGCCCTCCCAATCCACCAGGTACTGCAATCCGCGACCCCGGCGTTGGGCGTCCAAGATCTCAGCGACGGTCCAGGCCGGATGGCCACCAATCATCCGGGGAGCGGGGTGCGCCGCAGGTGGAGGGCAGAGGGGGTCAGAGACCACCGGTTTAATTTTGGAGACGTGGAAGGTGGGATGGATGCGGAGGGAGGAGGGAATAGCCACACGCACAGCCACCGGGTTGATGATTCTGGTTATGGGATAAGGGCTGATGAACCGTTGGGCCAGCTTTCTCCTCTCACCCTTAAGGTTAACGTCCTGTGTGGATACCCAAACTTGCTGTTCCACTTGGTAGGCAGGTGCAGGTCTCCTATGTCGGTCCGCCGTAGACTTATTGCGCTCCGCCGTGCGTAAAAGCGCATTACGCGCCGTGGACCAAAGGGAGCGACACCGCCTCAGATGTGCCTGGACAGAGGGGACGGCCAACTCGCCCTCCTGCGCGGGGAACAGAGGTGGATCATAGCCCAAGGATGCATTAAAGGGCAACATCCCGATGGCAGTAGAGCGAGAGGTGTTGTGGGCGTACTCCACTCAGGCGAGGTGAGAACTCCAGGACGTGGGTTTGGATGAAGTGACGCAGAGGAGCGTAGCCTCCAGCTCCTGGTTAGTCCACTCACACTGCCCGTTTGACTGGGGGTGATGGCCGGAGGAGAGGCTTACCTTGGCTCCCAGGGTGTTGCAAAATGACCTCCAGACGTCCGAAGAGAACTGGGGGCCGCAGTCGGAGACCACGTCGACCGGGATTCCATGCAGTCTGACCACATGCTGGATGAGGAGGCGTTTCAGAGCACATTAGTCAGGTGTCTCTCACAGTGTGTCAGCTTGCAGAAGTCAAAAACACAGACACGCAAACACACAGTTAAAACATCCTAGTCACTCAGAAGAGATATTCTGTAAAACTCCCCACAACTTATACATGATATTTACCCACGGTTAAATTAGCTTTGTAACTTTTTTTTCAACCAATTATGACAACTTGAAACCAGAATTTAGAGAGGATTTTTTGGTGGTCTGTGCATCTGCATGTTCTTTTTACCACACCATATGACTTGAGCTTTTGTACAGGGTGGGAAATTTAAAAACAAAACATAGCAAACAAAGCTTTTTTAACAGGGTCTGCTCTTGTGTAACAAACTTCTGCCCTGTATCAGGGGGGATTACCCCCCTTCTCTTTCACTCACACACACACAAACAAACACACATCAATCACAGTGGCCATTCACATTACAAAGCCCCCCCCACCCACCCACACACTGTAAATGAGTATTTGACCCCCCAAAAACATGACTTAGTACTCGGTGGAGAAAACCCTTGTTGGCAAGCACAGAGGTCAGATGTTTCTTGTAGCCGGTCACCAGGTTTGCTATCCTGAAGGTTTTGAGGCTGTTGCTTGGCAACTCAAAGTTTCAGCTCCCTCAGCAGCACCATAACCGTGTCTCCTGGGTCAGAAGACTGCTTGCATTTTTCAGCGTCAGTCAGTCATTCAAACAGTTTCGTGCTATTTAAAAGTTTTTTTTTCCCAATGATCCAAACAAAATTTTTTTCTCTGACAATACCACATTTCACAAAGGACTAAGCTTTGCAATGTAGATTTCTTTTTTGATTTTGTACAAAAGCAAAACTTGCAACTTATGTCTATCACAGCACGCGGTTCAATTAAGTTGTCCGCTCAGACAGCGCAAATTTTTTGGTCAACCACCAAGCTCCAGAGTAGTTTCTGGTTAATGCTTTGAAACAACCTTCATTCTCACAAAAAACAAACGGTTTGGTTTTGTAATACATAAAAAATATAAGAAAGGGCATCTATACGGTAAAACATCGTACACAATATTTACCAACAGGTAAATTATTTTATTCAATTTATTTCAAAAACTTTATCATATACAAATGCATTTACCGCTGCAAATTCTAATTAAAAAAAACAAACATTATCTTTAAAAAATAAGGCCATGGCTTTTACCTTCTTTTCCGAGTTTCTGTCAGACTTTTAAAAAACTTTAATAAAGCATTCGACGTGTTAGATCGTGCCATTTTACCATCTACATTAGAAAAATGCGATATAAGAACCCACCCATCTACTCGACAAACACGGGGTCGTTCTATCCAATGAACGGAGATGGAGAGTCCTCCCCCCTCTAATGGTCTAGAGGCGGGCCCCTACCATCGACCAATGAAACTACAAGGGTGGAGTGAGTGAAAATCATATAAATAAGTAGCCCGAAATTGGAAAAATGAAACAAACTTTGGGAAAAAGACAGGAAAAAATCTCCACCATGACTAAGAGGCCAAGTGACCTTCATTTGATCAGCGAGACACCCGCCTCCACCTTGCTACAGAGCACTCCGGGATTAGTGCCGAAAAAGAGAATGCTGTATCTTTGGCACATCCAGATCCCCGCAACCAGGAGTCTTCAGGAGGAATGGAAGTTAGAAGCTGGAGGTAGATGGGTTACGTGTTCAACTACGCAAGTAGCAAACTGTGTTTTTACCAGTTGGATGAAGGAGAAACTTTTGACCTGCTCTCCAGAAAAGCCACACTTTCGGCCATTGACTGGAGCGTACTGTAAAACGTGATTTACTCCGATCTGAAAACAAGCGACGTACATCGCCAACAGACGGGAGTGGAAGATGAACCTGCAACAAAAGATCAACAGACACAGACACCTGTGCGTGTGAAACGAGAGCAACCAATGGTATTTGTTACCGGAAGAGTGTTGGCTAGTAGTGTTTGGGAGATGAAGGCGTCCCCGTCTGGCAGGTGGTACTTCCAAGCCACGCGTCAGGTATCAATGGGTGACACCCCATCCGAGGACGAATTCATCTTACAGTATTTCAATTCCGAATGCGGTGTGTTCCAGACAGCATTACACTTACCTACAATGGCGTGGGTCAAAATGGTTGACGAGAAAGGCGAAAAGCTCAAGGCCCTTTTCATTTCCAGCCGTACAGTGAGAGATATGGTCACGGTGAAAAAAACCCTAGCTTTTCCAGATGACGCCACTCCCACGACCTCCCACGACCACCCACTCACGACGCCACTCCCACGACCTCCCGCACCTAACCCCGCCCCTCCTAACGATTTTAAAAGAAGACCACCATTCACCCATCTAACCCCAAGCCAAAATGGAGGCACACCCACATGTGACTCTCCAAGGGTGTTTTGAACGAAGCCCTTGGGAAGAATTATCGTCCTTGAAAATATCGAGCGAGGCTGACCACCCGCCTTCACAGACATGCTCCCCTGATACCGAGGATCCTCCTCAACCGTCTTCACCCACCCTCCCTTCTGCAACGGAGCGGATCCGTTCTATGGATGCTGAAGAATATGCCGCTGACCCTCCCCATGGTTCTTCCTCTACAGGCCTCAACGTGGTTTTTGAGGAAGGTGACCCAATACACACGGCGGATCATCTACCCCCCGTGTTTCTGGATATAGTAAAACTTGGGTTGCTAAAATTTCTGGATGTTTCCATCGGCAAATATGGAGAAGAAATATGCAGCGGTTGTCTGATCAACCACTCGGATCAAATCCGCTACAATTGCCCGGTGGAGTCAGAATATTTCTTTCTGACCCACTTTGAAGCGATCACAAAAAGACTGCGGAACAGGCGCTTCATTCCGGCACTCCAGAGACTGGCCAAATTAAACTGCATGTATACTTGTATACAGGTGTACGTCGGAATTACAGAGGCTTTCCTTCACAAACTTAGACATACACCACACATCATCCCCAAGATTTCTGAGATTTCAGAAACACTGTTTGCGGGCGATGAGAAAATGGCTCATCATCTGCAAAGAGCTGAGGACTATTGGCAAGGTTGTCTGGATGGTGAGAACTTTTGGGAGGAGGATTTTGTGGGTGATCCTGACAACGAGAAGAGTTGTGATATGGACGGTGATACAGACTCTGATATCGATTCTGATGCAGAGTCGGAAAACACTGATGCTGAAATGTAATAAATGTTTTTTTAATTAAATCTGCATGCTTTTACTTAAACTAGCTTTGTTCCACAATCAGTTGACTGCTG
The DNA here is from genome assembly GCA_020510985.1 of Pholidichthys leucotaenia. Classification (NCBI taxonomy): domain Eukaryota; kingdom Metazoa; phylum Chordata; class Actinopteri; order Cichliformes; family Pholidichthyidae; genus Pholidichthys; species Pholidichthys leucotaenia. The sequence continues at coordinate 27,879,316 of CM035843.1, forward strand.
GGATGAAATCATCGCAACGTGTATCACTGTATAATTTGCTTTTAGGCAGTGTTTTTTTCACTTGAATGAATGGAGAATGTAGATGTGTGTAAAAAAAATGTTTTACAATATTGGAGTTTTTGTTTTTGTCTAACCTTTTACCGTGATAATAAGAACAAAATAAATCTGTTCCATTTACTGAAGTGTGGATTACTTTTTTGGTCCAAATGATTAAAAAATGAAGAAATAGTTGAGAGTTGAGTCACGGTGAAGCAACGATATAACAAGTAGGAGGGTTGAATAAACGTGTGAAATTTGTAAATTTCAATTTGTGGAAAACAGTTTTTAAAACAGTTCCAGTCAACAGAACGCATTATGGTGTGTGACAACACGTGCGTGGTTATGGTAAATACATCATACATGACAGCAACAACAACAACAACAAAAACCCAGCATGGTACAAAATACCTCAAATACTGTTTAGTAACTTTGTACAAAACACACAACAATGTTGACCACTTACATACTTTTATCAGGTATTTTATAAACGTTGAGTCTCCCAAATTGTTAGATGCTTCCCTTAAAAACATAGAAACAGTGTTGAGGTTTGAAGACGTTTACTGGAAAAAAAACATTTCAATGTGAAAACAAATCTGTTTCTTCCTCCGAATCCGCCACCTCGTCATCCGTGTCCATAGCTAATACTGTGAGCAGTATCTCCCCAGGATCGAAGGACTCGGTACTCTCCCACTCATCATAGATTTGCTTCAAGAGTATTTGCATTGAGTTGAAGTTCCAGCATTCCTTTGGGAAAAGCGTGTTTATAAAAACAGTTGGCACCATAACAACATCTCCCTCGGGGTTCATCAAAGTATTGGCACAGTTTTCTCCTAAGAGAAGACGTGCCTCAGGAATATTTGTGTTGAGTTCTGGAGAAGAGAAAATAAATAAATTACTAATAAAAACTGACATAATGCACGGCCCAGGAGACACACACGCAGGCTCAGGATAGATTTAACAGCTTTATTAGCAACAAGGAAGTGTATGGCTGCGTGTATGTGGAATAAGAATGTATTGGTGGTGGCGTCTGCGTCAGGCACGGGGGCAGGAGGCCGTACAGCCGGACAACCCTGTGGGAGAGAGCAGAGGGAGAAGGGTAACGGGCACCACACCAATACAGGGAATAATGATGATAGCTGGCTTACTTGGTTATGACAGGTGGCTGGCATCGACAAGGGCGAGGCCCGGGAGACAGCGACCTGCAGTACCTGTGGCAGCAGCGTAGAGCCAACGGCGAGATGAGGAAGTCCGCCGCCGGGAATGTCCACCTGTGCACAGGGGAAGGCTAGAGGAGAGAGGTAAGGGGAGCTTACCCAAGTTATCTTCACTAGTCGGTTTGAGATCCGTAGTAGCAAAGGGGCCAAAGTTGAGAGACGGCTTTAGGCCAAAGCCCAGGGCAGAGTGGATTAAATACCTCGCCGCTGACGAGGAGCACGTGTGCGCGCGGCTGGCGCCGCTGATGAGCGGCAAGTCATAACAGTACACCCCCCTCTAGCAGCGCCTCCTGGCGATGGTTTTTCCGGGTGCGCTCGATGAAACTCAGAAATGAGTGACCGGTCCAACACCAGCGAGGAAGGCACCCACTGTCTCCACTCGGGTCCATAGCCCTCCCAATCCACCAGGTACTGCAATCCGCGACCCCGGCGTTGGGCGTCCAAGATCTCAGCGACGGTCCAGGCCGGATGGCCACCAATCATCCGGGGAGCGGGGTGCGCCGCAGGTGGAGGGCAGAGGGGGTCAGAGACCACCGGTTTAATTTTGGAGACGTGGAAGGTGGGATGGACGCGGAGGGAGGAGGGAATAGCCACACGCACAGCCACCGGGTTGATGATTCTGGTTATGGGATAAGGGCTGATGAACCGTTGGGCCAGCTTTCTCCTCTCACCCTTAAGGTTAACGTCCTGTGTGGATACCCAAACTTGCTGTCCCACCTGGTAGGCAGGTGCAGGTCTCCTATGTCGGTCCGCCGTAGACTTATTGCGCTCCGCCGTGCGTAAAAGCGCATTACGCGCCGTGGACCAAAGGGAGCGACACCGCCTCAGATGTGCCTGGACAGAGGGGACAGCCAACTCGCCCTCCTGCGCGGGGAACAGAGGTGGATCATAGCCCAAGGATGCTTTAAAGGGCGACATCCCGATGGCAGTAGAGCGAGAGGTGTTGTGGGCGTACTCCACTCAGGCAAGGTGAGAACTCCAGGACGTGGGTTTGGATGAAGTGACGCAGAGGAGCGTAGCCTCCAGCTCCTGGTTAGTCCATTCACACTGCCCGTTTGACTGGGGGTGATGGCCGGAGGAGAGGCTTACCTTGGCTCCCAGGGTGTTGCAAAATGACCTCCAGACGTCCGAAGAGAACTGGGGGCCGCAGTCGGAGACCACGTCGACCGGGATTCCATGCAGTCTGACCACATGCTGGATGAGGAGGTCCGCCATCTCCAAGGCTGAGGGAAGTCCACGTAGGGGCACAAAGTGGGCGGCCTTGGAAAAACGGTCAACAATGGTCAGAACTGTGTCAAAGTTGTTGGAGACAGGGAGCCCGGTGACGAAGTCTAGGGCGATGTGCGACCAGGGCCTGCCAGGGACGGGCAGGGGCTGGAGCAGACCCGCAGGGGGAGCGTTACCTGACTTATTGGTAGCACAGACGGGGCAGGCCCGGGCGTAACGGGCGGCATCCTTCCGCAGGCCGGGCCACCAAAAGGATCGCTGGAGAAGGTCAATCATCCGCAAAGCTCCAGGATGGCAGGTGAGCTTGGAGGTATGGAGCCAGTGTATAACGTCCCCCCGGATGGCAGATGGCACGAAGAGCCTCCCCTCCGGTCCGCCGCCAGGGTCCGGTTCCGACTCCTGCGCCCTCCGGATCTTGTCTTCTATGTTCCATGAAACAGCCCCCACGACGCACGACCTGGGCAAGATGGTGTGAGCAACGTCTTCTGCGGCCTCCGGGGCAAATTGCCTGGAGAGGGCGTCGGGCAGGCCGTTCTTGGAGCCAGGCCTATATGTGATGCTGAACTTAAACCTTGCAAAGAACAGGGACCAACGCACCTGGCGGGCGTTCAGACGCTTGGCAGATCTCAGGTACTCCAGGTTCTTGTGGTCAGTGAGGACCACAAAAGGCAAGGCTGCTCCCTCCAGCCAGTGACGCCATTCTTGAAGGGCAAGCTTGATGGCAAGAAGCTCTCTGTCCCCCACATCGTAGTTTCGTTCCGCCGGGGACAGGCGCCGAGAGAAGAAGGCGCAGGGTCGCTTGACTCCGTTGGCTGGGGACCGCTGGGACAACACCGCCCCCACCCCCGTGTCTGAAGCGTCCACCTCCACAATGCACTGCAGCGCGGGGTCGACCTGGCTGAGGACCCGGGAGGAGGAGAACTCCGTCTTCAGCGCCTGGAAGGCCGTAGCGGCCTCTTCAGTCCACCGGAATGGGGTCTTAGGAGAGGTGAGGCGGGTCAGGGGCCCGACGATGGCTCCAAAGTTCGGGACAAAGCGGCGGTAGAAATTGGCGAACCCGATGAATTGCTGAACCTGTTTCCGAGAAGTTGGTGTGGGCCAATCCACCACCGCTTTGATCTTCGCTGGGTCCAGAAGCACCTGGTCATGGGAGATGACGAACCCCAGGAAGGAAGTCGTTTTGGCGTAGAATTCACATTTTTCCGCCTTGACGTACAGACGGTTCTCCAGCAGTCTCTGCAGGACCCGCCTCACGTGGACCCGGTGTTCATCCCTGGACCTGGAGAAGATGAGAATGTCGTCCAGGTAGACGAATACAAACAGGCCGATGAAGTCCCGGAGGACGTCATTGATGAGGCGCTGAAAGACGGCTGGAGCGTTGGTCAACCCAAACGGCATCACGAGGTATTCAAAATGACCGTTTGGGGTACGGAAGGTGGTTTTCCACTCATCTCCCTCCCGGATCCAGACGAGGTGGTAAGCGCTGCGGAGATCCAGCTTAGTAAACCAGGTCGCCCCCTGGAGGGAGTGAAAGGCAGTATCCATAAGGGGCAGGGTATACCGGTCCTTCTCCGTGATATCGTTGAGAGCTCGATGGTCGATACAAGGACGAAGAGATCCGTCCTTCTTTCCCATGAAGAAGAACCCTGCACCTACTGGAGAGGAGGATGGTCGGATGATCCCAGCACTGAGCGACTCCTTCAGATAGCTGTTCATTGCCTCCTTCTCCGGCGCTGACAGACTATAGAGACGTCCTGAAGGTAAGGGCACCCCCTGGCGGATGTTAATGGCGCAGTCGTAGGGCCGGTGAGGAGGCAGAGACATCGCCTTGGACTTACTGAAAACAGCACCCAGGTCGTGGAACTCTGAGGGCACAAGGGTGAGATCCGGGGGCACGGTGTCCTGAGCTGTGGGAGGCGAGGACGGGGCGCAGGCCGCGGATTGGAGGCAGGTGCCCATGCAGAAAGTGCTCCACGCTGACACCTTCCCAGTCTTCCAGTCCAAGGCGGGGTTGTGGAGGTGGAGCCAGGGATATCCGAGGATGACAGGAGTTACTGAGGTGGGCAGGACGTAGAAAGAGATATCCTCCCGATGGTTTCCAGAGATGATCACCGGGACGGGGGATGTTTGGTGAGTTACTTTTCCCAGGGAAACTCGGGAGAGATTAACCAGGGCGGGAGGAGTGTCGAGGGGGTGACAATGGATGCCCAGTCGGGTTGCCAGGCTTTGTGAAATAAAGCTACCCTCCGCGCCTGAATCCACCAGTGCATGTGTGAGGTGCCCAGTGAGGTTGTGACAGAAGCGGATGGGCAGCGTCAAATGTGTGAGGGGATTTAACCAATTAGCGTCCGCGAGGCCCCCTACAGTGACTCGCGGACCACCTCGTTTGGCTTCTCCGGACAATGCTCCACCGTGTGCTGGCTACCTCCGCAATACATGCAGAGGCCCAGGTCACGACGGCGTTGTTTCTCCGCCAGGGGGAGCTTTGTCCGGCCCGTCACCATTGGTTCCGATTCCTCGGAGACCTCCGGCGGCGGCAACGCCAGGTGGCGAGCTTGGGGCAGACGTGCAGAGGCGACCCGCAAGCGAGAAGACTGCTTCCGCTCGGAGGCGCGCTCGCGCAGCCTGTTATCCAAACTGATGGTGAGAGAAATCAGCTCCGCCAGCATCTCCGGGGTATCCCGTCCAGCCAGCTCATCCCTCAGACCAGAATTTAGGCTGCGGAGGAAGATGCCGCAGAGCGCACGCTCTTCCCAGCCAACTTCCTCCACGGTAACCCGGAAGTCGATCGCGTAGTCGGCCGCCGATCGGCTCCCCTGTTGGAGACCGAGAAGGCGGTCGACCTGGACACTGTCCAAACGCGAATGATCGAACACTTCCAGAAATTGTCGCACGAACTGGCCATAGGTGAGGGTGGCGTAGCTGGGCTTCACCATAATGGCATAAGCCCAGGTAAGCGCACGACCCTCGAGATTACCTATATAGCCAATTCTGCTATGGTCTGAGGGAAAATCTCCGGGAACGCGAAGAAACACGGACTCACACTGCATAATAAAACCCCGAGCTCCACCCAGCTTACCGCTAAAGCGAGCAGGAGTGGGGATTGGTGTGAGCCGTGTTGGCGCACCCGGAGCGGGCTGGACGGCCACCGGAGCTGCAGGAACCGCGCCACCCGGACGAGCCGAGGGGAACGGCTGCTGGGGGTCCAAGCGGTCTAATCGGTTAGTAATGATAATTAATTGATTTAATATCACCTGTTGCTGATGGGCTATTAAATCCACCCGAGCCTTGAGGGTGGAAAGACGGCGTGCGAGCCCGCTGTCTGCCGAGCCGCTCTGCTGAAGCCGTACTGACATAATGCACGGCCCAGGAGACACACACGCAGGCTCAGGATAGATTTAACAGCTTTATTAGCCACAAGGAAGTGTATGGCTGCGTGTATGTGGAATAAGAATGTATTGGTGGTGGCGTCTGCGTCAGGCACGGGGGCAGGAGGCCGTACAGCCGGACAACCCTGTGGGAGAGAGCAGAGGGAGAAGGGTAACGGGCACCACACCAATACAGGGAATAATGATGATAGCTGGCTTACTTGGTTATGACAGGTGGCTGGCGTCGACAAGGGCGAGGCCCGGGAGACAGCGACCTGCAGTACCTGTGGCAGCAGCGTAGAGCCAATGGCGAGATGAGGAAGTCCGCCGCCGGGAATGTCCACCTGTGCACAGGGGAAGGCTAGAGGAGAGAGGTAAGGGGAGCTTACCCAAGTTATCTTCACTAGTCGGTTTGAGATCCGTAGTAGCAAAGGGGCCGAAGTTGAGAGACGGCTTCAGGCCGAAGCCCAGGGCAGAGTGGATTAAATACCTCGCCGCTGACGAGGAGCACGTGTGCGCGCGGCTGGCGCCGCTGATGAGCGGCAAGTCATAACAAAAACTCTGTGAATTGCGTACATTTCATCGTGGTATTTTTAGCAGGTGTACCTGATTCATACCGCTTTGTCTTTGTTGAAGTTCCAGCATTCCACCGGGAAAAGCGTGTTTATAAAAACAGTTGGTGCTATAACGACATCTCCCTCTGGCTTCATCAAAGTATAGGCACGGTTTTCTCCTAAAAGAGAATGGAACATCAGAGTACATCAGAGACTGTTTTGTGTGCGCATGTGCGCGTGTGTGTGTGTGTGTGTGTGTGTGTGTGTGCGCGCGCATGCGTGCGTGCGTTCCTTCCTCATCTCACGCTTGTATTTCTCAGTGAGAGCTTGTTTCTCCTCCTTGTCTTGTACCCAACGTCCGCTCGGTATATAAAAATCGGTGTTAGCTCGACACTTGGGACAACTCCTGCATTGAACGTACAATCAAACATCATTTTTATAACGTACATTTTTCATCATTTTAGGCATTTTCATTGAGCCAACATGAAGAAATACTCACTTCATGATTTTCTTGTCAAACTGAGTGGTACTTCTCCATTTGCAAATACATTCCAGACAGTAACAGTGGTTACAGTTGGGTAATAGGGCGAAACGCCGTTCGTTCGGAGTCCTCTTTTGCAGGACCACCTCTAGACACATGTTGCACATCATGTTCTCGGTGCCGGATGGGAGCTCTGTGTCACAAACTACAGGTTATGATGAGTTTTCTATCAAAGCAGGGTGGGGTTAAAGGCTGATCACTGATAAGCGTAAAATGCCAAATGTAATTTTGCACGGTACATTTAGAAAGCAAACGATCGCACAATATTTTATCAGCGGTTATTTAGTACGATGTATTTACCATAACTGTGCACGTGTTGTGTCACACACCATTATGCTTTCTATTGACTGGAACTGTTTTAAAAACTGTTTTCCGCAAATTGAAATTTACAAATTTCACGCGTTTATTCAACCCTCCTACTTGTTATATCTTTTCTTCACCGTGACTCAACTCTCAACTATTTCTTCATTTTTTTAATCATTTGGACCAAAAAAAGAACTAATCCACACTTCAGTAAATGGAGCAGATTTATTTTGTTCTTACAATCATGGTAAAAGGTTAGACAAAAACACAAAAACCTCCAATATTGTAAAACACGTTTTTTTTTACACACATCTACATTCTTCATGCATTCGAGTGAAAAAAAACACTACCTAAAAGCAAATTATACAATTCAATTCAATTCAATTCAACATTATTTATATAGCATCATTTCACAACAACAGTCATCTCATAGCACTTTCAACTGTAGGCGAAACCCCCACAGTTGCAGAAAGACCCCAGCAATCAGGCGATCCCCTGTGAGCAAACGCTTGGCGATGGTGGAGAGGAAAAACTCCCTTTTAACAGGAAGAAACCTCCAGCAGAACCAGGCTCAGGGAGGGGCAGTCATCTGCTGCGACTGGCTGGGGGGTGAGGGGATAGAGAAGATGAAAAGAACAGACATGTAGAAAGCAAGCAGCACGATGGGGACTCAATCTATGGGAGAGAACAAACAGATGTTAATGACCAGCAAAAAAAAAAAAATATTTCATTGAGAGTGAAGAAAGAAGTGAAGCCCAGTGCATATCGATACAGCGATACACGTTGCGATGATTTCATCCCAGCAGTCAATTGGTTGTGGAACAAAGCTAGTTTAAGTAAAAGCATGCAGATTTAATTAAAAAAACATTTATTACGTTTCAGCATCAGTGTTTTCCGACTCTGCATCAGAATCAATATCAGAGTCCGTATCACCGTCCATATCACAACTCTTCTCGTTGTCAGGATCACCCACAAAATCCTCCTCCCAAAAATTCTCACCATCCAGACGACCTTGCCAATAGTCCTCAGCTCTTTGCAAATGATGAGCCATTTTCTCATCGCCCGCAAACAGCGTTTCTGAAATCTCAGAAATCTTGGGGATGATGCGTGGTGTATGTCTAAGTTCGTGAAGGAAAGCCTCTGTAATTCCGACGTACACCTGTATACAAGTATACATGCAGTTTAATTTGGTCAGTCTCTGGAGTGCCGAAATGAAACGCCTGTTCCGCAGTCTTTTTGTGATCGCTTCAAAGTGGGTCAGAAAGAAATACTCTGACTCCACCGGGCAATCATGGCGGATTTGATCTGAGTGGTTGATCAGACAACCCCTGCATATTTCTTCTCCATATTTGCCGATGGAAACATCCAGAAATTTTAGCAACTCAAATTTTACTATATCCAGAAACACAGGAGGTAGATGATCCACCGTGTGTATTAGGTCACCTTCCTCAAAAACCACGTCGAGGCCTGTAGAGGGAGAACCGTGTGGAGGGTCAGCGGCGTATTCTTCAGCATCCATAGAATGGATCCGCTCCGTTGCAGAAGGGAGGGTGGGTGAAGACGGTTGAGGAGGATCCTCTGTATCAGGGGAGCATGTTTGTGAAGGCGGGTGGTCATCCTTTCTCGATATTTTCAAAGACGATAATTCTTCCCAAGGGCTTCGTTCAAAACACCCTTGGAGAGTCACACGTGGGTTTGCCTCCATTTGGGCTTGGGGTTAGATGGGTGGTTGGCGGTCTTCTTTTAAAATCGTGAGGAGGGGAGGGGTTAGGTGCGGGAGGTTGTGGGAGTGGCGTCATCTGGAAAAGCTAGGGTTTTTTTCACCATGACCATATCTCTTGTGGTACGGCTGGAAATGAAAAGGGCCTTGAGCTTTTCGCCTTTCTCGTCAACCATTTTGACCCACCCCATTGTAGATAAGCGTAACGCTGTCTGGAATACACCGCATTCGGAATTGAAATACTGTAAGATGAATTCGTTCTCGGATAGGTCGTCACCCGTTGATACCTGACGCGTGGCTCGGAAGTACCACCTGCCAGACGGGGATGTCTTTGTCTCCCAAACACTACTAGCCAACACTCTTCCGGTAACGAATACCGTTGGTTGCTCTCGTTTCACACACACAGGTGTCTGTGTCTGTTGATCTTTTGTTGCAGGTTTGTCTTCCACTCCCGTCTGTTGGCGATGTACGTCGCTTGTTTTCAGATCAGAGTAAATCACGTTTTGCAGTACGCTCCAGTCCATGGCCGAAAGTGTGGCTTTTCTGGAGAGCAGGTCAAAAGTTTCTCCTTCATCCAAATGGTAAAAACACAGTTTGCTACTTGCGTAGTTGAACACGTAACCCCATCTACCTCCGGCTTCTAACTGCCATTCCTCCTGAAGACTCCTGGTCGTAGGGGTCTGGATGCGCCAAAGAAACAACATTCTCTTTTTCGGCGCTAATCCCGGAGCGCTCTGTAGCAAGGTGGAGACGGGTGTCTCGCTGATCAAATGAAGATCACTTGGCCTCTTAGTCATGGTGGAGATTTTTTCCTGTCTTTTTCTCGAAGTTTGTTTCATTTTTCCAATTTCGGGCAACTTATTTATATGATTTTCACTCGCTCCACCCTTGTAGTTTCATTGGTCGATGGTAGGGGGCCACCTGTAGACCATTATAGGTGTCATGAATGCCCCTTTCAGGGCATTAATGAGGCGCCAGGAGCCAGTAGTAAGTTTGTCTGTTTATTTAACAAAAGAATAAAGTAAAGAGCTATGTGGGGCAAAACACATACATAAACTAGGATGCAAAATAGTAAACACTGACATCAAATGTGAAGGTGCCGCGAGGACGGAACCTACGCTGTAAAACATACACTTACAAGAGTCGAAGCAGAAATGAATCCAAATACAGAGGGAAGACTGGAGTCGGGGTTAGGAACTCCAGTCCAGGAACACGGATGTGTAGAGCGCAGTGAGGAGTGAGCCTCAGCTGCTCCCTTAAATACTGAACACAAAAGAAGCAGAACCAAACAGGAAAGGGGACTGTAATTAATGAAATCGAGATCAGCTGTGACAGCGCCGGCCTGGCTTTGACAACCGGAAGTCTGGCCGTGACGCTGTCACAATAAAAGCCCTGGAAGGCAATAATAACAAAACTGAAATAATAAGAGGGAAAAGGGAAAATACTGAATAACCCGAGCGTGGATGGAATCAGCGCTCAGATCACCACAGTACCCCCCCGTTCAAAGGGCGCATTCTAGGCGTCTAACATAACATCCAAGGCCCCCCCCCCCCAACCAGAAGGCTACCTGGACCGACCCAAGGAGGGCGGAAGGGGAAACAGGCCAGGAGGGAGAGAACCAAAAACAAAGAATGTCTACAGCGACACCCAGAGGAGGAAAAAACCCACAAGGAACGGGTAACAACATGGATAAACATAAAATGGCGTGGCTTCACACAGAAATGACCCAAAACTAGATACACACTTCAACGAGAGAAATGCTCAAGTACAATAGAATGAATAACGAAAAAATATATGTAAAGTATAGCCCGGTAAGAAAAACAAGAGAAAACCAGAATACAGGTACACTTCAAAATACAAAAGTACCACATAAACACTACAACGAGAAAAAAAACTCAAGTGCTACAGAATAGGCAAACAAAAAATATAGGCATAGTCCACTCTATAATCCAGGCAAAGCAAAGAGAATCCCTTCAATAACACATGAAAACCCCCCCCACAATTTCAGGGACGCCGGCAGGTTGAGAGTGGAGAGGAAAAAAAGGCAGTTCAGGCGATCTACCCACATCCAGAGTCCACATAACGGAGAGAAAAAAAGGCAGTTCAGGCGGTCTACCCGCATCCAGATTCCACATAACGAAAGGAAAAAAAAAACAGTTCAGGTGGCCTACCCAAGTCCCAGACTCGGGGAAACTGCACCTCAGGCGGCCGGACCAGGTTGCCGAACCAACAAAGCAGTCCTTTGGGCAGCCAACCCAGGACGCAGAACCGGTGAAACAGTCTCTCAGGCAGCCGACCCGTGTCCTTAGACCACCAGGACCGGAGGGGGGAGCTCGGAGGCGGCTTCCATACCGAGAGACACAGCGAGGGGAAGCTGACCCGAGTAAGGGAGACCCCAGCGGCGTCCGGTGGAGGAGAATGGGGGGGAAACGAGGAACCAGACCGGTGTCAGGCGGAAGAGGATCTGCAGCCCCCTCACCGACCTCGAACTGAACCAGTGCTGCACCTTCAGTGGACCCGGACCGGGCCAGCGCAGCACACTCGATGGACCCCGATTGGGCCAGCGTCGCACCCATGATGGACCCCGATTGGGCCAGCGCAGCACCCATGATGGACCTCGATTTGGCCAGTGCCGCACCTTGGATAACCTCCAAACATGAACCTGGAGCCTCGATGAAAATGACCGGAGCTGACTCGTCTCTGGTGACCCTGGGAGAAGGCTCGGATAGACAGGGAGAACAGGGGTCAGGATCACCGGCAGCGGCAGAGCCCGGCGAGACGAGCTTGGATGCAGCGGTCGCTGTACCCGGCTCTTCTCCCCAAGAGACAGGCAAGAATGTTCCAGAACAGAAAGCAAGAAGACAAAATAGAGCACTTGCCTGATCTCGGGCTCCACCGCCGTCCAGGACTCTGACGATCCGGGCTCAACGATACGGAGGTCCATTCCTGGTTCTGATTCAACTGCGGTGGGCTCCGCAGCTGGCATGATGGTCCTCACAGTCCGGGAACCCCCTGGCGCTGAAGCCCACGCTGAGGGCCAGCACAGCGTGGTGGCAGGGGATTCGTGACCTACTGGGGCCGACTGCTCCTCCACGGAGACCCGGAGATGCTTAATCGTCAGCTCAGGCTCCAAATGACAGTCAGGCCTCCTCCTCTGCCCGTGACGCAGCTGCGGGACTGGAACCAGGCTCTCCAGGGCCGCAGGCTCCTTCTCCATTTGACGGTCTACTCCTGGCACTGGGGGACGCTTGGAGAGAAGGGAAGGAAACACAGAGGTTGCAGGTTCAATGTTTATGGCTGCAGCAGATGGTGGGAGCTCAGAGGACTGTGAACCCCGAGCTCCACCCCCAGGAGTCAGACAAGGCAATTCATTATACTGAGATTTAGAATGAAACAACACTTGCCTGTTCTCCCAGGGAACGATGGTGGCTGTTGCAGCGGACTTGGGTCTCCCCTTTCCCCTAAGGATGGTAACGGAGGGCCCCCCCGGGAAGACAAGGAGGAGCCGCTCCCACAGAACCGATGACGGGTGCAGCCGGAGCAGGACTCGCTGGGCTCACAGCTGCTGAAGGAAGCGCCGAGGGAGAGGGAGGAGCAGCTGAGGCAATCCGGGGATGAGTAGCTGACGGAACAGCGGGGACGGATGACCTGGAGACTAAGGCTGCTGTCTTTCCCTTCCATTGAGACGTGAGGAAAACAGCTGGCTGGGAGGCGGAGTTCCAACGGTGACCTGGAACAGGATCTGGATGGGGACCTCATGGAAGAAGGGCGACAGGTGGAGCCAGAGGAGGACTCGTGGGGCTCACCACAGCTGAAAGGCACACTGAAGAGGAGGGAGGAGCAGTCAGGGCAGTCCGGGGATGTGCAGCTGGCGGAATAGCGAAATGAGATGACCCGGAGGCCGGGGCTGCTGTCCTCACCTTTCGTCGTGGCACGGGAGAATCAGCTGGCTGGGAGGCAGAGCTCTTCTGATGACCTAGGACAGGGTCCAGACGGGAACCTCGCTGAGGACCGGCCCACTCAGAAGACTTCCCCCTCATCGGGACGACCATGTCCTGGGGAGGAAGTGGAGGCTTCTTGGCCGCATTCTCTATCAGTTCCCGCAGCGCCACTATCACCGACACTCTCTCCTTGCCCTCCGGAAACGAGGTCAGGTGATAGCGTAGTAGTGTCCTTTGTGCGAGGTCCAGGTACCAATATGTGGAGTTGGAGGGAATGAGCAGACGGGCATTAGACAGGAGATCATCAGCCTCCCACAACCACTCGGGGCAAAACCCACGCTCAAATGCTAACATCTTTCCCAAAATACTGGCACCCAGAGAAGGGAAAAAAACTCAGGCCCAAAAAACAAACTTACTGAGGCTGGCACCTGTCTTGGCTGCGATCTACTGTCATGAATGCCTCTTTCAGGGCATTAATGAGGCGCCAGGAGCCAGTAGCAAGTTTGTCTGTTTATTTAACAAAAGAATAAAGTAAAGAAACACGTGGGGCAAAACACGTACATAAACTAGGACGCAAAATAGTAAACACTGACATCAAACGTGAAGGTGCTGTGGGGATGGAACCTACGCTGTAAAACATACACTTACACGAGTCGAAGCAGAGATGAATCCAAATACAGAGGGAAGACTGGAGTCGGGGTTAGGAACTCCAGTCCAGGAACATGAATGTGTAGAGCGCAGTGAGGAGTGAGCCTCAGCTGCTCCCTTAAATACTGAACACAAAAGAAACAGAACCAAACAGGAAAGGGGACTGTAATTAATGAAATCGAGATCAGCTGTGACAGCGCCGGCCTGGCTTTGACAACCGGAAGTCCGGCCATGACGCTGTCACAATAAAAGCCCTGGAAGGCAATAATAACAAAACTGAAATAATAAGAGGGAAAAGAGAAAATACTGAGTAACCCAAGCACGGATGGAATCAGTGCTCAGATCACCACAATAGGGGGAGGACTCTCCCTCTCCGTTCATTGGATAGAACGACCCCGTGTTTGTTGAGTAGATGGGTGGGTTCTTATACATTTTTCTAATATAGATGGTAAAATGGCACGATCTAATGGGTCAAATGCTTTATTAAAAGTTTTTTAAAAGTCTCAGAAACTCGGAAACTCGGAAAAGAAGGTAAAAGCCATGGCCTTATTTTTTAAAGATAAATTTTTTTTTATTCGAATTTGCTGCGGTAAATACATTTGTATATGATAAAATTTTTGAAATAAATTGAATAAAATAATTTACCCATTGGTAAATATTGTGTACGATGTTTTACCGTATGGATGCCCTTTCTTATATTTTTTATGCATTATAAAACCAAACCGAGAATTGTGAATATTTGCCTGTCAAGTCCACCGAGAGGAAAAGAAAAATCACTTGTCTACAACAAATCTGTTATCCAAAAACGGGTTAGTGAAATATTTTAGTGTTACTACAACAAAAAAAGTTGGATGGAAAAAGAATAAACTAAATGAAAAGTTAGTCACCAAGTAAGATTCTGGGCAGACATGTAAATGTACTTCACACATGTACTTGTGTGATTTAAAAAAAGGTCTCTAAAATGGTGTTATGCAAAGAAACAAGTATACAACTGGTGGAGTTACTACTGCCTTTCAATGATAAATGTTTAAGGGAAGGTAATGCAAATTAGTTTATCCTTAAATGCTTCTCTACAACAAAATAAAATGTGTTTTTTTTTAATTCTCCCAAACAAATAGTACCTAGGAGTTGATTGTCACTTCCTTGTGGTAACGTATCGTCACTTCCTGTTTTGCTGTCTGTGTGGTTTGCTCTCCTCACTCTCCTGAGCTTTGGGTTAGCCACTAGCGATGGCTGCTGAATCTGTAAGAGAATATAAAGTATTTTTCTCTGAAGTCAGTACTATTCGACTCATTCGACCTGCCCTCACAGTCACAGTCCTCCAGATTATCTGCAGTTTTTGTTTTCAAAACATGTGAGCAGCATTGACTCTCAAGGACAGCCAGCTGTCTGGCAAACTATACCATCTGCTGTGCAAGGACACAAGCCTTTGCCAGACAGCAGACATAACATCTCCTGCTGAAGAGACTTTGTTGTTCTTAACTGATATAAACACCCTCACTCAACACCTCACTCACACTGACTCACTATACTGATGAAAAGATTATTCATTCACTGCTCTCTTTGTGTCCTTGTATAGATTCTATTGTCTGCTACTTGTGCATTGAGAGCTTTTTTTCTTGTAATCATAATATTGATCATTTATGACCTGTATTCTGACAAACAATGCTTTTTTTCTCTCTCCTATTGTGTTTATCCTTTTCCTCCCTCATGCTTCCTGTTCCCCGTCTGCTGACAGGTGCGTCACTGATGCTGCCGCGTCACTGAAAATGTCAACTATGTCGTTTTCAGTGTCAAGTCAAATCCCTCGTATGTTTATCAGTTGTTTACTGTGAATGTACTTGGCAATAAATCTTTTCTGAGTTCTGAGTTCTTTTCTGAGTTCTGCTAGCTCTCCTTCCTCTCCTCCTCTGGTGTGCTCTCTCTGTCAGATGTTTAGCTACACCTCTGCCTCTTTTAGTGATAACGGTAAATGTAATTAATGTTGTCTTTTTGAGGCGTCGAGGCGAGGTTGTCTGATTTGGAATCCCGGGTCCGCTGCATTGAAACACCGTCTGCGCCAGTTACTCTTGACGGACGCCCCTTAGCTGCAGCGGAGCTAGCTAGCTTAGGCCCCCCTGTTAGCGGTCCTCCGGCTGTCCTCAGCAGCGAGGAGACTGGGTGGGTGACGGTGAGAAGGAAGCCTAGTCGCAAAGCCCCAGTACACCATCAACCTGTTCACGTTTCTAATCGTTTTTCCCCACTCAGCGACACAACCGCTGAGGAAAAAACTCTGATCATTGGCGACTCTGTAGTCAGAAACATGAACCTAGAGACTCCAGCGGCCATAGTCAAATGCATTCCTGGGGCCAGAGCAGGCGACATCGAGTCAAATTTGAAAATGCTGGCTAAAAGTAACTGTAAATACTCCACAATTGTTATTCACGCCGGCATTAATGACATCCGTCTCCAGCAGTCAGAAGTCACGAAACTTAATGTAGAATCGTGTGTGACTTTGCAAAAACAATGTCTGCCACTGTAGTGTTCTCTGGGCCCCTCCACAATCTGACCAGTGATGACATGTTTAGCCGCTCGTCATCCTTGAACCGCTGGCTGTCTGTGTGGTGTCCTGCAAATAACGTGGGCTACATTGACAATTGGAGCTCTTTTTGGGGAAAACCTGGTCTTATGAGACGAGACAGCATTCATCCCACTTTGGATGGTGCTTCTCATTTATCTAACAATCTGGCATCTTTTTTATCCATTTCCAAAATCTTGACTACTCAGAGTTGGGACCAGGAAGCAGAGTTGCAGTCTTACACGTCTCTCTGCAGCTCCTCTTCATCCGCCACCCCTCAACTTAGCCCCTGTCTTCCCCATCAGAGAATCATTGTCTGCTCCCTCCAAAGTAAATAAAAATATAATATACAGTATAAGCATCCCAAAGTGATTAAGCAAAATATTGGTAAAACTCAAATTAAACATAAAGCCTCTAAATTAAATGATTTGGCCTCTGTTCCTCCTCATAATTTAAAAATTAAATGTGGTTTATTAAATATTAGGTCTCTAACTCCCAAGTCTCTGTTAGTCCATGATCTGTTAATTGATCATCAGATTGATTTAATTTCCCTTACAGAGACTTGGTTAGGGCAAGAGGATTATGTTGGTTTAAATGAATCAACTCCCTCTGGTTATTTAAACTGTCAAAATCCCAGAAGTTCTGGTCATGGAGGAGGAGAAGCAACAATTTACCATTCCAAATTACTAGTTAATGTAAAGCAAAAAAAACATGTTATAATTCCTTTGAGGGCCTGGTCCTCAGTATTGGGCACTTTAGCAATTTTAGGTTAAACCCAATTTTATTTGCCATAGTTTATCGTCCCCCATCAATCTACTCAGAATTTTTATCCGAATTTGCTGATTTCTTAGCTGATTTAGTGCTGAAATCTGATAGAATAATTATAGTAGGGGACTTTAATATACATGTGGATGTAGATAGTGACTGCCTTAATGTGGCATTTAATTCAATATTAGACTCAATTGGGTTTTCTCAGAAAGTAGGAAATTTTACTCATTACCTCCACCATACATTGGACCTTGTTCTGACATATGGCATAGAAATAGAAAATCTTGTAGTGTCTCCTCATAACCCTGTACTGTCAGACCATTGTCTGTTAACCTTTGATTTTACTATTTCTGACTATTTGGCTCCTAAAGAAAAATATTATTACAGTAGATGCCTCTCAGATGATGATGTTACCAAATTTATGCAGATTGTTTCCTTTATGCCATGTGTCAACACAACGGAAATAAGCTATAGACAGCTTGCTCCTTCTGTAATTGATAACTTGGTGGATAGTGTTACAGCTTCTCTGCATCAGACTCTAGACTTGGTGACCCCCTTAAAAAAGAAAAAGTCTAATCAGAGATTTCTAACTCCTTGGTTCAACACAGAAACTCGTAGCTTAAAACAGAAGACTCGTCAATTAGAAAGAAAATGGCACTCCACTAATTTAGATGAAATCTATTTAGCTTGGAGAAATCATCTTTTAATTTATAAAAAATCTCTTAGAAAAGCTAGAACGAGTTATTACTCTGCATTAATAGAAGAGAACAAGAATAATCCCAGGTTTCTTTTCAGCACTGTAGCCAGGTTGACAAAGAGTCAGGACTCTGTCAATCCTAGCATTCCCTTAGAGTTTACGAGTCAGGACTTTATGAACTTTTTCAATAATAAAATTTCATCCATCAGAGATAAAATCAATCAGATTCTTCCCACAGTTAACTTAAATACTGTAACTACTACAACTCCTTCTATTGATGTCTGTCTTGATGGGTTTACTCCAATCGACCTTTGTGAGTTAGACAAAATAGTTTCCTCATCCAAACCTTCAACTTGTCTTTTAGACCCTATTCCTACCAGGTTATTTAAAGAAGTCTTCCCACTTATTGGTAGCTTTATTCTTCATATAATCAATTCTTCATTAACTTTAGGCCATGTACCACAGGCTTTTAAAATGGCTGTAATTAAACCCTTACTCAAAAAGCCAACGCTAGATCCAGGAGCTTTAGCTAACTATAGACCGATCTCTAATCTCCCTTTCATTTCAAAAATCTTAGAAAGAGTTGTTGCTACGCAATTGCTAATTAGCAATTGAATTGAATTGAATTGAATTGAATAATCTGTATAGTTACTTAAAACCAACAGACTCAATAGTTATGACATGCATGCTGTTGATTCTGTGTAACTGAATCAACAGCAGAAAAGTGAGATCATTTATCATCGTCAATTAGTGACAATGCCCCCCGGCTGCTAATAGGTTTAGTCAGCCGGGGGACCTCCAGTAATGCACTGGGCCTCACTCCTTTCCTCACTCTCTATGAATTTTTTTTTTTTTTTTTTTTTTGCTGGTCATTAACATTTGTTTGTTCTCTCCCATAGATTGAGTCCCCATCGTGCTGTTTGCTCTCTACATGTCTGTTCTTTTCTTCTTCTCTATCCCCTCACCCCCCAGCCAGTCGCAGCAGATGACTGCCCCTCCCTGAGCCTGGTTCTGCTGGAGGTTTCTTCCTGTTAAAAGGGAGTTTTTCCTCTCCACCGTCGCCAAGTGCTTGCTCACAGGGGATCGCCTGATTGCTGGGGTCTTTCTGCAACTGTGGGGGTCCCCCCTACAGTTGATAGTGCTATGAGATGACTGTTGTTGTGAAATGGCGCTATATAAATAAAGTTGAATTGAATTGAATTGAATTATTTGACCACCTGCAGGGAAATGGTTTACTTGAAGAGTTTCAGTCTGGGTTTAGAATCCATCATAGTACTGAAACAGCCTTAGTGAAGGTCACTAACGACCTCCTCATCGCATCTGATAATGGACTAGTTTCTGTACTTGTCCTTTTAGACCTTAGTGCAGCTTTTGATACTATCGATCATAATATTCTACTTGATAGATTAGAACACTATGTTGGACTTAATGGAACTTCGTTGCAGTGGTTTAGATCTTATTTATCTGATAGGTTCCAGTTTGTTCATGTAAATAATGAGTTTTCTTTCAACTCAAAGCTTAGTCATGGAGTTCCACAGGGATCTGTGCTAGGCCCTCTCTTTTTAGTTTATACAGTATATGCTTCTGTTAGGCAACATTACTAGAAAGCACTGTATACATTTTCATTGTTATGCAGATGACACACAATTATACCTGTCAATGAAGCCAGATGATAGTACAGTAATCAATTAGCCAAGTTAGAAGCCTGTCTTAAGGAAATCAAAGCTTGGATGACTTGTAATTTCCTGCTATTAAATTCAGATAAGACTGAAGTCATTCTTGTTGGTCCAAAAAACCTTAGAAATTCCTTTCCAAATCAAACTTTCAGTTTGGATGCAGTTACTCTTTCTCTTAATAGCTCTGTGAGGAACCTTGGAATTATTTTTGATCAAGATCTGTCCTTCAATTCACATATTAAATTTGTTTCTAAGACTGCCTTCTATCATTTGCGTAATATTGCCAAGATTAGGAGCATCTTGTCTCAGAGTGATGCTGAGAAACTGATCCACGCTTTTGTTAGCTCGAGATTAGACTATTTTAATTCTTTATTATCAGGCTGTCCTAAAACATCTTTAAAAAGTCTTCAGCTGATCCAAAATGCTGCAGCAAGAGTTTTAACAGGTACTAGAAAGAGAGATCATATCTCTCTGGTTCTGGCCTCCCTTCATTGGCTTCCCATAGAGTTTAGAATTAAGTTTAAAATTCTTCTTCTTACTTACAAAGCTCTAAACAATCAGGCTCCTTTTTATTTAAAAGATCTGATACTACCGTATTATCCTAACATAGCACTACGGTCCCAAAATGCAGGATTACTTGTGATACCTAGAATCTCCAAAAGTACAATGGGAGGCAGAGCCTTCAGTTATCAAGCTCCTCTCCTGTGGAACCAGCTGCCAATCTGGATTTGGGAGTCAGACTCGATCTCTGTTTTTAAGAATAGGGCTAAAACCTACCTTTTTGATATAGCCTACAATTAGGGAGGGATCATGTGTTTCTGAACCCTCCCTTAGTTATGCTGCTAATAGGTTTAGTCAGCTGGGGGACCTTCAGTAATGCACTGGGCCTCACTCCTTTCCTCACTCTCAATGAAATATTTTTTTTTGCTGGTCATTAACATTTGTTTGTTCTCTCCAATAGATTGAGTTCCCATCGTGCTGTTTGCTCTCTACATGTCTGTTCTTTTCATCTTCTCTGTCCCCTCACCCCCCAGCTAGTCGCAGCAGATGACTGCACCTCCCTGAGCCTGGTTCTGCTGGAGGTTTCTTCCTGTTAAAAGGGAGTTTTTCCTCTCCACCATCACCAAGTGCTTGCTCACAGGGGATTGCCTGATTGCTGGGGTCTTTCTGCAACTGTGGGGGTTCCCCCTACAGTTGATAGTGCTATGAGATGACTGTTGTTGTGAAATGGCACTATATAAATAAAGTTGAATTGAATTGAATTAAAATACTTGTTTCAATATTTCTTTTTTGAAACTACTGAATGTTTTTTTAACCACATTAATCACAGTGATGCAACTTTGTGTGAATATACTAGTTTTAAAAAAATCAGAGTTTGTGTCAATACTGTGCAATGTGTCATTTGTTATTACAAAAGATAAAAAGCTATTCTTATTCAAAGAAGTAAGTACACTGTTATTTCAAATTAATTTTTTCAGAATCTGGTAGCCCTAATGCTGGTGAGGCAATATGGTGCAGAGTGTTTAGCGCCTTCAAGAACAAGCCAAAGACCCAAGGTAATTCTTTTAAAAAGTCCATAGTAACTGAGACATGATGCTGTGTGTTAGCTTTAGTTCTTTATCGTTGTTTTTTAACTGTAGAGTTGTGTTGATCCTTAGGATTTGGTAGACATGGCCCACTAAACTTTTCTCCCAAAACGCAGGAAGGAATAAACACTGATGTTCTGACCTCAGATTTCTCTGAATGAACGAGAAGTCTTTGAAAGCAAATCTCGTGACATTTGAGTTGCTGGCAGAGAAAAAAGTTTGCAACTTCAGGAGCCGAAAATGCCAACTTCATGGTTGGAAGTACTAGAAATACAGTGCTAAATCAGATTTGCCTCAACAAAAGGAATGCGCTATATGAGTAGAATGAATGGGGTTACAGCCCGCTGAGTGAAAAACAAGATGTCACAAGATGCCAGAGTTTCCAAATCTTCCACACAGTACCTTTAGTCTTCAGCGTCATTTCAAGTACACGATGGTAATAGCCACAGTAGTAGCATTAGGTGAAAAATTGGCCTTTATTTTCTTTTGATATTTTTCTTTTACATGTAACACTGATACAAACAATACCCCCCCCCCCACCCCCCAACGCCAAAAGAAAAAACCCTTAACATTGGAATGGGCCTTAGGTCCCCAGTCTGAGAAATTGTTGAACCCGAGGTAGAGACAAAGTTGGTTGTGCAATATTTATTTCTGAAGGGGAAAAGACCAACAAACTACAAATACGATGCCCAATCTAAAAGCTAAATTTACCACATCTTGTTGGTTTCTTTAAAAAAAAAAAGGTACTTAAGGTTCATGCAGATGCATTTTTTTCTGTACACTTGAGGTTTTGAATGCATATGGTTGTCAGTAAAATACTGTGAGGTTGTTTTGTATTAAAAATTGTTTGGGTGTTTTGTTTTGTTTTTTTGTGAGAATGAAGGTTGTTTCAAAATATTAACCAGAAACTACTCTGGAGCTTGGTGGTTGACTAAAAAAATTGCGCTGTCTGAGCGGACAACTTAATTGAACCATGTGCTGTGGTAGACATAAGTTGTAAGTTTTGCTTTTGTACAAAATCAAAAAAGAAATCTACATTGCGAAGCTTAGTCCTTTGTGAAATGTGGTGTTGTCAGAGAAAAAAATATTGTTTGGATCATCGGGAAAAAAGCCCTTTTAAATAGCACGAAACTGTTTGAATGACTGACTGACGCTGAAAAATGCAAGCAGTCTTCTGACCCAGGAGACATGGTTATGGTGCTGCTGAGGGAGCTGAAACTTTGAGTTGCCAAGCAACAGCCTCAAAACCTTCAAGATATCCCTCCTGAGATGTGAGCAAACCTGGTGACCAGCTACAAGAAACATATGACCTCTGTGCTTGCCAACAAGGGTTTTCTCCACCGAGTACTAAGTCATGTTTTTGGGGGGTCAAATACTTATTTACTCTGTGTGTGTGTGTGTGTGCGTGTGTGTGTGTGTGTGTGTGTGTGGCTTTGTAATGTGAATGGCCACTGTGACTCACGTGTGTTTGTTTGTGTGTGTGTGTGAGTGAAAGAGGGGGGTAATCCCCCGATACAGGGCAGAAGTTTGTTACACAAGAGCAGACCCTGTTAAAAAAGCTTTGTTTGCTTTGTTTTCTTTTTAAATTTCCCACCCTGTACAAAGGCTCAAGTCATATGGTGTGGTAAAAAGAACACACAGATGCACAGACCACCAAAAAACCCTCTCCAAATTCTGATTTAAAGTTGTCATGAGTGGTTGAAAAAAAACCCCTCTTTCTTAAAGTTACAAAACTAATTTATTTATTTATTTAGCGAATGCAAAGTCCTTAAGCCAAGCAGTTGCCTCCTGGTTTGCTGTATGAAGGGTGTGTAATCCTCCTTCCAGTCTTTGGAGCGGGCAAGCCTCTATGATGTGTTCCATAGTTTGCTCCTCTCCACATGCGCACAGTGGGCTAGGGCTACTGCCCAATCTGTGAAGGCTGGCCAAGCAGGGGCCATGTCCAGTCCTGAAGCGATTGAGTGTAGACCACTGTCTCCTTGGGAGGTTGGTGCCCGGGACCTGTTGGTTGGGGTTTATCACCAGCTGTTTGTTTGGGACCTCCTTAGTCTCCCAATCCTCTTGCCAAGCTGTCTGGATGGTAAAGTCAGCTGGGGGAGGGTTTTTCCAAATCGGCCGTCTGGATGAAAGTCGGGCAGTGGGTGGGGTGTAGATATCTGCATGGATTGGTAAGTGAGGAAAATCTTTAACTTTTTGGAGCATCCTTTGAGTTAATGCTGCTCGCCGGATGTGTGGAGGGGCTATGTTTGACAGTACAGAGAGCCAGGGGAGTGGTGTTGAGCGGATTGTTCCAGTTATAGTTCTCATGGTTGAGTTGAGCTGGGTGTCTACATGGTGTGTGTAAGATGACCTGGACCAGACAGGGGCACAATATTCTGCTACAGAGTATGAAAGGGCCAGTGCTGAGGTGCGCAGGGTGGAGACTGCCGCCCCCCATTTTGCACCAGCGAGCTTGCAGAGCAGGTTGTTTCGTACTTTCACCTTAGCAGCCGTCCCCTTTAGATGTTCCTTGAAGGATAAGGTCCTATCAAGGGTCACTCCAAGATAAGTTGGATTTGGGGCATGCTTAAGCTTGAGTCCGCTCAGGTGGATGTTTAGTTCTCTGGCAGCTTTTGCATTGTGGAGATGAAATACACTGGAGACGGTTTTTGCTGGGCTTGGTTTTAGGCGCCAGATTTTGCAGAACTGGTCCAGTTCTGCAAAAACTAAATTAACCATTGGTAAATATCACGTACAAGTTGTGGGGAGTTTTACAGAATATCTCTTCTGAGTGACTAGGATGTTTTACTGTAACTGTGTGTTTGCGTGTCTGTGTTTTTGACTTCTGCAAGCTGACACACTGTGAGAGACACCTGACTAATGTGCTCGTAAACTCTACACTGCCACAGTAAATGTTAAACTCAACTTGAAACTACCATGTGTGCTTGTGTGTCTGTTTTATTGGCAGCAGTGCAGACCAAGGTCTCACTACAGTTGTACATGCAGGACATTTACCTGTGTTTTTTTTCCAGTGCTTTTGGTCATTAAGACCAAATAGGCCTGTTTGCTCAGGTCAGTCTGCCTTTAAAACCCTGATCTGAATGTGCAAAAGATGATGCTGCAGTTTTTGTGAGAGTCTAATTTGTGGTATTGTCACACAAAAGTCTGCCTTAAATTCTGCAGAGACACCCTGACTAATGTGGGCACAATCGTGTTTATCCCTAACTCATCTGTTTTGATTGAGAGAATAGTGGCTTCAAAGCCTGCCACAGTGAGACACCTCTGACTGATATCTGTTTTTGCAAATTGAAACTGCTACAAACATGTCACTTCTCACAGGACTTCTTGTCATCATTAACCCCGTCCTAACCCTGAAACATATATGGACAACAGATTAAAAACACAATCTGTCAGTTTGACGAGAAGTTCGAAGCACTTTTGATTGAGAACCTAATTACACGAGGTTCATCATTAACCCCATCCTAACCCTGAAACATATATGGACAATAGATTAAAAACACAATCTGTCAGTTTGACAAGAAGTTCAAAGCACTTTTGATTGACAACCTAATTACACAAGGTCAAAGGTCATGCTTTCAAAGCATTTTTGATTGACAACCTAATTACGCGAGGTCACGGGGGCGGGGTCAGGGTCAGGCCAGGTCAAAGGGGGCGTGGTACCTGTCAAAATGAGATAAGGGGTGTGTACAACTATTATCCTTCTCTCTCATGGCCAATTCTACGTTGCCACGAGCAGAGTTGCCAGATCAAGCAGTCTTTGTATTCTTGCTCAAGATGAAGAAACTAAGCAAAAGTGTCACTTTCTCAGCAATGTCATTTTTAAAG
Source organism: Pholidichthys leucotaenia (assembly GCA_020510985.1). Lineage (NCBI taxonomy): Eukaryota > Metazoa > Chordata > Actinopteri > Cichliformes > Pholidichthyidae > Pholidichthys > Pholidichthys leucotaenia. Next base: position 27,903,980 of record CM035843.1, read on the forward strand.
AAGTTCTGACACAGTAAAAATGTGTAACCTTAAAGAATGCGAGTCTACACTACAAATGTGTAAAATGCCAAGCAAAGCACTGATTTTGTCTGGGTTCTCTGGTTTCTTGGTTTCTACGGGCATGCACGGGCCTTCCTGAACAGGGTCGAAAGCCACTTTTTGCTCAGATCTATTTTCATGATCCTGCCCATGAACTGGAATTACGATGCACCTATCCCTCAACCAGTGGTCTGAATGAAGAAGAAGAAGACCCACCAGATGGAGAGCAATAGAATGAGGAGAACTGCTGCACGTCAAAAAAGATGCCGTGAACATGAAACACCTCAGGATCCAGCAGTATGCCGCAGGCATGACTATGAACAACACAGCCGTCTGAGACAGGAGGAGACCCTTCAGCAACGAGCATGCAGAAATACTTGTGTTATCCTTGGTTTCTACAGGTATGGACGGGTATGCACAGGTATGTACTAGTAAATATCTAAGTAGAGCTACATGTATTTCTTTGACTGTGGTTCCTAACATTTTTTCCAAATCAAAACTTAAAATTAGCCCTTTCCATTACTGCAATCAGATGCTTCCTTTGTTCCTGGTGTCCCTGACAATCCAACAAAACGTGCTGAACTGTTTCCGGAGAACCACAATGTGCACAGCTGCCTGTTGGGTGTTTACCTATTCTATGTAGTGGTTCAAAGTAGTATGTCCTATTCTCAATCGGGTGATGAGTATCTCTTCTTTCCTGTTTCTGCCAAATCCCATTCCAGAGACCACCCGCTTTTGAATGTCATAAAGAGATCTTCCTGTATCTATTGAGTCCCAATATTCTTGCCACTTTTGCACTATATACTTGATAATTATCGATTTGCCTTCTGCCTTACTGAGTGAGATGTCCAGATCCACTGCTTCTTCTTCTCTTAGATTTGATTGGCGGTTGGCAACCAGCTCAAATGTGCATTACTGCCACTGACTTGATTATGTTTTCCTCATATCTTTGTGACATTTTCCTCATAGATTTATGACATAATCCTCATAGCTGTGGAGTGAGAGTTTTGTGCTCTGACAAATTCTTCTTTTAGATTTGATTGGCGTTTGGCAACCAGCCTACAGGTGCATTACCGCAACTGATTATCAACTGACAACTGACACTTGGTTATCATCACACAAAGATTCAAGATTCCTTTTATGATAGGCTTCTAGAATGGTTCACTGTGACATCACAGAATCATCACTGTTAACATCATAAAAGTCACCAGCATCACTCTTCCCTCAGGCTACATAGGACTCGCGATGACGTCATATAGGCGATGCTCTCATATAGACAATAGGACTGGCAACCTATGATGGAGTGTTCTATGATGCCTGCCTTGATGTCTTTATGATGTCACATCGACCATCACAGGCGATGCCGTCATATAGACAATAGGACTAGCAACCTATGATGGAGTGTTCTATGATGCTTGCCTGGATGTCTTTATGATGTCAAATTTAAGAAATCTCTGTGTGTCTGTCACGATCGTAGGACATCATAGGACGGCCAATGATGTCTGCCTGATGTCCTATGATGATCCTATGATCTCAGGCTACATAGGACTCGCGATGACATCATATAGGTGATGCCGTCATGTAGACAATAGGACTGGCGACCTATGATGGAGTGTCCTATGATGCCTGCCTTGATGTCTTTATGATGTTATATAGACCATCATCGGCGATGCCGTCATATAGACAATAGGACTGGCTACCTATGGTGTAGTGTCCTGTGATGCCTGCCTGGATGTCTTTATGATGTCATATAGACCATCACTCACAATGCCTGCCTACCTATGATGCAGTGTCCTATGATGCCTGCCACAGGAGGAGACCCTTCACCAGCATAGGGTTATGACAGACAAGGGATGCCAGACAGACAGGAAATGTGTGGCAGTGTGCCATGCATGTGCTGAGTCACTTGAAGCCCGAAATGCCCGCAAAGTGAGCAACGGTGCATGCCAGGCAAGGCACAGACAAGCTGAGACCCAGGAGATGCGGAATAGTTGGCTGGCCGCCAACGCTGCACACCAAGCAAAGCACAGAGAAGCTGAGACCAAATAGGACACACTACTTTAAACCACACCCATTCAAAGCAGTAAATCTGGAAATCTCACTCAGTAAGGCAGAAGGCATTCTATAAATTCAAGAAATCTCTGTCAGTGTGTCAGTCTGTCACCCAATTAAGAATAGGACACCCTACTTTAAACCACACCCATTCAAAGCAGTACCCATGAAGAATGGCAGTCTACACTACAAATGTGTAAAATGCCAAGCAAAGCGCTGATTTTCTTCGGGTGCTCCAGTTTCTGGGTTTTGACGGCCATGCACGGGTCTTCCTGAACAGGGTCGAAAGCCACTTTTTGCTCAGATCTATTTTCATGATCCTGTCCATGAACTGGAATTACAACGCACCTATCCCTCAACCAGTCGTCTCAATGAAGAAGAAGAACAAGAAGACCCACTAGATGGACAGCAATAGAGTGAGGAGAACTGCTGCACATCAGAAAAGATGCTGTGAAGATGAAACACCTCAGGTTCAAGCAGGACGCCGCAGGCATGACTGTGAACAACACAGCTGTCTCAGACAGAAAGAGACCCTTCAGTAAGGAACATCATAGGACATCATGTAGACATCATAGGAACATCGTAGGTGGTCCTATGATCTTTTAGCAAGTCCTATGGTTGTGACACAGACACACAGACGACAGACAGAAATTTCTTGAATAATTCACTCAAATAATTCACTCATAAAATTCACTCATATAATAATTATGAGTGATGATTGTTATTTTTACTTGTTTTGTTTTATACCTTTTTACTTGCATTTTACGGTCTTTTATGTCCTTTTTATTTTATCATCTTCTTCTTCTTTTAGATTTGACTGGCAGTTGGCAACCAGCTTACAGGTGCATTACTGCCACTGACTATCTGATTATCATCACTCTTTATCTTTGAATAAGGAGTTCTTATAAGGAGTTCTGAACAACTTATGTTTGAAAAAATTATCCATCCTTGGACTGTGTCCTGGACTGGGAGCCTCTGTTGCCATGGTAACAGTAACTTTCTACGGGCATGCAGAAATATTTGCTTACATCTGCTTTTTATGGGTGACATCATCAAAGATCAAAGGATTCGCTTTGACATCATCAAAGATCAAAGGCAGGCATCACTGAACGAGTGGTAACGTCAAATATCAAAGGCAGGCATCACTGAACGAGTGGTGACATCAAAGATCAAAGGCACGTTTCAACATGGTTACTGTTGCCACGGTACCAGTAACTTTCTATGGGCATGCAGAAATGCTTGCTTATACTTGGTTTCTATGGGCATGCACGGGTACCATGTCAAAGATCAAAGGCAGGCATCACCATGGTTACTGTTGCCATGGTAACAGTAACTTTCTACAGACATGCTGAAATACTTGCTTATACTTGGTTTCTACAGGCATACATGAGTATGTCGGACTGGCCTCAAATTTGATACATGCTGTGTTGAGATTTATGAGGGTGTGCATCCCCAAATTTCAGCCTCCCCGGATATGCGGAATATTAGGAGGGGAAATCTTTAATGAACATCCCTAGAGGCGCTATGGATGTCCATAGCCATGTCATAGCTGTGGCATCATGGATGAACAGATGTGTTTACTGTTGCCAGGGAGACATCAAAGGCAGGCATCACCATGGTTACTATGGCCAGGCAGACACATCATCAAAGATCAAAGGCAGGCATCACTGAATGAGTGGTGATGTCAAACATCAAAGGCAGGTTTCACCATGGTTATTGTTGCCATGGTATCCATGTCAAAGATCAAAGGCAGGCATGCAGAAATGATTGCTTACACTTGCTTTCTAAGGGCATGCAGAAGTACTTGCTTATACTTGGTTTCTACGGGCATGTACGGGTATGCACTAGTACAGGATAATTTCATGAACAAGAGTCCAGTGTCCAGAGTCTCCATCAGAGTCCAGTTCTGTGGACAGAGCAGAGGTGGATCAACATCGAGAATCGGCTGATGTGGATTTAAAATCTGAAATGGAGCTGAGGAGAGAAGATACAAAGGAGCGACTCTGCCCCCGGTTCATCTCACTGACCCGGCATCGGCCCGGTAGATGGCGGCTGAGCCTCCCGCACAAATTCTTAGAATCATGTGATTGGTGCTCGGCGGAGGAACTAACCGAAGCCATAGCTGGACAGGAGCCGGATCGGAGCTCAACTACAGCGGTGGTAGAAGGCAGGGCTCAGTGGAGGAGCTACAGAGGCCCCACCTGGATAGGAGCTGGATCAGAGCTCAATTACAGCGGTGGGGCTCGGTGGAGGAACTACCGAGGAAGACGGAGATAGGCGGTGGGGCTCAGTCTAAACTATTAGGGCTAATGGAGGAAGTCCGAGAATTGAAATTAACCAATTAAGGAAAGAGACAAAAAAAATTGCAGACTTGGAGTGACGCATCGAGGATCGTGAACAATATTCTTGTATGGACGATTTAATCATTAGTGGATTAGACATTAAATACCAATCATATGCCAATGCTACAGCAGGAATGAGAGGTGAGGAAGCTCCCCTAAGTGAATCAGTCTCCCTGGAAAACCAGGTGCTTCAGTTCCTTGAAAGCAGAAACATAAAGGTTGAAAGAAATGCAATTTCAGTCTGTCATACTTTACCCAGAAAGGATAATAAAAAAAGAAATCAATTGTGATGCGCTTTGTGAACAGAAGGGTAAAGAATGACATACTGAGGCAGACCAGAAAGCTACGGGGAACAGAAGTCTACCTAAATGAACATTTAACAAAGACTAATGCTGAAATAGCACGGCAAGCACGAATGCTGAGAAAACAAAACAAGATACAAGCAACATGGACAAGAAACTGTAGAGTTTGGATCAAACTAAATGGAACACCCGAGGAAGCAAAGGCCATAATAATAAGAGATCTCGTTGACTTAAATAAATATAGATGAACACTGATTGGGAAAATTAAGAGACTACGATAATCCATATCCACACACAGCAAGAACAGTTCTTTTGTGACATACCATGTCAATGTACTTTAAAAAAACAAAACAAAAAACTTATGACTGACTTTAGTAGCCATCAATCATCCCCAGTTGGAGGAAGTCATTTAACACAGAATGAGGAAATTCAGACTCTGAAAATATGCCATTACGCTGAACATAAACTACAAGAGATGGAGAATGATACTGATCCTGATAACCACTTCTTCAATAATATTCATAATCACTGTGAATGTACTGTTATCACTACGTGTTATATACACGGTGTATGTGAACGCAGATTAACAGCAAGCCAAACTCGTTTTTCACGAGCCAGAAAACCGAGCGTCCTGCTCCTTTATTCCAGTCTTCCAGACAGCTTACAGTTCTTTATAACTGTGGCTTGAAGAGCTCAATGAAAAGCCGAGTGAAACTAAGAAAAAATAAAACAGAAAATAAATTAATTTAGTAAGCTAGCGGGCCCCTGGGATAGGACTAATTCCTGAAACAATACATTCATAATACAGTTAACAAGCTAGCGGGCCCCTGGGATAAGACTAATTCCTGAAACGACACATTCTAAAAAACGATGCCAAGTTCACGTCTAACAAAACTTATAAAACTGACAAAATACTAATTGGACTTACAGCCATTGCTTTCGAAGGTGTGGAAAGGGGTTTAACACACAGGAGGAACGTTTCAGACATTTGCGGGCAGGTTATGCTATTCTGCCTTTTTTTCCTTTCTCTCTTACCAATGTTCGTTTCTTCTTCCCACAAATCATAGCGGCAACTGGCTGCGCTTTCAACATAAAATACAGGCAAATTACTACTAACTATACAGAAATTATTTTTAACACAATGACTATTTTTAACATGAATTACTACAAATGAATTATGATATTTTAATATGAACTTGTGAGCTATTTTTAACTTTCATAAAACACACTCTACTGAGGGCAGAACACTCCCCGCCTGGCATTACTAATGCCACTACTTCCTTTTATCTATAACTTCATTTTCTAAGAGCATAACAACATTTGAGACAGGACGCAGGTAAGTCTTTGAAACACCCTGGGATGATGTCCTCACTTCGACCTTTCTGACCTTCCCGTCTCTGCTTGGAAAGGTGGATGTGATGATGGCCATTGTCCATTCATTTCTGGGTGCTTGGTCCTGTTTCAACAGCACTATGTCACCTGTCTGTAGGTTGCGGTGCGTTGTATGCCACTTGCGCCTTGATTGGAGGGTGTTGAGATATTCGTTTCTCCAGCGGCAAGTGCAAGCACTTGTTTCCACTGGTTTTTGAGCAGGTCTTTTCCACAAAAGTCTCCTGGTGGAGGGGGAACATGCTGCTTTTGGGTCAAGATCATTGCGGGACAAAGTAGGAATGGTGAGGAAGGGTCTGTTGAGATGGGGACTAAGGGCCTTGCGTTGATTATAGACGATACCTCAGCCATTAAAGTACAAAGCACCTCATGCGTCAAACGAGTGTGTTTGTTTTGCAAAAGCATAGAGTCCAGTATTCTGCGAGTGACCCCAATCAGTCTTTCCCAGACGCCTCCCATGTGAGAGGCATGTGGGGGATTGAACTCTCATGTGCAACCGTTGGCATGAAGATGGTTGACAATGTTGGGAGGGTTCTTGTTTGGTTGTGCCATGCCTAACTCCACACTCGCTGCAATGAAGTTAGTGCCTCTGTCAGATCGCATTTGCTTTGCTGGGCCTCGTATTGCGAAGAATCTGCGTATTGCATTTATGCAGCTGCAAGCGTCCATAGATTCAATGACTTCAATATGCACGCCTCTTGTGGTCATACACGTGAAGAGTATTGCCCACCTTTTTCCTTGGGCAGCTCCACCTCGTGTGTGTCGAGTGACTACTGACCATGGACCGAATACATCCAACCCGACGTATGAAAATGGAGGGCATGTTTTGAGTCTCTCAGGTGGGAGATCTGCCATTTTCTGAGTCTCTAGTTTTCCCCTGAGTCTCCTGCACGTTACACAATGGTGGATAATGGACGAGACCAGTCTTTTGCAACCTACAATCCACAGTCCGGCTTGCCTAATTGCGCTTTCCGTGAACTGCCTTCCTTGATGCACAACTTTGGCATGATAGTGACGGACAAGCAGTTGAGTTATGTGATGCTTGTTTGGGAGAATGATTGGATTCTCGGATGCTGTGTTCAATGAAGCATGTTTGAGGCGACCTCCAACCTTGATGAGGCTTTCACTCATATAGGGATCAAGAGCTACGATGGGACTTGAACTGCGGACGGTTTGGTTGGCGGGGAGAGCAGCATACTCATTGGGAAAAGCATCTTTTTGAACAGACTGGAGGATGAGGTTACTGGCAGCATCCAACTCCTCTGGAGTGCGTGGCTTGCTACATCGATGCCAGCCCCTGCATGAATGATCTGACAAGTTGCTTGATGAGTGAGAACGAGCTTGGTGAATTAGGAATGCAATGGCACGTACTAATGAGTTCCAACTTGAAAAGCGCTGGAAGCATTCTGGTGAGGGCCCGTTCTTCTGAATGTGAGTAGAAAAGGTAGCGACTTTTCTGATTTCAGAGTCTACTTCAGGCTCGATTAACTCAAAGGATCCAGATGTTTCGGATTCAGGTGGTCTGTAAAGGAAGTCTGGTCCCTTAAACCACATAGTGTCCATGAGCTGTGATGCAGGTATTGACCTGGTGGCTAGATCAGCTGGGTTTTGCTCTGATGTGATGTAGTGCCACTGTTTGGGGTTGTTTCCATCCTGGTGGACTTCTTCCTCCATTATCTTTAGGAAGGTCTCATCCTCGAAGGACACGGCACACTTGTTATTGTTCTCTGTGCACTCAAAAACTTTGTCCCCAAGCTTTTCTTCCACTGCATTGGGTTTTGAGCTGCGTTTAGAGAGGCCATCCTTGTGCTCCCCGCCGTAGCATGGTTTCTCTTTGATATTGATGCTGTTAGGACAAGGAGTGAAGAAAGATGGGCGTCCGTTGGAGAGCATGTGCGTTTTATAAACATTGACGGTTGGCTTATGAGCGTTAAGGCACACCTCTCCCACAATTACCCAGCCTAGGTCCAGGGGTTGAGCAAAGGGAGCATTGTGGGGTCCGTTGACATGTTGCTTTACTTTGTGGACTCGTAGGATGTCTCTGCCCAGTAAAATTGCCATCTGAGCATCTGGGTCATACTTGGGGATGAGAGGAGCGAGGTGTTTTAAGTGGGCGTGAGCAAGAGCGACTTCGGGTGTAGGTATTTCATCCCTACTGAACATTATCTCGTCGCATTCAAGAAGAGGAGGGAGGTCTAAGCGTGGGCCTCCGCCTACTGGCTCGATTTGGAACCTCACTGCTTCCCTGCCAAGCATTTCAGTTAAACCAGCACATGTTCTCATGAGGTATGTCAGAGGGTTACCCTTGATCCCAAACAGCTCAAAGAATTCAGGACGGGCCAGCGATTTATTACTCTGATCGTCAAGGATTGCATACATCTTAACGGAGCGTTCTGGTTGGCCTTTGGGGAAAACTCGAACTAGACATACCTTTGAACAAGAACGTGGGGGATTACCTTCGCCGCAGATCTCAGTGCACCGTGACGTTACCTCAGGTGGTGTGTTGTCTCGGGACTGAGGCTCTGGTTCAGGTGTGTTTCCTGGCTGGGGTTGCTGACTTGAATCGGGATGCATGGCAGAGCAATGCCTTTCACTTTGGCACTCCTCGCGCTTGAGTTTCGTGTCACAGTCCTTTATTGCGTGCATGGGAGAGCAGCAGCGAAAACATCGTTTGTGTTCTTTGAGTATGTTTCGCCTTTCCTGTAGTGGTTTATTCTGAAAAGCTCTACATTTGGCTAGAGGATGCATTTTCTTATGGACTGGACAGTAGCGTGTCAAATCGTTCTCTTTAGTACTAGCGGGAGCAGTTGTGTCGACCTCTGTTTTGTTTACAGTTAGAGGCGTTCTGTAGCTAGTTTGTTTGAATGGTGGCCTCTCACCTTTGCTGAAGGGTTGGCTGCTGCATGTCACAAAACTTGGGTCATTTCTTGCTTTAGCCTTGTCTTGGACAAACTTTACAAAATATGAGAAGGGAGGGAAGGTTACATCATATTTTTGTTTGTATTTTGAGCCCGCGTGCAGCCATTTATCTTGTAAACTTGGAGGCAACTTTTCAACTATGGGCTTAACCCCACGGGGTGTGTCGAGGTAGGCGAGACCTGGGAGATAAGCTTCATCTTTAGCGACCCGCAGCTCTAAGAGTAAATCTCCAAGTTCCCTGAGTTTTACATTGTCTCTGTTTGTAAGGCGAGGGAAGTTATCTAATTTTTTGAACAAGGCGTTTTCTACTACTTCTGGCGTAGCATAACATTCTTCTAACCTGTCCCATGACAATTGGAGAGCAGCTTTGGGGTTAGTGGCATAGACAGCTCTGATTCTTTTAACGTGGTCTGAGGACTCTTTACCAAGCCACTTGACTAGGAGATCTAACTCCTGGCTATATATGACACCAACGTCTTCAATTGCATTTATGAATGACGACTGCCATGCTCTAAAGTTTTTGGGGGTGTCGTCAAACTTAAAGAGTCCGGTTGTGATTAGCTCTCTGCGCGCGAGGAACCTAGCAAAGTCTGCCATAGGTGGGTCACCATTGTGGGAAGCATGGTGGCTGTTTGGCCTGACATAGTCTCTTGGTATGTCGATGGATTCATTTTTCACGTACATTTTCTTGAATGCTGGTGGAGAGAGAGTTTGTTCGGGTCTCCTCAGAGTGAATGATTGCGCCCTTTGTGCAGGTTCGACTTGAGGTGTCTCTTCTTCAGCTGGTCGCGCCTGTGACTTTAGCTGGATTTGGTGGTGCACATACTCCGTAGTTCTCTGTCTGACAGCTTGTGATGAAATTGCGCTCCTTACACTCTCTCCTTTGTCTAGCTCAGCAGCTGCAGCAGCTTCTAGAACTTCTGCTTTTGCTGTGGCGGCCGCTGTTTCCTTTTCTATCTCCAGCATCTCTAGATCCAGTTCTAGCTTTGCTTGTTCTAGCTTTGCTTGTTTTTTAATTTCTAATTGTCTCTTACTGTATGAGGCTCTAGCATTCGCAGCTTCAGCAGAGGCTCGTGCCATAATGGCTGCTTCCATTACGTTGGACTTTGAGGATAACCTGGAGCTAGAACGTTTGGAGCTGGAGCTAGCGTTGTGCGATGATTTGGCTTCGGAGTTCGCCTTTTCTTCTGCCCTCTTCTCTTGAGTGTCGTCCATCGCTGTGTCGTGAATCTTGTCTTCACCAACTGCTGACGTGGCTTTTCACTGTACTGTTATCACTACATGTTATATATACGGTGTATGTGAACGCAGATTAACAGCAAGCCAAACTCGTTTTTCACGAGCCAGGAAACCGAGCGTCCTGCTCCTTTATTCCAGTCTTCCAGACAGCTTACAGTTCTTTATAACTGTGGCTTGAAGAGCTCAATGAAAAGCCGAGTGAAACTAAGAAAAAATAAAACAGAAAATAAATTAATTTAGTAAGCTAGCGGGCCCCTGGGATAGGACTAATTCCTGAAACAATACATTCATAATACAGTTAACAAGCTAGCGGGGGGCCCTGGGATAAGACTAATTCCTGAAACAACACATTCTAAAAAACGATGCCAAGTTCACGTCTAACAAAACTTATAAAACTGACAAAATACTAATTGGACTTACAGCCATTGCTTTCGAAGGTGTGGAAAGGGGTTTAACACACAGGAGGAACGTTTCAGACATTTGCGGGCAGGTTATGCTATTCTGCCTTTTTTTCCTTTCTCTCTTACCAACGTTCGTTTCTTCTTCCCACAAATCATAGCGGCAACTGGCTGCGCTTTCAACATAATATACAGGCAAATTACTACTAACTATACAGAAATTATTTTTAACACAATGACTATTTTTAACATGAATTACTACAAAGGAATTATGATATTTTAATATGAACTTGTGAACTATTTTTAACTTTCATAAAACACACTCTACTGAGGGCAGAACAGTGAATATTATGCTGAAAAGCAATTCAAAAGTCAAGTACAATTAGATGGTAAACTATCAATAATGCACTTCAACAGCAGAAGTCTTAACAAAAACTTTCCACAGATTCAGGACTATTTAAAACAGCTAGATAGAAAATTTATAGCTATCGCAGTCTCTGAAACTTGGCTCAATAAAGAGCAGGCTTCTCTGATGGCAATAGAGGGATATCAGATGTTTTATATTAATAGATCTCAAAAAAAGGGTGGTGGTGTTGCACTGTATATTGATGACCTGTATAGGTGTAAACTTGTAAATTGAATGTCTTTTGCACTACCAGGGATTCTGGAATGTGTTACTGTTGAGATTGACCAAGATAAAACAAAAAATCTAATAAGTTGTATATATAGAATGCCGGGAACTTGTGTTAAGACATTTAGAGATAAGTTAGTCGAGCTGTACAATAATATAACAAATAAGAAAATGGTTGTAATCTGTGGAGACTTCAATATTGATTTACTAAATCCATTTCAACAAAATGTAATTGCAGAGTTCATGAATTCTATGTACAGCATGAGTCTATATCCCACAATAACACATCCCAGTAGAATCACAGTTCACACTGCTACACTTATTGAAAACCTGTTTGTTAATATTATTGATAAGAAAATAGAAAGTGGATTATTGATAAATGACATAAGTGACCATTTGCCAGTCTTTGCACTTATCCATGGCCACACAGGGGCCAATACAGAAAAAACTTTAAAATCTTTCAGATACAAATCACAAAATGCAATCAGTTCTTTTAAAGAAGACCTCCTGAAGCAAGACTGGACAAAAGTCTATGTATCAGATGTAAATGAAGCCTATGACACATTCATGAACATTGTAACCACTCTTAATGAAAAAAATTGTCCATTAGTAAAGAAAAGCTTAAACAGAAATTTGCTAACAAGCCATGGTTAACCAAAGGATTACAAAAAGCGTAGAAAAAGAAAAATTCATTATATAAAGCCTTTCTAAAGAAAAGGACAAAAGAAGCAGAGCAGTGGTATAAAACATACAAAAATAAGTTAATATATATAATGAGATGTAGTAAAAGAGACTATTACAGTAAAGAACTTCAGAAAAACAGAGATAACATTAAAAATACATGGACAATACTTAACAATATTCTTGGAAAAAAAAAAGAAATACAAGCTACCCAACCAATCTTTCAAAAAAAAAAAAAAAAAAAGACTCAGCATGTAAATACAGTCTCACCTGAAGATAAATTTAATAAATTTTTTGTAAACATTGGTCCTAGTTTGGCTCAAGAAATACCCATTACGGCATCTACAGGCGATACAGTAAGCAAAAACATTGCTATAAAAGACTCTATTTTCATAAAGAACACAGACGAGAGAGAGGTCATTGAAATTGTTAAATCGTTTAAAAGTAAAACATCTACGGATTGTGATGGTATTGACATGCTTTTAGTCAAAACTATCATTGAATGCTTAGTGAAGCCACTGATGTATATCTGTAACCTGTCTCTCCAAGCAGGTATATTTCCCAGTGCAATGAAAACAGGTAAAGTAATTCCGATATACAAGATGGGTGACAGAGGGGAATTTTCAAACTATAGACCTATTTCACTATTGCCACAATTTTCCAAGATACTTGAAAAAATATTCCATGAGAGAATTGACAACTTCATAATGAAGAATAAGTTATTGTGTGAGCAGCAATATGGGTTCAGACACACGAGGACAACTGCATTTGCTCTAATGGAATTTATAGAAAAAATGTCAACTGCTGTTGAAAATAAAGAGTATTCAGTTGGGGTATTCCTGGATCTTAAAAAAGCATTTGATAGATCATAAATTATTGTTAATGAAATTAAAAAATTATGGTATTAGGGTGGTAGAACTGTCCTGGTTGTGTAGTCGCTTAAAGAACAGATATCAGTATGTATGTGTTGGTAGCAAAAACTCGCAGTTACTGAAGGTTTCTTGTGGAGTCCCACAGGGTTCAGTTTTGGGGCCATTGTTATTCAATATGTATATAAATGATATTTGTAAAGTTTCTGAAAAAATGGATTTAATACTGTTTGCAGATGACACTGATTTATTATGCAGTGGAAGCAATTTGGAACAACTTTTGGATATATTCGGAAAGGAATTAGGAAAGCTTAAACTGTGGCTTGATTCAAACAAATTAATGCTCAATTTAAGTAAGACAAAATTTATAATTTTCAACAACCATCACAACAACTCAGTATCTAAACTCAGTGTAAATGGTGTAGGGATTGAACGGGTATCCAAAATTAAATTTCTTGGAGTAATAATTGATAAACTGTGTTGGAAGTCACATATTAATTATATCAAAGGTAAAATATCCAAATCAATCGCAATACTACATAGAGAAATATTTGCTGAATCAACCCACACTATATACTTTGTATCATTCATTAATACTCCCATACATGACATATTGTACTGAAGTATGGGGAATACATATAAAACAAACATATGCATATGCAGTCTTATGCATATGCATATGCAGTTTTATGCTTCAGAAGAGAGCTATTAGAATAATAAACAAAGCTGCTTACAGGGAACCAACAAACCCACTTTTTCTTAAATTAAAAGCTCTCAAGTTGAAAGATCTGGTTGACTTTAAAACTGCAGTAATAATGTTTAAAGTGAAGAATCTATCACTGCCCGCAAATATCCAAAAGTTGTTCCAAATAAGGGAGAAACAATATCATTTCAGAGGAGCATGCATATTTCAAAAACCTTCAGTGAGAACTACCACCAAGCAACACCGTGTCTCTGTGCAAGGAGTCAAATTGTGGAATGCTTTTGGACCTGAATTAAAATCATGTACAACACTTGGACAATTTAAACAAAAACTAAAGGAAGAAATACTCCAAACATAGTGTATATACAAGATGACATGTAAAATCACATAAGAATTATCATATTCAGTCTGTGTTGTGCTGTTGCTTAGTTTGTTGTCATGTTTTATCTTAGCTTTGTTCTGAATTGTAATCGCTCTTGTTTTGTTTTTCTTTTGAATTCTTGGATGGAATTTGGATGGGCAATACTGTACAAGCTGCGGCTTCAGCCAGCACCCATTTTGGATAATTTATGTTGAACTGTTTAATCAGAGTTATTGTTTAATTTGACCTTAGATTTTTTTCTCTCCCCTTTGTTATATTATTCTGTTCCTTTTTTAATCTTTACTTTTAATTTATCCGAAATAAAGATCCATTCATTCAGTCAAAACAGATAACACACTGAAGCCATGTTTCATTTTGATTACCAAGGCATTTTTAAAAATATTTTCCTCATTTAATCAGTATTGTTTTTTCATGTTTATGTGGTTTAGCCATCCATCCACCTTCTACCGCTTCTGGGTCATGGGGACATCAGTCCAGGCAGAGTAGCCCAGACTTTCATCTGGTTCACATAGCACCATGATCCACATGATCCCTCCCTCCTTTGTTTGACAGTCTGGGCTCAAGCAACCCCTTCCACAATAAGACATATAGGTTCATTATATAATCAAACCCTAAAAATCTTGGACAAAAAACCCATTAGGTGGCATCACTGTAATGTTTTAAAAAAATACAACCTATTGAGTTTTGAGAGTTTCATTGACCTCTGTTTTCTGAAATTAACGTTCAAATGTTTCCATAAATCAGCACCCGAGCCACTTGCTGGTTTCGTCCAAAGACAGGACAGCAGCAGAGCCACCAGGAGTTCTGTTAACAATAACTGTAAAATATTCCACTGCAGAACCACATTTGGACAAACAGCTTTCTCTATAAAGGGCAGTCACATCTGGAACACAATGCCATATGTAATTAAAATAATAACGGACCTTAAAACATTCACTAAAAAGGTTAAAAACTGGCTGAAAAATAAACAAGAATGTACTCATGTATGAATTGATTGTCTGCAAGGTGAGAGTGAATGAAGGGAAGGAATGAATGTGTTTGTTTATAGTGAGTGACGAAGGGAGGGAGGCCTGAAATAGGCAAATGTGAGTCAGGTTGTTATATTTGTGTATTTATAATATTTATAATATTTATAATTGTGTATTTATAATCTTTTTGCATTGATGTATGTGGTTATTGTGTATTTTTTCTTTTCTTCACTTGATTCTCTTTTCTAAAGCCCATCCAGGGGCAAGAGTTGCAAATTAGCTAATAGCTATACACTCTATGTGCAACACATCAGATTGATTGTCATTGATTAATTGTCTCTGTTTATTGCACTGTCCCTGTCAAATAAACTAATCTATCTATCTATCCTGCAGGTGGCCCATTGGAGGGTGGGCTCATGTGCTTCCTTTGGGTACACTGGGTCATTGATGTAACATTTTTCATGGAGATCCACTGGACCGCTCTTAGTCTGGCCCGTCACCCAGGACCAGTTTGCCTTAGGAGAGCCTACCAGGGGCAAGTTGTCCCCGGCAACATAGCTCCTGGGATCATTCAGACACTCAAACCCCTCTACCACGATAAGGTGGTGATCCACGGAGGGGGGAGGATGTGGTTTATCAAACTTGCAAAAATATACATCATTCAGAGTTAAATGATGTTAGCAAACAAGACTTACCCTACAGATTTTAAAAACTGCAAAAAAAAAGTCAAATTTATGAGGACAAGCAAATTTACCAGAAAAAACTGCAAGTAAAAAGTTACATACCTCAGTCATACCTCAGTAGGAAATTTACAAGAAAAAAGTGAAAAGCCTAACATTTAAGAGAACAAAGTTGAAAATTTATGAGAATATTTATGAAAAAAATGTTCAAATTTAGAAAATGTCTCACATTTACTTTAAAAAGGTAAATGGATGAACACATGAAGCGTCAAAGAATAAAACTGGTAAGTTTAACAGAAAAGCTAGCACATATAAGAACAAAGTTAAACATTAGTGATTGTGTTTGGACCCAGTGGCTCCTGTGAGTCCCCCCCTGATGACTTGGGCCCCTTGACAGGGTTTGTCCAACCTACTGTCACTAATCTGGGTTTTAAGATGGACAGTGATTTTAAACTGGATCGTCAAATTGCTGCAGTAGTGAAGTACAGCTTTTTTAATTTAAGGCAACTGGCAAAGGTTAAACCCATTCTCTCTAAACAGCACTTTGAGACAGGAATCCATGCCTTCATCACATCTCGGCTGGATTACTGTAATGCACTTTATTTTGGAGTCAGCCAGTCTTCCCTTGCACGTCTCCAGTTGGTTCAGAATGCTGCTGCACATCTTTTAACTGGAACACGTAAGAGGGACCACATTACGCCTATTTTAGCTTCCCTCCACTGGCTGCCTGTGCACTTTAGGGTTCATTTTAAAATTCTTTTGTTTTTAAATCATTGAATGGCTTTGCCCTGCCTTACCTCTCTGAGCTTCTTCACTTTTACACTCCTGCTCAGTCTCCCAGGTCAGCTGATCAGCTGCTCCTGGAGATACCAAAATCAAAGAGGAAGCTCAGAGGGGACAGAGCTTTTTCTGTTGCTGCTCCTAAACTATGGAACAGTCTTCCTTTGCCTATTAGACAGGTGCCTTCACTGTCCACTTTTAAAACATCTTAAAACTCATTTTTACTCCTTGGCCTTCAACCCAGCATGAGACATCGACTGTACTTGTTTTGTTTCTTTTGTTATACGAGTACATACCCGTGCATACCCGTCCATGCCCATAGAAACCAAGTATAAGCAAGTATTTCTGCATTCCAGTTGCTGAAGGGTCTCCTCCTGTCTCAGATGGCTGTGCTGTTCACAGTCATGCCTACGGCGAACTGGTGGAACCTGAGGTGTTTCAAGTTCACTGCATCCTTTCTGACGTGCAGCAGTTCTCCTCATTCTATTGCTCTCCATCTGATGGGTCTTCTTCTTCGTTCAGACCACTGGTTCAGGGATAGGTGCGTTGTAATTCCAGTTTATGGGCACAATCCTTAAAAAGTGGCTTTCGACCCTGTTCAGGAAGGCCCATGCATACCTGTAGAAACCAAGAAACAGGAGCATCCGGAGTAAATCAGTGCTTTGCTTGGCATTGTACACATTTGTAGTGTAGACTGGCATTCGTCAAGGTTACACATTTGCCGTCATGTAGGCATTGCAAGTCGCCCTATGATGCCTGAGTTCCTAGGATGTCCTATGATGATGAGGCAGAGATCATAGGCCATCCTATGATGTCCTAGAAACGAGGTTTAAAGTCTGTCGTACCCTATGCTGGTGAAAGGTGTCCTCCTGTCTCAGACGGGTGCAATGTACTCCTGGAACCTCAGGTGTTTCATCTTCATGGCATCTTTTCTGACATGCAGCAGTTCTTCTTCTTCTTCTTCTTCTTCTTCTTCTTCTCTCGGTTACTGGCGGATAGCAAACAACTGAAAGGAGCATACCGCCACCTACTGTACAAGAGTGTGTAAAATTATGTTATCTGAGCCCAACCCCTAAATTCTATGACTTAATCCTGTGTTATTTAAAAAAGAGAAAAGAGCCCTTCTCATGACTCTTAGTGCCTCTCCATCGCCATCTGTTCCAGGAATCCCAGTTAAATCCAATTCCCTACCGGCCTCTCGAACTTCATTTTCCATTATTTGTCTTTCATTTCCATATTTGTGACAGTGTAGTAAGATGTGCTCGACATTTTCTTTTACTCCACATTCTCTACATTTGTCACTTTCGCTTTTCCCCATGGTGAATAAAGTGCCGTTTAAACCTGTGTGATCCAGTCTGAGTCTTGCCATAATGATGTCTTCCCTCCTTTTGGTTGTTTTGAAATTCTTTATTGCAAGAGATTTTTGTATTTTGTAATACGATCTACCTTTATGATCTTCATCCCATCTTTTTTGCCATAACTCAGTTCCTTTTTTCTTGATTATTGCTTTCCCTTCACCTTTTCCAAGAGACAATGGTATAGCTTTTTCTTTCCCAAGAGCGCTTTTTGCTAATTTGTCTGCACAGTCATTCCCTTTCAAACCTTCATGTTCAGGAACCCAACAAAACTGAACTTCTCCACCACCCCTGTGTACCCTAAATAAACTGTGATATAGCTCAACCACCCTGTTTTCCGTTGTAGATTTTAGTGTCTGTATGGTTTTTAGCACTGCAAGTGAGTCCGTGCACACCACCACCCAGTCCAGTCTGACCTCCTCCACCCACTGCAAACCAATAATTATTGCCACCATCTCTGCTGTAAACACGGATGTATTGTTGAAGAGTCTTTTTGTGATGGTCACTTTAAATTCTGGGACATATACTCCAACTCCAACAGAGCCCTCTTTATTCTTTGAACTGTCAGTATAGAGCTGTAAGAAGTTATAGTAATTGCTCCTGAGGTAAATGCTTGTTTTAACACCAACTTCACTCATATGCCAATCCTTTTTCCTCATTAGCAGATTAGTGTCTACTTCTATTCACGGAAAAAGCCAAGGGGGAACATTACTCACTGGACTGGTGTTAGCTATATCAGTAGTGTGCAGCCCATACATTCTGGTCCTTCTTTCAATTGTCCACCCAAACCCATGTCCCTGGAAATTAGAGTATTCCCAGCAGTCTTGTAGTGTTGTTTTTGAAATATTAGCTTTGTCACTTCCTTTCAGCTTGACCCAGTATGATAATGTGAGTTTATCTCTTCTCAAATCCATTGGCATTTCTCCTGCTTCTATTAAAACTGCATTGTTTTGGTGTTGTTTTGATGGCTCCAATGCACAGGCGAAGCACTCTATGCTGCATTCTGTCTATTTTTTTCCAGAGTCGTCTTTGCCGCTGCTCCATAAATCATGCATCCGTAGTCTATTGTCAATCGCATTAGTGCTCAGTAATTGTCAATTAATGCCTGTTTATCTGCACCCCATTCGTGTCCAGCTACAGCTTTTGTGAAATTAATGACTTTTTTGCATTTTGTCTCCAGATTTTCAACATGAACTCTCCATGTGCATGCACTATCAAACCACAATCCTAGATATTTGAACTCACTGACTTTCTCTGTTGGTTGATTATATAATGTTAATAGTTCTGTACCAGTTCTGCATTTTTTTGTGAAAGTCATATAGCAGGTTTTACTGTTTGAAATTTTAAATCCCCAGTCATATGACCACTTTTCCACTTTCTCCATTGCTTTCCTGATGTTTTTGAACACAAATTTCTCATTTCTTCTCCTCGTCCATATGGCTCCATCATCTGCATATAGTGCTGTTTTGATGGATCCCTCTTGATCCTCAAACATGTCATTAATCATTATATTGAATAAAACAGGGCTTATCACACTCCCCTGAGGAACACCATTTTCAGTTTCAAAGTCATTAGAAACTTCTGATCCTACTTTAACCCTAATTGTCCTGTGTTAAAAAATCAATTATCCAATTATACATCCTACCACCTATGTCCATTTTATTCAATTTCATAAGAAGTCCATCCCTCCACAGTGAGTCGTAAGCCTTTTCAATATCCAGATAAACTATAACCATTACTTCTTTCATTTTGAGAGTCTTTTCAGTATCATTACTTACCCTAACTAGAGCATCCACTGTGGATCTTCCTCTTCTAAAACCATTCTGATAGTCGTTTATTAATCGTTTTTGCTCTAATACATATGAGAGTCTGTAAACTAACACCTTCTCCATCCATTTCCCTAAATGTGACATTAATGCTATTGGCCTGTAGTTGCCTGGATGAGCTGGATCTTTCCCTGGCTTATTAAATGGTAAAATTACAGCCTTTTTCCACCCACTTGGGATAACCCCCTCCTTCCATATCCTGTTAAACAATTTCAGCACCAGCTGCACTGATTGCATAGGCAACTGCCGGAACATAGCATAGCTTAACTGATCATATCCTGGGGCTGTGCATCCACTATCTTGCAAAGCTCTCTTAAGCTCTGACATTGTGAGCTCGAGGTCTAACACAGTCATGTCCCCTTTCACTTCATTTTTTAAGTTTGGATTTTCTCTGAGTTTATGCTGTCTTTGCTGTCTATGACTCTCACCAAGATGGTCTCCTCTATGCACTGCTGCAAATGCTCTACCTAGGACTTCTGCCTTTTCTTTGTCTAATACTGTGGTGATGTGAAAATGACGAGGCAGAGTTCTCTCTCAAAGTCAGTTTTATTCACAACACCATCATCTCAAAGCAGAGAAAGAGAATGACACAGTAAACTCTCGTCCTTAAATATCAGGAACTTCACACTTCACAGATCACATGTCACACAGACCACCTTGCATTATAAAGACAGTCACAATGCATTTCTCTCCATGATATCACTTCCACTGTCTCCAGTGCATCCCTTCCTTAATCCTTTAATTGAACCCCCCACAGTCTCAAGCCTTGCATACCAAGGCTAAGATTCCTGCAGCTTCCTGCCTTTGTTCTGACCTAAAATGTGAGTCACAAAACAGGTCCCATGTGTGTGTCCACCACACAAAGCCCCCCCAACATTTTAGACAAACAGAACAACAAGAGAATAACCACATGCATGCCGTGATAGTATCAATACACATCAGTCCACATGCTGTATAGGCTTCAGCCTCCTGCCGTATCTGCTGTAGCTGGGATTCAACGTCTCTGCGGGGCTGTCCTGGGGGTTTGCCGTCTGGGTGTGGAAACCTTTTGTCAGCACCTGTGGGTGTTCTGGGGAAACATTACTCTGTGAAGCCCCCCGCGGTGGTCTACCTCGCCGCGGAGCCTTCACCAACAGCACCTGCTCATCTGCCACCACAAAAGCGGGTTTGAGTCTGTTTATGCCAATTCTCTCTTTCCTACCCCCCAAATCTATCAAAAACTGCTTGTCCCCTGTTTCTAGCACTCTGAATGGTCCGTCATAAGGCGGTCGCAGCGGGGTTTGATGTGCATCGTGTCTAACAAAAACAAACTCTGCGTTCTTCAAAGTTTTAGGCACAAAAACGCGCGGAAAACTGTGGTGCGCGGGGCCAGGCAGCGTGCTTGATTCTATGTTACTCCGCAACAGCTGAGACGGGGAGGCGTTTGGCACAGGGTTATCTGGGAGAAACTCCCCAGGCAGCCGGAGTGGCTGCGCAAACACGAGCTACACTGGGGAGGCTTCTAAGTCCTCTTTAGGGGCAGAACGCAACCCCAATAACACCCACGGTAACTTGTCAACCCAATTTGTATCCGTCAGTGATGCTCTGAGAGCCGCTTTCAATGACCTATGAAAACGTTTGCATAACCCGTTAGCCTGCCGATTGTACGCGGTTGTGCGGTGAATTGTGACACCCAGGCTGCGGGCCATTACCGACCAAAGCTCGGACACAAATTGAGGGCCTCTGTCGGACGTAATGTCCGACGGAACGCCGAAGCGCGCCACCCAAGCTGTTAAAAACATGCGCGCCACCTCCTCGGCTGTGGTTGATGCCAGCGGGACCACTTCAGGCCAGCGCGTGGTGTGGTCCACCATTGTCAGAAGGTGTGTGCACCCCTGTGACGGTGGGAGGGGGCCCACGAGGTCCACATGAACGTGATCAAACCTCTTGGCCGGAATGTGAAACGGTTCCAAAGGAGCCCTCATGTGCCTGTGTACTTTGGCTCGTTGACACGCCATGCAGGCTGCTGCCCACTCTTTGACTTGTTTGCGGAGGCTCGGCCACACAAATTTCTCTCCCACCATTTTGACCGACACGCGCACTCCAGGGTGCGCCAAAGAATGAACCGAGTCAAAGATGCGGCGGCGCCACGCGGCCGGTACTACTGGACGCGGCCGTCCAGTGGAGACATCGCAGATTGGGGGAGCATACCGTCTTGCAGCACCCTGCTCTCCAGCCTTAACCCTGCTGGTCCAGACTGGAGCACGCGCACGTCCGCGTCATTAACCTGCTCCACGGCCATGGCTGCATAATCTATCCCTACGCTGACTGGGGCCGCCACGGTGCGCGAGAGGCAATCTGCCACTACATTGAGTTTGCCCGCCACATGCTGAATATCAGTGGTAAACTCTGATATTGCGGCAAGCTGTCTCTGCTGCCGGCCTGACCACGGTTCAGAGACCTTGGCCATCGCGAATGTTAGCAGTTTGTGG
Source organism: Pholidichthys leucotaenia (assembly GCA_020510985.1). NCBI lineage: Eukaryota > Metazoa > Chordata > Actinopteri > Cichliformes > Pholidichthyidae > Pholidichthys > Pholidichthys leucotaenia. The sequence continues at coordinate 27,926,006 of CM035843.1, forward strand.
TCAACGAACACGGTGAAAGCGCGTCCTTCCAGCCAGAACTGAAAGTGGCCGATGGCCAAATGGAGAGCGAGCAGCTCCCTGTCGAATGCGCTGTATTTACGTTTGCTATCGCACAAGGTCCTGCTGAAAAAGGCGAGGGGCTGCCAAACCCCGGCTACATGTTGCTCCACAACCGCCCCTATGGCCACCTCTGATGCATCAGTGGTGAGCGCTATGCGGGCCGTTGGGTCTGGGTGTGCCAACAACGCAGCCTTTGCCAAGGCTGCTTTCACCTCAGAGAATGCTTGGTCCCGCTCCGGGGGCCACTCGATCTTATCCGCGGGTTTCTTTTCTTTGAATGCAGCATGTAACGGCTGCATGAGTTGCGCCGCGCAGGGGAGAAAACGGTTATAAAAATTCACCATTCCAAAATGGTGAATTTCACGCCAAAAACTCCTGCAATGCCCTGACCGTCTGCGGCCGGGGAAAATCTGCCACCGCGCGCATTTTGTCAGGCAGTGGAACTGCTCCTTCGGGGGAGACGCGGTGTCCTAAAAAATTGATCTGCGCCACCCCGAACTGACACTTCGCTGGGTTGATTATTAACCCGTGATCTCCCAACCTTCAGAAAACTGTGGCCAGGTGTTTTTCATGTTCGTCTTCGGACGCGCTGGCTACTAAAATATCGTCCAGGTAGACAAACACAAAAGGGAGATCGCGAAGCACCGTGTCCATCATGCGTTGGAACGTCTGAGCAGCCCCTTTAAGTCCGAATGGCATGCGTAAAAACTCGAATAGGCCAAACAGAGTTATTACCGCTGTTTTAGGTATGTCCTCAGCGCACACTAGGACTTGGTGGTAACCGCGGACCAAGTCTATTTTAGAAAACATGCGCGCCCCTGCCAAATGAACAGAAAAATCTTGGATATGTGGGATTGGGTAGCGGTCGTGCGCTGTAGCGTTGTTTAACCTGCAGAAATCCCCGCAAGGGCGCCATGATCCGTCAGCTTTCGGGACCATGTGTAGGGGGGAAGCCCACGGACTGTTTGAACGTCGGATAATACCCAACCTCTCCAGGTTGGCGAACTCCTCGCACGCTATGGCCAGTTTAACTGCGTCCAAGTGCCGAGCTTTTGCAAAAACGGGCTGTCCGGTAGTGGTAATAAAATGCTCCACCCCGTGCTTAGCGACTGTTGCCGAAAATGTGGGGACCGTGAGTGCTGGGAACTGAGTGAACAGTGTGTGGAACTTACCACTTGCTGCTGTGAAGTTGACTTGTGCTGTTGGCGGGGCCACTCGCGCTGTACAGGGGATAGAATCAAAAGAAAGTGCATTAACCAGGCGCCTGTTAGCAAGATCAACCAACAAACCATGTGAGCACAAAAAATCAGCCCCCAACATATTGAAATTTACTGCTGCTACAACAAAAGTCCACTCAAATGTACGGCCGTGTAGAGACAGAAGCAGAGTCTTCTCACCAAAGGTCTTAATCTCCGAGCCGTTTGCTGCCATCACCCGGGGACCTCCGGAACCAGCCAGTCTGTCCGCGTAGGAAGGTGTGATGAAACTCAACTGGGAGCCTGTGTCGACGAGGAACTGCCTCCCTGAGCGTGTGTCCGACAAGTAGAGCAGCTTGTTCTCTTCCCCGAGGGCCGTGGCTGCTACCGACCCCCGGTCTTGGCATTTCCCGAACGCTCGAACTGGCACGGCGGTACACACTTGCGTGCCCTCTCTGTGAAGCGGCGATGGTAGAAACAAAGGACGTCCGGTCCACGTTCCCTGGCCCCTGCCGCCGCCGTCGTCGGTGAGTCTGGCACCGCTGCCTCTGGCCCCCTGTCATCTCCGGTCGTCGCGCCTAGTTCCGCTGCAGCGGCCGTGGCTGCGTGCCGCTTGGGGGCGTTGACAATCCGCTGCACCTCTCGGCCGAGCGCGCGGTAGTCCCGTAGGGCCGAGAACTGGCCAGCTCTCGCTGCTGACGGTAGAGTCCTGAGGAAGAGGTGGGTGAAAATGAAGTGATCGTCGTCAGAGTCTTTCAACCTCAACAACTTCTCCATCAGGCTCGTGGGCATGTCGTTTTCCCCCTCCGTCAGCACCAGGAGCCTCTCTGCTCGCTCCTCCGCCGAGGGGGTGAATTGCTGGATGAGTGCAGCCTTCAACGTGCTGTATTTGTCGCTATCCGGTGGCTGGTCGATCAGGCTCTCCACATGCTGGGCCGTGTTGTTGTCCAGCTTTGCGACTACGTGGTAGAATTTCGTGGCATCTACCGATATCCCCCGGAGGTTGAACTGCACCTCAACCGCGTTGAACCAGGAGCGTGGATTGTTCTGCCAGAAGTCCGGTAGCTGGACTGTAGCGGCATTCGCTTGGCTGGGGGCTCCTGACGCGGCTGGCCCGGGGGAATTTTCTTCTTGCATGATATGTCTCGGGTCACCAGTGTGGTGATGTGAAAATGACGAGGCAGAGTTCTCTCTCAAAGTCAGTTTTATTCACAACACCATCATTTCAAAGCAGAGAAAGAGAATGACACAGTAAACTCTCGTCCTTAAATATCAGGAACTTCACACTTCACAGATCACATGTCACACAGACCACCTTGCATTATAAAGACAGTCACAATGCATTTCTCTCCATGATATCACTTCCACTGTCTCCAATGCATCCCTTCCTTAATCCTTTAATTGAACCCCCCACAGTCTCAAGCCTTGCATACCAAGGCTAAGATTCCTGCAGCTTCCTGCCTTTGTTCTGACCTAAAATGTGAGTCACAAAACAGGTCCCATGTGTGTGTCCACCACAATACAGCCATCTTGTCTCCATCCACTAAAGCTGGAATTTTAACTGATACCCTTTTCCCACTAATTTTTTAAACATACCCCAGACATCACCTAGTTCTGCTTTCCTACCAAGGGTGGAACAAAATTCTCTCCATGTTGACCTTTTCCTGTTTTTAATAATCCTTCGAGCTACTGCCCTTTTCTTTTTATACTCTATTAAGTTTTCACTAGTCATATTCTTCCTCAGCTCTCTGAATGCCTTGTTTCACTCTTTTATTGCAATACGGTACTACATTTGTCATTCCACCAGGGTACAACCTTCTTCCTACCCTGTGTTGTTTTCTTAGGTATACTTGCTATTGCAGCATTCAGAATATGATTGGTTAACTGACTTCAACACTCTTCTGTGCCACCTTCTAATGTTACCAAATGACACGATTGAACACAGTATTGCCTAAAGTTTTCCCAATCTGCCTTTTCAAAACACCATCTTGTAAAACAGCTTCCCTCTTGTATACATACTTCAGTTTTAATGACTGTAAGTATTGGGAAGTGATCACTTCCCATAGCTGTCCTGTTCATAACCGTCCATTCGCAAGTGCTCACTAAAGAATCAGATACCAGAGTCAGGTCAATACTGTACATGAGAATGTGCCCCTATGCACATCCACCCTGGTACCTTCACCACTGTTTAGACAAATTAACGATCTTCCAACTAACATCTCTTCCACAACATTTCCATTGTTATCTGTATGTGTGCTTCCCCACAAGCTGTTGTGGGCATTAAAGTCTCCACATCATACCTCTTTCATATGCCCTTCCCCTGCCATAACACTGAAAATATCTGCTGTTAACTTCCTATATGCCTCCATATAAGCCTCCATTCCTAAGAGCACCATCAGCTACGTTACATTTGGTGACAGCGGTGGTCCGTTCCCAGGAGGACGCTACATTTGGTGGCAGTGGTTGACGACGAGGGACAAAAGATGCCCAGAGGAAAAATAGTGAGGCAAGAGGAACAGTTTGACGGTGACGCAGGTATGGCATCTGAGCAGCAGGGAGCCAGTGGACTGAACGAGCTGGAAGAACTGACGTGCTTGGTAAAGTCTTTGGTTCGTTCACTGACTGTCGGAGACCGTCAGAGGATGGAAGAAGCAGCTCTTCAGGAACAAAGGTGGCAGACCATGGATAGCAAAATTCGGCAGATGCAGTCGCAAGTTGCGGAGTTGAGAGAGGAGTGTGGAAGCCGGACTGAACGCAGCGGTGACGACGGCGCTTCGGGGGAAGACCCCAGGGTGATGGCCAGTCGGGTCGGCCAGCAGGAGGATGATTTACCGCTGCAGGTGCCGTTGAGGACGACGCGAACGCACCATGAGCCCAGGCTGAATCCACTCTCCCCCGAGGACGACATTGAACACTACCTGTCGACATTCGAGAGGATCATTACGGTCTGCCACTGGCGTGAAGAAGAGTGGGCTATTCAGTTGGCTCCTCTGCTTACAGGTAAAGCGCGGAGCGCGTATGTTCTGATGGACATTGCAGATACGAATGATTATGGAAAAGTGAAGGAAGCAATTTTAAACAAGTATGAAATAACACCCGACACCCATAGGAGAAGGTTTCGTGCTCTGGACATTCATCAGGACGAAACCCCCCGTGAACTATATGTTCGTTTAAAAGACCTGTGCAATAAATGGATTAAACCAGAGACCTCAACGGTGAAAGACATTATGGAACTTATAATTTTGGAACAGTTTCTGTGGATGGTGAACCCGGAACTGGGAATCTGGATACAAGAGCGGGACCCAAAGATTGCAGAGGGCGCTACTCGTCTGGCGGAGGTTTTTCTGTCGGCCAGGTCTGGGAGCAGGAGAACTACTCTCGGCCGTGACAGCTCTTTCACCGCACGGAGTACACTACCGTTCAAAAGTTTGGGGTCACCCAGACAATTATTTTGTGTTTTCCATGAAAAGTCACACTTATTTACCACCATGAGTTGTAAAATGAATAGAAAATATAGTCAACACATTGACAAGGTTAGAAATAATGATTTGTATTTGAAATAATAATTTTTTCCTTCAAACTTTGCTTTCGTCAAAGAATCCTCCATTTGCAACAATTACAGCATTGCAGACCTAACATGATTGCACAAGGGTTTTCTAATCATCCATTAGCCTTCTGATGCAATGAGCAAACACATTGTACCATTAGAACACTGGAGTGATAGTTGCTGGAAATGGGCCTCTATACACCTATGTAGATATTACACCAAAAACCAGACATTTGCAGCTAGAACAGTCATTTACCACATTAGCAATGTATAGAGTGTATTTCTGATTAGTTTAAAGTTATCTTCATTGAAAAAAAGTGCTTTTCTTTCAAAAATAAGGAAATTTCTAAATGACCCCAAACTTTTGAACGGTAGTGTAAGTTTAATGAGGGTGAAAGGGGTGGTCCAGCTCAAAATAGGCTGTATTCCAGTGCCAGTCAGATCACAAATGGCAGATATAATAGTAGCAAAAAGTCACGTGTTGTTTTGAATAAAGATATACGCTGTTATCAGTGTAATAAAATCGGTCACACTCAGTATTCTTGTCCCGCCATAAAGAATGATAAACCTTCATTATTATGCTCAGTTCCAAGACCTACTCTGTCAGCACCAATTTATGGTGAAATATAGTATAAGACTACTGTTCTGCTAAATGGCCAGTGTGAAGAGGCTTTGTTAGACTCCGGTTGTTTCCAGACTATTGTTTTGCCCAGCTTAGTCCCTAGAGCAGGGGTCACCAACCTTTTTGAAACCAAGAGCTACTTCATGGGTATCGAGTCATGTGAAGGGCACCAGCTTGACACACTCCTCTAAAATAACAAATTGTGTGTGTGTGTGTAAATAAATAAATAATTATCAATAACTTAGAGTGGGTAACAGACAAGATCAATATTCAACACTTTATTTTTATTAATCTCAGCAATTGTTCAGATGATCCCTTCTACATTTCATAAAAAAATGTCCAGTTTTCACCAGTCCCTTTTAACCATAAAAAACTAAACCCTTTTAATTCATGAACTATGTTGAACCATGTTTGAAAAAGTTATGCAACATTTAAGAAAAATCAACTTTCATATTAAATAAATCTTATCACATTTTTAACTGAACAAATCTGCTGCAATTCTGCTCAAAATCTGTTACATTTAATAAACACACTTTTGTGTGTTCTTCTTCACTGGAATTATATCCATACAGTTCTTGCCAAGAATCATGCTTGAGCAACCAGCACTGTCCTTTCATGAGAAGAAGCTAAACAAGCACTGAGAGTGCTTATATGCACGGTGGCGCAGTGGTTAGCACCGCGGCAGCAGTTTACCCTCGGCCGGGGGATCGCTGGGATCGTGGGTTCGATCCCCGGCCAACAGTGATCGGTGTGGAGTGTGCATGTTCTCGTTTTTCATGCAAAAACATGCAGGTTAGGGAGTTAAGGGGCGCTTGCGCACGCAGCGACTGGTGGCTTGTTACCGGACTGCAGAACAAATCTACCTACGGGTACAAGATAAGTCCAAAAAAAAAAAAAAAAAGAGTGGGTAGTGAAGTGGCGCTTCGCCATCGCCCCACAAATGAAATACACGCAGCTTCCTTTCACGGTAGTAAAAAAGAACTCTTCCTCCCGCTCACTTTGAAAATGATAAATTTTCTGTCTTTTTTTTGCCATGTTTTTGGGCTTGGAAACCGCACTGCGCCCACCATCTTAACTGCCCGCTTGCTAAGCTTACGCTCCACAAGCACGAAGGTTTTGTCATGCGCACAATACTGACCTTTGAACTAGGTCAGAGTTCACCTTAACTTTACGTATAATAAACATATTTTCATTTTTTTTATTTTTAAGACATTGTCATTTTAAAATCTATATAAATGCAATTGTGATTTTAAAAAATATAAAAAATATAAAATAAAAAATAGCGGCAGAAAAAATTACATCTGCAGCTCACTTGCGAGTTGTGCTATTTTTAGAACAGGCCTGCGGGCGACACATGTGGTCCCTGCGGGAGACATGGTGCCCGCAGGCACCGCGTTGGTGACCCCTGCCCTAGAGATTCATGGAGTGAGTCTACAGTGAATATTAGTTGCGTTCATGGGGATAAGAAGTTGTACCCAACCGCTGAGGTCTATTTAACAGTGGGGGGTCAAACTTATCTCCTTCCTGTAGCTCTTGTGCCTGATTTGCCTTATCCAGTTATTTTTGGCAATGATGTTCCAACTTTGTTGGACATTATACAACAGGTTAGAGACGAACGAACTGAGGGACAGGCAGGTGGCGCTATTGAGCAAAGGCTTGATGCACCTGTTGGGAAAATCTGTAATATGGTGACAACCAGGGCGCAGAGGGCCGCCAATGTTCTTCAGGAGCTGCCTTTTTATGATTCTGAGATAGAGGCAGGCCCTATTAAACAATCTAAATCCAAGGCTCAGAGGAGAAGGGATAAGGTGTTAGCTTCAGTAAAGAACTTGGGTGAAGAAACACCACAGCTAAGTCAGTCAGTAGAGTTTGACATCCCTCCTGACATAGCTGCATTGCAGAAAGCTGACCCAGCACTTGGACCATGGTTTGATAAAGTCTCGGAGATTGAGGGTGTGAAACAGGGTAAAACGGATTGTTTGGCTGAGGCCATGTATGTCATTAAAAAGGGCATTTTGTACCAGCAACAAGGTGAAGTTATGGCCATAGCTTTGCCACAGGACCTCACACCACAGATTATGGAACTGGGACATGTTATCCCTTGGGCAGGTCATCTAGCTTTTCAGAAAACTTTGCAGAGAATTGGCAGGGAATGTATACCCAGATAAAGGAGTTCTGCAAGTCATGTTCAATATGTCAGATTACATCACCTAGGGGAGTAGCCCGTGCCCAACTGCAACCATTACCAATTATTGGAACACCATTTGACAGAATAGGGATGGATGTAGTTGGCCCCCTAGAGAGAAGCTCCTCTGGTAATAAATACATTCTGGTAATTTGTGACTATGCTACTCGGTACCCAGAAGCCTTTCCCCTGAAATCTATCAAGGCTAGGCCTTATCCAGTTATTTTCAAGGGTAGGCATACCCAGAGAAATTTTAACAGACTGTTGAACAAATTTCTTATCAAAACTGTTGCAGCAAGTATATAAGCTGTTGGGTATTTATTTGACAGGGACAGTGCAATAAACATAGACAATTAATCAAAGACAATCAATCTGATGTGTTGCACATAGAGTGTATAGCTATTAGCTAATTTGCAACTCTTGTCCCTGGATGGTCTTTAGAAAAAAGAATCAAGTAAAGATGGGGAAAAAAAAAAAAAAAAAAAAAAAAAAAAAAAAATAAAAAAATTAATTAATTAATAAAAAATAAAAAAATAATTAAGGGTATTAAGACCACCCCATCTCACCCTCAGACTGATGGACTAGTGGAGCGATTCAATCAGACTCTGAAAAACATGCTGCGGAAATTTGTTTCTGAAACGTGCTCGGATTGGGACCAATGGGTACCATATTTATTATTTGCTTATCGGGAGGTGCCCCAGGCTTCAACAGGGTTCTCACCTTTTGAACTACTGTATGGTTGTCAGGTGAGGGGCCCACTGGATTTATTAAAGGAGCACTGGGAGAGTCCACCGAGTGATCAGGACAATGTGGCCTCATATGTCATTAAGATGAGAGAGAAACTGGATCGAATGACTGCTTTGGCTCAGGAGCACATGAGGACGGCGCAGGCCAAACAAAAAACTTGGTATAACAAGAAGGCCAGAAAAAGGGTTTTTCACCCAGGTCAGCAGGTTTTGTTATTGCTGCCCTCGTGTGACAGTAAGCTGTTGGCTCAATGGCAGGGGCCGTATGAAATCTCTAAAAAACTAAGTGCAGTGACATATGAACTATATATGCCTGACAGGAAGGTAAAACATCAGACCTTCCATATTAACTTGTTGAAAGAGTTTCAGCAGCCTGGTTATCAGCAGCAGCAACCTGTTCTTCAGGAGACACATCAGCTCTTCATTTGTGCGATGGAAGTGGATGAGGAGAGAGAACAGTCTTTTCCCACAAATGTGTCAGAGCCTTGTTTGTTTCAAGTGTCTCATTTGCAGGTGGATCAGCAGAGAGAATTAGAGGCACTGTTAGATCCAGAATTGCTTCAGGAGAGACCTGGTTTCACCATGCTGGTGCGTCATAAAGTTTATTTGAAAGAAGAAGCTGTTCCACGTAGGAAATCTTATAGGATCCCGGAGTGATTGGTCCCAAAGATGAAGCAGGAGATTGATTTGATGTTGCGTCTGGGAGTGATTGAGGAGTCAGTCAGTGAGTGGTGTAGCCCGATTGTGCTGGTCCCCAAAAAGGATGGCTCGTTAAGATTCTGTATTGACTTCAGATACCTTAACTCAGTATCTAAGTTTGAGTCATATCCCATGCCCCGGATTGATGAACTATTAGAGAAAGTGGGCAGGGCTAGGTTTATTTCTACACTGGACCTATGCAAGGGGTATTGGCAGGTGGCATTGGCACCGGAAACAAAAGAACTTACAGCCTTTAAAACACCTTATGGCAGTTTTCAATTTAAGGTTATGCCATTTGGCCTTCAGGGGGCACCTGCAACTTTTCAGCAGTTCATGGACCAAGTATTAAGAAGGGTATCGAACTTTGCAGCTGCCTATTTGGATGACGTAGTCATCTATAGTCAGAACTGGGAAGAACATTTGGTACACCTTAGGCAGGTCCTTCAGTTGATTAAGAGGGCAGGACGGACGATTAACCCATGCAAATGTGCCTTTGGACAGCAGCAGGTGGAGTACCTGGGACATGTGGTTGGTCAGTGGGTCTGTGAATGAGAGGATGGCAAGTAAAAAAAAAAAAATCTTCAATTCTAATTTTCCATTTTATTTCAATAATCTTATTAAGATAGTTATATTAAGATACTAAGATAGTTCCAGACATCCGACACAATCCTTCAAGCTCTATTTCAACAACAATGATCGCCGATGATGACTCTGATCCTTCTGATCATCTCCTTTTATTCTGATGAATCTACTCATCAGAATAGATCGTCCTCATTATTCATCATCTTCCTCTCGTCACATTAGACCACGAGTAGGTATAGTGGATGCCATCCGGACTTATCCTGTGCCCACTACTAAGAAGAAGGTACGTTCATTCATGGGAATGGTAGGATGGTACAGTAAATTTATTCCCCACTTTGCTGAAAGAGCAGCAGTTTTGACTGACCTTACTAAGGCTTCAGCACCAAATAGGGTAAAATGGACAGAGGAGTGTGACAGAGCTTTTGAGGATCTGAAGAGTGCTATTTCTGGTGAGAAGGTTCTCTACAGTCCAGATTTTGCTCGTCCATTTATCTTACAGACAGATGCTTCAGGAGTTGGCATTGGAGCAGTACTTCTCCAGGAGGAGAAGGGAGAGAGACACCCAGTACTGTTCTTGAGCCGTAAGTTGTTGGACCGGGAGACGAGATACTCTACGGTAGAGAAGGAATGTCTTGCCATGAAATGGGCAGTAGGGTCTCTCAAATACTATTTACTGGGGCGTCATTTTGTGTTGGAGACAGATCATCGGGCCCTACAGTGGCTGGACAGGATGAAGGACATGAACAGTTGTCTCACAGGGTGGTATGTGTCCCTCCAACCGTACAACTTTACTGTTCGGTATGTGGCAGGGAAAACTAACCTTGTGGCAGATAGTCTCTCAAGAGTACATGACTCTTAGAGTACTGTACTCTTGGGAAAAGGGGGGAGGAAATGTGACGACGGAGGGTCACCACTGTTATGATTTATTGTATGTGTGATTGTGTTATATGTGTAGTATTGTAAATGTCAATTTGATTGTCTGTTGAAGTGCACACATTATTTCTAGGATCTGTCTTTGACTAATTGAAATGCCTTTGTGAGATAATTGTTTGGTTAATTATTTGGGTAAACAATTGGTGATTATTTAAATACACATACCTTTGCCAACATGCTTCCTGAGGGTGTCCGGGCAAAAGACTCTGTTAGAGGTTGAATGCCTTTAAAAGGACACCAGCAGGAAGGAAGCATGTGATGGTGAGTCAGAGGGGTGATTTAAATTTGTAAATAGGGGTTTAAATTATTTAGTGAATTATTTATGGTATTATTTATTCTCTGTGATGTATATTTATTTTGTAAATAGGTGGGGAAGTATTTATGGACTTTTTAGATATTAGTGGGTATGTGTGGAAAATGAAAATGTTATTGTCTTACCTGGGACATGGTATGTTCTAATTGATGTTAATTATCTCAGTCAGTATATAACAGGTGTGGTTATTGATAATGGGATTAATTCTTGGGGATGGATTGTTGATGAAGAGTCGTGTCGGTGTGAAGATGACGGATATTATTTGGATTATTAACTGCAAGTGTTTTGAAATAAAAAGAAAAATGGATGATTGTAAGTTGCCTCAAAGCCTCCATTGATGATTGACAGCCACAGCGTCTAAATGTTACATGTTGTAATAATTAATCAGCTTAATATTTCCTTGTCCATTTGGCCTACATATTTCAATAATATTACACTCTATATCCTCAGGGGAGGGAATCACCCTATACGCCAGGCCATCTTCAGTGAAAGTGGCACATCCTCCTCCATTTACAGTGTTAATTCTATCCTGTCTGATTGAACTGTATCCTGGAATAACAAAATCTAAGTGAGGTTGAAGCCATGTCTCCTGTACACACACTACCTGTGGAACAACTTCTAGTTCGTAAAGATATTTCTTGAGTTTTTGTTCGTTTGCTATAAGACTCCTCGCATTCCACTGTAGTATGTGTAGTACCATAATTAAGGTCTTGTTTCAGCATGTGCAGTCTCCCCAGTTTCAGCTTTCAATAAAGCATGAATCTGGTCAGCTGTGACATCTTTCACATCTAGGAAGCTTTCTGCTGCTTCCACAATGGTTTTGATTCTGTCACTTTTCTTCTGTAGCTGTGCAGCAACATTCATGGTGTGGCAGATAAAAGCTATAAAGTTTGTCCTCTTAACTATCAATGTGCCATCATCCATTTTGCATTTGTGAACACAAACATTCCTTGCAGCTGCACGATCTCGTGTTTGTGTGGGACCCACTGATTGCTGGGCTTCCATTTGAACTGAACTTCTTTGAGGAAGGCCTGTTGTGTTTCTGACTATTCCTGCCTCTCTAACTGTCTTTAGAGCTTCCACATACGAGATTTTCTTAGTTATTCTGATTTCCTGGGCTTGTCTAGCTTCCCTCTGCACAACACATCCTCCATATGCAGCACTGTGCTCGCCCCCGCAGTTGCAACACTTTACTTTGGCATCCTTGTCACATTTACCATATTCATGCTCCCCTCCACATCTAGCACATCTTAGCTTTCCCCTACATTGCTGAGCAGTGTGACCCATCCTTTGACATTTGTAGCACCTGACTGGCTTTGGGACGTATTCTCTGACACTGAAATACATGTATCCTATTAGGACTGATTTAGGGAGTGTTTCCTCAAACTGAATCATGACAGACTGTGTGTCCTTCAGCAAGCCTTCTTTTGCACTCTGTAGCCTTTTCACATCCTTCACCTTTCCTCCTTGGATCTCGTTTTTTCACTTCTTCCATAGACATGCACAAAGGGACACCTGATATAACGCCCCTCAAGTTAGCTGTCATGCCAGGAACGTGCGCCTTCATTTGTTCTCTGTTTAGGGATGTTATTGTCAGTATTTTCTGTTGCTGTTGTTTACTTGTGGCATGAATTAACATTCTTCAAAGTTCTTGGTTATTCTTCAAGAACTTTGCAAACTTAACTCTCCCAGTTTCTTTCTCAATTGCTTTTGCTAGCTTAACCGGGTGATAGTGCCCCCCACCCTGATTGAACTCAATGACAACCTTCCAGTCATTCCCTACATCCTCAAACTGCCATCCATTTTGGCCAGTTCATGTTTTCTTTGTTTACTTCCTCCTGCATCACTTTCATCTGACTTGCTTCTAAGTCTTGGTGCCCCCCTAGCTGGTCTTTTCCGGCCCCCAGGCCTGGATAGTGTCCAGCCCACCTCATTTTGGCCATACCCGTCAGAGCTAGATGCCACAATGTTACAGACTGCGTACAGTTTTTGCTATCCGCCACAAACAAATCAATCCTACCACCAGGTGAACACAGACATAAATACAGTCCCAATCTTCTTCTTCTTCTCTTCGACGCCTTCCCTCAGGAGTTCCGCCCAATGTACAGCAGTTGTCATTATTCTATTGCTCTCCATCTCGTGGGTCTTCTTCTACTTCATTCAGACCGCTGGTTGAGGGATAGGTGCATCGTAATTTCAGTTCATGGACAGGATCATGAAAATAGATCTGAGCAAAAAGAAAATGTGTCTTTATGATGTCACATAGATCATAGGACGTCCTATGATGTTCAAGCAGAGATCAGAAGACACAGACACGTGGTCTATGTGACATCAAAAGACACATGACACAGACACATGGTCTATGTGACATCAAAAGACATATGGTCTATTATGATGTTCAGGCAGAGATCATAGACCATCCTATGATGTCCTATTTTTTTTTTTTTTTTGTTACTTATTTGTACCCATAGGTAGACTTGGTTTGCAGTCTGGTGACAAGCCACTGGCTGCTGGTCGCTGCGTGCGCGAGCGCCCTAAATCTACATGTTTTTGGTATGCGGGAGGAAACCGGAGAAATCCCGGAGTAAACCCGCGCAACACGGGGAGAACATGCAAACTCCACACAGCTCACTGTTGGTCGGGGGCTGGGATCGAACCCACGATCTCATGATCCCCGCGGTCCCCCGGCCGAGGGTAAAACTGTGCTGCCACAGTGCTAAACCACTGCGCCACCGTGCAGCCATGCAGCCGGGCAGCCGTGTCCTATGAAGTGTGACACACACACACACACACACACACACACACACACACACACACACACACACACACACACACAGACACACAGAGATTTCTTGCTTTCATAAAGAGCTGGTCGACAATGCCCAGAGATGAGGAATGACGAGTTGGCCGGTGCTGGCACAGTTATTGACGCCGCCGAGGACACAGTCCAAGGACGGATAATTTTTTCACACATAGGGAGTTGTTCAGAACTCCTTATAAGAACTCCTGATACAAAGATGTACAGTGAGGAGAACTCCTGAGGGAAGGCGTCGAAGAGAAGAAGAAGTTTGGGACCGCATTTACGTCTGTGTTCGCCTGGTGGCAGGACTGATTTGCCTTTGGTGGATAGCAAAAACTGTGCACAGTCTGTAACATTATGGCATCTAGCTCTGACGGGTATGACCAAGATGAGGTGGGCTGGACACTATCCAGGCCTGGGGGCCAGAAAAGAGCAGCTAGGGGGGCACCAAGACTTTGAAGCGGCTCAGATGACAGTGATGCGGGAGGAAGTAACAATGCAAAGAAAACACAAACTGGCCAAAATGGATGGCAGTTTGAGGATGTAGGGAATGACTGGAAAGTTGTCATTGAGTTCAGTCAGGGTGGGGGGCACTATCACCCGGTTAAGCTAACAAAAGCAATTAAGAAAGAAATTGGGAGAGTCATATGACTGGGGATTTAAATTTTCAAACAGTAAAACCTGTTATATGACTTTAACAAAAAAACGCAGTGAGTTCAAATATCTAGGACTGTGGTTTGATACTGCATACACATGGAGAGTTCATGTTGAAAATCTGGAGACATAATGCAAAAAAGTCATTATTCTCATAAAAGCTGTAGCTGGGCATGAATGGGGTGCAGATAAACAGGCATTAATTGACAATTACAGAGCACTAATGCGATTGACAATAGACTACGGATGTATGATTTATGGTGCAGTGGCAAAGACGACTCTGGAAAAAATAGAATGCAGCATAGAGCGCTTCACCTGTGCACTGGAGCCATCAAAACAACACCAAAACAATGCAGTTTTAATAGAAGCAGGAGAAATGCCAATGGATTTGAGAAGACATAAACTCGCATTATCATACTGGGTCAAGCTGAAAGGAAGTAACAAAGCTAATATTTCAAAAACAACACTACAAGACTGCTGGGAATACTCTTAATTTCCAGGGACATGGGTTTGGGTGGACAATTGAAAGAAGGACCAGAATGTATGGGCTGCACACTGTTGATATAGCTAACACCAGTCCAGTGAGTAATGTTCCCCCTTGGCTGTTTCCGGGAATATAAGTAGACGCTAGTCTGCTAATGAGGAAAAAGGATTGGCATATGAGTGAAGTTGGTGTTAAAACAAGCATTTACCTCAGGAGCAATTACTATAACTTCTTACAGCTCTATACTGATGGTTCAAAGAATAGAGGGCTCTGTTGAAGCTGGGAGTATACATCCCAGAATTTAAAGTGACCATCGCAAAAAGACTCTCCAACAATACATCCGTGTTTACAGCAGAGATGGTGGCAATAATTATTGGTTTGCAGTGGGTGGAGGAGGTCAGACCAGACTGGGTGGTGGTGTGCACGGACTCACTTGCAGCGCTAAAAACCATACAGACACTAAAATCTGCAACGGAAGACCGGGTGATTTTGCTATCACAGTTTATTTAGGGTACACAGGGGTGGTGGAGAAGTTCAGTTTTGTTGGGTTCCTGCACATGAAGAGTTGAAAGGGAATGACAAATTAGCAAAAAGCACTCTTGGAAAAGAGATAACTATGCCATTGTCTCTTGGAAAAGGTAAAGGGAAAGCAATAATCAAGAAAAAAGGAACTGAGCTATGGTAAAAAAAAGATAGGATGAAGATCAAAAAGGTAGATCGTATAACAAAATGCAAAAATCTATTGTGGGACACATATGCACATGTGTATATCACTTTATGCTTCATATGTATACCACTTTAGGCTTCACATCTCAGACTGAACAAAGGACTGGGTCTCTTTGGAGATAACAGGGGGATGTGAAAGTGTAGTCTTTGGTATGCAAAGAGACGGCCTGGGGGGATTTTCCTGGCTGCCAGAGACTGTGGGTGGAGGTGTTAAGATCTGAAAGAAGATGCATTGTTACTTGGGATTAAATACAATGTGACTCTGACCTTTGAAGTTCCTGAGGTATTTAAAGGACGAATGTATGGGTTTCTTCCTCTTTCTGTTTTTGCTGATGTTGGAAGATGTGAATAAACCTGACTCGTGAGATAAACTCTGCCTCGTCATTTTCACATTTCCACATTGGTGACCCTAAGACGTATCATGAGTGAAAGAAATTCCCCTGAGCCAGCCGGGTCAGGAGCTCCCAGCCAAGCGTATGCCGCTACCGTCCAGCTACCGGACTTTTGGCGAGACAACCCGCGCTCCTGGTTCCACTTGGTCGAAGCACAGTTCGCCCTCCGGGGGATAACGGTAGATGACACGAAGTTCTACCACGTGATTGCCAAGCTCGACAACCGCACGGCTCGGCATGTGCAGAGCCTTTTGGAGCAGCCACCGGCCGACGACAAATACGGCGGGTTGAAGGCTGCGCTCATCCAACGCTTCACTCTCTCAGTCCAGGAGAGAGCGGCTCTGAACGACTTGGGAGATGGCACGCCCGTTGACCTGATGGAGGACATGCTGAGGTTGAGGGGCTCAGACGACGACGACTTCATCTTCACCCACATTTCCCTGAGAACCCTACCGTCGGCCACGAGAGCGGCCCTGGCCAGTTCGCCGCTGTTGGCCCAGCGGGACTTCCACGCGCTGGCCCAGAAGGCGCACCAGATTCTCAACACCAGCAAACAGCGTGCGGCCACCGTGGCAGCGACGGAGTTCAGCGCGACAGCCGGAGATAGCGAGGGGCCAGAGACGGCGGTAGCAGACCCACCGACGACGGCGACGGCGGGGGCGGGGGCCAAGGACCGCGGAGGAGACACCCTCTGTTTCTACCATCGCCGCTTTGCAGAGAAGGCACGCAAATGTATACCACCGTGCCAGTTCAAGCGCTCGGGAAACGCCAAGACCGGGGATCGGTAGCAGCTGCGGCCCTCGGTGAAGAGAACAAGCTGCTCTACCTGACGGATGCGCGTTCGGGGAGGCAATTCCTCGTGGACACAGGCTCCCAAGTGAGTTTCATCACGCCTTCCTCCGCTGACCGGCTGGCGGGTCCCGGAGGTCACGGGGTGTCAGCAGCGAACGGCTCGGAGATTAAGACCTTTGGTGAGAGGACTCTGCTTCTGTCCCTACATGGCCGTACATTTGAGTGGACTTTTGTCATAGCTGCAGTTAGTTTCAATATGTTGGGGGCTGATTTTCTGTGCTCACATGGTTTGTTGGTTGATCTTGCTAACAGGCGCCTGGTTAATGCACTTTCTTTTTATTCTATTTCCTATGCAGCCCGAGTGACCCCACCCACAGCACAAGCCAATGTCGCAACGGCAAGCGGTAAGTTCCACACACTGCTCACTCAGTTCCCAGCACTCACGGTTCCCACATTTTCAGCAGCCGTCGATAAACACGGAGTGGAACATTTTATTACTACCACCGGACCGGCCGTTTTTGCAAAAGCTCAGCGCTTGGATTAAGCTAAACTGACCATAGCGCGCGAGGAGTTCGCCAACCTGGAAAAGTTGGGCATCATCAGGCGTTCGAACAGCCCATGGGCTTCCCCGCTTCACATGGTCCCGAAAGCTGATGGCTCGTGGCGACCTTGCGGAGATTTCCGCAGGTTGAACAACGCCACAGCGCACGACCGCTACCCAATCCCGCATATCCAAGATTTTTCTGTTCATTTGGCGAGGGCGCGCGTTTTTTCTAAGATAGACTTGGTCCGCGGTTACCACCAAGTCCCAGTCCGCGCTGAGGACATACCCAAAACAGCGGTAATAACTCCGTTTGGCCTATTCGAGTTTTTGCGCATGCCGTTTGGGCTTAAAGGGGCTGCGCAGACGTTCCAACGCATGATGGACGCGGTGTTGCGCGATCTCCCCTTTGTATTCATCTACCTGGACGACATCTTATTAGCCAGCGCGTCCGAAGACGAACACGAAAACCACCTCACGGCAGTTTTCCGGAAGTGGGGAGAGCATGGGTTAATAATCAACCCAGCGAAGTGTCAGTTCGGGGTGACGCAGATTGATTTTTTGGGGCATTGCGTCTCCCCAGAAGGAGCGGTTCCGCTGCCTGACGAGGTGCGCGTGGTACCAAATTTTCCCCAGCCACAAACAGTCAAGGCGTTACAGGAGTTTTTGGGAATGGTGAATTTTTATAACCGTTTCCTCCCCTGCGCAGCGCAGCTCATGCAACCATTGTAAGCCGCACTAAAAAAACAAAAACCCACAAATAAGATCGAATGGTCTCCGGAGCGAGAGCGAGCATTCGCTGAGGTCAAAACAGCCCTGGCAAACGCTGCATTGTTAGCACATCCAGACCCAACGGCCTGCATAGCGCTCACTACTGACTCGTCAGATGTGGCCATAGGGGCGGTCGTGGAGCAGCATGTAGCCGGGGCTTGGCAGCCGCTCGCCTTTTTCAGCAGGACTTTACGCGATAGTGAACGAAAATACAGCGCATTCGACAGGGAGTTGTTAGCTCTCCACTTGGCCATTCGCCACTTCCAGTTCTGGCTGGAGGGACGCCGTTTCACCACGTTCGTTGACCACAAGCCACTGACATTCGCGATGGCCAAGGTTTCAGAACCGTGGTCAGGCCGGCAGCAGAGGCAGCTGGCCGCAATCTCAGAGTTTACTACCGATATTCAGCATGTGGCGGGTAAACTGAATTTAGTGGCAGACTGTCTCTCGCGCGCCGTGGTGGCCCCAGTCCGCGTAGGGATAGATTATGCAGCCATGGCCGCGGATCAGGGTAGCGACGCGGATGTGTGCGCTCCAGTCTGGACCAACAGAGTTAAGGCTGGAGAACAGGGTGCTGCAAGACGGTATGCCCCCACTAATCTGTGATGTCTCCACTGGGCGACCGCATACTGTGGTACCGGCCGCGTGGCGCCGCCGCATTTTTGACTCGATTCATTCTCTGGCGCACCCGGGAGTGCGCGCATCGGTCAAAATGGTGGGAGAGAAATTTGTTTGGCCGAGCCTGCGCAAACAAGTTAGAGAGTGGGCAGCAGCCTGCATGGCTTGTCAACGAGCCAAGGTACACAGGCACACGAGAGCTCCCTTGGAGCCGTTTCACATCCCGGCTAAGAGGTTCGATCATGTTCACGTGGACCTCGTAGGCCCCCTCCCGCCGTCACGGGGGTGCACACACCTTCTGACAATGGTAGACCGCACCATGCGCTGGCCGGAAGTGGTCCCACTGTCGTCAACCACAGCCGAGGAGGTGGCGCGCGCGTTTTTAACAGCATGGGTAGCGTGCTTTGGAGTCCCATCGGACATTATGTCCAACAGAGGTCCTCAATTTGTTTCCGAACTTTGGTCAGCAGTGGCCCGCAGCCTGGGGGTAACGATCCACCGCACAACCGCTTACAATCCGCAGGCTAATGGGTTATGCGAACGTTTTCATAGGTCATTGAAAGCGGCTCTCAGAGCATCGCTTACGGATGCAAATTGGGTAGACAGGCTACCGTGGGTTTTATTGGGGTTGCGTTCTGCACCTAAAGAGGATTTAGAAGCCTCCCCGGCTGAGCTAGTTTTTGCGCAGCCACTTTGGCTGCCCGGGGAATTTCTCCCAGATAATCCTGCGCCAGAATGCTCCCCGGCTCAGCGGTTGCAGAGTGGCATGGAATCGAGCACGCTGCCTGGCCCCGTTCACCACAGTTTTCCGTGCGTTTTTGTGCCTAAGGCCTTAAAAAACGCAGAGTTTGTTTTTGTCAGACACGATGCCCATCGCCCACCATTGCGACCACCTTATGATGGACCATTTAGAGTGCTGGAAACAGGGGATAAGCATTTTTTGCTAGATTTGGGGGGTAGGAAAGAAAAGATTGGCATAAACAGGCTCAAACCCGCCTTTGTGGTGGCGGACAAGGATGTGCTGTTGGCCAGGGCTCCTCGGCGCGGCAGACCCCCTAGGGGACATTCCCCAGAACACCCACAGGGATTGACTAACAGTTCTCACCCTCAGACAGCAGCTCCCCAGCAGGATGGCGCCGCGGAAGTGGTAAAGCCCGCTTACAGCAGATACGGGAGGAGACTGAGGCCCAAGCAGCACGTGGACTGATGTGTAATGGTTTTATCATGACATGCAGACTGTTATTCCGTTGTTCCATCTTAGACATTTGGGGGGGGTCGTGTGGGACACATATGCACATATGTATATCACTTTATGCTTCATATGTATACCACTTTAGGCTTCACATCTCAGATTGAACAAAGGACTGGGTCTCTTTGGAGGTAACAGGGGGATGTGAAAGTGTAGTCTTTGGTATGCAAAGAGACGGCCTGGGGGGATTTTCCTGGCTGCCAGAGACTGTGGGTGGAGGTGTTAAGATCTGAAAGAAGATGCATTGTTACTTGGGATTAAATACAATGTGACTGTGACCTTTGAAGCTCCTGAGGTATTTAGGGACGAATGTCTGGGTTTCTTCCTCTTTCTGTTTTTGCTGATGTTGGAAGATGTGAATAAACCTGACTCGTGAGATAAACTCTGCCTCGTCATTTTCACATTTCCACACTATTGCAATAAAGAATTTCATAACAACAAAAAGGAGGGAAGACATCATTATGGCAAGACTCAGACTGGATCACACACGGTTAAATGGCACTTTATTCACCATGGGGAAAAGCGAAAGTGACAAATGTAGAGAATGTGGAGTAAAAGAAAATGTCGAGCACATCTTATTGCACTGTCACAAATACAGAAATGAAAGACAGATAATGGAAAATGAAGTTTGAGAAGCCGGTAGGGAATGGGATTTAACTGGGATTCTGGGAACAGATGGAGATGGAGAGGCAATAAGAATCACGAGAAGGGCTCTTTTCTCTTTTTTAAATGACACAGGATTAAGTCATAGAATTTAGGGGTCGGGCTCAGATGACATAATGTTACACACTCTTGTACAGTAGGTGGCGGTATGCACCTTTCAGTTATTTGCTAGCCACCAATAACCGAGGGAAGAAGATATACAGAGATGATATAGAGTGAAGTACGTGGTGGTAATGTGCCTGTAAGCTGGTTGCCAACCGCCAATCAAATCTTAAAGAAGAAGAAGAAGAAGAAGAAGAAGAAGAAGAAGAAGTGAAGAGTGATGATGATTGTTATTTTTACTTAGTTTTGTTTTGTACCTTTGTAGTTGCATTTTATTGTCTTTTATGTCCTTTTCATCTATTCCTGATGTACAGCACGTTGTATCAGCGGTAGTTCTTTTTAAAGTGCTTTAGGGAGTACAGTTTGATTGATTTTTTTTTTTTTTTAGAAAGAATCGCTACAATTTTTAGATAAAAAAAACTGGAAATGAAGGTAAAAAAACCCCAAAAACAAATAAATGCAGATTTACGGATAAAGTCACAAATTAAGGAAAAAAATCAGCACGTCCAGAAGCAGTTCCTCGGGTAGTTCTCCTAAAAAGGTTCCAGTACTTGCGGTTTTTCTCCATGGGTCCACTTGGGGTCGCTGTGAGTTTTGTCGAACGTTCCTTTTGAAGGTCAAAGGTTGCTGTATGCGGAAGTGGCTGTAGTTGGATGGCTGTGTGCTTGACTGTATTTTCTCGGCAGTATTTGAATTACTAAAACAAGTTTTCCTGTTTTTATCCTACACCGGGAGGTTAACGGATGTTGGGTATGTCGTACTCAAATAATCTCTGAGAATTATTGTTCGGACTTTTTTTAAGTGCTTAAATGAAAACATTTGGAGCTAACTAACTAGGCACCAAGAGTTAGCATTGAGCATTTAACATACGTCGTTGCAAGGACGCGTAATTTGTATTTAATTGTAACTTTGTAAGTTGTTGACGTTAAGTGGTTTTATTTTTGTGTAATTTCTCATCTTCAACTTTGTTCTCCTTCTTTTGGCTTGAGCTTAGTTAGCTTACCTCAGCTTACGATGCGTTTAGTTGCTAACGTTAGTGAGCAAAATCAACAAACGGCGTTCTCTTGGTATCGTTATTGTCATCTACACGCTAGTGTAAAGATTAGTTGTGTGAAAACTGGAGATTTGATGGGACTAAACGCTTCCAGGGGATGTAACCGACTATTAAGAATGAACAGAGTGATCTACATGATTATAGATAGATTAGTTTATTTGACAGGGACAGTGCAATAAACATAGACAATTAATCAATGACAATCAATCTGATGTGTTGCACAAAGAGTGTATAGCGATTAGCTAATTTGCAACTCTTGTCCCTGGATGGGCTTTAGAAAAGAGAATCAAGTAAAAAAAAAAAAAAAGGAAAGGAAAAGATAAAAGAAAACAGAATACACAATAACCACATACATCAATGCAAAAAAGATTATAAATACATTATAAATACACAATTATAAATATTATAAATACACAAATATAACAACCTGACTCACATTTGCCGATTTCAGGCCTCCCTCCCTCCCTTCAGAATCAGAATCAGATTTATTGCTATTGTTCATGTAGTACACAAACTAGGAATTTGTCTCGGTGCAATGCTGCAACATTAAACATGATAAAATAAAAGAAATAAACTATACATGCAATAAAGTGTAGAATAAGAGTGAGTAATACTGGTCAGCAGTTAAAATATATTAGCGAGCAGCAGATAATGTGGAGAACCATATAGTGCAGTCGGTAATGCAGGAAGAAAACAGTGATGATTGACATGAGTCTGGTTGAGCTGCTGTACATAGTGCATGAGAGTCAATAAGTCACTTAGTGTTCAGCAGTCTGATGGCAGAGGGGAAGAAGCTGTTCATGTGACGGGAGGTTTTAGTCTGGATGGACCGAAGTCTTCTACCTGAGGGGAGGGGGGCAAACAGTACGTGACCAGGGTGTGAGGGATCGGCTATGATCCGGCCAGCACGCCTCCGGGTCCTGGAGATGTACAGATCCTGGAGAGATGGGAGCTTGCAGCCGATCACCTTCTCAGCAGTGCGCACGACGCGCTGCAGCCTTAGTCTGTCCCTGGCAGTGGCTCCTGCGTACCACCCGGTTATGGAGGTGGTGAGGATGGACTCGATGATGGCTGTGTAGAACTGCACTAACATCTTGGTGGGTAGCTTGAGCTTCCTCAGCTGCCGCAGGAAGAACATCCTCTGCTGGGCCTTTTTGATGAGGGAGCTGATGGTCGGCTCCCACTTGAGGTCCCTGGTGATGGTGGTGCCTAGGAAGCGGAAGGAATCAGCAGTGGTGATGGGAGAGCCTGTGAGGGTGAGGGGGGGCAGAGGGGTTGTGACTTTCCTGAAGTCCACAATCATCTCCACTGTCTTCAGAGCGTTCAGCTGCAGGTTGTTGTTGTTGCACCAGGACGCCAGCTGGGCCACCTCTCTCCTGTAGGCGGACTCATCGCCGTTGGAGATGAGCCCGATGAGGGTGGTGTCGTCCGCAAACTTGATCAACTTGACAGACTGGTGGCTGGAGGTGCAGGAGTTGGTATAAAGGGAGAAGAGTAGGGGGGAAAGTACACAGCCCTGGGGTGATCCGGTGCTGATGCTAGCAGAGTCTGAGACAGTCTTTCCCAGCCGCACATGCTGCCTCCGGTCCGTCAGGAAGTCGGTGATCCACCTGCAGAGGGAGTCAGGCACGTTGAGCAGGGACAGCTTGTCCCGGAGCAGAGCGGGGTGGATGGTGTTGAATGCGGAGCTGAAGTCCACAAACAGGATCCTGGCGTAGGTTCCCGGGGAGTCCAGGTGCTGCAGGATGGAGTGGAGGGCCAGGTTGACTGCGTCGTCTACAGACCTGTTGGCTCGGTAGGCAAACTGCAGCGGGTCCAGGAGAGGGGTGGTGATGGACTTGAGGTGGGGCAGGACCAGGCGCTCAAAGGACTTCATGACTACAGAGGTGAGCGCTACAGGTCTGTAGTCATTAAGTCCAGTGATCCGTGGCTTCTTGGGGACAGGGATGATGGTGGAGGATTTGAGGCAGAGCGGCACGTGGCATAGCTTAAGGGAGGTGTTAAAAATGTCTGTGAAGACAGGAGCCAGCTGTTTCGCACAGTGTCTCAGGGTGGAGGGAGACACGCCGTCCGGACCGGGGGCCTTGCGCGGGTTCAGTCTGGAGAACTGTTTGAGCACGTCCTGCTCACTGATGATAAGGGCAGGGGGGGAGGAGGGGGGGCGCCTTTGATGAAGTAGGGATCGTGGAGGCTGTGGAGCTGGAGAGAGGGGGGGAGTTGGACACAGATGACAAGGTGTCAAAACGGGCATAGTGTTGGGACAGTCTTTGACAAAGGGCTTTGTCATCCTGACCTTTAGGAGCCTGAGGCCGATAGTTGGTGATTTGCCTCAGTCCTCTCCACACAGAAGCCGAGTCATTAGCAGTGAACTGCTGCTGGAGTCTTTCAGAATACACAGATTTAGCTTTCTTCAGCTCTCTGTTAAACCGATATTTAACCTCTCTGTAGCAGTCCCTGTCTCCACTTTTCAGCGCTGCTTCCTTCTCCTTCCTGATCTGTCTGAGCTTAGCTGTGAACCAGGGCTTATCATTAGAGTAACTCACCCTGGTGCGTGATGGAAGAATGTCCTCCTCACAAAAGTCGATATATGAGTTCACAGTGTCCGTGTATTCATCCAGATCATGCGTGGCTCCTTTAAACATGCCCCAGTCAGTTATTTCCATGCACGTTTCCAGCTTCTCCTCAGCTTCACTGGTCCGTTTCTTCGTAGTGCTCACAACAGGTTTAGTGAGCTTCAATCTGTCTGTATGTGGGAATGAGGTGGACCATCACGTGATCAGATAATCCCAGCGCAGCGTGGGGAACAGCGCGATATGCGTCTTTCACTGTGGTGTAACAGTGATCCAGCGTGTTTTTTCCTCTGGTGGGGCATTTAATAAACTGTTTGTAGCGGGGGAGATCGTGGCTCAGATTGCTCTGGTTAAAGTCGCCAACCACAATAACCAGAGAGTCTGGAAAAATCCGCTCCGTGTGTTGGATGTGATCCGCGAGCACGCGCTGAGCTTCGCGCGTGTCCGCGTCGGGAGGGACGTACACAGCGGCGAGGATGAATGAAGCGAACTCCCGCGGGGAATAAAATGGCTTGCAGTTAATAAAAAGAAATTCCAGAAATTCCTTCGTCACTCACTATAAACAAACACATTCATTCCTTCCCTTCATTCACTCTCACCCTGCAGACAATCATTTCATACATTTATAAGTCAAATGTCTCATTTTTTGTGTGTTCTTAAGGGAACAGGTCAAGTGGACCCCAGACCAAGCGAGCACCCCAAGTGGACCCCGGCGTCCAATCTGTACATGTACAAATACATTTTCAGTCCAGTGATTTACAAACTCAAGAGTTTCTAAAGCCTCATTCAGAACATTATAGTCTCACATACCTATAGCGGTGGAGAAGAAAAGTCTTTTGAAAGCAGAAAACAGAGCCAGAACCTTCTCCGGGTCAGCTTAGTTGTCATCTTACATATATTCTTTACATTTCTTGGTGACAAAGAAAAGTCTTGCCAACAGTTTTACACAAATTCTTGTTGTTCTCCTTTTGTGTTTACAAATCACTGGATTGAGAATGTACCTGTACAGATTGGATCCTGGGGTCCACTTGGGGTGCTCAGTTAGAGTGCTCAGTTGGTCAGGGGTCCACTTGACCTGTATCCGTTCTTAATTCACATTGCTCGCAACTACACCATTACTGCAGTGTTTTGATGTTCTTATGTGGGATAGTTTAAACAGTTAATGGTAAGAGTTATAGATACAGTGGGTGTCAGCTAAGCAGATGTAGTCCATGCGTAAATACTAATGTCTTACTCTGCACTTCACTGACAAAAATCCTGAAGAATGTTGAAGATGAGATACACAAGAAAACCCTTGTTCGTCTACCCTGTATAAATGGAAAGTTTACAATTTGATAGCACATTACTTTGGGGTTCCAGTTGTGATTGGTGGGGACAGCCACTGATGCAGTCAATCATTAGAAATCATTTTTAGAGAAATTGTAAAATTGAAAATGTTTCATCTATCACTATAAATTCAAGAAATCTGTCAGTGTGTGTGTGTGTCATGATCATAGGCCGCCTATGACACCTGCATGATGTCCTATGATGTTCCTATGATGTCAGCGATCATAGGACCGTGTATATGACATCCGATAAACCGTTGTCTATATGATGTCAGATAAACCGTAAGGCTGATGTTCCTGACGTCATACAGACTGCAGGACTCCCTACAAGACATCACTTCACTCTATCATCACTCTATGAAAACAAGAAATCTGTGTCTGACACGTTTATAGGACATCATAGGAGGGCCTATGATCTCTGCCTGAACATCATAGGACGTCCTATGAACTCAGGCATAGGACTTGCGATGCCTATATGCCGGCACATAGACAAATGTGTATGATGTCATATCATATATATCAAGCCCACGGCACATAGACAAATGTGTCTTTATGGTGGCATATACTGTACATCAAACCTGCCTTCATGTCTTTTATGATGTCATATACAGTGACAGACATCAGTCAACATGTCTTTATGATGTCATATACATCAAGGCTGCCTTCATGTCTTTATGATGTCATACAGTGAGTCCATGCCGGAAAGCTTCTTTTTTGCTCAGATTTATTTTCATGATCTTGTTCATGAACTGGAATTACAACGCACCTATCCCTCAACCAGTGGTCTGAACAAAGAAGAAGAGGAAGACCCACCAGATGGAGAGCAATAGAATGACGACAACTACTGCATGTCAGAAAAGATGCCATGAAGATGAAACACCTGAGGTTCCAGCAGTACATCGCACCCATCTTGAGACAGGACACCCTTCACCAACATAGGGTACGACAGACTTTAAAGCACGTTTCTAGGGCATCATAGGACGGCCTATGATCTCTGCATCATCATCATAGTGCGTCCTATGGACTCGGGCATCATAGGACGACTCGCCATGCCTACTGTTGCATTCCAAATACCCATACATGTACGGGTATTTATTTTGCCCCAAAATGCAGCCCTATACGGTCTTATTTGGGTCTATACGCTTATTGGGGATATGCCCTATGTCACCCTATATGGTTTTATTTGGGTCTATACGCTTATCAGAATGTGTGGACCTCCGGAGAGTTTCGCCTGGAAACTCTGCGTCGTGAGTCTCCCTGAAGCGGAAGGGAGGGCAGATCAGTCAGGCTGCTGCGTTCGCTTGTCGTCGGAGACTCACCGCTGGGTGCTGCATTCGTCGCCATCAGGACACCAGCGAGGCTGTCCAAACCAGAAGGTTGCATTGCACAAAGCGTGTGTGTGCATTTTCGGGGTCCGCGCCAGCTTTGACATGAAGGACATTTTTTCGAGATTTATTCAAAGCTTTACCGATTGAAGTGTGGCACTCGTATGTATATATTTTTTCAAGTGTGTATGTACTAAGCAGCAGGCCCGCAGCCACTAAATCACTCCTCGTAATTGGCTGAAAAAGCTGTCGGAGGCACTTCCTTTATTTCCGTATTATCTCGGCTGTGTTCGGGATAGGGATGGGCATTCGGTGAAATTTTCTTCACCGATCGTCGGGAGAATTAATGATTAGTAGTAGTAGATTAGTTTATTTGACAGGGACAGTGCAATAAACATAGACAATTAATCAAAGACAATCAATCTGATGTGTTGCACATAGAGTGTATAGCTATTAGCTAATTTGCAACTCTTGTCCCTGGATGGGCTTTAGAAAAAAGAATCAAGATAAAAATATACACAATAACCACATACATCAATGCAGAAAAATTATAAATACACAATTATAAATATTATAAATATTATAAATACACAAATATAAGAGCCTGACTCACCTTTAACATAAATATTATAAATACACAAATATAACAGCCTGACTCACATTTAACACATATAACATAACTCACATTTGCCTATTTCAGGCCTTCCTCCCTCCGTCACTCACTATAAACAAACACATTTATTCCTTCCCTTCATTCACTCTCACTTTGCAGACAAATAATTCATACATGAGTACATTCTTGTTTATTTTTCAGCCAGTTTTTAACATTTTTAGTGAATGTTTTAAAGTCCGTTATTATTTTAATTTCATTTGGCATTGTGTTCCAGATGTGACTGCCCTTTATAGAGAAAGCTGTTTGTCCAAATGTGGTTCTGCGGTGGAATATTTTACAGTTATTGTTAACAGAACTCCTGGTGGCTCTGCTGCTGTCCTGTCTTTGGACGAAACCAGCAAGTGGCTCGGGTGCTGATTTATGGAAACATTTGAACGTTAATTTCAGAAGACAGAGGTCAATGAAGCTCTCAAAACTCAATAGGTTGTATTTTTTTAAAACATTACAGTGATGCCACCTAATGGGCTTTTTGTCCAAGATTTTTAGGGTTTGATTATATAATGAACCTATATGTCTTATTGTGGAAGGGGCTGCTTGAGCCCAGACTGTCAAACAGTATGATATATGAGAAAAAACCATAGAATGCATATACAGTGCAGCTGCTTCGTAAGGTATGTAATATCTAATTAATTTAAAGCAGTTCAGATTTTTTTTTACTGTTTTTGAAATTTTCTTTATATGAAGATTAAATTTGAGTTGAGGATCTAGTACAATGCCAAGGTATTTGAATTCTGTAGCTAAACTGATGTCATGATCATGTATATTAACTTTAAAATGTTGCAGGTTACATTTTTTGATTGAAAAGCACATTGAGACTGTTTTCTGAAGGTTCAGCAATAGATGGTTCTTGAGGAGCCACTCTTGGACATCAACCATACTTGTAGACAGTACATCTGCAGCCTGTGCTGGAGTCTTGGCAGCTGTGTAAATAACTGCATCATCTGCATAAAGTTGGCATGTTGCAGCTGAGCAGTGTAACGGCAAGTCATTAATAAAAATGCTGAAAAGTAAAGGACCAAGAATGGACCCTTGTGGGATACCCATGCGGTTGTTTAAAAATGAGGATTTATCCTGGTGAACTTTTACACACTGTTCTCTATTCTGGAGATAAGATGCAAACCATTCTAATGTATTTGGGGAGAAGTTAAAAGATACCATTTTGGATAAAAGCAAACTGTGGTTTACAGTATCGAAAGCCTTTTTGAGATCTAGAAAAACAGCTCCTACCACATTACCCCTGTCCAAGGACTGTTTGACGTTTTCAATAAGGCAACAATTTGCTGTTTCTGTTGAGTATCCTGGTCTAAAACCAAATTGATGTGGATGAAGAAGTTGACTGTCTTGTAAGTAGTCTATCAGCTGTGTAGCTACAACTTTTTCAAGAACCTTAGATAGGACTGGTAAGATAGAGATTGGGCGGTAATTGCATATATCGTCTTTACTGCCTGATTTATGAACTGGTATGACGACAGCTTTTTTCCAGCCAGATGGAAATGTACTAGACCTAATGGAGAGATTAATGAGATGAGTCAGTGGTTTGATTAATATTTTGCTGTGCATTTTGAGAAAGGAGGTGCTCATATTGTAGATATCACTAGTTTTTGAGTTTGACAGTGTTTTAACAATACCAGCAATTAACTTCTCATTTACCTCATCGATGTGAAAAGTATCTGTTGGAAGTATGGAATTTGTGTTGTTGAGCACATTTGGCAGCACAAAAATTTTTGTTAAGTCTTCCACAGAGCCCACAAAGTGTGAATTAAATTCATTTGCCAAAGTAGCCTTGTCACTGACGGTCTTGCCATTGATTCTAAGTTCCTTTACCCCCTTCTGATCGTTTTTTTTATTAGTTAAGTTATTTAAATGCCTCCATAGGGAACTGTTGTTACCCTTTGCATGATCTATCAGTTTATTGTAATAAGATATTTTTGATTTTCGCAGCTCATGTACCACTTTATTTCTTAAACTTTTGTACACAAGGTGATCATTTTGTAGTTTGGAGGTTAGTGATGTTTTCAGTGCATAGTCTCGCCTCTTCATAAGTTTTCTTATTTCATTATTTAACCATGGTAGGCTAATCTTCTGTTGTCTACTTTTAATTTGCTTTGAAAATTTTTCTATAGACTTTGAGATTGTTGCAGTTATAAAATTACAACAATCATCTACTTCACATGTTGCCATGAGCTGCTCCCAATTTTGATTCTCTAAGTAATGTTCAAACTCCTCATTTTTTGATTTGGGGATAATAAAATTTGATTTGTCAGTATCGACTCCCCCAAAATACTGTAGTCGCTTTTTAGTAAGTTTCCTGACAGCAAGAACCATGTTATGATCTGAGAGACCAGTTACAAGATTATAGGTTCTGGTTATTCGTTCTGGTTTATTAGTAAATACCATGTCAATAAGTGTTCTGGATTGTTTGGTTATCCTGGTGGGTCCTTTGATGATTTGCTGGTAATTAAATTTAGTCATGAGGCTTTTCAGTTTTTGTTTGTCTTTTTTATCAGACCAGTTGATATTAAAGTCACCATGAATTATTGTTTCTCTGTTCTTCTCAAGTTGTTTAACCAGATCACTTAATTCATTATAAAAGGAAGAGTTGTGTG
The DNA here is from genome assembly GCA_020510985.1 of Pholidichthys leucotaenia. NCBI lineage: Eukaryota > Metazoa > Chordata > Actinopteri > Cichliformes > Pholidichthyidae > Pholidichthys > Pholidichthys leucotaenia. Next base: position 27,956,234 of record CM035843.1, read on the forward strand.
ACGGTGGGTTGTACACTACTGCAATGTTGAAATTCATTACCGGAGAGAGACATACATTAACAGCTAAACATTCAAGTGAAGTATTCAAATCAACCAGTTGACATTTATATTTCTCTTTGATGTAAATTAAAACACCTCCTCCCCTCCCTACCTGCCTGTCTTTTCTAAAACACTGGTAGCCCACAATATCGATCATATTAGTGTCTATGTTACTGTGTAGCCAGCTTTCTGAGAGACAAAGGTAGTCCAGATTTGAGTCCAACAGCAACACCGAAATCTCATCTCTTTTGGGGATTATGCTCCGTATGTTTAAATGACCGCCGAGGATCCCCTTTGGTTTAGCCTTGATGTCCCAAAGAACTCGTGCATGATTAACAGTTTGGAAAAATAAATGTTGTTTTTGCTTTTGTACAGCTCGGTTTTGTGCTAACCCAGTGGTCTGCTGTTTAATAGTGGCAGGTCCAGGGTTAAGGTGAATATCTCCTGCCAGAAGTAGCAGAACTAACAGAACTTTAACTGTATATCCTCTGCCATATTGTGATTTTTGCTTAACAGCCATGTTTGCCTTAATTTGGAAGTTTTTGCTCAGGGCTTTTAAAGACCACATAGAGTGTAGGGTGAGATGTCCAAGCCCAAATCCATACAGATAAAACTTTTTAACTTCACCTTTGGTTGAGTTTGTCGGAAAATCCTTCTTGTTGCAGGTCCAGACACACAAAGACAAAACGAAGAGGAAGTAGAGAAGTAGAGAAGGCTTATTAGTGGTGCCCATCAGCCCACTTTTTAATCCGGTGGCAGCCATCTTCAGTCCTTCTTGGAAAGAAGGAAAAGGAAAATCTGTGGATAGTAAAATAAATTCTGCTTATATCGCCAGAATCTGATCCGATCGTCCTCGAATCCAGCTGGGCCTCAGCTAGCCAACTAGCCCCTTCCGTTGCTGGTCTCGTTGCTCATAGTCGCCGTAACTGGTCTCCCGTCCCGCTCCTCCAACCGAGTCTCGTCACACACCGCCGCTGCCACCGAGCTCCGCTGAGGTCACGGTAAATCCTCCGCTAGGCACCGCCACCTACCGTCGTCTGCCTGGGTGAAATCTCTGCTGAGCCCCGTCAACAAATAGCCGCTTGCCTGGTAGTATCTCCGCTGGGCCTCGCAGCTGGGCTTCGATTCAGGCTGGTGTAAGGTGGAATGACTGGCGCCAGCATTAAGCTAACTAGCGTTAGCTTAGCAATCGCTTCGGGTAGTCTCGTCGCACACCGCCGCTGCAGTCACGGTAAGTAATAATTAATAATCGGTTAATCATTAACATTTTTAGGTACGTAACAAGGCAGGTAGACTACATTAGAACATCAGGAATCACCAGCACGGAGAGCCCTCTCTCTGTTCTCGTGTTGGTTCGGCTCGGGAATCTCGCAAGCTGATTGGCCGAGACGTTTCACCCCGCAAGCTGATTGGCCGAGACGTTTTACCAGCTTCTCTCCCTGCCGAGCGGCCACCCAACAAACGAAGACCGCATTTATTGCTCTATCGCTCGTGTTACTTAGTCTAGCCGCGCAGAACTTTTTGCTGTTCTCTTGTGCCATTTTGTGCGAAATAGTCTTCCCGTCGAGCCACTACGCGGCCTCCTGCAGCTTCCCTCGACGTGTGTACACCGAATCTTCATGACTTTCTCAATAAAGTTTCTGAAAAAAAAAAAAATCTTCACGACCGCCATTACTCAGCGCGCAACCACTGTTGGCGGTTTCTTCGCGTAATAAGGGTGTTCCATGGACCCTGTCGATGAGGTATATTTGTATGCTGCATTGCAGTGATTGTAGTACACCTGGTCATTTTTAAATTGAAATGGTCCCACGCAACACTTCGCCGTAACCACTTCATGATTTAGCGATTGCCCTACGGAAGCCCGCATGTATCAACTGAGGCACGCCAGGGTACGGCGATGGTGTAATGTTGCCCCCTGGTGCCCAAATTTTGCCATTGCATTGTTTGAGGACGGCCGTGCACTAGGCCTCGGATTGTTTTAAAAAAAAAAAAAAAACGGTTTGTCGACGAAAATGAACTTCCTCGGTGAAATTCTTAATGATCAATTATCGGTTAATCGGTAAATTATGCCCATCCCTAGTTCGGGATACACGTGCCGGTTGTTTCCAAAACAGTCTATATGTCGTCATGCCATGTGCCCGGGGCCACGCGCGTTGTACTGCATACTGCATTAGTGCAAAGATGTATCTTCATCTACCATTAAGTCAAAGTCAAAGTCAAATTCCTTGTATGTGTTGTGCATACTTGGCCAATAAAGCTGATTCTGATTCTGATTACTGATACATTCACTGGTAACATTTACTGGTAACATACATGTATCTGAACTAGAAGTACAATAAGGAAACAAAGAAGTTTAATAATATGTCTGTATGTGAACCCTACTACCCTATTAATCAACAATAAAATCATTATATGCTATATTGTTTAATTATAAAGTAAATATATATATTTGTAAACTAAATCCTCATATTTTTGGCAGGTAGCAAGTATTAGTAAGCTGATTTGCAATATTATGAATATACTGGTACATTTGTTGTATTATTTTTTTTTTCAAATGTTTAAACTTCACCATTAAATTAGGTAAATTTTAAATTGCTATTAATGTTCCTCTGATAAATTGTTCATACAATATTTTCAAAAGAAATAAAACCAATTCAGAAGGTGGTTTCTTTTAATTTTGTAGATATTTCAATATCTCAGGCATGATTATGAACATTATTTAACTTTGTATGTATTGTGCGTCCCTACACTATTATTGCGCACCTATACTTTTATTGAAATTTTAACAAATTTCCAGCCTATACTGTTATTACGCCCTATACTCTTATTAAAATTTTCAGTTTTTTCCACCCTATACTATTATTCCTACCTATACTCTTATTTGGAATGCAACAGTAAACATGACCACAAATGTGTAACCTTGACGAATGCCAGTCTACACTACAAATGTGTAAAATGCCAAGCAAAACGCTGATTTTCTCCAGGCGCTCCGGTTTCTTGGTTTCTACGGGCATGCACGGGCCTTCCTGAACAGGGTCGAAAGCCACTTTTTCAGGATCGTGCCCATGAACTGGAATTACGACACACCTATCCCTCAACCAGTGGTCTGAACGAAGAAGACGACGACCCACCAGATGGAGAGTAATAGAATGAGGAGAAGTGCTGCACGTCATAAAGGATGCCATTTACATGAAACACCTCAGGTTCCACCAGTATGCCGCCGGCACAACTGTGAACAACACAGCCGTCTTGAGAAAGGAGGAGACCCTTCAGCAACTGGCATGCAGAAATACTTGTTTATACTTGGTTTCTACGGGTATGCACGGATATGTACTAGTATAAATAGACACAGGTAATCAACATAACACAGAACAGTAACAGGCAGGAGAAGTAACAAGCAGGGACAAACAGAGACGGCGGCATGGTTACAGAAAATGAGATGGACGCGGCTGCACAGGGGACCAGTGGGGAGACAAGACCAAGGCAATAAGGAGAATGATAATGACGATAATAATTATCTGTATATACAGTATAAATTCAAGAAATCTGTCAGTGTATGTGTCACGATCATAGGCTGCCTATGATGTCCCTATGACGTCTGCATGATGTCCGATGCTGTTTCTATGATGTCGGTGATCATAGGACTGAATAGTAACGGGCAGAAGAAGTAACAAGCAGGGGCAAACAGAGATGGCAGGGCATGGTTACAGAAAACGGGATTGGCACGGCTGCACAGATAATCACACACGGGACCAGAGGGGAGACAAGACCAAGGCAATAATGATAATGACGATAATTATTATCTATAAATTCAAGAAATCTGTCAGTGTGTGTCACGATCATAGGCCAGCTATGATGTTCCTATGATGTCTACATGATGTCGGCGATCAAAGGACTGTCTACATGATGTCTATATGACGTCAGATAAACCGGAGCCTATATGACGTCAGATAAACCGTAAGCCTGATGTTCCTGTGATCTCGGAAGGATGTCTATATGACGTCACACACACCGCAGCACTCCCTAAAAGACATATAGACACAGGTAATCAACATACCACAGAACAGTAACAGGCAGGAGAAGTAACAAGCAGGGGCAAACACAGACAGCAGGGCATGGTTACAGAAAACGGGATGTGTGGGGCTGCACAGATAATCACACACAGGGGACCAGAGGGGACACAACACCAGTGCAATAATGATAATGACAATAATAACAATGCTGATAAACTTAAAACTAAGAGGAAGACCAATGAAGCAGACCCTCCAGGATTTCTCGAAGTTGCAATTCTGCCAATTCCCGTGACTTCAGAGGGTCCTGCATAATTTGAATTTTGTCCAATTACCGCAACTTTACTGCAATTTTGGCCAGTTGTTGTCAACTTCCGCCAATTTTGCCTATCAAATTTGTCTCTCAGTAGCACACAGATGTGTACGTCGTCAGACTGACCAATCAGATGCGGTGCTGCACCACACTCACCTCTGTTTACAGTGAGAATATACCAAACACATCAGCAAAAACCAGTGTGTGATTTAAAAAAAACACCTGCGAGTTTTCCCGCATTGTTCCTTCATCTGTCTCCCCTGGCCTACCGGTGAATGTCTCCTCGAGTGTCCGTAATGACCGCATGTATGAAGTGCCGGATTTGTGTTGAAAAACGTCCACCTGCCTGAAATCACCTCTGTCTCGGGAGCGCGTGTGCCCAGACATGCCGTAAAACCACACAAAAAAACAAGTGAATCTAATATTACAGCAAGTGCTGTAACAGTTTATACGTCTTTAGAGGTAAAAGTCACTGCTACATCTTGTCAGTGAGTTTTAAAGTTGGGACTCTCTGGGCTGGACATGAGCCAATGCGTGATTCAGGCAGTCTCCAAGGAGAGCCCCGCAACTTACCGCAACAAGAGAAAAAAAAAATCCCACGAAACCCTGGAGGGACTGAATGAAGAAGTAAATATGCAAGACAGAATAATAATAATAATAATAGCAACCCAGGATGATAATAACATGAAATACAGAAAGTCTCAAGGCAAACAGAGACGTCAGGGCATTGGTACAGAAAACGGGATGGGCGGGGCTGCACAGATAATCACACACAGGGACCAGAGGGGACACAACACCAAGGCAATAATGATAATGACAATAATAATAATAATGATGCTGATAAACTGAGGAAGACCAATGAAGAAGTAATTATATGCAAGACAGAATCACTCTTATCACTCTTCACTCTATTAAAGCAAGAAATCTCTGTGTCTGTTTACGTTTATAGGACATCATAGTCATAGGACGGCGTATGATCTCTGCCTGATCATCATAGGACTATTCGCGATGATGTCAAAGATATGTCTATATGACGGCACATAGACAAATGTGTCTTTATGATGTCAGACCATCACTCAAAGCAAGAAATCTGTGTGGGTGTCTGTCACGTTTATTGGACATCATAGGATGGCGTCCATCACTCAGCAAGAAATCTGACTCGCGATCCTGTCATTCGCGATGCTGTCATAAAGATGTCTATATGACGGCACATTGACAAATATGTCTTTATGATGTCATATAGACCACCACTCAAAGCAAATCTCTGTGTGTGTGTGTGTGTGTTGTCACGTTTGTAGGACATCATAGGACGGCCTCCATCACTCAAAAGAAATCTCACGTTTATAGGACATCATTGGATGGCCTATGATATCTGCCTGATCATCATAGGACGTCCTATGAACTCAGGCACCATAGTACTCGCGATGCCGTCATAAAGATATGATGTCTATATGATGGCACATTAGACAAATGTGTCTTTATGATGTCATAGACCATCACTCAAAGCAATTTAGAAATATCTGTGTGTCTGTATCTGTCACAAGCAGTCTTCGTATTCTTGCTCAAGATGAAGAAACTAAGCAAAAGCGTCGCTTTCTTAGCAATGCCGTTTTTTAAAGAGGTGCTGACACAGTAAAAATGTGTAACCTTGAAGAATGCCAGTCTACACTACAAATGTGTAAAATGCCAAGCAAAGCGCTGATTTTCTCCAGGTGCTCCGGTTTCTTGGTTTCTACGGGCATGCATGGGCCTCCCTGAACAGGGTCGAAAGCCACTTTTTGCTCAGATCTATTTTCATTTATCCTGCCCATGAACTGGAATTACGACGCACCTATCCCTCAACCAGTGGTCTGAACAAAGAAGACCCACCAGATGGAGAGCAATAGAATGAGGAGAACTGCTGCACGTCAGAAAAGATGCCGTGAACATGAATCACCTCAGGTTCCAGCAGTATGCCGCAGGCATGACTATGAACAACACAGCTGTCTTGAGACAGGAGGAGACCCTTCAGCAATGGGCATGCAGAAATACTTGATTATACTTGGTTTCTACAGGCATGGACAGGTATGCACAGGTATGTACTAGTATCTACAAATTTAAGAAACTAGTACATACCCGTGCATGGCCATGCATACTCGTGCATGCCCATATGATGGCCGTCCTATGATAGGCCTTCCTATGATGTCCTAGAAACGTGCTTTAAAGTCTGTCGTACCCTGTGCTGGTGAAGGGTGTCCTGTCTCAAGACAGGTGCGATGTACTGCTGGAACCTCGGGTGTTTCATCTTCATGGCATCTTTTATGACGTGCAGCAGTTGTCGTCATTCTATTGCTCTCCATCTGGTGGGTCTTCTTCTTCTTCTTCATTGAGACCACTGGTTGAGGGATAGGTGCGTCGTAATTTCAGTTCATGGACAGGATCATTACTACACTTGATCTTAGCCAAAAGGCCGAGAAGCGATCATGAAAACAGATCTGAGCTAAAAGGCTTTCTGTCATGGACTCACTGTATAGACATAAAGACATGAAGGCAGCCTTGATGTATATGACATCATAAAGACATGTTGCCTGATGTCTGTCACTGTATATGACACCATAAGGACATGAAGGCAGGCTTGATGTATATGACATCATATAGACAATCGCGAGTTGCCCTATGATGCCTGAGTTCATAGGACTTCCTTTGATGTTCAGGCAGAGATCACAGGCCGTCCTATGATGTCCTATAAACATGACAAGACACACATTTCTTTTATAGAGTGATCTCTGGGTGTCTGTCGCGATCATAGGACATCATAGGACGGCCTATGATGTCTGCCTGATGTCCTATACTGATCGTATGCTCTCAGGCATCATAGGACTCATGATGCTGTCATAAAGATATGATGTCCATATGATGTCATATAGACATAGTACATCATAGGACGCCCTATGATGTCTGCATGATGTCATATGGCTCAAAATTGCCAAGGTGAATAACATCACAAAGCTATGAGGAAAACATCACTCTATAAATACAAGAAATCTCTGTCATGATCATAGGACTCTGCCTTCCTGATGTCCTATGATGATCCTATGATCTCAGGCATCATAGGACTCGCAATGCCGTCATCAATGATCAAAGTCTGTATGATGTCATGTAGACGCCATAGTATACAGTCACCTATGATGTTCCTATGAAGTCCACATGATGTATATAGACACCGTATAGAGGGATTCCAGAAAATCTGTTGGCATTAAGGAGATCCCAATGCTCAGCTTCAACCCAGACATACGTACACAAGGTAAAGTTTATCAGTACATGGCTGCTCCTCTTCCTTGAACAGGGTCGAAAGCCACTTTTTGCTCACATCTATTTTCATGATCCTGTCCATGAACAGCAATTATGACGCACCTATCCCTCAACCATTGGTCTGATGAAGAAGAAGACCCACGAGATGGAGAGCAATAGAGTGAGGAGAACTGCTGCACGTCACAAAAGATGCCGTGAAGATGAAACACCTGAGGTTCGAGCAGTACGTCACGGGCATGACTGTGAACAACACAGCCGCCATAGGACTCGCTATGACATCATCAAAGATCAAAGGCAGGCATCACTGAACAAGTGGTGATGGCAAAGATCAAAGGCAGGGTTCACCATGGTTACCGTTGCCATGTCAGAGATCAAAGGCAGGCATGCAGAAATACTTGCTTGGTTTCTACGGGCATGCATGGGTCAAAGCTCAAAGGCGGGCGTCACTAAATGAGTGGTGATGTCAAATATCAAAGGCAGGCATCTCCATGGTTACTGTTGCCATGGTAGCTAACTTTCTACCGGCATGCAGAAATGCTTGCTTATACTTGGTTTCTACGGGCATGCACGGGTATGCACTGGTACTAAAGAATAATGAAATATTGTGTAGATCTACAGTCATGTTTTGTTTTCTTTTAGCCCCAGTCAAACAGATCTGTATGCAGGGATACCTCTGAATACCTTTATCCACCTGCCATATAGGTGAATGCGGCTAGATGGAGGTGGTAACTGTATAGATCCAAGTATCTGGCTGGATTAAGACTCCATGAATTCCCTCAAAATCTTATTAAAAGACATGTTAATTCAGCATGTGTCCACTGGCCCGTACAGAGAAGTAAACCCAAGAAAATCCAGATGAGACAGTGTGGACTGCAGACATGCTGTGGTTTTTTCCCTCCATTCCCAGTGTGGCTCACAGAATAATTAAAAGTATTCCCGTGTAACTTGCAGTCTTGCAGGAATCATGGATTCAGGGCAGGGGAGAATGTAGCTAAACAGCATTGGATGGTAGTCTGTAGGATGACTTTGAAAAGTATGAAGATTTTTTTGTTTTTTTGATTTTGTGTACTTTATTGATCCCCAGAGGGGAAATTGAGGGCATCCACCTGGATGGATGAAGCAGCCACGGTACGGCACTATCCCTTAACCATTCACACACACAAGAGTGAAGGCAGAGGAAAAGATTAAAGGGGGGGGGGGGGGCTTACAGAAGGAAGAATGTTGTACAGAGTTTAGGAAGGAGTTGATACAGCCTCTAGGTGGTAGGGAAGAATTACTAGAGGATTGGGAAAGTACAGTAGAAGTATTGAGGGAAACGGGCAAAAAGGTATGTAGTGTATCCTCTGGACAGAATTAAGAGGTACAGGAAAGTATTCAAAGAAAGAGGTTGTCCAAGAAAAAGTGTGATTGTCAGGGAGATGAAGAAAGTAGACAGGAGTATTTGGAATCTAGGCGCATGGCAAAGTGAAAGGTGACAAAGGAAAAGGCTTATAGTGAGTTATATGAGAGGCTGGACACTTAAGGAAGGAGAAAATGAGTTGTATTGACTGGTGAGACAGATCAAGCTGGAAAAGATGTGCAGCAAGTTAAGACTGATTAAGGGCAGAGATGGTAATATACTTATAAGTGAGGAGAGTGTGTTGAGAAGGTGGAAGGAGTACTTTGAGGAGCTGATAATACATTTATCAGCTCCTCATAAATGAAGAAAATGAGAGAGAGGAGGATGGATGAAGGAAAGATGGTGAACAAGGAAATTCTGAGGACTAGCAAGGCAGAATGAGGGCAGCTACAAAGAGGATGAAGACCGGGTGGTGGTGTGCACAGACTCCCTTGCAGCGCTAAAAACCATACAGACACTAAAATCTACAACGGAAGACCGAGTGGTTGAGCTATATCACAGTTTATTTAGGGTACACAGGGGTGGTGGAAAAGTTCAGTTTTGTTGGGTTCCTGCACATGAAGGGTTGAAAGGGAATGACTGTGCAGACAAATTAGCAAAAAGTGCTCTTGGAAAAGAGATACTATACCATTGTCTCTTGGAAAAGGAGAAGGGAAAGCAGTAATCAAGAAAAAAGGAACTGAACTATGGCAAAAAAGATGGGATGAAAATCATAAAGGTAGATCATATTACAGAATACAAAAATCTATTGCAATAAAGAATTTCATAACCAAAAAGAGGGAAGACATCATTATGGCAAGACTCTGACTGGATCACACAGGTTTAAACGGCACTTTATTCACCACGAGGAAAAGCGAGTGACAAATGTAGAGAATGTGGAGTAAAAGAAAATGTCGAACACATCTTATTACACTGTCACAAATACGGAAATGAAAGACAGATAATGAAAAATGAAGTTCGAGAGGCCAGTAGGGAATGGGATTTAACTGGGATTCTGAGAATAGATGGAGATGGAGAGACAATAAGAATCACGAGAAGGGCTCTTTTCTCTTTTTTTAAATAACACAGGATTAAGTCATAGAATTTAGGGGTCGGGCTCAGATGACAGTGTTGCACACTCTTATACAGTAGGTGGCGTTATGCACCTTTCAGTTGTTTGCTATCCGCCAGTAACCGAGAGAAGAAGAAGAAGAAGGTGGTTGGTCCAGATGACATACCTGTAGAGGTATGGAGATGTTTAGGAGAGATGGCAGTGGACTTTTTAACCAGATTGTTTAACAGGGGATTCATGAGGAGAAGTGTTTTGGTACCAATTTTCAAGAACAAGGGTGATCGCAGAGCTGTAGTAACTGCAGAGGTATAAAATTGATCAGCCACACTGAATATATGGGAGAGAGTTGTTGAAGCTAGGTTAAGAAGAGGGGTGGCAATCAAGTGAGCAGCAGTATGGTTTCATACCAAGAAAGAGTACTACAGATGCAATGTTTGCTTTGAGTGTTGATGGAGAAGTGTAGAGAAGGTCAGAAGGAGTTGCGCTGTGTCTTTGTGGAGCAAGAAAAAGCATATGATAGGGTGCCAAGAGAGGAAGTGTGGTACTGTATGAGAAAGTCAGGAGTGGCAGAGAAGTATGTGACGGTGGTGGGGGACATATATGAGGACAGCGACATGATAGTGAGGTGTGTTGTAGCAGTGATGGATGGATTCAAGGTGGGGGTGGGATTACATCAGGGATTGACTCTGAGCCCCTTCTTGTTTGCCATGGTGACAAGCAACGTCAGGCAGGAGTCTTCATGGATTATGATGTTCGCTGATGACATTGTCATCTGTAGTGAGAATAGGGAGCAGGTGGAAGAGAACTTAGGGAGGTGGAGGTATGCACTGGAGAGACTGAAAATCAGAAGCAAGACAGTAAATGTGTGTGAATGAGAGGGAGTAAGGTGTAACAGTGAAGATGCAAAGAGTAGAGGTAGTGAAGGTACATGGGTTTAAATACCTGTGGTCAACCATCTAATGCAATGGAAAATGTACGAGCTGAAGAAGAGTGCAGAGGATGGTTGTGGCAGGAGACGATTGTCGGGTGATTTATGACAGAAGAAGAGCAGCTTCTTCTTCTCTTTGTTACTGGTGGATAGCAAACAATTGAAAGGTGCATACTGCCACTCACTGTACAAGAGTGTGTAACATTGTTATTTGAGCCCGACCCCTAAATTCTATGACTTAATCCTGTGTTATTTAAAAAAGAGAAAAGAGCCCTTCTCGTGATTCTTAGTGCCTCTCCATCTCCATCTGTTCCCAGAATCGCAGTTAAACCCCATTCCCTATACTTGTGACAGTGTAATAAGAAGTGCTTGACATTTTCTTTTACTCCACATTCTCTGCATTTGTCACTTAAGCTTTTCCCCATGGTGAATAAAGTGCCGTTTAAACCTGTATGATCCAGTCAGAGTCTTGCCATAATGTCTTCCCTCCTTTTGGTGGTTATGTAATTCTTTATTGCAGTAGATTTTTGTATTTTGTAATATACGATCTACCTTTATGATCTTCATCCCATCTTTTTTGCCATAGCTCAATTCCTTTTTTCTTGATTACTGCTTTCCCTTCACCTTTTCCAAGAGACAATGGTATAGCTATTTCTTTACCAAGAGCGCTTTTTGCTAATTTGTCTGCACAGTCATTCCCTTTCAACCCTTCATGTTCAGGAACCCAACAAAACTGAACTTCTCCACCACCCCTGTGTACCCTAAATAAACTGTGCTATAGCTCAATCACCAAGTCTTCACTTGTAGATTTTAGTGTCTGTATGGTTTTTAATGCTGCAAGTGAATCCGTGCACACCACCACCCGGTCTGGTCTGACCTCCTCCACCCACTGCAAACCAATAATTACTGCCACCATCTCTGCTGTAAACATGGATGTATTGTTGGAGAGTACAGTGAAAGGGAAGAGTTATAAGACTAGTGAGACCTGCTGTGATGTATGTTTGAAGACGGTGGCACTGACAAAAAGACAGGAGGCAGAACTGGAGGTAGAAGAGTAGAAGATGCCAAGATTCTCACAGGGAGTGACAAGGAGGCACAGGATTAGAAACAAGTATATCATAGGGACAGCTCAGGTTGAGCGGTTTGGAGACGAAGTAAGAGAGGCTAGGTTGACATGGTTTGGACATGTGCAGAGGAGGGATAGTGGATGTTGAAGATGGAATTGCAAGGGAGGAGGAAAAGAGGAAGACTATAGATGTAGCGAAGGAGGACATGAAGAGGGTTGGTGTTACAGAGGAAGATGCATTGGATAGGGTGAGACTGAGGCAGATGATCTGCTGTGGCGAACCCTAATGGGAGCAGCTGAAAGAAGAGGAAGAAGCAAAAGTTGATTATTAACATTCCTAATAAGAAAACATCCTCTAATTAAAAGATAATAGGTAGTGGATCTTCTTTCTTCTTTTAGATTTGACTAGTACATACCCGTGCATACCAGTCCATGCCTGTAGAAACCAAGTATAAGCAAGTATTTCAGCATGCCCATTGCTGAAGGGTCTCCTCCTGTCTCAGACGGCTGTGTTGTTCACAGTCATGCCTGCGGCGTACTCCTGAACCTGAGGTGTTTCATGTTCACGGCATCTTCTCTGACGTGCCAGTTCTCCTCATTCTATTGCTCTCCATCTGGTGGGTCTTCTTCATTGTTCAGACCACTGGTTGAGGGATAGGTGCGTCGTAATTCCAGTTCATGGGCAGGATAAATGAAAATAGATCTGAGCAAAAAGTGGCTTTCGACCCTGTTCAGGAAGGCCCGTGCATGCCCGTAGAAACCAAGAAACCGGAGCACCCGGAGAAAATCAGCGCTTTGCTTGGCATTTTACACATTTGTAGTGTAGACTGGCATTCTTCAAGGTTACACATTTTTACTGTGTCAGCACCACTTTAAAAAGCGACATTGCTGAGAAAGCGGTGCTTTTGCTTAGTTTCTTCATCTTGAGCAAGAATACGAAGACTGCTTGATCTGGCAGCTCTGCTTGCGGCAATGTAGAATTGGCCATGGCTGCAGAAATCTGGTGTGCAGAAAACACGAACACGCTGTAAAGACTGGCCCTGTGACTTATTCACCTTGCCAATTTTGAGCCACATGACATCATAAAGACACATTAGTCTAGGCATAGTGAGTGATGGTCTGAATGACATCATAAAGACACATTTGTCCAACATTTGTCTATATGACATCATAAAGACACATTAGGCATCGTGAGTGATAGTCTATATGACATCATACAGATTTGTCTATGTGCCGTCATATAAGATAAGATAAGCCTTTATTAGTCCCACAACGGGGAAATTCCAGGATTGCAACAGCACAGGGATAGCAACACTCAGAGCAACAATCAGAAGGCAAAAAAAACAAAAAAACAAAAAAACAAGCAAGCAAGAGCAGCTAATATACATATGTACATATTACTATAAAATATATATATACACACACACACAGACACACAGTGCAGAGCATTGTAGCTGGATGGAATAAATATATGAATATATGAACACACAGTGCAGAGCATTGTAGCTAGATGGAATAAATATGTAAATATATAAACACCCACAGTACGGAGCATTGCAGCTAGGTGGAATAAATATGCAAGTATATAAACACACACAGTGCGGAGCAATGTAGCTAGATGGAATAATACGTAGATATATAAAAACACAGTGCGGAGCATTGTAGCTAGATGGAATAAATATATAGATATATAAATATAAACACACCCAGTGCTGAGCATTGTAGCTAGATGGAATAAATATATAGATATATAAATATAAACACACCCAGTGCAGAGCATTGTAGCTAGATGGAATAAATATGTAAATATATAAACACACACAGTGCAGAGCATTGTTGCTAGGTGGGATGAAACAGCATAACCGTCTATTTAGTTATCCTACATGGTATGATTATGTGCCCATACATATTCTCACCCTCCATAGCGACCGGTATGTTCCTAGTTGTATGCCGGAGAGGACCATTGTGTAAGTCTATTGCATCTTTTGCATTCATAAAACTATTAGGTTGTTACGTCTTTTTGCTATCTCTGCGAGCAGCCCTGCTTAGGTTGTACAGTCTGACAGCCGTTGGTAGGAAGGACCTACGAAACCTCTCGGTTGTGCACCTGGGATGATGTAGTCTGCTGCTAAATGAGCTCCTCAGTGCATCCAGTATGTCCTGCATAGGGTGGAACTCGGACTCCAGCAGAGATGACAGTTTAGCCACCGTCCTTCTCTCTCCTATCTCCTCCATCGGATCAAGGCGTTGCCCCAGGACAGAGCTAGCTTTCTTAATCAGTTTGTTCAGTCTCTTCCTATCGGCTGCAGTAATGCCACTGCCCCAGCAGACCACTCCAAAAGTGATGGCTGATGCCACCACCGTGTCATAGAATGACTTCAGCAGCGCCCCTTGTACACCAAAAGACCTGAGTCTCCTCAGCAGGAACAGCCTGCGCTGTCCCTTCTTGTAGAGTGCGTCAGTATTGTGTGACCAGTCTAGTTTATTGTTCAGATGAATACCCAGGTACTTGTAGGATGTCACCATCTCGATGTCTGTTCCCTGTATATTTACTGGTGCTGTGAGGGGCTGCCCATGCCTGCGGCAGTCCACCACCAGCTCCTTAGTTTTCCTCGCGTTGATCTGGAGGCAGTTCCGATGGCACCAGTCCACAAAGTCCTGGATAAGCCCTCTGTACTCAGCTTCATCTCCGCTGGAGATGAGACCAACGATCGCAGAGTCATCAGAGAACTTCTGTAGATGGCAATGTGTTGTGTTGTGTGAGAAGTCCGCAGTATAAAGAGTGAACAGGAAGGGAGCCAGCACCGTTCCCTGGGGGGCCCCCGTGCTACTGATGATCGTGTCGGAAACACAGTCCCGGGTTCTCACAAACTGAGGCCGGTTCGTGAGGTAGTCCAGGATCCATGATGACAGGTGCTGGTCCACCCCTGCGCGCAGCAGCTTGTCCTTCAGGATCATCGGTTGGATGGTGTTGAAAGCACTGGAGAAGTCAAAGAACATGATCCTCACCATATTCCCGGGCTTCTCCAGGTGGGACAGAGAACGGTGAAGGAGGAAGATCACCGCATCCTCCACCCCAATGCCATGCTGGTAGGCGAACTGGAGTGGATCCATCGCTGGTTCCACCAGGGGGCGGAGATGAGCAAGGAGCAGTCTCTCCAGGGTCTTCATCAAGTGGGACGTCAAGGCCACCGGTCTGAAGCTGTTCAGGTCTTTGGGGTGGGAAGTTTTTGGTACAGGTACCACACAAGATGTTTTCCACAGCTGTGGTACCCTCCCCAGTTTCAGGCTCATGTTGAAGATATACGTCACAATCCCACACAGCTGGTCTGCACAGGACTTGAGGAGCTTTGCGCTGATGCCGTCCGGTCCCGACGCCTTCCTCGCCTTGATCTTCCTCAGCTCCGTCCTCACCTGGGTCTTGGTCAGGGTCAGGATGGGGGGCTGTGTGTTGGGAGTGGGGGGGGGTGTCGGTGGAGTGGGGAGTGGGCAGCAGGACTTGATTTCTTAGTGGCAGCAGTGGTTGTTGTGCAGACAGGGGGGAGGGCGGTTGGTCAAATCTATTGAAAAACAGATTCAGGTTGTTCGCCCACTCCCTGCCCCCCGTGGCCTGGGGGGAGGTATTCTGGAGCCCCGAGATGGTTTTGAGGTTTCTCCAGACCCCGCTGATGTCGCACTGTTGCAGCTTGTCCTCCATCTTCTTCCTGAAGCTGTCCTTGCCTTCTCTGATCTTTCTCCTCAGCTCCCTCTGTACGGACTTCAGCATCTCCCTGTTCCCCGACCTGAAGATCCTCTTCTTCTCTCTCAGAAGTGTTTTTATCTCAGGGTTGATCCAGGGTTTGTTGTTTGAGTGACGCCGTATGGTCTTGGTGGGAACGGATTTGTCCACACAGAAGCTGAGGTAGCCCGTAAAGGTGTGAATGAGGCCATCGATGTCCTCACCATGTGGATCGCAGAGCTGCTTCCAGGCAGTGGCTTCAAAACAGTCCTTTAGAGTGTCCATTGTCTCCTCAGACCATAACTCCACAGTGTGCATGGCCGGAGGTTGTCTGTGCACTAGGGGTTTGTACACCGGCCGGAGATGAACCAAGTTGTGATCCGATCTCCCAAGTGGGGGGAGTTGTGATGAGGTGTACGCCTCCTTAGTGTTTGCGTAGAACAAATCCAGTGTTTTATTGTCTCTAGTGTGGCATGTGACATACTGGGTGAAAGTGGGCAGAATGGGAGACAGTGAAACGTGGTTGAAATCGCCTGAGATGAGGAGAAGAGCATCTGGGTGTTCTGTCTGCAGCCTGCTGGTTACTGAATGGATGACGTCACGCGCTGTCCCAGCATTCGCCGTCGGATTTGCATAAACAACAATGCAGATCACGTGTGAGTGTTCTCTCGGGAGATATGTAGGCCTCATGCTAACAGCTAGCAACTCAGTGTCTTTGCTGCAGTGTCGTTGTTTAACAGTGATATGTCCCGGTCTACACCAGTTGTTGTTAACATACATTATCACTCCACCGCCCCTAGTTTTGCCACTCTCTGGTGTTCGGTCAGCTCGTATCATGTGAAAACCCTCCAGCTCAATGTTAGCATCTGCTGCTAGTTCAGTTAGCCACGTCTCAGTAAACAAAAGGAGAGAGCACTCCCGGTAAGTGCTATCATAACGGGAGATAGCCGCTAGCTCATCTAACTTTCCCAGTATCGACCGTACATTTCCCATGACAACAGATGGAAGGGAGAGTCTGTACCTTATATTTTTTGTCCTCCGCCTTACTCCAGCCCGGCAGCCGCGGCGTTTTCGCCTCAGTTCTCTCGGTATGTCGAGTTTTTCCAGTGGGACCGGGTGGCGGTTAAATGCTAGCAGCTCTTCCCTGTTGTATCGAATCCTGCTATAAACGGTGGCTCCGTCCACCGGCTCAGGAGACATTTGGGACGATCTGTGTGTCCGTGATATAAGTGGGGTGAAAAAAAAAAAAAAAAAAAAAAAAGTGATCAAAAGAGAGAGGAAGGGGAAAAAAAACTCGGAATCGAGCCGCTGTTGCAAAAGGCAGCCGACTGGTGTGGCGCCGAGAGATGAGCAAACAAATCAAGCAAGCAAACAAAATATAGACATCTTTATGACGGCATCGCGAGTCCTATGATGCCTGAGTTCAGAGGACGTCCTATGATGATCAGGCAGAGATCATAGGCCGTCCTATGATGTCCTACAAACGTGACAGACACACAGATTTCTTGCTTTAATAGAGTGATAGGCGATTGGCAACCAGCCTACAGGTGCATTACCACCACGTACTTTATCACCCTATATATCAGCCACACACTATATATACACTAGTCATCTATATATAATTCAAGAAATCTGTGTGTGTGTCTGTCTGTGTGTCAAGACCATAAGACTCACTAAAAGATCATAGGATTGCCTCTGATGTTCCTGTGATCTCTACATGATGTGTATATGACGTCATATAGACACCATAGTATACTGTAGACTCTACAGTATACTATGGTGTCTATATGATGTCATATATGTCATATATGACTTGAATCACTCTACAGTGTAGAGTGATTCAAGAAAATCTGTGTGTGTGTCACAGTGTCTATATGATGTCATATAGACATCATAGGCTCAGTGATGCATCAAAGCGTTAAGCAAAACAATACAACAATGCATTGGCAATGGCAAGTATTGGCATTGAGATCCCTATGCCTGGCTTCCCAGGCATAAGTATACAAGGTAAAGTTTATCATTACATGGATGCTCGTCTTCCTGAACAGGGTTGATACTAGTGCATGCCCGTAGAAAGCAAGTATTCTTGTCTGAAAACAGGTAGCCCAATTAGGCTTTACAGGCTCAAATGTAGGCTGTGTTTGAAAGTGGAATACAAAGAGGTGAAGCCTATATGTAGGCGATCCCACATGTTAGACTTTGACAAATATGAAAGGGACTGAACAGCAAGCACTGAGATTTATTTGTGTGAATATTACAGAATTATTGAAAATGAATTGGACATACTTCTTCTTCTTTTAGATTTGATTGACGGTTGGCAACCAGCCTACAGGTGCATGACCGCCACGTACTTGACTCTATCATACACCATAGTCATAGACACTG
Source organism: Pholidichthys leucotaenia (assembly GCA_020510985.1). Lineage (NCBI taxonomy): Eukaryota > Metazoa > Chordata > Actinopteri > Cichliformes > Pholidichthyidae > Pholidichthys > Pholidichthys leucotaenia. The sequence continues at coordinate 27,974,434 of CM035843.1, forward strand.
ACGCGCACAGACTGATTTTCTGGAATCACTCTGTACTATGGTGTCTGTATGATGTCATATAGATATATAGAGTGACTAGTGCATACCCATCCATGCCCGTAGAAACAAAGTATAAGCAAGTATTTCTGCTCTTTGATGATGTCATAGCAAGTCCTATGATCGTGAGTGATGCCTGCCTTTGATCTTTGAAGATGCCATAGCGAGTCCTATGATCTGACTGATTAGATGCAACCAGATAGAGTGATAGAGTGAAGTACGTGGCGGTAATGCACCTGTAAGCTGGTTGCCAACCGCCAGTCAAATCTAAAAGAAGAGTCTTATGATCTTTGATGATGCCATCATATAGACGCCATAGGCTAATGACATAGCGAGTCCTATGATGCCTTCATTTGATCTTTGATGATGTCATAGCAAGTCCTATGATCTTTGATGGTGTCATAACGAGTCCTATGATCGTGAGTGATGCCTGCCTTTGATCTTTGATGTTGTATGATTGTGAGTGATCCTTGCCTTTGATCTCTCTCACACACACACACACACACACACACACACACACACACACACACACACACACACACACACACACACACACACACACACCGATTTTCTTGAATCATTATACTATGGTGGACATCATGTAGAGATCATAGGAACATCCTAGGTAATCCTATGATCTATTAGCAAATCCTTTGTCGTGACACACAGACAGACGGGGTGGAAATGCACCTGTAGGACAATGATTGGTGGTTGGCAACCAGCTTACAGATGCATTACCACCACTGACTTGACTATCATCACTCCACATTCCTCCATAAGGAATTCTGTTCTTATAAGGAGTTCTGAACAACTCCCCATGTGCGAAAAAACCATCTGTCCCCGGACCGCATCTGAAGAAGAAGAGATTTCTTGAATTACACTACCGTTCAAAAGTTTGGGGTCACTTAGAAATTTCCTTATTTTCGAAAGAAAAGCACTTTTTTTCAATGAAGATAACTTTAAACTAATCAGAAATACACTCTATACATTGCTAATGTGGTAAATGGCTATTCTAGCTGCAAATGTCTGGTTTTTGGTGCAATATCTACATAGGTGTATAGAGGCCCATTTCCAGCCACTATCACTCCAGTGTTCTAATGGTACAATGTGTTTGCTCATTGCGTCAGAAGGCTAATGGATGATTAGAAAACCCTTGTGCAATCACGTTAGGTCTGCAATGCTGTAATTGTTGCAAATGGAGGATTCTTTGACGAAAGCAAAGTTTGAAGGAAAAAATTATTATTTCAAATACAAATCATTATTTCTAACCTTGTCAATGTGTTGACTATATTTTCTATTCATTTTACAACTCATGGTGGTAAATAAGTGTGACTTTTCATGGAAAACACAAAATAATTGTCTGGGTGACCCCAAACTTTTGAACGGTAGTGTATATACAATATAGAGTGATTGAACAGCACCAATTAAATGCTAACTATCATCTCTCTTACTACCACACAGCTGCCAAAGGCCCAACTTCTCTGCTACGATGACCACCATCGTCCATGATACCACAGAGGCAGTCTGTCTCTCCACAGAGTACAATCTGTACCTCAAGCCTATTGCCAAAATGACCATCAGCGTGGCTCTTCCCCAGCTCAAACTGCCCGGTAAGAGCATCTCCAACTGGGAAGTAATGGAGAGGGTAAAGGCCATGGTTGCTCCGGAGCAGTTTTCAGCCCTGCGGATCTCCAAGAGCACCATGGATTTCATCCGCTTTGAGGGTGAGGTGGAAAACAAGACAGTGGTCAAAAGCCTGCTGGGCCGTCTGGATGGAAAAAGCATCAAACTCAGTGGATTTACAGATGTCCTTAAAGTAAGGTTGCTCACATCCTATGACCTTCTGTTTAACCTAATGGATTTTTACCATTTTTGTACACTTTTTGTCCCAGTGGGCTAAAAGGCAAATCTATAAAAAAATGTCACAAGTAAAAAGTTGCACATTTATGGGAAATGTCACTAATTTAATTAAAATTGTTCAGCAGTTGAACTATTTAAATGTTTCTTGTTTTATTTTTATTTTTTTTAAATATCCTAAAGTCTGTAAATTTTGCTAAAAAAATAAAGATGGAATAATTTGGATTGCAGCTGTATTTCTGAATAAAAATTCCCACGTGTTTCATTTTCCTCAGGTTCGTGCAGTTGAGAATAAGGTGGACTTTCCCACACGTCATGACTGGGACTCTTTTTTCCGTGACGCTAAGGACATGAATGAGACTCTGCCAGGCGAAAGGCCTGACACCATCCACCTAGAGGGGCTTCCTTGTCGCTGGTTTAGCCAGAAGGAGAGCCAGTTCCCAGACCGGCCCTCAGAAGAGGTCCTATCTGCTGTCTTCCAAACATTTGGCAAGGTCTGCATTTCCATATTGTCTGTTTTAAGAGAAAAGAAGTGAATCATTCCAAATTAAATTCATCTGAAATGTTGTCAAACTGTCATAATACACAACAGACACTTCTTGAATGCTTCAGAAAGCTCATTTTTAAAAATTGTGGAATGAATCTTGAAGTTATGGCTATACATGTTTTAAATGAGGCATATGGAAATTTAGTAAATGTGTCTGATTTGTAGGTGCGAAATGTTGACATCCCCATGCTGGACCCGTACAGGGAGGAGATGATGGACAAGAACTTCAACACTTTCAGCTTTGGCGGGCATCTCAACTTTGAGGCTTTTGTCCAGTATCAGGAATACTGCGGCTTCATCAAAGCCATGGACACGCTGCGCGGCATGAAGCTAATGCTGAAAGGAGATGATGGAAAAGCAGTGGCCTGTAACATCAAGGTGCTGCAAGATGCACTACGCTACCCAGTGTTATTTTAATTTTATTTTTATTTTGACCACCTAGCTTTATAGCTACAGTGCTGAGAAAAAGTATTTAATATTAGACAAAGATAACCTGAGTAAATACAAAAATGCACTTTATAAAATCATGATTTCATTTATTAAGGGGAAAAAGCAATCCAAACCCATCTAGCCCTATGTGAAAAAATAATTACCCCCAAAAGCAAATAATTGGTTGTGCCACCTTTGGCAGCAACAATTGCAAAGTGTTTGTGATAACTGGCACTGAATCTTTTACATCGCTGTTGAGAAATTTTGGCCCACTCTTCTTTGCAGAATTGTTTAATTCAGCTACATTGAAGGGCTTGAGGTCACAAACTGATGGCCAGACATTCTCCTTCCAGATTTTGTGGTAGACAGCAGAATTAATGGTTCCATCAATTACGGCAAGTCATCCAGGCCCTGAAGCAGCAAAGCAGCTGCAGACCATCACACTACCACCACCATGTTTGACTGTTGGTCATCGGTCCAAAGAATATTTTCCTAAAAGTCTTGGGAATCATCAAGATGTTTTTCGGCAAATGTGAGACAACCCTTTGTGCATTTTTTTTTATGCCTCGGTGAAAAAGAGAGACATACAGTAATCACTTAATGCGTCTGTGGATGTGTGTGTGTGTGTGCGTCTGTCCGCCTCGCTGTTTCAGGTATTGTAATAACTATGCTGGGCCACTAGAAGCAGTGGTGCGACTTTTTTACAGCACAACAGCATGTTTTTTTTTTTTTACAGCATGTGGAGCTTAACTGTTACAAAATAGTGGTTACTGAACAAAAAAAAAATGTATTCAGCAACTACACCATTTATTCATCACATCAATTGTTTTCACACTGGTTTTACTGTTTAGTTTTACAGAGGAGGGACGAGGTAAAACTCATTAAAAGCTCACTAAAAACTCCCCAAGTCCCACCATTCCTTGACCGCAAATGGTCACAGTGAACTGTGCATGCACCTGGAAACTCCCGCCACATGGAAGTACTGAGCAATGCGCCAGTACTGGGTGAACAAATGTCCGTCTTTTTGCCCGTCTGTTTTCTTTCTCTGCCACTAAACAGCAAAATACCAAGCATTTCAAAACGGTGCATGGATGGCATGACACAATACTCAAGCTACCATGGCATAAGCACCGAGGCATCAGCACCTGTGGTGCTTCTATTACTCAGGTTGTCTTTGTCTAATATTTAAATTTATTTGATGATCTGGAACATTTAAGTGTGACAAATATGCAAAAATATAAGAAATTGGGAAGGGGGCAAGTATTTTTTCACACCACTGTATGTGTTTTAAGTTGTTTTGGGGGAGGGTTGCTTATCTTATGACCCAGTTCAGTGCTTGTTCAAACCGTGGCTCTGCGGAAAGAACTGGCTGCAGTTTTCTCCAACTCTGTCAACTTTCTCTTCTTCATTATGGCGATATCTTCCTTTCAGGTCAGGGGTTTCTTTTCTTCATGGATGAATGAATAAAATCTAACTTTCCTGACCTTAGAGGCTGGGGCAGGCAAAATAGTTCGGAAGAAGAAAATGGTGAAGCCATATTTGTAGTGAATAGAAAATCCATTCTCGTTGATGAGTAGCACAAGATTCCACACATGTAGTCAGTTGCAGCACTTGTTGTGTGTCTAAATTGGCCGCTAGGGTCAAATGGACAACTGCAAGGTTTAGCTTTTATGTGTGTAATTTAGCAATTAGATTGTTTTATTCTCATGGCAGCTTTACAGTCTATTAGTAGAATGGAAATTGAAAGTGCTTCATCAATATTTTCAAGTTAATGAATGTAGGGAGACCCATCTGACAGCCATTTTAATATGAAAGGTGTTAAAATTAACTCTCATGTGATGTGCGTATGTTTTCTTCAGGTGACCTTTGATACCAGCAAGCACCTTAGTGATTCGGCTATTAAGAGGAGAAGCCAGGAGAGGCTAAAGTTACAGGAGTTGGAGAAGCAGAGAGAGGAACAGAAACGGCGGGAGAAGGAAGAGGAGGAGCGCCGTAAAGAAGAAGAGAGGTATGATGGTAGAAAAAATCGAAATGTAAATTTTACACTAATCTCGAAAACTCTGTTATAAGGTTTTTAGCAAATATGCTTTGGTGTTTTCTCTTATTATTTTGTTGAAAGTAGAAGTTGAGGTGTCACTCTTGGAGGCTGTGCACATGACATTTTTACCTCAAACTGGGGAAGTTCATCCAGTTTGGTTGTCCGTGCATATGACCCCATGATTTTGGAGGTGTGAGAATGTAAAGACACCAGTCCCCAGAGTATTTTCCCAGTTTGGAATCAATAAAGTACATCTATCAGAGTAGAGAGATTTTATTGGCACCATTTTTCCACATCCGTGTACACAGATGTAAACAGTAACGGTGATGTTACAGCCCAAATTTATAATAGATTTAAGCCAATCCACACACCAAGAAGCTTGTATTTCTCACAGAAATACATAATAATAATAATAATAATGATAATAATAATAAGCTTTATTTCTATAGCACTTTTCTAAACCAGAGTTCCAAAGTGCTTCACAGCAACAACAAACAAAAACATCAAATAGACAGGAACATACTCATTCATTCATTTGTCTTCTTCCGCTTAATCCTTTTCGGGTCGCGGGGGGGGGGGGGGGGGGGCTGGAGCATATCCCAGCATCTTTGGGCGAGAGGCAGGGTACACCCTGGATGGATCGCCAGTCCATTGCAGGGCCAACACAGAGAGACAGACGATCATTCACTCTCACAGGCATACCTAAGGACAATTTACAGGGATGAGAATCCTTCGCGGAATTCCTCGGATTTGATCATGTCTAGGTTCATTCTCGTGAATCGTCTAAATTCGAGGAGAAAATTATTTTTTTTGGGGGGGGGGGGGGGGGTTGGAGGTATGTTATGAGCGGCGAGTCGTATTTTCGATCGGCTGCTAAAATCCACCGCGCAGAACGCGCTACCCAGCGAGATCAGTAATGTAATGTAACAAGGCCACTGATTGGCTGATACTTATTGAAGCAACCAATTGGCGATTTTGTTATTCCTTTGTCATATCCCACACGCGGAGCGAAATGCAAATGGCGGACCGTTCAATCAACCGAGTTTTCCCGATTTCGTGAAAATGGTGAACCTAAAACTCACGAAAGACAACAAAGCAAGAATTTTAGAAAGGGAAAGCCCAGTGTGTTTATTGCAACGATTTCTTGAGTTATGGATCTCGTGGTTGTGTTGCCTTAGTTGAGCACTGTTCAAAACAGAAACGTCTCAAAATTGTGCCTACAAGAGATCGAACTACTCGCTCGTGCTGCATTCAAAACGATCGATGGACACCGTCAAATTCAGATGCCAGTCAATCAAAGTTCATCACAATCGGCCCCGATTACAGCAATTGGTGATCTGAAGACACATTCCGAGGTAAGATTTAGGGATGAGAATCCTCCTCGGATTTGATCATGTCTAGGGTCATTCTCGTGAATCGTCTAAATTCGAGGAGAAAATTTTTTTTGGGGGGGGGGGGTCTGGCGGCGAGTCGTATTTTCGATCGGCTGTGAAAATCCACCGCACAGAACGCGCTACCCAGCGAGATCAGTAATGTAATGTAACAAGGCCACTGATAGGCTGATACTTATTGAAGCAACCAGTCGGCAATTTTGTTAGATTTCTTTTGTCATATCCGGATAACACGCGGAGCGAAATGCAAGTGACGGACACTTCAATCAGTTCAGTCAACTGAGTTTTCCCGATTTCGTCAAAATGGTGAACCTAAAACTCACGAAAGAGAACAAAGCAAGAATTTTAGAAATCGACAAAGGGATAAAGAACAAGTTTCGTTGGGAATGGCTTGAAAAAACTGTGTCAATGACTGTAAAGATCGGTAAAAATACTGAAGTTGTGGTTGAAAAAATGGCCGACTTCATAGCGAAATGCGAAGTACCAGGGAAAGCCCAGTGTGTTTATTGCAACGATTTCTTGAGTTATGGATCTCGTGGTTGTGTTGCCTTTGTTGAGCACTGTTCAAAACAGAAACATCTCAAAATTGTGGCTACAAGGAGATCGAACTACTCGCTCGGTGCTGCGTTCAAAACGATCGATGGACGCGGTCAAACTCAGATGCCAGTCAGTCAAAGTTCATCACAGCTGGCCCCGATTACAGCAATTAGTGATCGGAAGACACATTCCGAGGTAAGATTTTTTTCTCGTTTAAGTAATGTACTTGAGAATTTTCGCGTAATGAATTTGTTATGAAATAGCATGTGTAAGTTGTGATGGCATGCCTGTTTTGAAACACTAATTGCATTTGAATGCTGATTAGCGATTGTTATGTTATTACATATTTTCTCACAATATGAATTTTGAATATAATTTATCATTTTTTTGTTTCACTAGGAGGAGTTACATAATGCATGTGTAAGTTTTTTTTGTCACGGGTGGTGATGGCTTGCCTTTCCTAAGATATCTTTGCTTTTATTAGTAAACATAATCTCTTTATGGTCATTGCATAAAAATATTAAACATCTTTTAGGTTTTACTTACTTTCTTAGATTATCTTTCAAATATTAACCTGTTGAACTCTGTTCAACTTCCCTAAAAATGCCTAAAAATAAAATGGCCAAAGTAAATCAAAAGCTGTTCTTCAACCCTTTGCAGCATCTTCATGGGGTTGGTCTCATTTAAAAGAAAATACTCTGAATTTTTTGGCAAAACAGTCATAATCTCTCTAAGTGCTCCTGCCACTGAGTAACAAGAAAGTTCGCCTGGGTGTTTTTTTTTAGATACAAATGCTTGCAAATAACATACAGCTGTCAGATACTGGCTGGAAAACACAACAGAAATGTAGAACCAAGTGTTTTCAAGCTCAGGTCAAAATTTTGTAAAAATACCACAAAAAATGAATATATTACACAGCTTTTTTCTGAGGTTGTAACAAGGCTGTGCCTGTACTGGAAGACTGGAAATGCAGCTTTTTTTTTTTTTTTTTCAGTGCGCACTGAGACGCAGAGACGTGACCGCCCGCTGAATTCATAAGAATTCAAGGGGTTAAAATATACTGATATGCAACTTTTTTATATTCCTAGTAACACTAACAAATGCACACATTAATAAATCAAAATGTTTGCAGAATGTCAGTATATTTTAATAAATGGGTGATGGACTTGGTGATGGAATTTTGTTAATATTTATAATTTATTTTACTTGGTTAAATTATTTTGTCTGTTCTAGAACTATGTAAATGTAATTCTGTGTCAATTCTAAACATATTAAATAGTAGTAAAATATAAATAGTATTATTACATCAACATGCCATTCAGATATCATAAATTTACACGTGATGCAGCACCAGATTAAAAAGGTAAACTATAAATGCATTTGTACTTACTTCTAACTTTAAATATAAGACCACATTTGAGCATTCTAAAACACCAGATTTCGTTAGCTTGCGTTTTGTTAGGCCTGCGTCCCCCAAGACCCCCGGCTTAGTTTCCTCTTTTTTTTCCCAAACTCCATTCTCATCCCTGAATTTAGAACCTCCAGTTTGATGCCAATTAACCTAAGTTGCATGTTTTTGGCATGTAGGAGGAAACCGGAGAAATCCTGGAGTAAACCCACACAGACACGGGGAGAACATGCAAACTCCACACACATCACTGTTGGTCGGGGGCTGGGATCGAACCCAGGATCCCCCGGCCAAGGGTGAGTTGCTCTACTGCTGCAGTGCTAACCACTCCGCCACCGCGCCGCCTGGGAACATACTCCATCCATCCATCCATCCTCATAGACACAAATATGCATATGTATAAATACATACTGTATATGGACATACAAGTGCATACACACACACACACACACACACACACACACACACACACACACACACACACACACACAGAGTTACATGAATGTATACATATACAGTGGAAATAAAAAGTCTACACACCCCTGTTCAGATACCAGGTTTTTGTGATGTAAAAGAATTAGACCAAGATAGATCATTTCAAAACTTTTTCCACCATTATTGTGACCTATAACCTGTACAACCCAATTGAAAAACAAACTGAAATCTTTTAAGGGTAAAAATAAAAAAAAAACTTACAATAACCTGTTTGCATGAATATGCACACCCTTAAACTAATACTTTGTTGCAGCACCTTTGGCTTTTATTACAGTCTTTTTAGGTAGGAGTCTATCAGCGTGGCACATCTTGATGTGGCAATATTTGCCCACTCTTCTTTACAAAACCGCTCCAAATCTGTCAGATTGCGAGGGCATCTCCTGTGCACAGCCCTCTTCAGATCACCCCACAGATGTTTGATCAGATTCAGATCTGGACTCTGGCTGGGCCATTCCAAAAACTTAATCTTCTTCTGGTGAAGCCATTGTTTTGTTGATTTGGATGTGTGCTTTGGATCATTGTTGTGCTGAAAGATGAAGTAGTTCCTCTTCATCTTCAGCTTTCTAGCAGAAGCTTGAAGGTTTCGTGCCAACACTGACTGGTATTTGGAACTGTTCATAATTCCCTTCACCTTGACTAAGGCCCCAGTTCCAGCTGAAGAAAAATGGCACCAAAGCATGATGCTGCCACCACCATGCTTCACTGTAGGTATGGTGTTCTTTTGGTGATGAGCAGTGTTGTGTTTGCAACAAATATATCTTTTGGAATTATGGCCAAAAAGTTCAACCTTGGTTTCATCAGACCATAACACATTTTCCCACGTGTTTGGGAGATTTCAAATGTGTTTTTGCAAAATGTAGTCGGGCTTGGATGTTTTTCTTTGCAAGATCAGGCATCCATCTTGCCACCCTAGATGGGAGATTGTTGTCACATGTACTAAACAGCCAGTACTTGCCAGAAAATGGTGCAGCTCCTTTATTGTTGCTGTCTCCCTTACCAGTTTTCTTCTCGTATTTTCATCTATTTTGGAGGGACATCCAGTTCTTGGTAATGTCACTGTTGTGCCACATTTTCTCCACTTGATGATGACTGTTTTCACTTTGTTCCATGGTAGATTTAATGCCTTGGAAATTCTTTCTCCTGACTGATACCTTTGAACAATGAGATCCCTCTGATACTTTGGAAGGTCTCTGTGGACCATGACTTGTGCTGTAAGATGTGAGTACAGAAATGTCAGGAAAAACCTACTAGAACAGCCGAACTTGATTTGGGGTTAATCAGAGGCACTTTAAATGGTGGCATGTGTGCTGACTCACATTTAACATGAGTTTGAATGGGATTGGTTAATTCTGAACACAGCCACATCCCCAGTTATAAGAGGGTGTGTATATTTATGTAATCAGGTTATTGTAAGTTTTTTATTTTTTAATTTTTTTTATTTTTCGCTTTAAAAGATTTCACTTTGTTTTTCAGTTGGGTTGTACAGGTTATAGGTCACATTAATGGTGGAAAACGTTTTGAAATGATTTATCTTGGTCTCATTTTTTTACATCACAAAAACCTGGCATTTGAACAGGGGTGTGTAGACTTTTTATATCCACTGCTCCTTTGCTGAATGATAAAAAAGGTGTGGTGCTGTATGAATGACTATGAATAAAAATCACAATGCTCTTCTAATCATCAAATAGAGAGGTTGCCAATAGTTTATTTATTAAAGAGTAACTGTACATATTTATTTAGGAAACAGAAGGCACAGGAAGAGGAGCAGAAAGAGAGGAAGAAGGAGGAGAGGTTACGGAAGCGGGAGCAAAAACTGCGAGAAAGGGAGGAGAGGAGGAACCTGAAGAAGGTGAGGCGGCAGCAGGAGGAGGAACAAAAGAAACTGCAGATGAAGATCGCCATGGAGGAGAGGAGGCTGCTGCTCACCCAACGCAACCTGGAATCAATACGGCTCGTTGCCGAGTTGTTGGCCAGGGCCAAGGTATTGAATGTTCTTCATGTTAAATTTACGCTCTGTAACAAAGTATATACAGTTAAGTCCATATATATTTGGACACTTACACAAGTTTTGTTATTTTAGCTGTTTACCAAAACATATTCAGGATACAGTTATATAATCAATATGGACTTAAAATGCAGACTCTCAGCTTTAAGGGTATTCACATCCAAATTACGGTTTAGGAATTGCAACCATTTTTATACAAAATCTCCTCATTTCAGGGGTTCAAAAGTAATTGGACAATTAACTCAAAAGCAGTTTAATGGGCTGCATGGGCTATTCCCTCATTAATCCATTATCAGTCAAGCAGGTAAAAGTTCTGGAGTTAATTCCAGGTGTGGCATTTGCATTTGGGATCTGGTGCTGTGAACCCACAACATGCAGGCTGTGTCTCAATTCAGGTGTTGCAGCCTCGTAGGCCGTCGCCCTGGAGGCCAGAACACTCGAAGGTTGGTAGGCTGCATCTAAAGGTTGATTTATGACTGTTAAATGAGACGGTCTAGTCTTAGGAGGACGCATGTTTGCGTGACAACGCAGTACCCTGTTGCCGAGCAACCATGACAGTAGGGGTGTGCCATATCGTATCGTTCACGATAATACCGGTATAAATTTTGATACCGGTGTAAAAATGAATATTGCGATATTTGAGGTCCGTTACGCTGCCAATGGAAGTTATGTGTTACCATAGAAGCGGGAAAAAAACGGCGCTCCATGCTTGGAACGTCTTTGTCTGGTTGTGAGGAAGTAATTTAGTTTTAAGACCATTTCAGACTGCTGCCTTCTTTAAAAAAAACGGTGCAGAGATGCAGATAATCTGCCCGCATTTCTTTCTGCATGTCAACAACGCCGCTTTGGGAAAAACTTTTACTTTGCCCTTAAGTGGTGTTGCTGACGTCCTGAACTGTCCAGTGGTTTATTTTCGTTCCATTGTGGCTGCTCCAGCGGGATTTATTCAACCAACCGAAAGAAAAAAAAAATCTGTTAACAGCCCCAGGACTTGTCTGTGCAACCGAGATTTCTAATGCGGGTAAACTGAGAAAGAGAGACTGGAGGTCTTACCAGCAGAAGTGTCTTGAGAAATGACAGACAGGCCAGCATACACACGTGGACAAAATTGTTGGTACCCCTCTGTTAATGAAAGAAAAACCCACAATGGTCACAGAAATAACTTGAATCTGACAAAAGTGGTAATAACTAAAAAGTCTATGAAAATTAACCAGTGAAAATCAGACAATGCTTTTGAATTGTGGTTCAACAGAATTATTTTAAAAAACAAACTCATGAAACAGGCCTGGACAAAAATGATGGTACCCTTAACTTAATATTTTGTTGCATAACCTTTTAAGGCTGCACGGTGGCGCAGTGGTTAGCACTGTGGCAGCACAGTTTACCCTCGGCCGGGGGATCGCGGGGATCGTGAGATCGTGGGTTCGATCCCTGCCCCCAGCCAACAGTGATCTGTGTGGAGTTTGCATGTTCTCCCCGTGTTGCGTGGGTTTACTCCGGGATTTCTCCGGTTTCCTCCCACATGCCAAAAACATGCAGGTTAGGGATAAGGGGCGCTTGCGCAAGCAGCGACCGGCAGCTGGTGGCTTGTCACCAGACTGCAAAACAAATCTACCTACGGGTACAAAATAAGTAATAAAAAAAAAAAAAAACCTTTTGAGGCAATCACTGCAATCAAACAATTTCTGTAACTGTCAATGAGACTTCTGTACCTCTCAGCAGGTATTTTTGGCCCACTCCTCATGAGCAAACTGCTCCAGTTGTCTCAGATTTGAAGGGTGTCTTCTCCAGACGGCATGTTTCGGCTCCTTCCACAGATGTTCAATAGGATTTAGATCAGGCCTCATAGAAGGCCACTTTAGAAAAATCCAATGTTTCGCTCTTAGCCATTCTTGGGTGTTTTTAGCTGTGTGTTTTGGGTCATTATCCTGTTGCAAGACCCATGACCTGCGACTGAGACCAAGCTGTCTGACACTGGGCAGCACATTTCTCTCTAGAATACCTTGATAGTCTTGAGATTTCATTGTACCCTGCACAGATTCAAGACACCCTGTGCCAGATGCAGCAAAGCAGCCCCAGAACATAACAGAACCTCCTCCATGTTTCACAGTAGGGACAGTGTTCTTTTCTTGGTATGCTTCATTTTTGCGACTGTGAACATAGAGCTGATGTGCCTTGCTAAAAAGTTGCAGTTTTGTCTCGTCTGTCCATAGGACATTCTCCCAGAAGCTTTGTGGCTTGTCAACATGCAGTTTGGCAAATTCCAGTCTGGCTTTTTTATGATTTGTTTTCAACAGTGGTGTCCTCCTTGGTCGTCTCTCATGAAGTCCACTTTGGCTCAAACAACGACTAATGGTGCGATCTGACACTGATGTACCTTGACCTTGGAGTTCACCATGAATATGTTTAGAGGTTGTTCTGGGCTCTTTTGTTACCATTCGTATTATCCGTCTCTTCGATTTTTCATCAAGTGTCCTCCTGCGGCCACTTCCAAGGAGGTTGGCTACAGTCCCATGGATCTTAAATTTCTGAATAATATGTGCAACTGTAGTCACAGGAACATCAAACTGCTTGGAGATGGCCTTTACCTTTAACATGCTTGTCTATAATTTTCTTTCTAATCTCCTGAGACAACTCTCTCCTTTGCTTCCTCTGGTCCATGTTTAGTGTGGTACACACCATGTCACCAAACAGCACAGTGACTACTTGTCACCCTTTAAATAGGCCGACTGACTGATTACAAGTTTGTAGACACCTGTGATGTTAATTAGAAGACACATCTTGGTTGAACATGTCCCTATGGTCACATTATTTTCAATCTTTTCTAGGGGTACCATCATTTTTGTCCAGGGCTGTTTCATGAGTTTGTTTTTTAAAATAATTCTGTTGAACCACAATTCAAAAGCATTGTCTGATTTTCATTGGTTAATTTTCATAGAATTTTTATTTATTACCACTTTTGTCAGATTCAAGTTATTTCTGTGACCATTGTGGGTTTTTCTTTCATTAACAGAGGGGTACCAACAATTTAGTCCACGTGTGTAGATCCCAGTCTGTCAATTCAAAGCAAGCTCTCAGTGATTCAGTTGCGTCTTTATTCCAGACTCTGATGGTTTTTTTTACGGGTTTACCTGTTTTCAGTTGTGATCTGTATTTTGGCAGTAGCAGAATGACGCTGTGATCTGAACGTCCAAGAGGTGGGCGTGGTTTTGAGATATATGCACCAGGGACAAGGTTGAGTAGGGTTAACTAGCTTGACTCTAATTATGTTCTAATGCTGCATTGTTGAGAAGTTAAAACAAAGTTTAGAGTGACGCTACACCCACGTTGACCGTGCTCCAACCAGCCGAGTCAGAAACCCAAGACTCTTAGCAATGCTACCTAGAAACAATGCAGTAATTTGTGTATGAAAACACCATAGAGACAAATTTAAAGAAAAATGTTGAGTAGTACTGTGTGTACAACCAACAAAAAGTGCCAATAAAAAATAGTACATTTTACACAGCTTGGTCATTTGCAGTACATGGGTGCAACCATCTTGAACAGTGAAGTTATCGTCAGGGCTGTACAATTGTACGATACAGCGAAAATATGATTTCAGTGGGCATTCCAGGTGCAGTCTCTGGTCAGGAAGTTGACATACAACAGGTCCTGGAACACAGTGTAATCTTCATCGAGGGATAAACATTTCAAACCAAAAAGGACTGTTTTAAGGACATTACCATGCATCACAGTGTGTTGCATGGTAATGTACCATCGGTTGATCGTCACTTCCTTGTGGTAACGTATCGTCACTTCCTGTTTTGCTGTCTGCCTGTGTGGTTTGCTCTCCAGCTCTCGAGCCACTAGCTATGGCTACTACCTCTCTTTCCTCTCCTCCTCTGGTGTGCTCTCTCTGTCAGATGTTTAGCTACACCTCTGCCTCTTTTAGTGATAACAGTAAATGTAATAAATGTTGTCTTTTTGAGGCGCTCGAGGCGAGGTTGTCTGATTTGGAATCCCGGCTCCGCTGCATTGAAACACCGTCTGCGCCAGTTAATCTCGACGGACGCCCATTAGCTGCAGCGGAGCTAGCTAGCTTAGGCCCCCCTGTCACCGGTTCCCCGGCTCTCCTCTGCAGCGAGGAGACTGGGTGGGTGACGGTGAGAAGGAAGCCTAGTCGCAAAGCCCCGGTTCACCACCAACCTGTTCACGTTTCTAATCGTTTTTCCCCGCTCAGCGACACACCCGCTGAGGAAAAAACTCTGATCATTGGCGACTCTGTAGTCAGAAACGTGAACCTAGAGACTCCATCGGCCATAGTCACATGCATTCCTGGGGCCAGAGCAGGCGACATCGAGTCAAATTTGAAAATGCTGGCTAAAAGTAACTGTAAATATTCCACAATTGTTATTCATGCCGGCATTAATGACATCCGTCTCCGGCAGTCGGAAGTCACGAAACTTAATATAGAATCGGTGTGTGACTTTGCAAAAACGATGTCTGCCACTGTAGTATTCTCTGGACCCCTCCCCAATCTGACCAGTGATGACATGTTTAGTCGCTCGTCATCCTTGAACCGCTGGCTGTCTGTGTGGTGTCCTAAAAATGACGTGGGCTACATTGACAATTGGAGCTCTTTTTGGGGAAAACCTGGTCTTATGAGACGAGACAGCATTCATCCCACTTTGGATGGTGCTTCTCATTTATCTAACAATCTGGCATCTTTTTTATCCAAATTTCCAAAACCATGACTACTCAGAGTTGGGACCAGGAAGCAGAGTCGCAGTCTTACACGCCTCTCTGCAGCTCCTCTTCATCCGCCACCCCTCAGCTTTGCCCCTGTCTTCCCCATCAGAGAATCATTGTCTGCTCCCTCCAAAGTAAATAAAAATATAATGTATAAGCATCCCAAAGTGATAAAGCACTGATTGGTGCAGTGATTGGTAAAACTCAAATTAAACATAAAGCCTCTAAATTGAATGATTTGGCCTCTGTTCCTCCTCATAATTTAAAAATTAAATGTGGTTTATTAAATATTAGGTCTCTAACTCCCAAGTCTCTGTTAGTCCATGATCTGTTAATTGATCATCAGATTGATTTAATTTCCCTTACAGAGACTTGGTTAGGACAAGAGGATTATGTTGGTTTAAATGAATCAACTCCCTCTGGTTATTTAAACTGTCAAAATCCCAGAAGTTCTGGTCGTGGAGGAGGAGTAGCATCAATTTACCATTCCAAATTACTAGTTAATGTAAAGCAAAAAACATGTTATAATTCCTTTGAGGGCCTGGTCCTCAGTGTTGGGCACTTTAGCAATTCCAGGTTAAACCCAATTTTATTTGCCATAGTTTATCGTCCCCCATCAACCTATTCAGAATTTTTATCCGAATTTCCTGATTTCTTAGCTGATTTAGTGCTGAAATCTGATAGAATAATTATAGTAGGGGACTTTAATATACATGTGGATGTAGATAGTGACTGCCTTAATGTGGCTTTTAATTCAATATTAGACTCGATTGGGTTTTCTCAGAAAGTAGGAAATTCTACTCATTACCTCCACCATACATTGGACCTTGTTCTGACATATGGCATAGAAATAGAAAATCTTGTAGTGTCTCCTCATAACCCTGTACTGTCAGACCATTGTCTGTTAACCTTTGATTTTACTATTTCTGACTATTTGGCTCCTAAAGAAAAATATTATCACAGTAGATGCCTCTCAGATGATGCTGTTTCCAAATTTATGCAGATTGTTTCCTCTATGCCATGTGTCAACACAACGGAAATAAGCTATAGACAGCTTGCTCCTTCTGTAATTGATAACATGGTGGATAGTGTTTCAGCTTCTCTGCATCAGGCTCTAGACTTGGTGGCCCCCTTAAAAAAGAAAAAGTCTAATCAGAGATTTTTAACTCCTTGGTTCAACACAGAAACTCGTAGCTTAAAACAGAAGACTCGTCAATTAGAAAGAAAATGGCGCTCTACTAATTTAGATGAAATCTATTTAGCTTGGAGAAATCATCTTTTAATTTATAAAAAATCTCTTAGAAAAGCTAGAACGAGTTATTACTCTGCATTAATAGAAGAGAACAAGAATAATCCCAGGTTTCTTTTCAGTACTGTAGCCAGGTTGACAAAGAGTCAGGACTCTGTCAATCCTAGCATCCCCTTAGAGCTTACTAGTCAGGACTTTATGAACTTTTTCAATAATAAAATTTCATCCATCAGAGATAAAATCAATCAGATTCTTCCCACAGTTAACTTAAATACTGTAACTACTACAACTCCTTCTATTGATGTCTGTCTTGATGAGTTTACTCCAATCGACCTTTGTGAGTTAGACAAAATAGTTTCCTCATCCAAACCTTCAACTTGTCTTTTAGACCCTATTCCTACCAGGTTATTTAAAGAAGTCTTCCCACTTATTGGTAGCTTTATTCTTCATATAATCAATTCTTCATTAACTTTAGGCCATGTACCGCAGGCTTTTAAAACGGCTGTAATTAAACCCTTACTCAAAAAGCCAACGCTAGATCCAGGAGCTTTAGCTAACTATAGACCAATCTCTAATCTCCCTTTCATTTCAAAAATCTTAGAAAGAGTTGTTGCTACGCAATTATTTGACCACCTGCAGGGAAATGGTTTATTTGAGGAGTTTCAATCTGGGTTTAGAATCCATCATAGCACTGAAACAGCCTTAGCGAAGGTCACTAACGACCTCCTCATTGCATCTGATAATGGACTAGTTTCTGTACTTGTCCTTTTAGATCTTAGTGCAGCTTTTGATACTATTGATCATAATATTCTACTTGATAGATTAGAACACTATGTTGGACTTAATGGAACTTCGTTGCAGTGGTTTAGATCTTATTTATCTGATAGGTTCCAGTTTGTTCATGTAAATGATGAGTTTTCTCTCAGCTCAAAGCTTAGTCATGGAGTTCCACAGGGATCTGTGCTTGGCCCTACTCTTTTTAGTTTATATATGCTTCCGTTAGGCAACATTATTAGAAAGCACTGTATACATTTTCACTGTTATGCAGATGACACACAATTATACCTGTCAATGAAGCCAGATGATACTAATCAATTAGCCAAGTTAGAAGCCTGTCTTAAGGAAATCAAAGTTTGGATGACTTGTAATTTCCTGCTATTAAATTCAGATAAGACTGAAGTCATTCTTGTTGGTCCAAAAAACCTTAGAAATTCCTTTCCAAATCAAACTTTCAGTTTGGATGCAGTTACTCTTTCTCTTAATAGCTCTGTGAGGAACCTTGGAGTTATTTTTGATCAGGATTTGTCCTTAAATTCACATATTAAATTTGTTTCTAAGACTGCCTTCTATCATTTGCGTAATATTGCCAAGATTAGGAGCATCTTGTCTCAGAGTGATGCTGAGAAGCTGATCCACGCTTTTGTTAGCTCGAGATTAGATTATTGTAATTCTTTATTATCAGGCTGTCCTAAAACATCTTTAAAAAGTCTTCAGCTGATCCAAAATGCTGCAGCAAGAGTTTTAACAGGTACTAGAAAGAGAGATCATATCTCTCCGGTTCTGGCCTCCCTTCATTGGCTTCCCATAGAGTTTAGAATTAAGTTTAAAATCCTTCTTCTTACTTACAAAGCTCTAAACAATCAGGCTCCTTTTTATTTAAAAGATCTGATACTACCGTATCATCCTAACAGAGCACTACGCTCCCAAAATGCAGGTTTACTTGTAATACCTAGAATCTCCAAAAGTACAATGGGAGGCAGAGCCTTCAGTTATCAAGCTCCTCTCCTGTGGAATCAGCTGCCAATCTGGATTCGGGAGTCAGACTCGATCTCTGTTTTTAAGAATAGGGCTAAAACCTACCTTTTTGATATAGCCTACAATTAGGGAGGGATCATGTGTTTCTTAACCCTCCCTTAGTTATGCTGCTAATAGGTTTAGTCAGCCGGGGGACCTCCAGTAATGCACTGGGCCTCACTCCTTTCCTCACTCTCTATGAAATATTTTTTTTTTGCTGGTCATTAACATTTGTTTGTTCTCTCCCATAGATTGAGTCCCCATCGTGCTGTTTGCTCTCTACATGTCTGTTCTTTTCTTCTTCTCTGTCCCTTCACCCCCCAGCTAGTTGCAGCAGATGACTGCCCCTCCCTGAGCCTGGTTCTGCTGGAGGTTTCTTCCTGTTAAAAGGGAGTTTTTCCTCTCCACCGTCGCCAAGTGCTTGCTCACAGGGGATCGCCTGATTGCTGGGGTCTTTCTGCAACTGTGGGGGTCCTCCCTACAGTTGATAGTGCTATGAGATGACTGTTGTTGTGAAATGGCGCTATATAAATAAAGTTGAATTGAATTGAATTGAATTGAATTAAATTTGCAGTTTCACTTGTTTGTACAGTGCATCCAGAAAGTATTCACAGCGCTTCACTTTTTCCACATTATGTTTCAGCCTTATTCCAAAAAGGATTAAATTCATTTTTTTCCTCAAAATTCGCCACACAATACCCCATAATGACAATGTGAAGAACTTTTTTTTTTTTTTGAGATTTGTGCAAATTAATAAAAAATAAAAAAAAACTAAGAAATCACATATACATAAGTGTTCACAGCCTTTGCTCAATACTTTGTTGATGCACCTTTGGCAGCAATTACAGCCCCAAGTCTTTTTGAATATGATGCCACAAGCTCGGCACAACTATCTTTAGGTAGCTTGGTCCATTCCTCTTTGCAGCACCTCTCAAGCTCTATCAGGTTGGATGGGAGGCGTCGGTGCACAGCCTTTTTCAGGTCTCTCCAGAGATGTTCAATTGGATTCAAGTCTGGCATTCACGCCAAATTGTTCAATCTTTGTCTCATCGACCAGAGAATTTTGTTTCTCATGGTCTGAGAGTCCTTCAGGTGCCTTTTGGCAAACTCCAGGCGGGATGCCATGTGCCTTTTACTGAGGAGTGGCTTCCATCTGGCCTCTCTACCATACAGCCTTGATTGGTGGATTGCTGCAGAGATGGTTGTCCTTCTGGAAGGTTCTCGTCTCTTCACAGAGGAATGCTGGAGCTCTGACAGAGTGACCAGCGGGTTCTTGGTCACCTTCTTGACTAAGGCCCTTCTCCCCCAGTCGCTCAGTTTAGATGGCAGGCCAGCTCTCGGAAGAGTCCTGGTGGTTCAGAACTTCTTCCATTTCATGGATGATGGAGGCCACTGTGCTCATTGGGACCTTCAAAGCAGCAGAAATGTTTCTGTACCTTTCCCCAGATTTGTGCCTCGAGACAATTCCTTTGACTTCATACTTGGTTTGTGCTCTGACATGCACTGTCAACTGTGGGACCTTATATAGACAGGTGTGTGCCTTTCCAAATCCTGTCCAATCAACTGAATTTACCAGGGATGGCAATTTTCCACCGATCCGCGGATTTCCGCCGATTTTATCATCTATGTCATAATTTTGTACCTTTACCTTGTTCTCAATAAAGTTTGGGAAAAAAAACACATACGCGCTTGGCGCTTCCCCGAAGTCTCGCGATAACCCGGATGTACTCAAGCTACTGCTGTATTGTAAACAGCCCTGCGATTGGATAGTTGCAAACGATTGGACCAATCAAATGGCTCGTATGCTTTGTCAAAAAATTCATTTCGGCTTGTTCTCAGGGATGTGATTTTTCCGGTAATTCACCGAATTCCGCTTTATTTTTATATTATATGTACGTTAAGTACGTTAGCGGCTTGTGGTTCACGAACGCAGTTAAAGTGTGCCCTTTCAGCCAGAACCGGAAGTGGCGTATGCCAGGTAGAGAGCCATTAACTCTCTGTCAAACACGCTGTATTTACGCTCACTGTCGTGCAAAGACCTGCTTAAAAAAAAGGTGAGCGGCTGCCAAGAACCGGCAACGCATTGCTCCACGACGGCCGCTATGCCCATGTCCGAGGCGTCGATAATGAGCGCTGTTTTAACCTCAGAACGCCTGCTCCCGTTCAGGAGTCCAGTCGACTCTGTCCGCCATTTCCGTTTGAGTGCAGCGTACAGCGGCTGTATGAGCTGGGCTGCGCGGGGGAGGAAAATGAGCTGCTCAAGACTCAATGGAGATTGAAACTGGTGATCTGAAATGAATGCTGAAATTATAAAAAGTAATGGTATGTTGGAATTTTATTTCTATTATGGAATAGATAAAATTAACTGATTTTGATTTGATCAAGTGTTAAAGCATGTGATGGATAATGCTTGTTGGAAGATTTACCTCCGCCAAGGAGGTTATGTTTTCATCGGCGTTGGTTTGTCTGTCTGTCTGTTTGTTAGCAAGGAAAAGTGATGGACGGATTGTCATGAAATTTTCAGGAAAGGTGTGCAATGGCACGGGAAACAGATGATTAGATTTTGGTGATGATCTGAGAGTGCATACCTCCACCAAGGGCTTTTTTGTATTTGTGCAGCAGGATTACACAAAAACTACTGGATGGATTTGGATAAAATTTTCACCTGAGGTTCTTGGGCTAGAGAGGAACCCATTATATTTTGGTGATGATCTGAGAATGCATACCTCAGCCAAGGCTCTTATCTTCTCACAGTGTGTTAGCAACAATACTCCAAAACTGATGGACAGACTTTGATGCAATTTTCACCACAAGTGGCTATAGGCCTACACACAAACCCATTACATTTTGGAGTTGATCCATGACAAACGGAAGGAGCCTTGGCGGAGGGATGCGCTCTGAGTGCTTTTCTAGTTTAGGAATGCTATATTCTTGGAACATAAGTCAATATTATACAGTAATAAGTGGCATTCAGCTGTTTGTTTTATGTCATGTAAGCACAGTTCTGGTACTTAAAAATCGTAAAAACCCAGGAGCTTCGGGGAGCGAAGTGACAGTAAAGGTGAAAATTGGCTCAAAGTTCAATGAGGTAACAGAAACACTCGGACAGTTTCTGAAGAAACCAGAAAAGGAGATGAAGTTCAAAGTTCAGAGACTGACACAGCTTGCTGCCAAAAGGAAGAAAGTTTCACATTAGAAGTGACTTGGTGACCAGTGTAAATAGTGTAAAAACCTCTATTAGAACTGTTAAATATGTTGGACTAAAGACAGTGAGACAACATTGAAGAAAAAGTAAGTTAACTTTTCATTAAATTTAATGATTTATCTAAGTCTAGTATTTCATTTTTTTAATCATTTTTTTCAGTCTAAATTACTAATGTTTTACTGAAAACCTCCCAGCTTCAGGGGGGCTGCGCCCCCCCCGGCCCCCCCCGTAAGTCAATCGACCAAATTAGATTTCAGCTGAAATCAGAATTTCCTGTTGCCATCCCTGATTTACCACAGGTGGACTCCAATTAAGCTGTAGAAACATCTCAAGGATGATCAGTGGAAACATGATGCACCTGAGCTCAGTTTTGAGCTTCATGGCAAAGGCTGTGAATACTTAACAGTATGTACATGTGATTTTTAAATTTTTTTTATTTTTAATAAATTTGCAAAAATCTAAAAAAACACTTTTTCACATTATCATTATGGGGTATTAGGTGTAGAATTTTGAGGAAAAAAATGAATTGAATCCATTTTGGAATAAGACTGTAACATGACAATGTGGAAAAAGTGAAGTGCTGTGAATACTTTCTGGATGCGCTGTAAATGATTGTATGTATTTGTTGCTGTTCAGAGAAAATAATTAGTTTATGCTTGACTCCAGGCAAGGGAGCTCATTATTATAATTTTTTTTAATTGAAATTTGACTGCCATAGAAGTTGTTACAACTTTATTTCTTTGTTTATACCCAAGAGTTGCGGAGTGTTTAATGTTTTTGACCCATCCATTCATTTGACATGTCGCCACTATAACTTCTGCATGTCTGATCGGATTGACTCCAAATTTGTACAGAAACTTTAACTCATCAATACCTTGGACACATTCAGTTTTCAGACACATCTAATGAGGTTTTCCATGTATTTTGGGAAGTAGTCTTTTTTTATGTTGTTGCCGCTTCTACAGTTTTGACTGGATTGACTCCAAAATTATACAGAAGGTTTGACTAAAATGAGGGGTTCCATTTTTGAGGAGGGGGACTTATTTCTTTTCCAGTCCATTTTATGTTGATCAGTTCTCATTAGAGGCTCCTGATATGGCGATGTGTGGGGTAAGCGAGCTTGCTCACTAAGGTTCTTTCATCATAGTACCTAACAACACACACTGTACTAATCTGACGTCTGTTCGTCAGTGGTGGATTATTCTTCTGTTTGGTTGGCAAGTAGCTTTGAGACGAGTGTCCTCCAGGAGCAAGTAACATACTACCAGTTGCATGGAAAAAGTTATATGGAAAGACTTGCATTTTAAGGCCATAAAAAACTAGATTTAGGGGGAAAATTGGCCAGTATTCAAAAATCTGTCTTAAATTTCCACATTAAATAAAGAGCTGCAGACTGCATGATACATTATTCTTTTGTCATCTTGGAATGTTCTTCTTCCCAGACACTGAAGCAGCAGCAAAAGGAGAAAGAGAGGGCTGAACGTGAAGAACGGGAGAGGCAGGAGCAGGCTCGACAGAAGGAGGAGTTAGCCCGCCTTCAGCAGCTGGAGGCCTGCCGACGAAGGCAGGAGCAGGAGCTGCGGAGGGTGGAGTTGGAGAAAGAGCGAGCGCTGGAGCTCCAGCGAAGAGAGAAGGAGCTGAGGGAGAGACTCCTTTCCAACCTGTTGAAGAAGAGCAGCGAGAAAACTGCAGGGACGCAGGTGCAAGCTGACCCCATACTGAGTGAGGAGGCGTCTAATCCTGGTGACATGATGCCAGGGGTCCTGGGTTGGGTAAATGGAGTGAAGGCAAATGAAGGCAAAGAAAAGCAAGCATCAAACTCTAGTGTTCACTCCCAGATTATGGGTCAAAATAAAGAATCCGAGGAGAAGAGAGGAGGTGGGGGGAGGAAAAATGAAAAGGAAGGAAAAAAGGAAGAGGTGGGTAATGGTAGGCACAGTACGGAGCAAATGAGGGACCACTCCTACAGAGAGAGCAGCTCATACAGTCGGGGTAGAAGGAGGCGCTCCCATAGCAGGAGGAGAAGGAGTTCCAGCTACCAGAGAAGGAGCACCAGTCCTCAGGGCAGTTACGATCACCGAGGCAGGAGAAGGCGCAGTCACAGCAGCAAGAGCACGGGCTCCAGTAGAGACAGGAGCAGGAGCAGCAGTGGGAGGAGTCACAGCAGAGGGAGGAGCCACAGGCGTAGTCATCGTAGATGCAGCAGAGGCAGCTCCAGGAGTAGTAACAAAAGCAAGGAGCGGAGGAGTCACAGCCATCACGGTCGATGGTACAGGAGGCACAGCAGCAGCAGGGAGAGGAGTCGCTGGAGACGGTACTAAACTCATCAGTGATAAATTTAATTATTAACATTGTCATTGTTTGTGGAGTTAAAGGTCAGGATGTTTTCAAAGAAGAATGCACATATTTGGTTCCTTCAGTTTGAGAACAGTTGGTTTCTTCCAGAACAGGACTTCAAGGTGTTAAGCAGAAAACCTTAGATGGTGATGTACAGTTCTGGAGGTGATTCCACAGTTGGTTTTACCATTAGTATTTTATTTTGGTCATGTTATCAGAGTGAAGCTGGAGAAAGTTTGCATTTTCCAAGTATTTAGTGTCTCTACATTTTGTGGTTTACATGAAATGCAAAATGCACTTTTTGGTTTTAATTGATTTTAGTTTGTGTTATTCATTTTGTTGAATATAACAATACTTGGAGAGTGAAACATTAAAAGATAAATCTGTCTGGATATTAAAAGTAAACCATTTATAATTGCTATAACAAAAGCTAAAACACTGATTGGATTTTGTCAGCATACAATCTTACTGTATTCTGAAACACAGCACCTGCTGATGCCCTGGATAAATTTCCAAGTCTGTTTGACTGGTCTGCTTGGCTTCATAAAACAGAAAGGACTTGATCCACATGCCAGATCTGCCTTAGAGGAGTACTGCACCACAAATGTGAATGTGAAGTTTCCACAGACTACAAGAAATATACCTCAGCTTTAAAGCTGTTAGACTTGTTTTGTTATCATATTTTTTTCCTTTAAATGCAGCTTCAGTGTTGGCTTTGTTGCTAATCAAGATTTGTAGAATAATCTGCAGTGTTTTTGATGACAATTTTAGTGGGCAAAGAACAATTTACTGGTTTTTATTTTATATTTCTTAGCACTTGGAAGGAGAAGACCGAGTTATTCAGTAAGGAGACTTGACTTTTGACATGTCAGGGCACATTCAGACTGCTACTGTTTGGTCTGGACCAAAGGAACTCTGGTCTGCTTCCGCGGATAGTTTAATTTGTTTGTTGCAGTCTGAATGCGCAATCGAACTCTGGTGCGCACCAAACAAGCAAACTCTGGTCCATTTGAAAACCGGGGGTCTCGGTTCACTTGCAAGTAAACCCTGGTGCACTTCGCTTGCAGTGTGAATGCAAACAGGCTATCCAGTGGACCAAAGGGAGGAAGTACCCCTTGGCGTTTGCGTAATCATAGCAACACTTAGTCTTAGAAGAGGAAGGGACGTTTACATTTTGGGTAGAAAATAACAACAAAGACAACTGCACAAATCCGAGAAATTCTTTTACTGGAGAAAGCCGAGGAGAAAAGTTAATTTGGGTGCCGCTCCATCGTTTGTTTGTGGCGGGGTGAAGGGAACAGATTTCCCTTTTCAGTCCTGGCCAATCGATGAGCCGGCTTTTTCTTCTTTGCCGAGATTTTTTTCTTTCTGGTCAGTGGTGGTTTCGGCTACAGCGCCCCAAATGAGCAGTTGTTGTAACTGTGTGACGTTGTTCAGGCAGTTTGGTCCGCTTGAGTAAAGTGCAGTGTGAATGCAAACCAAACGAAGGTGCGAAAATTATCGGCATTCCCCACCCAATTGAGCCGAGACCCCCAGATTATCCTGGTGAGAACGCAGCCTTACAGTGGATATAAAAAGTCTACATATCCCTGTTCAAATGCCAGGTTTTTGTTATGTAAAAAATGAGACCAAGATAAATTATTTCAGAACTTTTTACACCATTAGTGTGACCTATAATCTGTACAACCCAATTGAAAAACAAACTGAAATCTTTTAAGGGTAAAAATAAAAAAATAAAAACTTACAATAACCTGGTTGAATAACTGTGCACACCCTTAAACTAATACTTTGTTACAGCACCTTTGGCTTTTATTACAGCACTCAAGTCTTTTTGGGTAGGAGTCAATCAGCGTGGCACATCTTGATGTGGCAATATTTGCCCACTCTTGTTTGCAAGAATGATCCAAATCTGTCAGATTGCGAGGGCATCTCCTGTGCACAGCCCTCTTCAGATCACCCCAGATGTTTGATTGGATTCAGGTCTGGACTCTGGCTGGGCCATTTCAAAACCAATTTCTTCTGGTGAAGCCATTCTTTTGTTGATTTGGATGTGTGCTTTGGGTCATTGTCGTGTTGAAAGATGAAGTTCTTCTTCGGCTTTTAGCACAAGCTTGAAGGTTTTGTGCCAACACTGACTGGTATTTGGAACTGTTCCAGCTGAAGAAAAACAGCCCCAAAACATGATGCTGCCACCACCATGCTTCGCTGTAGGTATGGTATTCTTTTGGTGATGAGCAGTGTTGTGTTTGCGCCAAATATACCTTTTGGAATTATGGCCATAAAGTTCAGCCTTGGTTTCGTCAGACCATAGCACATTTTCCCACGTGTTTGGGAGATTTTAAATGTGTTTTTGCAAAATGTAGCCAGGCTTGGATGTTTTCTTCATAAGATAAAGCTTCCGTCTTGCCACCCTACCCCATAGCCCAGACATATGAAGAAGATGGGAGATTGTCATATATACTAAGCAGCCAGTACTTGCCAGAAATTCCTGCAGCTCCTTCAATGTTGCTGTCGCCCTCTTAACAACCTCCCTGACCAGTTTTCTTCTCGACTTTTCATCAATTTTGGAGGGACATTTTTTTTTTTTTTTTTTTTTGTTACTTATTTGTACCCGTAGGTAGACTTGGTTTGCAGTCTGGTGACAAGCTACCGGCTGTTGGTCGCTGCGTGCGCGAGCGCCCTAAACCTACATGTTTTGGACATCCAGTTGTTGGTAAAGTTTCTCTTCAGCTTTCTAGCAGAAGCTTGAAGGTTTTGTGCCAACAGTGACTGGTATTTGGAACTGTTCATAATTCCCTCCAGCTTGACTAAGGCCCCAGTTCCAGCTGAAGAAAAACAGCCCCAAAGCATGATGCTGCCACCACCATGCTTCACTGCAGGTATGGTGTTCTTTTGATGATGAGCAGTGTTGTGTTTGCGCCAAATATACCTTTTGGAATTATGGCCAAAAAGTTCAACCTTGGTTTTATCAGACCATAGCACATTTTCCCACGTGTTTGGGAGATTTCAAATGTGTTTTTGCAAAATGTAGCCAGGCTTGGATGTTTTCTTCATAAGATCAGGCTTCCGTCTTGCCACCCTACCCCATAGCCCAGACATATGAAGAAGACGGGAGATTGTCATATATACTAAGCAGCCAGTACTTGCCAGAAATTCCTGCAGCTCCTTCAATGTTGCTGTCGCCCTCTTAACAACCTCCCTGACCAGTTTTCTTCTTGTCTTTTCATCAATTTTGGAGGGACATCCAGTTGTTGGTAAAGTTTCTCTTCAGCTTTCTAGCAGAAGCCTGAAGGTTTTGTGCCAACAGTGACTGGTATTTGGAACTGTTCATAATTCCCTCCAGCTTGACTAAGGCCCCAGTTCCAGCTGAAGAAAAACAGCCCCAGAGCATGATGCTGCCACCACCATGCTTCACTGCAGGTATGGTGTTCTTTTGATGATGAGCAGTGTTGTGTTTGCACCAAATATATCTTTTGGAATTATGGCCAAAAAGTTCAACCTTGGTTTTATCAGACCATAACACATTTTCCCACGTGTTTGGGAGATTTCAAATGTGTTTTTGCAAAATATAGCCAGGCTTGGAAGCTTTTCTTCATAAGATCAGGCTTCTGTCTTGCCACCCTAGACGGGAGATTGTTGTCACATGTACTAAACAGCCAGTACTTGCCAGAAATTCCTGCAGCTGCTTCAATATTGCTGTCGGCCTCTTGGCAGCCTCCCTGACCAGTTTTCTTCTTGTCTATTCATCAATCTTGGAGGGACATCCAGTTCTTGTTAATGTCACTGTTGTGCCATATTTTCTCCACTTGATGATGACTGTCTTCACCGTGTTCCATGGTATATTTAATGCCTTGGAAATTCTTTTGTCCCCTTCTCCTGACTGATACCTTTGAACAGTGAGATCCCTCTGCTGCTTTGGTAGCTCTCTGTGGACCATGGCTTGTGCTGTAAGATGTGACTAAAAAATGTCAGGAAAAGCCTACTAGAACAGCTGAACTTTACTTGGGGTTAATCAGAGGCACTTTAAATGGTGGCAGATGTGTGCTGACTCACATTTAACATGAGTTTAAATGTGATTGGTTAATTCTAAACACAACCACATCCCCAATTATAACAGGGTGTGCATATTTATGCAACCAGGTTATTGTAAGTTTTTTTTAAATTTTTCTCCTTAAAAGATTTCAGTTTGTTTTTCAGTTGGGTTGTACAGGTTGTAGGTCACATTAATGGTGGAAAAAGTTTTGAAATGCTTTATATTGGTGTAATTTTTTTACGTCACGAAAACCTAGCATTTGAACAGGGGTGTGTAGACTTTTTATGTCCACTGTAAACTCCAGCTGTTCTTGGTCATATGTGGATCCAGCATTAAAGAAGATGGATTTGAGACCTGTGCAATTTTTGATTTCACTGTGATAAAGGTAAACCAGCTTCTGTGCTTCATATCAAAGCAGCAGATTACTGTATAAAACTTTTTTTTAGCACCTCACATGTAGTGATCGATACATTTTCTTTAACCTCACATTACTGTGCAGCTGCTGACATTGGGCTGTGAGGCTGATAATAGTTTTGTAGAAATCCTGATATTGTCACTTGTAATGCTAAAGCCTACCTGTTCTGCCTGTGCTCTCCATCCTCTGCAGCAGGTTTTGCATACACTGCAAGCTGGTTAAAATAAAATTCAAATTGGAAACTTGTTGGAGGCATTTTGTTTTTTGTTGACAAACTATGTAGTGTTATGAGTCGGGCTGTCCTGAATAACAGTCTTAGTGAACATTTAACGTCTCATGGTTAGTGAGGGTGTTTTTTACTTGTATAACCACAGTGAAATAGTCTGAAAACAAGGCTTCATTTCTCAGATTCACTGTCTAGCTCTCACAAAATAAAGCTGTGGTAAATTGTTATTATTCTAGATGGTTGAGGTTTTAACTAGTAATGTGTGAACTAAAGTATGGTGATCATCTGTGCAAATGGAAGAGATGGCAGGTACTGTAGTTTTCACATTTTTTAAAAAATTGAAAACCAAATGAGTTTTCAGTTCAGTCTGTCTTATAAACACGCATACCAAACTTCATCTATAGATCTATCTATTCAAGGAATGTCTGTGTGTCTGTCTGTTCCGCGCATATCTTGTGAACAAACTGTTTGTCAGACTGACCTAAGATTAGTTACATGGTTTTCTGAGGTTTCAAGGGCGTTCATGTAAATTCACAGTTGAAAAAAATTTTGGTTGACAACAGCATACTATGTGACACTCGGTTGGGGTTTAGAGCAGGCCACAGTACCCTGATTGCATCCATAGCAGTACTAAATGGTATTACTAATGCCTTGGATAAAAAAACAACACTGTGCTGCAGTATTTGTGGATTTATCTAAAGCTTTTGATTCTGTTGATTAACTATTGATAAGAAGACTTAGATATTGGGATAAGTGACAAAGCGGTAAATTGGTTTAGAAACTATTTGACAGACAGAACTCTGCTTGTACTGTGATTGCTACAAGTCTAGTTTCAGGGAAATTTCTTCAGGGGTCCCACAAGGCTCAATTTTAGCACCTGTGTTGTTTTCTGTTTTTATTAATGATATCGAAAAAGACCAGAGAACAGCTAAGATATGTACACTTGTATGCTAATGATACAGTGATTTATACAGTTGCACCCTCCTTGCAACAAGCTGTTGAGGAGCTGCAGACAGCCTTTGAACAGCTGCAGACTTATTTAAGTAACTTAAAACTTGTTTTAATGCAAGAAAGACTAAATGTATGCTTTTTTCCAGAGCTCGGTTACAGCACACATGTCAGTCTTCACTGTAGGGAAGGAGTCAGTTGAACAGATATCCTACAAGTAACTGGGAATCTGGGTGAATGATAAGCTGTCATTTAAAGTACACATTGAAAAACTGGTAAAAAAAAAAACAAAAACAAACAAACAAAAAAAACCCTTAAGGTTAGACTGGGTTTTCACCACCGGAATAGAGCATGCTTTAATTTTGATGCTAAAAAAATTGTGGTGCAGACTACTTTTAAAAGTGTTTTGGATTATGGGGACATTATATACATGCATGCAGCTGCCTCTATTTTGCGATGCTTGGATTTATCACAGTACTTTACGATTCATAACCAACTCAGAGTCTCGTACACATCACTGTATTCTGTATAATCTAGTCTCCTGGCTTTCTCTCAACATCAGGAGAAAATGGCACTGGTTCATTTTTATTTACAAACCCATACTGGGTAAATTGCCATCGCTCTGTAATCTTTTATTTCTTATAAACAACTGCTATAACTCTTGTTCCTCTAAGTGACTGCTGTATAACATTCCTTGAGTGTTCAGTGAACTTGGGAAAACGGCGTTTTCTTATTATGCTCCTTAGGAGTCTTGGAATGATCTTCAGAAAACATTACAATTAAATGAACTTGTTGAATCTAACAGATACAAAACCTTGATAAGGAAATATTACAGAGGATTGTAAATGCTTTTTGTGAGCTGAAAAATTTTTTTTGGTAATGTTTTTATTGTTTTTTTTTACCTAATTGTTTTATTATTTTGTTATTGTTTTGAATTGTTTTATATTGTTTTAGATGTGCTGACTTTTGTTGTCCTATTGTTTTATGTACTGGTGTGCCATCTTGGCCAGGTCTCCCTTGAAAAAGAGATGGGAATCTCAAGGGACTTTCTGGTCAAATAAAGGTTACATAAACATAAAAAAAACAAAACATCCCTGAGTATGGAGTTGTTCCAAAAAAATATGTAATTATTATCATTAAAAGTTTAGCCATCGCTCTGTCTATAAAGTGCTACATGCCCAGGCTTCTAGAAGTGTGGGTGGGGTTTTGGATTGACTCTTTACTGATTGGATAAAATCATGACCAGTCACCAGAGTGCTCTGTGAACAAAACACGGAAGTGAAAAGTGGAAAATTTTACCAGAAATAACCCCAACTAAATATTTCTGGTAACAGTTGATCAATCCTGCACATCAGCTTGGAGGAATTTCAGCCCATTCCTTCGTACAGAACAGCTTCAACTCTGGGATGTTGGTGAGTTTCCTCACATGAACTGCTCACTTCAGATCCTTCCACAACATCTCAGTTGGATTAAGGTCAGGACTTTGACTTGGCCATTCCAAGACATCCACTTTATTCTCCTTTAACCATTCTTTGGTAGAACAACTTGTGTGCTTAGGGTCGTTGTTTTGCTGCCTGACCCACTTTCTCTGGAGATTCAGTTCATGGACAGTTATTGTTCTGTCAATGATGGCAAGCCGTCCTGGCCCAGATGCAGCAAAACGGACTCAACCCATGATATTACCACCACCATGTTTCGTAGATGGGATAAGATTCTTATGCTGGAATTCAGTGTCTTTCTTCCTCCAAACATAACGCTTCTCATTCAGACCAGAAAGTTCTATTTTGGTCTTATCCGTCCCCAAGACATTTTTCCAACAGCCTTCAGACTTGTCCACATGATCTTTAGCAAACTGCAGATGAGCAGCAATATTGTTTTGGAGAGAAGTGGCTTTCTGCTTGCAACTCTGCCATTCACACCATTGTTGTTCAGTGTTCTCTTGATGGTGGACTCATGAACATTAACATAGCCAACATGAGAGGCCTTCAGTTGCTTAGAGGTTACCCTTTGGTCCTTTGTGACCTTGCCAGCTATTACATGCCTCGCTCTTGGAGTGATCTTAGTTGGTCAACCACTCCTGGGATGGAAACATTGGTCTTAAATTTCCTCCATTTGTACATAGCCTGTCTTACTGTGGATTGGTGGAGTCCAAACTCTTAAGAGATGGTTTTATAACCTTTCCCAGCCTGATGAACTTAAAAAATAAAACTTTTTCTGAGGTCCTCGGAAATCTCCTTTGTTCGTGCCATGATACACTTCCACAAATATACGTTGACACTTTGACAGATCTAAGATTGTTTTGTGGGGGCATAGCCCCTGTGCGTCACCTAACTCCGACACGAAGCGGCTCAGTTCCCGGTAAGGGCTTACCGAAGGAACCAACCGAGGCGGCTCAGTCCCCGGTGAGGGTTTACCGGATGAACCAACCGAGGCGGCGATTGGGAGCTCGGGCACGGCGTTGGTGAGAGACGGGGGCCACCTGGATCCAGCAGGACAGTGGCCTGAATCGGTGCCCAATTGCGAGGCCCAGCCGAGGAACTACCAGACTGACGGCGGTCGGTGACGGGGCCTAGAGGGGGCCTAGAGGAGAAGCCACCCAGCCGGACGACAGCGAGCGACGGTGATCGGCCACCGATCGGCGGAGGTGATCGGTGGATTAGAGCTGCGCCGGCGGAGTGCGACATAACTGACGGGGACGGGGCCCAGCGGAGGAGCCGCCTAGCCAGACGGCGACGAGTGGCTGTGATCGGTGGATTCCGGCTGCGCCGGCGGTGCACGACATAACTGGCCAGGTAGACGGAGGCAGGCGCCGGCGATAGACGGCGATGATCTGCGGAGCTGAGCAGCGTCACTCGGCGGAGAAGCTGCGCAGGAGCGGCGGGTCCAGTAGCGACCGAGCTAGTTGAGGCCTAGCCGGATTCTCTGCTTATTTCTATCCACAGGTCAGTAAAATGCCACCCAAAAAAGAGGAAATGGAAGAAATTAAAAAAAAACTCTGAACTTTGTGTTAGAAGAATTGGCCAAAGTGACTAGCCAGCAGGACAAAATATTAGACCTAATACAGGAGGTACAAGCCCTACATTCAATAATAAAAGAAAAAGACAAAAAAATTATGGACCTGGAGCAACACAGGCGTCTTTTGGAGCAACGCGTCGAGGATCTTGAACAAGGTTCTCGCATTGATGACATAGTTATAAGTGGACTAGACATCAGATATCAGTCGTACGCCCATGCCGCTACAGGACTGAGTGGTGAACATGCTTCCATAAGTGAATCAATGTCCTTAGAAAACCAAGTGCTTCAGTTCCTTAATGATAAAGACATTAAGGTAGAAGCCAATGCGATCTCAGCCTGTTATGCTTTACCGAAGAAAGATAACAAAACAAAGAAATCAATTGTGATGCGCTTTGTGAACAGGAGGGTGAAAAATGACATACTGAGGCAGGCCAAAAAACTAAAGGAAACTCAAGTTTACCTAAATGAACACCTGACAAAAAAAACCCGCTGAATTAGCACGGCAGGCACGGATGCTAAAGAAACATAATAAGATACAGACAACCTGGACAAGAAATTGTAGAATTTGGATTAAACTAAATGGAACACCTGAGCAAGCCAAAAGTATAATGATCAGAGATGCTACTGACTTAGATAAATACAGATGAACACTGACTATGAAACACAGAGTGAGGAAACTCAAACTCTAAAAATATGCCACTATGCTGAACATAAACCACAAGAGATGGAGAATGATATGGATCCTGATAACCACTTTTTCAATAATATTCATAACCACTGTGAATATTACACTGAAAAGCAATTCAAAAGTCAAGTGCAATTAGATGGTAAACTGTCAATAATACACTTCAATAGCAGAAGTCTTAACAAAAACTTCTCACAGATTCAGGACTATTTAAAACAGCTAAACAGAAAATTCACAGCTATAGCAGTCTCTGAAACCTGGCTTAATGAAGACCAGGCTCCCCTGATGGCAATAGAGGGATATCAGATGTTTAACATTAACAGATCTCAAAAAAAGGGTGGTGGTGTTGCACTGTATATTGATGACCTATATAGATGTAAGCTTGTAAATGAAATGTCCTCAGCACTACCAGGGATTCTGGAATGTGTTACTGTTGAGATTGACCTAGACAAAACAAAAAATCTAATCATAAGCTGCATATACAGAACGCTGGGAACTTGCATTGAGACATTCAGAGATAAATTAGTCGAGCTGTACAATAATATTACTAGTAAGAAAATGGTAGCAATTTGTGGAGATTTCAATATTGATCTACTTAATCCACATCAACAAAATGTAGTTACAGAGTTCATGAACTCTATGTACAGCATGAGTCTATATCCCACAATAACACATCCCAGTAGAATCACAGCTCACTCTGCTACACTTATTGACAACCTGTTTGTCAATGTTCTCGACAAGAAAATAGAAAGTGGATTATTGATAAATGATATAAGCGACCACTTGCCAATCTTTGCACTTATCCATGGCCACACGGGGCCCAACCCAGAAAAAATCTCAAAATCGTTCAGACACAAATCACCAAACGCAATCAGTTCTTTTAAAGAGGACTTGCTGAAGCAAGACTGGACAGAAGTCTATGTATCAGATGTAAATGAAGCCTATGACACATTTATAAACATTGTAACCACTCTTTATGAAAAAAACTGCCCATTAGTTAAAAAAAAGCTTAAACACAAATTTACTGACAAACCATGGCTAACCAAAGGACTACAAAAGGCGTGTAAAAAGAAAAATTTATTATATAAAGCTTTCATAAAGAAAAGGACAAAAGAAGCAGAGCAGCGGTATAAAACATACAAAAATAAGTTAACATATATAATAAGATGTAGTAAAAGAGACTATTACAGTAAAGAACTGGAAAAAAACAAAGACAATATTAAAAATACATGGACAATAATCAACAGTATCCTTGGAAATAAAAGCAGAAATACCAGCTACCCAACTAACATTCCAAAAAATAATAAATCGACTCCGAATGTGAATATAGCTTCACCCGCAGATGAATTTAATAATTTTTTTGTTAACATTGGACCTAAACTGGCCCGAGAAATACCCACTACGGTGCCAACAGGTGATTCAATATGCAATAACACTGCTGTAAAAGACACCATCTTCATAAAGAACACAGACGAAAGAGAGGTCATTGAAATTGTTAAATCGTTCAAAAGTAAAACATCTACTGACTGCGATGGTATTGATATGCTACTAGTCAAAACTGTTATCGAATGCATAGTGAAACCACTGACGTATATCTGTAACCTGTCTCTCCAATCGGGTATATTTCCCAATGCAATGAAAATAGCTAAAGTAATTCCGATTTACAAGACAGGCGACAGAGGGGAACTCTCCAACTACAGACCAATTTCACTATTACCACAATTTTCCAAGATACTTGAAAAAATATTCTATGAGAGAATTGACAACTTCATACTGAAGAATGATTTATTGTGTGAGCAGCAATATGGGTTCAGACACAAAAGGACAACAGCATATGCCTTAATGGAATTTACAGAAAAAATATCAACAGCCATTGAAAATAAAGAGTATTCAGTTGGAGTATTCCTGGATCTTAAAAAAGCATTTGATACAGTAGATCACAATCTATTATTAAAGAAACTACAAAATTGTGGTATTAGAGGGGTAGCACTGTCCTGGTTAAGAAGTTACTTAAAGAATAGATATCAGTTTGTATGTGTTAACAACAAAAACTCAGAGCTACTGAAGGTCACCTGTGGAGTCCCACAGGGTTCAGTTTTGGGACCATTATTATTCAATATGTATATAAATGATATATGTAAAGTTTCAGAAAAAATGGACTTAATATTGTTTGCTGATGACACTAACCTGCTATGCAGTGGAAACAATTTGGAACAACTTCTGGATACACTCGGAAAGGAATTAGGAAAGCTGAAACTGTGGTTTGATTCAAACAAATTAACGCTCAATTTAAGCAAGACAAAATTTATAGTCTTTAACAACCATCACAACTACCCAGTACCCAAACTCAGTGTAAATGGTGTAGAGATTGAAAGGGTATCCGAAACTAAATTCCTTGGAGTAATAATTGATAACAAACTGTGTTGGAAGCCACATATTAATTATATAAAAGGTAAAGTATCCAAATCAATTGCAATATTACACAGAGTGAAAAATTTGCTGAATCAACCCACACTATACACCTTGTATCATTCATTAATACTCCCATACATGACATATTGTAATGAAGTATGGGGAAATACATATAAAACAAACATATATCCACTCTTTATGCTTCAAAAGAGAGCTATTAGAATAATCAACAAAGCAGCTTACAGGGAACCAACAAACCCACTTTTTCTTAAACAAAAAACTCTCAAGTTGAAAGATCTGATCGACTTTAAAACCGCAATAATAATGTTCAAAGTGAAGAATCTATCACTGCCCGCAAATATCCAAAAGTTGTTCCAAACAAGGGAGAAACGATATCACTTCAGAGGAACATGTATATTTCAAAAGCCTACAGTGAGAACAACTACCAAGCAACACTGTATTTCAGTGCAAGGTGTCAGATTATGGAACGATCTTGGACCTGAATTAAAATCATGTACAAAGCTTGGACAATTTAAACAAAAACTAAAGGAAGAAATACTCCAAACATATTTACAAGACGACATGTAAACTCACATAAGGATTGACATTTCCAGCCTGTGTTGTGTTATAGCTTAGTTTTTCTTTTTTCTCTGTGACACTATGTCTTAGATTTGTTTTTGAATAGTAACCGCTTAACTTAGACTAGCTCAGTTTTCTTTTTCTCTCAGTCATATTTTGTCTTAGCCTTGCTTTAAATTGTAATCGCTCTTGTCTTGTTTTCTCTTTTTTCTCCTTTGAATTCTTGGATGGAATATGGGTGGGCAATATAAGCTGCGGCTTCAGCCATCACCCATTTCGGATAACTCACGTGGAATTGTATAGTAGAAGGAGTCTTTGTCTAATTTGACCTTGTTGTTATATTATACAGTTTCTTTTAACCTGTAATGTACTATCCGAAATAAATAAATTCATTCATTCATTCATTCATTCATTCATGGTGTGGGGATTCTCCACCCAGAGTGGGGATCCGGGGGGGGGGGGGGGGCAATGTGCTAAAGGAGGAAGTGCTACCGGGGGGGCGGGGGGGGGGGGGTTTCAGACGGGGCAGAAAAGGCTATTCACTCCCCTGGGGAGTTTGGGAAGCGCTAGAGCCACCAGAGGGGGAGGTGTGAGACGCGGTTCTGGCGCTTTACCGCCACCAAAGGGGGAGGTTATGTGATCATCAGCGTTGGTTGGTTGGTTGGTTTGTTTGTCAGCAAGATAACTCAAAAAGTTATGGACGGATTTTCATGAAATTTTCACAGATTGTCAGAAATGGGGTATCCTACAGATGATTACATTTTGGTGGTGACCCGGATCACCGTCTGGATCCAGGAATTTTTTTAAAGGATTCTTTTTTTTTTCCCTCCGCCAAGGAGGTTATGTGATTTTTTTTTTTTTTTATTACCTCCGCCAAGGAGGTTATGTGATCACATAGTGTCCAGCCACCCCCCACCCCCACCCCACCCCCGGCGACCCTAAAGAATTAAGCAGTTGAAGATGTAAAAGAATTAACATTTTCTTCAACTTTTTCTCAGTAAATTTGTGACTTTTTTCTGTTACATTGCTGAATTTTCTCTCAAAAATTAGAAACCTTTTTCTAGTTAATTTTTACCTCCGCCAAGGAAGTCATGTTTTCATCGGCGTTGGTTTGTCTGTCTGTCTGTTTGTTTATTAGCAAGATAACTCAAAAAGTTATGGACGGATTTCCATCAAATTTTCACAGATTGTCAGAAATGGGGTATCCTACAGATGATTACATTTTGGTGGTGATCCGGATCACCGTCCAGAAGAAAACCGCCATTACGGAAAATGCCATTTTTGTCAATAACTGCTGAACCACTAATCCTATCATTGTGAATCCAATTGCTAGTCATATGTTTTCATGGTCAAGGAATCTGAAAACGTACACACAAACACTGTATGGGGGGAACTGTGGCGCTTGGCGGAGGTCTGCGCTCTCCAAGTGCTTTTCTAGTGTTGTTAATGTGCCATGCATGTCTTTGTTCCACACATTGTATGATTATGGTGATTCCTGGGTCTTAATGCGTAGAATTAAAGGTTATAAAAGGAAGGTGCATGAAGACCTGCGAGATTTTGACTGTACTGAATGTTCGAGAAGGAATAAAGTTTGTGTGTTGTCTAGCTCATTGCCTCGCATGCTTCCTTTCTCCACAGTTTAAATAAAACAGGGTGTCCACTCACACCTGATTGTCGTCCCATTGATTAAAAACACCTGACTGTAATTTCACCTTCAAATTACCTGCTAATTCCAGAGGTTCACAAAATTTTACCACTCACGGATGTGTGATATTGGATCGTTTTCCTCAAATAAATGAAAAAGTTGTGGATGATGAAAGCAGACGAAACACGAGCTGACAACACAGAGGTTTATTTCTCCTCCAACACAGAGCAGACTAACCCTGAGTGCCAAAGCGATCTGCTTTATACATTTTCTCCCCGCCTCTGGCACTCAAGGTAAACATATTTACATACCTGTTACAAAGTGTGAACACACAACAACATACACATTAACACATTGGTGCCCCTGCGTCCTCAGGTGTGAGCCTGGCACAGCGGGGAGCGAAAGGCGCATCTTTATTTACTACATACCCCCCCGGGGTTCTGGCGCCCCTGGCTAGCACCCCCAACACCTCAAGAGTACTGGGTTTGCGTCACCACACAGCCCCCCCCCCCCCAACACCCAGAAGGGGTCCTAACCCTCCGGACTTTTGGGCTTGAGCAAGCACCCGTAGTGGCTGTAATGTGGGCCGATTAAAGCACCTTCCTGTCGAGGTGGGTAGGAGAAAGGCTTAGTCTCTGGAGAGAGAAAGGGTGGGGAGGGGAAAAAGTTAGTTTCCTTAAAACAGTCCTCTGTCGGGGGAACACTAACCTGCTGACCCACTTGTAGGAGGGCGCCCGTGCCGGAGAGCTTGAGCCAACACCACCTGCTCGTCTGCCAACACATAAGTGGGCTTCAGCCTGTCTATGCAGACGATTTCCTTACGCCCCCAAGTCTAACAAAATGTTTCTTGCCAGTTTCCAGCATTCTGAACGGGCCGTTGTACAGCGGACGCAGCGGGGTTCTGTGGGCGTTGTGCCTGACGAAAATGAATTTGGCATTCTCTAAGCACTTTGGAACAAAAGC
Source organism: Pholidichthys leucotaenia (assembly GCA_020510985.1). Taxonomy (NCBI): domain Eukaryota; kingdom Metazoa; phylum Chordata; class Actinopteri; order Cichliformes; family Pholidichthyidae; genus Pholidichthys; species Pholidichthys leucotaenia. The sequence continues at coordinate 28,013,411 of CM035843.1, forward strand.
GCGGGGAAAACAATGGTGTGCCGTGAAAGGGAGTGGACGGACTCAAATACGCGGCAGCGTCAGGAGCTCGGAACCATGGGGCAGGTGCGGCCAGTGGTGATGTCGCGGGGGGGGGGGGCACCCTTCTGGTACCATCCTGCTCTCAAGTTTTAATCTGGTAGCTGCGGACTGCGAGTACGCAAATGTCTGCGTCCCTGGTTTGGTTGGTGGCCATTGCGGAAAAATCGATGCCTATGTATACCGGAGAGACCAACACGAGTGACAAGCAGTCTGCCACAACGTTCAATTTACTGGCTACATGTTAGATGTCAGTCGTGAACTCCGAAATTGCGGCCAAGTGCCATTGTTGCTGAGCTGACCACGGTTCCAAGACTTTGGACATCGGGTTGGCCAGTGGTTTATTATTGACAAACGTGGTAAACTCGCGACCCTCGAGTCAGAACTGAAAATGACATGTAGCGAGGTGGAGAGCCAACAACTCTCTGTCGAAAGCTCTATACTTACGCTCGTTGTTGTGCAAAGTACAGCTGAAAAAGGCGAGGGGCTGCCACGAACCGGAGACATACTGCTCCACTACAGCTCCTACCGTGACGTCAGACCCGTCAGTGGTAAGCGCTATCTGCGCTGATGGGGCTGGGTGGGCCAGCAAAGCTGCTTTAGCGAGCGTCGTTTTGGCATTTGTGAACGCCTGGATCCGCTCGGGGGTCCAGTCGATGCTATCTGCAGGCTTCTTTTTCTTGAGCACCCCGTAGAGCGGCTGCAGCAGCTGGGCTGTGTGGGGGAGGAAGCGGTTGTAAAAATTGACCATCCCCCAAAATTCCTGCAGCACCCTCACGGTCTGTGGATGCGGAAAATCCAACACTGCGCACACTTTATCCAGCAGCGGGATTGCGCCATCTGTTGAGATGCGGTGGCCCAAAAAGTCGATTACCGGCAGCCCGAACTGACACTTCGCTGGGTTAACGATCAGCCCGTGCGCTTCCAAACGTTGGAAAACTTGTTTGAGATGGATGAGGTGCTCCTCCTCTGACGCGCTAGCCACCAAAATGTCGTCCCAAGTAGACGAAAACAAACGGTAAGTCCCGGAGCACCGTGTCCATCATCCTTTGGAAAGTTTGTGCTGCGCCCTTTAAACCGAATGGTATGTGCAAAAACTCGAAAAGACCGAAGGGGGTTATTACCGCCATTTTGGGGACGTTTTCTGTGCACACCAGGACCTGGTGGTAACCACGGACCAGATCCACTTTTGAAAAAATGTGTGTCCCGGCCAGGTGCATGGAAAAATCCTTGATGTGCGGGATGGGGTAATGATCATGTTCCGTGGCATTGTTTAAGCGTCGGAAATCGCCGCACGTCCGCCATGACCCGTCGGACTTGGGCACCATATGCAGTGGGGATGCCCAAGGGCTGTTGGAGCGCCTCACGATGCCTAAGCGTTCCGAGTTAGCAAACTCCTTGCGCGTGATGGCTAGTTTAGCCGCATCCAGGCGGCGAGGGTGCGCAAACCCGGGTGGACCTTTCGCGGTGATAAAATGCTCGATCCCCGTGCTTGAGCTACCGTAGCAGAAAAAGTGGGCACCGTGAGTGCTGGGAACTCGGAAAGCAAACGCTGGTACTTACCCCTGGAAGTAGAATATTTGCGCGTGTTGGTGGCCCAACTCCCCGAGCTGTGCAGGGCAAGGAGGAAAAAGATACAGCGTCCACTATACGCCTGTTGGCAACATCAACAAGTAGTCCATGAGCACACAGAAAATCATCACCTAAAATGGGGACCGAATATGCAGGTACCACAAAGTCCCACTGGTAATTGCGTCCATGTAAACATACAGTCACTGTCCTTTCTACAAATGTCCTGATGCGGGACTCATTTGCGGCCGTTAAAGGCAGCCCACAGCCTTCTACCAGCCTGTCTGCACTGAATGGCAAAATGAGACTCTTCTGGGAGTCATAGAGTCTACCAGAAAATGTCTCCCCGAATGTGTGTCCGTGATGAAAAGCAGATTCTCCCTGAACACTAAAAGCCTTGTTTGCCAAGATGATGTGATTTGCCCCCTCTGCCAGCGCGCGTTAGTCCCTGGCCACCAGTAGCGGTGAGTTAGTGAGAATCGCCCTCACCGAAACCGGTAGGTTTCTGAGGAAGTGGTGGGCGAAAAGGAAAGATCTGTCATCCGTGCCCATCAATGCAAGCATGAACCTCTGTCAGGTCCACAGCCATTCTGTCTCCTAGCTCCGAGCGGGTGAGGAGCTTTTCTGCCCTCTCTGCGTCTGAAAGGGTATAACGGCGCAGCAGCAGTCGCATGAGAGCGCCGTATTTTCCTTGGGCTGGTGGGGCTCAGAGTGGACTTGTGGTGCGTTGTGTGGCGCACACATCTAGCGATGCCACCACATGGTGGTACTTTGTGTCGCCTGCCACGACTCCGCGGAGGGCGAACTGGGCTTCCACATGAATAAACCAAGCGGTCGACCAAGCCACAAGTCCGGGAGTCTGACTGCAATGGTGCATGCAGCGGTGGGAGACTCCATCGGGAGCGTCTCCGTGGTAGTGCTCGGTCCATTTTCCATTTCACGTCTCTAGGTCACCAATGTGGAGGATGAAAGCAGACGAGACACGAGCTGACAACACAGAGCTTTATTTCTCCTCCAACACAGAACAGACTAACCCTGAGTGCTAAACCGATCTGCTTTATACATTTGCTCCCCGCCTCTGGCACTCAGGGTAAACACACTTACATACCTGTTACCAAGTATGAACACACGTCAACATACACATTAACACATTCGCACCCCTGAGTCCTCAGGTGTGAGCCTGGCACAGGTGGGGTGAAAGGCACATCTTTATTTACGACATGCCCCCTGGTGCTCTGGCGCCCCTGGCTACCACCCCCAGCCCCCCTGAACTACTGGGTGGAGTGTCATCTCCTTTGTGTCACCACAAAGTAAAATATTTTTGTCTTGTTTAGTTAACTGGGCTCTCTTTATCTACTTTTAGGACGTGTGAAAATCTGATGTTTTAGGTCATTTATGCAGAAATGTAAAAAAAATTCTGAAGGGTTCACAAACTTTCAAGCACCACTGTAACACCACTAGTTTGCACAATATCGTTTTTGTCCAATGCACTACTAATATAATTACAATTATTATTGAAGGTTCAAAGATTCAAGATTCAAAGATTTTGTTGGTCAATACTACTGTACATACAGGAGAATTGAAATACCATTTCTCTCTCTTCAGTAGTGTGTGCAATATTAAAAAACAAAAAGGAATAAGGCTGGAAAAACAACAATAGGAGTCTATGGACAGTAATGCTACCCGTAGTGCAAATAATGGTAAAAGATAAAACCCAGACATCCCGTAGTGCAAATAAAGATAAACAGTAAAACCCAGCAATCCTATATACAGAAAAGTAGAGCAGTACTCGTAGTTGCAAGTTCAATGCGGTAGTGTAGGTATGCTGCCCCCATGTATCAAGTTAAGAGTTCCCATTACAGCATTTCATGTAAGGGAGTTTGGCTCCCTCTAGTGGTGTAGGGAAAGCATCGTTTTGAACTGAGACACAAAGTATTGCACATGCGCAGTAATGATAGAACCGGAGGACGGAGCAGAATGCCACTCATTGTACGAGCGCTGTTGATGTTCATTATCGGCGCCTTGGACATCATTAGTCTGTGAGTATGTGCATGGTTTGACAGTGTTAACAGCTACAATGAGAACTGCATGGCTGCATTGGTGTATTTTAAGCGATCTGACTCTAATCCTACCAGTCATTGTCATCAAGCTAAGCTAGAGCTAACACTAACATGTGCTAAGCTAAATACGGTGACCATATCATTGACGGCGTGTATATGTTTACTTTGTTGCTGTTTTACATGGATGTAGGAACAAATCTAAACGGATGTAAAACCCTAAAGATGAGTGTACATCACGTTGAGTTCCTTGTGGGGCAGCTTCAATAAACGAGATAAAAGGAAACATCTTGTCATCATTGAGGCCTGCACCACACGTGTTAGCTTGCTGTTTACTAGTCGAAACTGGGAAACTCGATGGGAGAGCAGTAAAGTAAAAAGACTAACAGCGTGGCGGGCCCGATAAACAACAACAAACGGCAAATGAGCCTCAGAGCAGGAGAGCAGCACCAGCCAACTCCACAACTCAGAAGTGAAGTTATGGAGACGGAACACACAGCTCCCTTGGCTACAGCTGCACGAGCTAGCTCATTATACTCACATAGCTTCAAGTCAAGCAAGGCTTCTTCAGCTACCTCCTCAGCCATAAGAGCTAGAGCCAAAGCAGACGCTGCACGAGCTGAATTAGCTTATTCAGAGAAAGAAGCAGCCCTCATCACACAGAAAGCTAATCTTGAAGCACAGAAAGCTAATCTTGAAGCACAAATGCACATTTTGAACCATCAGAAGGCTGTTGCAGCTGCAGAAGCTGAAGCCGCGGCCTATGAAGAAGCAGAGGAATGTGCAAGAAGTGAATTCAGCCAAGCATTAATGGATTTGCCAGTTGGCTCAGCACAACACACATCAGAGTATGTACAGAAACACTTTGATGTGCGCCTTGAGGAAACTCCATTTAAAACTGATTCAGCCACCCCCTCTAAGATCCAGTGTGAACAGTTTGAAATGGCCGCAAATGTACCATTCATCTCATCTAATGCTGTAGATGGTAAGAGCAGGGTCAGTGTCAACATGGAGGAGGAGCATGGAGCTGCAGAGACAATTAGTCCCCCAACGTTACGATCCTATTATGCCCCCGCAACACATTATGCCGAAGCACAAAGCATTCAGGATCTGACCAAATACCTCACACGCCGGGAGATGTTGAGCACGGGACTCCTACAGTTTGATGACCTCCCAGAGAATTATTGGGCATGGAAAGCATCCTTCCAGAACGCCATACAAGACCTCAGCCTCTCACACCACGAGCAATTGGATCTGATGATAAAATGGCTCGGCACAGAATCAGCAAAACAAGCAAAGAGGATCCGCTCTGCACATGTCTTCAACCCAAAAGCAGCCCTTAACTTAGTCTGGGAAAGGCTAGAAGAGTGTTATGGGTCACCTGAAGCAATAGAAAATGCACTGCTAAAAAAGCTTGATGATTTTCCCAAAATCAGCGACAAAGATGCACTCAAGCTGAGAGAACTTGGTGACGTTCTACAGGAGCTCGAATGTGCAAAGGATGGCGGATACCTACCTGGGCTCGCATACCTGGACACAGCCCGTGGAGTGAATCCTGTTGTTGAGAAACTGCCCTACAGCCTACAGGAGAAGTGGATTGCAGCAGGCGCCAAATACAAAGAAACACACAAAGTCGCCTTTCCTCCTTTCAGCTTTTTTTCCAGCTACATCAGACGACAAGCCAAAATAAGAAACGACCCAAGTTTCAGTTTCTCTCCACCGGCCCACATGAGCACCAGAGTTGAAAAGGCCCCCAAGTTCGCCAGTGAGCACCTCATCAGTGTCCACAAAACAGACATCCCACCAGCTTCACCCGCAGCTACAGGTAACCACACACATGAAAGAACAGAAAGCCCAGATAAACAATGTCCCATACACAGAAGGCCACACCCATTAAAGAAATGTAAAACATTTAGAGCAAAACCAATAGAAGAACGCAAACTGTTCTTGAGAGAGAATTACATCTGCTTTAAGTGTTGTGGGTCCACTCAGCATCTGGCAAAAGACTGTAGGCAGTTAATCCAGTGCTCTGACTGTGGTAGTGATAGACATGTAACAGCACTACATCCTGACCCCTCTCCTCCTCCCATGGAGCCTCGGGAAGCTGAGACGGATCATGGCGGGGAGCACCATGATTATGAGGGCACACTAGTCACGTCTAGATGCACAGAAGTTTGCGGTAATGCAGAAAACCCACGATCCTGCTCAAAAATTAGCCCTGTGTTAGTTTATCCTGCAGGACAGAGAGAAGAAGCCCAGAAAATGTATGCAGCGCTCGATGAACAAAGCAACAGATCACTCGCTAAATCAGAGTTTTTCCAGCTGTTCAACATTAGAGCACCTTCCGACCCTTACACACTGAAAACGTGCTCAGGGGCTACTACGGTTTGGGGGCGGAGAGCTCCAAACTTCATGATAGAATCAATGGATGGAAAAGTACAGCTCCAGCTTCCAAACTTGATCGAGTGTGACGTGATCCCCGATGACAGGAGGGAGATCCCATCTCCAAAGGACGCACTTGTGCATCCACACCTGAGAAAAGTCGCAGACAAGATTCCACCTGTAGATGATCATGCTCCCATCCTCCTATTGCTGGGAAGAGACATCCTACAGGTACACAAGGTGAGGGAACAAATAAATGGGCCCCACAGTACGCCCTATGCACAGCGCTTGGACTTGGGATGGGTTATTGTGGGAGAAACGTGTTCAGGGACAACACACAAGCCTGCGACTGTTAACGTGCTGAAGACACAAGTGCTCTACAATGGTCGTGCATCATCCCTCAGCCCATGCTCAAACACATTTCTTGTCAACGAGGTTTCAGGTTGCTCCACCTCATGCCCCAACAGCATACTACCATATGCCTTGCAGGGTGAGAGAGACACAGACCACTTAGGAAACACAGTCTTTGATAAAACAAAGGACGACGATAAACCAGCGCTGTCAATAGAAGATCAAGTTTTTATTGACATCATGGACAAAGAAGTAAGAGACTGCAGAAAGAAAGTGCATGTGTTCGGCAATAGCCCTTCTCCAGCCATGGCTGTTTACCGCATGAGACGTGCTGCAGCTGAAGGTGAGAAAGAGCATGGACACGACATAACACAGTTCATAATGAGACATTTCTATGTAGATGATGGATTAGCCTCCACAGCCACACCAGAAGAAGCTGTTGACATCCCGACATACGCACAAAAGATGTTAGCACAATCCAACCACAGACAAGAGTATCTTGTGACTCTTCAGAGCCGAAGAAAATGGACTGATGAGAAACCGAACATCAATGTTGGAGATGTTGTTTTGCTCAAGGATGGGCAAGCACACAGAAATGACTGGCCCATGGGGCGGATTGTGAAGACATTTCACGGAAGGGACAATAAAGTACGAAAAGCGGAGGTGAAGATAATAAGAGATGGGACTGTTAGTGTTTCTGAGACCAATTACAGAAATGGTTTTACTGATAGCAGAAAGGGAATAACAGATAATGATATTTATTAACATTGTTATGCACTGTTGTTTGAAATTTTGTAAGGCTAAATAGTGGTACAATGTTATTGCACCAGACGGGGAGTATGCTGCCCCAATGTATCAAGTTAAGAGTTCCCATTACAGCATTTCATGTAAGGGAGTTTGGCTCCCTCTAGTGGTGTAGGGAAAGCATCGTTTTGAACTGAGACACAAAGTATTGCACATGCGCAGTAATGATAGAACCGGAGGACGGAGCAGAACGCCACTCATTGTACGAGCGCTGTTGATGTTGTTAATTATCGGCGCCTTGGACATCATTAGTCTGTGAGTATGTGCATGGTTTGACAGTGTTAACAGCTACAATGAGAACTGCATGGCTGCATTGGTGTATTTTAAGCGATCTGACTCTAATCCTACCAGTCATTGTCATCAAGCTAAGCTAGAGCTAACACTAACATGTGCTAAGCTAAATACGGTGACCATATCATTGACAGCGTGTATATGTTTACTTTGTTGCAGTTTTACACGGATGTAGGAACAAATCTAAACGGATGTAAAACCCTAAAGACGAGTGTACATCACGTTGAGTTCCTTGTGGGGCAGCTTCAATAAACGAGATAAAAGGAAACATCTTGTCATCATTGAGGCCTGCACCACACGTGTTAGCTTGCTGTTTACTAGTCGAAACTGGGAAACTCGATGGGAGAGCAGTAAAGTAGGTGCAGACAGTGACAGATTGGACTCCACATGATCAATATTGCAATAACAGACAACAGCAGATATAGCATTTATGCAAATGGTTTCAGTAAAGTGCAGAGATACAGCAACAGACGTATTAAATGTGCAGTAGATACAGTGGATATAAAAAGTCTACACACCCCTGCTCAAATGCCAGATTTTTGTGATGCAAAAGTATAACCTGGTTGCATAAATATGCACACCCTGTTATAACTGGGGATGTGGTTGTGTTGGGAATTAACCAATCACATTCAAACTCATGTTAAGTGGGAGTCAGCACACGCCTGCCACCATTTAAAGTGCCTCTGATAACCCTAAATAAAGTTCAGCTGTTTTAGTAGGCCTTTCCTGACATTTTTGTAGTCATATCTTACAGCACAAGCCATGGTCCGCAGAGAGCTTCCGAAGCATCAGAAGGATCTCATTGTTCAAAGGTATCAGTCAGGAGAAGGGTACAAAAGAATTTCCAAGGCATTAAATATACCATGGAACACAGTGAAGACAGTCATCATGAAGTGGAGAAAATATGGCACAACAGTGACATTGTGGAGAGTTGTGAAGGACGAGACTGAGTGTATTCCTCAGGTTCAGCTTTATTCACAATGACATTCTCCAACATTCAAAAGCAGAAAAAGAGGATGAATCTTCTCACATCTGTCCTTTTATACCAGGACATCAAACATACAATCACATGGTGCTTAATCAAACATACAGTCACATGGTACTTAATCCCAGTCACAATGTAACTTCCCCCGATCTTAACACCATCCACCTCCTAGTCTCCGGTGGTCAGGAAATCTCTCAAGGCCATCTCCTTGAAACAAAAGGCGAGATTTCACACCCTCCCATTACCTCCGGAAGGCTCAGTCCCTTTGTTCCCCTGAGACGTGAAGTATACAATAAGCATATAGTGATATATCTGTGGAGCATCTGAAACCAACATATGTGCATGTATGTGTGCCACATGACCCCCCCAAACGTCTAAGATGGAACAAATGTAATACAGTTTGCAAGTCATGGTCACATTATTACACATCAGTCCAAATGTTGCTTGGGCCTCAGTCGCCTTCCATATCTGCTGTAAGCGGGCTTTAACACCCCCGCGGCGTCTTCCCGCTGTGGAGCTGCTGTTTGAGGATTAGAACTGTTAGTCAATCTCTGTGGATGTTCTGGGGAATGCTCTCTAGGGGTCTGCCGCGCCGAGGAGCCCTCGCCAACTGCACCACTTCGTCAGCCAGCACAAAAGCGGGTTTGAGCCTGTTTATACAAATCATTTCTTTCCTGCCCCCCAAATCTAGCAAAAAATGCTTGTCCCCTGTTTCCAGCACTCTGTATGGTCCGTCATAAGGTGGGCGTAAGGGTGGGCGGTGTGCATCATGTCTTACAAAATCAAACTCCGCATTTTTTAAAGCTTTAGGCACAAAAACGCACGGGAAGCTGTGATGAACTGGGCCAGGAAGCGTGCTCGCTCCCGTGTTGCTCTGCAACTGCTGAGCGGGGGGGCACTCTGGTGCAGGATTATCCGGGAGAAACTCCCCGGGCAGCCGGAGTGGCTGCGCAAAAACCAACTCAGCTGGGGAGGCTTTTAAATCCTCTTTAGGTGCAGAACGCAACCCCAATAAAACCCATGGTAGCCTGTCCACCCAATTTGCATCCGTAAGCGACGCTCTGAGTGCTGCTTTCAATGACCTATGGAAACGTTCGCATAAACCATTAGCCTGCGGGTTGTACGCGGTAGTGTGGTGGATCGTTACCCCCAGGCTGCGAGCCATTGCTGACCAGAGCTCGGAAACAAATTGAGGACCTCTGTTAGACGTAATGTCCGACGGAACTCCGAAACGCGCTACCCATGCTGTTAGATACGCGCGCGCCACCTCCTCGGCTGTGGTTGATGCCAGTGGGACCACTTCCGGCCAACGCGTGGTGCGGTCCACCATTGTCAAAAAGTGTGTGCACCCCTGTGACGGTGGGAGGGGGCCTACGAGGTCGACATGCACGTGATCGAATCGCTTAGCCGGGATGTGAAAAGGCTCCAAGGGAGCTCTAGTGTGTTTGTGTATTTTGGCTCCCTGACAAGCCACGCAGGCTGTTGCCCACTCCCTGACTTGCTTGCACAGGCACGGCCATACAAATTTCTCTCCTACCATTTTGACGACGCGCACACCCCCGGGTGCGCCAGAGAATGAATCGAGTCAAAAACGCGGCGGCGCCACGTGGTCGGCACCACCGGGCGCGGTCGTCCCGTGGATACATCGCAGATTAGGGGGGGCATACCATCTTGTAGCACCCTGTTCTCCAGCCTTAACCCGGTTGGTCCAGACTGGAGCGCGCACACGTCTGCGTCGGTAACTTGAGCCGCGGCTATGGCTGCATAATCTATCCCTACGCGGACTGGGGCCGCGCGCACTTCCGCGTCGCTAACCCGGTCCGCGGCCATGGCTGCAAATTCTACCTCTGCGCTGGCTGGAGCAGCCACGGCGCGCGAGAGGCAGTCCGCCACTACATTAAGTTTACCCGCTACATGCTGGATATCGGTAGTAAACTCCGAGATGGCGGCCAGCTGTCTCTGCTGCCGGCCCGACCACGGTTCTGTAATCTTGGCCATCGTGAAAGTCAGCGGCTTGTGATCCACGAACGCGGTGAAACTGCGTCCCTCCAGCCAAAACTGGAAATGGCCAAGTGGAGAGCTAACAACTCCCTGTCGAATGCGCTGTATTTTCGTTCACTATCGTGCAAGGTCCTGCTGAAAAAGGCGAGCGGTTGCCAAGCTCCTGCTACATACTGTTCCACGACCGCTCCTATGGCCACATCTGATGCGTCAGTAGTGAGCGCTATGCGGGCCATTGGGTCTGGATGTGCCAACAGCGCAGCGTTTGCCAGGGCTATTTTGACTTCAGCGAATGCGCGCTCCCGCTCCGGAGACCATTCGATTTTGTTTGTGGGTTTTTGTTTTTTTAGTGCAGCATACAATGGTTGCATGAGCTGCGCTGCGTGAGGGAGGAAACGGTTATAAAAATTCACCATTCCCAAAAACTCCTATAACGCTTTGATCGTTTGTGGTTGGGGAAAATTTGTTATTGCGCGCATTTTGTTGGGCAGAGGAACCGCTTCTTCTGGAGAGACGTGATGCCCCAAAAAATCAATCTGCGCCACCCCGAACTGACACTTCGCTGGGTTGATTATTAACCCGTGCTCTGCCAACCTCCGGAAAACTGCTGTGAGGTGGTTTTCGTGTTCGTCTTCGGACGCGCTGGCTACCAATATGTCGTCCCAAGTAGACGAACATGAAGGGGAGGTCGCGCAGAACCGCGTCCATCATGCGTTGGAACGTCTGTGCTGCGCCTTTAAGCCCAAACGGCATGCGCAAAAACTCAAAAAGCCCGAAAGGAGTTATTACCGCTGTTTTGGGTATGTCCTCAGCGCGCACTGGAACCTGGTGGTAACCACGTGCCAAATCTATTTTAGAAAAAATGCGCGCCCCCGCCAAATGCACCGAAAAATCTTGGATGTGCGGGATCGGATAGCGGTCGTGCGCTGTAGCGTTATTCAACCTGCGGAAATCACCGCAAGGTCGCCATGAGCCATCAGCCTTTGGGACCATATGGAGCGACGAAGCCCAGGGGCTCTTCGACCTCCTGATGATGCCCAGTCTTTCCAGGCTGGCAAACTCCTCGCGCGCTATGGTCAGTTTAGCTGAGTCCAAGCGCCGAGCTTTTGCAAAAACGGGTGGGCCGGTGGTAGTAATAAAATGTTCCACCCCATGTTTAGCCACTGTCGCCGAAAACGTTGGGACCGTGAGTGCTGGGAACTGAGTGAGGAGTGTGTGGAACTTACCACCCGCAGCTGTGATGTTGGCTTGTGCAGTTGGCTGGGCCACTCGAGCTGTGCAGGGAATAGAATAAAAGGAGAGTGCATTAACCAGGCGTCTGTTAGCAAGATCAACCAATAAACCATGTGAGCACAAAAAATCAGCCCCCAACATGTTGAAATTGACTGCCGCTACAACAAAAGTCCACTCGAATGTACGGCCCTGCAAAGACAGAAGCAGAGTCCTCTCACCGAAGGTCTTAATTGCCGAGCCGTTTGCTGCTGTCACCCGGGGACCACTGGAAGGCACCAGCCGGTCCGCGTAGGAAGGCATGATGAAGCTCAGCTGGGAGCCTGTGTCCACGAGGAATTGCCTCCCCGAGCGTGCGTCCTTCAGGTAGAGCAGCTTGTTCTGTTCTCCGAGGGCCGCGGCTGCTACCGACCCCCGGCCTTGGCGTTTCCCGAGCGCTTGAAGTGGCACGGTGGGATGCACTTGCGTGCCCTCTCTGCGAAACGGCGATGGTAAAAGCAAAGGACGTCGTCCGCTCCATGTCGCCTGGCCCTTGCTGCTGCCGTCGTCGGTGAGTCTGGTGCTGCAGCCTCTGGCCCCATGCCGTCTCCGGACGTCGCGCCTAGCTCTGCTGCTGCGGCCGAAGCTGCGCTCTGTTTGTTGACGAGTCGCTGCGCCTCCTGGCTCAGCTCGTGGTAGTCTCGTCGGGCCAACAGCGGTGAACCGGCCAGGGTCACTCTCACCGCTGACGGTAGGGTCCTGAGGAAAAGGTGGGTGAAGATAAAGCTGTCATCATCGGAGTCTCTCAACCTCAGCATCTTCCCCATCAGGTCTGCGGGTCTGTCGTTCTCAAACTCCGTCAACGCCAGGAGCCCCTCTGCTCGCTGTTGCACCGAGGGGGTGAAGTAGCTGATAAGCGCAGCCTTCAATGTGCCGTACTTGTCGCTGTCCGGTGGGTGGTTGACCAGGCTCTCCACCCTCTGGACTGTGTGGTTGTCCAGCTTCGGCACCACATGGTAGAATTTTGTGTCGTCTCTCGAAATTCTCCGGAGGTTGAACTGCGCCTCGACCGCGCTAAACCAGGAGCCCGGACTGTTCTGCCAGAAGTCCGGCAGCTGGAACGTGGCGGCATTCGTCAGGCTGGCTTCTGACGAGTCCGGCTCAGGAGAATTACTTCTGCTCATGCTTCGTCGTAAGGTCACCAGTGTGGAGAGTTGTGAAGGATGAGACTGAGTGTATTCCTTAGGTTCAGCTTTATTCACAATGACATTCTCCAACATTCAAAAGCAGAAAAAGAGGATGAATCTTCTCACATCTGTCCTTTTATACCGGGACATCAAACATACAATCACATGGTGCTTAATCAAACATACAGTCACATGGTACTTAACCCAGTCACAATGTAACTTCCCCCGATCTTAACACCATCCACCTCCTAGTCTCCGGTGGTCAGGAAATCTCTCAAGGCCATCTCCTTGAAACAAAAGGCCAGATCTCACACCCTCCCGTTACCTCTGGAAGGCTCAGTCCCTTTGTTCCCCTGAGACGTGAAGTATACAATAAGCATATAGTGATATATCTGTGGAGCATCTGAAACCAACATATGTGCATATATGTGTGCCACAACATTACCAAGAATTGGACGTCACTCCAAAACTGATGGAAAGATGAGAAGAAAACTGGTCAGGGAGGCTGCCAAGAGGCCGACAGCAACATTGACGAAGCTGCAGGAATTTCTGGCAAGTACTGACTGTTTAGTACATGTGACAACAATCTCCCATCTTCTTTTTATGTCTAGGCTATGGGGTCGGGTGGCAAGACGGAAGCCTTATCTTATGAAGAAAAACATCCAAGTCCGGCTACATTTTCCAAAAACACATTTGAAATCTCCCAAATGCATGTGGGAAAGTGTGTTATGGTCTGATGAAACCAAGGTTGAACTTTTTGGCCATAATTCCAAAAGGTATATTTGCAAGTTAGCTTAATTGGCATCAAACTGGGGATTCTAAATTGTCCTTAGGTATGACTGTGACAGTGAATGGTTGTCTGTCTCTGTGTTGACCCTGCAATGGACTGGCGATCTGTCCAGGGTGTACCTTGCCTCTCGCCCAAAGATGCTGGGATAGGCTCCAGCCTACCCGCGACCCAAAAAGGATTAAGCGGAAGAAGATGGATGGATGGATGGATGGACAACACTGCTTATTGTGGAGAGTTGTGAAGGACGAGACTGAGTGTATTCCTCAGGTTCAGCTTTATTCACAATGACATTCTCCAACATTCAGAAGCAGAAAAAGAGGATGAATCTTCTCACATCTGTCCTTTTATACCAGGACATCAAACATACAATCACATGGTGCTTAATCAAACATACAGTCACATGGTACTTAATCCCAGTCACAATGTAACTTCCCCCGATCTTAACACCATCCACCTCCTAGTCTCCGGTGGTCAGGAAATCTCTCAAGGCCATCTCCTTGAAACAAAAGGCCAGATCTCACATCCTCCCGTTACCTCTGGAAGGCTCAGTCCCTTTGTTCCCCTGAGACGTGAAGTATACAATAAGTATACAGTGATATATCTGTGGAGCATCTGAAACCAACATATGTGCATATATGTGTGCCACATTATCACCAAAAGAACACCATACGTACAGTGAAGCATAGCGATGGCACCATCATGCCTTGTGGCTGTTTTTCTTCAGCTGGAACTGGGGCCTTAGTCAAGGTGGAGGGAATCATGAACAGTTCTAAATGCCAGTCAGTGTTGGCACAAAACCTTCAAGCTTCTGCTAAAAAGCTGAAGATAAAGAGGAACTTTGTGGCGACACAAAGGAGATGACAGTCCACCCAGTACTTCGGGGTGTTGGGGGTGCTAGCCAGGGGCGCCAGAGCACCGGAGGGGGGTATGTAGTAAATAAAGATGTCTTTCGCCCCTGATGTGCCAGGCTCACACCTGAGAGGACGCAAGGGTGTGACATAACGTTCGGCTCAGGAGACGCACACACACAGGCTCAGTAGTTCAAACTGTTTATTAACAACAGGGATGTTTGGGTGCGTGTCTGCGGAATGTTAATGTGTTGGTGGTGGCGTCTGCTTCGGACCCAGAGGCAGGAGACCGTTCAGCCGGCAACCCTATGGGAGAAATCAGACACAGGGTGATGAGCACACACCAACACAGGAGGAGAATAGGCGAGGGAGAGAAGCTTACTTGTTAGGACAGATGACTGGCGCTTCAAGGATGGAAGCCCGGGAGACAGCCACCTGCAGGGCTCGGTGCAGCAGCGAGGAGAGACGAGGGACGGGATTGTCCGCCGCCGAGGAATCCACCTGTGACAGGGGAGCAGACTGGAGAGATGAGGTAAGTGATTTTCTTACCGGTGACGAGGATGCTGAAGAGAATGTGGTAGAAGCCCATGGAAGGGAAATGAAGTCTACGGCTTCAGACCGAAGCTCAGGGTGAGGCGGCTTATATCCCTCGCCGCTGATGACTGACAGGTGTGTGAGCAGGTGGCGCCGTTGATGAGCGGCGCGGCGTGACAGTACTCCCCCCTCTAGCAGCGCCTCCTGGCGATGGCTTATCCGGGTGCGCTCGGTGGAAGTCCGCGATGAGCGATGGGTCCAACACAAATGACGGGGGCACCCACTGTCGATGCTCGGGCCCATAGCCCTCCCAGTCCACCAAGTATTGCAACCCACGACCCCGGCGCCGGGAGTCCAGGATGGAGGAGACGGACCAGGCTGGATGGCCACCAACCATCCGGGGTGCGGGTTGCGCTGCAGGAGGAGGGCAAAGGGGGTCGGTAACTGCCAGCTTCACCTTCGACACGTGGAAAGTGGGATGGATGCAGAGGGAGGGGGGAATAGCCACGCGCACAGCCACCGGGTTGATGATCCGGGTGATGGGAAAGGGACCCTTGAAGCGCTGTGCCAGCTTTCTCCTCTCGCCTTTTAGGGTGACGTCCTGGGTGGAAACGTAGACAAGTTGCCCAACTCTGTACGCCGGGGCAGGTCTTCTACGCCGGTCCGCCACGGTCCTGTTGCGCTTCGCTGTGCGTAAAAGCGCATGACGCGCGGCGGCCCAGGTGGAGCGGAACTGCCTCACGTGCACCCTAACTGACGGGACAGTTACTTCACTCTCCTGCGCTGGAAGCAGCGGGGGGTCGTAACCCAGGGACGCCTTGAAGGGGGACATCCCCGTTGCAGAAGAGCGGGCGGTGTTGTGGGCGTACTCCACCCAGGCGAGATGGTTGCTCCATGACGTCGGCTTGGATCTTGCAACACAGCGGAGCGCAGCCTCCAGCTCCTGATTGGTCCTCTCACACTGCCCGTTAGACTGGGGGTGATGGCCGGAGGAGAGGCTCACCTTGGCTCCGATGGCGTTGCAAAAGGACCTCCAAACCTCGGATGAAAATTGGGGACCCCGGTCCGAGACCACGTCCACCGGAATCCCGTGCAGCCTGACCACGTGTTGGATGAGGAGGCCCGCCGTCTCCAGGGCGGTAGGGAGACCTCGCAGGGGGACGAAGTGTGCCGCCTTGGAGAAACGGTCCACGATGGTCAGGATGGTGTTAAAGGAGCTGGAAACGGGGAGTCCGGTGACGAAATCCAGTGCGATATGCGACCAGGGCCTGCCGGGGACGGGCAGAGGCTGGAGCAGACCCGCTGGAGGGGCATTTCCTGACTTGCTGGTGGCACAGACTGGGCAAGCCCGGGCGTAGCGGGCTGCATCCCTCCGCAGGCCTGGCCACCAAAAAGACCGTTGGAGGAGGCTGATCATCCGGGAGGTGCCGGGATGACAGGTGAGCCGGGAGGTGTGGAGCCAGTGGATGACCTCTCCTCGGACCGCAGATGGGACGAACAGTCTTCCCTCCAGTCCGCCGCCAGGATCAGGTTCCACCTCCTGTGCCTTCCGGATCTTTGCCTCGATATCCCACGAGATGGCTCCCACGACGCACGACCTGGGCAGGATGGAGTGGGGCGTCTCCTCCAATTCCACGGGAGTGAACTGCCTAGAGAGGGCGTCAGGCAGGCCGTTCTTAGAGCCAGGCCTGAAGGTGATAGAAAATTGGAACCTGGTGAAGAACAGAGACCAGCGCGCCTGGCGGGCGTTCAGGCGCTTGGCAGATCGTAAATACTCCAAGTTCTTGTGGTCCGTAAGGACCACAAACGGCAGGTTCGCCCCCTCTAGCCAGTGGCGCCACTCCTGCAGGGCGAGCTTGATGGCCAAGAGCTCTCTGTCCCCCACATCGTAGTTCCTCTCCGCCGGGGACAAGCGCCGGGAGAAGAAGGCGCACGGTCGTTTGGCGCCATCGTCCAGTGACCGCTGGGACAGCACTGCTCCCACTCCCGTGGCCGAAGCGTCTACCTCGACGATGCACTGCAGCGCGGGGTCGACCTGGCGAAGGACCCGGGAGGAGGAGAATTCCGCCTTCAGCGCCTCAAAGGCGGCAGCGACCTCTTCGGTCCACCGGAACGGGACCTTCGGGGACGTGAGGCGGGTCAGTGGTCCAACGATGGTACTGAAGTTGGGGACAAAGCGGCGGTAGAAATTGGCGAAGCCAACAAATTGCTGCACCTGCTTCCGGGATGCTGGTGTAGGCCATTCCACCACCGCCTTTACCTTCTCTGGGTCAGGGAGCACCTTATCGTGGGCGGTGATGAACCCCAGGAAGGACGTACTCCTGGCGTAAAATTCACACTTTTCTGCCTTTACGTACAGACGATTCTCCAGCAGCCTTTGGAGGACCCGCCTCACGTGGACCTGGTGCTCATCCCTGGACTTGGAGAAGATGAGAATATCATCCAGGTAGACGAACACGAAAAGGCCAATGAAGTCCCGGAGGACGTCATTAATGAGGCGCTGGAAGACTGCAGGAGCGTTGGTCAACCCGAACGGCATCACCAGGTATTCAAAGTGGCCGTTCGGGGTACGGAAGGCCGTTTTCCACTCATCTCCCTCCCGGATCCAGACGAGGTGGTAAGCGCTGCGTAGGTCCAGCTTGGTGAACCAGGTCGCCCCCTGGAGGGAGTGGAAAGCAGTGTCCATGAGAGGCAGGGTGTAACGGTCCTTCTCCGTGATATTATTGAGGGCCCGGTAGTCGATACAAGGGCGGAGGGACCCATCCTTTTTTCCCACGAAGAAGAACCCTGCCCCCACGGGTGACGATGATGGGCGGATTATCCCGGCGTTTAATGACTCCTTCAGATATGTGTTCATCGTCTCCTTCTCCGGCGCTGACAGGCTGTAGAGCCGACCAGAAGGTAACGGCGCCCCCTGGCGGAGGTTGATGGCACAGTCGTAGGGCCGATGAGGGGGAAGAGACATAGCTTTCGCTTTACTGAACACCATACCCAGGTCGTGAAACTCCGGAGGCACCAGGGACAGGTCCGGGGGTGCAGCGTCCGTCGCGGGGGGAGGAGCGGACGGCGAGCAGGCAGCGGACTGGAGGCAGGTGCCCAGGCAAAATGTACTCCATGCCGATACCCCAGCTGATCTCCAATCCAGGACCGGATTGTGAAGGCGGAGCCAGGGATACCCCAGGATGACGGGCGACACAGAGTTGGGAAGGACGTAAAAGGTCATCTCCTCCCGGTGGTTTCCCGAGATGATGACCGGTAGGGGGACAGTTTGATGTGTCACTCTCCCAAGGGTGGCACGGGAGAGGTGGACTAGGGAGATGGGAGTGTTGAGTGCCTGGCAGCGGATGCCCAATCGGGTTGCCAGGCTTTGTGAAATGAAGCTGCCTTCTGCGCCCGAATCCACCAGTGCGTGGGTGAGGTGCCCAGTGGGGTTATGGCAGAAACGGATGGGCAGCTTCAATTGGGTGAGTGATCCTAACCGATTGACGTCCGCGAGGCTTCCAACAGTGACTCGCGGACCCCACCGACTGGCTTTCCGTGGACAACGCTCCACGGTGTGTTGGTCGCCTCCGCAATACATGCAGAGGCCCAACTCACGGCGGCGTTGTTTCTCCACAGGGAGAAACAACGCTGTCCAGTCCAGCCCGTCACCATCGGCTCCGACTCCTCGGGGCACGATGCTGGCGGCGCCGCCAGGGGGCGAGCTTGGAACAGGTGCGGCGAGGCTCCACGAGGGCGAGAAGAAGAAGACTTCCGCCCCGAGGAGCGCTCGCGCAGCCTGTTATCCAAACTTACCGCTAAGGACGTCAGCTCCGCTAGCGTCCCAGGGATATCCCGACCAGCCAGTTCATCCCTCAGATCACTATTGAGGCTGCGGAGGAACAGGCCACAGAGGGAGCGTTCCTCCCAGCCCAATTCCTCCGCCGCTACCCGGAAGTCGACCGAGTGGTCCGCTGCCGACCGGCTTCCCTGCTGGAGAGCGAGAAGCCGATCGACCTGGACCGTTTCGGTTTGAGAATGGTCAAAGACCTCCAGAAAGCGCCTCACGAATTGATCATAGGTGAGGGTGGCATAACTGGGCCTCGCCATTACGGCGTAGGTCCAAGTTAACGCACGCCCCTCCAGAAGATTCCCTATGTAACCAATTCGGCTGTGATCCGAGGGAAAATCTCCGGGCACACGGTGGAACACGGACTCACACTGCATAATGAACCCCCGCGCTCCGCCGAGCTTACCGCTAAAGCGGGCGGGGGTCGGAATCAGTGTGAGCCGAACCGGTGCCACTGGACGGCCGCTGGAACAGCAGGAGCCGCGCCACCCTGGCGAGTCGGGAGGAACGGCTGTTGGGGGTCCAAGCGGTTCAATCGGTTAGTTAATTCTAATAATTGATTAAGAACCACCTGTTGCTGATAAACAATCTGATCCACCCGAGCCTCGAGGATGGTAAACCGGTGTGCGAGCCCGCCGTCTGCCGAGCCGCTCTGCTGAAGCCGTACTGACATAACGTTCGGCTCAGGAGACACACACACACAGGCTCAGTAGTTCAAACTGTTTATTAACAACAGGGATGTTTGGGTGCGTGTCTGCGGAATGTTAATGTGTTGGTGGTGGCGTCTGCTTCGGACCCAGAGGCAGGAGACCGTTCAGCCGGCAACCCTATGGGAGAAATCAGACACAGGGTGATGAGCACACACCAACACAGGAGGAGAATAGGCGAGGGAGAGAAGCTTACTTGTTAGGACAGATGACTGGCGCTTCAAGGATGGAAGCCCGGGAGACAGCCACCTGCAGGGCTCGGTGCAGCAGCGAGGAGAGACGAGGGACGGGATTGTCCGCCGCCGAGGAATCCACCTGTGCACAGGGGAGCAGACTGGAGAGATGAGGTAAGTGATTTTCTTACCGGTGACGAGGATGCTGAAGAGAATGTGGTAGAAGCCCATGGAAGGGAAATGAAGTCTACGGCTTCAGACCGAAGCTCAGGGCGAGGCGGCTTATATCCCTCGCCGCTGATGACTGACAGGTGTGTGAGCAGGTGGCGCCGTTGATGAGCGGCGCGGCGTGACAGGGTGTGAATGTGTTAATGTGGATGTGTGTTCACACTTGGCAACTGGTATGTAAATGTGTTTACCCTGAGTGCCAGAGGTGGGAAGAAAATGTTTGCTTTGGCACTCATGGACAGTCTGTTCTGCTGGTTGGAGGAAATAAAGTTGTGTGTCATCAGCTTGTGTCTTGTCTGATTCCTTTCCTCCACAACTTCATCTTTCAGCACAACAATGACCCAAAGCACACATCCAAATCAACAAAAGAATGGCTTCACCAGAAGAAGGTTAAGGTTTTGGAATGGCCCAGCCAGAGTCCAGACCTGAATCCGATCAAACATCTGTAGGGTGATCTGAAGAGGGCTGTGCACAGGAGATGCCCTTGCAATCTGACAGATTTGGAGCATTTTTGCAAACAAGAGTGGGCAAATATTGCCACATCAAGATGTGTCATGCTGATAGATTCCTACCCAAAAAGACTGAGTGCTGTAATAAAAGGCAGAGGTGCTGCAACAAACTATTAGTTTTAAGGGGGTGCATATTTCTACAACCAGATTATTGTAAGTTTTTTATTTTTCCCCTTAAAATATCTGTTTGTTTTTCAATTGGGTTGTACAGGTTATAGGTCATATTAATGGTGGAAAAAGTTTTGAAATGATTTATCTTAGTCTCACTTTTTTTACATCACAAAAACCTGGCATTTGAACAGGGGTGTGTAGACTCTTTATATCCACTGTTATGTATTATAGAGCATCCACCCCACAGCTGGAGGTCATGGGTTCAAGCCTCGGCCGGATCATACCAAAGACCATATAAAAATGGTACTTCCCGCCTTCTAGCTTGGTGCTCAGCATAATAGAATGGGGGAAGGAAAAAGTTCTTTGTGGTGGTGCCTTGCATGGCAGCAGCCCCTCTGATTCTAGATTTGATTAACATTGTCGATAGGAGAAATGTAATTTCGTTCTACTGTACATGACTGGCTTTATGGATTGAATGGCAGTAAGGTTGGCTTCTTAATGTTTTGTGAGAAAGGGGGCACACCATATGATTTTTCTTCTTTCTGCTTTTCATTCAAGTGTGAAATTTTATGTTTGTATTGAAGGTTTTGTTTGGTTAAAGAATTAAATAAATAAATGAAAAAAATGCATGACTTGGGTACAGTGACAAATTGGCATAATTGTTTGCATAGTATGGCACAGAACTGAGGACACTTTTAAGAGATAGAGTGAAGAGGATGATAAAATAAAGGCAGCGTTGGATTTTTAAATAGCTTTATTATCACCCGCCTTCATCAGAACTCGGCTGCAGCCCATGGCTTGAGCAGGCTGCAACTTCGTTCCTCCAGCTCTCAAAGAGGAGGAGGCACACAGTGTGTGTGTCTCGCAGCAGATGCAGGAGTGAGAATGAGAGGCAGATTTACAGCACAGTGCAGCATATATACTCAACTCAGACAATACATCAAAGGCATTCACAGCAGTCAGTCTGGGCATTTGCATATCAGAGGTACAGACAGGATGCATGAACACAATGCATGGATGACACTTTAACCTCACAGCTGTAAACGCAGCATGCAGCGGAAAAAACCCAGGAGTGCGAGCTGACTGTCTCTGTGTTTTGTCTCTGTGTTGTGGGGGTTGAATCAAACCGCTACACTGCTCCCCCCCAGAGGGCACGGTAGGGGACCGTGACCTCGATGTTGCAGTTTGGGCAGCGAGCAGGGAAAAGCTCTGTGCAGGAGGAGGGGGAGGGGGTAGCAAATGCTGACCGGGCGCGGGAAAATCGTTCGAGTCGCGCCAAAAGTGTTTGCTGCTCCGCGATGTCCCATCTGAACATGCGGAGATCAGAAGAAGAAAAAAATTAGTCTCTGACTCCTCTCGTGGCCATGAAGAAAAGCAGGAGCGGCGGCAAGAAAAAAAAAAAAGCAGAGGGACTGGCATGATGACTTTAGGGCAGACGTAACCCTACAGCCTCGGGAACTGCAGACAGCTGAATTCCCCTTGAGTGCCGTGGCTAAGACCATAAAATCCCGTGAGCAAGCTGCGGGCTTCAGGTGTACCAGCAAGCCTGAAGGGCCAGTGTGCAGCAGAAGGAAGGCGGTCCGAAAAGCCGTATTTGTCCCGTGCGTGGTGCGCCGTCCTCGTCACCCCCGGTGCGCGTGCCGGGGCTCCGTGCGTGGGTGGGCCCGCTGGAGAGGAAATCAGGGTCAGAAACTTGGTGGAGATCGGCGCAGTCTGCGCCGAAAAACATCTCTGACGAGCCGTGGCTGCAGATTAGTCATGGTGCGTTCAGGTCCACGTGTGCTCTGTCGGCCATGGGAGTCGCCCTCATGTGCTCTGATGTGGAGGAGCTGCGCGGCCGGTCCCGCGTGGATGTGCCGATCTCGGCGAGGGCGCGCCATGACGTTCTCTGCCGCTTACCTGGTTTTGGTTGATGTCCTGAGAGCGGCTCGCCCGCCGTGGGCTCTGCGTCGAGGTCTCCCTGAGGCAGCAGGGAGGGCAGACCAGTCAGACCGCTGCGACGGAGCATTCATGCCTGGGTGCTGCGTTCGCTGGCTGCTCGTTTTCTTCAGTCTCGGGTCGCCAGCATGGCTGTTCAGATCAGAAGGTTGCGTTTGCACAAAACGTGTGCGTCCTTGGGGTCACCAGTGAAGAGGATGATAAAATAAAGGCAGCGTTGGATTTTTAAATAGCTTTATTATCACCCGCCTTCATCAGAACTCGGCTGCAGCCCATGGCTTGAGCAGGCTGCAACTTCATTCTTCCAGCTCTCAAAGAGGAGGAGGCACACAGTGTGTGTGTCTCGCAGCAGATGCAGGAGTGAGAATGAGAGGCAGATTTACAGCACAGTGCAGCATATATACTCAACTCAGACAATACATCAAAGGCATTCACAGCAGTCAATCTGGGCATTTGCATATCAGAGGTACAGACAGGATGCATGAACACAATGCATGGATGACACTTTAACCTCACAGCTGTAAACGCAGCATGCAGCGGAAAAAACCCAGGAGTGCGAGCTGACTGTCTCTGTGTTTTGTCTCTGTATTGTGGGGGTTGAATCAAACCGCTACAAGAGTGATGATATAGAGTGAAGTACGTGGCGGTAATGCACCTGTAAGCTGGTTGCCAACCACCAATCAAATCTAAAAGAAGAGGAAGAAAGGAGCAGACCTACAGAAATGCAGCAGACAGACAAGTAAGCTAACAAACAAGCATTCATAACAGTTACTGCTGGATGTCCCATTCATTTTCAATAATTATTTAAGTAGTCTGTATTTAATATTCACACAAATAAATCTTAGTGCTGTTCAGTTCCGTTTATATTTGTCAGAGTCTAAATTATATGTGTGATGGTTGTATTGGATCACCACTGGCACGTCGGTTGCAGCCAAAGGGGCCCTTCTGCTGTGGCAATGTTGGGTATTTTGTTGTTTGATTTATTATGGTTTCAGAAAGCTTCTAATAACCAAATGTTACTAAATTATAAAAGGAATACCCTAGAATGGGTCTCAACAACTTGTGAAAGTGTCCCATTCATTGTTTAGTATGCATCAGGGTAGCACGATCACAGCAGAGAGCAAGGCCGACAGCTTGGGCTGTTTGTCGACAGAGAGCGGATTTGGTCTGCTGATTCTGCTCACGCATCTCCAGCCCTCTCCACAATTGCGGAACAAGTTGGTCCCATACATTTCACCTTACATTCATTCCATGCATCATCATTTCTGCATGATTTCACTGTAAAACATATTTTACTTTGCCCCACTATGCCTGGGCCTAAACTGTCAGATGATTAGGTCACCAACAAATCTTCAGGAGACCAATGGTTCCTACCCCCACAGTGGAGACAGGACAGGGGAGAGGTCCAAACACAGGAATGGCCCTAAAGACGTTCCTGGCCCTCTCACTTGGTTCCTGGTAGTGGAAACGGAGCTTATATGTGTTCTGTCTGTAAGTGACTGCATGTGTGTGATCGCTTACATGTACACCTCTTTGTGTCATACCTTCAAAGACAGCCTACATTTGAGCATGTAAAGAATAACTGTGCTAGCTGTTTTCCACAGGAATACTTGCTTTCTACGGACAATGCACTAGTACAAATAAAAGCAGCAGTTTTTAATAAGGTTTGACTTTCTGAAGGATAACTGACCTACAGTTGTACTCATAATTATTCATCCCCCACCCACAAATATGTTTTCAACATTTGCAGAAATGGTTTAACATTTAAAATATTAAACATTTCTCATTTGTTTTTACAAACCGCTGAGAGCTTAAATAAAGTGAATTATCAACAATTTGCAATGGGGGTTGAATAATTTTGAGTGGAACTGTATCTGACAGTTATTGACCCTGGTCAATTATCAGAGTGATTACATTTTTAGTTGCTATCAGTATCTTATTTTTATACATACAGCCATGGACAAAATTGTTGGTACCCCTCTGTTAATGAAAGAAAAACCCACTATGGTCACAGAAATAACTTGAATCTGACAAAAGTGGTAATAAATAAAAGTTCTATTGTGGTGGCAATGGAAAAATAAGCAGCAAACTGAGAGTTTTTGAGGGAGTTTATTATTCTTCATCCCGCCATCATAGAACTCACTCCAGCCCTGTGCAGGCGG
Organism: Pholidichthys leucotaenia; assembly: GCA_020510985.1. Taxonomy (NCBI): domain Eukaryota; kingdom Metazoa; phylum Chordata; class Actinopteri; order Cichliformes; family Pholidichthyidae; genus Pholidichthys; species Pholidichthys leucotaenia. The sequence continues at coordinate 28,038,133 of CM035843.1, forward strand.
GCTGGAGCGGGTCCTCAGGCTCTCGTGAGGAGACACAGAATGCGTGTCGTCAGAAGCAGTGGTCAGAGAGAGAGTGAGCTACAGAGCCTATGCAGTTTTTATACTCAGTTACAGACAATACATGAAAGGCACATTATCATCCAAGTAACTGCAGGAAGGCATGGGACATTTGCATTTGAGAGTCACATACATCAATCGGAGGATTACTGACAGGAAGACATTTGCATTGCAGTACAGAGCAGGAAGTCATAAATAACAGCAGGATACTGGCGCCTGAACTAGACAAAGGGAGGCTGCCTATTGATATCAGCTATTGTTCTGCCAATTGCTCCAGCTGAGCGTTTTGCTTGTCCCAGTCTGTTGTGGGGGTTGCCCATACACTCTCCCCCAGAGGGCTCAGCGGGAAGCTGAGGCCTCGATAGTCCGGCTTTGGGAGTGAGCTGCGGGGGAAGCTCGTTGCAGGCGGCGGTGGAGGGAGGGGGGTGGGGGTAGCAAGTGCCGGCCCGGGACGGCGAAATTGTCTGGGCCGCGCAAAAATTGCCTGTGGATCCGCGATGTTGAGGGGCTGTCCCGTTGAACGTGGCGGAGGTCCACAGCGGCTGTGCGAAGAAAAATTTGTCTCTGACTCCTCTCGCGGCTATGAAGGAAAACAGGAGCTGCAAGGCTGCGTAGCGGCTGTGAGAAAAAAGGAGCTGCAGCTGTGTGGGACTTGGCGTGTTGGCTTTAGGTGCGCGCGCGCAGCCCTAAAGCCCTCGGGGACAGCTGACGGCTGAATTCCCTTGTGCGCCATGGCTGAGACCTGTACAAAATCCTGTGAGTGAGCTGCGTGCGTGCTTCAGGTGTGTGAGCAGCCCTGAAGGTTCTGTGTGCAGCGGCGAAGGACGATGGCGGTCTGTGGAGCCGTTATTGTCCCGTGCGTGGTGCGATGTCCTCGTAACCCCCCGGTGTGCGCACGGGGGTTCGGTGCGTGGGTGGTCCGCTGTTGAGAGGCGAGTCAGGGTCAGGGAGCTTGATGGAGATCAGCGTCGTCGGCGCCGATGGTCATCCCTGTAGAGCTGTTGCTGTAGATTGGTCATGGTGCATTCAGGTCCACGCGCTGTGTTCTCCGTCGGCCCTGGAGGTCGCCGTCGTGGAGAGAGGACGAGGTGCGTGCGCTGTCGTGTGGAGGAGCTGTGAGAGCGGCCGGTCCCAGCGTGGATGTGCAGATCTCAGGCGTGCAGATCTCACCATGAAGCTTTCTGCAGCTTTCCCGGTCGTGGGTGATCTCCGGAGAGTTTCGCCTGGTGGAGGCTCTGCGTCGAGGTCTCCCTGTAGCAGAAGGGAGGGCAGATCATTTGTGTCAGGCTGCTGCGTTCGCTTGTCGTCGGAGAATCACCGCCGGGTGCTGCGTTCGTTGTCGTCGGGTCACCAGTGTAGCTGTCCAGACCAGAAGGTTGCGTTGCACAAAGCGTGTGCTTTGTCAGGGTCACCAATGTGGCGGAATGAAATAATATGCGGCGAACTGAGAGTTTTTGAGGGAGTTTATTATTCTTCATCCCGCCATCATAGAACTCACTCCAGCCCTGTGCAGGCGGGCTGGAGCGGGTCCTCAGGCTCTCGTGAGGAGACACAGAATGCGTGTCGTCAGAAGCAGTGGTAAGAGAGAGAGTGAGCTACAGAGCCTATGCAGTTTTTATACTCAGTTACAGACAATACATGAAAGGCACATTATTATCCAAGTAACTGCAGGAAGGCATGGGACATTTGCATTTGAGAGTCACATACATCAATCGGAGGATTACTGACAGGAAGACATTTGCATTGCAGTACAGAGCAGGAAGTCATAAATAACAGCAGGATACTGGCGCCTGAACTAGACAAAGGGAGGCTGCCTATTGATATCAGCTATTGTTCTGCCAAATTGCTCCAGCTGAGCGTTCTGCTTGTCCCAGTCTGTTGTGGGGGTTGCCCATACTATGAAAATTAACCAATGAAAATCAGACAATGCTTTTGATTTGTGGTTCAACAGAATTATTTTAAAAAACAAACTCATGAAACAGGCCTGGACAAAAATGATGGTACCCTTGTAGAGACTTGGGTGAGTCAGCTCAGACAGCATCTCAGTAAGGATGCAGAGGGTAAACAGAGGAGGACAATAGTCAGGGAGACCATGGGGAGTTGGCAGGAAGAAGGAGTCGGGGGGAAGGGTGAATGTATTGTGATGTTAAATGTCATGCAATGTGACGTGAAATGTCATGCAGATGTGAGATGAGCGGTTGGGATAAAAGGAGAAACCGTGCTTGGTTGTTTCATGCTTTTCTGTGTACGACTGATGAGAGAGTGTAATAAAATCGTCTGCTCATAAACCAGCCTTGTTATTCACACTCTCCACACTGGTGACCCTGGACGAATTATGGAATACGAGGCAAGAACCCTGGAGTCGGCCCGGATGGGAAGCCCCAGCAACGCGGCAAGCAGGGTTAAGGCTGGAGAGCAGAGTACAGCAGACGGCAAGCCCCCCCAATCTGCGACGTCTCCACGGGACACCCGCGCCCGGTGGTCCCGGTCGCGTGGCGCTGCCACATGTTTGAGTCAGTTCACACTCTGGCGCACCCAGGAGTGCGCGCGTCAGTCAAAATGGTGGGAGCGCAAACAAGTGAAAGAGTGGGCTGCAGCCTGCATAGCGTGCCAACGAGCCAAAGTGCACAGACACACGAAGGCTCCTTTGGAGCCATTTAGTATACTAAAGATTCGACTATGTTCACGTGGACCTCGTGGGCCCCGTCCCGCCATCGCAGGGGTGCACGCACCTCCTGACAGTGGTGGACCGCACCACACACTGGCCAGAAGCAGTTCTGCTGGCGGCAACCACGTCCGCGGACGTGGCGCTCGCTTTTTTGACAACATGGGTGGTGCGTTTTGGAATCCCGTCGGACATCACGACCGATAGGGGCCCTCAGTTTGTTTCCAACCTTTGGTCCGCGATGGCCCGCAGCCTGGGTGTTGCAATTCATTGCACAACCGCGTACAACCCACAGGCCAATGGGTTATGCGAGCATTTTCATAGGTCACTGAAAGCAGCACTCAGGGCTTCGTTGACGGATGCAAATTGGGTAGACCGGTTGCCATGGGTTTTATTGGGGTTGCGTTCTGCACCAAAAGAGGATTTGGAGGCTTCCCCGGCAGAGCTGGTTTTTTCTCAGCCACTGCGGCTGCCCGGGGAATTTTTGCCAGATAATCCCGCGCCAGACAACTGCCCATCTCAGTGTTTGCAGCGTAGTGCAGACACAGGCACGCTACCCGGCCCGGCCCACCACTGTTTTCCACGCGCTTTCGTGCCAAAAACTTTGAAGAACGCGGAGTTCGTGTTCGTCAGGCACGATGCCCATCGCCCTCCATTGCGCCCACCCTACGATGGCCCGTTCAGAGTGCTTGAAACAGGGGACAAGCATTTTTTGTTAGACTTGGGGGGTCGTCGGGAGAAAACTGGCATAGACAGACTTAAGCCCGCCTTTGTAGTGGTGGACGAGCAAGTGCTGCTGGCTCGGGCCCCTTGGCGTGGAAGACCCCCACTGAGAACTCCCCAGGCAAACGATTCACCAGGACAGCCACACGGGCAAAGTGGAGTTTCCTCCCTCCCCGCCATGGCCCACCCGCAGTCAGACACACTTCCAGCAGCCCCCCGCCGGCACAGAAACCCCCGTTACAGCAGATATGGGAGGAGACTGAAACCCAAAAGGCGTGAGGACTGAAACTCTGTCTGGGGTGGTGGTGGTGTAGAGACTTGGGTGAGACAGCTCAGACAGCGTCTCAGTCAGGATGCAGAGGGTAAACAGAGGAGGACAATAGTCAGGGAGACCATGGGGAGTTGGCAGGAAGAAGGAGTCGGGGGGGTTTAAGGGTGAATGTATTGTGATGTTAAAATGTCATGCAATGTGATGTGAAATGTCATGCAGATGTGAGATGAGCGGTTGGGATAAAAGGAGAAACCGTGCTTGGTTGTTTCATGCTTTTCTGTGTATGACTGATGAGAGAGTGTAATAAAATCGTCTGCTCATAAACCAGCCTCGTTATTCACACTCTGCACACCCTTAACTTAATATTTTGTTGCACAACCTTTTGAGGCAATCACTACAATCAAACGATTTCTGTAACTGTCAATGAGACTTCTGCACCTCTCAGCAGGTATTTTGGCCCACTCCTCATGAGCAAACTGCTCCAGTTGTCTCAGGTTTGAAGGGTGCCTTCTCCAGATGGCATGTTTCAGCTCCTTCCACAGATGTTCAATAGGATTTAGATCAGGGCTCATAGAAAGCCATTTTAGAATAGTCCAGTGTTTTGCTCTTAGCCATTCTTGGGTGTTTTTAGCTGTGTGTTTTGGGTCATTATCCTGTTGCAAGACCCATGACCTGCGACTGAGACCAAGCTGTCTGACACTGGGCAGCACATTTCTCTCTAGAATACCTTGATAGTCTTGAGATTTCATTGTACCCTGCACAGATTCAAGACACCCTGTGCCAGATGCAGCAAAGCAGCCCCAGAACATAACAGAACCTCCTCCATGTTTCACAGCAAGGACAGTGTTCTTTTCTTGATATGCTTTATTTTTGCGTCTATGAACATAGAGCTGATGTGCCTTGCCAAAAAGCTGCAGTTTTGTCTTGTCTGTCCATAGGACATTCTCCCAGAAGCTTTGTGGCTTGTCAACATGCAGTTTGGCAAATTCCAGTCTGGCTTTTTTATGATTTGTTTTCAACAGTGGTGTCCTCCTTGGTCGTCTCCCATGAAGTCCACTTTGGCTCAAACAATGACGGATGGTGCGATCTGACACTGATGTACCTTGACCTTGGAGTTCACCATGAATGTGTTTAGAGGTTATTCTGGGCTCTTTTGTTACCATTCGTATTATCCATCTCTTCCATTTTTCATCAAGTTTCCTCCTGCGGCCACGACGAGGGAGGTTGGCTACAGTCCCATGGATCTTAAATTTCTGAATAATATGTGCAACTGTAGTCACAGGAACATCAAACTGCTTGGAGATGGTCTTATAGCCTTTACCTTTAACATGCTTGTCTATAATTGTCTTTCTAATCTACTGAGACAACTCTCTCCTTTGCTTCCTCTGGTCCATGTTTAGTGTGGTACACACCATGTCACCAAACAGCACAGTGACTACCTGTCACCCTATAAATAGGCCGACTGACTGATTACAAGTTTGTAGACACCTGTGATGTTAATTAGAGGATACATCTTGGTTGAACATGTCCCTATGTTCACATTATTTTCAATCTTTTCTAGGGGTATCATTATTTTTGTCAAGGCCTGTTTCATGAGTTTGTTTTTTAAAATAATTCTGTTGAACCACAATTCAAAAGCATTGTCTGATTTTCATTGGTTAATTTTCATAGAATTTTTATTTATTACCACTTTTGTCAGATTCAAGTTATTTCTGTGACCATTGTGGGTTTTTCTTTCATTAACAGAGGGGTATGGGTAACCCCCACAACAGACTGGGACAAGCAGAGCGCTCAGCTGGAGCAATTGGCAGAACAATGGCTGATATCAATAGGCAGCCTCCCTTTGTCTAGTTCAGGCGCCAGTATCCTGCTGTTATTTATGACTTCCTGCTCTGTACTGCAATGCAAATGTCTTCCTGTCAGTAATCCTCCGATTGATGTATGTGACTCTCAAATGCAAATGTCCCATGCCTTCCTGCAGTTACTTTGATGATAATGTGCCTTTCATGTATTGTCTGTAACTGGGTATAAAAACTGCATAGGCTCTGTAGCTCACTCTCTCTCTGACCACTGCTTCTGACGACACGCATTCTGTGTCTCCTCACGAGAGCCTGAGGACCCGCTCCAGCCCGCCTGCACAGGGCTGGAGTGAATTCTATGATGGTGGGATGAATAATAATAAACTCCCTCAAAAACGCTCAGCTCACCGCTTATTATTTCCTTCCGCCACATTGGTGACCCCGAGAAAGAACACGCTGATGACGAACGACGCAGCACCCGGCGGTGACTCTCCGACGACAAGCGAACGCAGCAGCCTGACGCAAATGATCTGCCCTCCCTTCTGCTACAGGGAGACCTCAACGCAGAGCCTCCACCAGGCGAAACTCTCCGGAGATCACCCACGACCGGGAAAGCTGCAGAAAGCTTCATGGTGAGATCTGCACGCCTGAGATCTGCACATCCACGCTGGGACCGGCTGCTCTCACAGCTCCTCCACACGAGAGCGCACGCACCTCGTCCTCTCTCCACGACGGCGACCTCCAGGGCCGACGGAGAACGCAGCGCGTGGACCTGAACACACCATGACCCGACACAACGAACGACGCAACAGCTTGCAGGGATGACCATCGGCGCCGACGATGCTGATCTCCAGCAAGCTCCCTGACCCTGACTCGCCTCTATAGTGGACCTGCCATGCACCGAACCCCGCACGCACTCCGGGGGGTTATGAGGACAGCGCACCACGCACGGGACAATACCAGCTCCACACAGACTGCCATCGTCCTTCGCCGCTGCACACAGAACCTTCAGGGCTGCTCACACACCTGAAGCACGCACGCAGCTCGCTCACAGGATTTTCTAATGGTCTCAGCCACGGCACACAAGGGAATTCAGCCGTCAGCTTTCCCCGAGGACTTTAGGGCTGCGCGCGCACCTAAAGTCAACACGCCAAGTCCCTCACAGCTGCAGCTCCTTTTTTTTTCTTCATGGCCGCGAGAGGAGTCAGAGACAAATTTTTCTTCTTACAGCTGCTGTGGACCTCCGCACCTTCAACGGGACAGCCCCTCAACATCGCGGATCCACAGGCAATTTTTGCGCGGCCCAGACAATTTCGCCGTCCCGGGCCGGCACTCGCTACCCCACCCCCCCTCCCTCCACCGCCGCCTGCAGCGAGCCTTCCCCGCAGCTTGCTACCAAAGCCCGACTATCGAGGCCTCAGCTCCCCGCTGAGCCCTCTGGGGGGGAGTGTATGGGTAACCCCCACAACAGACTGGGACAAGCAGAGCGCTCAGCTGGAGCAATTGGCAGAACAATGGCTGATATCAATAGGCAGCCTCCCTTTGTCTAGTTCAGGCGCTGGTATCCTGCTGTTATTTATGACTTCCTGCTCTGTACTGCAATGCAATTGTCTTCCTGTCAGTAATCCTCCGATTGATGTATGTGACTCTCAAATGCAAATGTCCCATGCCTTCCTACAGTTACTTTGATGATAATGTGCCTTTCATGTATTGTCTGTAACTGGGTATAAAAACTGCATAGGCTCTGTAGCTCACTCTCTCTCTGACCACTGCTTCTGACGACACGCATTCTGTGTCTCCTCACGAGAGCCTGAGGACCCGCTCCAGCCCGCCTGCACAGGGCTGGAGTGAGTTCTATGATGGTGGGATGAATAATAATAAACTCCCTCAAAAACTCTCAGTTTGCCGCATATTATTCTTCCGCCACAAGGGGTACCAACAATTTTGTCCACGTCTGTAGTCTGGTGGAAATAAGTCAGAATCAGAATCAGAATCAGAATAAAGTTTACAAGTAAACAAGTAAACATACGAGGAATTTGACTTGACATTGGGCACGCCTGATAGGCGCTTCCCAATGACGCGGCAAGCCATGGAGGCGCCTGTCAACAGGAGGGGAATAGAAGGGAAGATAAGGGGAGGGAAAAAGACACAATGGGTGAGAGAAAAAAAAAACCCTTCAACATCAGAATACAGCTTATGTAAGCTAAATTTTGATTATGGAGAAAAAAACCTCTCTGTAGCACAATTAGCAGACAATAGATCACACAATAACAAGATAACAAGCAAGAGAGACCAGTGTGTAGTCAGCATATGGTCAGTATGTGATAGTGTGGAGGTGTGTCAATTGCTGGTGAACAGCAGAGGGCACCCCCTGGCAACGAATAATCATATGCTCTACACGGCATGTCCAGAGTTTATCTCTTCTCATGCAAATGGCAAGTTCTGTAAACATATGATAACGCTGTCCTCGAGGAGCTCGATCTGCAGAACAACAGCCATTGTTTGTTGATGTTTGGGTTAGCAGAGCCGCTCCTTCCGCTTATCTTCATCAGGAGGAATGTAAATACAGGGCACCAAAGAAGGTCAAATCTGCACAGTGCACTCAGAGAATAGAATTTCCTCACCCGTGCAATTCTGTGCTTCAGAATTTCCATGTGCAGGCTTAAACTTAGTATAAGTATTTAACATGTCAACCTTTTTTCTGGATATGTATTTTCAAAGAGGCTACTCACATGAAATTTTACAGGGCTGGTATTCACTCAAGAAATCCACATATAGAAGGAAAATAAAGGCTAAAAGTTTATAAAGTTATATGTAATAAAGTGGAATTTAAAAAAAGTATTACACACATTACAATGCAGGAATGGAAAGGCAAGGAATCAGTTGTAATCCACAAGGTGTTAGAAAGTAGTTCTACCTCCCATCATGTTTAAATTAATTGTAGCCCCATAGGTACTCCATGAATGACTATAGAAGGTTTTTTTTTTTTTTATTTTGTTACGAAGGTGTCATGAAAAACATCTCATGATGGGTAAAAGTCAAGACCTCTCCAAAGACCTTTGCATCCTGACTGTTGCAAAACACATTTGGTTACAGTGTGGGACCTTGGGGGAGTCAGATTATTTAGCATCTCAGACAGAGACAGTGAATAAGCATGGGAGAACAATGCCCAGGGAGTTCCTGGGGATATAGCAGGAAGGAGTCAGGGACCTAGGGAGGTGAAGTCAGTGTAATGTAAATGTCATGCTGTGTGATGAGAAAATGCCATGTAAATGTGTGAAGAGGGAGTTGGGTAAAGAGGAGAGATCGTGCTGAAATGATTCAGTCTTTTCTGTGCTTGAGAGATATGAGTGTGTAATAAATCCGTCTGTCCATAAACCTGCCTCTTTATTCACACACTCCACAACAGATGTATTTCAAAACTTCAGAATCTCCTAGTAAGCACCAGTTGAAGTTAAAGGAACATCACTCTATCATTATGCACAGGAACTCCTCACAAGCTATCTGACCAAGGAGTCAGAAACAGTCAGAACAGTAACTCAAGAGCCACGGATAACTCAGAAACAGTTCCAGAAAGATGACAACAGGTACAATTATGACAGAGAAAACAATAGGCAATGCACCATGCACTCACCTTTAAAGGGATCATTGACTGAAAAATGGTATGTTTGTAGATACGTAGGTTTTAACTGTCTGAAATGTGTCTATTGATCATGTTGTGGGGGCATGGTGTGGGGGTTTCTCCACCCAGTGAAGGCAGTTGGATGGGGAGAACAATGGACAAAAGGAGGAGGTGTCACCGGGGGGTATCAGGCAGGACTGTTGGGTCTATGCGCCCCCCAGGGAGAGTAAGAGCTGCCGGAGCCGCTGAGAGCAGAAGGGTGTGTTAGCGGTGCCGGTGTTATGTTATGATAATGTGCCACACATTGCTTTGTTCAAACAACAATGTATTATGGCCGGAAGTCCCGGATCTCGATGCATGGAAATAAAGATATAAAAGCGGAATGCACAGAGACCCAGGAATGTTTTTTGCTGTAAATTATGTTGGAGAAAGAATAAAGTTTCTGTGTTGACCAGCTCGTTGCCTCGCCTACCTTCTTTCTCCACATTGGTGACCCTAATACATGCCATGGAAAGCGAGCCAAGCACTGCCCCAGAGACTGCCTGGAGGGAGAGCACCAGCACTGCGTGCGTGGTCTCAGTCGAGCTCCCAGACTTATGGCTTCACAACCTGACCGCGTGGTTCTTGCACATCAAAGCCCAGTTCGCACTCTGTGGGATAAGAACGGGCAATACCAGGTATTGCTATGTGGTCGCTGCGCTGGATGCGCATGCCACGCAACAGGTGACGAGCTTGCTCCAGGAGCCGCTGGCCCAAGGAAAATATGAAGCGCTCAAGAGGATGCTTCTCCAGCGCTATACCCTTTCTCACAGTGAGAGGGCAGAGAGTCTCCTAATGTGTTCAGAGTTAGGGGACAAATCAGCAGTGGAGCTCATGGAGAGCATGTTGGCACTGAGGGAGAGGGACAATGAATCTTTCCTGTTCACCCACTTGTTCCTCAGGAACCTACCGGCTACAGCGAGGGTGATCCTGGCCAACTCACTGCGGCTGGTTGCTAAGGACTACCGCGCCTTGGCGCAGGAAGCGGACCGCATCATTTTGACGACCAGAACTCTCAGCGTGCAGACAGTGGCACCGGCATCCATGAGGGACTCCAGCAAGGTTAAGGAGCCGTTCGTGGTAGCCGGGACGGACACCAGTAGACAAACGAATGGGGCGATCTATTTTTATCATCGCTGTTTCAGCTCGAATGCCCAATGCTACCTGTCGCCATGCCAATTCAAGAAGCCAGGAAGATGGCATGTTCGGAATTCAGTGGCAGCTGCAACCGATGGTGACAGGAACAGACTGCTTTATGTCACGGACACACGTTTGGGGAGATGTTTTTTGGTGGACTCCGGCTCCCAGAACAGCCTCATCCTGCCGGTCAACGCAGAAAGGGTGGCAGGATGCAGCGGTCCCGAGCTCACGGCCACCAACAGATCCACCATCAGCACATTTGGTGAGCGGACACTGACGATATGCTTACACGGACGCAACTTTCAGTGGGGTTTTGTGAGAGCTGCATGTTCCGGCCCCATTTTAGGTGCAGATTTTTTTATGTGCTTATGGGTTCTTAGTCAGTGTTGCTAATAGGAGATTAGTGGATGCTGTCTCTTTCACCCCACTGCCCTGCACAGTTCGGGGAGCTGGGTCAACAACACTGGCTAACGTTATAGCTTCAGGGGGTAAGTACCAACATTTGCTCGCACAGTTCCCAGCACTCACGGTCCAGACTTTTTCGGCTATGGTAACGAAACACGTGGTTGAGCACTTTATAACAACAAAGGGCACGCCGGTGTTTGTGGGACCTTGGCATATGGACACAGCTAAACTGGCAAGCGCGTGAGAGGAGTTTGCCAACTTAGAGCAGTTGGGCATCGTCAGGTGCTCCAACAGCCCGTGGGCATCCCTGCTACACATGGTGCCTAAAGCTGACGGATTGTGGCGACTGTGCGGCAGTTTCCAGCGCTTGAATAACGCCACAGAACACGATCGTTATCCAATTCCGCACATCCAAGATTTTTCCGTGCACCTGGCTGGGGCATGTGTTTTTTCGAAGGAGGACCTGGTCCGCCGATACCATCAGGTCCCGGTGCGCACGGAAGACGTTCCAAAAACAGCAGTAATAACTCCTTTCGGCCTGTTCGAGTTCTTACGCATGCCTTTCGGATTAAAAGGCACAGCGCAGGCTTTCCAGAGGATGACGGACACAGTGCCTCTTGGCTTGTCCTTCGTTTTTGTCTACTTAGACAACATTCTGGTAGCTAGCGCATCCGAGGAGGAGCACATTGCCCATCTCAAGATGGTTTTCTAGAGGTTGGAGGAGCATGGGCTGATAGTTAATCCGTCGAAGTGCCAGTTCGGTGTGCCAGTGATTGATTTTTTGGGCCACTGCATTTCGCTGGAGGGCGCAATTCCGTTACCGGAGAAGGTGTGCACTGTGTTGGACTTTCCGTGCCCACAGACTGTGAGAGCACTACAGGAGTTTTTGGGAATGGTTAATTTTTATAACCATTTCCTTCCCCGGGCAGCCCAGCTGATGCAACCATTGTATGCCGCGCTTAAAAAAAAAGAAGCCCGCAGAAGCTATCGATTGGACTCCCGAGCGAGTCCAGGCTTTTACTAATGCCAAAACAGAGCTTGCGGATGCTGCGTTGTTAGCCCACCCAGATCCATCTGCATGGATAGCGCTCACTACGGACACGTCCAGTGTTGCCATAGGGGCAGTGGTGGAGCAGTACGTCTCAGGTTTGTGGCAGCCGCTCGCATTTTTCAGCCGAAACTTTGCGTGACAGCAAACGCAAATACAGCATGTTCGATTGGGAATTGCTGGTTCTCCACCTGGTGATGCGCCATTTCCAGTTTTGGTTGGAGGGGCGTGAGTTCACCACGTTTGTGGACCATAAGCTGCTGATGTACGCGATGGCCAGGGTCTCTGAACCGTGGTTGGCCTGGCATCAGCGGCATTTTGCCACGATTTTGGAATTTACTACCGACATTCAACATGTCACCGGTATGCTCAATGTCATGGCCGATTGTCTGTTGCGCACATTAGTTTCCCCGGTCTACATGGGAATAGATTTCCCCACGATGGCCACCAAGCAAGCCGGGGACGCGGACATTTGTGTGCTCCAGTCTGCGTCTACTGGGTCAAGGCTGGAGAGCAGGGTGGTGAAAGAAGGGTGCCCTTCCTTGCTCTGTGATGTCTCCACTGGCTGCCCGCGCCCGGTGGTTCTGAGCTCTTGACGCCATCGCGTTTTTGAGTCGGTCCACTCCCTTTCGCATCTGGGAGTGCACGCTTTGGTGAAGCTTGTGGGGGCGAAATTTGTCTGGCCACGCTTGCGCAAGGACATGAAAGAGTGAGCTGCAGCTGGCATCGCGTGCCAGTAGACCAAAGTGCACAAGCACACAAGAGCCCCCTTTGAGCTGTTCCAAATCCTGGCTAGGAGGTTCAACCACCTCCATGTGGATTTGGTGGGACCTGTCCCGCAGTCACAAGGTTTCATGCACCTTTTTGACAGTCGTGGACCGCAGAATGCACTGGCCTGAAGTGGTCCTGCTGGCATCTACCACATCCGCAGAAGTGGCTCGCGCTTTTTTGTCGGCTTGAGTTGCACGTTTCCGATCTCCATCGGACATCACGTCCAACAGGGGTCCGCAATTCATTTCAGAACTCTGGTCCGCGATGGCCCAGAGCCTGGGGGTCAAAATTCACCGCACTACTACGTACAACCCCCAGGCTAACGGTTTATGCAAGTGTTTTCATAGGTCGCTTAAAGTAGCACTCAGGGCTTTGCTCATGGACACAAATTGGGTCGACTGCCTGCCCTTGGTTCTTTTAGGGTTGTGCTCCGCACCTAAGGAGGATTTGACAGCCTCCCCAGCAGAACTCATTTTTTCTCAGCTGCTGCAGATCCCCGGAGAGTTTTTACCGGAAAACCCCGTGGCAGAGGCTGATCCGCCCATGCAATTTTTACACAGTACGGTGGCTGTGAGTGTACCGGGCCTGGCCCACCATTGTTTTCCATGAACATTCATCCTAAAAAGCTTGCAGAATGCCAGTTTTGTTTTTGTCAGGCACGATGCGCACCGCACCCCGCTGCGCCCACTGTACGACAGACTGTTCAGGGTGTTGGAACCTGGGGTGAAGCATTTTGTGTTAGACTTGGGGGGACATAAAGAGACTGTCTGCATCGACAGGCTGAAGCCCGCTTTTTTGCTGGCAGACGAGCAGGTGATGTTGACCCAAGCTCACCGGTACAGATGCCCATCGTTGGTGGCTCCGCAAGCTGGTGATCCCTCAGCAGGGACCTGCGCTCGCAAAGCTAATGTGTTTTCCCCCTCTCCCTCTTTCCCTCCACTGACTGACGTGCCCTCCGGTACACCTCACCAACAGGGCGCTTCGACTGGATCGGCAAGCCCTGCTACAGCTGCGATGGGCACCGGCCCAAGCCCAAAGGACAGGGGGGTTAGTGCCCCTTCTGGGTGTTCGGGGGGGGGGCTGTGTGGGGGCATGGTGTGGAGGTTTCTCCACCCAGAGAAGGCAGGGGGAAGGGGAGAACAATGGACCGAAGGAGGAGGTGCCACTGGGGGGTATCAGATGGGACTGTTGGGTCTATGCGCCCCCCGGGGAGAGTAAGAGCTGTCGGAGCCGCTCAGAGAAGAAGGGTGTGTTTGCAGTGCCGGCATTATGTTATGTTAATGTGTCACACAATGCTTTGTTCAAACAACAATGTATTATGGTCGGAAGTTCCCGGTGTCGATGCATGGAAATAAAGATATAAAAGAGGAATGCACTGAGACCTGGGAGTCTTTTTTGCTGTAAGTTATGTTGGAGAAAGAATAAAGTTTCTGTGTTGACCAGCTTGTTGCCTCGCCTACCTTCTTTCTCCACAATGTAATTATTGAAAAAATATTAAAACGGTCACTTCTCTTAAAAAACAAAAAACAAAAAACAAAAAAATACAAAAACACAGCCTCGATCTAATTTTTCTCTCCAAGAAACATTTTTGACTCTTCTGGGATTGTTCCACTACATTAAGAAATAAGAAATGTCACGTGGGTTTACTCCGAGATTTCTCCAGTTTCCTCCCACATGCCAAAAACATGTAAGTTAGGTTAATTGGCATCAAACTGGGGATTCTAAATTGTCCTTAGGTATGACTGTGAGAGTGAATGGTTGTCTCTCTGTGTTGGCCCTGTGATGGACTGGCGATCTGTCCAGGGTGTACCCTGCCTCTCGCCCAAAGATGCTAGGATAGGTTCCAGCCCCCCGCGACCCGAAAAGGATTAAGCGGAAGAAGATGAATGAATGAATGAACTAAAAGATAATAAACATCACTAGCCTTAATACTGGCCCACTGCTCTATTATTGGCCCGCCTGTCTGTCTTGTAGATGGAAGGGGAGCCAAACATATTAGCCTTTGAGCTAACATTGGCATTTGGAGGCTCGGACCAAGCGCGGCTTATATTATTTTCTTCAGATCATAGTCACCCTAATAGCCATCCCTGTTACCACTGGGTTCGCTAATCCGGGGTTGATATATTACAGCCGTGGACAAAATTGTTGGTACCCCTCTGTTAATGAAAGAAAACCCCACAATGGTCACAGAAATAACTTGAATCTGACAAAAGTGGTAATAAATAAAAATTCTATGAAAATTAACCAATGAAAATCAGACAGTGCTTTTGAATTGTGGTTCAACAGAATTATTTTAAAAAACAAACTCATGAAACAGGCCTGGACAAAAATGATGGTACCCCTAGAAAAGATTGAAAATAATGTGACCATAGGGACATGTTCAACCAAGATGTGTCCTCTAATTAACATCACAGGTGTCTACAATCTTGTAATCAGTCAGTTGGCCTATTTAAAGGGTGACAAGTAGTCACTGTGCTGTTTGGTGACATGGTGTGTACCACACTAAACATGGACCAGAGGAAGCAAAGGAGACAGTTGTCTCAGGAGATTAGAAAGACAATTATAAACAAGCATGTTAAAGGTAAAGGCTATAAGACCATCTCCAAGCAGTCTGATGTTCCTGTGACTACAGTTGCACATATTATTCAGAAATTTAAGATCCACGGGACTGTAGCCAACCTCCCTGGACGTGGCCGCAGGAGGAGACGGATAATACGAATGGTAACAAAAGAGCCCAGAACAACCTCTAAACACATTCATAGTGAACTCTCAAGGTCAAGGTACATCAGTGTCAGATCACACCATCTGTTGTTGTTTGAACCAAAGTGAACTTCATGGGAGACGACCAAGGAGGACACCACTGTTGAAAACAAATCATAAAAAAGCCAGACTGGAATTTGCCAAACTGCATGTTGACAAGCCACAAAGCTTCTGGGAGAATGTCCTATGGACAGACGAGACAAAACTGCAACTTTTTGGCAAGGCACATAAGCTCTATGTTCACAGATGCGAAAATGAAGCATACCAAGAAAAGAACACTGTCCCTACTGTGAAACATGGAGGAGGTTCTGTTATGTTCTGGGGCTGCTTTGCTGCATCTGGCACAGGGTGTCTTGAATCTGTGCAAGGTACAATGAAATCTCAAGACTATCAAGGTATTCTAGAGAGAAATGTGCTGCCCAGTGTCAGACAGCTTGGTCTCAGTCGCAGGTCATGGGTCTTGCAACAGGATAATGACCCAAAACACACAGCTAAAAACACCCAAGAATGGCTAAGAGCAAAACATTGGACTATTCTAAAGTGGCCTTCTATGAGCTCTGATCTAAATCCTATTGAACATCTGTGGAAGGAGCTGAAACATGCCGTCTGGAGAAGGCACCCTTCAAACCTGAGACAACTGGAGCAGTTTGCTCATGAGGAGTGGGCCAAAATACCTGCTGAGAGGTGCAGAAGTCTCATTAACAGTTACAGAAATCATTTGATTGCAGTGATTGCCTCAAAAGGTTGTGCAACAAAATATTAAGTTAAGGGTACCATCATTTTTGTCCAGGCCTGTTTCATGAGTTTGTTTTTTAAAGTAATTCTGTTGAACCACAATTCAAAAGCATTGTCTGATTTTCATTGGTTAATTTTCATAGAATTTTTATTTATTACCACTTTTGTCAGATTCAAGTTATTTATGTGACCATTGTGAGTTTTTCTTTCATTAACAGAAGGGTAGCAACAATTTTGTCTACGTGTGTATCTCGCATCATTCTGGCTTATTTTTTAATAATAATTTTCCCGTGATTCTGCAGTGAACTGTTGACAGTTCTTGGATGTTATTTTGGGTTTATTCAGTTTTATTTTCTCAGGCCGACATCTGAGGCTGCTGGTTGGAGTTGCCCACTCATTCACGTATATTCCTGTGCTTGTTGTGCTCTAGGGACTGGTCATGTCTTGTTGACCACTGGGACCACATGCACGTTAACCACTGATGCTTGGTTTCGTTCATTCTTTGAGATGAATGTTCATGTCTCAAGGGTGGTGGCCTGGTTGACATTGGGATCCTTGGTGCGGAGAACCTCTTACAATATTCCCTACATCTATTGGTAACTGAGAAAAGTCTTTTTAAGTTTTACAGAAATTCTCCGCTTGCGTCATTATTCTCGTGTCCCACGGAGTGGCAAGTTCCGCTACCTGAGGGGCTCTGTCATGGCTCACAGGCAGCTCCCACACCGAGCCCATGGGGAATGCTCCGTGGGGGGTGGCGAGGGGGAGCTGCCAAGCTAGCTGTGGAGCCCTGGGACCTCCAAGGCCAGTGTCCTATAATCTCCATGTGACACTGCCCTTGGAGATCCCGGGGCTGACCCTGGTGGCCAACTCAACCTGGTGGTTGAAGAAGCACCTGAGCTAGAAGAAGGCTAAAAGCTAAAGGCTCAGAAGCTAGCCAGCTAATGGCTAAAGGATATAAGAAGGAGGGCGGAGTTGAACAGGTGAAAGATGTTTCTTAAAGTGATAGGCTTAAAATCAGAAACAAATTTGCTGCAATAATTAAATAATTAAAGAAAAGGTGAACAAAATATGTAACAAACATTTCATTATGTGTGAGCTGTTAAAATGTAGAAAAAAGTGCAATCAATGACACCTTTAATTATCAAAAAGCCACATTCAAGCTTGTTGCTAAAGTTTGATGAGTAGTATTTGGACAGTCCTACTGAGAGAACATAGTGCGGTCAGATGAGACAAAAATAGTTTAGTATGCAACTTTCTAGCTATCATACTGTGACGTAGGCGAGGTTCACACAAAGAAGAGGAACAGATAGTTGTGACGAACAGGTTTTATTTTACACACACCCTGAGCACAGACAGGAGGGGAGTTCATTCTCCCAGACCTCCGTTTCAATCATGGTTATCCAACACATGATACATCTTGCCCTGATCCTGCCTATAAAACACTGCTGGGTCATTATAACGCAGTGTAGAAGTTACGGAAAAACAGACAGGATACGTGTAAGTCTGTCTGGAAAAACTTTATTTACATTTTTTCACTTCCTGCTTTTATCTCCATCCAAAATGGAAAAACTCCGCCTTCACATTAAAACTCCACCTTCACATTAAAAGATCCAATTTTGTGTGTGAGACCAACAACTAATATCACCACACAGGCCCCCCCAGAACACACAAATAACAACATAAATAAACATGCTGACAAAAAACAAACAAACAGCATGAACAAAAATCCAAAGGAAAATAACTCAAGAAAACCTCTTAGGCAACCTAATTACCCTGCCCCGACGACTGCACTGCACAGTCCTAGGGGGCACAACTGTAACTGGAGCAGAAACAACCTCAGGCGCAGGGTTGGGAGGGCGCCCCCGCCGAGCCGGGCGGGCTAACTCAACCTCATTGTCACAAAGAACATGCGCAGGCTTCAAACGATCCACCGAAATCCGATCCTGGCCAGTCCCCAACTCAACCAAAAAATCCTTATGGCCTGTTTCTAACACCCGAAAAGGGCCATCATAAGGTGCCTGCAGGGGAGAACGATGGGCATCGTGCCGGACAAAAACATATTTAGCCGACCTAAGGCTATCAGGGACGTAAGACTGAGGAAGGCAGTGGTGCGCAGCCACAGGAACAAAAGCCCTAGCTTCCTCTCGACACTTAGGCCTCTTAACCATACTGGGACCTAACCCTGGACTGGTAGGAAGAAACTCCCCTGGAACCCTCAAGGTCTGGCCAAGGACCAACTCAGCAGAAGAGGAATGCAGGTCTTCCTTGGGGGCTGAACGCAAACCCAACAAAACCCACGGTAATCTGTCCACCCATCCACTATCCACCAATGACGCGCGAAGGGCCGCTTTCATAGTCCGATGAAACCGCTCGCATAGCCCATTAGCTTGTGGATGGTATGCTGTGGTCCGATGAAGTTTAACCCCCAAACTACCAGCTACTTCATTCCAAAGTGCAGAGGTAAATTGCGGGCCCCTGTCAGAGGTAACGTCCAAGGGGACACCAAAACGGGACACCCAAGAGGAGATAAATGCCCGGGCAACATCAGATGCTGTAGTTGATGTCAGGGGAACCACCTCCGGCCACCGCGTAGTCCGGTCCACCATAGTGAAGAGGTGAGTAAAACCGTGAGACGGAGGAAGAGGTCCAACTAGGTCCACCTGAACATGATCAAAACGTCGCTCCGGAATCCAAAAAGGCTCCAATGGAGCCTTTATGTGGCGCTGCACCTTAGCACGCTGGCATGCCACACAGGTTGTCGTCCAAGTCTTCACATCCTTTCTAAGACCCGGCCATACAAACTTGGCGCTCACCAACTTGACCGAAGCCTTAACCCCAGGACGCGACAAAGAATGAACAGCGTCAAAAACACGACGACGCCAAGCCACAGGCACCAGAGGTCGTGGTTTTCCCAGTGTAGTATCACACAGAAGAGTGGCGCCACTGTCTTGAAAGCAGACATCCTCCAACTGCAAACTGGACTCCGTGGAACAAAGCACCTGCACCTCCGGGTCCAACAACTGCTCGGCAGCCATCTCAGCATAGTCCATGCCCAAATGAACAGCAGCAACTGGTGCACGAGAAAGACAGTCCGCCACCAAGTTGGTCTTACCAGCCACATGCTGAATGTCTGTAGTGAACTCGGAAATAGCCGAAAGCTGCCGTTGTTGCCGAGCTGACCAAGGTTCAGTGGACTTGGCCATGGCAAACGTGAGAGGTTTATGGTCCACAAAAGCGGTGAATTTACGGCCCTCCAAAAGAAACCTGAAATGCCTTGTCGCCAAGAAAAGGGCCAACAGCTCCCTGTCAAAGGTGCTGTACTTCCTTTCTGACTCGCGTAACTGTCTACTAAAAAAGGCCAGAGGTTCCCAGGAATTGCCCACCCACTGCTCACAAACTGCTCCGACAGCATAATCAGATGCGTCGGTGGTAAGAGCAATGGCGGCCGTGGGATCTGGATGAGCCAACAAGGCAGCATCAGCCAGTGCAGCTTTAGCCCCATCAAAAGCACATAACCTCTCATGAGTCCACTCAATGTCCTGATTACCCCTCTTACCCTTCAAGGCCTCATATAGCGGACGCATAATATGGGCAGCATGAGGTATAAAACGGTTGTAAAAATTAACCATGCCCAAAAACTCCTGCAGGGGCTTGACAGAGGAGGGGCGTGGAAAAGCTAAAACTGCTTCGACTTTAGCCGGGAGGGGCACGGCACCCTGCTGGGATACCTTGTGCCCCAAGAACTCAAGTTCTGAGAGCCCAAACTGACACTTCACGGGATTCACTATCAGTCCATGGTCACAGAGGCGTCTGAAAAGCTGGCGAAGGTGCAACACATGTTCCTCCACTGAAGCGCTCGCCACCAGTATATCGTCCAGATATACAAATAAAAAAGGCATGTCCCGCAACACAGAGTCCATAAGCCTTTGAAACATCTGCGCAGCACCCTTAAGGCCGAACGGCATCCTCAAGAACTCGAACAGTCCAAATGGAGTGATCACCGCTGTCTTGGGGACGTCCTGGGGATGGACAGGCACCTGATGATAACCACGCACTAAATCCACTTTAGAAAAAATGACTGTCCCTGCCACACGTGAAGAAAAATCCTGGATATGGGGGACTGGGTACCTGTCGTTGGTAGTAGCGTTGTTAAGGCGCCTAAAATCTCCACAAGGACGCCAACCCCCATCTGACTTAGGGACCATGTGGAGGGGAGAAGCCCACGGACTGTCGGAACGGCGCACAATACCCAGCTGCTCCATATTGGCAAACTCATCTCTAGCAATGGCCAACTTAGCAGCATCCAGACGGCGTGCACGAGCAAAAACAGGTGGACCCACAGTAGTAACATAATGCTCAACCCCATGCTTAACTACTGCCGCAGAAAACGTAGGCACAGTGAGAGCAGGAAACTCAGAGAGAAGGCGCTGGTATCTGTCTCCTGAGGCGAGCATGTTAGCAAGCAGTGGACCAGCCCCACCCAGTGTACATGGATAAGAATCAAAAGACACAGCATCAATCAAACATCTGTTAGCTACGTCAACCAACAGTCTGTAAGCACACAAAAAATCTGCGCCAAGAATAGGAACTGCTACAGATGCTACCACAAAGTACCAACTAAATTCACGGCCGTTAAAACACACAGTAATGAACCTGGTGCCAAAGGTGCGAATAGGAGTACCATTAGCAGCGTCCAGTGGAGGTCCATGTTCATATTCCATGACGTCAGCCGAAGAGGGGGGAACGATGCTCCGCTGCGCTCCCGAATCCACCAAAAAACGACGTCCACCTGCGCAGTCCTCAATAAAAAGCAGCTTATTGCTGGTGCCGGTGCACGCAGCTGCTAGCGAGCACCGGCCTTCTCGTTTCCCTGTGGCTGGAAAGAGCATGGTGGAATACAGCGCCGAGCCTTCGGTCCAAAACGGCGGTGATAAAAACACATGCTGCTCTCTTTCTTACGGCGATCCGATACTGCGGCCACACCCACCGAGACTTCTCCATCAGACTGCCCAGGCGGCAATGCATGCACCGACAAATGACGAGAAGCCAGCCAAAGCCTGTCCGCTTCTCCAGCCAAACCCCGACAATCCTTAGTACAAATGAGGGGCGAGCTGGCCAGGACAGTGCGCACTGGAGGCGGAAGCTGACGCAGAAACAGGTGGATAAACAGAAATGAACTGTCTCCTGAACCAAGAAGTGCCAACATATTCTCCATCAGCTCAGAAGGTTTGCTGTCCCCCAAACCAGTCATAGACAGAAGACGATCAGCGCGCTCTATATCAGAGAGCTGGTACAGCTGCAGTAGAGCCCTCTTCAGAGTGACGTACCTGTCAACGTGAGGCGGGTCCCGGAGCAGTCCCAACAAACGACGAGTAGTGGCAGAATCCAAAGCTGCGACAACATGGAAATACTTCGTGTCATCTGTGGTTATTCCGCGCAGATGGAACTGAGCCTCGACATGCTGAAACCAGGGCTCCGGGTCGTGCTGCCAAAAGTCCGGTAATTTAATTGTAGCCGCAAAAACAGCTGGTACGGGAGCCGCAGTGGATACAGACGCCGTGGCGGCGATATCAGAAGAAGTCGCTTGATTAAACATTCATCACGTCGGGGTCACCGATGTAGAAGTGACGGAAAAACAGACAGGATACGTGTAAGTCTGTCTGGAAAAACTTTATTTACATTTTTTCACTTCCTGCTTTTATCTCCATCCAAAACGGAAAAACTCCGCCTTCACATTAAAACTCCACTTTCACATTAAAAGATCCAATTTTGTGTGTGAGACCAACAACTAATATCACCACAGCAGTTATAATGACACAGCAGTATAATAACTCAGTAATAACATTTAAACAGACACACAAAATAACGTCCACTGTTGCAAAGCATGCTGGGGAGATCCCTGCTCCCCCCACCCCCCCGCCAATACAACCCCGATGTTACAATACTACACACAATGTTTGGAGGAGAAATGACACTGCACATCAATTAAAAAGCACTCTTCCCATAGTGAAGTTTGGAGGTGGAAACATCACCTGCAGACTTTATATACTCATAACTAGAGAAACAATTTATCTAGCTATGTGCTGAAGTATTCCTGAAAATGAACTGCTGTCATCCACCAGAATGATGAGGATGAGATGAGGTGGACCTTCCAGTAGGATGATCCCATATACACTGCAAAAGAAACTCAATTAGTTTGCAACAAAGAAAATCAAGTTGCGAGATAAGGCTCAGTCAATCCCCTTACTTAAATCAAATGGAAAATTTGTGTTAAGAGCTAAAATTCAGGATTTATAAGAGGGCCACAGAAATCTTCAGGATTTAAAGGCAGAATTTTAAATCAAAGGAAGAATATTTTTAATTCTATTTAGAAGAATAGGTCAAACTCCCACCTGAGCACTGCGTGAGGATAGGTTTTCACACAAGATGCATCTTGAATCTGTTGCTGCAAAGGCTTCTTCACTGCGTATTAAATAAATTTCCATTATGGTGTTCCATACTTTGTTCCTGTTTCATTCCACTTCATTACACATTCTATGATAGCTAGATAGACAGATAGCCTTTATTGTCATTATACAAACAAATGTACAATGAGATTTAAGTATCTCCTTCAGTGCGACATATGTAAAAGAGAAAAATAAAAAGCATAAAAACAACTAGAAAAGCACTCGGAGAGCGCAGACCTCCGCCAAGCGCCACAGTTCCCCCCATACAGTCTTCAGATTCCTTGATCATGAAAACATATGACAAGCAGTGGTTCAGTAGTTATTCACGAAAATGGCATTTTCCATAATGGCGGGCACAGTTCCCCCCATACAGTGTTTGTGTGTATGTTTTCAGATTCCTTGACCATGAAAACATATGACTAGCAATTGGATTGACAATGATAGGATTAGTGGTTCAGTAGTTATTCACGAAAATGGCATTTTCCGTAATGGCGTTCACAGTTCCCCCCGTACAGTGTTTGTGTGTACGTTTTCAGATTCCTTGACCATGAGAACATATGACAAGCAATTGGATTGACACTGATAGGATTAGTGGTTCAGTAGTTATTGACGAAAATGGCATTTTCCGTAATGGCGGTTTAGCGCCACAGTTCCCCCCATACAGTGTTTGTGTGTACGTTTTCAGATTCCTTGACCACGAAAACATATGACTAGCAATTGGATTGACAATGATAGGATTAGTGGTTCAGTAGTTATTCTTGAAAATGGCCTTTTCCGTAATGGCGTCCACAGTTCCCCCCATACAGTGTTTGTGTGTACGTTTTCAGATTCCTTGACCATGAAAATGGCGGTTTTCTTGTGGACGGTGATCCGGATCACCACCAAAATCTAATCATCTGTAGGATACCCCATTTCTGACAATCTGTGAAAATTTCATGAAAATCCGTCCATAACTTTTTGAGTTATCTGGCTAACAAACAGGCAAACAGACAAACAAACAAACAAACAGACAAACCAACGCCGATGATCACATAACCTCCCCCTTTGGCGGAGGTAATAAATTCCTGCAATAAATAATGTATAATCTGTACAATGTACGTAATCTAAGATAAAATAAGTCATATATACAATATAAAAATAAAATTATTAAAAAGACTGCACAGCATTCTGGACCGTAAATGTCAATTACACAATGATGTGTTTAGAGATATACTGAGAGGGTCAGGGAGGGTTGGACTGAGAATTGAGAGCCGAAAAAAACTGTTCTTAAGTCTATTTGTCCTGGCTCTGATGCACCTGTAGCGCCTCCCTGAGGGCAGCAGGTCAAACAGGTCAGCTCCAGGGTGGTAGATGTCCTTGATGATGTATTGTGCTCTCCTAAGGCAGCGGGCGGTGTAAATGTCTGTCAGGGAGGGGAGAGGGCGGCTGATGATTTTCTGTGCTGCCTTTACTACCCTCTGCAACCTCTTCCTGTCTACCATTGTGCAATTCCCATACCACACTGTAATGCAGTATGTAAGCAGACTCTCAATGGATGAGCGATAGAAGGTCAGCAACAGGGTGGAGTTGAGGTCGTACTTCCTGAGGACTCTCAGGAAGTGTAGCCGCTGCTGAGCCTTCTTAATAATCGCTGAGATGTTGTCTGTCCAGGAGATGTCAGAGGAGATAAGGACGGCGAGGTACCGGAATGTGTGGACCCTCTCCACACACTCGCTGTTAATGAAGAGGGGGGCTGGGTCGGTATTGGTCCTCCTGAAGTTGACAATGATTTCCTTGGTTTTCTTGGTGTTCAGAGTCAGGTTATTTTCTAAACACCAAGTTGCCCACTTCAGGACCTCCCCCCTATAGGCTGTCTCGTCCCCTCCAGAAATGAGTCCAACCACCATGGTGTTGTCAGCAAACTTCACGATGATGTTGTTGTTGTAGGCCGGACGATGGTCATAGGTGTAGAGACAGTACAGAAGGGGGCTCAGCACACAGCCCTGTGGGGAACCAGTACTCAGCGTCTGTGTGGAGGAGAAGTAGGAGCCAAGTCTCATAGTCTGGGACCGGTTCGTGAGAAAGTTCTTTATCCAAGCACATGTGAGAGGTGGGAGACCAAGGGTGTTCAGTTTGGTAATGAGAATGTCTGGGATAATTGTATTGAAGGCCGAGCTGTAGTCCACGAAGAGCATTCGGACGTAGCTGTGCTGCCGCTCCAAGTGGGACAGCGCAAAATGGAGGGCTATGGCGATGGCATCTTCAGTGGATTGGTTTTCATGATATGCAAACTGGTAAGAATCAAGGTCCAGGGGAAGATGGCTCTTGATGTGCTGAAGAAGCAGTCTCTCAAAGCACTTCATAAATACTGGGGTGAGGGCCACAGGACGGTAATCATTTAGGCTGGTGGTGGGAGACTTCTTTGGTACCGGAATGATTATGGCAGATTTCAGACAGGATGGGATGACTGCCTGGGCCAGGGAGAGGTTGAAAATCCTGGTAAAGATGGAGGTGAGCTGGGAGGCACACGCTCTAAGCACCTTACCAGGAACTCCATCTGGGCCGGCAGGCTTCTTGGGGTTCACTGTCAGGAACACCCGTCTGACGTCATGCTCACTGACAGTGAAAGTGGTGGTGCAGGAGCTAGGTGGGGGTGGGGCAGGGCTGAGGCTGATGAGTGCTGCTATTGAGTTATTTCAAAGCGAG
This sequence comes from Pholidichthys leucotaenia, assembly GCA_020510985.1. Lineage (NCBI taxonomy): Eukaryota > Metazoa > Chordata > Actinopteri > Cichliformes > Pholidichthyidae > Pholidichthys > Pholidichthys leucotaenia. The sequence continues at coordinate 28,063,299 of CM035843.1, forward strand.
CAAAGAAGCTATTTAGCTCCTCTGCCAGCGATGCACTCAGGTTCTCTGATGTTGTAGCACAGCCTCTGTAATTCGTGATGTTTTGAATTCCCTGCCACACCTCCTGTACGTTGTTACTAGACAAGTGGGTCTCTATTCCCATCTTGTAGTCCGCTTTAGCTTTTTTAACTCCTCTTTTCAGATCGGCTCGAGTAGACCTATAAAAGTCTCTGTCACCTGATCTGAAGGCAGCATCACGGGCTCTGAGAAGTGTGCGGACCTGGCTGGTCATCCAGGGTTTCTGGTTGGGAAAAACCCTAATATTTTTGTCCACAGTCACATTACGGATACTGTGGCACACATATATGCACATATGTTGGTTTCAGATGCTCCACAGATATATCACTGTATGCTTATTGTATACTTGACGTCTCAGGGGAACAAAGGGACTGAGCCTTCCAGAGGTAACGGGAGGGTGTGAGATCTGGCCTTTTGTTTCAAGGAGATGGCCTTGAGAGATTTCCTGACCACCAGAGACTAGGAGGTGGATGGTGTTAAGATCGGGGGAAGTTACATTGTGACTGGGATTAAAGTCCAAATGTCACGTAATAGGGTCCTTAAAATGTCTTGAAACTAGATATAAAAGGGAACCGATCCGTTTGGGTCTCGGTGCATATGCTTCAGTAACGCCGGAACATTTGTTAATTTAAAACTGCCGTGCTTGGCCTGACGTTCCTACTCACGGCCCCCGGAATCGCCTGGGGAAGAAGGCGGAAGTGACGAAACAGATTGTACCTTAGTTTGATGCTTGGGGTATCCCGATTGATTGTTTATATGGAGACTGGAAGAGGCACTGCATATTTTTAATACATAGACAGTTTTTTTTCCTTTGTTTGTGGAAGGCAATCACTATTTTTGTTCTTAGTTACCCCTCGTTACCAACGTAACAACGACCAACAATTTTATCCTTAGAAATAAATCATCTATCGTATTGCTGGATGGCACCGTAAAACGGGGCTATAAGGGACGGCTGGGTAATAAGGGACACTTTTCTGGGAAATGTTTTAAATGTAATTCGTGTTGTTATTGTCAAATATTTTAAGGATTCATGGATATTTGACAATAACAACACAACTCAGCGTCCTGCTCAAAATAAAAAAAGCAGAATTCTGGATTTGGAAGGCGATTCCTCTCTGTTCCGGAGACGCAGGACAGTCGAAAGTGTGAGGCCATCAGCCTAATGATTGAGTCCACACTTCTCATTGTAGTGAGAATAGCTCACGCTGAGCGCTCTGCCAGCCCCCTAGCTGTGGGGGATCACACACACGACGTGTTCCTCAACACACTCAATAATTTTTTTTCCCGTATATTTTTCTTTTGGGCGTACAGAAATGGCAATATGCCCGTATTTGCTAAAATTTCATTTTCCCCGTATTAAAATACGGCGAAAACGTATCACTTGACAGGTATGCGCCTCCATTCTCATTCTGATCTGGTCAATTTTTTGACAGCAGCGGCTCTCCTCCACTGTTGGCATTGCTTGGCAACACTCACAGATGCACCTATTGAAAAATTCAAGTACAAGAATTTGCAAATATTTTCTGAATGCATGTATACATAAATATGCTTGTTTGTTGATATTGTAAGCACAGGTTTGTTGATATTGCAATTGTGAGCTTTTATAAATTTTGTAACAATATAATATATATAATATTCAATAATAGTGGGCAGCCCCTCACAGCACCAGTAAATATACAGGGAACAGACATCGAGATGGTGACATCCTATAAGTACCTGGGTGTTCATCTGAACAATAAACTAGACTGGTCACACAATACTGACATACTCTACAAGAAGGGACAGCGCAGGCTGTTCCTGCTGAGGAGACTCAGGTCTTTTGGTGTACAAGGGGCGCTGCTGAAGACATTCTATGACACGGTGGTGGCATCAGCCATCACTTTTGGAGTGGTCTGCTGGGGCAGTGGCATTACTGCAGCCGATAGGAAGAGACTGATCAAGAAAGCTAGCTCTGTCCTGGGGCAGCGCCTTGATCTGGTGGAGGAGATAGGAGAGAGAAGGACGGTGGCTAAACTGTCATCTCTGCACGGTCGCAGTGGGCTGCACGATGGTGCAGTGGTTTAGCACTGTGGCAGCACAGTTTACCCTCGGCCGGGGGATCGCGGGGATCATGAGATCGTGGGTTCGATCCTAGCCCCCAACCAACAGTGAGCTGTGTGGAGTTTGCATGTTCTCCCTGTGTTGCGTGGGTTTACTCCGGGATTTCTCCGGTTTCCTCCCGCATTCCAAAAACATGTAGGTTTAGGGCGCTCACGCACGCAGCGACCGGCAGCCGGTGGCTTGTCACCAGACTGCAAACCAAATCTACCTACGGGTACAAATAAGTAACAAAAAACAAACAAAAAAAATCTCTGCTGGAGTCCGAGTTCCACCCTATGCAGGACATACTGAATGCACTGAGGAGCTCATTTAGCAGCAGACTACATCATCCCAGGTGCACAACCGAGAGGTTTTGCAGGTCCTTCCTACCAACGGCTGTCAGACTGTACAACCTAAGCAGGGCTGCTCGCAGAGATAGCAAAAAGACGTAACAAACTAATAGTTTTTTGAATGCAAAAGATGCAATAGACTTACACAATGGTCCCCTCCGGCATACAACTAGGAAAATACCGGTCGCTATGGAGGGTGAGAATATGTATGGAAACATAATCATACCATGTGTGGTCTATATTAGTCATATATTCCATAACCTACATATGTTGAAGCATGTGGAAATGTTTGGTAATTACATATGTAAAGCAACTTCACACCTCTGAAAGGACAAAGGCTCTCAACCGCCAAGTGAAGAACAAAGACGTTCCCAGACACTGCGGTGGAGACCGGAGGAGCTACCCTCGCCCCCCTAGGGAGAAGAGAGGAAGCGCCAAGACAATGGGGGGATTAAGATAATGAGGGATGTCAGCCTTTGTTATGCATGTCTTTTGTTATGTGCAAGTATAAAGTCAGTGAGCCAGAGATATTCGGTCTCTTTTCCTTCTGCTGCCTCTGCACTAAGATGAGACTTGTTAGGAGAGCTGATAAATAAACTTTGGTTTATATATCAAATTGCCTCATCATTTCAAGCTCTTCTACACTGGTGACCCTGACGCGAGCATGGACTTGAGGCGTTCCCCCGCAATCGACTCATCTGCGGCGACCCAGGCAGACGCCAGCGCCCACGCAGACAGGGGAACAGACGGACGACTTTCCCCCCCGGCAGAAGGGATTGAGAGGGCTCAACCGAGCACCAACGCCGCTGAGGGAGCCGAAGCGAGGCACCCTCACCCTGCGGACACAGCAGTGATGGTCTACACGAATGCCGTCGCTGTCAAGCTGCCAGACTTCTGGCAAGAAGACCCCGCCTCGTGGTTTCAACAAGCTGAAGCCCAGTTTGCACTGGCGGGCATCACAGCTGACGATACGAAATTCTATCATATCGTCTCCAAACTCGACGCCGCCACTTCGAGGTGTGTGCGGAGCATGATCCGGCGGCCGCCGGCCCAAGACAAATATGAAACACTGAAAGCAACCATCGTGGCAAATTACGTCCCCTCAGCTGAAGAGAGAGCCGAGAAGATCCTGGCGGTCTACGGCCACAGAGGGTGCAAACCTAAAGCCCTCATGGAGGATTTGCTGCAGCTTAAAGAAGAAGACAATGACAACTTCCTCCTCCAATTCATATTCCTCAGCACGCTGCCGCCACACATGAGAGGGACACTCGCCAACATGAGATGCAGCACCCAGCAAGACTTCCGCGTGCTCGCCAACGAAGCTCAACGGCTCGTCAACGCCTGCAAGGAACTGACACCCACAGCAGCATCCGCAGACCTCAACGCTGATGCCCGGAACCACGAAGAACCACAACCCACTGAGCAGATCCAGCCCGCGGTGACAGCGACACGGCCAAAACGTAACAGACGGAGCGACGTCTGTTATTATCACCACCGTTTCGCCGAGAAGGCCCACAAATGCGTTCCCCCCTGCAAATTTATGATTTCGGGAAAACGCCAAAGCCGAGAGCCGTTAACGGCAGCGGTTCTCGGTGAGAAGAATAAGCTGTTGTATGTGACGGATGGACACACCGGCAAGCAGTTCCTCATCGACACAGGAGCTCAGCTGAGTTTCGTCACGCCCTCCCACGCAGATCGAGCCATGGGCACCTGGGGCAACGGAGCGGTGGCAGCCAACGGCTCCAACATCGACACTTTCGGCGAAAAGAGCCTGCACCTCCTCATCCACGGCCGCAACTACAGATGGACATTTGTTGTAGCGGCGGTGAGCTTTAACTTGTTAGGCGCAGATTTTTTGTGTGCATATGGGTTATTAGTGGATCTAGCGAATAGACGCTTGGTTAATGCACTGTCCTTTGCTTCTATTCCCTGCTCAGCCTGAGTTTCTCCACCACCTGTGCAGGCCAGCGTCACCACGGCAGGAGGTAAGTTTGAGCAACTCCTCACCCAATTTCCAGCATTCACAATTCCCAAATTCTCAGCTACAGTGGCTAAACACGGGGTCGAACACTTTATTCCCACAACGGGCCCACCCGTATTTGCCAAAGCTCGCCGCTTAGACGCGGCCAAGCTCAACATAGCTCGGGACGAATTTACTACCCTTGAAAAATTAGGCATTGTTAGACGCTCGAAGAGCCCTTGGGCCTCACCACTTCACATGGTTCCGAAATCCGACGGTTCTTGGAGACCGTGCGGAGATTACCGCAGATTAAACAATGCGACAGCGCATGACCGCTACCCAATTCCTCACATTCAGGATTTTTCACTACATCTGGCGGGTGCGCGCATTTTTTCAAAAATAGACCTGGTCCGCGGTTATCATCAAGTCCCAGTTCGAGCAGAGGACATTCCTAAAACAGCTGTAATAACCCCTTTCGGCCTTTTTGAATTTCTGCGAATGCCTTTCGGCCTCAAAGGCGCTGCTCAAACTTTTCAGCGGATGATGGACGCAGTATTACGCGACCTTCCTTTTGTTTTCGTCTACCTCAACGACATGCTGGTAGCCAGCTCGTCTGAGGAAGAACACGAGCAGCACCTCACTACGGTTTTTCAGAGACTAGAAGAGCACGGGTTAATAATCAATCCAGCCAAATGCAAATTTGGCATGTCACAAATTGATTTTTTAGGACACAAAGTCTCTCCGAAAGGGGCAGTTCCACTTCCAGACAAAGTTCACGCGATAAAATGTTTCCCACGGCCACAGACGGTCAAATCGCTGCAGGAATTTTTAGGAATGGTTAATTTTTACAACCGCTTCCTCCCCCACGCAGCTCAGCTCATGCAGCCCCTATATGACGCGCTCAGAAAAAAGAAAGCTTCCAACGCGGTCGAATGGACCCCGGAGCGCGAACACGCCTTCGCGGAAGTAAAAAGCGCTCTAGCTAACGCCACATTGTTAGTTCACCCAGATCCCTCGGCCCGCATTGCACTAACCACAGACGCTTCGGACCTGGCTATAGGGGCAGTTGTAGAACAACATGTCAGCGGGATCTGGCAACCTTTAGCATTCTTTAGCAAATCGCTAAACCAAACTGAGCGTAAATACAGCACTTTTGACAGGGAGCTGCTAGCGCTGCATTTATCCATCCGCCACTTCCAGTTCTGGTTAGAAGGGCGGAGTTTCACGGCTTTTGTAGACCATAAACCGCTCACTTTTGCTATGGCTAAAATTTCAGAACCATGGTCAGGCAGGCAACAAAGACAGCTGGCTGCGATTTCAGAGTTCACCACAGACATTCGACACGTGGCAGGCAAACTTAACGTGGTAGCAGACTGCCTCTCTCACACTGTGACATCACTAGAGCGCGAGGAGACAGATTATACTGCCTCAGCAGCAGAACTCTTCACTAACGCAGACACATACGCAGCACCTATCCATGCAGGGATAGATTATGCAGCCATGGCAGAGGAACAAAGCGGTGACGCGGACGTGTGCGCACTCCTGTCTGGACCAACAGGGTTAAGGCTGGAGAAAAAGGGTTTACGCGACGGCGTGCCCCCCCTAATATGCGATGTTTCAACCGGCCGACCTCGCCCGTTAGTACCAGCTACATGGCGCCGCCGTATTTTCAACGCAATTCACTCCCTCGCGCACCCAGGTGTGCGCGCCTCGGTTAAAATGGTCGCCGAAAAGTTTGTGTGGCCAGGCCTGCGCAAAAACATAAAAGAATGGGCAAAAACTTGCATTTCTTGTCAACGCGCCAAAATACACAGACACACAAAAGCCCCTCTGGAGCCTTTTCCAATCCCTGCTAGAAGGTTCGACCACGTTCATGTCAACCTCGTGGGGCCACTACCTTCCTCCCAAGGTTTCACACACCTGTTAACAATGATAGACCGCACCACACGCTGGCCAGAGGCAGTCCCTCTAGCGGTAACCAAAGCAGAGGAAGTCGCTCGCGTTTTTTTGACAAACTGGGTGGCACGTTTCGGCGTCCCATCGGACATCACGTCCGATAGGGGGCCTCAATTTGTCTCAGAGCTCTGGTCAGCCATGTCCAACAGCTTAGGGGCAACAATTCATCGCACCACCGCTTATCACCCTCAGGCTAATGGGTTATGCGAGCGTTTTCACAGGTCTTTAAAGGCTGCCCTCAGAGCCTCACTAACGGATACAAATTGGGTAAATAAACTTCCCTGGGTTTTATTGGGGTTGCGTGCTGCGCCTAAAGAGGATCTAGACGCCTCTCCTGCAGAATTAGTTTTTGCACAACCTCTCAGGCTTCCAGGTGAATTTTTACCAGAGAACCCAGAGCCAGGGCACCTTCCAGTCCCAAGGTTTTTAGGCAGCAACGGACCGGACTCTCTCCCCGGTCCAGCTCATCACTCCTTTCCACAGGTTTTTTTAAAATTAAATTAAAAAATTAAATTAAATCACCCTTATTGTCATTCAACTGTACAACCAATCATGTACAGTAGAACGAGATTGTGTTTTACCTATCTACTGTGTTAATCACACACACCCCAAGTGTAGAATCAGAGGGCCGCTGCCATGCAAGGTGCCGCCACAAATTTCCCTCCTCCATTCCATTATTGCTGAGCACCAAGCTGGACGGCAGGAAGTTCCACTTTTATATGGTCTTCGGCATGACCCGGCCGGGATTTGAACCCCTGCCTCCCGGGTGTGGGGCGGATGCTCTACCAACTGAGCCACCACTCCGGTGGTGGCTCAGTCCCTCAAGCTTTAAAAAACGCTGAGTTCGTTTTTGTTAGGCATGAAGCTTTAAAACCAACTTTCCGCCCAGCATACGATGGGCCATTCAGAGTGCTGGAACATGGTGATAAACACTTTGTGCTTGATTTTGGGGATAGAATAGAAACAGTCAGCATTGACAGACTTAAACCTGCCTTCTTGTTGAAAGACGAGCCTGCACAGTTGGCGAGAGCACCTCGGCGGGGTAGACCCCCCAAGAGAAAAGACTCAGCCCCCCTGCAGGGAACAATTAACCACTCTCCTTCCCACGCTGCAGATTCCTCACAAGAAGGTCCCAGCAGGACGCCTAAACCAACCCACAGCAGTTTTGGGAGAAGATTAAAACCCAGACAGCACAGAGACTGATGCAAACTACTCCACAATTGTTCACTAATTGTGCTGCAACAGTTTAGGACTGACTTATGATTTTACTATGCTGTTATGATTACCACTGAACTCTCTTAGGGGCATGGCTGCTGGAAAGTTTCTTCTGTGGCAAAAAATGTAACACTTAGTGTGTCACAGTAATTATCTTAGACTGTGAACCTTTCTATTGTCCTTTCTTAGTCGTTTGGGGGGGCTGTGGTCTATATTAATAATATATTCCATAACCTACATATGTTGAAGCATGTGGAAATGTTTGGTAATTACATATGTAAAGCAACTTCACACCTCTGAAAGGACAAAGGCTCTCAACCGCCAAGTGAAGAACAAAGACGTTCCCAGACACTGCGGTGGAGACCGGAGGAGCTACCCTCGCCCCCCTAGGGAGAAGAGAGGAAGCGCCAAGACAATGGGGGGATTAAGATAATGAGGGATGTCAGCCTTTGTTATGCATGTCTTTTGTTATGTGCAAGTATAAAGTCAGTGAGCCGGAGATATTCGGTCTCTTTTCCTTCTGCTGCCTCTGCACTAAGATGAGACTTGTTAGGAGAGCTGATAAATAAACTTTGGTTTATATATCAAATCGCCTCATCATTTCAAGCTCTTCTACACCATGTAGGATAACTAAATAGACGGTTATGCTGTTTCATCCCATCTAGCAACAATGCTCTGCACTGTGTGTGTTTATATATTTACATATTTATTCCATCTAGCTACAATACTCCGCACTGGGTGTGTTTATATTTATATATCTATATATTTATTCCATCTAGCTACAATGCTCCACACTGTGTGTTTATATATCTACATATTATTCCATCTAGCTACATTGCTCCGCACTGTGTGTGTTTATATATTTACATATTTATTCCACCGAGCTGCAATGCTCCGTACTGTGGGTGTTTATATATTTACATATTTATTCCATCTAGCTACAATGCTCCGCACTGTGTTTATATATTCATATATTTATTCCATCCAGCTACAATGCTCTGCACTGTGTGTCTCTGTGTGTGTATATATATATTTTATAGTAATATGTACATATGTATATTAGCTGCTCTTACTTGCTTGTTTTTTTCTTGCCTTCTGATTGTTGCTCTGAGTGTTGCTATCCCTGTGCTGTTGCAATCCTGGAATTTCCCCGTTGTGGGACTAATAAAGGCTTATCTTATCTTATCTTATCTTAATGTGTTCACATCTTGTCCATATTATTTACACCATATCCACCTCATAAATGCCTTGCAGAACTCATGTAAAATAAAGTGAAAAGATCCATTGCATTATTCATGTTGTCTTTGTTTATTAATAGAACTTTCAAGCCCTCCCCATGAAGTGCCATGTGCTAGAGACATAGTTTTTTCCCACTGTCCCTGTCAAATAAACTAATCTACTACTACTACTACAATTATTTCTAGTTATCAAACCTTGAAGCTGGCGTACAAAACAACAAGCTAGATTTCTAATTCGTCTACAGTGAGAAAGGAACATTCCTGGTTATGGCCCTATACACGCGATCCTGGGGATTTTAATACTAGTCATTTTCCACAATTACTTCCATTTCATCCTTGATTTTGTTGCTACAACTGAATGAGGAAAGAAAGGGTTCTACTGTAAGCTAGCGCCCCACTGTATCGTCATAATAATGGCTTCCGAAAAATCGATATTTATGGGGCGCCCTCGACAGACCCCCTTCGGCTTCCCAATTTTGCCGGTGGTTATAGTTAATTTATTAAACATCACAGATTTCTTTTAGCTTACCATTCAACATTCTGGAGGCGATTAATGTCCAATTCAATGACATTTTCCACTGGTTCTGCTCTCTGGTCATCGTCGGAACTGTTGTCATCAGACAAAGCATCTGATTCCGTCTCGGACGGCTCGAACCTGTAAGGTTCTATGCCTCTGTCACTGTCTGAACCACTGTCATCAATATCTGGGGTGTCGTCTTCCCTGAATTCCAAGTCCGATTCACCAGAGGACAAAACTAAACTAATTTGTTCACAATTGCTGTCACTTTCCGTCATGATTGTCCAATGTTGATAAGTGTGAATGTGGATACGGCAGGGCAGCCAGGGTTAAATTTGTGACGTCAAAAACATGGCCGCGGTCTGGATTGGCTGTCACAAGCCAGCGAGCAAGGCGGGGCCTTCGTCTGGTGTATTTTGTGCAATTATGTAAATACGGGTGGGTGATATGGTCTCCGGTATGAATATTTGGTTTAAGCTATGTGTATTTTATCAAAATTCGTTGGCATTTGGAAAAAAAAATTACGTGACATTTGGACTTTAAGTACCATGTGACTGTATGTTTAATTAAGCACCATGTGATTGTATGTTTGATGTCCTGGTATAAAAGGACAGATGTGAGAAGATTCATCCTCTTTTTCTGCTTTTGAATGTTGGAGAATGTTATTGTGAATAAAGCTGAACCTGAGGAATACACTCAGTCTCGTCCTTCACAACTCTCCACACTGGTGACCTTACGACGAAGCATGAGCAGAAGTAATTCTCCTGAGCCGGACTCGTCAGAAGCCAGCCGGACGAATGCCGCCACATTCCAGCTGCCAGACTTCTGGCAGAACAGTCCGGGCTCCTGGTTTAGCGCGGTCGAGGCGCAGTTCAACCTCCGGAGAATTTCGAGAGACAAGACACAAAATTCTACCATGTAGTGGTGAAGCTGGACAACCACACAGTCCAGAGGGTGGAGAGCCTGGTCAACCACCCACCGGACAGCGACAAGTACGGCACATTGAAGGCTGCACTTATCAGCCACTTCACCCCCTTGGTACAACAGCGAGCAGAGGGGCTCCTGGCGTTGACGGAGTTTGAGAACGACAGACCCGCAGACCTGATGGGGAAGATGCTGAGGTTGAGAGACTCCGATGATGACAGCTTTATCTTCACCCACCTTTTCCTCAGGACCCTACCGTCAGCAGTGAGAGTGACCCTGGCCGGTTCACCGCTGTTGGCCCGACGAGACTACCACGAGCTGAGCCAGGAGGCGCAGCGACTCGTCGACGCCCACAAACGGAACGCAGCTTCGGCCGCAGCAGCAGAGCTAGGCGCAACATCCGGAGACGGCATGGGGCCAGAGGCTGCAGCACCAGACTCACCGACGACGGCAGCAGCAAGGGCCAGGCGACACGGAGCGGACGACGTCCTTTGCTTCTACCATCGCCGTTTCGCAGAGAGGGCACGCAAGTGCATCCCACCGTGCCACTTCAAGCACTCAGGAAACGCCAAGGCCGGGGGTCGGTAGCAGCCGCAGCCCTCGGAGAAGAGAACAAGCTGCTCTACCTGAAGGACGCACGCTTGGGGAGGCAATTCCTCGTGGACACAGGCTCCCAGCTGAGCTTCATCACGCCTTCCTACGCGGACCGGCTGGCGCCTTCCAGTGGTCCCCGGGTGACAGCAGCGAACGGCTCGGCGATTAAGACCTTCAGTGAGAGGACTCTGCTTCTGTCTTTGCAGGGCCGTACATTCGAGTGGACTTTTGTTGTAGCGGCAGTCAATTTCAACATGTTAGGGGCTGATTTTTTGTGCTCACATGGTTTATTGGTTGATCTTGCTAACAGACGCCTGGTTAATGCACTCTCCTTTTATTCTATTCCCTGCACAGCTCGAGTGGCCCCGCCAACTGCACAAGCCAACGTCACAGCTGCAGGTGGTAAGTTCCACACACTCCTCACTCAGTTCCCAGCACTGACGGTCCCAACGTTTTTGGCGACAGTGGCTAAACATGGGGTGGAACATTTTATTACTACCACCGGCCCACCCGTTTTTGCAAAAGCTCAGCACTTGGACTCAGCTAAACTGACCATAGCGTACGAGGAGTTCGCCAACCTGGAAAGACTGGGCATCATCAGGAGGTCGAAGAGCCCCTGGGCTTCGCCGCTCCATATGGTCCCAAAGGCTGATGGCTCGTGGCGACCTTGCGGTGATTTCCGCAGGTTGAATAACGCTACAGCGCATGACTGTTATCTGATCCCGCACATCCAAGATTTTTCGGTGCATTTGGCGGGGGCGCGCATTTTTTCTAAAATAGATTCGGTATGCGGTTATCACCAGGTTCCAGTGCGCGCTGAGGACATACCCAAAACAGCGGTAATAACTCCTTTCGGGCTTTTTGAGTTTTTGCGCATGCCGTTTGGGCTTAAAGGCGCAGCGCAGACATTCCAACGCATGATGGACGCGGTTCTGCGTGACCTCCTCTTCGTGTTCGTCTACTTGGACGACATATTGGTAGCCAGCGCGTCCGAAGACGAACACGAAAACCACCTCACAGCAGTTTTCCGGAGGTTGGCAGAGCACGGGTTAATAATCAACCCAGCGAAGTGTCAGTTCGGGGTGGCGCAGATTGATTTTTTGGGGCATCGTGTCTCTCCAGAAGGAGCCGTTCCTCTGCCCGACAAAGTGCACGCAATAACAAATTTTCCCCAACCTCAAACGGTCATAGCGTTACAGGAGTTTTTGGGAATGGCGACTTTTTATAACCGTTTCCTCCCTCACGCAGCGCAGCTCATGCAACCATTGTATGCTGCACTAAAAAAACCAAAAACCCACAAACAAAATCGAATGGTCTCCGGAGCGGGAGCGCGCATTCGCTGAAGTCAAAATAGCCCTGGCAAACGCTGCATTGTTGGCACATCATCACAGCTGCAACAGAGCGACATCAGCGGGGTCTGGAGAAACCTCAAAACCATCTCGGGGCTCCAGAATACCTCCCCCCAGGCCACGGGGGGCAGGGAGTGGGCGAACAACCTGAATCTGTTTTTCAATAGATTTGACCAACCGCCCTCCCCCCTGTCTGCACAACAACCACTGCTGCCTCTAAGAAATCAAGTCCTGCTGCCCACTCCCCACTCCACCGACACCCCCCCCACTCCCAACACACAGCCCCCCATCCTGACCCTGACCAAGACCCAGGTGAGGACGGAGCTGAGGAAGATCAAGGCGAGGAAGGTGTCGGGACCGGACGGCATCAGCGCAAAGCTCCTCAAGTCCTGTGCAGACCAGCTGTGTGGGATTGTGACGTATATCTTCAACATGAGCCTGAAACTGGGGAGGGTACCACAGCTGTGGAAAACATCTTGTGTGGTACCTGTACCAAAAACTTCCCACCCCAAAGACCTGAACAGCTACAGACCGGTGGCCTTGACGTCCCACTTGATGAAGACCCTGGAGAGACTGCTCCTTGCTCATCTCCGCCCCCTGGTGGAACCAGCGATGGATCCACTCCAGTTCGCCTACCAGCATGGCATTGGGGTGGAGGATGCGGTGATCTTCCTCCTTCACCGTTCTCTGTCCCACCTGGAGAAGCCCGGGAATATGGTGAGGATCATGTTCTTTGACTTCTCCAGTGCTTTCAACACCATCCAACCGATGATCCTGAAGGACAAGCTGCTGCGCGCAGGGGTGGACCAGCACCTGTCATCATGGATCCTGGACTACCTCACGAACCGGCCTCAGTTTGTGAGAACCCGGGACTGTGTTTCCGACACGATCATCAGTAGCACGGGGGCCCCCCAGGGAACGGTGCTGGCTCCCTTCCTGTTCACTCTTTATACTGCGGACTTCTCACACAACACAACACATTGCCATCTACAGAAGTTCTCTGATGACTCTGCGATCGTTGGTCTCATCTCCAACGGAGATGAAGCTGAGTACAGAGGGCTTATCCAGGACTTTGTGGACTGGTGCCATCGGAACTGCCTCCAGATCAACGCGAGGAAAACTAAGGAGCTGGTGGTGGACTGCCGCAGGCATGGGCAGCCCCTCACAGCACCAGTAAATATACAGGGAACAGACATCGAGATGGTGACATCCTATAAGTACCTGGGTATTCATCTGAACAATAAACTAGACTGGTCACACAATACTGACGCACTCTACAAGAAGGGACAGCGCAGGCTGTTCCTGCTGAGGAGACTCAGGTCTTTTGGTGTACAAGGGGCGCTGCTGAAGTCATTCTATGACACGGTGGTGGCATCAGCCATCACTTTTGGAGTGGTCTGCTGGGGCAGTGGCATTACTGCAGCCGATAGGAAGAGACTGAACAAACTGATTAAGAAAGCTAGCTCTGTCCTGGGGCAGCGCCTTGATCCGATGGAGGAGATAGGAGAGAGAAGGACGGTGGCTAAACTGTCATCTCTGCTGGAGTCCGAGTTCCACCCTATGCAGGACATACTGGATGCACTGAGGAGCTCATTTAGCAGCAGACTACATCATCCCAGGTGCACAACCGAGAGGTTTCGTAGGTCCTTCCTACCAACGGCTGTCAGACTGTACAACCTAAGCAGGGCTGCTCGCAGAGATAGCAAAAAGACGAAACAAACTAATAGTTTTTTTGAATGCAAAAGATGCAATAGACTTACACAATGGTCCTCTCCGGCATACAACTAGGAACATACCGGTCGCTATGGAGGGTGAGAATATGTATGGGCACATAATCATACCATGTAGGACAACTAAATAGACGGTTATGCTGTTTCATCCCACCTAGCAACAATGCTCTGCACTGTGTGTGTTTATATATTTACATATTTATTCCATCTAGCTACAATGCTCAGCACTGGGTGTGTTTATATTTATATATCTATATATTTATTCCATCTAGCTACAATGCTCCGCACTGTGTTTTTATATATCTACATATTATTCCATCTAGCTACATTGCTCCGCACTGTGTGTGTTTATATACTTGCATATTTATTCCACCTAGCTGCAATGCTCCGTACTGTGGGTGTTTATATATTTACATATTTATTCCATCTAGCTACAATGCTCTGCACTGTGTGTTCATATATTCATATATTTATTCCATCCAGCTACAATGCTCTGCACTGTGTGTCTGTGTGTGTGTGTGTGTATATATATATTTTATAGTAATATGTACATATGTATATTAGCTGCTCTTGCTTGCTTGTTTTTTTTCTTGCCTTCTGATTGTTGCTCTGAGTGTTGCTATCCCTGTGCTGTTGCAATCCTGGAATTTCCCCGTTGTGGGACTAATAAAGACTTATCTTATCTTATCTTATCTTATCTTGGCACATCCAGACCCAATGGCCCGCATAGCGCTCGCTACTGACGCGTCTGACGTGGCCATAGGAGCGGTCGTGGAACAGTATGTAGCAGGAACTTGGCAACCGCTTGCCTTTTTCAGCAGGACCTTGCGCGATAGTGAACAAAAATACAACGCATTCGACCGGGAGTTGTTAGCTCTCCACTTGGCCATTCGCCATTTCCAATTTTGGCTGGAGGGACGCAGTTTCACCGCGTTCGTGGATCACAAGCCGCTGACTTTCGCGATGGCCAAGATTACAGAACCGTGGTCCGGCCGGCAGCAGAGACAGCTGGCCGCCATCTCGGAGTTTACTATCGATATCCAGCATGTAGCGGGTAAACTTAATGTAGTGGCGGACTGCCTCTCGCGCGCCGTGGCGGCTCCAGCCCGCGCAGAGGTAGATTTTGCAGCCATGGCCGCTGACCAGGTTAGCGACGCGGAAGTGCGCGCGGCCCCAGTCCGCGTAGGGATAGATTATGCAGCCATGGCCGCGGATCAAGTTGCCGACGCGGACGTGTGCGCGCTCCAGTCTGGGCCAAAAGGGTTAAGGCTGGAGAACAGGGTGCTACAAGATGGTATGCCCCCCCCTAATCTGCGATGTCTCCACGGGACGACCGCGCCCGGTGGTGCCGACCACGTGGCGCCGCTGCGTTTTTGACTCAATTCATTCTCTGGCGCACCCGGGGGTGCGCACGTCGGTCAAAATGGTAGGAGAGAAATTTGTATGGCCGTGCCTGCGCAAGCAAGTCAAGGAGTGGGCAACAGCCTGCGTGGCTTGTCAGTGAGCCAAAATACACAAACACACTAGAGCTCCCTTGGAGCCTTTTCACATCCCGGCTAAGCGATTCGATCACGTGCATGTCGACCTCATAGGCCCCCTCCCCCCATCACAGGGGTGCACACACCTTTTGACAATGGTGGACCGCACCACGCGTTGGCCGGAAGTGGTCCCAATGGCATCAACCACAGCCGAGGAGGTGGCGCGCGCGTATCTAACAGCATGGGTAGTGCGTTTCGGAGTTCCGTCGGACATTACGTCTGACAGAGGTCCTCAATTTGTTTCAGAGCTCTGGTCAGCGATGGCCCGCAGCCTGGGGGTAACGATCCACCGCACTACCGCATACAACCCGCAGGCTAATGGTTTATGCGAACGTTTCCATAGGTCATTGAAAGCAGCCCTCAGAGCGTCACTTACGGATGCAAATTGGGTGGACAGGCTACCATGGGTTTTATTGGGGTTGCGTTCTGCACCTAAAGAGGATTTAAAAGCCTCCCCAGCTGAGTTGGTTTTTGCGCAGCCACTCTGGCTGCCCGGGGAGTTTCTCCTGGATAATCCTGCGCCAGAGTGCCCCCCCCGCTCAGCAGTTGCAGAGCGACACGGGAGCGAGCACGCTTCCTGGCCCAGTTCATCACAGCTTCCCGCACGTTTTTGTGCCTAAAGCTTTAAAAAATGCGGAGTTTGTTTTTGTCAGACATGATGCACACCGCCCACCCTTACGCCCACCTTATGACGGACCATACAGAGTGCTGGAAACAGGGGACAAGCATTTTTTGCTAGATTTGGGGGGCAGGAAAGAAATGATTTGTATAAACAGGCTCAAACCCGCTTTTGTGCTGGCTGACGAAGTGGTGCAGTTGGCGAGGGCTCCTCGGCGCGGCAGACCCCCTAGAGAGCATTCCCCAGAACACCCACAGAGATTGACTAACAGCTCTAATCCTCAAACAGCAGCTCCACAGCGGGAAGATGCCACGGGGGTGGTAAAGCGCGCTTACAGCAGATATGGAAGGCAACTGAGGCCCAAGCAACATTTGGACTGATGTGTAATAATGTGACCATGACTTGCAAACTGTATTACATTTGTTCCATCTTAGACGTTTGGGGGGGGGTCATGTGGCACACATATATGGGCTGCACGGTGGCGCAGTGGTTAGCACTGCGGCAGCACAGTTTACCCTTGGCCGGGGGATTGTGGGGATCGTGGGATCGTGGGTTCAATCCCAGCCCCCGACCAACAGTGATCTGTGTGGAGTTTGCATGTTCTCCCCGTGTTGCGTGGGTTTACTCCGGGATTTCTCCGGTTTCCTCCCACATGCCAAAAACATGCATGTTAGGTGAATTGGCTGTTCTAAATTGTCCCTAGATATCTGTTTCCTATAGGTCCTTAGAATAGAGGGTTAGTATTAATGAAAGCGCTTTGAGTGGTCTTTGTGACTAGAAAAGCGTTATATAAGTGCAGGTTAGTTAGTTAGTTAGATATACTGTATGCACATATGTTGGTTTCAGATGCTCCACAGATATAAGATAAGATAAGCCTTTATTAGTCCCACAACGGGGAAATTCCAGGATTGCAACAGCACAGGGATAGCAACACTCAGAGCAACAATCAGAAGGCAAGAAAAAAAAAAAAAACAAAAAAAAAACAAGCAAGCAAGAGCAGCTAATATACATATGTACATATTACTATAAAATATATATATACACACACAGAGACACACAGTGTAGAGCATTGTAGCTGGATGGAATAAATATATGAATATATGAACACACAGTGCAGAGCATTGTAGCTAGATGGAATAAATATGTAAATATATAAACACCCACAGTACGGAGCATTGCAGCTAGGTGGAATAAATATGCAAGTATATAAACACACACAGTGCGGAGCAATGTAGCTAGATGGAATAATATGTAGATATATAAAAACACAGTGCGGAGCATTGTAGCTAGATGGAATAAATATATAGATATATAAATATAAACACACCCAGTGCAGAGCATTGTAGCTAGATGGAATAAATATGTAAATATATAAACACACACAGTGCAGAGCATTGTTGCTAGGTGGGATGAAACAGCATAACCGTCTACTTAGTTATCCTACATGGTATGATTATGTGCCCATACATATTCTCACCCTCCATAGCGACCGGTATGTTCCTAGTTGTATGCCGGAGAGGACCATTGTGTAAGTCTATTGCATCTTTTGCATTCAAAAAAAAACAAAAACTATTAGTTTGTTACGTCTTTTTGCTATCTCTGCGAGCAGCCCTGCTTAGGTTGTACAGTCTGACAGCCGTTGGTAGGAAGGACCTACGAAACCTCTCGGTTGTGCACCTGGGATGATGTAGTCTGCTGCTAAATGAGCTCCTCAGTGCATCCAGTATGTCCTGCATAGGGTGGAACTCAGACTCCAGCAGAGATGACAGTTTAGCCACCGTCCTTCTCTCTCCTATCTCCTCCATCGGATCAAGGCGCTGCCCCAGGACAGAGCTAGCTTTCTTAATCAGTTTGTTCAGTCTCTTCCTATCGGCTGCAGTAATGCCACTGCCCCAGCAGACCACTCCAAAAGTGATGGCTGATGCCACCACCGTGTCATAGAATGACTTCAGCAGCGCCCCTTGTACACCAAAAGACCTGAGTCTCCTCAGCAGGAACAGCCTGCGCTGTCCCTTCTTGTAGAGTGCGTCAGTATTGTGTGACCAGTCTAGTTTATTGTTCAGATGAATACCCAGGTACTTATAGGATGTCACCATCTCGATGTCTGTTCCCTGTATATTTACTGGTGCTATGAGGGGCTGCCCATGCCTGCGGCAGTCCACCACCAGCTCCTTAGTTTTCCTCGCGTTGATCTGGAGGCAGTTCCGATGGCACCAGTCCACAAAGTCCTGGATAAGCCCTCTGTACTCAGCTTCATCTCCGTTGGAGATGAGACCAACGATCGCAGAGTCATCAGAGAACTTCTGTAGATGGCAATGTGTTGTGTTGTGTGAGAAGTCCGCAGTATAAAGAGTGAACAGGAAGGGAGCCAGCACCGTTCCCTGGGGGGCCCCCGTGCTACTGATGATCGTGTCGGAAACACAGTCCCGGGTTCTCACAAACTGAGGCCGGTTCGTGAGGTAGTCCAGGATCCATGATGACAGGTGCTGGTCCACCCCTGCGCGCAGCAGCTTGTCCTTCAGGATCATCGGTTGGATGGTGTTGAAAGCACTGGAGAAGTCAAAGAACATGATCCTCACCATATTCCCGGGCTTCTCCAGGTGGGACAGAGAACGGTGAAGGAGGAAGATCACCGCATCCTCCACCCCAATGCCATGCTGGTAGGCGAACTGGAGTGGATCCATCGCTGGTTCCACCAGGGGGCGGAGATGAGCAAGGAGCAGTCTCTCCAGGGTCTTCATCAAGTGGGACGTCAAGGCCACCGGTCTGTAGCTGTTCAGGTCTTTGGGGTGGGAAGTTTTTGGTACAGGTACCACACAAGATGTTTTCCACAGCTGTGGTACCCTCCCCAGTTTCAGGCTCATGTTGAAGATATACGTCACAATCCCACACAGCTGGTCTGCACAGGACTTGAGGAGCTTTGCGCTGATGCCGTCCGGTCCCGACGCCTTCCTCGCCTTGATCTTCCTCAGCTCCGTCCTCACCTGGGTCTTGGTCAGGGTCAGGATGGGGGGCTGTGTGTTGGGAGTGGGGGGGGTGTCGGTGGAGTGGGGAGTGGGCAGCAGGACTTGATTTCTTAGAGGCAGCAGTGGTTGTTGTGCAGACAGGGGGGAGGGCGGTTGGTCAAATCTATTGAAAAACAGATTCAGGTTGTTCGCCCACTTCCTGCCCCCCGTGGCCTGGGGGGAGGTATTCTGGAGCCCCGAGATGGTTTTGAGGTTTCTCCAGACCCCGCTGATGTCGCTCTGTTGCAGCTTGTCCTCCATCTTCTTCCTGAAGCTTTCCTTGCCTTCTCTGATCTTTCTCCTCAGCTCCCTCTGTACGGACTTCAGCATCTCCCTGTTCCCCGACCTGAAGATCCTCTTCTTCTCTCTCAGAAGTGTTTTTATCTCAGGGTTGATCCAGGGTTTGTTGTTTGAGTGACGCCGTATGGTCTTGGTGGGAACGGATTTGTCCACACAGAAGCTGAGGTAGCCCGTGAAGGTGTGAATGAGGCCATCGATGTCCTCACCATGTGGATCGCAGAGCTGCTTCCAGGCAGTGGCTTCAAAACAGTCCTTTAGAGTGTCCATTGTCTCCTCAGACCATAACTCCACAGTGTGCATGGCCGGAGGTTGTCTGTGCACTAGGGGTTTGTACACCGGCCGGAGATGAACCAAGTTGTGATCCGATCTCCCAAGTGGGGGGAGTTGTGATGAGGTGTACGCCTCCTTAGTGTTTGCGTAGAATAAATCCAGTGTTTTATTGTCTCTAGTGTGGCATGTGACATACTGGGTGAAAGTGGGCAGAATGGGAGACAGTGAAACGTGGTTGAAATCGCCTGAGATGAGGAGAAGAGCATCTGGGTGTTCTGTCTGCAGCCTGCTGGTTACTGAATGGATGACGTCACGCGCCGTCCCAGCGTTCGCCGTCGGATTTGCATAAACAACAATGCAGATCACGTGTGAGTGTTCTCTCGGGAGATATGTAGGCCTCATGCTAACAGCTAGCAACTCAATGTCTTTGCTGCAGTGTCGTTGTTTAACAGTGATATGTCCCGGTCTGCACCAGTTGTTGTTAACATACATTATCACTCCACCGCCCCTCGCTTTGCCACTCTCTGGTGTTCGGCCAGCTCGTATCATGTGAAAACCCTCCAGCTCAATGTTAGCATCTGCTGCTAGTTCAGTTAGCCACGTCTCAGTAAACAAAAGGAGAGAGCACTCCCGGTAAGTGCTATCATAACGGGAGATAGCCGCTAGCTCATCTAACTTTCCCAGTATCGACCGTACATTTCCCATGACAACAGATGGAAGGGAGGGTCTGTACCTTATATTTTTTGTCCTCCGCCTTACTCCAGCCCGGCAGCCGCGACGCTTTCGCCTCAATTCTCTCGGTATGTCGAGTTTTTCCAGTGGGACCGGGTGGCAGTTAAATGCTAGCAGCTCTTCCCTGTTGTATCGTATCCTGCTATAAACAGTGGCTCCGTCCACCAGCTCAGGAGACATTTGGGACGATCTGTGTGTCCGTGATATAAGTGGGGTGAAAAAAAAAAGTGATCAAAAGAGAGAGGAAGGGAAAAAAACTCGGAATCGAGCCGCTGTTGCAAAAGGCAGCCTACTGGTGTGGCGCCGAGAGATATGTCTCACTGTATGCTTATTGTATACTTCACGTCTCAGGGGAACAAAGGGACTGAGCCTTCCAGAGGTAACGGGAGGGTGTGAGATCTGGCCTTTTGTTTCAAGGAGATGGCCTTGAGAGATTTCCTGACCACCGGAGACTAGGAGGTGGATGGTGTTAAGATCGGGGGAAGTTACATTGTGACTGGGATTAAGTACCATGTGACTATGTTTGATTAAGCACCATGTGATTGTATGTTTGATGTCCTGGTATAAAAGGACAGATGTGAGAAGATTCATCCTCTTTTTCTGCTTTTGAATGTTGGAGAATGTTATTGTGAATAAAGCTGAACCTGAGGAATACACTCAGTCTCGTCCTTCACAACTCTCCACAATACAAAACTTAATGTAGTCCAAGGTTGTATCAGTGGATGTTTCCAACTCCTGTTGTTCAAATAAATCCCAGTCTGTCTCTGTGAAGCAATCCTGCAGTTTGGAGAGAGCGTTGTCAGGCCAAATTGTGACAGTCTTTATAGTAGGCCTGTCTCTATGCCTGAGGGTGGTGTAGGCTGGGGAGAGCAGGAGGGAAAGATGGTCCGACTGGCCGAGGTGGGGGAGGGATATGGCTCTGTATGTGTGCTTGATGTTAGTGTAAACATGGTATAAAATGTTCTCCTCTCTAGTAGAACACTTAACATGTTGATAAAATTTTGGGAGTGCGGTCTTCAGATTGGTCTTATTAAAGTCTCCTGCAACTATGTGGACACCATCAGGGTGAGCCCGCTGATGTTTGTTAATGGTGTTAAGCAGGAGGGAGAGCGCCGTATTTACACTTGCACTGGGTGGAATATACACGGCCGTGATAAACACTACTGTTAGCTCTCTTGGTAGAAAAAAAGGCCGACATCTTACAGACATGTACTCGAGATCAGGAGAGCAATATTCGTCTGTAATAGTCCCATTGTTACACCAGTTATTATGCACATACATACAAAGCCCACCCCCTCTGCTCCTACCGGAGTCCTTAGTCCTGTCGCAGCGTAGCAACGTGCGACCCGCTAGCTGCATGCTAGCGTCGGATATGTACTGATGGAGCCAAGTTTCGGTGATAATCAGAACACAACAGTCAGGAACATAGCGATTACCAGCAAGTTGTAATTCCAAGTCTTCCGTTTTATGCACCAAGGATCTGGCATTGGAAAGATACAGGCTCGGTAGAGGTGGCTTATGTGGTTGTTTCCTTAGCCTTAGCATAACACCGGACCTGCAGCCCCGCTTCTGCTTCCTCTCCCTCCTCCGTCTCCATCTTCGCCGCCTCCACGACCCAACAACAATCCACGGAGAGCCCGGTGGTCTTGTTATGTCGACTGGGATGTTATGCTTGTGGTGAAAACACTCGCAACTGGTGTCTGATGCTGGTCTCCAATCTCGAGAAGTCTCTGATGGGTGTAGCGAATGTTCGCCGAACTGATAGCACACAAATAAACAAAAAAGAAGTACTATAACATCCAAAAAAAACACTGAAAAGGAGAGCCTGCAACAGTGCGCGCCACCATGATTCGCCGAGAATGGATGAATTCTTGTTTGATGAACTCTATGAACTCTTTGTGTGGATTTCTTAATACCATAACTAGACCCATCCATCCATCATCCATCCATCCATCCATCCATCTTCTACCACTTTTCCAGAGGTCTAGGACACGGAGGCAGCAGTTCAAGTAGAGAAGCCCAGACTTCCCTCTCCCCAGCCACCTGCTCCAGCTCTTCAAAGGGGATACCAAGGCGTTCCCAGATACCAGCTGGGAGATGTAGTCTCTCCAGGGAGTCCTGGGTCTGCCCTGGGGTCTCCTCCCAGTGGGACGTGCCTGAAACACCTCAAGTGGGAGGCGTCCAGGAGGCATCCTGATCAGATGCCCAAACCACCTCAGCTGGCACCTTTCAATGTGGAGGAGCAGCGGTTCTACTCTGAGCCTCACTGATTGAGTTCCTCACCCAATCTCTAAGGGTGAGTCCGGCAATCCTGCGGAAAAAGCTCATTTCAGCCGCTTGTATCCGTGACCAGATCATCATTTACAAGTAGCTCATTCCAGCCTCATGAAATCCCCTGAAGAGGGCTCAGATCTCCTGAGCATTGACCTTAACCTTGAGCACAGCCTAGATGCAGACCTACTGGAGGATCAGGGTGCATGACTTTACCGAACATTGGGGCAATTGCCTAGGAGGAGTAATAATTTTTTATAAAATCATAAATGCTCAGATCTCCTGACCTTTGGCAGTGACCTTGAGCTCAACCTGGATGCAGAAAAACCTGAAGATAATTGCATGTGAGTTTGTTGAGAATTAGGACAATTTTTATCCACCTGAAACGGTATCACTGAAACGGGACACTTTTCCTTGTTTAAAAACAAGGACTTCGGCATCAGAACTGTGGGAACATGGCCTCTTGCACCTCAAAACAGTAATATAATCATACCACTTCCCACGACTATCGAGGGATGGGAAGATGACCTTAAAAAGTGGCCTTGTAAACAGTAGCTCCGCTAGTTAGCGCCTCTGCTAAGATGCTAACACTGTAAACAAATAACCGGTGCTGGCAAAATGAGTCACTTTGAGGACATTTTCAAAACTGATGTAACATTATTTCCATATTCTGTATTGAAAGACCTTCAAAATGATATTTAATTTGTAGGAAGTGTGCAAAAACTGACCCAGAAAAAGATGATTTGTTTATATGTTGGCGAGGTTGAAAACTCACGTTCGTTCGGTTGGGAGTTACATCTTCGGCAAAAACATAGGTATTTTTAGAAAGTACGATTTCTAAGCTTTCCAATGATACCAGGCACTCATGGGGTTTTCCCTGGACTTGCTGCTACCAAACAAAGAAAGGGTCATGATTTATGACTTTTTGTTGCCTGTAGCTCATAATGACGCGATGCGCATTCCGAATTTTGCCAGCACGTCTCCACTGCAATAAAGTCAGCTGCATTTTGCATGCATGATGTATGTATCTGCATGATGTATATAGGCTTTTTTCTAGTAGTGTTAGTTTTACTTTCCATGGGTAATTCCTTGGTCATGCGTGTGTTTTGTGTCGTTTGATTGTCTACTGTCATGCTGCTGTTACACTGCCATTTCCCAGTTTGGGATTAATAAAGTACATCCATCCATCCATCCATCCATCTATCTATCTATTTTGTTAAAATATGTTGGACATAATCATATTTACCTTAGAGCAGATGTATGCCACAACACCGTGCTTGGATGTCGTCTGTCACCGTGTGGTGAGAAGCCTCCATTTATACAGTCAATGGCACAACCACAAAAACCAGCGACAAGTACCAGAACTATGCCAATACATTCAAAAAATACAAAAACTAGAAAAGCTGAAATTAGCTGCCACTTGAGTGCAAAACACATACAGTTAGGCCCAGAAATATTTGGACAGTGACACAATCTTCATGATTTGGGCTCTGCATGCCACCACATTGGATTTGAAATGAAACAACTACAACGGAATTGAAGGGCAGACTTTAAGGTTTAATTCAAGGGGTTGAACAAAAATATATGATTAAACCTGTAGGAATTGTAGCTATTTTTATACAAACGCTCCTCATTTCAGGGGCTCAAAAGTAATTGGACAAATAAACATAACCCTAAGTAAAATGTTACTTTTCAATATTTTGTTGAGAATCCTTTGCAGGCAATGACTGCCTGAAGTCTGGAACCCATGGACATCACCAAACGCTGGGTTTCCTCCTTTGTGATGCTTTGCCAGGCCTTTACTGCAGCTGTCTTCAGTTGTTGCTTGTTTGTGGGTCTTTCTGCCTTAAATTTTGTCTTGAGCAAGTGAAATGCATGCTCGATTGGGTTGAGATCTGGTGATTGACTCGGCCATTGCAGAATATTCCACTTTGTTGCTTTAAAAAACTCCTGGGTTGCTTTTGCAGTATGTTTTGGATCATTGGTGAAGCGCCGTCCAATCAGCTTTGCTGCATTTGGCTGAATCTGAGCAGAAAGTATATCCCTATACACTTCAGAATTCATCCAGCTGCTTCTGTCTTTTGTCACATCATCAATAAACACAAGTGACCCAGTGCCATTGGAAGCCATGCATGCCCATGCCATCACACTGCCTCCACCATGTTTTACAGAAGATGTAGTGCTTTGGATCATGAGCTGTTCCAGTTCTTCTCCAAACTTTCTTCTTCCCATCATTCTGGTACAGGTTGATCTTAGTCTCATCTGTCCAAAGAATGCTGTTTCAGAACTGGGCTGGCTTCTTCAGGTGTTTTTTGGCAAAGCCAATTCTGGCCTTTCTATTTTTGAGGCTGATTCATGGTTTGCACCTTGTGGTGAATCCTTTGTATTTACTCTCATGAAGTCTTCTCTTTATGGTAGACTTAGATACTGATACACCTACTTCCTGGAGAGTGTTCTTCACTTGAGTGGATGTTGTGAAGGGGTTGTTCTTCACCATGGAAAGGATTCTGTGATCATCCACCACTGTTGTCTTCCGTGGACGTCCAGGCCTTTTTGAGTTCCCAAGCCCACCAGTGCACTCTTTTTTTTTCTCAGAATGTACCAAACTGTTGATTTGGCCACTCCTAACATTTCTGCTATCTCTCTGATGGATTTCTTCTTTTTTTTTCAGCCTCAGGATGGTCTGTTTCACCTCCATTGAGAGCTCCTTTGACCGCATGTTGTGTGTTCACAGCAACAGCTTCCAAATGCAAACGCCACACCTGGAATCAACTCCAGACCTTTTAACTGCTTAATTGATGACAGGTTAACGAGGGAAGAGCCCATACAGACTTGTTATTTTTTTTTTTTGCAGCCTTCTGAGTCAATTGTCCAATTACTTTTGGTCCCTTGAAAAAGAGGCAGCTATGTATTAAAGAGCTGTAATTCCGAAACCCTTGCTCCAATTTGGATGTGAATACTCTCATATTACAGCTGAGAGTCTGCACTTTAAGCCCATATTGATTATATAATTGTATCCTGAATATGTTTTCGTAAACAGCTAAAATAACAAAACTTGTGTCACTGTCCAAATATTTTTGGACCTAACTGTATGGGGACTATACATTAAAATGAATTTGAAAAACTTCTAAAAATGCTATTTAAAATGCCCCACTACTCTAGTCTTGCTGACTGATTTAATACTAATTCAGCCGAAACCGTATGGAAAGTAGTAGTAAGATAGCGGCCGGGGCTCCCGGGGAATATCAAGGGGTGACAGACCGCCTTTCTGGTAGGGATGTCACCTGGGGTATAAAGGGCACAGTGGGAAGCAGCCATGTCTCTTTCGCTGTTGACCCCTGGCAAGCAGGAGCACCGTAGCTGCATTGTATATAGTTGTTATAATAAAGCTACCTTCACTTCACCTCCGGCCTGGTTATTACTACGAAGGATTATGGACACAACATTTGGCGACGAGGAGAACACGGTGATTGAACGAGCTGCCACCAGTTTCCAACCATTTTTGGAGGCCCTGGACGAACCACCCGTGCCTTGGCCTCGGTGGTTCGCTGCTTTTAACAACTACCTGGTGGCCCTTAACCTCGGCAAGCTCAAGATGTTGTGTGCGAGGGCAATTTTGGTCCTTCATTTGGGCATGGAAGGCCAAGGAATCCTCAAGACGTTGGGAGGAGTGGATAGCTTTTCAATTCACTTCAATTCGATTCAATTCAACTTTGTTTATATAGCGCCATTTCACAACAACAGTCCTCTCATAGCACTTTCAACTGTAGGGGGAACCCCCACAGTTGCAGAAAGACCCCAGCAATCAGGCGATCCCCTGTGAGCAAGCACTTGGCGACGGTGGAGAGGAAAACTCCTTTTTGACAGGAAGAAACCTCTAGCAGAACCAGGCTCAGGGAGGGGCAGTCATCTGCTGCGACTGGCTGGGGGGTGAGGGGACAGAGAAGATGAAAAGAACAGACATGTAGAGAGCAAACAGCACGATGGGGACTCAATCTATGGGAGAGAACAAACAGATGTTAATGACCAGCAAAAAAAAAAAAAAAAAAAAAAAATTCATTGAGAATGAAGAAAGGAGTGAGGCCCAGTGCATTATTGGAGGTCCCCCGGCTGACTAAACCTATTAGCAGCATAACTAAGGGAGGGTTCAGAAACACATGATCCCTCCCTAATTGTAGGCTATATCGGTCCATAACCAGGAAACGGGCGGGAAACATCTGTGCTGACCCATCACACCCCGGCCACAAACTGTTTGAACTTCTATCTTCTGGTCGTCGTTACAGATCACTGAAGGTCAAAACCACCTGTCACAGGAACAGTTTCTTTCCTCAAGCCATCACTCTGATGAACTCCTAACATTCACCTAGTCCTACCTGTTGCTGTACTCATGACTTTTCATCCATTATTACATTGCACATAACTCTCACACTGTTTTTTACTTCATTCACATTATATCACTGAATCTGAGTTCACATTGAAATACTGTGTGATTGTATATTTTTTCATATATTTCTGCAAAGTGTGGTTAGTCTGAGTAAATAACTGCATATATTCCTGTATATATTTGCATCCTTTTATAGAAACGTGGACAGACTGTAATTTACTGTACATACTCTGTTGTCATTGAATCCTTATTTAAATCCTCCACCTGAACAATGAGAGCAAGTTTTTAGCCAAAGTCAAATTCCTTGTATGTGTTGTGCATACTTGGCCAATAAAGCTGATTCTGATTCTGATTCTGATCAAAAAGGAAGGTTTTAACCCTATTCTTAAAAACAGAGATCGAGTCTGACTCCCGAATCCAGATTGGCAGCTGGTTCCACAGGAGAGGAGCTTGATAACTGAAGGCTCTGCCTCCCATTGTACTTTTGGAGATTCTAGGTATTACAAGTAATCCTGCATTTTGGGAGCGTAGTGCTCTGTTAGGATAATACGGTAGTATCAGATCTTTTAAATAAAAAGGAGCCTGATTGTTTAGAGCTTTGAAAGTACGAAGAAGGATTTTAAACTTAATTCTAAACTCTATGGGAAGCCAATGAAGGGAGGCCAGAACCAGAGAGATATGATCTCTCTTTCTAGTACCTGTTAAAACTCTTGCTGCAGCATTTTGGATCAGCTGAAGACTTTTTAAAGATGTTTGAGGACAACCTGATAATTAAGAATTACAATAATCTAATCTCGAGCTAACAAAAGCGTGGATCAGTTTCTCGGCATCACTCTGAGACAAGATGCTCCTAATCTTGGCAATATTACGCAAATGATAGAAGGCAGTCTTAGAAACAAATTTAATATGTGAATTGAAAGACAGATCTTGATCAAAAATAATTCCAAGGCTCTTCACAGAGCTATTAAGAGAAAGAGTAACTGTATCCAAACTGAAAGTTTGATTTGGAAAGGTATTTCTAAGGTTTTTTGGACCAACAAGAATGACTTCGGTCTTATCTGAATTTAATAGCAGGTATTACAAGTCATCCAAGCTTTGATTTCCTTAAGACAGGCTTCCAACTTGGCTAATTGATTACTATCATCTGGCTTCATTGACAGGTATAATTGTGTGTCATCTGCATAACAATGAAAATGTATACAGTGCTTTCTAATAATGTTGCCTAACGGAAGCATATATAAACTAAAAAGAGTAGGACCTAGCACAGATCCCTGTGGAACTCCATGATTGAGCTTTGAGTTGAAAGAAAACTCATTATTGACATGAACAAACTGGAACCTATCAGATAAAAAAGATCTAAACCACTGCAACGAAGTTCTATTAAGTCCAACATAGTGTTCTAATCTATCAAGTAGAATATTATGATTGATAGTATCAAAAGCTGCACTAAGGTCTAAAAGGACAAGTACAGAAACAAGTCCATTATCAGATGCAATGAGGAGGACGTTAGTGACCTTCGCTAAGGCTGTTTCAGTACAATGATGGATTCTAAACCCAGACTGAAACTCTTCAAGTAAATGATTTCCCTGCAGGTGGTCAAATAATTGCGTAGCAACAACTCTTCTAAGATTTTTGAAATGAAAGGGAGATTAGAGATTGGTCTATAGTTAGCTAAAGCTCCTGGATCTAGTGTTGGCTTTTTGAGTAAGGGTTTAATTACAGCTGTTTTAAAAGCCTGCGGTACATGGCCTAAAGTTAATGAAAAATTGATTATATGAAGAATAAAGCTATCAATAAGTGGGAAGACTTCTTTAAATAACCTGGTAGGAATAGGGTCTAAAAGACAAGTTGAAGGCTTGGATGAGGAAACTATTTTGTCTAACTCTAAAAGGTCAATTGGAGTAAACTCATCAAGACAGATATCAGTTGAAGGAGTTGTAGTAGTTACTGTATCTAAGTTAACGGTGGGAAGAATCTGATTGATTTTATCTTTGACGAGGTGGTGGAGCTAATGGTGTGCTATTTTCCCACCCCAGAAAACATCATAGTCTGACGCATCCAGTTCCGGCAGCGCCACCAGCGGACGGGCGAGTCTGTTAAGCAATATGTTGCAGACCTGCGTCAACTGGCTAGTGAGTGCCAGTTTGGAGCGTTACAGGATGAAATTATCCAGGACCAGCTGGCTGAGCATGTGCGCTGTCCTGCGGTTAGGTCAAGACTCCTGACTTATCTGGTCTAACCACTTATCTGGGCTAACCACTTAACTAACGCTAACCACGGCAATCGAGGTAGCACAGCAGTTCGAGGCTGTGGAAGTCATAGTGAGGGACCTCAACGGGAGGTCCACTCCTACCCTAGACGAGCCTCATGTACAGGCGCTGACTCTGGACCCTGAAAACGAAGACGGAATCGAGGAAGAGGAATATACCTCCGTTGTCAAGATTAGGTCTACCCCTGGGACACCGAAATGTTATGGCTGTAGGTCTGCCAGTCATCGCTACAAGTCCAGAGAGTATCTAGCGAAAGGCAAGTGCTGTAGAAAATGTGGCCTTTTGCACTATTTTGCCAGAACCTGTAAAAATTTTGAATGAGGGGACCGAAGACAAGAAGCGGGCTCCTCGGTGAAGACTCTTACGTTCATATACACAGTTTCCCCAGAGACGGATGGACGTATTTGTTGTACTGTTAAGCTGGATGACGCTGAAGTACTGCTACTGGTGGACACAGGAGCGGTGGTTTTGGTGCTAAATCTGCCAACAGTGAAGAGTCTGTTTCCCCGCTAGTCGGCCTCCATCGGTCTATGATGACCATGGAAGAGAATCCTAAACGTCTACTCTGCTGGAACAGCACCGCCTGTGGCTGAACAGGCCGATGCGCGAATGACAGTCCCTGTCACACAGGTCACACTTGTGGGTGGTCTCCGTGCTGCTGGGTCTGTGGCGGTTCTTCCTGCGGGTCCTTTTTTCATCTGCTGCAGCAGTCAGTCTCTCTTCACCCGCCTTGAGCTGTCTGGTCAGGGTGCCTCTCCATTTGGAGCGGTCCGTTGCAAGGTCCTCCCAGCGCTCTGTGTTGATATCCAGGGCCTTCATGTCTCTCTTGCAGACGTCTCTAAAGCGCAGCTGTGGGCGGCCAACATCTCTCCTGCCAGTTGCCAGTTCTCCATAGAGGACGTCTTTGGGGATTCTGCCATCCTCCATACGGTGAACGTGGCCTAGCCAGCGGAGCCTGCGCTGCCTGAGTAGAGTGAACATGGAGGGAAGGCCGGCGCGGGACAGAACTTCTGTGTTGGGCACTTTGTCCTGCCAGGATATGTCCAGGATGTGGCGAATGCAGCGCCAGTGGAAGGAGTTCAGTCTCTTTTCCTGCCGGGCGTATGTTGTCCACGTCTCACTCCCATAGAGCAGTGTGCTGATGACGCAGGCGTTGTACACTGCCATCTTCATCTTGACCGAGAGTTTGGGATTCTCCCACACTCGTGTGGTGAGGCGAGCGAGTGTGAAGGCTGATTTTCCAATCCTCTTGTTGATCTCTGTATCAAGGGAGAGGTTGTTGCTGATCGTGGACCCCAGGTACGTGAACTGATTCATGACCTCCAGCTTGTAGTCATCAATGGTGATGGTTGGTGGTGCTTCCGTGCCTTGCGCCAAGACGTTAGTCTTCTTCAGGCTGATGGTAAGCCCGAAGTCCTTGCATGCCTGGGAGAAGCGGTCCATCAGGATCTGAAGCTCCTGCTGTGTGTGGGTTGCGACTGCAGCGTCGTCTGCGAACAGCATGTCTCTGATTAGAGCCTCGCGTACTTTGGTTCTGGCTTTCAGGCGGGCAAGGTTGAAAAGCCTGCCGTCAGATCTTGTGTGCAGGTAGATTCCCTCTGTTGCTGTGCTGAAGGCATGCCTCAGGAGCATAGCAAAGAAAATCCCAAAGAGGGTTGGCGCAAGTACACAGCCCTGTTTCACTCCGCTGCGTATGTTGAATGGCTCTGAGACGTTGCCATCATGCTGCACTATCCCCTGCATGTTGGTGTGAAACGATTCGATGAGGCTTTGCAACTTTGGAGGGCATCCTATCTTTGGCAGGATCTTGAAAAGGCCCTCTCTGCTGACCAGATCGAACGCTTTGGTGAGGTCGATGAAGGCGACGTACAGAGGCATGTTCTGTTCTCTGCATTTCTCCTGGAGTTGGCGAATGGAGAATATCATGTCTACCGTCGATCGCTCAGCGCCGAAGCCACACTGAGACTTGGGGTAGACACGTTCGGCAAGCTTCTGTAGACGAACGAGAACAACTCGTGCGTAGACTTTGCCAACAACGCTGAGGAGGGAAATGCCCCTGTAGTTGTTGCAGTCGCTTCTCTCCCCTTTGTTTTTGTAGAGGGTGATGATCTTGGCGTCCCTCATGTCCTGTGGTACGGCACCTTCTTTCCAGCACTGGCAGAGGACGTCATGCAATGGCAGCAGTAGGGCGGTCTTGCAGTGCTTGATCAGGTCAGGGGGTATGCCGTCGTTGCCGGGTGCCTTGCCAGCGGCCAAGCTATCAATGGCCTTGCTGAGTTCGTCGATGGTTGGCTCGGCGTCAAGTTCGTCCATGGATGGCAGGCAGTCGATGGCATCAAGGGCTGACGGTGTCACGGTGTTCTGTCTAGAGTAGAGGTCGGAGTAGTGTTCCACCCATCTCTCCATCTGCTTGTTCTTCTCTGTGATCATCTCCCCAGTGGAAGATTTGAGGGGTGCCGTCTTGCTCTGAGCCGGACCAAGTGCTTTCTTGATGCCATCGTACATACCACGGATGTTCCCTGTTATGGCAGCGGTTTGAATGTCTTGGCTGAGCTGAGTCCAGTACTCGTTGGCACAGCGCCGAGCAGTCTGCTGAACTTTGCTTCTCGCAGCCCTGAGAATCTGGAGATTCTTCTCGTTTGGGTACTTCTTGTACTCAGCAAGTGCTGAGTGCTTGGCTTCAATGACGGGGGTCATCTCGGTCAACTTGGCATCAAACCAGTCCTGTGACTTCGAGGTCTTCCTCCCAAAGGTAGCCAAGGCTGTGCGGTAGATGGTGTTTCGCAGCTCTTCCCACTTCTGCTTTGCAGATTCTCCTCCTTGTGGTACACCAAGTTCCTTCTCAAAGGTGGAGGCAAACTGCTCAACAAGTTCTGGTTGGGCCATCTTGCTGGTGTCAATCCGTGCCTTTCCAGGTTGTCTAGCACGATGGAATTTCTTCAGCTGCAGCTTGACCTTGCAACACACCAATGAATGGTCTATGTCGCAATCTGCACTCTGGAACGAACGGGTGATTAGCACGTTCTTCAGTGAGGTGCGCCTGGTCAGGATCAAGTCTAGCTGGTGCCAGTGCTTTGAGCGCGGATGTTGCCAGGAAACCTTGTGTTGGGGCTTGGTCTTGAAGAACGAGTTTGTGATGCACAGATCATGATATGTGCAGAACTCGAGCAGCCGCTGTCCGTTGTCGTTCATTCTGCCCATGCCAAAAGGTCCAAGACAGGAGGGCCAGGAGTCGTGGTCAGCACCCACTCTGGCATTGAAGTCTCCAAGGAGAATGAGTTGTTCAGAGTTGGGGATGATCCTGACAGTTGTTGTGAGATTCTCGTAGAACTCGTCTTTTGCCTCTGGTGTGGCTGTCTGTGTTGGGGCATACACACTGACGAGGGTGACTGGGCCTTGAGTGGTGTTCAGGCGGAGGGTGAGGAGTCGTGCAGAGCCAGTGCTGCCCGGTTCCACCATCTTCAGCAAAGTGTTCTTCACTGCGAAGCCCACTCCGTGTTCCCTGTGTTCGTCACTGCCCTTTCCCTGCCAGTAGAACGTGTAGTCCTTCTCTCTCAGTGTGCCTGCATCAGCTAACCGTGTTTCCTGGAGAGTGGCGATATCCACTCCCAGTCTCTTCAGCTCATTATTGATGATGGCAGTCTTCCTGGTGTCGTTGATGTCCTTGAGGTTAGCAGCGAGTCCTGTCATCATAGTGTGGACGTTCCAAGTTCCCAGTTTTAGAGTTGGTCTCTTTTGTTTTATTGTCTTGCCTGGTGCGAAGGTTCTCAGCCTGCTGTTTGGATTTCTCCTTATCCCCATGCACCCAATGAGGAAAGCAAGCTGTGGCGGGACAACACCTTATTGGCTGGGGGCTGCCCAGCTTGAGGCGGGCGGTAGCTGTCCAGTGAGATCTGATGATCCCTCCCACCGTCGGGAACAACCCCTGGCGCCACGATCTACGCCAATTGAGCAGTGGCTTATAACCGGTAACTGTCATTCCCCGTGTTTTGTCTACGCCAAAGGTGAAGCTGGAGTGTCCTCTCCAGTGAGCCGGTGTTCTACCTTCCAGCGTTGGGCGTTGGTAGGATTCAAGCCTGGGCAGGAAGATATGGAGGACAAGATGTTGCCCATGCAGCATGTCCCCCCTCTCCACGTCACTGATGAATCCAAAGGAACAGCAGGGCTGCTACAGTTTGGCACCAGCGCCGTTGCAGGAGCTGCCAGAACGATATTGAGCACAACATAGAACTGCCTTAGGGGCTCCGACTCCGGATTTTTCCTCAGGGTTGACTCCCGAAGCCTTTCCCGTGACCAGGTATGCCACAAGGCAGCAGAGGTTTGAAATCAGGGTTTACCTTCCCCTAGATGGGCTACCTTCCCAGGTTGACGAGCCACCATCTACCCGAAGCATCTGGTTTTAAGGCGCCAGAGATCCGCCCTCGCCCCTTCTCCTATTAGTAAAAGCAGTTCCGCCGGGCTTAGAGACTAAACCACACGGGCAGGCTAGGAGTTGGACTTAGTTGCCAGAGGCTTTTCGAGACGCACGCCATAAGGAGCATTTTATGAGCACTGGGAGCTTAACCCCAGTGCCGCTCCTGGCTATGACAACCTTGGAACCGCTGTGGTGGGGTCTGTGGGAGTAACGGCAACCTACAAGTCTAGAACGATGGTGAACATCCAGGTGGTGGTGACCACTGCGGGACCCAACATCATGGGGTGCGACATGTTTTATGGCTTGGGGTTCTTTATCATCAGCGACACCGGAGAAGAGTGGTCAGACTGCGGACTGTGGGACCAACCTGCTCCGGGTGTGGTCGGTGGTGAAGTGTGGGACAATGACTGGTCTGGTATCACAGGAGGAGTGTAAACAAAACACCACTGTGTGCCATCTCGGGACGGACCCGATGCCAGAGTCCAAGTTGCCCTTGGTGTGGGAACTGGACAGCATGACAGGACCCCCTGGGTGGCAGGTAGGACCGAGGTGCCAGCGCTGAAAGAACCCGGGGCAAGACCAGCTGGTGCAGTTTTAAAATGCGCCAAATGACGGCCTTCGAAGAAGGCCTCAGGCCGGGTTGGAAAGACGACCAGCCCTAAATGGGAGGCCTGCTTGCAACACAGTGGTCCTAAGAAGCATGACAGAGCTCCTCTTTGTATGGGCGATGAGGTCTGCCCAAGGGTTGAAGCTCAGCTGAGAGGGACCCATAAATGTCGCGAACAGATTGATGACCAGGGGCGGCTACAG
This sequence comes from Pholidichthys leucotaenia, assembly GCA_020510985.1. NCBI lineage: Eukaryota > Metazoa > Chordata > Actinopteri > Cichliformes > Pholidichthyidae > Pholidichthys > Pholidichthys leucotaenia. The sequence continues at coordinate 28,097,881 of CM035843.1, forward strand.
GTGACAGTGGTCCGGAGTAATGGCTACTTGGGCTTGTCTGATGAGTCGTGGAAGCACCCTAACGAACTGCGCCGTGTGGTGGAGAAGAGGAGGTGGCGCAGTCCATCTCCAGAAGCCAAATGATGGAGGCGCTCTGGGTGGGAACCACCAGATGGCAATCCAAAGTGGGGGCACTCCACGAGGTTTGTGAAGTGACTGGAGTATGTTCAAATGTGTGTTCTGATTTGGTTTCCCTGTGTCATGTTGTATATAATATCGCCACTTATGGTGTCTTCATCATCATCATCATCATCATCATCATCATCACAGCAGTCTGTCATGGGCGATCATCACTGTTTCATTTTGGTCTGATCAGATTCCTCCACACAGCTCTGTCCTCAGCCTTCCACTACCAGGAACTCCTGTCTATATCCAACTTCTTCAAGTTTCTTTTTACAGTGTCTTTAAATCTGAGCCTTGGTCTACCCTGATTACGTTTGCCCATGCATAATTGTGAGTAGAGTAACTGCTGAGGGAGACGCTGGTGGTCCATCCTCTCAACATGTCCGAGCCATCTCAGGTTCATCTGTATTAGCATGTCCTCCATTGATGGTAGACCAGCTCGTTTCAACACTCTTATGTTGGTTATCTTGTCTTTCCATGAGATGTTCATTATGGCTTGAAGGTGTCTCATCATATACGCATGGAGTTTCTTTACCTGCACTCTGTAGACAGTCCAAGTTTCAGTACCTTACAACTGATCTGTTCACACTCTGACAGGCAGCCAAAAGTAAGCTAGGAGCAGGAAGACAAAAGAAGAGGAAAACAGCAGCCTTGTGTGTAGCAGAATGGAATGTAGGCACTCTCTTGGACAGAACAACATCACAGCGCCCATAAATACAGACCACGCTTGTGGCCCTGGAAATGAACAGGTACAATGTAGACATAGCTGCACTTAATGAAACAAGATTGCCTGGATATGACAGCTTGAAAGACCATGGGTACATCTTCTTTTGGAGTGGGAAATCAACTCAAGAAAGGAGAGAAGCAGGAGTGGGCTTTGCAGTTAGAAAGGAGATAGCAGCAATGCTTGATGAGGAACCGGTGCCTATCAACAACAGGATAATGACTATGAGACTCCCGCTACAGCGGAAGATGTATGCCACACTCATCAGTGTATATGCCCCAACAATGACCAACACAGAGGAGGTGAAGGAAGAGTTCTACAGTGATTTACGTAAGACTATCAGGCATGTACCGACTGATGACAGGCTGATACTTGTTGGAGATTTTAATGCCAGAGTTGGTTTGGACACTGAGAAATGTAAAGGAGTGCTAGGCAGTCATGGAGTAGGCAAGTGCAATGCTAATGGAGAGCTTCTACTTGCACTATGCTCAGAGTACAACCTCGTGATAACCAACACTCTATTTAAAGAAGATATGGATGCACCCAAGATCCAAGCACTGGGACTTGTTAGACTACATCATAGTAAGGCAGAGAGACATAAGGGATGTATTGGACACCAGAGCAATGAGAGGTGCGGACTGTGGCACTGATCATGTTATGCTGAGATCTAGATTAAGGATTTGCAGATGAAAACAGCACTGCAGGACAGGTGCGAAGCCACCACGGAAGCTAAACACTAGTGCACTTAAAGACCAAAAGAAGCAGGAAGGACTTACACAGGAAATGGATGAAAACTTGAAAGACTGGGACAGCAACAACTCAGAGAATAACATAGAAGAGAAATGGGCAACACTGAAGGATACAGTGTATCAGACTGCGAGTGATGTTTTAGGCCACCCTGAGAGGAAACATCAAGACTGGTTTGATGAGCATGATGAACATCTGAAAAAACTACTAGAAGCGAGGAATACAGCTAGGCAGGAAAACCTACAGTGTAAGACAAGGTCGAAGAAGAAGAGATACTCAAAGGCTCAGAGTGAGCTACAGAAGTACACCAGAGAGATGAAGTCCAACTGGTGGGATGTAAAAGCGGAGGAACTTCAAACTGCAGCAGACAGGAAGGACATGAAAACATTCTTCACAGGTTTGAGAGAAATCTACAGCCCTAAACCAAGAGGACTGATCCAACTATTGATCCAATGCTCTGCACTGTGTGTGTTTATATATTTACATATTTATTCCATCTAGCTACAATGCTCTGCACTGGGTGTGTTTATATTTATATATCTATATATTTATTCCATCTAGCTACAATGCTCAGCACTGGGTGTGTTTATATTTATATATCTATATATTTATTCCATCTAGCTACATTGCTCCGCACTGTGTGTGTTTATATACTTGAATATTTATTCCACCTAGCTGCAATGCTCCGTACTGTGGGTGTTTATATATTTACATATTTATTCCATCTAGCTACAATGCTCTGCACTGTGTGTTCATATATTCATATATTTATTCCATCCAGCTACAATGCTCTGCACTGTGTGTCTGTGTGTGTGTGTGTGTATATATATATTTTATAGTAATATGTACATATGTATATTAGCTGCTCTTGCTTGCTTGTTTTTTTTTTTTTTTTTCTTGCCTTCTGATTGTTGCTCTGAGTGTTGCTATCCCTGTGCTGTTGCAATCCTGGAATTTCCCCGTTGTGGGACTAATAAAGGCTTATCTTATCTTAACTAAAGGCTATGGCTGGTGAAACGGTTTTGCAGGAGAAAGACAAGCTCCTGGACAGATTTGCAGATCACTTTGACCAACTACTAAACAACCCTGGAGGTCTCACTGAAGAGGCTAAAGAACCTCTAGTGCAGCGACCAGCTGTATCAAGTCTGGATGAACCACCAAATCTTGATGAACTAATGGCAGCTATCAGGACAACACAGGATGGTAAAGCTCCAGGAAGGGATGGCATTCCAGCAGAAGTGTGGAAATTTGGTGGTGTTCAGCTGACCAGCTGCCTGCACAAGCTCATCCAAGAGATATGGGATGCCCAGAAAGTACCTTAAGAATGGAAGGATGCAAGTATTGTGCCTTTGTTCAAGAAAGGTGACAGGAAAGATTGTGGAAATTTCCGAGGTATATCACTGCTAGCCACTGTTGGTAAGATTCTCTCACATGTACTACTGAACAGACTCAATGAACACATCTCGCAGAATGTACTACCGGAAACCCAGTGCGGCTTTAGAAGTGGAAGAAGCACAATAGACATGATTTTCTGCTTGAAACAGGTTCAAGAAAAGTGTATCGAACAGAACATGCTGCTTTACGTAGTCTTCATCGACTTCAGTAAAACCTTCGATACTGTTTCGCGACAAGGACTTTGGCAGGTACTCAAGAAATATGGCTGTACAGAGAGGTTTGTCAACCTGATCGAGGCACTCCATACAGGTATGCAAGCAAACGTGGCAAAGAGTGGTTCAGTATCTAAAGACTTTTCAGTAAGCAGCAGGGTGAAACAAGGGTGTGTACTGGCGCCTACACTCTTCTTGCTATATCTGGCAGCCATGCTTGAGGTGGCCTTCAAAGACACTTCAGAACGAGTATACATTCAAACAAGGAAAGAAGCAGACTTGTTCAATGTGGCACAGTTAAAAGCCAAGAGTAAGACATCGATAAAGGTAGAAAGAGAAATGCTCTTTGCCAATGACAGTGCTCTAGTTGCACACAGTGTGGAAGATACGCAGTCTTTAATGGAGAAATTTGCAAGAGCAGCTAGCCAATTCAGCCTCAAAATCAACATCAAGAAGACAGGGTGCCTTTATCAACCTCCAAAGTTCCAGTTATCAGCTTCATTACCAGAAGAAATCAGCATTGGTACAGAGCCACTAGTCAAGTGCAAGACTTTCAAGTATCTAGGGAGTACTGTTTCAGAGAATGCTAGGCTGGAGGATGAACTATCTCTCAGAATGGGAAGAGCGAGTGCTGTGTTTGGAAACTTGAGGGAGAGACTGTGGAACAATCGACACGTGTCTATCCATGTGAAATGCAAAGTGTACAGAGTGACAGTACTGGCTACTCTATTGTACAGTGCTGAAACTTGGACTTTCTACAGAGTGCAGGTAAAGAAACTCCACGCGTACATGATGAGACACCTTCGAGCCATAATGAACATCTCATGGAACGACAAGATAACCAACATAGAAGTGTTGAAATGAGCTGATCTATCATCAATGGAGGACATGTTAATACAGATGATGTGGTGTGACACTGGTGTGAGGATTCCTACCTGCAGCTGAATACAACAAAAACAAAAGATATGATTATTGACTTTAGGAGGAAAACTCCCAGGCACAAAGTCACCATACTAAAAGGCCAGACCACCGAATGTGTACAATCGTACAAATATCTTGGGATGATTATTGATAGTGGATTGAACTTTGAGGTGAACTGTGAAAGGGTGTGCAAAAAGGGTCAGCAAAATTTGCATTGTTTGAGGAAACTTGCACGCTTCCAAATTGACCGAACCATAATGACTATGTTCTATCGGGCTTTTATTGAATCTGTTTTATCCTTTTCTTTAATGTCATGGTTTGGTCAGATAAAACTGAAACAGAGGAAATCCTTGGATCAGGTAGTCAGATGGTCCAGTCGTTTGCTTGGTGAGTCACAGCTGAGCCTGACATCCCTGTACACCAGACAAGTACAGAGGATGGCCGACTCGATTTTAAATGATGACTCCCACCCTTTGCACTGCAACTTTCAGCTTCTTCCCTCCAGACGGAGGTTTGCTGTCCCAAAAAGTAGAACCCAGCGCTACAAAAACAGCTTTGTCCCTGCTGCTGTCAAAGAGTTGAACAAGCTATAAAATTATATTGTACATATTTTATATTTACCTATTTTGTAAGATGTGTGCCTGTGTTTGTGTCTATGTTGAATGTAATTAGTGGCTTGTAAATATGGATGTCACCAACTGCAAAACAAATCTACCTACGGGTACAAATAAAGTAACCTGAACCTGAACCTGAACCTGAACCTGAGATGGCTCGGGCATGTTGAGAGGATGGACCACCAGCGTCTCCCTCGGCAGTTACTCTACTCACAGTTATGCGAGGGCAAACACAATCAGGGTAGACCAAGGCTCAAATTTAAAGACACTGTAAAAAGAAACTTGAAGAAGTTGGATATAGACAGGCGTTCCTGGCAGTGGAAGGCTAAGGACAGAGCTGTGTGAAGGAATCTGATCAGACCAAAATGAAACAGTTATTGTCGCCCACAACAGACTGCTATGATGATGATGATGCCCCGTGCATATTTAAATTTGGGTAAAGTGTGCATATTTGATTGACTTGATTGAATTGTAAAAAAAAAAAAAACAAGGGAAAAGAGAAGGCAAGTGTGTAAATTGAGTATTGAATACATTTTGGAATTTTGATTGAATTGAAGTTGTAAGGAGCAGATAATTAGAGTACCTTGTGAATAAGAATTGGTGACACCCAACACTATTTATTTTGGATTGTGTGATATGCCAAGTGTGGGGTGAGTGTGTGGGTGGGGGGCCGCCAATAGGAGGTGTGTATATTGTTTGTTGTGATTTGTTACATTTAATTGTGTATGTACGGTTCATGACGAGGTTATTTTATTTCTTATAGTAACACAGTTACTTTTATTTCGGACTTTTGAGAATAAGGCGGCAAAATAACCTGCCTGGCTGTATAGGGGATGCCGGCAGTCTACCTGGCCCCTCTAACTTATGTTGTGTGCATGGATAGGTTTGTTTATTCATTTCTGTACATTTGGTTTTGTTGTTAGTGCGTGAGTCGAGTTACAAATTTTGGGGGGGCTCAATTGGTGTGTTTGCTATTTTTTCTGCTGGGGTGGGTGGGGTGGGGGGAATGTTATGTATGGAAAGTAGTAGTAGTAGTAGTAGTAGTAGATTAGTTTATTTGACAGGGACAGTGCAATAAACATAGACAATTAATCAAAGTAAGATGGCAGCCGGGGCTCCCGGGGATAGCAAGGGGTGACGGACCACCTTTCTGGTAGGTACGTCACCCGGGTTATAAAGGGCACAGCGGGAAGCAGCCATGTCTCTTTCGCCGTTGACCCCTGGCAAGCAGGAGCACCGTAGCTGCATTGTATATAGTTGTTGTTATAATAAAGCTACTTTCATTTCACCTCCGGCCTGGTTATTACTACAAACGATTACTGACACAACACCGCCCATAATCGTTCCTACAGTGGCACCCCCAGGAATAAGGTGGATGCAATAATCCATCCAAGCGTGGAGATCTCCTGACCTTTGACCCAGACCTTGAGCACAAATATGATGTAGACCCACCTGATGATCATTTCGCATTAATTTGGTGAGAACTGGGAAATTGCCTTGGAGGAGTATTGATTTTTATGACATCACATAAGTGCCCAGATCCCCTGACCTTTGAACTTGAACTCAACCTGGAAGCAGACCCACCCGAGGATCACTGTGATTGAGTTTTGTGACCATCAGGGTAAATGCTGAGGAGGAGTAGCATCTCCCCTGAAATGTGGATGGACTGACAGATGGACTGACAGAGGGATGGGGGTGGTCTGTCATCACATCAGCTCCTTTTGGCTTCATTGGAATGAGATAAAAATGTGAAAATTTCAAGTACGTATAGGCTCATTGGAAATATATGTACAGAAAAATATGTTGATGTTTTCAGTACTTATTTACCCCATATATATACAGTATATATATATCAGAAATGGTCAATTTTTCTTACCTTATACGTTATCTTGGCTCTTTAAGGAGGGGCTTTTATTTTTATGAAACTTAATTCATAAGCCATACAGCACAAGGGAACAATGCCATTACTCTTAATCAGTAGCAACCAGTAATGATGATGAAGTAGTCTAGTTTTGAACCATTTCTGACCTCAGATGTATTTAATTGAGTGAAACAGTACAGTACCGACAGAAGCGTGCAATTTTTATTGTGATCAAACGGTAGTGAAAGGGTTAATGGAAACTTAGTGCCAAAATAATAATTCTGTAGGTAATCTCCCATTATGCTCTACACAGATTCCATACATATTCTGTTTACATGCTTATGAACAAATATGTGGTGCTAAACTCTGGTAAACTGGAATTAGGCAGAGCTACAGAGCTCTCTCTCTCTCTCTCTCTCTCTGATAAATTCATTGAGTCTGTGGATGTGCTAAGAAGGCAGGTTGGTCTGGACCTCCTGGATGAAAGGAAGCATTATCGCCTCAAGAAACACCTGACAGCCCTGCATAAAGCAGCAGGTGGAACGCCGATCAAGCGCGCCCGGCAGGAGGACTGAATGACGGTCGTTCCTCTGCCAGTTTTACCCATTTTTGGGATATTGTTTGAACAGACTGGTATATGACGTTTAATTGACTGTAATTGACTGTCACAGAACTGGATCTTTGAATAGGTGGACTGCAGGGACTGCTCTGTGTTGTGTGTGTGTGGGGGGGAACATTTCAGTTTGCACTTTTTCCAGTGTGACACACTTGGAGGAATGATGTTGGTGTGCTTACATTTTTTTGAAGTGTGCAATAAAGGCTTTTTCACAGTCTCTCTCTCGCTCTCTCTCTCTCTCTCTCTCGCTCTCTTTTTATAGTCAGGTCTATCACATTAGTTACACACCCAAACCAACATTCTCACACACACTTTTGATAGTACATTTTAGGAGATCGGTAACATGAATAGCGGATGGCCTGTTCACGTCAGAGTTAAACTGGCCAATCAGATGGTCGCGTACAAGCCCATCCTATTGTACGGGGGGTTGGTCCGACCCGCCAACCCGAGAAGATAAATGTATGTCGCACCTGGAAGTCGTGGTCAGTGTGGTGATGCTCCAGAGGGAGCTGCGTCATGCTGCACCCAGCGCTGCTTGCTTTACTTGTGACTGCTAAATAAATGTTCCATCTTTACATTGAAGAAATCTCCGGCTTGTTCTTGGATCTTTCAATCAAGAATCGGGTATTTTTCTAACAGTAGCAATTTTCTGTTTACTGTCATGAACCAATTGGTGGGGGGGTATAAAATTTACCTGGCGTGGTGGCGGAGTGGTTAGCACTGCGGCAGCACAGCAACTCACCCTTGCCCTTGGCCGGGGGATCCTGGTTTCGATCCCAGCCCCCGACCAACAGTGATCTGTGCAGAGTTTGCATGTTCCCCCTGTGTCTGCATGGGTTTACTCCGGGATTTTTCCGGTTTCCTCCCACTTCCCAAAAACATGCAAGTTAGGTTAATTGGCATCAAAAACTGGGGATTCTAAATTGTCCTTAGGTATGACTGTGAGAGTGAAAGGTTGTCTGTCTCTCTGTGTTGGCCCTGCGATGGGCTGGCGATCTGTCCAGGGTGTACCCTGCCTCTCGCCCAAAGATGCTGGGATAGGCTCCAGCCCCCCTGCGACCCGAAAAAGGATTAAGCAGAAGAAGATGAATGAATGATTTTTCTGTTTACCTCATAATCAAAACTAAACACAATGTGAAGTATAGTATATACAGCGTTCAACTGGAGAACAAAACTTAAACCAGGTAGAGGTAAATAAAAAGCCAAATTACCTAAACCAATTAATATCCCCCCACATGTTGGCACCAGTTGGCACAGCCTAACGAGCTGCCTCCGGGATTTAACGCCATAGGCGCTCACTGAGTGGCTCTGTACCTCTCCACAGCCAGGGTAAGGCCAAAGAAAGGAATTCAGTCAGGGTGGCAAAATGCGATGCTTAATGGGTAGATGGTCTGAGCACATGTGCGCTCCATATGGATAGAGGATGGTTTATTTAGTAGATGACAGGCAATTACTGGTCAATGGGGGGGAAAAAGGCACATGTTGGTGATATTTTGTGTTGATTGAAAATTGAAATGGTTCTGTTGTGAGAATGCAGTGGGGTGAGTGCTACTGAACAAGGCAGCAGTGTTTCCACAGAGTTGTTTCTTTGTCTGACACTGAGCCCAGACTCTAATCTGGGTTATCTGGCTGTAATCAGCTTATAGCCCACTGCTGCTAAAGGGTGGGCGCTGTTGTTTTAGCCTGCTTCTGGATTCACCAACGTTCATACATTTTTTTTTACCTTCAAGTTCTAAAAAGAAGTTGTCCCCCCCGAGCAGAGGGTATGGCTGGACGGCAAGCGATGGCTTCAACCAGGGAGGCACCTGCTTCACATGAATACCCCCAAAAAATACTGCAGTATATGGAAGGCTTCCTCATCTCTAAGGTAATATGCTCGGGGGTTGTAGAGTCCACAATAACTGTGTAGCGTTATTATGCATTTCTCTGTAGCTTGAGGAGCAGTTCAATCTTACAAAGATTTTTTTTCCAGTTAGTGCTTGAACAAATATGTCTAGAACATCTAATTCAATTTAAATAGTAGAACGCTATACGCTTTTGTCAGTAATCTTGGCATTGTTACCAAAATCACTTTTATTTGACAGTCACAACTATCAGCTAAGATGCTGGTTGGCTAATTGATCTTGCTGAAGAAAAGGAAGATGGGGAGTAAATGAATAATATTTGTTAACAGAAAAAATAACCTAAATTACAAAAGATGGCAAACAATTCTTTGCCTGTGATTAAACTATTCTGGCCCATTTCTAGTAGTAGTGCAGTATTGAGACCAGGATGCTGCTGGAGTTTATCTCCTTTATCTAGGTGGACTAGTGCATTGCCCACAGAACACAAGTATTCCTGTAGGAAACGGGTATCCCAATCAGTCTTTACAGACCCAAATGTAGACTGTGTTTGAAAATGGAATAGAGGTGTAGCTTATATGTAGTCAATCACATGTAAAACTTTGACAAATATAAAAGGGAGTAAATGACACTAAAATTTGATTGTGTGAATATTAATTACAGAATACCTAAATATTGAAAATGAATGGGACATCTGTTATGTCTGTACTTGAGGGTGAATGACAAGACTTAAGGTGGAACTGAACAAGACTTTATTATAGAGTATTCACAGCGCTTCACTTTTTCCACATTTTATGTTACAGCCTCATTCCAAAGGGGATTGAATTAATTTTTCCCTCAAAATTCTACACAAGCCTATAATGACAATGAAATTTCTGAGATTTTTACAAATTTATTAATAAAAAAACAGCAACTAAGAAATCACATGTACATAAGTATTCACAGCCTTCACCATGAAGCTCAGAATTGAGCTCAGGTGCATCCTGTTTCCACTGATCATCCTTGAGATGGTTCTACAGCTTAACTGAAGTCCACATGTGGTAAATTCAGTTGATTGGACATGATATGGAAAGGCACACACCTGTCTAAAAGTCCCACAGTTGACAGTGCATGTCAGAGCACAAACAAAGCATGAAGTCAAAGGAATTGTCTCGAGGCCCAAACCTGGGGAAGGGTACAGAAAAATTTCTGCTGCTTTGAAGGTCCCAATGAGCACAGTGGCCTCCATCATCCTTAAATGGAAGAAGTTCGGAACCCCCAGGACTCTTCTTAGAGCTGGCCAGCCATCTAAACTGAGTGATCGGGCAAGAAGGGCCTTGGTCAAGGAGGTGACCAAGAACCCGATGGTCACTCTGTCAGAGCTCCAGTGTTCCCCTCTGGAGAGAGGAGAACCTTCCAGAAGGACAACCATCTCTTCAGCAATCCACCAATCAGGTCTGTATGGTAGAGTGGCCAGATGGAAGCCACTCCTTAGTAAAAAGCACATGGCAGCTCACCTGGAGTTTGTCAAAAGGCACCTGAAAGACTCTCAGACCATGAGAAACAAAATTCTCTGGTCTGAGACAAAGATTGAACTCTTAAGTGTGAATGCCAGGTGTCATGTTTGGAGGAAACCAGGCACCACTCATAACCATGCAAATGGTGGTGGCAGCATCTTTCAGCAGGACAACAACCCTAAGTACACAGCCAAGATGTCAAAGGAGTGGCTTCAGGACAACTCTGTGAATGTCCTTGAGTGGCTTAGCCAGAGCCCAGGCTTGAATCCAATTGAACATCTCTGGAGCGATCTGAAAATGGCTGTGCACCGATGCTTCCCATCCAACCTGATGGAGCTTGAGAGGCGCTGCAAAGAATGCCCAAAGATAGGTGTGTCAAGCTTGTGGCATCCTATTCAAAAAAAACCAACAAAACTTGAGGCTGTAATTGCGGCCAAAGGTGCATCAACAAAGTATTGAGCAAAGGCTGTGAATACTTATGTACATGTGATTTCTTAGTTTTTTATTTTTAATAAATTTGCAAAAATCTCAGTGTTTTTCACATTGTCATTATGGGGTATTGTGTGTAGAATTTTGAGGAAAAAAAATGAACTTAATCCCTTTTGGAATAAGGCTGTGATAGAGCACCTTCTTCTCTCCACGCCCAGGGGTGGCCCGTGCCGCTGCCCAAACACCACCTTCTCCAGCTTGGTGTGCCGCAGCTCGTTGGGATGCCGCCATGAGCCATCAGACAGCTGAAGGTAGCCATCCTCCAGAACGGCCACCACCTACAGCCGCCCCTGGTCCTCCTGTCATTTGCACTTTCTACAAACTCCTCTTGACTGGGCCTCCTCTTCGTCGTGACCCCTTGCTTCTCGGTACCTCCCAGCCGAACTCTGGAAGCAGAGTGGGTCAGCCACTCGGCTCCACCCACCGTTACGGGTGTCCCACTGCGTTGCCCAGTTCCATCAGCTAGGGTTACTGGGGCACTGACACCGGGACCCTCCCGGGATGGCCCTGGGTGGGGTTGGTTCTGCTCATCTTCCAGAATACTAGGCTAAGGTTCGTCCCATGCAGCATTGTCCACCACTTGTGGAACCGGCCGGTTCCACAAGCCAAAGCCCGACCACTATTCTCCAACACCACTGGTGATCGAAAAGCCCAGTCCATAAAAAGGTTGCAGCCCATAATATTCTTGCCATCAGTGGTCACCACAAACTGCAGGTTGGACATCTCTGCCAATTTGTACCTAGCCGTCAGTTCTCATACTCGGTAGTATGGGAAGAAACTCCTCACGGTAGGCCAATTCAACTCAGACCTCACTGCACCCATGTCAATCAGCAGCGGCACTTCCACTCCATCCAGCTTCACCATGCAGTATGTACGACCATCGGTGTTCAGGGAGACGATGTGGATAGCCATAGGAGTTGGAGCAGGGGTGTCCCCTTTGTATCGCCATTCCCCCTTGCTCGAACCTATTACAGACCCTGGCAAAATGATGCAGAAGTCCGCACTTGCTGCAGCGTTTTCCTCTTGCCCGACACTCTCTTGCCTTATAGCGATGCTTAGTGGACCCACAACCCAAACACCTGGGCGATCCTGGGGTGGACCTTATCTTCACAGCCGTAGTGCATTCCTTCTTCTCCTGCTCACGATCATCGCTGTTCAAGTCCACAGCCTGCACCGTTGATTGTGATTCAGAGCAGTGCAGTGTAGCTCTCTCACAGAGGTCACGTGATAGACGGTCCACTGCTTCACACTGCTGAGCTATCTCAATGGACTTGGATAACGTCAGCTTGCCCGAATATGTAAGGAGCTTCGACCTTGTAGCTGGGCAAACGGCATGTTCCGCCAACTGGTTGTGGACCATCTCTTCTCCAACACTCCAAACTGACAGTCTCTGGCCAGCTGGCATAGGTCTGTTACAAACCGCTGCACCAACTCGCCAGTCCACTGGCGGTGCTGTCGAAACTGGATCCTCCAGACGATGACGTTTTCCGGGGCGTGAAAATGTCACACCATTAGATCAACGTCCTGAAAGCTATCACTAGCACCCAAGGTAGCAAGGATGCGCTGTCCTTCCATACCCAAACTATGAATCAATATCGCCCGAGCCCGTATCTTCAGTTCACCAAGGTTCAGAGCCACCAAGTAACTTTGGAATGCGGGGAACATCTCACCCAAGGGACTGGTGGCTTGCCGAGAAGCTCCAGAAATGGCCGAATAATAACTCCCTCGTCCATGTTGTGGTTTTTTTTTTTTTTTTAACCCTCGTGCCAAATGTTCTGTCTGTAATTGAGGGTGAATGATGAGACTTAAGGTGGAACTAAACAAGACTTTATTATAGACTCACAGGTTATACAGAAGTGCTCCCACTAGGCTGAGAGGTGGCCAAAGAGTGCCCCCCGCCCTTCCTCACAGCCCTCTTATACCCCGGATGGCAGCGGAACCGGAAGGTGAAGCCACCACCCGTGTCACACCATAAGTCCTGAGAACAACACTACACCATCCAATATTGGCGACTGTTTCAGATTCCTTGTTTGTCAGATCACTTTGTGTGATCTTTTATCACTTGTATTCAAGATAATGGTGTATCTTGCACTTTGGGGAATGGGAGTTGTTCAGCCATCATAATTATTTTAGTTTATATCACTGTTCAGTGATGGCGTTCAGTGTAATATTGAATTATGTGTTGTCAAACTCATGCAGAACTATAACAGGACATGTTTACAAATATTTGAAACCCATTGTAGTGCATCATTTTATATTTTAGCAATATTTTGTGAAAAGGTTTTTTAAAACTGTAATTAACCAAATTGGCTACAAAACACCCAACCTTATTAAACACAGCAGAAGGACCCATTTGACTGCAACCGTTGCATCAGTGTTGCCCATTTTTCAGTAAATATTTAACAAATGATTTATTTCATTATTTGGCCATTTTTGTGTCCTGCGTTTAGGCCCTGTCATAACTAGATGATTTAGGCAGTGTTTGCAAAACGTATTGGGGGGGGTGGGGGTGTTGTTGGAGAATACGCTGGCGTAGGTAGAATCAGTTAAGATAAGATAAGCCTCTATTAGTCCCACAATGGGGAAATTCCAGGATTGCAACAGCACAGGGCTAGCAACACTCAGAGCAACAATCAGAAGGCAAGAAAAAACAAGAGCAGCGAGTATACATATGTACATATAAACATAAATATATAGACACACAGTGCGGAGCATTGTAGCTAGATGGAATAAATATGTGAATATATAAACACACATACAGTGTGGAGGGTTGAAGCTAGATGGAATAAATATATGAATGTTATGAATGTTATAAATATATGAATGTTATGGCTAGGTTTTGTCTAAGTTGAGAGCACCCTCAAGCACGCTGGTATACAGCATAGTTCACAGAGTTTCTTTGAATTTTTCTGATGTATGCAGCGTATGGTTGATGCGCCCCATTCATGGAGCAAAGGTTGTTGGGAAGTTATGAGTTTGTTTACACACGTTACTTATGTAGTGAATTTATGGGTTTTATAGGTGTTTTATTGTTGGTACAAGTATTGATGTAAATATGGATGTGAGTAAGGATGATTCCTACTTTTACACAACCATATCCTTGTAGGGCACTAGTCCAGATAATGGACAATTTTATTAACAATTCTTTTTGTACCAATTATGAATCAGTCTTAAAAAACCCTTGAGTTCTTGTCTGCTGATAATCAAGAAGCTGGACATGAAATCAAACAAACTCCCATATGTCTTTCAATAGTTTAATAAATGTCAGAATAGATTAACACATTTGGATGATTTTAAAACAAAGAATTCAACATATATCATGGGTATCATAGACGGTTATTGAATTACTGAGCATCACCTGTGAATCAAACATTTGTAGAACCAAATAAACCATAGTTTGACTTGGCAATAATCTGGAAATTGGAAAACCATAAATGGCATTGGTTAAGGAAAGTGGATGCAGTTTTATGAAGAAATTAATGAGTAAACCAATTATAAAAATGGAAAATTGGTCTTAGTCCGAAAAAGAACATAAATTAATGAAAGGACAAAATACATTTTGAAACTCTGATAGGAGTTGCATGAAAGTAAGTTTAAAGAACTTGCACCAAGAATATTCTGAAGAATTAAGTTAAACAGTCAGCCAAGCAGAATCATTGCGTCCCAGTGGGTAGCAGGCGGTCCATTGGATTTGGTTTCAACTGGACCGGCGTGGGTTCTGTTGGAAGACGGGCAGACAGGCTCTTTTATGGCCTACTCCAGAGATCACAAAGGGGCTGGTACTTCAGCAGGCTGTCTTCTATTGTGCACTGAAGGAGTTTATTGTACAAAGTCCCATCAGTCAAATTGGGACAAAAACACATTACAGATCTGTTTCTTCTGATGTATTGTGGCTGGAATGAATTGGTTTAAGCTTAGAAAAAAATCCAACAAAATCTTCTTGCTTGGTAATTTAAAGAAAAGGACTAAAATAATGAAAAAGTGAACTTAATTTTTTTTTTTTTTGTAGAGCATGGGAACGCTGGGCCTACTTGGAAAAAATGGAAAAGAAATGGGAGAGCAGAAAATGCTCCTTACCGCTTGACCACCGCCCAAAAAAACTGAGCCAAAAGGAAGTTTTTCTCGGGTGTGGTAGAATTTCAATGGCTTGCATGAAAACGGAGCTGAACCAATTACATGGAGTTTCGTTTGTTCAGCAGAAGCCATAAATGGCCTAAAAAGGAGATGCAATGAAGCTTGGAACTCTATTGGTCAAAGTCCAGCTATGGTCTCCCAAAGAGCAGAGAGAGGAGGGGGAGAGACATTTGATATGAAAAGTGAGATCCTTTTAAAACGTATGTTGGCTATGAAAGCATAAATTCCTTAAACTTTTGTGACTAAGATACAGTGATCCCTCACTTATCGCGGTTAATGGGTTCCAGAACCGACTGCGAAAAGTGAAAAACCGCGAAGTAGCGTCACCCCTAATGACATCACCCATAAATAATACGTACGTTCATTCTCTCACTCTCTCTCTCATGTGATATGTGTGTGTGTGTGTGTGTAAGTGTACATACATACGTAGATGTAAATAGAGTGTACATAAATATGTTTTTAGAACTCTTTTATTCTTATAACAAGATACGTAACTCAAGATGAAGATGATTTACTGCACAGGTTAATGAGAGCTTTACTGCTCCTCAGGTGACGCCTCATCGTCAGGTGCTAGAGGCGCAGCATCATCGAGGGCAGCTTCTGATAGAGCTGGAGAAGCTGCAGGAGGCGGCGTAGTGGCTCAACGGGAAGACTATTTCGCACAAAATGGCACAAGAGAAAAGCAAAAAGTTCCACGCGGCGAGACTAAGCAACACGAGCAATAAAGAGCAATGAAAGCGGTCTTCCTTTGCTGGGTATGGGCGCGGCAGGGAGAGAAGGTGGGTGAAACGTCTCGGCCAATCAGCTTGCGGGGTGAAACGTCTCGGCCAATCAGCTTGCGAGATTTCCGAGCCGAGCCAACACGAGAACAGCGAACAGAGAGGTGGACTTTTGAGTTGTGCGGGCTCTCCGTGTCGATACCTGATGGTCTAATGTAGTCTCCCTGCCTTCTGCTAGCGCCTACCCATTATTTCTCAATTTTGAATTTTTGATGAATATTTTTGAAAAATCCGCGATGCACTGAGGGCGCGAAAGGTGAAGCGCGAAGTAGCGAGGGATCACTGTATTCTACTCAGTAAGGGAACAATGTGTCTACATTGTAACTGATTAATTTGTGATGGTAAGCATGCAAAATTAATTTCTTCCTGAAATAAAGCAATGCATATCAAATCATCAAAAGCATTTGAAACCACAATTGTCCATTCCTGAGTTCAATCATGTCTTCACTTGCGGATGCTGCCTTGAGAAAATATGAATTAATTTATTGTTCACAACCGCAGAGATTCTATTTCTATTAAATATTCCTGCATCGTCCACCAGATGGCACTGTAAAACTGTCTGGTTGGTTAATGAGGAATCTTGACTCCCAAGTCTGGATTATATCAACCATAAATCTGTCATTTGGGGCATTCCTTTGCCAAAGAGCACAAAAGGGAGAATGACTAAGTCCTGGAGAAGGGATTAACTTCCACTTTATGGTCCGTGGATAGTGTTACAGCTCTGGTCCTTCAGTGATGGAAGCAGTTCATGACCAGACGTTTGAGTTGAAACAATTTTTCTTCAGCAAAGAATGACTATGGATTGGCACCAAAAGGGGTTAATGCTACAGCTCTCCCCCTCTGTATCAATGGTGAGCTTCAGTCAGTGTTGGTACACATCCTTGGTGGCTGGTTCCAATTGGCGGCTCTTGACTCAACTGCTGAGCTAACGGTTCTGATGTCCATAAGCACGAGCTTGTAAACAGAATCTATTCCTGAGTATAGATCTTTGGGTTTGGTTTACAAAAACTTCAAAAATCAAAAAAAAAAAAAATTGAATATGGACAAATATAAAAATTGTAAAATTGTCTAAAAGATATTAAAATACACTGTATATGCATGCAGACTCAAAAATTCTGGGTACCCAAGTACAAAAAAGTGTGTCGTTTTTACATACTTGAGGTAAATGTTTCAGCTAAGTGACCTTGAGGTAACTCAAGGCAGTTCAAATTGGATTGGTTTAACTGGACTAAACCATGGTTCCACAGATGTCTGAGCCATAGGGTGTTTGGGATCATTGTTCTGGAAAACTGGGTGAACGTGGAATGTTAGCATTGTTCTTTGAATGGCAACTATGAGGTTAAAACAGGCTCATTGCTAAAGTGTTAACTGAAACGCTCATGTTTCTAACTACCTCTGGGAGTAACATAGACACCAGCTGTGTGTGAGCATAGTCAACCTTTAACTCAAAGTTCAAGACTTTGTTAAGTTTGATTGTGTCTGAGCAAACATTTAAAACAAGTGTCTTGGAAAGTTTTGGTAACTGTTTGTGGTTCAACTACCTGTCGTTTCGTTGCAGCGGTGATGACAGAGTTAACAGTGGACGTGCTAAGACTAACAAGAGGCCCTAACGATGAGGCTGTTACTGAGAATCCACCTAAGGATTGAATTTTTGTCTTGACTCTGCCCAGTTCTAACTGGGTGACAGGTGTGATTGCTAGGTAGAGAGCTAGACTGAAAAACAGGAGCACCATCATCCTGGCAAACAAATAGGAGTGAGTGATTTTAATCTTAACCTTCTTGCCGGTTTTTCTTTAGACACCTGAGTGACAGATGAAAATTATTCTGAGGTGGAACAATTTCTTTTAGAAATTGAACTCTAAACCTTAGATAGTTTATCACCTTCAGCGGGAATTTTTTGATGTTAGCGCAAGCTAATGGTATTGGATGTTCTGTATACTAATTGATGATAAGGTTGATTGAAATTGATTAGAATTTTACAGAGGCCTTTAAGATTAGTTTAAGGGTTAATTTGGTTTTAATTTAACCTTTTTCTTTTGGATGTTTTTCATGCAGTTAACTGATTAGTTGGAGAAATGCAACCGAGTGTACCTGAGGCTATAGTTGGATAACAGTTATTTCTCGGATGTAGGCCTGATTTTACTCTTTTTATGGACTTACTGTGACAGTGTTGTACCTGACACGTCCCATAGAATTTTGGTAAAATGGTTACTGTGATGGGCCCATTTGAAAATGGGGTCCTGCATTTTGTACTCAAGTGGCCAAAGTCTGTTGTTGACAACATGTTGATCCATCCACCCGGGCATGAATTTAGGAATGTTTTCCCTGCCTGTAGATTGATTTGTTTTGCCGTATAAATGTGTAGTGGAAGACCTTGTCCCCCCCCCCCCCGAGGTTTGCCATGGGAGGCTTTTTGGTTGTTGTACGCTGTGTCGTTTGGCAGATCGGTCCAAGTGTTTTTGAAATGTGACCTTGGGAGCATTGTACATCGTTTTGATGCCTCTGTGCTCTGCAACTGGAAGGGCATTGGCGGTCATCACCCCCCTCTGGTTGCAAACTATGAGCGGTGGCGATTGTTCACAGGAAGCAGGAGTACAAGTGCCATTGCGTAGCTGCAGAGAAGATCACATCGCAGGAAGTGTTTTTGATTTCTGTACATTAAATTTGATGTGGGGAGTGTATGTACAGTCGGGTCCAACCGGTGTTTGACGGTTTTATGGACCACGGAATCACAGGCTTGAGTAGATGTGCGCTTAGTGTTAGCAAAAGTTAGGTCCACCAATGCGGAACCTTAAGGTTGCGGAGGGTCCAGGGAGCCGGTTAATTTGGCTCCTGTGACCAAGCAGGCTGTTGGGGGTGGGGGATTCAGAAGGTGACAAAAGTTGAGTCAAAGGTACAAAGGGGGCCATGTGGAGCTTTCTGCTTGGCCAGTGAGTTCCCAAGGTCATTCGAGTCTGTCTTAACCTTGTTTGAAGGTGACCTTTGACTTCTTGAGGACAGTGTTCACCTTTGTTTTTATGGTTGCTTTTGATCGGTTTCAGTTGTTCCAGCAACGCTAGTTGTGAGACTCAGGGTGTCCAAAGTGTCAAGAACAAAGCACTGTGGTTCAGTTGTCCTTGGTAGGTCGAATGGGTGAGGGTGTTGAGTTTGAGCCCATAGTTTGAGATTCTTGAAGTGAATCAGTGGCTCAGTGATTCAGAAGGTCTTTGCTGATGAGCAATGGAATCGACTAAAGTTTGGACATATAGACTGGATGTGTCAAGATCATGGGACCAATAGAGACTCTGATTGGTGACATGCCCGACAGTTGTTAGTGAGTGCGTATGGTTGAACAGCTAACTAACAAGGTTCCAATTTTAAATCTTTGCGTGTGATTAGCAGCTACACATAGTTGGTCAAAAAGATTGACATGAGTGATGTCAGCTGTGGTGTCTAAAACAGCATCCTGACACACCACGTCTCCAAAGGTCAGTGAAAGTTAGAATTTTCATGCCACTCCCCTCCCATTTAAATCACACAAATTGTGGAACCGGTGGTTCGACATGGATTTGTGGAATGTTGTTTTTAGAGGCGTGGTCTTTGGCTTGTGGTTGGGCTGCCAGAACAGCACTGGACTGCATTGGGTCCTTTGGTTCTTCTCCATTTGTAGGAGAGGCTTTCTTTTTGCCTTTTCTTCATGATTTGGAGTGTTTCTTCTGAGTTGGTATAGCTGCAATAGCTAGGATGTCAGCTGTTTCATCTTCTGTTGTTTTGAATCTTTGCTAGGAGATGTTTGAGAGCTTCTTATCTTCTCTACTGAGAGTAGGAGTTCGTCTTCTTCCAAGGTTTCTGATTGGTCTCTCCTGATCTTCTGTGATGAGGTGGAGGAGACCATTTGCTGTGGTTGCACATGTGTTTGTATCGGTATCTGTCATCTTGAGAGTCCATACCATATTCTTGCGCTCTATCTGGTGGATTTGGCCTATGACAGTAGTCAGGCTTTCGCAAAGTTGGTCCTGAGTGGGATCCAGAGGACCTAGTTTGGCTTTGACCTTGATGAAGTTGGTTGGGGAAACGTCTCAGATTTTCAGGTGATTGGTGTAGGAGATGGAGTCAAGAGAGACCCCTTCCAACTCCAGGGTGTCAGAAGCAGTGCTGATAGCTAGCATGGTGGCAGACTCAGCGTGCTTGTTACGACTTTGTTGCTGTTTTTGGAACGCATAATGTGCGAACTCTCTCACCTGACTTATTGAGCTTGACCTTGGGTTAGCTGTAACTCCAAGGTGGTGACTCACAGTGGGATGGAGGTTCTGGATGAAGAGGGTCTTAAATTCGTGGTCTTCTTCCATCCCTGGTGTATTTTGAGATCCAAAATATACAAGGAGTCGTTGCTGGTAGTAGGCCTATAGAGACTGAGTGACCTTGCTTCACAGCCAGGGCTGCAGATAGCCCTGATTGTAGGCAGTTGTCAGAATTCCTTTTTGATGGCTTCGCAGAGTCGCATGTAGTCCATCCTGATATCTGATGGCTGTCTATAAATTTTGACACAGACCTGTTAGATGTTAGTTTAATCAAATAGATGCGATTGTCGACCATAGCATCAGGGTACTTACGCAGGCAGTAGTCGATGTCTTGTAAATAGGCTTTGGTATCAGGTGAACCTGTAGGGCCTGGATCAAATTTCATGAGATTTCATGCAATCTTTTCAAGGTCGCGGTCTGAAGGGACACACACGCTGTCCACACAATCGTCTGTACTTGAAACAAAAATCGGGCGATGGAGCACAGTGGAAGTCCCAGTCTGGTGAGGTGCGTTCTCCTTTTGGCCTACCTGACCTGTTGGTGGTTCGTGGCCTCAGTTGGGGAGCAGCTGGAGTTTCTGGAGGTCGTGGAAGCGAATGTGGTCTTGCTGTGTTCTGTTGTCGGTATTCCTCTACTTCTTTTAAATCTTTTAGATCTTGATGTGCTTCCTGTAGAAGCAGCTGACATTCCTTGTAGTAAGACCACATTTTCAAGTTGACCTTCAACTCTTCAGAGTTCCTCCTTGGTGTCCTGAAGGGCATCTTCAAGTTCACTGTTCTCTTGGCGAAGGAAGTTGCTGTCATGAGTCAGCCGTCACTTTTCTGGTTTTGCCTGTTTCAAATCTCGTAACGCATTATCAAGTTGAGCTTGAGTGTCATCGTTTTCATTTTGAGATTGTTCCAGTTTCTTCTTTAGTGATTTGTTCTCTTCCTGGAAAGAGGGTTTTTTGATTCCTTGGCTCATTCTTGGTGCATAGCGCTTTAGCTTCTTTTAATTTCGTGACTAATGCTATCGCAAACTTTCTCAACATGCTGGGGAGATTCTTACCTTTTGGTGGGTTTTCTGGGTAATCGTCCGAAAGTTCTTCAGTCAGTTGCTTCAGATCTTCGGGCTATTTTCTTGACCCATGTTGTGAAGCTAGATATAAAATCAGAAGTCCATTCTTCCAATGTTGCTTGAAGGTCATCCAGTTCAGTAAATCGGTCAGTTGTTCGTTGACCTGCCATGTTTTACTGTTGTTTACCAGTTAAATATCAACTTGTTTGTAGCTAAATTTGTAAAGGGTTAACCTTGATGGTTGTTTTATTAGTGGTAGCTATAAACTCTTTTTGAACTTGTTCCAACTTAAAGGCTTGTAAGAAGGAAGGTAGAATTTTGGAATTGTTGTAGAAATTTGAAGGTGTTAATTTATTTGAAACTGTATTTTGATTTGTAGTTTAAAATTTGTGGATTGACTTCTTTACTTAAATTTTCAAAGCCTAGTATTGGAATTGTCATCAATAACTAGCTTTGGAATTTTGTTGAATGTCACTTTTAAAGTGCTGATTTTAAATCACCCTTTATTGTCATTCAACCGTATAACCAATCATGTACAGTAGAACAAAATTGTGTTTTACCTATCTACAGTGTTAATCACACACACCCCAAGTGTAGAATCAGAGGGCCGCTGCCACGCAAGGCACCGCCACAGATTTCCCTCCTCCATTCCATTATTGCTGAGCACCAAGCTGGACGGCAGGAAGTTCCACTTTTATATGGTCTTCGGCATGACCTGGCCAGGATTTGAACCCCCGCCTCCTGGATCTGGGGCGGATGCTCTTTTTTTATTTACAAAAGGGAACAAAAATGGAAAAAGGTTAAATGCTTTTGAGATTTAAGGTTCTCAGTTTTCACTCTTTTAAAGTTAAGGTTGACTTTGTCTTTATTTGTTAAAGCCTATTTTCATTTGAAGCTTTAAATGTTAATATTTACAGATTAGGAAACAAGTGAATTGGTTGTGTATGGTCACCAAGGATTTTAGGATTAAAGCCAATGGTGATTGACTTGATTGTTATAAAGTTTTTTTTATTTACAGAATAGTTAATATTTCCACCTTTTGACTTCTCTTTTAAATCCTGGTGAGAAGTAAGGAGTTGGAAAATGTTTTCCTGTGGAGGGGAAAAAAATGAACCAAGAATAGCACAATGACTTTGAATAACACTTAGTGCTTTTGAGTGCTAATTGATTAATGTAGTTTCCTATTTTGAAATTTTTTTGGTGAATATTAAGTGAATCACTAAATCCTTTACCAGCATGCACAGGGTTAACATTACTTTAAGGTCACTTTTGAATAAACATTGTCATTTATTCGAAGACTTAAGCTTGAACTGGGCTTGCTGCAGAAGGGATCAAATAATGCAGCTTAAAACACACATACTGTATATAACTTCAAAAGTTTGCAATTGTTGCTTAAAATGTGTAAATGTATGTGTTTTTAACTTTAAAATGTGTGGTTAAGATAAGAGATTAAATACAAAGTGTATGCTTTTATGCCCTTCTGGTATTAATTTATATTGGGCCAATCTAGTCCACCAGTGACACTTAACCTTCAATAGCCAACAAGTTTCTTTTTCGCTGCTTTTGGCAAAGAAACTTTAAATTGGTTTTAAATTTAGGTTATTCTGAATAATATTGATTGTTTTGAAGTTGGTTTGGAAGCTCAGTTTGATTAAAAATCGGCTTCACAAGTTTCCAGGTATGGCAGGGTAGGAGGAAGCAACATAGGGAAACGTGCTCTTGACATTTTGGTTATAAATAACCTCAAGAAATGCGAAGTTGCAAAACTTTCACCACACAGTTATATTTTTTTACTTTTGGCAGCTTGATGCCCTTACTTTTATTAGAAAATCCACACAGCACAAACCACACGAGGAAGATGGAGAGGAGCAGACTTCAGCTGCTAACGGTGCCATGGAGGATAATGACATGCAAACAGGTGTATCAGAACAAGCTCGCAGCATGAGCCTGGACCTGATACTGAAAGAACTGCGCAACTTCAGAAAAGGCAACAAAACCCAGCTTGCAGCTTCAACTTATTTATATAGCGCCATTTCACAACAACAGTCATCTCATAGCACTATCAACTGTAGGGGGGACCCCCACAGTTGCAGAAAGACCCCAGCAATCAGGCGATCCCCTGTGAGCAAGCACTTGGCGACGGTGGAGAGGAAAAACTCCCTTTTAACAGGAAGAAACCTCCAGCAGAACCAGGCTCAGGGAGGGGCAGTCATCTGCTGCGACTGGCTGGGGGGTGAGGGGATAGAGAAGAAGAAAAGAACAGACATGTAGAAAGCAAACAGCACGATGGGGACTCAATCTATGGGAGAGAACAAACAAATGTTAATGACCAGCAAAAAAAAAATATTTCATAGAGAGTGAGGAAAGGAGTGAGGCCCAGTGCATTACTGGAGGTCCCCCGGCTGACTAAACCTATAAGCAGCATAACTAAGGGAGGGTTCAGAAACACATGATCCCTCCCTAATTGTAGGCTATATCAAAAAGGTAGGTTTTAGCCCTATTCTTAAGATAAGATAAGATAAGATAAGCCTTTATTAGTCCCACAACGGGGAAATTCCAGGATTGCAACAGCACAGGGATAGCAACACTCAGAGCAACAATCAGAAGGCAAGAAAAAAAAAAAACAACAAAAAAAAACAAGCAAGAGCAGCTAATATACATATGTACATATTACTATAAAATATATATACACACACACACACACACACACAAAACAGAGATCGAGTCTGACTCCCGAATCCAGATTGGCAGCTGATTCCACAGGAGAGGAGCTTGATAACTGAAGGCTCTGCCTCCCATTGTACTTTTGGAGATTCTAGGTATTACAAGTAATCCTGCATTTTGGGAGCGTAGTGCTCTGTTAGGATGATACGGTAGTATCAGATCTTTTAAATTAAAAGGAGCCTGATTGTTTAGAGCTTTGTAAGTAAGAAGAAGGATTTTAAACTTAATTCTAAACTCTATGGGAAGCCAATGAAGGGAGGCCAGAACCGGAGAGATATGATCTCTCTTTCTAGTACCTGTTAAAACTCTTGCTGCAGCATTTTGGATCAGCTGAAGACTTTTTAAAGATGTTTTAGGACAGCCTGATAATAAAGAATTACAATAATCTAATCTCGAGCTAACAAAAGCGTGGATCAGCTTCTCAGCATCACTCTGAGACAAGATGCTCCTAATCTTGGCAATAGCTATCAAACAAATGAATAAAACAAACAAGAGACAAGAAGAAGCGGAAGAAAGGATTATGGAAGCAGAAACTCAACTAATGAGGAGGCCCTGGCTGAGATGCTCAAACTTCATATCCAAACAGAGGCTAAGCTGACGGACCGAGAGGGATGTTCCCGGAGAGACGATATCAGATTATATGGAGTGAAAGAGGGATCTGAAGGCTATTCTCCATCAGTGGTTGCTTTTGTGGAAAGTTTAAGGGAGAATCGGGAATCCTCCAACCTTGCAGAACTACGAGTGGAAAGAGTGCATTGCGCACTCGCGCCAAAACCTCCGCCAAACGCAACGCCACAATCAATTGTCATCAAAATGGCCAGCTACAGGATGAAAGAAGAAACTTTGAAATTGACCTGGCAGAAACGTGGATTTGAATACCTTGGGAATAAGGTTAATTTGCTCATGATTATGCACCTGAGATTATGAAGAGGTGGAGAGAATACGCTGAAACAAAGTCGGTACTCAAAGAGAAGAAAATCCGGTTTCAAACCCCATTCCCAGCGAAGATGAGTTCTCTATCCAGATGGAACCATGCTATATGGCTCAGCTGAGGAGGCGACCGCTCTCATGGAGAAGAGGGGATTCCCAGTGACTGTCGTCAGGCACCCGGAGACTCTCCTGGAACAGATCCAGCGGCTAACATGGTGCACAGAAAGGAAGACGAGAGGTCGGGCGACTGGACCCGGGATGGACTGGACCCGGGATTATAAAGAAAAATTACAAGTATTCAGATGTCAAGAGCAAAAATGACTCTAGGAGCAACACAAACTGAATGGAAATGCAGACGGTGAGCTTATTATTTATAATAAGTTGCCAGAACAGAATAAACTATGTAAGAAGGGGATTAAAAGTCCCGTTGCGGCGGCATGAAATAATGCGGCGTTGTTGGAGGTTTTAAGTAGAGTTTATTATCATACCGCCGTCACGGGATCCCGGTTCCAGCCCAAGTGTGTGCAGGCTGAAGCGGGATCCTCAGGCTCTCAGAGAAGAGACACAAAGTGCGTGTCTGCAGCAGCAGTTGAAGTGAGTCAGAGAGAGGATGAGTTACAGAACCTGTGCAGTATTTGTACCCAACTCAAACAATACATCAAAGCAGATTCACAGCAGTTGGTCTGATCAAAGGGACTGCAGAACAGGCATGAGACATTTGCATTTGTAAGACCTACATAACAATAGGCAGATGCAGCCTCTGCTCAGCTTGCGGAACAAAGAGGTTACAAGGCACATCTACATATTGAACTGTCTCTAGGTCACAGCAAGGACAGGACG